>OZ004711.1:6260958-7480958 GCA_963924515.1 Vespertilio murinus
CCCCCTCCCCCCCCCCACCCCCCCCACCCCCCCCCACCCCCCCCCCACACCCCAGGCCTCCCACCCCCACCCCACCCCACCCTACCACCCCCTCACCCCCCCCATCACCCCTCCTCACCCTACACACCCCTCCTCACCCTGCCACACCATCATCACCCACCTAACCCATCATCACCCTACATACCCTCATCCCTACACACCCCTCACCTCAACCCCACCACCCACACACCCCTCACCCTACACAACCCCTCATCACCCTACACCCTCACACCAACCCATCACCCTCACACCCCTCATCACCCTACCCACCCCCATCACCCTACCTACCCCCTCATCACCCTACACAACCCCTCATCACCCAACACACTCTTCACCCTACACACCCCTCAACACCCTACACAATGCTCACCACCCTACACAACCCTCATCACACTACACCAACCCCTCATCCCCCCACACCCTAACCTCATCACACTACCATCACCCTACACAACCCCTCATCACCCTACACAACCCCTCATCACCCTACACAACCCCTCATCACCCTACACAACCCCTCATCACACTACACAACCCCTCATCACACTACATAACCCCTCATCAAACTACATAACCGCTCATCACCCTACACAACCCCTCACCACCCTACACAACACCTCACCACCCTACACAATGCCTCATCACCCTACACAACACCTCACCCTACATAACCCCTCATCACCCTACACAACCCCTCATCACCCTACACAACCCCTCATAACCCTACACAACCCCTCATCACTATACACAACCCCTCATCACCCTACACAACCCCTCACCACCCTACATAACCCCTCATCACCCTACATAACCCTCATCACCCTACATAACCCCTCATCACCCTACATAACCCCTTACCTACATAACCCCTCACCACCCTACACAATCCCTCATCACCCTACATAACCCCTCATCACCCTGCATAACCCTCATCACCCTACATAACCCCTCATCACCCTACATAACCCCTCATCACCCTACATAACCCTCATCACCCTACATAACCCCTCTTCACCCTACATAACCCCTCACCACCCTACACAACCCCTCACCACCCTACATAACCCCTCATTACCCTACTAACCCCTCACCCTACAACGCCTCACCACCCTACACAACCCCTCACCACCCTACACAACCCCTCATCATACTACACAACTCCTCATCACCCTACATAACCCACACCCTACATAACCCCTCATCACCCTACACAACCCCTCATCACCCTACACAATGCCTCATCACCCTACACAATGCCTCACCAACCTACACAACCCCTCATCACTCTACACAACCCCTCACCACCCTACACAACGCCTCACCACCCTACACAACCCCTCATCACACTACACAACTCCTCATCACCCTACACAACCCCTCACCACCCTACATAACCCCTCATCACCCTACACAACCCCTCATCACCCTACACAATGCCTCATCACCCTACACAATGCCTCACCAACCTACACAACCCCTCATCACTCTACACAACCCCCTCACCACCCTACACAACGCCTCACCACCCTACACAACCCCTCATCCCACTACACAACCCCTCATCACCCTACATAACCCCTCACCACCCTACATAACCCCTCACCACCCTACACAATCCTTCATCACCCTACATAACCCCTCATCACCCTGCTAACCCTCATCACCCTACATAACCCCTCATCACCCTACATAACCCCTCATCACCCTACATAACCCTCATCACCCTACATAACCCCTCATCACCCTACATAACCCCTCACCACCCTACACAACCCCTCACAACCCTACATAACCCCTCATTACCCTACGTAACCCCTCATCACCCTACACAACGCCTCACCACCCTACACAACCCCTCACCACCCTACACAACCCCTCATCATACTACACAACTCCTCATCACCCTACATAACCCATCATCACCCTACATAACCCCTCATCACCCTACACAACCCCTCATCACCCTACACAACGCCTCACCACCCTACACAACCCCTCACCACCCTACACAACCCCTCACCCTACACAACCCCTCATCACACTACACAACCCCTCACCACCCTACACAACCCTCATCACCCTACACAACACCTCACCACCCTACAAAACCCCTCATCACCCTACACAACCCCTCACCCTACACAACCCCTCATCACCCTACACAACCCCTCACCCTACACAACCCCTCATCACCCTACACAACCCCTCATCACCCTACACAACCCCTCATCACCCTACACAACCCCTCACCCTACAAAACCCCTCATCACCCTAAACAACCCCTCATCACCCTACACAACCTCTCTTCACCCTACACAACCCCTAATCACCCTACACAATGCCTCACCACCCTACACAACCCCTCATCACACTACACAACCCCTCATCACCCTACACAACCCCTCATCACCCTACACAACCCTTCATCACCCTACACAACCCCTCATCACCCTACACAACCCCTCATCACACTACATAAACCCTCATCACAGTACATAACCCCTCATCACCCTACACAACCCCTCATCACCCTACACAACCCCTCATCACCCTACACAACCCCTCATCACCCTACACAACCCCTCATCACACTACATAACCCCTCATCACACTACATAACCCCTCATCACCCTACACAACCCCTCACCACCCTACACAACCCCTAATCACCCTACATAACCCCTCATCACCCTACACAACCCTTCACCCTACATAACCCCTCACCACCCTACATAACCCCTCATCACCCTACATAACCCCTCATCACCCTACATAACCATCATCACCCTACATAACCCCTCATCACCCTACATAACCCCTCATCACCCTACATAACCCTCATCACGCTACATAACCCCTCATCACCCTACATAACCCCTCACCACCCTACATAACCCCTTACCACCCTACACAATCCCTCATCACCCTACATAACCCCTCATCACCCTGCATAACCCTCATCACCCTGCATAACCCTCATCACCCTACATAACCCCTCATCACCCTACATAACCCTCATCACCCTACATAACCCCTCATCACCCTACATAACCCCTCACCACCCTACACAACCCCTCACAACCCTACATAACCCCTCATTACCCTACGTAACCCCTCATCACCCTACACAACGCCTCACCACCCTACACAACCCCTCACCACCCTACACAACCCCTCATCATACTACACAACTCCTCATCACCCTACATAACCCATCATCACCCTACATAACCCCTCATCACCCTACACAACCCCTCATCACCCTACAACAACGCCTCACCACCCTACACAACCCCTCACCACCCTACACAACCCCTCACCCTACACAACCCCTCATCACACTACACAACCCCTGACCACCCTACACAACCCTCATCACCCTACACAACACCTCACCACCCTACAAAACCCGTCATCACCCTACACAACCCCTCACCCTACACAACCCCTCATCACCCTACACAACCCCTCACCCTACACAACCCCTCATCACCCTACACAACCCCTCATCACCCTACACAACACCTCATCACCCTACACAACCCCTCACCCTACAAACCCCTCATCACCCTAAACAACCCCTCATCACCCTACACAACCTCTCTTCACCCTACACAACCCCTAATCACCCTACACAATGCCTCACCACCCTACACAACCCCTCATCTCACTACACAACCGCTCATCACCCTACACAACCCCTCATCACCCTACACAACCCTTCATCACCCTACACAACCCCTCATCACCCTACACAACCCCTCATCACACTACATAAACCTCATCACACTACATAACCCCTCATCCCCCTACACAACCCCTCATCACCCTACACAACCCCTCATCACCCTACACAACCCCTCATCACCCTACACAACCCCTCATCACCCTACACAACCCCTCATCACACTACATAACCCCTCATCACACTACATAACCGCTCATCACCCTACACAACCCCTCACCACCCTACACAACACCTCACCACCCTACACAATGCCTCATCACCCTACACAACACCTCACCCTACATAACCCCTCATCACCCTACACAACCCCTCATCACACTACACAACCCCTCACCACCCTACACAACGCCTCACCACCCTACACAACCCCTCATCACACTACACAACTCCTCATCACCCTACATAACCTCTCATCACCCTACACAACGCCTCACCACCCTACACAACCCCTCACCACACTACACAACTCCTCATCGCCCTACACAACCCCTCATCACCCTACACAACCCCTCATCTCCCTACACAACCCCTCATCACCCTACACAATGCCTCACCAACCTACACAACCCCTCATCACCCTACACAACGCCTCACCACCCTACACAACCCCTCATCACACTACACAACCCCTCATCACCCTACACAACCCCCTCATCACACTACACAACCCCTCATCACCCTACACAACCCCTCATCACCCTACACAACCCTTCATCACCCTACACAACCCCTCATCACCCTACACAACCCCTCATCACACTACATAAACCCTCATCACACTACATAACCCCTCATCACCCTACACAACCCCTCATCACCCTACACAACCCCTCATCACCCTACACAACCCCTCATCACCCTACACAACCCCTCATCACACTACATAACCCCTCATCACACTACATAACCCCTCATCACCCTACACAACCCCTCACCACCCTACACAACCCCTAATCACCCTACATAACCCCTCATCATCCTACACAACCCCTCACCCTACATAACCCCTCACCACCCTACATAACCCCTCATCACCCTACATAACCCCTCATCACCCTACATAACCATCATCACCCTACATAACCCCTCATCACCCTACATAACCCCTCATCACCCTACATAACCCTCATCACCCTACATAACCCCTCATCACCCTACATAACCCCTCACCACCCTACATAACCCCTCACCACCCTACACAATCCCTCATCACCCTACATAACCCCTCATCACCCTGCATAACCCTCATCACCCTACATAACCCCTCATCACCCAACATAACCCCTCATCACCCTACATAACCCTCATCACCCTACATAACCCGTCATCACCCTACATAACCCCTCACCACCCTACACAACCCCTCACAACCCTACGTAACCCCTCATTACCCTACGTAACCCCTCATCACCCTACACAACGCCTCACCACCCTACACAACCCCTCACCACCCTACACAACCCCTCATCATACTACACAACTCCCTCATCACCCTACATAACCCCTCATCACCCTACATAACCCCTCATCACCCTACACAACCCCTCATCACCCTACACAACGCCTCACCACCCTACACAACCCCTCACCACCCTACACAACCCCTCACCCTACACAACCCCTCATCACACTACACAACCCCTCACCACCCTACACAACCCCTCATCACCCTACACAACCCCTCATCACCCTACATAAACCCTCATCACCCTACATAACCCTCATCACCCTACATAACCCCTCATCACCCTACATAACCCTCATCAACCTACATAACCCCTCATCACCCTACACAACCCCTAATCACCCTACACAACCCTTCATCACCCTACACAACCCCTCACCCTACACAACCCCTCCTCACCCTACACAACCTCTCTTCACCACAACCCCTAATCACCCTACACAATGCCTCACCACCCTACACAACCCCTCATCACACTACACATCCTTTCACCACCCTACAAAACCCCCTCACCACCCTACACAACCCCTCATCACACTACACAACTCCTCATCACCCTACATAACCCCTCATCACCCTACACAAACCCTCATCACCCTACAAAACCTCTCATCACCCTACACAACCCCTCATCCCACTACACAACCCCTCATCACCCTACATAACCCCTCATCACCCTACACAACGCCTCACCACCCTACAAAACACCTCACCACCCTACACAACCCCTCATCACACTACACAACTCCTCATCACCCTACATAACCCCTCATCACCCTACATAACCCTTCATCACCCTATACAACCCCTCATCACCCTACACAACCCCTCATAACCCTACACAATGCCTCACCACCCTACACAACCCCTCATCACACTACACAACCCCTCACCACCCTATACAACGGCTCACCACCCTACACACCCCTCATCACCCTACACAACCCCTCATCACCCTACACAACCCCTCATCACACTACATAACCCCTCATCACCCTACATAACCCCTCATCACCCTACATAACCCTCATCACCCTACATAACCCCTCATCACCCTACATAACCCCTCACCACCCTACACAACCCCTCACCACCCTACATAACCCCTCATTACCCTACGTAACCCCTCATCACCCTACACAACGCCTCACCACCCTACACAACCCCTCACCACCCTACACAACCCCTCATCATACTACACAACTCCTCATCACCCTACATAACCCCTCATCACCCTACATAACCCCTCATCACCCTACATAACCCCTCATCACCCTGCATAACCATCATCACCCTACATAACCCCTCATCACCCTACATAACCCCTCATCACCCTACATAACCCTCATCACCCTACATAACCCCTCATCACCCTACATAACCCCTCACCACCCTACATAACCCCTCATCACCCTACACAACCCCTCACCCTACACAACCCCTCATCACCCTACACAACCCCTCACCCTACACAACCCCTCATCACCCTACACAACCCCTCATCACCCTACACAACCCCTCATCACCCTACACAACCCCTCACCCTACAAAACCCCTCATCACCCTACACAACCCCTCATCACCCTACACAACCTCTCTTCACCCTACACAACCCCTAATCACCCTACACAATGCCTCACCACCCTACACAACCCCTCATCACACTACACAACCCCTCATCACCCTACACAACCCCTCATCACCCTACACAATCCTTCATCACCCTACACAACCCCTCATCACCCTACACAACCCCTCATCACACTACATAAACCCTCATCACACTACATAACCCCTCATCACCCTACACAACCCCTCATCACCCTACACAACCCCTCATCACCCTACACAACCCCTCATCACCCTACACAACCCCTCATCACACTACACAACCCCTCATCACACTACATAACCCCTCATCACCCTACACAACCCCTCATCACCCTACACAACCCCTCATCACCCTACACAACCCCTCACCACCCTACACAACACCTCACCACCCTACACAATGCCTCATCACCCTACACAACCCCTCACCCTACATAACCCCTCACCACCCTACATAACCCCTCATCACCCTACATAACCCCTCATCACCCTGCATAACCATCATCACCCTACATAACCCCTCATCACCCTACATAACCCCTCATCACCCTACATAACCCTCATCACCCTACATAACCCCTCATCACCCTACATAACCCCTCACCACCCTACATAACCCCTCATCACCCTACACAACCCCTCACCCTACACAACCCCTCATCACCCTACACAACCCCTCACCCTACACAACCCCTCATCACCCTACACAACCCCTCATCACCCTACACAACCCCTCATCACCCTACACAACCCCTCACCCTACATAACCCCTCATCACCCTACACAACCCCTCATCACCCTACACAACCTCTCTTCACCCTACACAACCCCTAATCACCCTACACAATGCCTCACCACCCTACACAACCCCTCATCACACTACACAACCCCTCATCACCCTACACAACCCCTCATCACCCTACACAATCCTTCATCACCCTACACAACCCCTCATCACCCTACACAACCCCTCATCACACTACATAAACCCTCATCACACTACATAACCCCTCATCACCCTACACAACCCCTCATCACCCTACACAACCCCTCATCACCCTACACAACCCCTCATCACCCTACACATCCCCTCATCACACTACACAACCCCTCATCACACTACATAACCCCTCATCAAACTACATAACCGCTCATCACCCTACACAACCCCTCACCACCCTACACAACACCTCACCACCCTACACAATGCCTCATCACCCTACACAACACCTCACCCTACATAACCCCTCATCACCCTACACAACCCCTCATCACCCTACACAACCCCTCATAACCCTACACAACCCCTCATCACTATACACAACCCCTCATCACCCTACACAACCCCTCACCACCCTACATAACCCCTCATCACCCTACATAACCCTCATCACCCTACATAACCCCTCATCACCCTACATAACCCCTTACCACCCTACATAACCCCTCACCACCCTACACAATCCCTCATCACCCTACATAACCCCTCATCACCCTGCATAACCCTCATCACCCTACATAACCCCTCATCACCCTACATAACCCCTCATCACCCTACATAACCCTCATCACCCTACATAACCCCTCTTCACCCTACATAACCCCTCACCACCCTACACAACCCCTCACCACCCTACATAACCCCTCATTACCCTACGTAACCCCTCATCACCCTACACAACGCCTCACCACCCTACACAACCCCTCACCACCCTACACAACCCCTCATCATACTACACAACTCCTCATCACCCTACATAACCCCTCATCACCCTACATAACCTCTCATCACCCTACACAACCCCTCATCACCCTACACAATGCCTCATCACCCTACACAATGCCTCACCAACCTACACAACCCCTCATCACTCTACACAACCCCTCACCACCCTACACAACGCCTCACCACCCTACACAACCCCTCATCACACTACACAACTCCTCATCACCCTACACAACCCCTCACCACCCTACATAACCCCTCATCACCCTACACAACCCCTCATCACCCTACACAATGCCTCATCACCCTACACAATGCCTCACCAACCTACACAACCCCTCATCACTCTACACAACCCCTCACCACCCTACACAACGCCTCACCACCCTACACAACCCCTCATCCCACTACACAACCCCTCATCACCCTACATAACCCCTCACCACCCTACATAACCCCTCACCACCCTACACAATCCCTCATCACCCTACATAACCCCTCATCACCCTGCATAACCCTCATCACCCTACATAACCCCTCATCACCCTACATAACCCCTCATCACCCTACATAACCCTCATCACCCTACATAACCCCTCATCACCCTACATAACCCCTCACCACCCTACACAACCCCTCACAACCCTACATAACCCCTCATTACCCTACGTAACCCCTCATCACCCTACACAACGCCTCACCACCCTACACAACCCCTCACCACCCTACACAACCCCTCATCATACTACACAACTCCTCATCACCCTACATAACCCATCATCACCCTACATAACCCCTCATCACCCTACACAACCCCTCATCACCCTACACAACGCCTCACCACCCTACACAACCCCTCACCACCCTACACAACCCCTCACCCTACACAACCCCTCATCACACTACACAACCCCTCACCACCCTACACAACCCCTCATCACCCTACACAACACCTCACCACCCTACAAAACCCCTCATCACCCTACACAACCCCTCACCCTACACAACCCCTCATCACCCTACACAACCCCTCACCCTACACAACCCCTCACCCTACACAACCCCTCATCACCCTACACAACCCCTCACCCTACACAACCCCTCATCACCCTACACAACCCCTCATCACCCTACACAATCCCTCATCACCCTACACAACCCCTCACCCTACAAAACCCCTCATCACCCTACACAACCCCTCATCACCCTACACAACCCCTCATCACCCTACACAACCCCTCATCACCCTACACAATCCCTCATCACCCTACACAACCCCTCACCCTACAAAACCCCTCATCACCCTACACAACCCCTCATCACCCTACACAACCTCTCATCACCCTACACAACCCTTCATCACCCTACAGAACCCCTCATCACCCTACACAACCCCTCATCACACTACATAAACCCTCATCACACTACATAACCCCTCATCACCCTACACAACCCCTCATCACCCTACACAACCCCTCATCACCCTACACAACCCCTCATCACCCTACACAACCCCTCATCACACTACACAACCCCTCATCACACTACATAACCCCTCATCACACTACATAACCCCTCATCACCCTACACAACCCCTCACCACCCTACACAACACCTCACCACCCTACACAATGCCTCATCACCCTGCACAACACCTCACCCTACATAACCCCTCATCACCCTACACAACCCCTCATCACCCTACACAACCCCTCATCACCCTACACAACCCCTCATCACCATACACAACCCCTCATCACCCTACACAACCCCTCACCACCCTACATAACCCCTCATCACCCTACATAACCCCTCATCACCCTACATAACCCTCATCACCCTACATAACCCCTCATCACCCTACATAACCCCTCATCACCCTACATAACCCTCATCACCCTACATAACCCCTCATCACCCTACATAACCCTCATCACCCTACATAACCCCTCATCACCCTACATAACCCCTCACCACCCTACATAACCCCTCACCACCCTACACAATCCCTCATCACCCTACATAACCCCTCATCACCCTGCATAACCCTCATCACCCTACATAACCCCTCATCACCCTACATAACCCCTCATCACCCTACATAACCCTCATCACCCTACATAACCCCTCATCACCCTACATAACCCCTCACCACCCTACACAACCCCTCACCACCCTACATAACCCCTCATTACCCTACGTAACCCCTCATCACCCTACACAACGCTTCACCACCCTACACAACCCCTCACCACCCTACACAACCCCTCATCATACTACACAACTCCTCATCACCCTACATAACCCCTCATCACCCTACATAACCCCTCATCACCCTACACAACCCCTCATCACCCTACACAATGCCTCATCACCCTACACAATGCCTCACCAACCTACACAACCCCTCATCACTCTACACAACCCCTCACCACCCTACACAACGCCTCACCACCCTACACAACCCCTCATCACACTACACAACTCCTCATCACCCTACACAACCCCTCACCACCCTACATAACCCCTCATCACCCTACACAACCCCTCATCACCCTACACAATGCCTCATCACCCTACACAATGCCTCACCAACCTACACAACCCCTCATCACTCTACACAACCCCTCACCACCCTACACAACGCCTCACCACCCTACACAACCCCTCATCACACTACACAACCCCTCATCACCCTACATAACCCCTCACCACCCTACATAACCCCTCACCACCCTACACAATCCCTCATCACCCTACATAACCCCTCATCACCCTGCATAACCCTCATCACCCTACATAACCCCTCATCACCCTACATAACCCCTCATCACCCTACATAACCCTCATCACCCTACATAACCCCTCATCACCCTACATAACCCCTCACCACCCTACACAACCCCTCACAACCCTACATAACCCCTCATTACCCTACGTAACCCCTCATCACCCTACACAACGCCTCACCACCCTACACAACCCCTCACCACCCTACACAACCCCTCATCATACTACACAACTCCTCATCACCCTACATAACCCATCATCACCCTACATAACCCCTCATCACCCTACACAACCCCTCATCACCCTACACAACGCCTCACCACCCTACACAACCCCTCACCACCCTACACAACCCCTCACCCTACACAACCCCTCATCACACTACACAACCCCTCACCACCCTACACAAACCCTCATCACCCTACACAACACCTCACCACCCTACAAAACCCCTCATCACCCTACACAACCCCTCACCCTACACAACCCCTCATCACCCTACACAACCCCTCACCCTACACAACCCCTCATCACCCTACACAACCCCTCATCACCCTACACAACCCCTCACCCTACAAAACCCCTCATCACCCTACACAACCCCTCATCACCCTACACAACCTCTCTTCACCCTACACAACCCCTAATCACCCTACACAATGCCTCACCACCCTACACAACCCCTCATCACACTACACAACCCCTCATCACCCTACACAACCCCTCATCACCCTACACAACCCTTCATCACCCTACACAACCCCTCATCACCCTACACAACCCCTCATCACACTACATAAACCCTCATCACACTACATAACCCCTCATCACCCTACACAACCCCTCATCACCCTACACAACCCCTCATCACCCTACACAACCCCTCATCACCCTACACAACCCCTCATCACACTACACAACCCCTCATCACACTACATAACCCCTCATCACACTACATAACCCCTCATCACCCTACACAACCCCTCACCACCCTACACAACACCTCACCACCCTACACAATGCCTCATCACCCTACACAACACCTCACCCTACATAACCCCTCATCACCCTACACAACCCCTCATCACCCTACACAACCCCTCATCACCCTACACAACCCCTCATCACCATACACAACCCCTCATCACCCTACACAACCCCTCACCACCCTACATAACCCCTCATCACCCTACATAACCCCTCATCACCCTACATAACCCTCATCACCCTACATAACCCCTCATCACCCTACATAACCCCTCATCACCCTACATAACCCTCATCACCCTACATAACCCCTCATCACCCTACATAACCCTCATCACCCTACATAACCCCTCATCACCCTACATAACCCCTCACCACCCTACATAACCCCTCACCACCCTACACAATCCCTCATCACCCTACATAACCCCTCATCACCCTGCATAACCCTCATCACCCTACATAACCCCTCATCACCCTACATAACCCCTCATCACCCTACATAACCCTCATCACCCTACATAACCCCTCATCACCCTACATAACCCCTCACCACCCTACACAACCCCTCACCACCCTACATAACCCCTCATTACCCTACGTAACCCCTCATCACCCTACACAACGCCTCACCACCCTACACAACCCCTCACCACCCTACACAACCCCTCATCATACTACACAACTCCTCATCACCCTACATAACCCCTCATCACCCTACATAACCCCTCATCACCCTACACAACCCCTCATCATACTACACAACTCCTCATCACCCTACACAATGCCTCATCACCCTACACAATGCCTCACCAACCTACACAACCCCTCATCACTCTACACAACCCCTCACCACCCTACACAACGCCTCACCACCCTACACAACCCCTCATCACACTACACAACTCCTCATCACCCTACACAACCCCTCACCACCCTACATAACCCCTCATCACCCTACACAACCCCTCATCACCCTACACAATGCCTCATCACCCTACACAATGCCTCACCAACCTACACAACCCCTCATCACTCTACACAACCCCTCACCACCCTACACAACGCCTCACCACCCTACACAACCCCTCATCACACTACACAACCCCTCATCACCCTACATAACCCCTCACCACCCTACATAACCCCTCACCACCCTACACAATCCCTCATCACCCTACATAACCCCTCATCACCCTGCATAACCCTCATCACCCTACATAACCCCTCATCACCCTACATAACCCCTCATCACCCTACATAACCCTCATCACCCTACATAACCCCTCATCACCCTACATAACCCCTCACCACCCTACACAACCCCTCACAACCCTACATAACCCCTCATTACCCTACGTAACCCCTCATCACCCTACACAACGCCTCACCACCCTACACAACCCCTCACCACCCTACACAACCCCTCATCATACTACACAACTCCTCATCACCCTACATAACCCATCATCACCCTACATAACCCCTCATCACCCTACACAACCCCTCATCACCCTACACAACCCCTCATCACACTACACAACCCCTCATCACACTACATAACCCCTCATCACACTACATAACCCCTCATCACCCTACACAACCCCTCACCAACCTACACAACCCCTCATCACACTACACAACCCCTTATCACACTACATAACCCCTCATCACACTACATAACCCCTCATCACCCTACACAACCCCTCACCAACCTACACAACCCCTCATCACACTACACAACCCCTCATCACACTACATAACCCCTCATCACACTACATAACCCCTCATCACCCTACACAACCCCTCACCAACCTACACAACCCCTCATCACCCTACATAACCCCTCATCACCCTGCATAACCGTCATCACCCTACATAACCCCTCATCACCCTACATAACCCCTCATCACCCTACATAACCCTCATCACCCTACATAACCCCTCATCACCCTACATAACCCCTCACCACCCTACACAACCCCTCATCACCCTACACAACCCCTCGTCACACTACATAACCCCTCATCACCCCACATCACCCCTCACCCCACGTAACCCGGAGCAGCTCCCAGACCCCTGCTGCCAGGATGGGTGTCGTTGGTCGGAGAGTCTCGATGTTGGTATATGATTTTATCATCTTCTGCTATAAACGTGCCTGGCGTTGGGAAGGCCTGAGTAGAATGAAGAACCCGGCAGGGAGGCAGGCAGGGGGTCAGTGGGGAGTACCGGGCGGTCAGGGTGGATTCCTCGCCAGAGCACAGGCCCGGTTGCGGGGAGGGGGTGGGGCTGTGCAGGAGGCAGCGGGTCAATGATTCTCTCATCACTCATGTTTCTAGCCCTCTCCCTCGTCCTTATTCTCTGAATTCAATTAAAAAATATTTTGAAAAAGAAGTAAAAGAATGAAAAATTGCTTGAGTGTCACCATCGAAGAGAGTGCTGCCGGCAGCTCGCCGTGTAGTCTGTGCCAGGACGTGTGGGGCCGTGGCCGCTGTGGTCATCCACAGCCGTGTCCTCGGCCTGGCACCGCTGCCGTCCCTGGGGGCTCTGTGGACACTGCCGACCAGACCCCCACGCCCGCGGTGCTCCTTCAGCCACATCTGCTGACCAGACCCCCACGCCCGCGGTGCTCCTCCAGCCACATCTGCTGACCAGACCCCCACGCCCGCGGTGCTCCTCCAGCCACATCTGCTGACCAGACCCCCACGCCCGCGGTGCTCCTCCAGCCACATCTGCTGACCAGACCCCCACGCCCGCGGTGCTCCTCCAGCCACATCTGCTGACCAGACCCCCACGCCCGCGGTGCTCCTTCAGCCACATCTGACGACCAGACCCCCACGCCCGCGGTGCTCCTTCGAGGCTGGATGTTGCCTCCGTTGGCCCGGGAGCCGCAGTACCGGCGGGAGCCGCAGTGCCGCTGGGACACAGATGCGGGTGAGCGGCAGCCTGCGACTCAGGAATGGGTTCTGCGGAGAGAAGCTGCTCAGCAGACATTTGTCAGCGTTTGGTGAGTGGCACACTCAGACCACACCTGCTTAAATGCGGAGTCTAGTCTCACACTCTCCTGTGGTTCGAATATGACTGTACTCGCATGTCTCTCCTGCAGGGAATTTGTATAAATAAACGGCTTACTTACACCTAAGGCGTCTGTAATGTGAAGAAATGATGTAGAAAGCACCTGGAAGGCACGTGGGCATTTCTTTAACTGTAGTGGTGTCGGCAAAGCCACGTCTTGGAAACACGCTTTGCCAGTCAGGAGCTGTCAGCTTGACCTTCAGCCCAGGTGCCAGGGTGGGTTTTGTTACGTAAACCCAGCCAAGAACCAGGAATGAACACGACTCAGGCCCACCCAAGAACGCACATCATCTCCTTTGTGTTGACTTTCAGTAAAAACCTCCTGTGTTTGCGGTATAAAATAAACACGCTGTATTGGCTCTGGGTCCCTGTCCCTGTCAGAGGACAGTGGTCCCACCCGGCCCCAGCTTTTCCTTCTGTCTCTGTGTCTGTCTCTTTCTTTCAGTTGCTCAATCCCCAGCCGCCCCACTCAGGACCCGGAGCGCTCTCTAGCCTCGCTGGACTCGGAAGAGAAACGTTCACGTTTGGCACCCGAGCCAAGAACTTGACGAAAGGCAAGGGCGTCCCTCCAAGCAGCGCGCCGCACAGCAGCCTGAAGAAGTGAGGACGGGGCGGTTGCTGTAAGTCGTGTTAGCTGCCCCGGTGAAAAACCTGGTTAACTCATCGTCTCAGGAAAGAGATCTCTACTTCAAATGCTTAAAACTGTGCTCAAAGCTCAAAAATGCTCTGTTAAGCATAGTCAGATTCTTGATTTCTTAAGTTTTGTTCATGAACCTTTCCTTGGTTCCAGAAGAGGGAATTGTCAACTTTCCAACGTGGGAGAAGGTCAGAAACCAGTTGCGTGACCCATTCTCAGCAGAAGGTCCGGAGAAGACTCCCGTTTCTCTGTTCGCATCATGGCCTTTAATTGGTGATGGCCTTGCTCCAGCACAGGAGAGGCTAAGAATGTCTAAGCGGGTGTAGCCAGGCCCCAAGCCTACAGTGGAGGGGTGTGAATCTCTAAAAATACCGTCTCCCCGCTCTGTGCCTCCTCCACCTCCATGTCACTCTTGTGACTGCAGTCAAAGGCCCCTCGTACATGGCATACGGTACCTCGTAGTTACCTCGTAATTATGAGCAGGAGCTAGAGTTTGAGGCAGAGCGGGACAAGCGTCCCTGTGAGAGGGTGACTCAGATGATGAGAGAGGTTTTGCTCGCAGTAACCAGGCCTTTACGGCTGATGCAAGCGCTTGGCCGAAAGTGAAAAATCTTCCTATTTCATTTTGCTGGAGGCTCTAACTACTTGTTCTGGGCTGAACCAAGTAGAGAGGATTAAAGGAATTTCTCAGTAACTGAGAATATTTCTTTACCTTAATTATTTATCTTAAAAAATAATTCTTTATCTTGAAAAATCTTTTTCTTTCCGAAATAAATAAAATTTTAAAAAACAACAGTAGACACCATACCATTACTGAATTTTCCTCCAAAGCAAGAAGGAGGTGGTGGAAGGGAGACACGTGGCGATCCTGTGTGATTGTGAAAGGGATGTCCAACTGCCAGTTTTGGCCTGATCCCTGGCAATCAGAAATCCCCCGAGAGGTCCTGGATTAGAGAGGGTGTAGGCTGGACTGAGGGGACCCCCCTGTGTGCACAAATTTCATGGGTTGGGCCTCTAGTTTATAGATAAAAGGCTAATATGCTAATAGTCCGACCATCCGGGTAATGACATCACGTAGCAACGCCCAGCCTCCCTTCCCTAGCGACCAGCCTCCTTGGAGTTTCTCCAGCCCGGGAGCAGGACTCGCTTTATAGCCAGGTGGAAACATTTCACACTTCAACCAAATGTCTGTGAAGCGTTTTCCATGCCTCATCTCATTTGATCCTCACAGAAGTCCTGGGGTAGGGAGATAGGAGACTCGGTGGAATCCTATTTTCATTAGGTGGAAATTGAGATTTAGAAAGCTTAGAAACTTCACCCGACTGAAAAGTAGTAAGAAATGGTGGACCTTGAAAATGACTCAGGTTTTCTCAAGGCACAGAATATAGTCAAACACCGCTGCAGTTAAATATTTCACCCTTTGTTCTCCCTGCATGATCTACAATAATAATCTACTTCATGTTGATGTTTACTGCTGTGTTGCTGACAATTACCTGAAAGAGACATTGGGATGCTTCACTGGGCTGGAAAAAGTTTAGCTACATCAGAAAGCCGGTCTAATGAAGCAAGTTTATTCTATATCTATAAAAAGCTAAGTTGACTCACCCATATGTGATATATATAAAGCTCTCGCTAGCACCACTCGCACATGTGTGTTTCCATCCATCAGTGTCATTCATGAATTTGGTTGACACTTCTATTATAGAGAAAAGGCAAATAGTGATATTAAAATATTTCTTCTAATTAATTGCCTTTCAATGTGCACAAATCTGTGCACCAGGCCACTAGTTACTACTATTGGCTTCCCTGAAATGTGCACGTCAAGACTGGTCACCTGGCACTCTGCGTTCTCACACAGGTCAGGCGGCTTTGGGAAGAAACAGACAACTACGAGGGTTCAAGCAATTTGGAGGTGACCGCCCATTGGAGTTTAACCCACAAGCATCCCATTTCAACCCACCACATCCTGTCCCTGGAAGTTTGTTCAGACTCTGCAGATCTCAAAATAAGATCAAGATTAAAATGGGGAAATGTGCCTCCAATGCTGAATAACCCCAATATGATCAACCTCATTAATACTCCTGCAAGTTTTATGTGCAATTTTTATGGAGCCTTTACTTGCAAGTATATACTAAAATGGGAAGATTTGATTAAAAAATACCTCTCTTTAAGATGGCTGCAATGAGATACTTTGATACTTCTAAATCAACGTTCCTGTGTGCAGAACTGGAAAAGGCTGGCTCTAAAATTAAACTGAAAAAATGGGGAGCTCACCTTGACGGAACAATAGAAATCTCAAAAGGAGGCGTAGACTTTCTTCTCTCTAGGAAGTTAAGCTCTGAACTAGAGGCTTCCAAAGCTGCTCAGTGTCATGCACTGTGCCCCTTCTCCACCCCCTCCACCCCTTACTTCCTGAGCTACTTGTCAGCATGTACCCTCCCTCTCTCCTCCCTCTTTTCTCCCCCCTAACCCTTCACCACCACCACTCCCCACTCGCCTCGGGGGGAATTAAAGATGAGAGTCAGACCAGAAGAGACTAGAAAATACAACACACACACACACACACACACACACACACACACACACACACCAGAAATTTGGAGTTCCTTGTAGGAAGCCAATGTCAGGCAGAGGAAAGCCAGCAATTATTTATTCTCCTTGGACTAGAACAAAATTAAGGAATTTAACATTTTCTTTATTTTTTTATTAAGGTATTATACATGTACATATCTTACCATTGCCCCCCACCTCTCATACATGCCCTCCCTCCCCAGAGTTTTTCGTCCATTGGTTATGCTTATATGCATGCATACAAGTCTTTTGGTTGATCTCTTATCTCCCCCATATCTGCCTACCCTCCCCGCTGTAATTTGACAGTCTGCTTGTTGCTTTACTGTCTCTGTATCTATCTTTTTGTTCATCAGTTTATAATGTTCTTTATTATCCATAAATGAGTGAGATCATGTGGTGTTTTTCTTTCATTGACTGGCTTATTTCACTCAACATAATGTTCTCCAGTTCCATCCAGGTTGCTGCAAATGATAAGATTTCCTTCTTTTTTTTATGGCAGCATAGTATTCTATTGTGTAGAAATACCATATTTTTCTGATCCACTCATCTGCTGATGGGCACCTAGGTTGTTTCCAAATCCTAGCTATTGTAAATTGTGCTGCTATGAACATAGGGGTGGCATATGTCCTTTCTGATTGGTATTTCTGTTTTCTTATGATATATTCCTAGGAGTGGGATTACTGGGTCAAATGGGAGTTCCATTTTCAGTTTTTTGAGGAAGCTCCATACTGTTCTCCACAGTGGCTGCACCAGTCTGCAATCCCACCAGCAGTGCACAAGGGCTCCTTTTTCTCCACATCCTCACCAGCACTTGTCATTTGTTGATTTGTTGATGATAGCCATTCTGACAGGTGTGAGATGGTACCGCACTGTCGTTTTGATTAAAATTTTCTTGATCCTCTCCAGGATCTGTTGAGCTCTGAGAGAACTTTTATTTATCTGTTAGAACATGTAATCTTGGGTAGTCTGCCTATTCCAAGTAGTACACCCATTAGTTTCTGAAATCAAAGCAGTAGGATGGCCAAGTTTCTCTGGGAAACTCCTATAAACATTTTGTAAACAAAGAGAAACAGTCCAGGAAAAATGCAGGAACCAGCCCAGAAAACGCTTTCCCCAGAAAACGGACGGGCTGGCCACACACACCAGTAAACCACCAATCCGGCCCAAAGCGGGAAGAGAGAACACTGCTAAAATTATGAACTCACAGCTCCAGCACCAAGTTTCAAGTCAGCCTCCCGCAGCCTTACCAGCGAAGGGCAGGCAGTGAGTTCCTCTTCTGTGGAAGCCAGGCCATCGAAGGATTGTAGAAAACGTCAAAGGTGCTTAGAAAAGAACAGAAACAGAAGCAAGCCGGGCTGCTGTGAAGATAACAGAGGCGTTCCCCTCTTCTCACCATTCTCAGAGAGCCCGCCTCACGTGGGAGACCACAGCCATGGGACTCATCGCCTGTTCTCAGCCAGAACCAAAATTGTAGAAAAACTTCTCCAACAATGTCCGCTTTTAATCAAAACCATCCCTACCCAGCTGGTTTGGCTCAGTGGCTAGAGCATCAGTCTGCAGATGGAAGGGTCCCGGGTCTGATTCCTGTCAAGGGTGCATTGCCCTGGTTGTGGGCTCAATCTCCAGTGGAGGGTGTGCAGGAGGCAGCTGATCAATGATTCTCACTCATCTTTGATGTTTCCATCGCTCTCTCCCTCTCCCTTGCTCTCGAAATCCATAAAAAATATGTATTTTTAAAGACCTATCCCTTCAAGAAAAACCAAGATGGCAGCAGGTAAACGCCTAACTGCAGCCTCACTCAACAATTTCAAAAAATACAACTAAAATATAAAGTGGACATTATCCAGAACTACAGGAAAGTTGACTGACTGGAAATTCTACAACCAGAAGGAAAATCAGAGGAGCTGTAAAAGCCTAAGGGCAGGAGCAGTTTGGCAACATGACCCGAGTCTACTATAAAGAAGCTGTTGGTGCTTTTGTAGTCTTTGATATATCGAGAGGTTCCACGTTTGAGGCCATCTTAAAATGGAATGGACAGTAAAGTTCATCTTCCAAATGGTGGCCCTATCCCTGCTGTTCTCTTAGCTAATAAATGTGACCAGAAGAGGGAAGGTGGCCAGAGTCCTTCCCAGATGGACCAGTTCTGCAAAGAGCATGGCTTCACTGGGTGGTTTGAAACCTCCGCAAAGGACGACATTAACATAGAGGAAGCAGCCCTGGAGGAGAACATCCTCATGAACCACCGAAGCGATCCCAGTGAAGACAGCGATGGGGACAACATTAAGCTGCATGGGAGGCCTTGCCAGCAGAGAGCAAGTCGCAGTGTTGCTGACGTGGCTTCAGCTCCTCTCCTGCTCGCCAGATGCAGCCTGACTTCATTTCTCCATTTGGAGCGAATTCCTGAGAAGGGATTGAGATGGTGGGTGCCCGGCTCTGGGATCTCCCCAGGGCTGTGCATTATGGTGACAGGGCCCTGGGAGCCTTGGCTGAAGCGGGTATCAGTGTTTATCCTGAGCATGGCCAGGCAGAGTGGGCACTCAGGCTTAGAGTGAGCACGTGGGCTCAGGACAATGTCTACATCCTTCTTAACATCTTTGAAAATGACAATGCTCAGGATTTGGTACGAGTTGCACATTGTGGCTCTTAGTGTAAGCACTGGAGTGGTAATAAAACTCTCCCAGCGGGCTTACAGTAATTGTACGAGTCTATATTTTTGTATTCTAACTTCACTTTTGAGGGAAGCTTTTAGACTGTTAGCCACAGAAGGCTTGACATTTCTGTTCAGCAAGGTTTTTCCCCTCAAAATTTCTACCTGGAGCTAGTTTTATCAACTCTATTAACAGTCATGGTCAAGGAGAGAAGTTATTCCATAGTATGAGTTGTGAGAGAAACAAGGTTCTGTGGTTTTATATAAAGTTTTGGGCATTTAAAGTATAATACATGAGGAAGGTACGTCTGGCTCACAATATTTGTATTACTGTTCAACCCAATTAAGAACAGAATAAATATTTTGACTGATGGAAAAAAAACCTATCCCTTACCAATGAGGGTCTGTTATAAGGTAACACATTTTTCTCTAGTCAGATCTGTCCCAATTCACGTGATAGGGTGAGCCTTTCTTGCAAACTATGATGCCCACATACGCTTTTTCAGAAAGACAGAACTTGAAACTAAAGGAATCAGACTCTGAGCCAACTGAGAAAATAATGACAGTAAAAGAACTTCATGATCTTGGGGTGATGTTTGCTGCGGAATGATGGGGATTTATACGGAATCTCAGCAATAAATAAAACGTACTCCCTGGTGTCCTGTGGTTCCAGCTCGACACTCTCCTCTCAGCCATGCCTGTGGGTGCCGGTATTTTCATGGAAAGACTAGAGGCCCACTGCACAGATTTCATGCCCAGCTGGGTCTAGTGGCTGCCTGGCAGCACATGGGAGACCACTACTATGGGGCTCATTACCCAGCTGCCTGCCACTGCCGCCCCCTAGTGGTCAGCACATGTCTCACTCCTGATTGGTCCAACTCCTGCCCAAGAGGACAATTTGCACATTAGCCTTTTATTATATAGAACTAGGGGCCCAATGCATGAAATTCATGCATTGGCAGGGATCCCCCAGCCCAGCCTACGCCCTCTCATAATCCGGGACCCCTTGCTCCTAACCAACTGCCTGCTCACTCCTAACCACCCACCTGCTCACTCCTAACCGCCCACCCACCTGCTCACTCCTTACCACTTGGCTTGCTGCTCCTTATTGCTGCTGCGGAGGCAGGAGAGGCTCCCACCACCACCGCTTTGCTTGCCAGCTGTGAGCCCGCTTCTGGCTGAGTGGTGCTCCTGCTGTGGGAGTGCACTGACCACTAGGGGGCAGCTCCTGTATTGAGTGTCTTCCCCCTGGTGGTCAGTGTGTGTCATAGCGACTGGTTGTTCTGGTCATTCAGAGGTATAGTCCCTGGGCTTTTATTATATAGACTAGAAGCCCTCTGTACAAAACCCGTGCACGTGGTGGGGGGTGTCTCTCAGCCCAGCCTGCACCCTCTATAATGTAAGATCCCTCATTCTGTTATATTCACCAGTTTATTCTGTTGAACATATTTTTTTATTCACTTGATTTTTAGATTCACTTGATAGATATGTACCTGTTGTTCATAATTTTTATTTCTTAAAGAATACCTTTCAGCATTTCATATAATACTGATTTGGTGGCGATGAACTCCTTTAGCTTTTTCTTTCTGTGAAGTTCTTTATCTGATCTTCAATTCTGAATGTCAGCTTGACTGGGTAGAGTACTCTTGGTTGTAGGTTCTTGCTAATCATCACTTTGACTATTTCTTGCCATTCCCATCTGGCCTGCATGGTTTCTGTTGAGAAATCAGCTGACAATCCTATGGATGCTCCCTTGTAGGTAATTAACTTGCTGCTTGTAAGATTCTCTCTTTGTCTTTTGCTCTTGGCATTTTAATTATGATGTGTCTTGGTTTGGTCCTCTTTGGATTCCTTTTGTTTGGGGTTCTGTGCACTTCCTGGACTTGTAAGTCTAATTCTTTCACCAGGTGGGGAACATTTTCAGTCATTTTTTCAAATAGGTTTTTAGTATCTCTCTTCTTCTGGCACCCCCATAATTCTGATGTTGGTATACTTGAAGTTGTCCCAGAGGCTCCTTACACTATCTTTAAATTTTTGGATTCTTTTTTCTTTTAGCTTTTCCAGTTGAGTTATTTTTGCTTCTTTGTATTTCAAATCTCTGACTTGATTCTTGCATTCCTCTAGTCTGCTGTTGGGTCTCTGTATAATATTTTTTATTTCAGTCAGTGTATGTTTAGTTTCTAGTTGGTCCTTTTCCATATCCTTGAAGGTCTCTCTCATATCCTCGAGGGTCTCGCTAAATTTATCTGCCTTTTCTAGGAAATTCTTGAAAAACTTTATAACCGTAGTTTTGAACTCTTATCACCAGTCATTTGTTTTCCTCCATTTCTTTCGTTTGTGATCTATTTCCTTGTCTCTGCATTTTCGCTGCTTCCATGAGTTGGTAGGGTGGCTTTGTGTACTTGGTGTCCTATATGGGCCAGTGGCTCAGCCTCTCCAGTTACCTGAGGTGGGAACTCTTGGTACACCTCTTTGTGGACTGTGTGTACAGCCTCGTTGTAGTTAAGTCTTGATTGTTGTTGGTATCAGTGTGAGGAGTTGACCTCCAGGCCAATTGGCTGTGAGGATCAGCTGTGTTTATGCCAGGAGACAGCCTTATTCAACTAGATTTTCAAAATTGCAAAAGCCTCTGCGCCCAGCTTGGATGAGGTGGAGTTTCAGGGTGGAGCCTACAGCCTTGGCTTCCTGTCAGCCCCACCCTAACATTGCAAGCATCTTTGAGAGAAAGGCGCCTTTGAGTTTTGCCCACTGCCAGATACTCTAGTCTTTCTCTCAATGAATCTGGACTCCCAGATTCTCACCCAGAACTGGGGTTCAGCACAGTCCAGAGCTTTTGTCTCCTTTCCACTAGGGCAGTCCAGCAGCACAGTCAACAGTCCATCCTCTTTGCACATTCACGTGCATGCCTCCGGAGTTCTGCCTTTTGCCACTCCCCCGAGTTTCCACCTTACAGCCCAGAGTCTCCCTGTATGAGCCTGGGTCCCCAGGGTCTCGCCCAGATCTGGGGTTCAGAGCAGTAGGAACTAGGGTTCAGAGCAATCCGGAGCTTTTATCTTCCCACTAGAGAATGCTAGCCAGGCACTTAGCCACCCTGTCCTCTCTGGCTCTGTCCTCCCCACACCCGTGTCTCCATACCTCAGGCTTTTACAACTCCTCTGATTCTCCGTGAGCTTTTCCCTTTCCTACTAGTTGTAGAATTTCCACTGAGTCAGCTTTCCTGTGGTTCTGGATGATGTCCGTTCTTTTAGTTGTAGTTTTGAAATTGTGCAAGGCAGCAGTTTAGGTGCTTACCTATGCTGCCATCTTGGTTTCTCCCCCCCCCCCTTTTTTTTTTAAATAACAACAAAGCAAACCCCACATTGTTCAGCTAGGTTGTGGTTACACACACACATAAACAAATACAACCAGAGACCTGCTCTTTTTAGGGTTTAAAAAAAAATGTCAGTCATGAAACAGTACAATAAAGCAAATCCCACTAATTTGTAACAAGTTTAATAAGTTAAATTTATTCATTTGGATAGCTAAGGCTTTTATTATATTTTGAGAGGGCTTTTAAGATTTTATTTGTTCATAACAATTTTGTTAATGTTGCATCTACAAACTCGAGTGTGAAGCATCCATGTACAAGACTAAGCCCTGGGAGACCAAAACAAGATGGCGGCCTAAGTAGTCTCCTAAGTTGCCACCTCCTCAACAATTTGGAAAAAAACAACAGCTAAAATCGAAAGGGATGGCACCAGACCCACAGGAAAGCTGGCAAAATGGGAAGGCTACAACTAGACACAAAGCAGGACGCCGCTGCTGCCATGTGGAGTTTAAAACTACGGTGAAACTGGACCTGCCGGAGCCGCTGCCACCGGGAATGAGGGAAGCCAGACCTCGCTCCGCCCTGGGGCCCAGGGAGTGGGCCAGCCCTGCCAGCCGCCGTGGAAGCCAGGGAGCTTATGCGGGCCTCTGCAGCGCTTTCGGCTCCTGCCTGGATGAGAAGCCTGTGAGCGCGACCTCCCTGCCCGCAACCATCCCGGCCCGCAGCCATCCCAGCCTGCCCGCCTTGCTGGTGAGGAGCGGGTGCAGTGTCTCCCCGTCCGCAGCCAGCTCGGCCCAACCCCCGCGCTCGCCGTGCTGGCCAAGAGATGGCGCAGCGTCTCCCCGCCTGCAGCCAGCTCAGCCTAGAAATGGGAAAGGCTACAACTAGACACCAAGCAGGGCGCCGCTGCTGCCATGTGGAGTTTAAAACTACGGCGAAACCAGACCTGCCGGAGACGCTGCCGCCGGGAATGAGGGAAGCCAGACCTCGCTCCACCCCGGGGCCCAGGGACTGAGCCAGCCCGCCTGCTGCCATGGGAACCAGGGAGCTGATATGGGACCTCCAGCGTGCCTTCGGCATCTGCCTGCAACCATCCCGGTCTCTGCGCGCACCTTACTGGTGGGGAGCTGGCGCGGTGCCTTCCCTTTGCAACCCCCGGTGAGTCCTTGCGTCGCCACCGCTGCCCGCAGCCGGCTCGGCCCAGTCTCCGTGCGCCGTGCTGGCAAAGAGATGGCACGGTGTCTCCCGGCCAACTCGGCCCAGCCTCTGCACATCGTTCTGGTGGGGTGATGGCGTGGAGCCTTCTGTTTGAGCCCCGGCGAGTTTTTCCGTTACCGCTTCCAGCAACCGGCTCCAAAGCTTCCGCCACTACCGCCATGTGGATTTTAATACTACAGGGGAAATTGAGACAGAGGAGCTACTGTCGCTGCCCCCCCCCCCCCCCCCCCCCCGCGAATGAGAATCCACCGAAATCAGAGCTCACTACGCCCCGGGCTCAGAGAGAGTGTGACTTCAGAACTTAGCCTCTGTGTCCACAGCAGCTCTGCTTCCGCACCAAAGGAGACACCATTGAGGGTGGACTCTCCGCCTGCAGCCATCTCAGCCCGCCCACAACCTTCCCAGCACACCCGCCGTGCTGGTGAGGAGCCAGCACGGCGCCTTCCGTTAGCGGCCCCGGCGAGTCCTCCCTCAGCCGCCGCATGGCCGAGCCGAAGCTCCCGCCACTGCCGCCATGTGAACTTTAAAACTACAGTAGAAATTGAACCACAGGAGCGACCATTGCTGCCGCACCGGCTACCGCCACCCGCCACCGCCGCCGGGAATAGGGGAAATCCACCGAGAACAGAGCTCAATACGCCCCGGGCTCAGGGAGTGGGTGGCCTCAGAACTTGGCCTCCACGTCTGCAGCTGCTCTGTTCCCGCACCGAATGAGACACCTTTGAGGGCGGTCTACCCGCCTGCAGCCATCTCAGCTCGCCTGCAACCGTCCCAGCCTGCCCGCCGTGCTAGCAAGGAGCTAGAGCGGCCCCTCCTCTTCTCGACCCCAGTGCCTGGGAGGGGCCGTGTGCCCTGGGTGAACCGTGTGTCCCAGGGGGCCGTGTACCCCGGGTGAGCCGTATCCCCCAAAGGGGCCGTGTGTCCCAGGGTGCTGTGAGCTCGGGGTGAGCCGTGTGTCCCAGGGGGGCTGTGTGCCCGGGGAGAGCCGTGTGCCCCGGGGAAGCAGTGGGACCCCGGGGAGGGGCAGTGAGAACCAGAGGAGGAGCGGACTCTATTCGTGTGGTCCTGAGATAGTCACCATAAAACAAGCAGACTGTCAAATGAGGAGCGGATTCTATTCATGTGGTCCTGAGATAGCCACCATAAAACAAACAGATTGTCAAATGACAGTGGGGAGGGGAAGGAGACCTGGGGGGAGATAAGAGAACAACCGAAGGACTGGTATGCATGAATATAAGTACAACCAACGAACACAGAACTCTGGGGAGGGAGGGCATGAATGGGAGGTGGGGGTGGGGGCAATGGTAAGATATGTAAACATATAATACCTTAATAAAAAAATTGAAAGAAAAAAAAAAGACTAAGCCCTGCACATGTAGCGGCCGTTCCCGTGCGATGGCCCTGCCCTCAGGGCTCCTGGCCTCCAGTGCTGGTGGGCAGTGTGGCCATGAGGGCCACCCACAGCCACTGCAAAGCCGCCTGCAGCTCAGGTGCGTGATCAGCAGGGGCTTCTTGGCGCCCAGTGAGGGAGGAAACGTCCTGCCATTCTCTCTGCCACCCACCACTGAGACTTCATGTGCTGGCAGGTGCAGCATACCTGTCCGAGCTTCCTGCTGTGGGCAGAGCAGTGGACAGACACTGTAGCCAGCTGTCTCAATTCCCGAGCCGTGTGCAGGGGCCAGGCTGCTCTCCGAGCAGCTGCTCCCCCATGGGCGCCAGGGCCTGCACAGTGAGCCAGCTCTTGTTCCTTCTGCTTCAGGCCCCGGGCAGCAGGCAGGCCCCGCTCCACAACCTCCCCCGCTGGCACTGGCGCCGGAGTTTCCTCTCCACCTGCGTGAGCTCAGCCTGGGGCTCAGCTCAGCCCCAGACCTCAGCAGCAGGCATCTGGGAAGACACCACAAGTCAAAGGGACATCAGGCTTGGAGTTGGGCAGCAGAGCTGGCAGGAGAACCCACGTACCAACCTTGGCCCAGAGTCCAGTGCAGGTGGCCAGTTCCATCCATGCTGTTGCTGACGCTGGAGTCGGCAGGTGTGGTAGTAAGGAACCGCATGGCGTTACCTAAGGGTTTCTGAGTAGTGATGGGACTTCGTTTAGGAGAAAAATAAAAATTAAAAATAAAAAACATTTAGCCGCTTGTGTTTAAAAATGCTTTTTAATTCTTTATTGTTTAAAGTATTACATAAGTCTCCTTTTTCCCTCATTGACTTCTCCCACCACCCCACCCGCTAGCAAATGCCCTCACCACCCTCCCCTCAGTCTGTGTCCATTGATTAGGCTTATATGCATGCATACAAGTCCTTTGGTTGATCTCTTACCCCCTCCAACCACCCATCCCCACCTTCCCTCATAAATTGGATAGTCTGTTTGATGCTCCTATGACTCTGGTTCTATTTTTGTTCATCAGTTTGTTGTTCATTATATTCCCACAAATGAGTGAGATCATGTGATATTTACCTTTCTTTTACTGACTTGTTTCACTTAGCATAATGCTCTCCAGTCCCATCCATGTTGTTGCATAGTCAAAATTCCTCTTTTCTTTTTTACAGCAGCATAGTATTCCATTATGTAGATGTACCACAGTTTTCTGATCTACTCTTCTGCTGATGAGTACTTATGCTGTTTTCATATTTTAGCTATGGTGATTCGTGCTGCTATGAACATAAGGGTACATATATCCTTTCTGATTGGTGTTTCTGTTTTCTTGGGATATATTCCTAGAATTGGGATAACTGGGTCAATTGGAAGTTCCATATTTAATTTTTTGAGGAAACTCCATACTGTTCACAGTGGCTGCACCAGTCTGCATTCCCACCTGCAAAGCATGAGGTTTCCTTTTTCTCCACATCTTCTCCAGCACTTGTCATTTGTTGATGATAGACATTCTGACAGGTTGAGATGGTATCTCATTGTTTTGATTTGCATCTGTTGGACGATCAGTGACTTTGAGCATGTTTTCATGTCTCTTGGCCTCCTGTATGTCCTCTTTTTTAAAATGTCTATTTAGGTTTTTTACCCATTTTTTGATTGTTTATCTTCCTTTTGTTAAATTTTATGAGTTCCCTATACATTTTGGAGATTAAACCCTATTGGATGTAACACTGGCAAACATGTTCTCCCAGGCAGGGGGCTTTCTGGTTGCTTTTCCTTCTCGTATTTTTCCTTGGTTTGTTTAGTCTCAGTTGTGGGATGTTTACATTTCCAATTGTCTGTAAGATGGATTGGAAGTTGTTGAGGAAGCTTTTTAAAAATGCTATTATACTTAATTTTGTCAAATTTCTCATCACAGAATTACTAAAATCTTTGAAATATTTTGTCAGTATGGACAAAAAGACATTTTAAATCTGCTCAGATGGCCAAAGTTTGTTTCACAGATATAATCTTATAGTTTGCTTTATTCAGATAATGTTCATAAACATAGCCCAATTTTCTTCATTGTCTTCATGATTATTATCTTAGTAACTACTACAAGTATTGCATTGGTCGACGTAACATAGTTCACTTTACCTGTAATCTAATTTTGGACTTCAATTTCAAGTATCTGTAATTATAAACAAGGCTATAAAGGACAAGTGTGAGAGGGGAGCATACCTCATCTCCCCTATTGCTGGTGGGAGTGGGGTTTATGGGGTACCCATGGAATAAGCATTTCCTGAGGCCCCACTGGAGAATGAGATGGTAGAAAACTTTACTTCCATGGAAGTATCCAAAGTCCCATTTCCCTTAGTCCCTTAGAAGCGTAGTTGGGGCTTCAGTAGAGCTAAAATCAGAGCCAGTGTCCAGAGTTTTCTTTACATGTTGGAGCCGGTCCAGCTCAGCATCAGGCTAGTTGCAGCCCATTAGTCCATGTTGGGTCTGCACGGCCATGGGCCATACAGGCAAATGCGAGAGAACCAAGAGAGCATGCCCTGAGCAATGAGTCCCAGGAGTCCCGAAAGCACGAGTTGAGCACAAGGGAGGTATGTATTCCAAATCTTCATATCCTTGCAATGGCCATGCCCATTCTGAGCAACCATCTCTGTCCAGGTGTGATTGACAGGCAAGGTTTAAGGGCATATGTGTCTTTCCTCTGTGGTTCCTTCCCCTAAGTGGTTTGCAGGGAACATGCTTATGTTTTGCCTTCCCTTGCTTCTTTCCTATGATTATAGCTAGTTCATTACAATGGTATCAATCTTTGCATTGTTCATTGCAAAATGATTTCTCCAGGATAAGTGGCCTAGAGTGAAATTATTGTTCATGAAATTTAGTCTATAAAAAACTTTATAGCTCCTAATATTGTCATGTTGCTTTCCAAACAGATAGTGCAAATTTCTGTCAGTAGAAATGTGAGCATATCAATTTCACCAGAAACTTCCCAGTAGTGTGCTATTATGTGTAATACATTAGGTGTAATGTGCTATACATAATAGCTATAAAATGGTCGAGCAAAGTTGTCTTAATTTGAATTCCATGATTACTAGGAAGCATGAACATTTCCCCAAGCCTATACTGTTATTTATATTTTCTCTTATGTAGACCAGTTTCCTTTGAGAGAAGTCATTTTGCCTTATAGAAGCCTCTGCTTGTCAAAGAATGCATTCCATGGAGAGGTTTCGATTCCCTCCGTGGAGGTGATGGGGTTGGGAGCAGTTCCTGAAATGGAATCAAAGGTTTTCCTGAAAGGCTAGTCGAGTTTTAAATTATTTTGTTTACGTTGGTTGATTTTACTAAAAAAGGCCCAAGAGGAAGAACCAAAATGTTTGTACATGTAACTAGCTGGAGTTCACAAAGAAGGAACTTTTTAAAAAGTATATATTTTATTGATATTTTACAGAGAGGAAGGGATAGAATAGAGAGCTAGAAATGTCAATGAGAGAGAAACATTGACCAGCTGCCTCTTGCACACCCCCTACTGGGGATGTGCCTGCAACCAATGTACATGCCCTTGCCTGGAATCGAACCCGAGACCCCTCAGTCCGCAGACTGACGCTCTACCACTGAGCCAAACCGGTTTCGGCAAGAAGGAACTTTTTAGAGGAACTTTTGGACAGTGGGGGTCTCATATTATTAATTCCCCTGAAAGTGGTCATGGCCACCCCCCCCCAAAAAAAAATATAATAACAATAAAAGATATTAATTGAAAGGCTCAGGTAACTTGTTTACATAGAAGCTGGTCTGATGAGATCTGCCGATTAGTTTTAGGATTTATGCCTGTCCTTTCCTCTGAAATATCTTTCTTATGACAATAGAATAACAAGGAACAACAAGACAAGACAAGGATACAAACAAAAACCTGAATGAGCACTCACCACCCGGGAAAAACCCCTGTGAGCTTTTCCCTCCCACCCCACCCCAGGGTACTTTCTTCAAGTGTGAGAGCCATTAAAGTGCTAAGCAGGGGGGTGGGCACTCATTTTTCTCACGCAGCAGCAAGCTCCTCACCTTCCAGGAAACCTTCCACAGGTGCCGGTTTCCTCCTGGGGTGGCGGGAGAAATATCTGTGGTAGAAAACTCCTGCTCAGCAGCCTCATGCTGGCATGGACAATCACTACCCCCCACCACTACCCTTGCGGTGAAAACCATACAGGCATTTAACCTCAACCAAAAGGAGCAAAGTGTGACCCTCAGTGGGCTTCCTGAGCAGTATGTGGAAGCAGCGACACAGAACAGGCTCTCTGGGTACTGTACCCTGCCCCAGGGAACGCCAGTCCATGGAGGTGAGGCCACTTTACACCCTACAGCTGATGCCAGGTATGTGTTAAGCTAAAAACTAAAGACCAACGTGAGGCTCAGCAAGCATTTCTTTGAGATCCAAAAAGAATGGCTAGCACTGATCTGGGCAGAATCTAAGTTCCAATCAGGAGACAAAGACAAGAGGCATTTATGAGGGGAAAAAAAAGACAATTGCATCAAATACATCATCAGCAAAAGGAAGGCATTTCTATTGTGCAGATAAGCTAACACAGTGGTACCAATTCTGAAAATGTTTTTGGTTTCCAGTCTGGAGGTCTAATTTCCGCTTTCTTGTTACCCTTGAACAGTGCTGGGATACAGCGCTGCTTTAGGCCCAAAGGGCAGACGTTCTGCCATATGAACATTCCAGCGGCTTGAGGAGTAAGACATGCAAGGCAGTCCCTCTGGGACGGCAGCTCCAACTCCAGTTTAAAGTGGCTCCATTTATATCATTCTCTCCGGTCCCCAGGGGAGAAGAAAGCAGCAGCAATGGGCTGGGGGAGCTGGGGAAAGAGCAAACAGAAGATGGGAGACGGTGCAACTCGTTCTAAGTGCTGTCCTGCAGGCCATGTCGGTTAAAAGGGAGAGAGCAGCTGAGTGAGATGCTCCTGGAAGCTGAAAGGGAACCTGCCTTGGACAAGGCAAAAGCAGTAGTTGGTGACTTTGTCATGAAGAGTTTTGCTGACACATGGAATGAAGTAGGTTCAAGGGACAATGGAGGCAAATAGAGGCATAAGTTTATAAGACTCTTTAAATTCTGTTGCAGTGGCTGAAGGGACATGGTCAAGGGTTTTATTATGTCCTTCTATCAGTGTCAGAACCAGAACAGAGCAGATTTCTGCCTTTATATAGTACTATTACTAGCCGCCCAGTGCACAAAATTCGTGCACGGGGTCCCTCAGCCCAACCTGCACCCTCTACAATCCAGGAGCTCTCAGGGGATGTCCTACTGATGGCTTAGGCCCACTCTCCTGGTTCTCTGCTCTCTGTGGGCCTGGAGGTTTCGCTGCAGCCATGGAGATGAAGCCCCCATGCCCTGCTCTCTGCTCTCTGCCTGCCGCTGCCATGCGCCATGTGAAGGAAGCCTCAATGCCCTGCAGTGTGCTCTGTCTGCCAGGCCTGGGGCTTCGCTAACACACTAAGGAAGCCCCCATGCCCTGCTGTCCGGGCTCTGTGAGGCCTGGGGGTGTTCCACCATCACCTTACTAAGGAAGCCTCCAAGCCCTGCTGTCTGTGCCCTGTCTGCTGGGCTGGGGCTTCCCTGCCCCCGCGGTAAGGAAGCCCCCAAGCCCTGCTGTCTGTGCTTGTCTGCTGGGCCTGTGGGTGCTCCTGTCGCCTCCACGCTAAGGAGCCCCCAAGCCTGCTGTCCGGGCTCTGGCTGCTGGGCCTGTGGGTGCTCCTGTCGCCTCCACGCTAAGGAGCCCCCAAGCCTGCTGTCCGGGCTCTGGCTGCTGGGCCTGGGGCTTCCCTGCCGCTGCAGCACTAACTGCTGTCCAGGCTCTGACTGCCCTGTCTGGGGCAGATCAACCCCCCCCAACCCCCCCCCCCCCGAGTCAGATCCAGCCTCACTGCTCCTGCGGACAGGCCAGACACTCCTGCAGTGGGGCTGCTATTTTGTCACGGAGTGATGGTTAATTTGCATATTACTCTATTATTAGATAGTATTTCCAGGACAGCCCTCTTCATATAAAGTGTAGTTCACAAGATTAAAAACAAAAATTCACAACCCTGCCCTATCACTCCAATTTTCTGGTGGTCTTGGGTAGGTTATCTACCATCCCAGAACCTGTGTTTTCTATCTCACAGCTTTATAAATGATTAGGTAATATCATTTATGTACCATCATTCCCCTTTCTGTCTGTATGATTTGACCTACATACCTCACATAAGTGGAATCACAGTATTCACCTTTTTGTGACTAATCTATTTCACTTAGTATCTTATGTCCTCAAGGTGCATTCATGTAAGTCAGAATTTCTTTCCTTTTTAACACTGAATCATATTCCACTGCGTATATACACACAGAGAGATATTCGTGTGTGTGTGTGTGTGTGTGTATGGCCCAGTGCATGAAATTGGTGCATGGGTAGGGTCCCTAGACCTAGCCTGACCAGGGCTGATCGGGGGCTTCCTTTCCCTGGCTGCCAGCTGCTGGCTGGGGCCTTCCTTCATTCTACACAGCCCCATAGGTTGAACTCCCAGTGGATGGAACTCCGGAAGATATAATTTTCATATTAGCCTTTTATTATATAGGACTAGAGGCCCGGAGCACAAAATATATACACCCTCGGGAGGGGGGGGGGTGGTCCCTCAGCCCAGCCTGCACCCTCTCCAATGTGGGAACCCTCAGGGGATGTCCTACTGCCTCTTTAGGCCCAATCCCAGTAGAACATCCCTCTCACAATCCAGAACTGCCAGCTCCCAATTGCTTTCCTGCCTGCCTTCCTGATTGCCCCTAACCACTCCTCTGCCAGCCTCATTGCCCCTAACTGCCCTCCCATGCAGGCCTGGTCGCCCCTAACTGCCCTTCCCTGCAGGCCAGGTCCCTCCCAACTGCCCTCCCCTGCTGGCTATCTTGTGTCCACATGGGGTGACGGTCAATTTTCTGTGTTGGAGTGATGGTCAATTTTCATATTATCTTTTATTATATAGTATAGAGGCCTGGTGCACAGGTGGGGATCAGCTGGTTTGCCCTGAAGGGTGTCACAGATCAAGGTGGAGGTTCCCTTGGGGCATAGGGTAGCATGGGCGAGGGGCCTGTGGTGGTTTGCAGGCTGGCAACGCCCCCCAGCAACCCAAGTGGAGGCCCTGGTATCTGGGATTTATTTATCTTCTATAATTTAAATTTTGTAGCCTTGAGCAGAGGACACGGCACCAGGGAAACTCAAGCCTCCTGCTTGCTCCATGGCCACAGTCATTTTTGTTGGGCTTTATTTATCTTTTATAATTGAAACTTTGTAGCCTTGAGTGGAGGCCAGGGCCAGTCAGAGCAGGCGGGAAGCTTGGCTTCCTCCATTGCTGGAGAAACCCAAGCCTCCTGCTAGCCACAGCCATCTTGGTTGGGTTAATTTGCATACTCCCTCCTGATTGGATGGTGGGTGTGGCTTGTGGGCATAGCAGAGGTAGGGTCAATTTGCATGTTTCTCTTTTATTAGTGTAGTCTAGAGGCCCATTGCATGATATTCGTGCAAGAACAGGCTCCTGGTTTCACTCCCAGGCGCCAGGGAGCCAGCAAGTCCCTGCTCCCCATCCCAGCGGCCCAGGAGCTGGCACATCCCCACTCCCCAGCTGCCTGGGAGCAGACATGTCCTCGCTTCTGTCTGGAGCACCACACCAGTAGCTCCCTCCACTGCCCTCCTTTCCCTCACAGCAAGCTTCACACCACTCCCCACTCTGTGCCTGCATATGCAAATTAGCCTCCATCTTTGTTTGATTAATTTGCATACTCACGCTGATTGGATGTGGGTGTGGCAGAGTGATGGTTAATTTGCATGTTTTTCTTTTATTAGTGTAGATACCACTATTCATTCATCTGAAGATAGACTCTTCGGTCCATTCCAGTTTTTGGCTATCATTAATAATGCTGCTATGAAAATGAGTGTACAATTATCTCAAGACCCTGCTTTGAATTCCCACGGTAGTTGATGATCACAATTATCAAGTGTGAAAGGATTTCAATCTAAAATGGAACCAGAGAATACAAAAATGGACACTTTCACACATGCATCCTCAGGAAAACAAAACTTAAGAATTAGAAAAGTATTTCCCATGTCTGATTTAGAGACTGAAACTTATTCCCTACCAATAAATATTCCTCAAGAATCTTGCCCAGGAGAACATCCAAGATGGCGGCCTAGGCAGTCTCCTAAGCTGCCGCCTCATCAACAATTTAATTAAAAAAACAACTAAAATAAAAAAGGACTTCACCAAAACGTCAGGAAAGCTGGCGGAGTGGAATAGCTACAACTAGAAAGAAAGAGAGAGGCTCACGGATCAGACTGGGAGCCGAAAAGCACTGAGGTAGGGAGACACTCGCGCACGCGGCCGCCGAATACCTGCCTGGCGGTGGGAGGGGAGGAATCCCCGATTGCACGGGGGACTTTCGGACTATACTGAACCCCAGCCCCGGCTGAAATTCCGTGGTCCCAGGCTCATACGGGTGGAGTCTGTAGAGAAAGGCACCCAGAGACTCAGAGACTCAGAGACTGGGAGACTGGGGACCGGAGCCGCAGCAGGCAGGGTCTACAGACTCGCGCGCGCGAGCAAGTACGCGCTGAGGTCTGACCACCGCCCCTCCCTCTCCGGAGCGGAAGGAGCCAGAAGCTCCAGGTCTGACCGCGGAGGCTGCCGCTGCCTCTATGTACAAGGTGGCGGCCTCTCTGTAGCGGAAGGAGTCAGAAGCTCCAGACTACAGAGACCAGCCCAAGTCGGGGCGAGCCCCTGGGGCACCCACGCTCTTGCTTGGGGAAACTGGGCCGGTCAGGCGGAAACTCAGGCGAGTGCACAAGGGCAGGGCGGAAGCCAAGACTGTCATTTCAGCCCTGAGACTCCACCCTATCCAAGCTGAGCAGAGGCTTCTGCAGTTTTTCAAGTCTGATCCTATAAGACTGTCTCCAATACAGAAGTTATCCCAGAGTAGACACAGCTGATACCCACATCCAATTGGCCTGAAGGTCAATTCACAACAATAGAGACTTAGCTACAACAAGGCTGTGCACGCAGTCCACAAAGGGGATCACCAAGAGTGTCTATCTCAGGTAACTGAGGAGGCTGACCCACTGTGCTATATAGGACACCAAACACACAAAGCCATCCTACCAACTCTGAAAAATAGTGATAATGCCGAGACAAGGAAATAGATCTCAAACAAAAGAGATGGAGGATATAGAGTTCAGAACTACGGTTCTAAGGTTATGCAACAATATCCTAGAAAAGCTCGATAAACTTCATGAGACCCAACTAAAAAGTATAGATAAACTGACTAAATTGGAAAATATTATGCAGAGATCCAACAGCAGAATGGAAGAACACAAGAATCAGGTCAAAGAGCCAAAAGACACTCCGCTGGAGAAGGAAGAAGAAAAGAGGATCCAGAAAGTTGAAGATAGTGTAAGGAGCCTCTGGGACAACTGCAAGCGCACCAACATCAGAATTATGGGGGTGCCAGAAGAAGAGGGAGTGCAAAATACTGAAAACATATTTGAAGAAATAATATCAGAAAACTTCCCTCACCTGGTGAAAGAAATAGACTTACAAGTACAGGAAGCCTACAGAACCCCAAACAAGAGGAATCCAAAGAAAAATTCTTCTCGACACATCATCATCAATATGCCAAGGGTAAAAGACAAAAAGAGGATCTTACAAGCAGCAAGAGAAAAGCAGTTGGTTACCTATAAGGGAGCACCCATACGACTATCAGCTGATTTCTCAACAGAAACCATGCAGGCCAGAAGGGAGTGGCAAGAAATATTCAAAGTGATGAATAGGGAGAACCTACAACCAAGATTACTGTATCCAGCAAAGTTATCATTCAGAATTGAAGGACAGATAAAGAGCTTCACAGATAAGAAAAAGCTAAAGGAGTTCATCACCACCAAACCAGTATTATATGAAATGCTGAAAGGTATTACTTAAGAAGAGGAAGAAGGTCAAGTGAATTAAAAATCTCAGGAATAGAATAAACTGGTGAATATATTAGAATTAGGGGCAAAGAAAGGGAGTGGATAGATAATTATCAGGGTGAAAGGGGTGTGGGGTGCAGAAAGAGACTGGATTAAAATTGTATAACCTATGGATGAGGACAATAGTGGGAGGAGGGGGTAAGGGCAGAGGGTGGGGTGGGAATCAGGTGGAAGGGAGCTATGGGGGAGAAAAAGGAGAAACAATTGTAATAATCTGAGCAATAAAGATTTATTTAAAAAAAAAAAAAAGAATCTTGCCCAGCTGGCATGGCTCAGTGGTGGAACCTATGAACAAGGAAATCCCGGTCAGGCTTGATCCCATGGGGGGCGTGCCAGAGGCAGCCGACCAATGATTCCCTCTCACCATTGATGTTTCTCTCCATCCCTCCTTTTCCTTTCCTCTCTGAAATCAACAAAATATATATTATATATTTTTAAAAAGATACTACTTTTTAATTTCATGCTTGGCCTCTGCTGGGCTTGCCCATAAATACAACTCACCCTAAATTTACAACGGACTCGCCTGTAGCTTGTGACAATTTATAGAATTTTCAGTCATGCCTGTCTAAACTTTTAAAAAAATATATATTTTATTGATATTTTACAGAGAGGAAGGGAGAGAGATAGAGAGCTAGAAACGTCGATGAGAGAGAAACATCAACCAGCTGCCTCTTGCACACCCCCCACCGGGGATGTGTACAATGTACATGCCCTTGGCCGGAACTGAACCCGGGACCCTTCAGTCCGCAGACCGATGCTCTACCATTGAGCCAAACCTGTTTCGGCCTGTCTAAACTTCTTAAAAGTTTATTAAGGTCACTGTAGATTAGCATGCAGTTTTAGAAACACATCGATCCCTGTGTATTTCAATTTAACCAATTTCCTCAACTGTAAAACTACACAGCACACCGCATCCAGGATCCTGGCGTCCATGAGGTCAAAACACACAGTAGTCAATCTCTGCTGGCAACTCACAAATCGTTCAACAGGTCAATTGGATCTTCACATTTATATTAAAAGGTAAGACACCAACAGGCCCATCATGAGGCGCTCCCTGCCCACCCACCAGTAACAAACCTAGTGCAGCAGGAGAGGCCCGCGCAGGTGACTGCGGGGGAGGAAGGGGGCGGGGCGGAGACACGGCCCCGCCCCTTCCGCGCAGCCGCAGGCCCCGCCCCCTCGCGGCCGCCGCAGTCGGAGCGGGAGCCGCTTCCGTCAGCCTCCGAGGACGAGGACGGCGCTCGCGGCCCGACATGGCGGACGTCCACCGCGAGCTGCAGGAGTACCTGGCGCAGGGGAAGGCCGGCGGGGCGGCCGCCGAGCCGCTGCTCGCCGCGGAGACGGCGGAGGAGCCCGCGGCGGGGGCGTGGCTTGGCCGCGCGGGCCTGCGCTGGGCGTGGGCGCGGAGCCCGGCGGAGCCGGAGGCCGGCCCGGCGGTCCTGCCGACCGTGACGCGCGCGCAGCGGCTGGGGGCGGCCGGCGCGTGCCTGCTGCTGGCCGCGCTCTGCTTCGGCCTGGCCGCGCTCTACGCGCCCGTGCTGCTGCTGCGCGCCCGCAAGTTCGCGCTGCTCTGGTCGCTGGGCTCGGCGCTGGCGCTGGCGGGCGCCGCCATCCTGCGGGGCGGCGCGGCGTGCGGGCGCCTGCTGCGCGGCGAGGAGGTGCCGTCGCGGCCCGCGCTGCTCTACGCGGCGGCGCTGGGCGTCACGCTGTACGCGGCGCTCGGCTTGCGCAGCACGTGGCTCACGGCGCTGGGCGCCTGCGCGCAAGTGGCGGCGCTGCTGGCCGCGCTGCTGGCGCTGCTCCCGCGAGGCGCCGGCCCCGCGCTCCGCCTGCTGCTCGGGCGCTGGGGCCCGGGCGCGCGCCTCGTCCAAGCGCTGCCGGTGTAGGCGCCGGCGCCGTCGGGAGCGCCGCCCGCCGGGCCGTGGAGCTGCAGCGGCCGCGACGCCAGCGGGCCGGAGGACGCTCGGTCCCGTCCAGCGGGGCAGCCGGGCGGGCGCGGGGACGCGGTGAGAGCGTGTCCTCCGGCCCCGCGGGAAGACGGTCTCCACCCGCCGCCCGGGATCTGACTCCTCCCGCCTCTGCGGAACCCGGCGGCAGGTGGGGTTCAGCTGCCACCCTCTTCTTGGCTCTTGAAAACGGATTGCCCTCATTCTTCGCTGCGAGTGGATCCTTGAAGGGATCGGTTTAAACATTAACTTAGCCACCGGACAGTTTCAGTTATTTACGAAGGTTCACTTCGTTTTTTATTGAAATTATAAGTGTGCTTTATGAGGTTTGAGGAAAGCAATGGACCTAGAAATCTGCATTGATGCTTGGCCGGTGTGCTCAGAGGTTGCGTCAAGAGACCACGGTTTGATCAGTAAAAGCTTGTTTTAAAATTTTATTTCAGAGAGGAAGAGAGCATCCATGATGAGAGGATCATTGACCGACTGCCTCCCGCCCGCCACGGGGTGAGCCCATACGCAGGCCACGCCCTGACCATAAAAACGGTAAAAACCTGCTGATGCCCGGAGCAAGCGCCTGGCCTTCCGTGGGCACGTTCTGCCCCAGGAGTCGGTGTCCGGGAAGCGCCGACGGAACTGAGATGAGGGACTCCTGAGGAAGAATTCTACAACCAGAGCTCCCGGATTTGATGGAAACCACAGTCAAGTGTCGTCTTTATCTGCTTTTGAAGCGAATAATGCAATGTACGATGCTTTTCATATCTGATTGAGTTTTCCTTTTAGGTTCAGCATGTTTTCTGTGACTTGATTGCACACCTAATTCATTGCCAGAAAGTATGGGCTGTATATTCAGATGAGTCCATAAAACTGCATGTTTTGTCGCTATTGTATCAACCAGAATGGGAAATCTATTTAGAATGTTAGAAGTATTCTCAGCTCACATCAGTTACCGAAGAGCCAAACTTCAGATCACTTCGCTCAAATGGGGGGGAAGGGGGGGCGTGGCTGTTCTAGAGCCTCGGATTCCTGTGCGCCCGGGATGCTCTCAGGGCTGGGTTCCTTTGCCTAAACAGGTGTCTGGTAGGAGACAGCACTGCCTCTTCCCACTCAACCTCCATACTCTTAGGTCCTGAGCAGTGCTCCTGCCACAGGAAGTGACACTAGTGATGCATCCACAGGCGCTTACAGGCTACTCCCAACACCTCCTTCCCACAGTCTTCTGTAAGATTAAAGCCTCGTTCCTGCACCAGCAAACAGTTATCTACCTCAAATGTAAAAGCAAATGCAGTTTTCAGGGAGTGATTTTTTTTTAACTGGAAAATCTTGTGCCCCTGGCTGCTCTTACTACCTGCTAGTTAAATCTCTAACTCTAGAATCTTCACAACTGAAGATTTGACCATAATTAGCACATTTTTATGATGTTATTTGTAAACATTTTCTCAAGAATTCAACTCTGAAAATCTAGCTTTTATAAAATTCAAAGCACAATGTACTTCAATAGTGATGCTTTAAAATGTATATATGTATCTCCTAATAATTTCATAAATATATAATGTAGAGATTTCACTTTTTTCTAATTCATACTCAAAATTTGATCTGGCCTGGCTGGTGTGACTCAGTGGCTGACCACCAACCCATGAAGCAGGTCAAGTTTTGACACTGGTCAGAGCACATGCCCTGGTTGCAGGTTCCCGTGGCAGATGTGCAAGAGGAAGCAGATGAAGGATTCTCAACATTGATGTTTCTATCCCTCTCTTCCTTCCTCTCTGAACTCAATAAAAACTTTCTTGAATGTGATCTCCTATTCTCCTTACTGAGGTACTGTGTTTAATGGTTAAAAAGCCTAAAATGTTAAAGTTTTTTTTTATCATATTCTCAGAAAAAAACAATCCCTTTTCTGCTTCTCAAGATTGATATAGACCAGTAGAGGGCAAAGAATATCCACAAACCTAAAGCAGTCTTGAGCTACCGTCAGGTTTGCCTGGGGTGCTGATAAAGAAAATTGTCCGCTTTACCTTAGCGATCCTGATACCCTGGATGGTGCCTGCCATTTCCTCCCTGCAGAAGTTACAGCTTTTGCCCTTTTGCGTGTGCTGTAAACACCCCTTAGGACACGGAATCTCTAAGCAGCTACCAAGACTTCCAGCACCACCAAGTTTGCCCAGAAAACTTGTCTCCAATGCCAAACTCCAATAAAAACTTCCTCTTACAGAAAGTACTATGGAGCCCTTTCAAAACTGAACTTTCAGCATCCATTCCAAATGGGGCCATATGTACCATTTAAAACTAAAGACATTTGTTGCAGACCATAACTTCCTGGCTTTCAGGACTATCCTCAGCCTTATAACTGCTGGTAGGAAGAGAGAGCAATTGTTGAAGTTTTACAAAGTTGTTTTAGACATTTTGGTCTATTTTCAACTTAAACAATTTGTGAAATGATTTACAGTCATCAAAAGGATACATATAGTTCACTTCTGGCTTACATCAAGCTCCTCTCGTCGGAAACAAGGCAGCTCAAGTCTAAGGTGGTGATTCGGAGATGCACCCAAGTGAGGACCCTGCCTGGATGGATGAGAGTATTTTCTCTTCCTCGTCATTTTCCATCTGCCAGAATATGTTTAACCAAGGCTTTGGATCTACTTCAACTTATAGTTTTAAGGTATTTCTCTATTATAAAAATAAGGAACAATGGCTGGATGAGAATTTAAAAACCAAGTTCACAGGTGAAACTATTTTAGAGACTGGCAGCGGCTCCATCAAGTGTGCTACAAGGATAAGCACTAACTGCGCCCTCCACAGACTGGATACATGGGAACTCAGGGTTTCCTTAAGGCAAGCACATCACAACCAGTTCTTTTCTGTTAATTCTTGCATAAATCACATTCTGTATTCATACAAAAACAATGTTTTTTCTCTGACAAACTGTACATATAGAAACAAATTTCCAATTGAACATAAACTTAATTTTGAGGAGGCGCTCCTTGTCTCACGACACTTAAAAAAAATTCCAGCGTTTATCTCACAAAACAATGCAGGAGCTGGGCAGTGAGGTGGACAGGACAAGACAAGGCAGCTGCTCGGGGCCAGCAGCAGTCTCTCCACCCTGAAGACTTCAGGCTCCGGGAATTCAGCTGCCCCAGAAGAGTTCAGGGCGACAAGGTGCAGGCTTCCGTTTCTTTCTCTCGGTGAGTCCACGAGAAGTTGTTAAATACTGTCCAGAGAGGCCGTGGGTGCTCAACCCCAACTTCTACCGGCCCCTTCCACCACCCCTTGACGCTCCTCGCCGTGGCGGACCAGAGTTCATGTTACTCCCTCTACTCCAGTTACTGCTGCTCCGGACCCCTCTGGAAGAGGTACCGCTGCCTGGAGGGCCCCCAAAAGGTTCATCTCTGTGGTAGCCGTCATGGTGGTCTCCGTCCAAGGAGCTGGAGCGCCCAGACTTCGGCACTCTTTGGGAAGGTCCTGGGCCCCCTCGGCCTAAAATGAAACATTGATTTGACATGTGACTTGTTAACATCAGAGACTACTCCTGACTCCTGGTACAAACTTGTACTCTGTGGTGACAGTACAATATTTCTGGGTCTTTCTTTCAAACAGCTCTAAGGACATGAGCATTCGGTGCACTAAGGGTTGTGCCTCCACCCTCTTCTTGACCACTGTCATTCCCAGTCTGGCTTCAGCTAGGGGCTGTGTGACAGACAACGGGAGGCCAGGAGACAGCACCTTCTGGGAGTCATGGACACACAGGCCACGTCACCAGAGCACAGTATCTTCACCTCCTGTGCCAGGGGCTGGCTATTCTGAGGGCCAGTCTGCACAGCCCCAATCTACCTGGGGAAGCACGTGCAGCAAAGGGACTGCAGATGCTTACCTAGGTTAGCCCACAGCTGTGTGGCATTTCTGATTTCCTTTTAAGTAGTGAAATAAAATATTTCTTGAAAAACAAAAGCGTAGCCAAAACCGGTTTGGCTCAATGGATAGAGCATCAGCCTGTGGACTGAAAGGCCCTGGGTTCGATTCCGGTCAAGGGCACGTACCTTGGTTGCGGGCACATCCCCAGTAGGGGGTGTGTAAGAGGCAGCTGATCGATGATTCTCTCTCATCGATGTTTCTAACTCTCTATCCCTCTCTCTTCCTCTCTGTAAGAAATCAATAAAATATATATATTTTTAAAGAATTTTGAAAGAGAAGGGAGAGGGAGAAAAAGAAACATCAATGGGAGAGCAAAACGTCAATCAGCTGCCTACTGCACACTCCTCAGGCATGTGCCCTGACTGGGAATTGAACCATGACCTCCTGGTGCACAGGACGATGCCCAACCACTGAGCAACACCAGCTGGGGCAAAGCAGAGATTCTTGCAAGCAAGTGGAGAGCTGTGCAGAAGACGACGTGCCAGCCTGAGTGAGAGTGCCAACAGGCTGAGGAGTGATCCCAGCAAACTGCATCTGCTCCGCAGTGGAGAGCGTGTGCCTTCCCGCAGCTTCAGCCCGGGAAGGTGGCCGGGTGCCCTGGCAGGGGCAGAGGGAACAGGCATCCCGAGGAGGGCTGCCCGGAGATGAGGCCTGCAGAGGCCCCTGCAGCCTTCTTGGCAGGCTGTGGCCCCACAGCTCCCAGAACCGGAAACTGGCCTCCACTTACCTTTGCCTCCTCGATCCTCCGAAGGACCCCCGGGGGCTTCCATTTCTCTGTGCTCAGAAGTCCCTGGCCCATCATGCCAGGGTCGCTTTCGAGGTGGCAGGGATGCCATGTCCATGCCTTGGAGAGAAGAGGAGCGCTCTCTGCCAGCTGGGGAATGACCGTCGTGAGGGGGATGGTCAGGGCGGGGACCATCACGGAAATGTTCGTGACCTGGCCCTGAAACAGAAACACAGACGGACAATCTCATTATGTTACAATATGACCAGCAGCAGACGAAATTATGCTGTTAAGAATTAGTAACAATGTGAGAACCAATATTCACTCATTCAAGAAACACACCATGAGTACATATATGAAAGGTCAAGATCAGAAATCAACCTACCACCTAAATGAAACGGCAGGTACGGTCCAGAAAAGTGGATCTCACTTTTAAGTCTCAGGATGGCTTTTACAGTCTCAAAAATTTCTGGGGACCCCAAAGGGAGATTTCGTTTATGAGTTATAGCTAACAATACTTGCCATATTAGCAATTGAGATGGAGAAAACTTTTAATTTGCTTAACTGCCTTTTCCAAAAACAAAACAATGAAGTGAGAAGAGTGCTACTGCTTTGTATCTGGGCCAATCCCTGCAGAAGCGCCGGCTCAGGGAAGAAAGCCGGTCCTCAGCGTCTGTGCTCGCCCGGGAGGCTGCTGGCTGGAGGGGTGAAAGCAGTCCAGCCTCCGTGGTGAAGCCAGCGGGGAGGGAGGACCTGCGGGGCTGAAGGGTCTCGGGCCCCCAGGTCCAGGAACTGCTGCCTGGAGTCACCACAGCCCCAGGCGGCCTCCTGCCTTACCTGGCTCTCGACTTCCGTCCCAGGAGTCTGGTTTCCGACCTCCTTCAAAGCGAGGGAACTCATCGGGAGTGGGAAGTAGACCCTTCCTTCCTCCTACACAAGGAACACAACACCGCACTCAGTGCCATTTCAGCCGTGTCCGCGGCGCTGACCACGCCCTGCGGCCGCGGAGCCAGTGTCCTCAGCACATACCTCGTGGGGCACCTCGACCTCTGCCCCGGAGGTCTCTTCCACGGGCAGCTTCCTCAGAAGCATCAAAGCTGTCCTCTGGACCGAAGTCTTCAGGACCAGGAAAGCCATCCCGGCCTCGCGGGGGAGCCCGGCCTTCGTGCCTCGGGGGGGCTCCTCTCCGGAAGCTGGAAAGAAACAGCAGACTGTCACCTCATCAGCGTGGACCTGACCGCTCTGCGTACACGTGACAAGGAAGCATATGATATAAGACAGGATATAACGTAAGAAAAAGTTGGGAGAAAAAGTTGTGCATTTTTAAAAGTACACATTTTACAATCCCAATATTATAGGCAGGAAGTAAACATATCAGAATGTAGAATTATTTTAATTTTTTTAGGCTCTGAAGAATAATAACAGTGAGCATTTTTAATGCCAAGTGCTTTACATTATTCATTTCATTCCACCTCATAGCAACCCCCCTTCCCCCCGCCCATGAAGCTGGTACTATGACTGACTATTCTACCCGTGAGGCACAGAGTTAAGTCACTGACTTAAGGGTACACATAGCGCCCAGGCTCTTTTCCACACTCCCAAGTACTTCTCATTATCACTAAGCTTTTTGTAATGAGGAACTCACACACAAATAACCAGGAGAATGGAGTGTGTGGCCCCGTGCCTGCCAACTGAGAGACCTATTTGGGGGCACCTGCCCTGGCCCCACTCCAGTCTCCACCCAGGGGTGCCTACTGTCACCGACAGCCCGCTCCACAGCAGCCGGTGACAGCAGGCACCAGCGCACGGGCAGGCTGGTGCCCGGTGGCGGACAGCTTCCCTCCTTGAGGGTCTGGGCTGGAGCCAGGCAGCGGGAGCTGCCTGCAGGCGGGAAAGGCCCCAGGCAGCGAGGAGGGTCAGGAGGCAGCCAGGGCGTGGGCTGGTCCGCAGGAGCCGCCTGCCAGGGCTTCCTTCCGGCCAGCCTTCTGCTTTTTCTTTTTTTTTTCTTTTAAAATATATTTTATTGATATTTTTCAGAGAGGAAGGGATAGAATAGAGAGCTAGAAATGTCGAAATGTCGATGAGAAACATCGACCAGCAGCCTCTTGCACACCCCCTACTGGGGATGTGCCCACAACCAAGGTACATGCCCCTGACCGGAATCGAACCCGAGACCTTTCAGTCCGCAGGCCGACGCTCTACCACTGAGCCACACCGGTTTCGGCCTTCTGCTTTTTCTTGAGTCTCCATTCTATTATCTTTTGTTTTGAAATTTTTCCAATTCAAGCCCATACAGCCATCGCCTAATCAGTTCTTAAGGTTTCACACAGGAGCTTTATCTTCTCTTTATCTACCCATTTCCAGATTCATTTTCTAAATCATTCTAAAACCCGCTGCTGGCCGGTGCATCATTCCTGGCTGCTGCAGTATGTTCCTCCTGAAAACAGTTTCTCCTAGAAAACACTGTTACTACTCCGGCATGGAATACTGTTTATCCTAGTCTCATTCAACTGTCTCCATTTGTCCTCAAATGTCCTTCATGGCTGTTTTAAAAGGTGACTGTCACGGGTAGTTGTTTCTGTGTTCTTTAATCCACATCGCCCCCTCCCTAGCTATCTTCTGTGATCGGTCACCCAGGCATTTTACAGAATGTCCTACAACTTGAACCATTCTGTTTGCTCCCTCAGGATCAGATTCCAGCTCGGCATCCTTGGCCAAACTCCTTACCCTTCCGAGTGGCATGTCTGCTTCATGGGTTATGGGGTACGGGTGGGAGGGACCACGCCTCACTGCGCAAAGGACCTGCGTGGGGGGACTGTGGCCTGTGACTGCCCTGTCCCCACACTCATTTCCCCGATGGCTTCAGCCTGGCGTGAGGGAACGTCTGAGTGAGGCCCTGTGCCCTCGGGGGTGGCCAGCACATCGGCTGAAGAACAGCAGGTTAAGGGTGGACTGGCCAGGAGAGGGGCAGAGCAGGAAGAGGAAAGCAGAGAGCACCACTGCCCAAACGCAGCAGGACTGCCCAGGAACCGTCCTGCGACTGCCCCCGTTACAAGAACACAGAATCATCACCAGAAACAGCTCCTGTTAAGGTCTAGATATGTGTGCCCACCCCCAAGTTCATGTTGAAGACTCCATGCGATGTTCTTAGGAGAGGGCCTTGAGGGCATCAGCGTCACTGAGGACACGGGGCCTCACGATGGGCGCCAGGGAGGGCTGCCCCCTCCCGCTGGGCACAGGGCCTCTGGCCGCCGGGAGAAGCGTCCCCAGAGCCCATCCTGCCGGGTCCTGTCTGGGACTCGCAGCCTCCAGACTGAGCACACAGGTGTCTGTGCTTATTCCTGGCAGGGCGGCATTTGGCACAGCAGCCTGGGCTCCTGACAAGCTGACTGCTCTCCACCGCCTCTCCTTCCTCATCCAACAGGTCCCCTCGCGGCGTGACTGCGCCGCCAGTGCTGCTCCGGGCTGAGGCCGCAGTGGTGGGTGAGCGGAGCCCTGCCCGCAGAGCGCCATGCCCCAGGAGAGCGAAGAGAAGAAATGACACAGCCTAGGTCACACTTGCTAGGTGCTGCGAGGCCACAGAGAGCGGGCAGAGGGAGGGGCGGCACAGGAAGAGGTCCGCCTGAGTGAGCCAGACGCCTGGGAGCCGCGTCCCAGGCAGGGAGCAGCAAGCACAGCAGGCAGGGCCGGGGCATCTCCAAAGAGCAGCAGTACCGTTTAGCCGAAGCACAGCACCAACTGAGGCTTAGAAAATCTGAAACTGCACAAGATGCAGAGATTCAAGAAACCAATAAAAGTCCTGCTGATGCCAAAGCCATTGGAAAGGAGGAGGCGCCTGCAGAGACAAAAAGCCACCTCAGAGCGAGTGAACACCTGGCTACCGTGGAGAAACTGGGAGCCCTTCCTTAAGGATACTGTATTTGCCGGCGTATAAGACGACTTTTTGGCCCTGAAAAATATGCCTCCAAGTGGGGGGTAGTCTTATACGGCGAGTATATAACAAACTCTGTATTTTGAGTGGAAATGTTAGGGGGTCGTCTTATACGCCCAGTCTCTTATACGCCGGCAAATACGGTATTTTTCAGGGCCAAAAAATCGTCTTATACGCTGGCAAATACGGTAGCTGCTTTCCTTACCCCCCGCGGCCCTCCACCAGCCCCTTCCCAACAACCCTGAGGATGGGGTGCAGGTCCACCTCGGCCCACCTCGGTCACCCCCTGGCAACACGAGGAAGGCGTGGCGGGAGCAGCAGGCCGGAGCGCTGCCTCAGGGCGGCCGGGCCTGTGAGGTGCAGGGGCAGCGGGGCTGCCAAGCACACGGTAGATACCATCCCATTGACTATTCTGAGTATCAATTCAAATTTCACTAATTCGTGTATTTTCCCCTCCATATTTCTCTTATTTCTTCCCCTTTTTGTTCTTTTGTTTCCCTCCATGTTTCTTGTGTTAAAAAAAAAAATATTGATTTCAGAGAGGAAGGGAGAGGAAGAGAGAGAGAGAAAATCAATGATGGAAGAGAACCATTGACTGGCTGCCCCCCGCACACACACCTCCCCCGGGGATGGAGCCCACACCCAGGCAGGCGCCCTGAGGGGACCCGGGGCCTCGGGTTCACAGGCCAGTGCTCAACCCCCGCGCCACGCCGGCCGGCTCCTGGGTCCCTTCTTTACCCCAAGCGAGCTGAGGGCTCATTCAGGACTGACCTTGACCTATCTAACAGCACTGATGTGATTTTAGGGTCTTTAGGCAGTTTCCCAAGAACTGTTACTGAACAATTCCTTCACTCTTCATCTACATATCTGTCTCTTCTTTCACCATTCTAATCCACAGAACCTGGAAATTTCTAATCCGTTCCAAGAAACTTTGTAGTATGCAGATCTTCCCATTACTTTGAAACAAGCAAAAAGATGCAAAGAAAAAATGATTTCCATATAGCAATTGTATGACAAAGACAAAGAGAACCACATAAAGGTCAGAAAGCATAATTTTTTTTAAAAAGTCTAAATGCAAAACATGAGAGTATAGCTACACGAGAAAGAGAGACTCTGAGGGGAAGACGGACAAAAAGCTCCGGGAAGAAGACACAGACCCACGGAGGGTCTGCCCACCTTTCTTCTCTGCGCCCTCGGAAGCGGGGGTCCTCGGGGTCCCGGGGGAAGCGCTCGTCTCCAGGTCTGCGGCCTTCCCACGCCCCTGGCGGGCCCCGGGCCGCGCCCCGGCCATCGCCCTCGCTGAACTCCCTGTGGTCAGGAGGGAAGGGGGGCCCGGGCCCCCCGCGCCTCCACTTCTCTTCTTGTGGCAAAGGCCCTCCACGCCCCTCAAATTCCCGCAGTCGGTGGCCAAAGCGCTTGTCAGGGTGGAAGTCGTCTGGTCTGCTGAAGTCGTCGGGGAAGTCGGGATGAGGGCCGCGGCGGTCGGGGGGGCCCCGGCAGTCCTGGCCGCCCCGGAACGGGCCCCTGTCGGCGGCGTGCTCAGGGCCGCTCTGCTCGTGCCGCCTCTCGGACAGCGGGCCCAGGTGGTGGTTGGGGGGGCCCCGGGAGTCACCTACGGGAAACAAAGCTGCTTTTACCAGGTCTGCCAGGCTCCTGCCCAGCTCGCCGCGTTCCAGACGCATCCCTGCCCTGGCCCCTCCCTGGCTCTCGGCCCTGAGGAGACAGCCATCTCCAGGGCGTCACATGAGAAGACCTAGGGTTTGTGGTACAGATTTCAACTTCATCCCCCACCAGGTAAGCCACTCGACCTAAAGCAAATTGCTCATCTCTAACGGCCTTAGCAGCACCCACCTTCCAAGACAGCGATTGCTTAGGAAACATACGACAGCCTCAGGGGTAGACGGGGCTCCCCGCCCTGCCCGCCCTGCCAGCGAGGCGCAGCAAGCAGAGCCTCCAGCTGCCCGGTGAGGCCCTGGGCCACCGGCGCCACCTCCTGTCGCCGCGCCCATTTCGCCGGGCGGGCGTTACCCACGCTTTGGCTCCGGACACTCCCCTCCGCGAGGCCCGGCGCTTCCCTCAGCGCCTGGCTCTGCCTGGCTCTGCCTCTAGGAACGGCAGCCCTCCTCTCTAACACCGTCGGCGTTCTTTGCGAATAATATTTGGAAACCCACCAAAATTTTTTTGAAATATGTGACCATGTGATAGATGAACTGAGTAAAAATGGAAGGAACCAATGAATCTCCGATGGTGAACAGAGCTCGCCCCCACCTCTGAGGGGCGTTGTCCTGAACAGCTGTGGCCATTCTAAACGAGCACTTATTTCGGCCAACATACAATGAAATTGCATTCCAGAGGGACACTCCTGCCTCTAAAACAACTAAGGGTTTGAATAAAATTCTTTTCGTTCTGCACCCTGGCAATAAAGATGTTTCCAGTATCACAGTCAGCCATAATTCCCACCCTTCCAATCTGGTGAGACACAACCGCTTCCCCGAAAGCAGACTTACCTTTGTTGGGGCCAGGTCCCTGTCCGGGGTTGAGAGGGGGGATGCGGCCTTGTGCTCCCTGCTGCCCCAGGCCTGGGATCAGGGGCGGGGGGCCGGTACTCTGTCCTTCCTGAAAAGAGGGTTTTAAAGAGGTAGTGTGAGCTTCCTGGATAGCAGCTGTATGGTAATGTGACAGAGACAAACATTAGGTTGACTCAAAGCCTTCGGTAGTAAATGTATAGCTAGTGACATCATGGCAAACTGTCCTTAAATTCAGGGAGAGTCTTCTTTCACCATAATAAGAGGAAACACATCTATTTCAAATCTGCCCATAGGTTTCATTTAAAGCTAGATCCTGACTTCTTACACCAAGCAATGGGAAGCGAAAAACCATGAGGTAATGACAACGCCTACAGCTCCTTAAAAAAAGGCAGGGCTGGGTGAGAGCGGGAGGCAGGGCTGGGTGTGAAGGGGAGGCAGGGCTGGGTGTGAGCGGGAGGCAGGGCTGGGTGTGAGAGCGGGAGTCAGGGCTAGGTGTGAACTGGAGGCAGGGCTGGGTGTGAACTGGAGGCAGGGCTGGGTGAGAGCGGGAGGCAGGGCTGGGTGAGAGCGGGAGGCAGGGCTGGGTGAGAGCGGGAGGCAGGGCTGGGTGTGAACGGGAGGCAGGGCTGGGTGTGAACGGGAGGCAGGGCTGGGTGTGAACGGGAGGCAGGGCTGGGTGTGAACTGGAGGCAGGGCTGGGTGAGAGCGGGAGGCAGGGCTGGGTGTGAACGGGAGGCAGGGCTGGGTGTGAACGGGAGGCAGGGCTGGGTGAGAGCGGAGTGGGGAACAGAAAGGGCTGGCTCCTGCCAAGGGAGGTGTGCACACCAGCTTCCTCCTTCGCCCGCCTCCTCTCTCCACTTCCCTCAGCAGCCTCCTGCTCATTCACCTGGATCTTGTGGATTCGTTTGGTTCTGGCAGTTCCTACCTCATACAAACCTGCTGCTCTGATGCTTTTAATCTCCTTGCTCTGGACCCCAAGCTTGTCCCTAGTTCTCATATCTGTATTTTTATTAGCCATGTCTAAATTCTGATTCCCCACACTGCCCAGTGACCTTGGATCAGGTCTGGTGATTAACACACACACCTTCTATGAAAATAACACAGTTTTAAAACTCAACAGCAAAATTGTATTCATACTCCAAACTAGCTGGCACGAAAGAGCAGCCCTGACTGCAGGACAGCATGCTAGCTATAACAATAACAGTAACTTCTGTACTTGGTTTTTGTGTTTCATCCCCACACAACTCATGCTGTTCATTTAATATGTGACAGCAATTCCAGTAAAGTAAACCAATTAGAACAGCTGGTTTAAATCATTCGCCTGGTCAGAGTGAAGAGAGTATTTCAGTATGTGACAAACATGAGCCGAGGTTTCATCAGGCCACGTTGGAGGTGTGAAATACCCTATTCACACCTTCACATTCACTCCATCAGTACTTCTCTCTGTCAATGAAATCTTTACAGTATCATGCTTTGCATTTATAAAACATTTTAGTACATGATAGAATAAAAACTTATTAAAAAGTGCACAATAAATTCTGGAAGCAAACTCAAATACCATCAGATTCTTCACTGCTGTGAAATGTTTAAGTTCTGGGAGATCTACTGAAGAGAACCACATAATCTTATTCAGCTAGTTCCTTTAGTTCTGAAAATCCTGAGCTATTAACAGTGTCCGCAGTACGGCCTCCACGGGATCGGCGGCCAGGAGCCCCGTCCTCCGAAGGCGCGGGAGCACACACCCAGAGGCGAGCGTGCTAGCCTTCCCTGCTAGGGCAGTCTTTCTGTCCGTCTCCCCAGCAAGCTGAACTCTCCTCACACCCTCCACACAGGCTCAGGAACGGGCATTATAACTTGGCTAATAAAAGCAAAACTGTCAAAAGGTCAAGAAGTATTCCATAGAAAGACTCCCTCTTATAAATATTGCTGTAAGCTGAAAACAACTTGGACAGAATTCTGTCCGCAGGCCAGGATGTGAGAATGTGTGGTTCCGGCCTGAGAGCTCTGAAGACTTTCACTGGAGCCAGAGCAGTGGTGGGGCCACGCGCTCCTGGGCCTTAAACACCTATCTGCAAAGGTGGAGCTGGCGGCCACCGACCAAGGACCCGGAAAGGGAGCACGACAGGCTGGCAGTCCCAGCCGCCCCCAGGCCTCAGCTCTTGTGGAGGCCTGAGACAATTATCAGCTAGAGTCACTCTTTTCTGGAAGAACATCTATTAAAACACAGGTTCATATTGCAATACGTTTGATGGTCCACCAGTGGTCGGCAAACTCATTAGTCAAGAGAGCCAAATATCAACAGTACGATTGAAATTCCTTTTGAGAGCCAAATTTTTTAAACTCAAAACTTCTTCTAACGCCACTTCTTCAAAACAGACTTCCCCAGGCCGTGGTATTTTGCGGAAGAGCCACACTCAAGGGGCCAAAGAGCCGCATGTGGCTCGAGAGCCGCAGTTTGCCGACCACTGGTCTACTGCATTTTCTTGTCTCCCTCTTCAGCCGCGATGCTCTCCTCAGGCCGCTATCACCACCTGGGACATTCCCACCACATCCGTGCCGTGTGTTTTCCCAAAGGGCGATGCCCACAAGTTGGAAGGAAAGAATACCTGGTTGAAGGGGGCCCGGGGCCCATCCCCCAGTAGAGCTGTTTTCTGCTGCTGGAATGGCATTTGCCCTTGAGACGAATGTGGCCCGCGGGCAGGATTCTGCTGTCCCTGAGGTCCTGGGGGGCCCTGCATGCCACCCTGGGGTGGAGGCCCCAGAGAGCCCTGGGGCGGCCCCTGCTGTCCTTGTGAGCCTGGAGGCCCTCGCATCTCCTGGGGAGGGCCCAGCATCGAGCCTTGCGGAGGAGGCCCCTGCATGGCGCGCATCTCCTGGGGACCACGCATCTCCTGGGGACCCCGCATCTCCTGGGGACCCCGCATCTCCTGGGGACCCCGCATCTCCTGAGGACCCCGCATCTCCTGGGGACCCCGCATCTCCTGGGGACCGCGCATCTCCTGAGGACCATGTCCCAGCAGTCCACTTGGAGGGTGAGGTCTCATCTCTGGAGGTGGGTGGCCCATCATCATGCCTTGGGGAGCAGGACCCTGATTCTCTCGAGGGCCTGGAGGACCCTGCATTCCTCTTGGATTCAGTCCCATCAGAGGTCCCTGAGACACAGGACCTTGGATCCCCTGAGACCCGGGCCCGCCTTGCATCCCATGAGGATGAGGAGGTCCTTGCATTCCTCTGGGACCAGGTGGCCCCTGCATACCTTGAGTACCTGGAGGCCCCTGAGGGCCCATGTGCCCCTGGGGACCAGGTGGGCCTTGGGGGCCTATGTGACCCTGTGGGCCCATGTGACCTTGAGGACCAGAATTACCCTGTGGCCCAGGTGGTCCTTGAAGTCCCAAAGGGCCATGAGGTCCAGGGTGCCTTTGCATCCCTTGGGGGCCATGTATGTCCTGAGGCCTCGGCAGCCCTTGGGGTGGGCCCTGGGGTCCTTGTGGTCCCATGAAGCCTTGTGGCCCTCCACCTCCCTGATGCAGTGGAGGGCCTTGTGGTCCCATTTGTCCCTGGGGCCCAGGGGGTCGGAACTGTCCCTGTGGACCTGGAGGCCCCATTTGAGCCATGTTCATTGGCATCTGCTGAGATGAATGGGGCTGTTGAAAACCTTGAGGAATCTGAGGCATTGGACCTTGTCCTGGAAAGGGCTGGGGTCCAAGAAGAGGGGTACCAGATGCAGGAGGAGGCTGAATCTGCTCAGCCTGTTTCTGTGCAAGCCTTTCAATTTTTAGTTGCTGGAAAGAAAAAAAGAAAGAGCGTAGTGAAAAATAAGCCAGAAGATGACAGTGTGGCTGTCACTTATTTCATTGGGGAACTTCAAAACAAACATGAGGCATTAATCTCTTAATGCCACAACAGTAACTAGAGTTCATATAACATTCAGACATTTAGATGGTGCTCAGGCCTCCAGACTCACTCTAGACTAACTCTTCTTAGATGCTGGGAAACAACAGTCAAGATTATGTACATGCCAAGACTGGTTTGGCTCAGTGGATAGAGCATCGGCCTGCAGACTGAAAGGTCCCAGGTTCGATTCTGGTCGAGGGCATGTGCCTTGGTTGCGGGCGCATCCCTGGTGGGGGATGTGCAGGAGGCAGCTGGTCGATGTTTCTCTCTCATCAATGTTTCTAGCTCTCTCTCTCTCTCTCTCACACACACACACACACACACACACACACACACTTCCTCTCTGTAAAAATATCTATAAAATATATTTTTAAAAAGATTATGTACATCCATCTTGACCAGGAAAAGCACAAAAATTTACCCGTTTTTTGTCATTCTTGATAGCTGTCAAGGTAGGAAAACTAAGAACAAACCACCTGCTTTAGAGCCGACAGGAAAAAAAATTTTTTCTATCTGGGGATAAATAAATGAATTCAAATGTAAACTATGTTGGCTTTATCATTTCTATTAAAAATGTCTATTTAACTTAGGTCTACTCACTGCTTGACTGATCTAGTTAGCAACTAGCGCCTGCTGTGGCTGTGAGAGGGCGGAGCTCATCAGACACGGGTTAGGCCCCGCCCTTCTCCATGTGGGCCTATCAACAGTCACCCTCCTCTCCCAGAGAACTTACCTCTAGAAGCTGTGGGTTGGTATACTGTAATGTGGCCATTTCTTGTTCAATTTCTGCTTGTGTTTTTTTCTTCTCTTCTAATTTAATGTCCTCTTTTCTGTCATTCAGTACCTCATTTGGGGCAGGAATTGGAACTTTATTTTGCATCCAAGCCTTGGGAAAGAAGATAATATTAAAAATTGCCCTAAGTGGCCAAAACCGATTTGGCTCAGTGGATAGACATTGGCCTGCGGACTGAAAGGTCCTGAGTTCGATTCCGGTCAAGGGCATAATACCTTGGTTGCAGGCACATCCCCAGTAGGGGGTGTGCAGGAAGCAGCTGATTGATGTTTCTCTCTCATCGATGTTTCTAACTCTATCCCTTTCTCTTCCTCTCTGTAAAAAATCAATAAAAATATGTATTTTTTAAAATGCCCTAAGTAGCCGAAACCGGTTTGGCTCAGTGGTAGAGCGTCGGTCTGTGGACTGAAAGGTCCCAGGTTCAATTCCGGTCAAGGGCATGTACATTGGTTGAGGGCACATCCCTGGTAGGGGGTGTGCAAGAGGCAGCTGGTCGGTTTTTCTCTCTCATCGACATTTCTAGCTCTCTCTCTCTCTCTCCCTTTGTCTCTGTAAAATATCAATAAAATATATATATATTTAAAATGCCCTAACTATGTAAATTACAATGGCAGAATGAGAAAACCATTGTATTATGTCATTCATTGGCTCATTCCAACTTTCTGAATACAAGGTAGCTCAACTGGTGCACTGTCTTTATTTCTAATGCTAATCCTTATGACACATGAGTGGGATTTGGCAAGCACCGTGGTCGGCAAACTGCAGCTCTTGAGCCACATGCGGCTCTTTGGCTCCTTGAGTGTGGCTCTTCCACAAAAATATCACGGCCTGGGCAAGTCTATTTTGAAGTGGCGTTAGAAGAAGTTTAAGTTTTAAAAATTTGGCTCTCAAAAGAAATTTCAATCGTCCTGTTGATGTTGGTTCTGTTGACAAACAAGTTTGCCGACCACTGGGCAAGCACATGACTAGGTAGCAATCACTAAATTACTAAAAGCTGTTAGATCTGGCATGTTATGAAGAATGTGAAGGTCACCTGCCTCTTCCCTTTGTGCTGAGGGAACGATAAAGCAGAAGACAGCCAATGCAGAAGAGAGTTGGTGCACTCCCTGTGCTCTGGTTTCTTTTTCTTCCTTCCTCCAATAGCACCGATGAGAATAAGGAGGTGACAATAATAAAGGATCTGGAGAAGACTCAGAACAAACGCAGCACTAACTGCAAAGCAGCAGATGGGAGCTCTAAGAATGCCTGAAATGTGTGGGAAATGCTCTGCAGGTCTATAGCACAGAAATGCTGCCAACAATGAGAGGAGGCAGAGAAAGAAGCCTGTTTCTCAACTGCACTCAGACTCACTGAGCAGCACCAGCAAGGCATGAATGAGATGGCCACTCACCTGCTGGAACTGAGCAGGGATAGGTTTTGCATAAGGGACTTTCTTCTGAGGTACTTTTTTCTGATCCTTTTGCATCACTTCCTCCATTCCCCAATCTAAACCTGGAATTGTCATTTCAATTTCACTTGACTCATCTTTCCCTGTAATCATAAAGATAAGTAATTAGTCAAGGAATAAAAGAAAGTGACCACTTCATCAATGAATACATTTTTGGAAGAATAGATTTAATGTTATGCAGTTTACATTACTTATCTTAACATTTCTATTAAAAAAGAAACTGACATTATCAAAACAATTTAATACCATACAGTTAAGAACCAGACCTATAAAAATTTTATGAAAGTAGAATTTATAGGTACAATTTCTCTTACCCATCTGCTCTTGCTCCATGGCTAATTTAAGTTGTTCTGGTATTCCCATCCCTGGAATTACTGCCAGGCTGTTAGGTTCAAGGTCATCTATAAAAAGGAATACATCCACTATCAATAGATTTTATAAACCTAGTGGTCCAATAAAATTAGAACTTTTATAAAAATGAAACTTAACGTTGGTGATTAACAAATCAATAAACTACAAAACTAAAATTAATTTTGTAAAATCTTCTCAATACTTAACACTTTTATAACAGACTATCTCATCTCAAAAAAGGGATCAATGTGTGGAGCCTCACCATATTCTACTCCATCTTCTGACATTCCCGGCAATAGGTTTAGATTATAGCGATCGCGCATTTTATCACCTGGTCTGTTCCGGGTCCAGAATTTGCTGCAAAATAAAGGTAATGGATGGGCAAGGCAAGGTGCATGAGCCCACTATGTATCCGGGCACTTAACAGTATGAACCAGTCCTCCGGGAAACACCATTCTACAATGCTTTTCTTCTAAACATTTAAAATACAGGCTTCTTTTTAATCAGAAGGCAAAACAAAATTTGAATAACAAAGTCATATTCAATACTCAATCTCCTTCTCATAACATATGTACTTATAAAAAAACACAAAAAATGTTCCTAAGAACAAGACAGAATACAAATTAATATGCCAGTCTATCAATAAAAAATATACATATATTTCCACCTGCCCCATGAACACAGTAACCCCTTGTTACTTTTTTACAGAAAGCTTACCTGGTGTGGTCATTTGAGCCTGAGCAGAGAATATGTCCAAGAGGATGCCACGCCAGACTCCAGATCATTCCTTCATGGGCCATCTCCATCCCCCCCACTTCCTTCTCTACCCTACAACAGCAACCACAGAAAGAAGTCTTTTTCACAAAAGTTTTATATATATATATATATATTTTTAAGACATTTTATTTTAGTGTAACATATAGCTACCAAAGCCTATTACTTTTAATCTGTCAATTTCACATGATATAGGGGTGCTGATTTGTCATCAGTAATATATTTTTTTTAAATATGTTTTTATTGATTTCAGAGTGGAAGGGAGGGATGTTTCATTGATTGGCTGCCTCCTGCAGGTCTCCTACTGGGGATCAGCCCACAACCTAAGCATGTGCCCTGACCGAGAATTGAAAACGACCTTCTGGTTCATAGGTCAACACTCAACCACTGAGCCACACCAAGTAGGGAAAAATGCTTCAAAAATGATTTCACCAATAAGAAACAAGACAATCTATTTTATTCTCTTAATGACTTATAAAATCCAAAAATAACTGTGCTGTTTCTATTCCAAGCTAGGTTTCCAGAATTGAAAACTGCACAAAGTCTCTGATAACAGGACATATGAACACTCAGAGAAAATATAAACGGTATCATGTTTTGCACTTTCAGGTGCTCTCTTCTTAAAGTAGACAGCTTCTTTATGATAAAGTGTTACATACCCAACATGCCAGAAGAGCAAAGAGCCATCGGACCCTCCACTGGCAAAAAGTCCTTCGTGCACAGGATGCCAGGCCACAGCTGTAAGCACACAGGGCGGCGGGTGTCAGACCGCAGAACACCGCGGGAAAGTCAGAATGAGAAATATACCTAAAACCCCTTACCTGTGGCTTCTTTTTTATGACCTCGGAAGACTTGAAGCTCTTCTTTCAAGTTTCTGATATCAAAAAGTTTACAGAGATGGTCACGTGATGCTGTGAGTAGCCAATTGCCGTTGAGATTTAATTTTACTTCCATCACTGTGTTTTTATGGGCATGACTAGAAACAAAGTACCAAGAAAATAATGTAAGAATGGAAAACAAATCTAAATCCATATAATGGCCATTTTTGTTGGGTCAAGATGGTAAGAGGTTTAGCCTAGAAGTAATAAAGCGTGAAGAAACAGAATTATAGGACCCCAGTTAAAAGCACCTTTGAAATAAATAGGTCAATGACAGAAATAATGTCCAGTATCTAAGCATTGCTTTCCTTAACCAGATAAAATAGCAGCAGAGCTTCAACTGGATATAAAAGTTTCTTTGAAGCAGGGGAAACATTTGAACATATAAATTACTATGCAATAAAGTTCATTAAATTTTTTTAATTCAATGAACCCCCTCTCATTAAGACAAAGCATCAAAAAGAGCATGGGGTGGTGTGAGGGTTAATTTGAACTCAAGACACTGCCACAAGCCGAGGCCTGTCCAGTTCATCTCCAAGGAGCACCCAGCCAAGCACGCTGGTGGGCTCCAGCCACTGGAGGTGTGTGCCAGCCCAGCAGCCTGCTCCAACCAGCTCCTCCCAATCACGAGGACCAGGACACGGCTGCTTGGTCAAAACAATGTTAACAACATGTTTATATCACTGCTCATGTTTACAGATAATTCAGAAAAAATTTTATTATGTAGCTGCATCATAAGCATCTCAGACAAAAAAAAAAAATGAGAACTGATTCAAAAATAGAGGAAAAGCTTCTCTATAAAGAGACAGGGAGATGGAGAAAGCTGGGCTGTATGTCTAGTGAGGGGCATACACATCAACTCCACACAGTGCCAAGTGCATTATAATGAGGAGAGACACTAAGTCAGAGTAATGACCACCTCCTTCTCAATCTCTCCCTCACACTCCACTCCCGTGATGCCCAAATTAAATTTAGATAGCTGTGACAGGATATAAATCAAGCCGTATTTCATTAGGAATTCAGAGATAAAGCATATTTAATTAATAAGACAGCTATGGATACAAATCCATCTGTTGTCTAACCTACTTTTCCAAAAATATGAGAGGAGAAAAAGCTAAAAGATACAGAATACAGGAGCTGTGCTCCCTTTGTTCGGGGAGCAAGGTGGGTCCTATCACTTACAGTGTTGCAAGACTCTGCCCAGTCTTGGGATCCCAGAACTTGATTGGCTGTTGACTATCTTTACTTCCTGAAACAACTAACCCTTTTGTTGGATGCCAGTCTACACATTTCACATCAGCACCATGCCCTGTCGGAAACAAGTTAAGATAAAAACCTAATCAGTCATATATATTTAAAGCAAGATTTCATTCTAATTTGAACCAAAGTAGAGAAATCTATTAAATTAAATGTTTTGACCCTGGTGCTCTAAACTTTTCCAATACTCTTTGGTCTTTGTGTCTAGAGCCCAAGAGATGCACAGCAGCCTCTCTCCCACCGACGCCGGGAACCATTCCTCTGCTCCCAGAGCTGCTGCCATCCTCCTGCCAGCCTGCTGAGTGTCGTCAAGGCTTCTTGGAGCTGGCCTCTCAAGCCCCATATTTACAGCTTTTCTGAATTTTCATGCTGTTCCTATGGTACCCTATTAGGCACAATTCCTGTCCTCCACCTTAGTTCTCCCATTTGGCAGTAGTCCTTAAGACAAAGTCCTAAATTCAGGTTTGGACATCACTTTCTGGTGTGATGACAGGAAAAGTATCCCCTCTTTCTGAACCCATTCACTCGGATGCAGAAGGACAAAAATAATCCCTGCTTCATTCACACACGTCAGAGGAGATGCTAATAAAAGAGGCCCTACTAATTATTAAATGTTAGCAACGTAATTAGCACTTATAAGCATCACCTCTTAAAATCCTAACAAAATACCAAGGAAAGTATTATCGTGATGTCCACTTCACAAGTGACAAGTGAGGAGGACCGGGGGGTCAATAACGTGTCCTAGATTCCAAAGCTAGTCAACAAGAACAGGCGGGAGCTGAACCTGGTCCACAGGGTCCCAGAGACAGTTCTCGTCAGCGCCAGCTAGAACATGAGGTCACCTCACCAATGTAAGAGATTCTCTATGACTAAGAACCACAAATGTGAAAATAAAAATCTATAAAACTGAAAGAAGTGACCTTTGAAAAGCTGGGTGCTGTACAAAGAGTTCCAGCAAAATGCCCTGAGAAGCTGGCGAAGGGGAGGTACAGAGTATCGAAACAGCTTCTTCTCCAACCTGGGTCAAACCCAGCTTCCATGAAGTTTTAGGTGTGAAGGAGGAAGGATACAGAAGAATAGAGAAACAGAAAGTATAGAAGAAGAAGAAGATAGTTGTAGAGGCAATGGAAAGTGAATTTGCACTAATTCAGAAGGGGAATAATTCACATTTCAAACATATAATGCCTCATGCTGGCAAGCATATATGTAGATACTAACTACTTGGAGAATAGTTTAGCGATCTGTATCAAAAGCATGAAGAAAGTATATATCCTGTAACTCTTTATTTCCAAATCTCAGAACTTATCCTAAGAAAATAATGGATAGCCCTAGCCAGTTTGGCTCAGTGGATAGAGCATCAGCATGTGAACTGAAAGGTCCCAGGTTCAATTTCGGTCAAGGACACATGCCCCGGGTGTGGGCTCGATTCCCAGTGGGGGACTTGCAGGAGGCAGCCATGATTATCTCTCATCATAGATGTTTCTCTTTCTCACTCTCCCTCTTCCTTCCTCTTTGAAATCAATTTGAAAAAATTCTTTTAAAGAAATAAATAGGGGGAGAAATCAAGATGGCAGCATAGGTAAGCACTAAAACTGCTGCCTCGCACAATTTCAAAACTAAAACTAAAAGACAGAATGGACATCATCCAGAGCCACAGGTAAGCTGACCGAGTGGAAATTCTACAACGAGAAGTAAAGAGGGAAGCACACGGAGAAGGAGAGGAGTTGCAAAAGGCTGAGATACGAAGATATGTGTGCAGAGAGGAAGGGTGGCCGGCTGGCTTTCTCTGGTGGGAGAGGGAAGAAGCCCCCAACTGCACTGAATCCCAGTTCTGACTTCCCTGAACCCAAGCTATGGCCGAAACCCCGTGGCCGCAGGCTCATTCCGGAGAAGTCTGGACTGACAGGTATAGAGAAAGGCACACAGAGACTCAAGAGACTCGGGAGCCGTGGTAGGCAGGGCTCTGAAGGTGCTCGCATGAGTGTGCACAGAGAAGACCGACTGCGGAGGTTGCCACAGGCTTTCCATAGCGGAAGGATTCGAAAGCTCCTGACTGCACTGAACCACAGTTCTGACTGCACTGAAACCCAGTTCTGGGCAATCCTGGGGACACACACTATTACAGGGAAATCTGGAATGTCGGGCGGAAACTCAGAGGAGACAAGGAAGGCAGAGGTCTGGAGGCACACGCACAGGGGCAGGGCTGACATGAAGCCAAGACTGTCTGCTCAGTCCTGAGACGCCACACCATCCAAGCTGAGCACAGAGGCTTTTTTTTTTTAAGAATTTTTTAAAAATATATATATATTTTATTGACTTTCCACAGAGAGGAAGGGAGAGGGATAGAGAGCTAAAAACGTCGATGAGAGAGAAACATCGACCAGTTGCCTCCTGCACACCCCCTACTAGGAATGTGCCCGCAACCAATGTACATGCCCTTGACCGGAATCAAACCTGGGACCTTCCAGTCCTCAGACCGATGCTCTATCCACTGAGCCAAACCAGTTTCGGCAGCACAGAGGCTTTTGATAATTTTGCAAGTCTGGTCCTATAAGGCTGTCTCCAGCACAGGTCTCCCAGCGTAGACATAGCTGATACTCACAGCCAATTGACCTGGAGGTCAATTCCTCCCACTGATACCAACAACAATCAAGACTTAACTACCACAAGGTTGTACACACAGACCACAAAGGGGTGCACCAAGAGTGTGCACTTCAGGGAACTGGGGAGGCCAACCCACTGGACCATATAGGAAACCTAGCACACAAAGCTGCCCTACCAACTCAGGGAAGCAGTAAAAATGCAGAGACAAGGAAACAGATCACAAACGAAAGAAATGGAGGAAAACAAACGACTGGATATAGAATTCAAAACCACGGTTATAAGGTTTTTCAAGAATTTCCTAGAAAAGGCCGATAAATTTAATGAGAACCTTGAGAATATGAAAAAGGACCAACTAGAAATTAAACATACACTGACTGAAATAAAAAATATTATACAGAGATCCAAGAGCAGACTAGAGGATCACAATGATCAAGTCAAAGATTTGAAATACAAAGAAGCAAAAAACACTCAACTGAAAAAAAAAAAAGAATCCAAAACTTTAAAGATAGTGTAAGAAGCCTCTGGGACAACTTCGAGCGAACCAACATCAGAATTATGGGGGTGCCAGAAGAAGAGAGCGAGTAAGACACTGAAAACCTATTTGAAGAAATAATGACTAAAAACATCCCCCATCTGGTGAAAGAAATAGACTAACAAGTCAAGGAAGCTCACAGAACCCCAAACAAAAGGAATCCAAAGAGGACCACACCAAGACACACCATAATTAAAATGCCAAGAGCAAAAGACAAAGAGAGAATATTAAAAGCAGCAAGAGAAAAACAGTTAATTACCGTATTTGCCGGCGTATAAGATGACTTTTTGGCCCTGAAAAATATGCCTCCAAGTGGGGGGTAGTCTTATACGGCGAGTATATAACAAACTCTGTATTTTTAGTGGAAATGTTAGGGGGTCTTCTTATACGCCCAGTCTCTTATACGCCGGCAAATACGTATTTTTCAGGGCCAAAAAATCGTCTTATACGCCGGCAAATATGGTACCTATAAGGGAGCACCCAAGAAATATTCAAAGTGATGAATAGCAAGAACCTACAACTGAGAGTACTCTACACAGCAAATTCAGAATTGAAGGTCAAATAAAGAGCTTCACAGGTAAGAAAAAGCTAAAGGAGTTCGTCACCACCAAACCAGGATTACATGAAATGCTGAAAGGTATTCTTTAAGAAGAGGAAGAAGAAAAATGTAAAGGTAAAAAGTATGAACAACAAATACCTATCTATCAACAAGTGAACCTAAAAATCAAATGAATTAAAAATCTGAGGAATAGCTGAAACTGGTTTGGCTCAGTGGATAGAGTGTCGGCCTGCGACTGAAAGGTCCCAGGTTCGATTCCAGTCAAGGGCATGTACCTTGGTTGTGGGCACATCCCCAGTAGGGGGTGTGCAAGAGGCAGCTGATCAATGATTCTCTCTCAATGATGTTTCTAACTCTCTGCCCCTCTCTCTTTCTCTCTGTAAAAAAAAAAAAAAAAAAATCTATAAAATATATTTTTAAAAATAAACTGGTGAATATAATAGAATCAGGGCCATAGAAAGTGAGTGAACTGGTAATTTTCAGGGGGGAAAGGGTATGGTGGGTGCAGGAAGAGACTGGAAATAAATCATACACTTATGGAAGAGGACAGTGGTGGGGAGGTTAGAGCATAGGGTGGGATGGGGTGGGATCCAGGTGGAGGGGCGCTATGTCAGGAAAAAGGAGAAACAATTGTGATAATCTGAACAATAAAGATTTATTAAAATAAAAATAAATTTAAATGTTTTTTAAATGGATGTTCAAAAACAGTTATGTACAGGATATTTATGATACAGCTTATTTTTAAAGTGCCCATGAATAGGCAACATTACAAAATAAAATTCAGTATGGCATATGCGCTCAATGGAATATGATGCACCTATCATAAGTGATACTCCAGGTAATTAAATGACATTAAAATGTTCATGATACTAAGTATATTTTAATAACAAACAAACACCTGTGTGTATAGCATTCCTGATAACATCATTGTAAAAGACAAACAATAGTTACTAACACAAGTGACTATGTGTGTATATCCCTACAGACAGAAAAAAAGCAAGTTACTGCCCTAGCTGGTGTGGCTCATCTGCCTATGGACTGAAGGATCCCGGGTTCAATTCCCGTCAAGGACACATGCCCAGGATTGCAGGTTCAGTCCCCAATAGGGACGTGCAGGAGGCAGCTGATCAATGATTCCCTTCACTAATGTTTCTTTCTCTTTCTCCCTCTCTGAAATCAATAAAAATATATCTAACAACAACCAAAAAAGGCAAGTTAGTAACATGAGTGACTATGTGTGCATATTCCCACAGAGAGAAAAAAGGCAAACTGACTAGACATCAAACTGTTATCAGAAACAATATTGAGCTCAGTAGTGAAATTAAGGTGATTCTTACTTCCCTGTGTATTTTCTGTTTTTACATTTTCTATAACAAATGTACATTGCTTTGTAACGGGGATCTGAAGAAGAGAAAGGGGAAGAGAGATTTGATTATTCCTTTAATTTTTTTAATTAAAAAAAAAAAAGAGCCGAACAGGTTTGGCTCTCTATCTCAGTGGATAGAGAGTCAGTCTGTGGACTGAAAGGTCCCGGGTTAGATTCCGGTCAAAGGCATGTACCTTGGTTGCGGGCACATCCCCAGTAGGAGGTGTGCAAGAGGCAGCTGGTCGATGTCTCTCTCTCGTAGATGTTTCTAACCATCCCTCTCTCTTCCTCTCTGTAAAAAAATCAATATATAAAAAAAAGTATATATGACATTCATTAAAAAAAAAGAAGAAGAAGAACCGCTCAGCTAATGCAGCTCAGTGGTTGAGCATCGACCTATGAACAAATTTGATTCCAGGTTGGGCACATGCCTGGGTTGCAGGCTCCATCTCCAGTGGGGGACATGCAGGAAGCAGCCAATCAATGATTCTTTCTCATCACTGATGTTTCTCTCTCTCCCCCTTCCTCTCTGAAATCAATAAAAAATATTTTTTAAAAAAAGAACTCAGGATGAACAAATTAAATAAAAATACAATTCACTTCTCCAATCTTGCCTTAAGAGCATTTAATGTTCTAACAATTTGATCCTAAAAATATGTAGTTAGGAAGTTTTAAAACTTTATGGACCATTGTCATCTAAAATTAAATATTATAGGTAGATATGTTCTTTTTCACCAAATTTGACTGGAAAAAGCATAAGAAAGCACTTTTAAAATGTGATGCACTGCTATAACTGGATTGGCTCAGTGGACAGAGCGTCGGCCTGCGGACTGAAAGGTCCTAGGTTCGATTCCAGTCTAGGGCATGTACCTTGGTTGCGGGCACATCCCCGGTGGGAGGTGTGCAGGAGGCAGCTGATCGATGTTTCTCTCCCATCGATGTTTATAACTCTCTATCCATCTTCCTTTTCTCTGTAAATAAAACTAGTTAAATATATATATATATATATATATATATATATATATATATATATTTTAAATGTGATGCACTATGTAAAAGTTTATATTCTTAGCAGCCATTTCTACCCTCACCTTCTCTGGGACATTTTCATGTCATAAAAAGAGTATATCTGGCCGAAACCGGTTTGGCCCAGTGGATGGAGCGTCAGCCTGCGGACTGAAAGGTCCCGGGTTTGATTCCGGTCAAGGGCGTGTACCTGGGTTGCAGGCACATCCCCAATAGGAGGTGTGCAAGAGGCAGCTCATCGGTGATTCTCCCTCATTGATGTTTCTAACTCTCTATCCCTATCTTTTCCTCTCTGTAAAAAATCAATAAAATATGTATATATTTTTTAAAAAGAGTATATCTGTTTACTTTAAACAAGTATATGGAAAAACACAAAAAAATCAATACATAAAAAGGAACAATATTTTTAGCTGCTTTAGTTTTGTTTCCTTAAGTTTTCTTTTTTTAAAAAATATATATTTTATTGATTTTGTACAGAGAGGGAGAGAGGAATAGATTTAGATACATCAATGAAAGAATCATCGATCAGCTGCCTCTTGCACACCCCCTACTGGGGATGTGCCCCCAACTAAGGTACATGCCCTTGACCGGAATCAAACCTGGGACCCTTCAGTCCACAGACCGACGCTCTATCCACTGAGCCAAACCGGTTTCGGCTGTTTCCTGAAGTTTTCTTTTCTTTTCTTTTTTTTAAAAAAATATTTTATTGATTTTGTACAGAGAGGAAGAGAGAGGGATAGAGAGTTAGATACATCAATGAGGGAGAGGATCATCAATCAGTTGCCTCTTGCACACCCCCTACTGGGGATGTGCCCGCAACTAAGGTACATGCCCTTGACCGGAATCGAACCTGGGACCCTTCAGTCCGCAGGCCAATGCTCTATCCACTGAGCCAAACCGGTTTCAGCTGTTTCCTGAAGTTTTCTAAAATGTATTTAAGTAGAATTCAAGCAAGTGATGAATCCCATCCATCCTTTTCTGTTAAATAAATTTACCCGTATCCATAGATCACTACTAGAAATCAAATTATACTGATTGTTGGTTATTATTTTATTAGTCACTGTCCTTAATAATAAAATTACTACTACTACTAGCTAACACATATACTATTCTAAGCAAAGTATATATACTGCCTTACCATCTTCGTAGGAAGTATTTACAAAGTACAGACAGGTTAAATACCTTGCCCAGGCATGAGTAGGATGTGGGGAGAGCAATGAGGCGATAAGGACACATATGTAATACCTTAATCAATTAAAGAAAAAAATATCTTGCCCACAAGCAGAATTGCTACATGGCAGAGCAGACATCTGAACGCAAGGAGTCACTGCTCCAAACACGGAGACTCTGCTGCCTCTGCAGGTGTGAAAGGGGAGTCCGCGGCTCACAGGAGAGGAAACAAAAGCAGGCGCCGTCTGACTGGCTTCTGTGATGCAGAAAGGTCACTGGGGGACATGCACAGCAGGCAGGGAGCTAGCACAGAAGGGGTACTATTCAAGCCTTTCATTATTGTATGATTGCACCATGAGCATATAGCACCTACTTTTTAAAAGTTAAAATACAAATAAAGTTATCTAAGAAAATATCTGCAAAAAAGTAATGTTAAAAAGCATGTTGCTGCCAAAACCGGTTTGGCTCAGTGGTAGAGCGTCGGTCTGCGGACTGAAAGGTCCCAGGTTCGATTCTGGTCAAGGGCATGTACCTTGGTTGCAGGCACATCCCCGGTGGGGGGTGTGCAAGAGGCAGCTGGTCGATGTTTCTCTCTCATTGACGTTTCTAGCTCTCTATCTCTCTCCCTTCCTCTCTGTAAAATATCAATAAAAAATATATATTTAAAAAAAAAAAAAGCATGTTGCCGAAACTGGTTTGGCTCAGTGGTAGAGCGTCGGTCTGTGGACTGAAAGGTCCCAGGTTCGATTCCGGTCAAGGGCATGTACATTGGTTGCGGGCACATTCCCGGTAGGGGGTGTGCGGGAGGCAGCTGGTCAATGTTTCTCTCTCATTGATGTTTCTAGCTCTCTATCCCTCTCCCTTCCTCTCTGTGGAAAATCAATAAAATATATATTTTTTAAAAAAGCATGTTAGCATTTGTGACTTGAAAAGAGACACATACCCAAAAAAGCGCACGCATACATTTGCTAAAAAATGCACAAAGTATGTTTTAAAAAGTACACAAAAATCTGACAACATTAACTGCCTCTAGGAAGGGGAGCTGAGTAGTGGGAAGTGAGTAGTGGGGGAATGGGGGTAAATTGTCTTCACTTTATGTTTGATAATCTTAAAATATTAAAAACTGTGAATAATCTATTGAGAGAGAGAAAATCAATTTAAAGTTTTAATTTACTCAACAGTGGAAAGTGGGTTTGAAATCTTCATAGGTAGCATACATTTTTAAAACGTTTTAAAAAAGAAAAGAGGTTGGATAGACTTAGAGGATATTATGCTAAGAAAAATAAGTCACAGAGAAAAAAACAAAACTATATAAATTCGTGTGTGTGTGTGTGTGTGTGTGTGTGTGTGTATAAATCTAAAAACCAAAATAAGTGAATATACAAAACAGAAACAAACTCATAGATGCACAGAACTAATGACCGCCAGATGGGGGCGTGGAGAGAGTAAAGAAATGGTCCAAAAAGGTGAAGGGATTCAGTAGAACAATTTGCCAGTTATAAAAATAGTCATGATGATGTCAAGTACAGCATCCTACCCAATAAAGGGGTATTATGCAAATTAACCATCACTCTGTCACAAATATGGTGGCACCCAGGGCCACAAGATGGCGACACCCAGTCCTCTCAACCCCACCAAAGTCCCCCAGTCCTGGAGGGGTGGCCACTGAGAGCGTGCAGCGTGAGCAGCCTGGCGAATGCTTGCTTCCTTGCTCTGACAAGGCAAGCATTCTGTGCCCGGCCACAGACAGGCCTCTGGGCAGAGGGCGCGGAGCAGCCAGGCCCACAGAGAGCTACTGGCGCATGGTTCATGCGCAGGGCTACTAGCAGGGAATAAGAGTGACTAGTTCTGTAATAATTATGTATAGTACTAGTTATAGTGCCAGGTGGGTACTGGACTTCATAAGGTATACAAATGTCTAACCACTCTACAACTGGGCTCTACAACTGAAACATATATTGTATGTCAAGTATAAAATAAATTTTTAAATTAAAAACAATAAAATAATAATAAAGAGGAAAAATAGAGTAAGCTAGCAAAGATGCAAATTGATATGTAACTGCTTCCAAACATTATTGAATTCCTAATGAAGTGACAAAACCTATTTGAAATGATAAAATTCTACCCTGCCCTGGCAGCTGATATATTTAAATGCAGAAGAATCATATTGTAAAAGCTTATCCTAAGTAAATAATTTTAAAAGTTTTTTTTCAACTTTTCTATTTAAAAAGATGGTATTTGAAGCCTAGTTCATAACTGTGAAAAAGTATAGAATGACTGAACTGTTCCACAGCCAAAAACTAGATGAAGATTCTGGGAATAGTAACAACAAAACACTCAGAAAATAAAGTGACCTTTTAAAAAGAAAACAAAACCATACCTGCACACACTAAGCATATGGTGTGAGCAGATTACAGCATCATAGTACTAATAGAAATGTAGATACTGCTAAGCAGGAAATGAAAATTATATTGGGATAGTAGAAACAAAGGTAAAGTTTCCTATTCACATTTCCTCCGTTATATTGTGGTTTTAACCATAAATAACATAGGTTAGGTTTCTTGTGTAAGTGAACTTTTGATATGGTTTTAAAATGAGAAAAAACAACACTGAATGCAAGTTACTTTGCTAGCTAATATTTTCTTTATCAAATTAGTACAAACTGAACTTGGTGACACCCAGCATAATAAAAAAGTAAGAGGCACTCTCATCCATAACCAGTTGAAAAATAAGTTAGTCGAATTTTGGGGGGGAGGCCATTTTCCATTCCATTGTCACTTCTGGGAATTTATCCTATGTCTACAGCTGCCCACACACACTAAGATGTATATATAAAGTTATTTATTGTACCTTGTTTGAACTGCAATACTGGAAACAACCTAAAAATTAGTCTCTAAGGGGTGATTTAGGAAAATTTAAGTAAACCCATATATTTGAATTCAATAAAACTGTTCAAACTGAGGCAATCACAATGGACACAGACACCAGGGGGTGAGGGCATGATTGGGGGGAAGGGTAATGGGGAGGGTAATACCTTAATCAATAAATAAATACTTGAAAGCCTTAAAAAAATTGAGGCAGAGCCTAAACCGGTTTGGCTCAGTGGTAGAGAGTAGGTCTGTGGACTGAAAGGTCCCGGGTTCGATTCCGGTCAGAGGCATGTACATTGGTTGCGGGCACATCCCCGGTGGGGGGTGTGCAAGAGGCAGCTGGTCGATGTTTCTCTCTCATCGACGTTTCTAGCTCTCTCTCCCTTCCTCTGTAAAATATCAATAAAATATTTTTTTTTAATTGAGGCAGAAAGATGAGACTTTTTGAGACGAAAAGAAACGTTCTATATCTTGAGTATAATGATGATTACAAAATGCAGAGAAGAGACCTTTGGAAGGGAATGAAATATATATCTCAATTATGATGTATATATTTGTCAAAAGTCATGGAACTGTACACCTAAAAAGGGTAAATGTAATCATAGGAAAATACCTCAAAAACTGACTTTAAAATAAGCAAAAAGAAAGGAAGGTATAATTTAGTCCCATTTGTAATAGTTTTTAGGGAGAAGATTTGCTGTGGGAATAAGAAGGCATTTATTCTTCTGTACTGCTCGAAGTCTTCTTTCTTCTTGACATGTTTAACGCGCTTTTATTATTTATTTGATTCCCTCTACTCAATACTCATGTGAACGGCTGGCACCAGCTCCCACCTTCATCTCCACCGTAGGCCTCGCCGTGCGGGGCAGGCTGTGCCAGGCTCAGGAAGCCGGTCACGTCATCACTGCAGCTATGCACGCAGTGTGGCTGGAGCGAGTCCCCAGCATGTCATGGGCGATGTGTTCTGGTATGCCATATATAAACTTATATTTACGTAAACTACCTTACAGAAGAAATGATTGTCAAACACACGACTTATCAATTTTAACCATTAACCTTAAAAAATGCCTCTCCACTAACTTTTACCATTTCAAAGGTTCAGAATTTCAAGATAAAACCAACGTTCTCTGTGATGCCACACAAGTCCCAGGAATGTAGCACTGCAATGCTGAAGCATACAGACTAATGAAAACTCATTCAAGTGACAACCGGTTTTATGGCCTAGTGACCTAGATATTTCTTTCTGCCTTCCTTTATTTACTGATTGACCGGGGGGGGGGGGGGGGACGGACCCTGGGCGATTCATGCACGCATTGGTTGATTCTTATCTGTGCCTAATGGGACGTGGTCAGCAAACTGCGGCTCACGAGCCACATTGTGGCTCTTTGGCCCCTTGAGTGTGGCTCTTCCACAAAATACCACGGCCTGGGCGAGCCTATTTTGAAGAAGTGGCGTTAGAAGAAGTTTAAGTTTAAAAAATTTGGCTCTCAAAAGAAATTTCAATCATTGTCCTGTTGATATTTGGCTCTGTGGACGGATGAGTTTGCCGACCACTGCTCTAACCAATTGAGCAACCTGACCAGGGCTGTGACCTAGATATTTTTAAATAAATAACACCTTTTTAAAAAACTGATTCCAGAGAGAAGGGAGAGCGAACATTGATGTGAAAGAGAAGTCTCAGTCAGTGACCTCCCACTTGCGCCCCAACCAGGGGTCAAACCTGGAACCTGAAACCTGGGCGTGTGCTCTGACCAGGAACCGAAGCCGCTGCCTTTTGGTGTCTGAGATGGGGTTCCAGCTGAGCCGCCCTGGCCAGGGCCTAATAACATGTTGCTAAAGATTTTAAGACTAAAAACTTTAAGACTGAAAACTTCAAGTATTTTTTTAAAGTGGCACCTAAACTTTTAAGTATCAAGCTCGTAAACAATATGAAGACAAATCCTCACCACCACGAACCGCGCTCCAGATCACACACAGCTACTCCCGGGCGGACACGGGCCTCGGGAGGGGCAGAGCTCTAAGGAAGCCAGTGACAGGGGTGGCTACCTGGCGGATGGGCCCGTTGGCCAAGGTCAAGTACCTTATCTATTCTTGACTGCAATTAGAAACGAGGATGTGCTTGAAGAGAGCTTTCAATATTGAGACTTGCCAAATTCTAAAATTAAGAGATCCCAGTTGTAAATCACAAAAGAACAAGGTTTTCATATTAAATCAATGTGAGGAAATTTCCTTTGAATACTTATATTTAAGAATTTATCCTGCACTGCCCAATACAGTAGCTATTTAGCCACATAGGGCTATTTAAATTTGTTTTAATTAAAGTTAAAATTAGGTTCCTCAGTCATGCTAGCAACATTTCGCAGCTCAACAGCAATATGTGACTAGTGGCTATTATATCAGAAATCACAAATATAGAATATTTCCATCAAAAGCCCTATTGGACAAGACTGAATTATACTGTAGTTGGCCATTTTAAATAAAGTGTCTTCTTAGGTTCCCATAACTGTATTGCTTTCATTCACTGTCTCAGTTACACAATAAACAGCAATAACAACAACAATCGCCTTCAATTGGTCCTAGGTCAGGAGTGGGCAAACTTTTTGACTCGAGGGCCACAATGGGTTCCTAAACTGGACCGGAGGGCTGGAACAAAAGCAACCTGACCATGCTGGCACTCTCATCTTGGGCTGCTGGTGAAGGAGCGGAGGGGAGAGCAAGAGAACCCTCCGCTCTTTCGGCTCCGCGGGCCGGATAGCACAGCCGAAGGGGCCGGATCCGGCCCGCGGGCCAGTTTGCCCACGGCTGTCCTAGAGCCAGGGAAGAGCTGCCCTGTGGTTTTACGTGGGGGAATTGTGAGGGTGAAGGGGGCCAGAAGGGCCTGGGCTCTCTTCTTCCCACTCCAGCCCTGCCTTCGCCCCATTAAGCATATGGCATCCAAACAGCGCGGCAGCAGAGCTCCTTTTGTGTCGCTTCACTCATCCGTCAACTGGCACTTCGTCAAATGGAACTGAGGGTGTAAAAGACAAACTTCTGTACCTTCCCATCTCTCGGAATTTTTAAGAAAAATCTAGGGATAAACTATAAAAATACATATATAACTAAGAAGTATTTCTTTTAGCCATCCGAGAAACAAACAGATTGCTTCTGAAAACCAGGGTCTTGAACCTGGCAACCACTGACCTAACTCCAAAGAAATTCCAAATGACTGACCACGGCGGGCCCACCGTTAGAGGTCAGGCTTTGAGGCAATGGCATTTGTATCACTTTTCAGCTAAACATTCCCTCAGGACAGAAGGAGCTCCTCTGGAAGACAGGTGGCGATGCTTTGAGGATGAACCTGTGTCTGATACATCAGAATTGTTTAAATTACTTCATAATAATTACCTGTAAAAAACACCCTATTAATTGTACATAATTTATTCCATACAGAAGATAAACTGCTTCTACTTGATCACTTACTCACTCATTAATTTAAAATCACATTTACTGGACTCCTCTTATAGGTGCTTAATCTCTAAAATATATGATTAAACAAAATGAGGATTGAACACTGGAGAAGTATTTATAGAATCACACAGTCCAATTACATACAGTAACTTTCATTTGAAAAAGATTGAAAGTAAGCTAATTAGTAAACAACTAATGCAGGTTTTGAAGAGATCTTTCTACCCAAAGTAAAAACAGAAAAATCTTCTTTTAAAAAATGTTAACTACACCTGAAATAGCAAGGAGCAGAACACAAGAAACTTGTCCTAACTACTGAAAAAATACTCAGTGTGTCTTTTAAAGGAGATCCTAAAAACATAGTGTCTCCTTAATAAACCCTAACATTCTAAGACTAACAGGATAGATGGGTCAGGGGCTGGTGATTTCTGCTCTGGGAGCGCAGTGCTGGGAGGGCAGTGCCGGGAGGGCAGTGCTGGGAGCGCAGTGCTGGGAGCGCAGTGCCGGGAGGGCAGTGCTGGGAGCGCAGTGCTGGGAGCGCAGTGCTGGGAGCGCGGTGCTCGGAGCGCGGTGCTGGGAGCGCAGTGCTGGGAGGGCAGTGCCGGGAGGGCAGTGCTGGGAGCGCAGTGCTGGGAGCGCAGTGCCGGGAGGGCAGTGCTGGGAGCGCAGTGCTGGGAGCGCAGTGCTGGGAGCGCGGTGCTGGGAGCGCAGTGCTGGGAGGGCAGTGCCGGGAGGGCGGTGCTGGGAGGGCAGTGCTGGGAGCGCAGTGCCGGGAGCGCAGTGCTGGGAGGGCAGTGCTGGGAGGGCAGTGCTGGGAGCGCAGTGCCGGGAGCGCAGTGCCGGGAGGGCAGTGTTGGGAGGGCAGTGCTGGGAGGGCGGTGCTGGGAGGGCGGTGCTGGGAGGGCAGTGCTGGGAGCGCAGTGCCGGGAGCGCAGTGCCGGGAGGGCAGTGCTGGGAGGGCAGTGCCGGGAGCGCAGTGCCGGGAGCGCAGTGCCGGGAGGGCAGTGCCGGGAGGGCAGTGTTGGGAGGGCAGTGCCGGGAGGGCAGTGCTCGGAGGGCAGTGCTCGGAGGGCAGTGCTGGGAGCGCAGTGCTGGGAGTGCAGTGCTCGGAGGGCAGTGCTGGGAGGGCAGTGCCGGGAGCGCAGTGCTGGGAGCGCAGTGCTCGGAGGGCAGTGCTGGGAGCGCAGTGCTCGGAGGGCAGTGCTGGGAGGGCAGTGCTGGGAGCGCAGTGCTGGGAGCGCAGTGCCGGGAGGGCAGTGCTGGGAGCGCAGTGCTGGAAGGGCAGTGCTGGGAGCGCAGTGCCGGGAGGGCAGTGCTGGGAGGGCAGTGCTGGGAGCGCGGTGCTCGGAGGGCAGTGCTGGGAGGGCAGTGCTGGGAGCGCAGTGCTCGGAGGGCAGTGCCGGGAGGGCAGTGCTGGAAGACAGAGCCAGGGAGGGATGGGCGGCCGGCTGCTTCCCTCACAGGGGGAGGAGCCGCCCTGGCCTCAGGGACAGGCCAGTGAACTCCACCCCTCAGCAGATCCTGGGCCTTCCTCAAGACAATGCGTTTGACCCCAAGGCTGGGTAAACAGTCTAAAAACCAATAGAGTTTTATTTGAAGGTCAGAAATAGTATCCATTTTCCTGTTTTATTTTTCCTGGATCAGACCATTATATGAACAAATCTTTAGAAAAAAACTCTTTTATACATAAATTACAAAAAGCACCAAGATTTTCTAATACAGGAAGAAAAAAAGAGCAACCAAAGGATTCAAGAACCATGTTGTACAACATGAACAGTTGGATAACTGTTATTCAAGAAAATGTGTCAGACATTAACAACAAATTCAGCCTAGTCCAACCCCAGAACATAAAAGGTTAACAGATGAGTTTAAGGCAAAGGTTATATGTAGCCATGGTCCATAGCCAGACACGTCAATGGGTCAGAGAGCTCAGGAACTTAAAAATTAAGGAGGGTAACTTGCATGCTGGTCAATAAATATGCAACTTATTAGCACTTTACCTTCCTCTTTTGTAAATGTATTTTAAACTTGATCTAATAATCAACACCAACTGAAATGATGACTACTAGTAACTTTGTCATCTACATCTAGAAAGTTACATTAGTAAGAAGCCATAGCATGTTTCAAGGAACGGCAGTGCACAGAGGATGGGGAAAGGGTTCTGTGATCAATGCTGACTCCAAAAATTGACTAATTTCTTCCCAGGTCTGACAGCCCCTTCAGTGCTTTCGATGCATATAACAAATCGGGAGGTAAGCATCTGACCACAAGCTTCTTTTCTCAACAGGCCTTCAACCAACCGGGACCGTTTTTAAATGCTCGCTTATGCTTTTCCTGCACTCAGGAGTGGAGGCCTCTGAGGAAGAAGGGAAAACAACTGGGAAAGGGCACGCAAAAGGACCGTTCACCACACCAGTATGGTCACTTCTTTTAAAAACAAATGGGAAGTATGTTAAAATGTAAAGACTGGACAGCAGAGCCAAAACCAGTTCGGCTCAGTGGATAGAGCATCAGCCTGTGGACTGGGAAGTCCCGGGTTCAATTCCAGTCAAGGGCAAGTATCTTGGTTGCAGGCACATCCCCAGTGGAGGTTGTGCAGGAGGCAGCTGATCAATGTTTCTCTCTCATTGATGTTTCTGACTCTCTCTCTCCCTCTCCCTTCTTCTCTGTAAAAATCAATAAAATATATTTAAAAAAAAAAAAAAGATTGGACAGCCAAGTGGCAGCAGGAAGGTGTTTATCAGATCACAAATACAGGGAAATGTATGGTGTCAGAAGAGCACCCAAATACACTCAAATGGAGTGAGGCAGATATATCATCAACTTGCCAACCTCTTACACACATTTAATTTGCATATGCAAGTAAAAATGGCTTCTATTTATTTGTATCATGTATTTACATGGAAGATCAACTTAAGCTGACCTAAAATAAACTGTCAAGTAGGTTAAAAATTAAAATAAGTATACAGCTCATAAGATTGCTAAGTAACTACTTCTGGCATCAAAGTGAAACTTTTACAAATATGTGGCTAAATATGTAATTGCTGAGTCCAATAAAAACATAAGTAGGCATATGTTTGCTGCGGTGTAGGTGTCAGAATGCTGGTAAGTGCACCTGAGGTGGGGGAAGAGCGCAAACACAGAAAAGCACTGTTCCCGCCTTATTGGTGTGGCTCCGGTGGCCGAGTGTCGTCCCAGGCACCCAAAGGTCAGGTTGCGGGTTGCGACTCCAGGGGTTCAGAACCCAATAGAAGGCATACAGGAGCCAACCAACGATGCTTCTCTCTCACACTGTTTCTCTCTCCCTCTCCCTTCCTTTCTAAAATCAATATATTAATTTTGTTTAAAAAAAGACAAATGGAAAGAGGTGTTTTATTTAAGCACTATTTCCAAGTTTAAAGATTGTATATTAGAAAAATCTTGAGGTTTTTTTAAAGGAAGCAAGACAATCAGAAGTTCATAGAGATATAAATCCTATATAATAAAAACCTAATATGCTAAGTGTCCAGTTATCTGTTCAACAAATCAAAGCATAATATGCTAATGACTAGAGGCCTGGTGCATAAAACCATGGCGGGGGGGTCCCCCCAGCCCAGCCTGCAACGCTAGCATCCCACCATCTTTGTGATGGAGCGATGGCTAATTTGCATATTACCCTTTTATTAGCTAGGATATGCTAAGGCCCTTCAACTGCTCACTATGATGTGCACTCATCTCACTAGGGGCAGACGCTCTAACCAGTGGGCCAGACATGCCCCAGAGCCTTCCATGGTCCCTTCCTAGCTGGCCAACCTCCCACCTCCCTCGCCAGACCCAAACATGCACCAGTGGGGTCCCTTGGCCTAGCCTGCACCCTCTTGCAATCTGTGATCCCCTCGGTGGATGTCAGAGAGCTGGTTTTGGCCCAATCCCACAGGTCAGATCAAGGGACCCCACTGGTGCATAAATTTGTGCACTAGGCCCAAAGTAATTGAATAAATAAATAAGAGGGGGAGAAGAGTTGACTCTCCAATGGCTGAAAATTCCAAATAATGGATGTAGAACCTAAGTCCCTACCCCTTAAATATGGGCTGTGCATCAGGACTTCATCCTACAGACTTATAGAATTGAAAAGGGGGGAGGGAGGCAACTAGCCTGACATTGGAGAACTCTGGGAAACACTGCCGCATATTGTGAATAAAGTCAACATCAAGGCATGTTGATAACCTACACCTTTCTTCTGATGTGATGAAAATAACGTTACCTCTGATCTTCCTCCCAAAATCCCATAAAAACAACCCATCATGAGGAAAACAAAAAATCAGCTAAATTCCAATTGAGAAACATTTCAAATTACCATAAAACTTCTTATCAAGACAGTGGAAGAGCCCTAACTGGTTTAGCTCAGTGGATAGAGTGTCGGCCTGTGAAAGGTCCCAGGTTCAATTCCGGTCAAGGGCTTGTACCTTGGTTGCGGGCACATCCCCAGTAGGGGGTGCGCAGGAGGCAGCTGATAGATGTTTTTCTCTCATCGGTGTTTCTAACTCTTTATCCCTCTCCCTTCCTCTCTGTAAAAAATCAATAAAGTATATTAAAAAAAAAAAAAGAAAAAGACAGTGGAACAAATTCTTGAGAGTGCTAAAGTGGGGGGGGAAACTTAGAAGCTGTAATTCTCTACCCAACCAAAACCTCAGTGTAAATGTAGGCATGAAATAAAGACATACAATTTGTTTTAAATTATGCCCATATAGGACCTAAGTAAAAATAGATAGATAGATAGATAGATAGATAGATAGATAGATAGATAGATAGATAGATAGAAAAGAGAAATCCTGATTCTAGATATGTGAAAATCAAGTGATGCTTATAGAAATTTTAAAATTGGCCGGCCAGTATGGCTCAGTCGTTGAGCATCAACCTATGAACAAGAAGGTCGTGGTTTGATTCCCAGTCTGGGCATATGCCTGGGTGCAGGAGGCAGCCAATCACTGATTTTCTCTCATCATTGATGTTTCTATTGCTCTCTCCCTCTCTGATATCAATAAAAATATTTAAAAAGAAAATGTAAAAATCAGTTCAAATTAAATATAAAAAAATACCAGTATTGCCAAAACCAGTTTGGCTCAATGGATAGAGCGTCAGCCTGCGGACTGAAAGGTCCCAGATTCGATTCCGGTCAAGGGCACATACCTTGGTTGCAGGCATATCCCCAGTAGGGGATGTGCAAGAGGCAGCTGATCAATGATTCTCTCTCATCGATGTTTCTAACTTTCTATCCCTCTCTCTTCCTCTCTGTAAAAAATCAATTAAAAAAAAAAAAATATATATATATATATATATATTAAAATACCAGTATTTCCTTATGGAGGTGTTTAAAATTGCTATCTTCCTGTACTTTACTAAATGAATGATAAAAATAAAAAGTCCAAAGAGAAAATACATGTATACGCATCACATTAAAAACCACAATTGTGTTCATAGGAAAAACAAATCAGTATTTTATTCTGCTTTCCTCACTAGTACCAAAATGAATCATGAAAATTCTCATTTCTGTGTGCAATATGTATACTTCCCTCCCATAGGAAGAAATAACCAAGAGATGAAATCAGTTTTCTCCATTAGGTACAGTATCAACACACTTTTATTTAGCATTAAGATGTGTTAAATATAATTTAATTCACATTTGTACTATGGTTAGTACTCATAGGTGACAATGGTTGATAGCAGATCTGGAGTGAACCTGATCTATTTAAATCTCTGTCACTTTCCGTTTATGGCAATGTATAATATACTTAACCCTAGCTAAACCTTAATATTTTCATGTGTAAAATGGAGACTACTCACTGACTGGGTTATTTCAGGAATTAAATGAAGTACTTAGCATCATGCATAGCACACATTTTTAAGAGTCAATGAAAGCTCTTATTTTGATCCAATCTCTGCCCTGAAAAAGCTCACCAAAGGGATAATTATTTCTACAGTTAGTTATCAAGAGCTGTTACCATGAAGAGTATGAGAACACATAAAATGGCTCAATTTGAGAGTCCTTTCCCAAACTGAGCCATCTTAAGACTTAGCTGCATTTCAGTTTTCAAATGACCCAAGAAAAAAACACTGGGTTCTAATTAACATCCAAAGCCAGTAAGATTTGATCTAGTACCATGGATCTCTTAGAATTGGAAAATCTAAAAGGGGGCCATTTATTATTTAGACTATGTTTTAAGTATCTAAGAAAAACAGATTAATACTTTTGATGTAACATTATGGTCTCCACTAAATTAAAATGCCTCAGTAGTGAAATAATACCAATCACTTCCTTTTATATGTATGGAGCAAATGTTTGATGATTCTCTCGACATTTTCTCTATTTTGAGAATATTAACTCATTTCAAGCTGGCTACTGTTTCTCAGTGGTTGGAGTGTCAGCCTGAGCACCAAAAGATGGCAGATTAGAATCCCACTCAAGGACACATGCCTGGGTTGCAGATTCCATCCCTGGCCTTGGTCAGGGCATGTGCAGAAGGCAAGCAATCACCTGTCTTTTTCACATCAATGTTTTTTTCTCTCTCTTTCTCTATCCTCCCATTCCTCCATTTCTTCCACTCTCTAAAAATCAGTGGAAAAAATATCCTCAAGTAAGGATTAAGAGAACATTAACTCATTTCTAGGGAAGAAAAAAACCTATAGGAAAAATACTAAGCTTAATTCGAGTATATTTCAGTTATTTTACTTGGTCACTTACCTCTAAATGCTTCAGAGCCAAGGATTATCTTGAGTTTCAAATACATGATAATAAATAAAAACTTAAATACCCTGGCCAGTATGGTTCAGGTGATTGGGCATCATCCCATGCACCAAAAGGTTGCGGGTTTGATTACTAGTCAGGGCACATGCCTGGATTACAGGCCAATCCCCGGCAGGAGGAGTGCAGGAAGCAGCCAACAGATGCTCCACTCTCACACCTGTTTCTCTCCTTTCTTCTCTCTCTAAAAATCAACAAATATATTTTTAAAAATTTTAAATACACAATAGTCCTTAAAAAATGGGGGAAATGATAGCAGGAAAAGACTACCAGAAGAGAAGAAAGGGAAACTATGTGTCTAGGAGTAAGCTTGACTCCAGTACTCGATGAAATGGTAGATTTAAGACCCTTCCTAAATTACTGTCAAAGAGTTACAGCGGATGCACTGATTTCCCACAATTGCTATTGACCCCAAGTTTTATGAAAATTTCAAAAAACTTAAACCCAAACATGAGCACTGCCCAAAAATAGATGGGCTCATACTGATGAGTGAACCTACACAGAAAATAAAGCCCAAAAGACCCAGACGGCTAATAGGGCCTTAGTGCCAGAGGCTCTGCTGTTCGGGGGCAATCACAGGCTCTCAGGAGCACGTGCCCATGCCCCTCCTGCCTTCTCGTTTCCATTAAACAACCCCCCTCAGCTCTAGCCAGACAACTGCGTCCAAACACAGCAAAGTGCCTCTGGGAAGAAACCCCAGAACAGGACTGAAGGCTGGAAAGCAGCACAAAGCCGTGGCAATGCCACACCGTGAGCCTGAAGGGAGGAGAAGAGGAGGGAGAGAAAGGAAGGAAGATGAGACCAGAGAGGGAGGGAGGAGAGGGGAGGGGCAGAGAAGAACAGGAGGCAGGTTCACCCCAGGTGAACTGAACACTCCACCCCATTGTACAACCCATTCACTTGGGCCACTGTGGCAGCTGCCCACTGCTCCAGAACTGTCCTTCCCGCCAGCTCCCTAAGCACACGCATGCTCCAGTGAGGCTACTACTCAAGAGAGGCAATGGATTCATATCAACCGTACAGATCTTCATTCCAGTATTTAGCCAACCAAGAACTACTGGGCATTTGAGAAAAATGAGAAAGGAAGAAAGAGAAAGACCAGAATAAAGAAAGCAGATGAAGTGATCCTAAGGAGAACAAACAGGAATAGACCACAGCAAACCAAACACCTCAATTACCATGCTAAAAGCTTCAGGGGATATATTCCTTTACAACCAAGAGAAAAACCGGCCACTATGAACAATGAAAAGACCAGAGAACTAGTAGGAGATCTTGGAAATTAAACACACAATTGGTAAAATTTTCATCATAAGAACTGATTGGGCATGACTGAAGATAAAATAGGAACAAACCTCCCAGATAGAGACAAGGACAGAAGAGAAAAGATGAAAGAAAATACACAAAGTCGATCGCTTCAACAGGCCCAACATTTATACACTAAGTTCCATAGGACAAGCAGAGACAATGTGAAGTGATAAAGGGGAAAAAAGCAACATCTGAATAGGATCAAGATTTGAGATTGAAGATGAAATTTAAAATACACCAATACCACCCTGGCCGGTGTGGCGTGTTGGTTTGGTGTTGTCCTGCACACCAAAAGGTTGCCATTTTGATTCCCTGTCAGGGCACAAACTGGAGTTGCAGGCTCGATCATGCAGTAGGCAACCAAACAATGTTTTCCCTCTCACGTAGATGTTTCTCTCTCTCCCTTTCCCTTCCTCTCTAAAAATCAAATTTTTAAATTATTTTTTTTAAACTCTGATGGAAAGGCATTTTGAACCAAGAATTCTCAACCTAGACAAACTATGAGTCAAGTATGATGGCAAACTGAAGATCACTCCTCAGAAGCACTAAAAAAAAAATTCTAGCCAAAACCGGTTTGGCTCAGTGGATAGAGCGTCGGGCTGAGGACTGGAGGGTCCCAGGTTCGATTCCGGTCAAGGGCATGTACCTTGGTTGCGGAGCACATTCCCAGTGGGGGGTGTGCAGGAGGCAGCTGATAGATGATTCTTTCTCATCAATGTTTCTGGCTCTCTGTCCCTCTCTTCCTCTCTGTAAAAAATCAATTATATATATATATTTTTTTAATTCTAGGGGGGAAAAATTTTTTTTTTTAGATATTTTATTGATATTTTACAGAGAGGAAGGGAGAGAGATAGAGAGCTAGAAATGTCAATGAGAGAGAAACATCGACCAGCTGCCTCTTGCACACCCCCTACCGGGGATGTGCCCACAACCAAGGTACATGCCCTTGACCGGAATCAAACCTGGGACCTTTCAGTCCGCAGACTGATGCTCTACCACTGAGCCAAACCGGTTTCGGCGGAAAAATTTTTTTTAATGTTTTCAACTGAATGAAAAAAAATGAGTGGCCTTAACAGGGTAAAGCAGAGAAACCCCAGTGTGACTCCAGTCACAAGCACAGAAGACAATCAATCCACATTAGAGCAGACAGCAAAGAAGTCAAGAACGTCCTCAAAAATAAAAATATCCATTTCCAATATTGCAAAATTAAAAAATGTGCAAGATATAGGCTTTTAGTAATATTAGGAAAAGATATAGCAATTGGAACTTGCAAGAAAAAAAACTATAGCAAACTAAATTGTGGCATTATTATCAACAGTTTATAGGATGATAGATTTAAGAAAACAGAATGTCAGTTGATCTTTATATTCTTCAAGTAGAATAACTTTTAATCGCCACAGAGTTTATTATTGTAAATGCAATCATACTACTTGGTCCTGCAATGGATATATCACTCCTAGTAGTAATACCATTTATTGGTGTGTGTTTTCTTAAAATTTTAAATAGCTTTAAAAAATCCAAAACAATGTTTAAGGGAGATAAAAGGGACAGAAGCAAAAAGACACTGTAGAAATAAATAAAAACAATGAAAAACCATCAGCACAATTACAATTGTAATAACCAATCCGGAAGGCAGAAGAACTGTTGGCAGTGTAGGTGCATGAAATGCCTCAACTTTCCTGACGGGGATAAAGGGAACTGTCAGACAGACACACTAAGGAATACTTTCTTCTGAAGTTCAATGATAATCACAGCAATACATTTTCAAAATTATTTGTAAAGATTACCTCTAGAGAATGGTAAAAGATTGCCAGGATTTTGCATTTCAAGTTCCATCGCTCTATGGTATTGGAGAAAACATTTTACCATGGTAGAAATTTCCTAAAATGTTAAATTCTATGTTGCCTCTAGTTTCTGACTAGACCACAACATTCTTAAACGTTATCATTAATGACTGTAGACGTGAGGATAACTCAGAAGTATCTTCCAAAAGTTTAAATGTTCATTCTCTTTGATCCACCAAGTTTACTGTTAGGAGCCTAACCAAAAGGTAACGAGTGGTAACAACTGTAAAGGTACAAGGAAGTTTAGCACACAAACTTCCTTGTGTCTTAGCAAAAGCCTCTTGCAAATGCCAAATTCCATCAATGAGTATGGCTAAGTATGTCATGGCAGATATGTGCTATAAAGTGGTAAAGCAGTAACCTAGGGGACTGGGGTAGTAATGAGATGGAAAGATGACCGTAATACACTGTGTCATGACAGACTAGCAGAATATATGTAGTAAAATCCCATTTTGTGTAGTTTTCTAAAAATCCTTTTGTTTATGCGTAAGAATTGTGAAAATATACACACCAAACTATTAACAGAATTGTGATCATCTCTGGATGTGAGACTAAAAGGTCAGAGGACACTGACTTTTTACTTCTAGATGTTTGAACTTATAAATATAACCTTTGTAAGTTACAAAAACTCCTTGAGAAAACAATGTCCACATTAATCCTGCCCACTGCTTTCCTTACCTTCCCACCCGCCCTCTCCCAGCCTTCCGTGCAGCACGCAGTGAAAACATGTAGATCCAGAGCTGGTAATTCTCTCCAAATCTCATTTCCATGTAATACTCAACAGCCTCATGACTGACAAAAATGCACCTCAATGTTGCATGTGGTCTGCAGCCTAGATGTTAGGGGTGGTGCTGCCAGGGAGGCCAACGTGTGCATGATGCCCCGCCCCCGGCCCCCGCCCCGTGTAGGTCAGTATTGGTATGTGGTCAGTCTGGTTTTTATTCACCATCTGTCATCTTCTTGGTGACAAGACAAGGTGTAGAAAGAGCAAAGCACATCCACTTTAACTAGTGGGAACGCTGCTGAATCACTGGCTGTGCACTGATCGCAGGCGGTCTCAGGGTGGAATTCGTTAGGACACATTTGTGTATGTGTATTGCAGAGTTGACACATTTCTTTGCCAGTCACCCTCACATAAGCCACTAAATCATGTCCTCAGCGTTTCCCGAGTGAGAACGCTGGTTAGCCAGGTCTCTGCGGCAACACTGCAGGCTGTGCTCCACGGGAGCAGCGGGATGTCTGGGTTCTGTTCCTGGTCTTTAATGCTCATCTTCAGCCATCACGCTCAACACAAATCAAAGTCACGTGGCAGGGTAAGGCTTCTCAACCTGAACAGTGCTTCAAGAAAGGCTGTTCTTTCACTACCCATTTTCAGGAAAGGCAACAATAAAAGGAGACATCAAAGAATAAATAAAAAAAAATTAAAAGAATTAAGAAAAATAGAACAAATGAGGACTTACAATGTGACCACAGTGCTAGTTATATAAATACTAGAGGCCTGGTGCACAAAACTTGTGCACTGTGAGGAGATAGGGTAGGTCCCTCAGCCCGGCCTGAGCCCCCTCGCAGTGGGGAGTGGGCCTAAGCCAGCAGTCAGACATTGCTCTCGCAGTCCAGGATCCCTTGCTCCTTATCCCTTGCTCACTGCTCCTTACCACTACTACAGAGGCAGGAGAAGCTCCCGCCACAAGTGAGCCCTGTGTTGAGCATCTGCCCCCTGGTGGTCAGTGAATATCATAGTGACCAGTCCTTATGGTCATTCCGCCATAACTGTCACTTAGGCTTTTATTATATAGACCTCTAACAATTAAGTATTTAATTTTGTCCTAATGTAAAATGTCTATTAAAATGTCCAAATCAACAATCCAAACCCAAGCATGAATCATTTCTTTGGTCATATTTTTCAAGATAATTGTAAACCTAGTAAAAATAGCAATGGAAAGAATATTATGGCCCAGCTGGTTTGGCTCAGTGGATAAAGTGTTGGCCCAAGGACTGAGGGGGTCATAGATTCAATTCCAGTCAAAGAAATGTTCCTCATTTGCAGGCTTGTTCCCTGGCCCCAACAGGGCATGTGAGGGTAGCAACCAATTGATGCTTACATCAATGTTTCTCTCTGTGTCTTTCTCCCTCCCTTCCAACCCTATATAATAAAAGGCTAATATGCAAATTTTCCCCTTGAATAGGAGTTTGACCAAGGGGTGGGGCTGGCTGGCCAACAGTCCCCAGCCCCTCCCCTTGGCCATCCCTGCTCCTGATCAGCTCCCCCCCACCCTAATCGGGGGCTGGCCCAGCCCATCAATCACTTTCAGCTCCTCTCCCAGGCCAATCCAGCCCAACCAGCCCCGATCCAGGCAGGCCAGTCTAACCCCACCCGTGAATGAATTTGTGCACCGGGCCTCTAGTCTCTATAGAAAAATAAATGAAAAAATATCCTCAAGTGAGGATTAACAACAAAAGGAATATTCCACTCTAAATTAAGAGAATACTTCAGTATATCTTATACACATCATATATGAATTTACCTAACTAGAACTCAAAAAATGCTGTAAGACAAAAGACCAGCAAGTGGTTCTCAGGAAAGATTCAAAAATATTATCTGTTCAAAAACCCAAGCAGCAAGCACCCAAACACAGGAAAAGAACAGGACACTGGGAACAGTGCATGGGGAACGGTGTGAGTGAAATACTGCCCTAAGGTAATGCTGTCGTTCTGGCATGACAGTGGGAGTGAAGAAGTATGAGGACTTATATAAAGTTTTAAAAATAAGTCATAGTTCCATTTTAATATGTTATTGATTTAAATGTGGCTTATAATACAATTAATTCTAAGAGTCACTAATGGGAACAGGATAGTTATATGTGCTACATCTCAACTCCTGATTTAGCAAACAAGTTGCTCTAAGTAAACACTTTATAACACCTTTCCGGTCAACCCACCTCCTCTTAATCGAATTAATTTCCATACGACACTTCCTCTAGCCCTGCCATGCTCTCCAGCCTGGTTCCTTGCACAGGAAGCCAGACTTAAGCAACAAATGTTGACTCATGCTGCAGCTTCAGTAGAGCCTGCTTTCCCTTCTGGGACCTTCACAACAACTCTGTGAGGTGGGTACCATTAGCCCCATGTTCCAGAGGAGGGAACACAAACAAGACAGACTGACTTGCCCAGTGGCAAAGCTGAGATTCAAAGCCAGACCAGCTCACTCTCAGATGAGTGGTGTTTAAAGTACCCCAGAGGGAAAACAAAGGCTGCCCCAAATAGAAACTATGATTGTACCTAGAATTTTGGAGCAGCTGGGGAAGAGGTTCAATAATATTACTAACCTCTTCATTGTCACTTAACATCATAAACAGAAATTACACTGTATTCTGCTATCATTAATATTTAAAGATAACAGCCCCGCTGGTGTGGCTCAGTGGCTGAGCATCAACCTATGAACCAGGAGGTCACAGTTCGATTCCTGGTCAGGGCACACACCCAGGCTCGATCCCCAGTAGGGGGAATGGTCCCCCAGTAGGGGAGGTAGCTAATCAATGACTCTCTAAATCACTGATGTTTCTATCACTCTCTTTCCCTTCATCTCTGAAATAAAAATATTTTTTAAAAAAAATTTAAAGGCAATAAATACCATAATTTACCTTATCCTTTTCATAGAAAAAAAAAATGACGTTACAGACACACTCATACTCATTGACTCTGAAAAGACATAGTAAACTGGTATGATTCTAAGTCCTTGTGAGTGGAGGTTATAAAGACATAAATGAAAATCTAGTGGTTGTAGTAAATAATAATAAGAGTGAATTTTGTGGGATTATGTAAGTGGGCTGCTGCCTAGACAGATTTATTTTCTTTTCTTTTTTTAATAAAATTTTTATTGATTTTTCACAGAGAGGAAGAGAGAGGGATAGAGAGTCAGAAACATCGATGAGAGAGAAACATCGATCAGCCGCCTCTTGTACCCCCTACTGGGGATGTGCCAGCAACCAAGGTACATGCCCTTGACCGGAATCGAACCCGGGACCTTCCAGTCCGCAGGCCGACGCTCTATCCACTGAGCCAAACCGGTCTCGGCGACAGATTTAGTTTCAAAATATGGTGTGAACCGGAGGAGGAACAGATTCTATTCGTGTGGTCCTGAGACATTTGGACAGTCTGCAGCCATTAGCTACAGAACACTGTTGTACTTCCCTACAAAAACACATGAGAGAGAGTGTCCCACTTGAAATTCATACACGGAAAAAAGGAAAAAAAATCTGAGGAACAGAATAAAGTGGTGAATATAGTAGAATCAGGGGCAAAGAAGGGGAGTGGACTGATAATTATCAGGAGGATAAGGGGGTGGGGAAGCAGTGAGAGACTGGATTGAAATCGTATAACCAATGGATGAAGACAATTGGGGGGAAAAGAGGGAAGGGCAGAGGGTGGGAAGGGAACTGGGTGCTAGGGAGCTTTGGGGGAGAAAAAGGAGAAACAATTGTAATAATCTGAGTAATAAAGATTTATTTAAAAAAATAAAATAAAATAAAAAATATGAAACCTCAAATCCAGGCACTTTAACCAAGAGAATATACCACAAACTTAGGCACCCAAATTATACAATGATACATTCTGACATCTACACATAATTTAGTCACAGTAAAAATGATTACATAGTAAGTTCCCTACCAATCTTAAAAACTGGGGTAACTTTGGAACATCTTTCCCATGCAAAAATATGTATTGTACTTGAGTAAATAACATTTAAGCTGAAACCGGTTTGGCTCAGGGGATAGAGCCATCGGTCTGCGGACTGAAGGGTCCCAGGTTCGATTCCAGTCAGGGGCATGTACCTTGGTTGTGGGCATGTACCCAGTGGAGGGTATGCAGGAGGCAGCCGATTAAAGACTCTCTCTCATCGATGTTTCTAACTATCTCTCTCCCTTCCTCTCTGTAAAAATCAATAAAATATATATTTTTTAAAAAAAATAATAATAACATTTAAATGATAGGGTGTTTAAAATCTTGCCCTAATGGGTTTGGCTCAGTGGATAGAGTGTCAGCTTACAGACTCAAGGATCCCAGGTTCGATTCAGGTCAAGGGCATGTACCTTGGTTGCAGGCACATACCCAGTGTTGCAGGAGTCAGCTAATCAATGTTTCTCTCTCATCGATGTTTCTAACTATTTAACCCTCTCCCTTCCTCTCTGTAAAAAATCAGTAAGATGTGTGTGTTTTTTTAATCTAATATAAACACATTTTTCTGGGCAAAATAGTATTTTTTTAATCCTCACCTGAGGATATTTTTTTTTTAGAGAGAGAGGAGAAGAAGGGGGAGAGACAAAGAGAGAGAAAAATCGATGTGTGAGAGACACATCGACTGGTTGCCTCCTGCATCCGCCTGACTAAGGCCAGGGCTGGAGCCTGCAACCAAGGTACATGTCCTTGACCGGAATCAAAACTGAATCCCTTCAGTCCACGGGCCAACACTGTGGCTGAGCCAAAACAACCAGGGTTATGTAAAATGGTCATTAGGAGAAAAGCCTTAATCTGAAAACTTATCATCGTTACTTTGGTACAAATCAACAATATTCCAATGCTACTGCTGCTCCAGTGAAAGCACCAAGATGTACAGTTATACAATCTATAACCTTTCTTAAAGGTTTTCAAGGTTTGCCCAGCCGGCATGCCTCCATGCTTGGGGATCAATCTATGAACCAAGAGGTCCCAGTTCAATTCCCAGTAGGGCACATGCACAATTTTTGGGCTTGATCTCTATTAGCAAGTATGCAAGAGGCAGCTGATAGGTGATTCTCATATTTTAGGGGGGGAAAGGCATCAAGATTCTCAAAAACACTCAAACAACCATGATTTGAAGAATAAATTATTTATATATGAAAGTTCTACAGAATTGGCAGTGCTAACGTGAAGACACTGTTTGCCTATAAAGTGTCTTATCTAAACATTTTGAACCTTCTTTTCATGTGACACCACACAATAGTGCTCTGGACTTTTATAAGTATTCATAGTAAGTCTTAGCTACAAACCTAACTTTTCTGGTTTTAAAACTTACTCAGTTTTTACCAAATAATCAAAAGAATTATTATTTAGTATTAAAGAAAATATCCAAAATTTATTATTCAAGGTGGAGATACAATAGAAGAAGCCTATCTTGTAGTTTATTGGGAAACAAATTTTGTTCTGAAGACCGCTATATATTTCTTTAATATATTTATACTGATTTCAGACAGGAAGGGAAAGGGAGAGAGAAACATCAATGATGAGAGTTACTGACCAGCTGCCTCCTGCATGCCCCATATTAGGGATCCAGCCTGCAACCCAGGCATGTGCTCTGACCAGGAATCACACTGTGACCTCCTGGGTTCATAGGTCAATGCCCAACCATTGAACCACACCAGCCAGGCAAGAAAACTTCTATATTTTAAAGGTATCTCCAGATTGGCATGAGCAGATGTGCCAAAAATATATGATTTTTAAAAATTACCATTTTGCCCAACTGGTATGACTCAGTGGTGGAACATCAACCTATGATCCTGGAGGTCACGGTTCGATTCCTGGTCAGGGCACATCCTCAGGTTGCAGGCTCACTCTGAGCATGATTGGGAGGCAACCAATTGACATATCTCTCTCACACCAACGTCTTTCTTGTTCTCGCTCTCTCCCTCTCGCTCTGTCTTTCCCTCTCTCCCTCCCTTCCTATCTTAATGAAAAAAAGATCCTCTGGTTAGAATTGACAAAAAAAAATTAAAGTTATAATTTTTAAAGTCTAAAAACTACCACATTGATCATAGATACTCTTTTATGTACTGTGGTGCTTACTTTAGAAAATATGTGAAATGAAAATATCAATAAAAGTGATGCTTTTAAATCAAAAATCTTTAGCCATCACTTGTACTGCTCCTGAAGAAAAGAATAACTAACCCTCTCCACCATACGTAAGGCCAGGGACCTAGCCAGGCACATAGTACATAGAAATTATTGGTATAAATGAATAAATACAAATTTCCTTTATCTTTGATGCACCCATCTAAGCTGGAATGGAGCTATGAAAACATGGTCCTTTTTGCCTGAGGTCAAGAAATTTTACAATTATAATTTTTAATTATAAAGTATATAACAGTTCATAAATATTAAAAAATTTTAAAAGTCCCTTTGATATTTACTGCTTTGTATTAACACAGGCATTATAGAAAATGAACAGCTGACTCTTCCCAGATGTAAAAAAGCACACTCCTAAAGCACGGAAAACTAATTCCTACACACTCCATTTAGTGGAGAAAACCCTAGGATGAAGGCAGGAAAACAATCATCTTATTTCTAAAAAAGAATATAGCACACAGAGAGAGGAAATGAACCCTTGAGTACACACAATTTAAGAAAAAGAGTACTACTACTTTTGAGAAGTCCCTGTGTATTCCTTCCTGGATGCATCTGTGATTTTTAATAAATGCAAAGGTTTTGCGGTTTAGCAGTGTGTTCTGGTCTCTTTTTAACTAAAGCAATCAGAGGACTGTAGATATGTCACAGAAATTCCTGAAATCTAATTTAAATCAAACTTTAAAACAGTTTTCTGGTATATCATAAAAAAGTGAGTAAAAAACAAAAGCTAATTAAAAGAAAAACAGTATTGCCCAGCTGGTTTGGCTTAGTGGATAGAGCGTCAGCCTGGGGACTGTAGGGTCTCAGGACTGATTCCAGTCAGGACACATGCCCAGGTTTCGGGCTCATCCCCAGTGTGGGGCATGCAGGAGGCAGCCAACCAGTGAGTCCCTCTCATCATGGATGTGTCTATTTCTCTCCCTCTCCCTTTCTCTCTAAAATAAATTTTAAAAATTAAAAAGAAAAACAGTATCTACTGTGCTATTTAACCACTGACAAATAAATACTTATATACCACTTTTTAACCGTATACTTTTTTAAATATATTTTATTGATATTTTACAGAGAGGAAGGGAGAGAGATAGAGAGCTAGAAACGCCGATGAGAGAGAAACATCGGCCTCTTGCACACTCCCTATCGGGAAATATGCCCGCAACCAAGGTACATGCCCTTGACCGGAATCGAACCCGGGACCTTTCAGTCCGCAGACTGATGCTCTACCACTGAGCCAAACCAGTTTCGGCTAACCATATACTTTTAATAAAGGTCCTACCTACTAACAAGTCAAAATATGAGATATATTTATCTAATTTTATCCCCTTTACAAAGTTCTGCATTTTTAACTTTAAAAACTATCAAAGATCTAATTAGTTGAGAAGTTTTATAATATAACAGGGTAGCTAAATCAGCAGCAAATGGAAATTTAGGTCTCAAAATTAGCGCATGTAATTACAGAATATTTAATAAATGTAAAGATGCAAAGGATCTTTCTGAAAATTGCTGCCTACATTATTAATCATCATAATGTCACTCAAAAAATTGGAATCTTTCTATACACATGTCTGGGAACTGTCATCAACACCACTTAAACTGAATATGACAGCAGCAACAACCAGCTCTGCCATCCCAAGAAAGCCACAGACGTCGTCCAACAAATTTATATTATGTGCAATATTCAGAACATGTGCTGATAGAACGATGAAAGCCAAGTATAAAAATCTAAAACAATTCCTGTAAAACTGTTACTACTGTACCATGTGAAATAAATATTTTAGGACCTTACTAATCCCTTTAAGTAATGTGCTTCAGAAGTAAATATTAAACCTTTTTCCCTTTCATAACATACTCAGATAATTATTTACATAGGAGAACTTACCATGACCGTTTTTTGATTTTTTTAGGAGAGAATTGGGAAAAGACCCTTAAGTGGATTTTCCTCACAATAAGGAACCCAGACAGAGAAAACAGGCGTCCCTGTGCGACGTGCCGACGTTTGGCTAGATGGTTAAATGAGAGGTGCCTGAAGTGCTTTTAATATTGCAACATACTATGTCACGAAAAGGAGTTTTAAAAATATTTTAAAATATCAGAGACTTTTGAAACCCTCAGATTCTGTAAACATGTCTTCACACAGTTCAGAAGCACACCACTAAATCACAAAATCTTCATTGAGGGGCTGATCTCATTAAACACAATCAAATGTAATCAGGAAGGAATACACAGGGACTTCTCAAAAGTAGTAATAAGCACCAGCTGGTTTGGCTCAGTGGCTAGAGCGTAGGCTTGCGGAATAAAGGGTGCTGGGTTCAATTCCAGGTTGTGGGTTCAATCCCTACCCAGTAGGGGGATATGTAGGAGGCAGCCAATCAATGATTTTCTCTCATCTGTCTTTCCCTCTCCCTTCTTCTCTGAAATTAATAAAAATATGTATCTTTTTCTAAAAGCACTAATAAAGATTTTTGTGAATGAGCTCTCCCATGCTGCCAGCAGGATTGGAATCAACACTCATATAGGATTCAACCCTGTCAATGCTTAATCGGCTCAAGTAGTGACAGCAGTCCAGTCCCACTAACTGCCCCGCGTATTGTAGAGACCACGAAGGGATGGGAGAAACCCCTCCGGGGAGGACCAGATATGCAGCAGAAACAGCAGTGGGGAAGCCCAGAGGTCTTTCTGACCTGGCTGGTAGAATGCCCCAGGACCTGGGAGTCAACCTTGGAACCATTCCCTCAAGAACTGCCCGTTACCACGGAAAGATTAACAACCCAGTTGCCAAACAATGGAGTCCCACCTCAGCCTCCTACTTCCCAGGTCTGCAACCCCTTCTTCCCCATGTAATCTCCCCTCGCCCTCTATGAGCAGCGGCTTATGGGGGCTGCAGAGCAGAAATCTGTGAAGGACCTGCTGCTCTCCCACACTGCCTGCAGGATGGGAATAAACATGTGACTTCCTTTTTTTGTTTTAAGAAAAGTACTTATAATACTTTTTCTTAAGTTGTGTGTACTCAAGGATTCCTTTGTTCTCCATGAGTGCTATATTTAAAAGCTGAACACACATCCTACCTCCTGAATAAGTCTCAATAGAACTTCTTATGTCATGTTCTATTTATATAACCTACTATGTATCTTATAACCCATTTGCACTTTGAACTATTCCTGTGGTTAATTTTTTTGTGAAAAAAAAAGAACAGGTAAAATGAATTTGAATAACTGAGTTGCCTGTTCCCACATCCCTCTTTTCTTAAAAAAAAAAAAAAAAAAAAAAAAAACACCTACAATTCCGTCACCACAGATCAGGAAAACATTGCTGTTGTTACTTTTAAAAGATCAAAGAGGCAGTTTAACACGGTGGTTTGAGAGTATGAACTCGGAGCCAAACAACCTGGATTTAAATATGACCTTGGGCTCGGTTTACTTAACCTTTTCCTAACAGGGTTACATTAAACGAGGAAGAGCACTATGCCTGACGCATAGGAAGTGTGCCAGCTATTATTGTTAAAATCAGAAAGACAAAATTCAAGCCTGACTTGCAGCCTGAATTCTTTTTAGTATTATACTTTTTACTAAAATTGACTTCAATATTCTTACCAACTCCATTTTTTCAACACTCTCATTTACAGGCTAGCTGGTGGTTAGTGATCTAACTACAGATAAAACTACATTTCTATCACGAGCATGGCTCTTCTCCCATGCTATCTATCTTAAATTTGTGAAAATAGTACCTTCCCTATTGCACGATAGGGGTAAAAACTTGGTACTTAAGGCGATGTGTATAGTGTAGGTCTGTTTCACTTTGAGTCAAATGCAGAAGCATCAGTAATCTAGAAAGGGAACATCCGACCTGTGGGCCATATGCAAATCATATGGCTTGGCCCTGCCAAGGCATTAGGGGCGAGTTAATTAAATGTTTGATCAAATATAGCAGGCTTGATTTTAAGTTGATAGTTTTGTAGAGCCTGCAAATGTTAAAAATATCCAAATGCCTCTTGGCAGAAAAAAAGGTTTCCCATCCCTGATTTAGAAGCTCATGTACTCCTGTTGCTTAAATGTTATTTTAATTACAATCCATAAACTGAGTGCTGCAATTTATATGAAGGACAGAATGTACATAAGTGATGCCGACTTGCATATGGATAGATATACATATACATGGTACTTTTCAATGCTGTGCTATATTCAATTTACTAAATTTCTGTCTGGTTTTCCATCCTATGGACCAATCATCAAGACCTTCTGAGTAGCACATCTCCTGACAATACATCTATGGTCTTTATAACTTTAAAAATACCAATTACTTTTTCTCATGTAACTTATTCCTTTTCTAAGAAGCCTACGAACAATATCAGGAAGGACATCAAAAAGCAACTGTAAATTCTGCACTCAACAGTATGGTATCGGGGATTCTATCATGCACAGGGCACCTCGCATGCTCACAGCTGCAGATTACACTGAAAGCCGTGCCGGTTGTCTTCAAGGACTCCAAGAAGCCATGCAGAAGAGAGTACAGACTTAATTCTTCATGCTCCGGCGCAGGGCCAGTTGTAAGGAAACATTTCTGATAGAGCAAAAGAACTCTCTGGAAATTAGGATTACATATATAAAGTTGGAGTCATGTAAGGCATCGAATACTATTATCACTAAAAATGTCTGTGTAGAACACTGACATTTAGGAATGGTGTGGAAAAGGTATTTAATAAAGAGTTGGACTACATGATCACAAACTTCTCCTTCAATTAAAATGTTCTTGAACAGCCCGGCCGGCATGGCTCAGTGGTGGAGCGTTGACCTAGGAACCAGGAGGTCACGGTTCGATTCCCGGTCAGGGCACATGCCCGGGTTGTGGGCTCCATCCAGTAGGGGCCACACAGGAGGCAGCTGATGGATGTTTCTCTTTCATCGATGTTTCTAACTCTCTATCCCTCTCCCTTCCTCTCTGTAAAAAATCAATAAAATATATATTTTTTTAAATGTTCTTAAACATTTTTAATACTTAATCCCAAGTGATGGTCTAATGTACAACACTAATATGCTATAGGCATATGCACACCTACCCGATGTTGCAGAGTATATGTAGGATACATGAATATGACCCCTTCACTTGGGGCAACTGACATTTTAGAAGTTGTTAGATCCTATCCCTATTTGTTTGGAGTTCTATCATTCCATGATCCCCAACCCAAGTGAAAGATAGGAAAATAAGAACATTGACTTTATTGTTTTATAAACATTTCTAAAATTCAGAAAAAAATTTAAATGAGGAAAAATGGGTAATCCTATATAATAAAAGAGTAATATGCAAACTAACTGTTACTCTAACACACAAGATGACTGCCCCCACATGGACACAAGATGGCCAGCATGGGAGGGCAGTTGTGGGTGATCAGGCCAGCAAGGAAGGGCAGTTAGGGGGGACCCATGCCTGCAGGGGAGAGTAGATAGGGGCAATCAGGCTGGCAAGGAGAGGGGTTAGGGAGTGATCAGGCTGGCAGGCAGAAGCAGTTAGGGGCAATCAGGAAGGCAGGCAGGTGAGCAGTTGGGAGCCAGCAGTCCTGGATTGTGAGAGGGATTCCAGATTGGAGAGAGTGCAGGCTGGGCTGAGGTACACCGAACCCCACCAGGGCACCCCACCTCCCCACCCCCAGTTTCATGCACTGGGCCTCTAGTATGTATATACATGTGTACACACACACACACACACACACACACACACACACACACACACACACACAATGCAAATTATCAACTGGGAAAGCAGGATTTCCATTGCTCGCTATGATATGTGCTGACCACCAGGGGACAGCACAGAACGAAGGCAGGCCCTGGCCCAGCAGCTGATAGCCAGGAATGGGAGGCCCCACCTGGCAGCCAGAAGGCCCCAATCGGCCTTGATCGTCAGCCAGGCCTAGGGGTCCAACCTGAGCACGCATTTCATGCACCTCTAGTTGAAGTACAATAACTTAACCAACACACCAGACCTACTATTATATTAAAACTACTTGGGTGGTATATATAACATGGTTTAAAAGAGTCATATTTATCCCTACCCAGTTTGGCGTTAACCTGCAGACTAAGAAGGGTCCTGGGTTCAATTCCAATTAAGGGCACATGCCTGAATTGTGGGCTCAATCCCTAGTAGGGGGCAAACAGGGGGCAGCTGATCAATGAATCTCTCTCATTGATGTTTCTATCTCTCTCCTTCTTCCTTCCTCTCTGAAATCAATTTTTAAAATTTTTTAAAGTCATATTTATTCCATATACTCACTGAGATACTAAGAAAAATATCATAGTTTTTTAAAAAAATTTTAAGCAAAAAACATGGCCTGGCCAATAGGACTCAATTAGTTGGAACATCATCCCATACATCAAAAGGAGGCAGGTTCTTTTCCAGGTCAGGGCACACACCCAGGTTGAGGGGGCATGTGTGGTAGGCAACTGATTGATTGATGTTTCTTTCTCACATCAATGTCTGCTTTCTGTCTCTTTTTCTTTCTCCCCTCCTTCCTTCCCTTTCTCTAAAATTATTTTTTTAAAGCAAAAAAACACAAAGAACATAAATTCTATAAGTACATGAAGGTATAGTATTATACTTTTATACCTCTTTGCAATTTCCATAATAAAACTTTAAAAAGAGCACCCACCAAAAAAAAAAAAATTGGACTCTCAAATCAATACAAACATGATAGTGGGGTCTTTGTAAACTATAGAAAGAACAGAAGAACAGGAACGAATCAGCATCCACTTAACTATATCCAAATTCACCTGGACTCAAATCTGAAAATATGTACGCTATTTAATGTCTCAGATGCAGAGAAAATTACAGAGGAAAAGTTCTTAAACACTAGTTAGAATAGTTTCATTGCTAAAATTGATTAACACTTCATTAGAACTTGGAATGGAAACATGTTTCCATATAACATGTTTGGGTTTTTTTATTTTTTAAAAATCCAAGTTATATCTGACTTCAGGTATTATAGTCTTAATCTACTATAAAACTGTTTTTGATAGTTTAGAATTGCTTTTAATAAATAAAATTATTTTGTATCCTCTGTATTTCTTAGAATTTCCAAAACCTAGAAAAAGGTGTTTATTAATTTCTGTTTAACAGCTAAGACTTCTACTAAGTGAAGAAAGAGGAAACACTAGTGTACCATTAGACTAGGAGTAAGACTCGAGTGCTGGCTCTGAACTTACTTTACACTGAACATATCACTGAAGCCTCCAGGTCACAGTCCTCACCCACAAAATAACCGAACCTGAGGACTGTAGAGCCTGCCCCGTTCTGAAGCTGGAGCACAGGATGACCTGCACAGTGTGTGCCCACTTTCCCTGGGATGAGTACTCCATCCTTACACCAGCCATCGCAAACACTGCTGCCGATGAACCCACATAAAATGTGCAAGGCCAGGAATGTTTAAGCAAATGTGATTTTTTTAAAATATACTGTACTGAAATATGGGTAGATATCAAGGGCAAGTATTTTCTTATCTAGAATGCATTGACACTATATGCTGCAAATAAAGCTCTGAAAGTTATAAAAAACTTAAAATTCAATCAACACAACTAATCCTGCTGACTCTTGAACTGAAAGGAAAATCTCTGAGTAATAATTTCTTGACACCCAATACTTGTGGCACACATAACCCATGGAAACTGTTACTTTTATGGCATAATGAAACCAAGACCATGAAGTAGAATGTATTCTTGGTTAAATCAGGGCAGGTGCAAATTAAGCACTTGAGAAAACTACCTTCCTAGTTAGCAATAAACTAATGAGATTTCGTTAAAAGTGTAAATGTTTGTGTCTAAATGTTTATATTGCATATAGAAAACACAAAGTTAATTCCCTAACCTCTAACACCACTTAACTTACATAAATGGTGTTGATGTGTTGTTAGTATTCCAACAGCCCCATTTTATGAAGTCTAAAACTAAGCTAATCCAAATGAAAATATAGACTTCTTTTGTAAGATGGAGTAATTAATAGATGTTAGTTTATAACTATGAAATAAATTTTTTTTTAAAAAGTAATAAACAAGGACCCTCCAAATTTTAGTAACAAATGGGTCATGTAGTACAAATGTGATATAATGAAAAAACAAGCTTCCAGAAACAGCTATTGATACATCAGTTAATTCATACTGTAAAAGACTGCCACGAGAATGTGAGCTAGCTACATAAAATTATAGTGTCAGTGTGTGCGAGAAAGGTATCCAGAGTACCAGGCATGAAAGGAATAGAGCCCTAAAAACGCATACAGAAGCAAGTCACTGGGAGGAAGGAATCAAAGATAGGAAACACCTATATTTAATTTCCAGTCAAAGAACTCAAAGATGATATAAGTAGTAAAAATCCACAAAATGACTTTGAACCAGAGGGTTTAGGTTTCTTTAAAGACCCTAAGACAATGTATATGTGAGAAAACTGAGTGGAGGTGTAAGCTAGGATTGTGGTATTGTGGCTAACCACAAATGCCTTCCTATTTAAATATTCTAATGAGTACTGTTAGTACACATACCTCGGAGAATTCTTTCCTCATGGCAACGAAGAAAGTCCCAGATTCTAACAGTGCCGTCATCAGAGCATGTAGCAAATTTATTATCCGTGGGTGAGAAACTGTTACATGAAGACACACAGCAGGGGAAAGAAGTCAGCATTTAACAGATTATCTGTGCTTCTCAGACAGGGAAAAATAAAAACACTGTGCTGCCTTATAAATAGAGGAGGGTAGTTTCCACCCACGAAGATGCAACATAAAGAGAATGTTGTCAGCTAACCATGGCATCTCATCAGAAGAATTTAATAAGTAGTTGCTTCTTAGTTTCCAATCATCAATATTCAGAGCACTTTACAAGTGTATTACTACTACTGCTATTCACACTTCCCACAATACAGGATTTCCTGTTGTACCAACAGAAAACATGGAGCTAATTTAAGTGTAGAAACTAAATGAATTCCATTTTTGCAATATTCCTATAAACAATATTTTAAATCACAAAATACTGCTCAAAAAATTAGCATCAGCTTCCACCTCAGACACTACATGAAATGATAAATTGAAAAAAGCTGGGCAGGATTTTTAAAGACTGGTGCTAAATATTCCTACATATGATGTTTCCGATTTATTTAAAAAGTCTACGGAAAACTTTCACAGCTCCTTTCTGGCAAGCTATCTCATGAATATTGCACAAAAAAAGTTAGCATTGGGACATTCAGATTTGTGTGTGAAGCCCAAGGAGAGAGCCATTTTTTTCATCTGTCATGGAAGATCCTCGTTTCTAATTTAACTCTAAGAACTCCCTTGAACTTTTTAATCCTATGACTAAGAAGTGACCAACTGTGCAAACTCAATGTATGGACAGGACACCACAGCAAAGTCATTGCAGAGGCATGTGTATCCACCAAGTTTTGTTAAGATTCTGAAAGTAGAAACAGTGACTGCAGCGGATGATGTTTCTAGAACGATGTCAACCTCTCACCACACGGGTGGCACAGCTACGGAGAATGCTGCTCAGCTTTATTCTGAGGATGCAGCAACTCTTCAGGCTGCTTTCTGAAGCTTGCTTTTTCCAGTTTTACTGCACATATCCCGTCGATATGTACAAATATATACAACTCACTGAAAATATGGTAAACTGCACTTATTACACATTTGCTCTGACGGCACCAGCAGTGAATTGGAAGACCAGTCCTAGAGTCTTCTTACCAATGACCTGCTCACAGCTTCACAGCTTGAAGAACCCGTTCATTAATCCATTAATGACTGCCACATTCAGAGCTACTTGTGTGGTTCTAGACCTACTGTACTTCCCTCGGAGTCATGGCATAACCAAGCCAACCAGGTCTTCTTCCCTTAAGCCTTTTTTCTTGTATTTTGTGTGAACTCTGAAAGTGTTTCTGTAGGCTTTAGATTTTATTCAGTTGCATAATTAAAGACTGAATTCTTTATTTGGAATGAAATATTCTTGTCTTACACAGTAGGTAATAAAAAGAAGTAACGTATACACATTATTAACCATAAATGAAAAGAGAAAAAACCAGTGCAAAATGCGGCAGACAATACATCTCTAACATATTGTAAAGGCAGATACCAGGACAACACTACTTCAGAAAGGCGCCAGCAAAATGGTGAATATGTGAAAACAAAGAAAAATATCGTGTTCATAGGGTGCAGAAAGTTCCCCAGAATCTGACAGAGCCCATGCATCTCTGCATCCAGAATACACTTAGAGAATAATTTAACCATGACAATAGGGACTACAGAAAATGGTATATTGTGTATAAACCTGGCCTCTCTAATCGCCTCCTTATGTGCCTGGAACATCTTGACGTTGTTCATGTTCGACTGCCAATATTTCACATATCCTCCGTGGTCTGCTGTCAACATCCACATGTCATTATGTGACCACGTCATGGCCCTCACTGGGCTATCGTGAGCCTATGAAAACAAAACATTTGTAAACATTACATACAAGATGGAGGGCTTTACAGAAGCATGTATTAACTCACAACCATTTGTCTAACTGTAAGTTTAAAATGCCAATAAAGTTGCTATCTCTCAAGTTCTTTACAGTACCGCAGAATGATGCTGCCATCTGATCACTGTTACCTGTAGTATTGTTTCAAAATTGAAAGTGAGTCCATTCCACAAGGTGAACTCTCCACTAGAAGCTCCAGTGACCAACCGTCTTCCTTCTGGAGTCCACTAGGGATGGAAAGAAAGACAGGTTATACAAGGCCACAAACCCTCAACCTTCATTAACTTTTAAAACACTAAGAAAGGCTTTATTTACAAAATACTCAATAATCAACATTAAGTAATTATACCAACTTTCATTTAAGTATAGCTCAGATTTATAAGCAAGTATTTTGTAAAAAAACAAACAAAAAAACTTTATTAACACAGTGCAGGGCAAGCTCTAGCATTTTAGCTCATTAACTAAATTAAAAACAGTTAAGGCCCTAATTGGTTTGGCTCAGTGGATAGAGCGTCAGCCTGCAGACTAAAGGGTCCCAAGTTTGATTCCAGTTAAGGGCATGTGTGTTGGTTGCGGGCACATCCCCAGTAGGGGGTGTGCAAGAGGCAACTGATTGATGTTTCTCATTGATGTTTCTTCCTATCCCTCTCCCTTCCTCTCTGAAAAAAATCAGTAAAATATATTTTTAAAAATTTTTTAATTAAAAAAAAGTTAAGTACAATATAAGTAAGCACCTTGCTAAGCTACACAGGCCTAAGCACTCTAAAGAGCATTTCAAAACAAAATCCGCATAGACTTTGTTTTCCTGGGATAACAGGCAGACTAACATTATAAGATGGTCAGTCACCAGAAAGACTCAAAGCCTGAACATGAATAATAAGTACCAATTTAAGAACATCAAAGCTGTCAAATTTTTACTGGCAAATAAATGTACTATCAAAATTTAAATTAAAAAAAAAGATTTTTAAAGCTCTCCTTCATTCATAGTACCATGCAATAACAATTCTTATGCTGATCTCTCAAAAAAAAAAAGTTGTACAGCAGATTCATGACAAATACACCAATATTTTAATGCTACAATTTTCTTATTGTAGAAAACCTGATGTTTATAAATTAAAAAAAAAAAACACATTTTTTCAACTCTGGCTACTGTGGCTCAGTTAATTGGAGCATCATCCAGTACACCAAAAAATCATGTGTTTGATTTTCAGTCATGGCACATATCCAGGTTTTGGATTTGAACCCCGGTTGGGGTGCATGTGGGAGGCAAAGTTCCTCTCTCACATTGATATTCTTATGTTCTTTCTCTTTCTCTCCTTCTCCCTCCCTCTATTCCTCTCTCCTTTCCCAACCCCTTCTTCTCTGTTAAATCAATAAAAATATACCATTAGATTAAGTATATATTCTTTTAAAATACATTTGTTCTTTTTATTTTCAAGTTTCTATGATAGATTACACAACTCATTTTCCTTAGAAGATGCAAGTACACAACTGTCAATATAACAACCCTATTTTCCAAAATAAAAACTGTGACAGAGAGTTGAAAAATACAAGTTGCTTATAGGAATAGCAGGATGAGATACATAAAATGAAGATTATTTGGTAAATTATAAAGAAATATGTGACAATCTGGCTTTTCATTATTTACCTGAAGATTATAAATTGGATTATTATGAATAAAATCTTCCTACTTTCCTAGTTTCTGTTATCTGCTTGGATCCCAACCCAGTAAATACTATAGGTCACCAAACTGTAGACACAAGACCCTTAGTTCCTATGTCTTAATAAATTGTAATCTGGACTATGGCTCTAAGTGCAAATTTCCCCTAGGATCCCATAGATCCCAAAATGAGAAATTTACCCATGTTACAAGATACAAAATAGAGAATGCTCAGATTCTATTCATTTCAAAAAGGTTTTCAGTTATTATGCTAAAAGGATATTAAAATAGCTGCAAACAAAACCCTCCTATACACTAGTTGGCTCTATTACCACAAAAGCCATTGAAAGGTCTTTTAGGGATGTCTCTACTGATCCATGCCTGAAGCACAGTGACTGAATCATTTTATGGAGCTCAAACCAGCATCTCTTCCAGCGCGCCCCCCCCCCCCCCCCCAGTTCTCCATAGGGCTCACCTCCCTAGTATCAGAAGACTTACTGATTTTGCTCCTTTGCCATATATTTGCTATGACTGTCTTTTCTCTGTCCTGTTTTTTTGTTTTGTTTTTTAGTGTGGCTATTGTCCAATTCTTACTTGCTCAACTTTGACAACTAGCTAGCTTGGGAGACAGAATTGGGAAGTCTTTTTATTTTGTTGCAAAATGCTTCAAATGTCACTTTTGAATCATGTTGATGTACAATTTATTTTAAAACTATACTTTAAAAATTTCAGTGAAAATATATTGAATACCTACTATGTACCTTCGAAACTGACAATTATGGACTACCATTTGTCTTCAGCTCTTCTCAGGTATTTTGCTTCCCAGTAACACCTAAACGTTTTCATTCACCTTTAGACGCTGCTTTCTAAATCTAAACAACAAAAGCATTCCTATTCAAGAGCAAGTCTGAGACCTACTGTAATATATATTCATGACCAGCTCAAAAAAGAATTCTATGGAAATTGCAATAAGAAAAAAATAATCCAAAAGTAACAGCTTACTAAATGCAGATATAGTAGATAATTGGGTATTCTAAAATAAAATTACTAGCAATACACTGATTTTTATCCCAGGTATATATTTAAAACAGTGTTTAATTTTCTTTGTCCGGTTATATATTTACAGACTAAGGATCAATTTTTCCAAAAATATCCAACAGAATACTTACCCTAACAACAAATACTGGACATTTTACTTTATTGGTTGATGTTCTAACAAATTTTGTTGTTACTGCATTCATAGGATTATTCAACATCCCTATAGGTGGGACCAGCTAAAAAAAAAAAAAATAATACATATTGGGTTTTAAGAACTCCTGATGATGCACAGGACAAAAGCCAAAAACATGCAAAACATGCAAAGTTACTATTTCAACATTTAAAGACAAATTCAGGAATATAAAGAACTTTCAAAAATATTCTAATAATAGATAATCCTATATAATAAAAGCCTAATATGCAAATTGTCCCTTGGGTGTTTAACCTACAAGGAGTTCAATTACTTGCTATGACATGCGCTGACCACCAGGGGGCGGCATGAAACAAAGAAAGGCCTCAACTGGCAGCTGGAGGAAGGAAGGCCCTGATCATACCCACGCATGAATTTGGAGCACCAGGCTTCTAGTTAGTCTATATTAATTGAGGAAAACTGAGATACAGAAAAGTTAAATGTCAATTATTATAGACAAGCAACAAAATCGAGTACCAAATTTCCCCAATTCCTTATCAAAGTCAATAATCAGCCTAATTTAAAATTAACTTTTCTATTACACAGATTTTGAGACAGTGTAATCTTTTGCTGAATACCACGGCTCTAAGCCCCAAGTCAAAATTCACCCTTCGTTAGATTAAAAGAAAAATCTTAATTGAGATGAGAAAAGTCCATGTTTGAATTTCAGATCACATTATTTTCAGATTCACATATCTAAGCAAAGAGCTTTATATTAAGCCAGTATGGCATATCTTATACAGTATGGCATACTTACATCATTATAATAGCCTGCGTCAGGCTGAATTGCTCTCATATCTCTCTGGTCTCTTTGCCATATTCTATTCTGTTAAAAAGAGATTAATTAATTAACTAATTAATCAATCAATTGCTATATGATCTCATTGCACTCAATATGAAACTAATAAAATGTAAGCTATTATTACATGGGAAGAAAACAGGATTAAAATTTTTTCATTATGTTCTAAAACATATATAATAGTTATCCTACAGACATTGATTAGAATTTCTTCCTCTCCTTATTCACATTATCCCCCTCCAATCATCCAAGATTCTCTTAACCCCAAGACATTCTCACTGACCATACACACCTTAGTGACAGCAGGGGATGGGAGAGGGGGTAGAGGCACATTCACAATTCCTTCAAAATACTCAGCACAAAAGCAATTCCTCATATCTTGCCCTTAATTTTCTTAATCCCTCTCTTCCTCTTAAACTCCCCTAGTCTAGTTTTCCAACTGAAACACATGGAAAAAACTAAATCTGTCTTTATCTCTGAATGACTCTTTTTCTCTTATGTGCCTGCAACATATTAATTCTTCAGTTGGAAATCTTTTAACAATTCACGTATTCTGTGGGTTTAACAAGCATTTCAATGCTGGCCAAGGGACCCGAGTATCCTCTTCCGAGATCTGTGGTGAACCTTTAGAACCAAACCTAGTTCTAACGTTAATGATTTTTGTGAAGATAATTAAAGCAGGTATTTTGTTTTAAAAACTAGTGACAGGCTGCATTTAAAATCCCAGTACTTTAAGAAATACAGCTATTATTACCATTTTATTATTTTAAAAAACTTTCTCCTTTGTAAAAAAACAAAGCTAGTCACATGAAGCACAGGATCTGGACTTACCTCCAAATACTTAATTACAGATGGATTATAGTCTATGGTTTTCCGGTTTACTGCTTTTCTCATTCGTTTTCCATCAAAGGTAAGCTGCTGCATTGCTTGCTGCTGTGCAAAATCAGGTCGCTTATAAAACAGCTGTCGCGGTGCCTGATGTTGGAACCTTGGCATATGGAAAAAACGAGGAGGAGAACCAATTTCTGTAGCCATGGTGATGGTTTCGTTCTAGGACACTGGGGTATGGAAAAAGTACTTTCACTACAAATATCAGCACTGAAAACATTTTCAAATGAACATTTTTACACTTATCTTCCTTTTTCTAAATATGTTTCATTTGTAGCTTTTAGTCAACCCATTTACAAAATGAACTACTAGATTTAATGGCAGAAACCAGTTCCACATTTGAAAAGGGTCAATTCATAGAATAAGTTGTTAATACTAAGCACCTGCTGTAAAATTCAGCCTGATGGAATGAAAACCACAACTGAAAACAGTTTTGGCTGAGTTAGGGCGGTTTGTGTGCTATGGATGTGTGAGGTAGGCAAATGGGAGGGGGGCAGAATGGGAGGATGGGAGAATGCTTTCCCTGAGTTTTCAGAGGTCACGTGACCCCTGAAAATGGTTTGCTGATCACTTGTTCCAGAAAACCCCACACAATCACTGAGAACTCTTCACATCTATATATATTATTGGTTTCAGAGAGGAAGGGAGAGGGGGAGAGAGAGAAATATCAGTGAGAGAGATCACTGAACAGCTGCCTCCTGGACACCACCCTGGGGTTCGAGCCCACAACCCAGACATGTGCCCTAACCAGGAATCGATACCTGACCTCCTGGTTCATAGGTTGATGCTCAACCACCAAATCACACCAGCCGGTGAGAACTGTTCAAATTTTTTAAATGAAGTTTCCAAATCATTTTAAGTTTATCATAAGACCCCATTTATCACTAAAAAATTTTAAGACCTGACTTTTGTCCTTTTAAATTTCCTAAGAATCGTGTGGAAGGAAGAATCAACTATGCTATTTCACATGAATACCACAAGTGCATACATCTCATTTCAGGCTCCAAGGACCTACCACAGAAATTCTCAGTATCTGTATTTACTTAAGTATTAAAGCAGCATTAAGCTAACGACTGAATAGAAAAACTGTAAAGAGCTTATAGAGTTTCAATTTTAACAGTCTCCAGATAAACTTACATTCCAATAAAACAAATATCATGATTTAAAAACACATTCTTTAAATGTTTTTATTAATTTGAGAGAGAGAGAGGAAGAAAGAGGGGGAAAGAGAGAGAAATATCCATCAGCTGCCTCTTGCTTGCCCCACACCAAGGATGGAGCCCACAACCCGACATGTGCCCTGACCAGGAATTGAAGTCGGAAAACTTCTGGTGTATCGGACACCCCTCAACCAAGGAGCCACCAGAACTAAAAACACATTTTTAGGAGGTCATGATTCGATTCCCTGCAAGGCCACAGGCCCAGGTTTCAGGCTGATTCTCTCTCATCATTGATGTTTCTATTTCCCTCCCTCTCCCTTCCTCTCTGAAATCAATAAAAATATTTTAAATAAAAAGATAATACAACACAGACAAATTGTCCCCTCGAGCGGTCATTCAACCACTCGCTATGACATGTGCTGACCACCAAGCGGCTGCATGGAAGATGGCAGGTATTGGAAATGCAGTGCTGGCAGCGGGTGGCAGTCTATATTATAAAAAGCCAGTGACCATAATGCTGTAACAACCAAGCCACCGGTCACCAGGAGGTCCCTCCCCTGCCCGCTCATGGCGTGAGGCTGGGCTCACGGCTTGTGCGGCTCGTGCTGGGCTCACGCAGCTAGGTGGGGCTTGCACGGAGGGACTCTCGGATTGCATGGTGGCTTGTGGCGACGATCTACTCACACACAATTTCATGTGCACTGGATCTCTAGTCTTTAATAAATTCAAACCCTGAACAAATCAGGATAAATTATATTTAGACCATTTAATCTTTTAAAAGAATAAAACAGACAGTAGCCATTTAAATAAGTGGATTTTAAAAATTAACATGACCTTGTCCTTGCCAGGTGGCTCATTTGGTTAGAGCATCGTCCCAATACACAAGGGTTGCAGGTTCGACACCTGGTTGGGCCACATACAAGAATTAACCAATGGGACCGAAGCAAGATGGCAGCCCAGGAAGTCTCCTGGGCCGCCATCTCCTCAACAATTTGGAAAAAAACAACAGATAAAACCAAAAGGGATCGCACCAGACCCACAGGAAAGCTGGCCAATGGGAAGGCGCCTTTGGCTCCTGCCGGGACGAGAAGCCCGTGAGCGCGACCTCCCAGCCCGCCCACAGTGCTGGAGAGGAGCGGGCGCAGCGTCTCCCCTCCCGCACAACCAGCTCGGCCCAGAAATGGGAAGGCTACAACTAGACACCAAGCAGGGCGCCGCAGCTGCCATGTGGAGTTTAAAACTACGGCGAAACAGGACCTACCGGAGACGCTGCCACTGGGAATGAGAGAAGCCAGACCTCGCTCCGCCCTGGGGCCCAAGGACTGGGCCAGCCCGCCGGCCATGGGAACCAGGGAGCTGATATGGATCCTTAGGCGCCTGCCCACAACCATCCCGAGGAGCTGTCGCGGCATCTCCCGGCCTGCGGCCAGCTGGGCCCAGTCTCCGCACACATCTTATTGGTAGGGAGCTGGCGCGGCGCATTCCCTTTGCACCCCGGCGACTCTTTCCGCTGCCACCGCCAGCAGCCAGCTCCAAAGCTTACGCCACTACCGCCATGTGGATTTTAATACTACAGGGGAAATTGAGACACGGGAGCTACCGTCGCTGCCGCACCAGCCACCGCCACCCCCCACCACCACTGCAAATAAAGGAAATCCACCGAGAACAGAGCTCACTACGCCCTGGGCTCAGAGAGTGGGCGGCCTCAGAACTTAGCCTCCGCGTCCGCAGCTGCTCCGCTTCCACAACAAACGAGACACCTTTGAGGGCGGTCTACCTGCCTGCAGCCATCTCAGCCCGCCTGCAACTGTCCCAGCCTGCCTGCCGTGCTAGCAAGGAGCTGGCGTGGCACCCCCAGTGCCAGACCCCAGCACCCAAGAGGGGTCGTGTGCCCTGGGTGAGCCATATATCCAGGGGGCCGTGCCCCCCAGGTGAGCCGTGTGTCCCAGGGGGCCGTGTGCCCCGGGTGAGCCGTGTGTCCCAGGGGGCCCTGTGCCCAGGGTGAGCCGTGTGTCCCAGGGGGCCGTGTGCCCCGGGTGAGCCGTGTGTCCCTAGGGAAGCAGTGGGACCCAGGGGGAGGGGCGGTGAGAACCAGAGGAGGAGCAGACTCTATTCTGGTGGTCCTGAGATAGTCACCATAAAACAAGCAGACTGCCAAATGAGGAGCGGATTCTATTCATGAGACCCTGAGATAGTCACCATAAAACAAGCAAATTGTCAAAGACAGCAGGGAGGGGAAGGACACCTGGGGGGAGATAAGAGAACAACCTAAGGACTGGAATGCATGAATACAACCAACGAACACAGAACTCTGGGGAGGGAGGGCATGAATGAGAGTGGGGGGAGGGGCAATGGTAAGATATGTACACATATAATACCTTAATAAAATTCATGTGAGGGGGGAAAAAAAAAAGTTCACATGATCTTGACTGTTCAGATGATACACAAACCTATCCAGAAGGTTATGTTACCACATGCTTCCCTTTAAATGACATTGCTGAAATAAAATGACAGTTATGGAGATTAGTGATTGCCAGGGGTTAGGGATAGGGGTAGAGCTGTGGTTATAAAAAAGAAACCCTTATAGAGATGAACTGTTAAACATCTTGACTATGGTGGTGGATATACAAATATACACATACAATGAAACCGCAAAGAAACACACATACACACACACACACACACACACACACACACACGAACAGAAAACTTAAAAAATCTTAAATAAATCTTAAATAAGATCAGTAGATTATATCAGTGTCAATATTCAATTTAAAATAATATTGTGTTTTGAGCCAAAACCGGTTTGGCTCAGTGGTAGAGCGTCGGTCTGCGGACTGGAAGGTCCCGGGTTCGATTCCGGTCAGGGGCATGTACATTGGCTTCGGGCACATCCCCGGTGGGGGGTGTGCAGGAGGCATCTGGTCGATGATTCTCTCTCATCGACGTTTCCAGTTCTCTATCTCTCTCCCTTCCTCTCTGTAATAAAATCAATAAAATATAAAAAATAAATAAATAAATAAATAAATAAATAAATAAAATAATATTGTGTTTTGAATGTTGTTACCACTGGGAGAAATTAGGTAAGTTATTCAAGATTCCTCTGAGTTATTTTTTGCAAATTTAACAGAATCACCTCAATTCATTTCAAAATCAATTTTAAAATGTTAACATGAGTAATTCACAAGTTGGTAAGAGCAAACAGCCCATGCTGAGAGCACACATACTGGTATGGAATAGTAAACTTAAGCACAAGCATTTTAAGACTGCTACCATAAATTTGTTGATTAAACTTGACATTAAAAATCAATTTTAGCCAAAACCGGTTTGGCTCAGTGGTAGAGCGTCGGTCTGCGGACTGAAGGGTCCCGGGTTCGATTCCGGTCAAGGGCATGTACATTGGTTGTGGGCGCATCCCCGGTGGGGGGTGTGCAGGAGGCAGCTGGTCGATGTTTCTCTCTCATTGACGTTTCTAGCTCTCTATCTCTCTCCCTTCCTCTCTGTAAATATCAATAAAATAAAAAAATCAATGGAATTTAAAAAAAAAAAATCAATTTTAGCCGATACCGGTTTGGCTCAGTGGATAGAGTGTCAGCCTGTGGACTGAAAGATTCCGGTCAAGAGCATGTACATTAGTTGTGGGCACACCCCCAGTACGGGGTGTGCAAGAGACAGCTGATCGATGTTCCTCTCTCATCGGTGTTTCTCTCTCTCTCTTCCTCTCTGTAAAAAAATCAATAAAATATATTTTTTTAATCAATTTTAATTAACTCTGGATGTATAAGTTTTCCAACTTTTTGCCAAAGACTTAACTGTGTAATTCTTCATAACTTATAGTAGTTTCCGTTGTACATTTAGCCATAAAGTGACTTAAACTTTTCAGTAGATATAAAATTTAATGCACTAGACCAGTTTAATGTATCTTTACTTGATACTTTACTGGTTTGTTTGTTTGTTTGTTTGTTTGTTTTTACAGAGATGAAGGGAGAGGGATAGAGAGAGAGAAACATTGATCAGCTGCCTCCTGCACACCTCCTACTGAGGATGTGCCTTCAACCAAGGTACATGCCCTTGACCAGAATCGAATCCAGGACCCTTGAGTCCACAGGCCGACGTTCTATCCACTGAGCCAAACCAGTAAGGGCTTTACTGGGCTTTTTACATTTAGTTTTCTGCACCAAATCAAAAGATGACTTTAATATAGAGTACATATATGACCACAAATCTGGCTGTCTTGAGTTGTTAGAAAGTAACAACTCAGTATCTCAAAATGTGCTTCAGGGATAAAGAAACCTGTACCATCAGTAGTTCTCATAGGAGATAAAAATCAGCAAGTTATTGGGTGTGGTTGTCCTCCTGGTCATAGAAAAGAGGGTTTCCCCATTTTCCCCTTGTGCTTTAATTCATTAAGTTATCAACTATTTAAATCAATAAAAGACAAAGTAATTCTCACTGGATTACTGAATTCACCTTTGCAAAAGTAAACAAAAACTATGTCCCATTTACTAGACAAGGTAAACATAAAATGACACCCCCAACCCCAAAGCTGGAATGAGGAATTCAAAGTCTCAAGTATGAGCTGAAACCCAGAGTTCCCAAAGCCGGGCTCGAAGGTTCTCATTTTCACTCGGTTTCATGGTACGGGAAATAAACTGGGCAGCAGAGATTTCTGAAAACTCCCAGGTAATACTAAACTGTGGCAAAATTTGGGAACCATTGGATTTACTTCTGAAAATTTCCTTATATTAACAAGTTCTTAATCTTTTTACTTCAAGACCTCTTTATTCTTAAAAATTGAGAATTCCCCCAAATTTGTTTATTGTGGTATTTATATCTATATAGTTGTCATGTTAGAAATTAAAACAGAAAAACACAAAGTAATTCATCTTAAAATGATAAACTCATCAATTCCCCTAAGTAATCTGAGGTGACCTCTGAAAATGGTTCACTATTTACTTGACCCAGAAACCCCCACAAAATCATGAAAATCAAGATTCAACTGTAACAACACTTTTGGCATTAACCTGAGTCGAGGGTATGCAAAACCACCAAGTACCTGAAGGATATGACTTCACAGAAGCAATGTGTACAATTTTATTTTGTCATTACGATGGTAGAGTTGGTAGGCCAAACAGTGGGGCTAGACCAGGGGTGGGGAACCTTTTCTCTGCCAAAGGGCATTTGGATATTTATAACATCATTTGGGGGCCATACGAAATTATCATCTTAAAAATTAGCCTGCTATATATGGTCAAACATTAACTCACCCCAATGCCTTGGCAGGGCCAGACCAAATGATTTCACCAGCCTCACATGCCCAAGAACTAGACGTTCCCTACACCTGGGCTACACAATGGGTTAGTGGTCCAAAAAGAGTGAATTTTTGCTGCCTGTGCCTAAAAATGCAAAGTATAGCTAAAAATGTGCCTAAAAATGCAGAGTGTGGCTCAGTGGTTGAGCATCAGCCCATGAACCAAGGGGTCACCGGTTCCACTGCTGACCATAGCACATGCCCAGGCTTTGGGTTTGATCTCCAGTAGGGGGTATGCAGGAGGCAGCCAATTAATGATTCTCTCTCATCATCGATGTTTCTTTTTTTTTTTTTTTTTTTTTACAGAGAGGAAGGTAGAGGGATAGAGAGCTAGAAACATCGATGAAAGAGACATCAATCAGCTGCCTCCTGCACAACCCCTACCAGGGATGTGCCCACAACCAATGTACATGCCCTTGACCGGAATCGAACCTGGGACCTTTCAGTCCAATGAGCCAAACCGGTTTCAGCTCATCATTGATGTTTCTATATCTCTATCCCTCTCTCTCTCTCTAAAAGATCGATAAAAACATTTAAAAAACAAAAAACAAAAAACGAGTACACAGTGCTTAAAAGAATAGAAAAATGTAGCTAGTTAAGCACAAAAAGATCAGACCTTTGTTCACATATACAGGCAAAATGCTCACTTCCTGCCCAGCACCCCTGTTCTCACAATTTAGTGTTAAGTTGCTGGTGTGGTCTCTTTGTCAGGCAAGAGAAGATAACTTCAGGATCCTGAGCAGAATTTGAACCACCTTGCTGGGCACGATGGCTACTACAAAGAAGGGTGGCGAGAAGGGCCACTACCCAGCCTACGAGGTGGTGACCGGGGAGTACACCATCAACATGCAGAGGGCATCCATGGGGTAGGTTTCAAGGAGATCGGAAATTTGCCATGAAGGACATGGGGACTCCAGAAATGACATGGACACCAGGATCAACAAAGGAGTAAGGAATGTCCCTTATCGTATCCAGAAAAACATAATGAGAATGAAGACTCACCAAACAAACTGTATACATTGGTCACCTATGTGCCTGTCACCAATTTCAAAAACCTACATACCATTAATGTGGACGAGAACTAAAGCAGTTATACAACTGCAAAAAGAAGAAAGTCGCCACCAGCTGCTGACGTCCAGAAGTCTGGTTGTACAAAATGTTATCTGTGACTAAAGAAACACAGACTTCCCCCCCCCCCCCCCCCGTTCACTGACACTCCTCCTCCCTGTGTCCTAGTCCTACTTTTGCATGTTGAAGAGGATGGATTTGAGAAGTCCTGCTCTCCCAGCTTCTCCCTTTGGCCAAATCAAATAAACCTGTCTCTATGTCCAAGCACGGCTGTCTCTTTGCCTTACTAGTGCATCAGATACATGAACCTGAATTTTGGAAGATGGTCCAGTAACAATCTGTTTCCCATCATTTAAGCTTTTGTCTTTTCCAGACTGTCATATAAACAAAAGCATGCTCTGTGTAGCCTTTAGAGTCTGGCATTTCTCATCCTATGTAATAAAGAGCTAATACGCAAAAGGTAGTCACACCCTCACACCATAACGGTTCAGACAACACTGGGGAGGAATGGGACCAGCCAGGCACAAATGAGCTCACAAGAGAGGAATGGGTACCAGCCAGGCTGCAACCTGGAAGAGGGACAAGCTGCCCGCCCCATGGTCCCAGGCGCCAGGGCCTGCACCTACAGCCCAGCCCGGGAGAGAGACAAGCCAAGGCTCCGCAGTTCAGGGCACCTGCAATTGCTGCCCAGGCGAAGCCATCCACCTATGCTCCCCTGCAGCTGTGGCCAGGCCCTGGGTGCCTGCAGCTGGCCAGAGAGAGGGAATCCTGGGGCCCGGGTGCAGGGCGAGACAGAGGTAGTTAGGGGAGATCAGGCCAGCAGGGGAACAGTTTGGGGCAATCAAGCAGGCAGGCAGGCAGAGGGGTTAGAGGCAATCAGACAGACAGGTGAGTTGTTAGAGAAGCCAGCGGTTCCAGATTGCGAGAGGCAGTTGGACATCCCCCAAGGGGTCCCAGATTGGAGAGGGTGCAGGCCAGGCTGAGGGATACCCCCTCCCATGCAGAAATTTCGTGCACCGGGCCTCTACATAATAGTTTTGGGATTCATTAATGTTATTGCAATTATCAAAAAAAATTAACTGAATTCTATGAATATGCCACAGTTTGCTAATCCACTCACCAATTCAGGATATTTAGATTGTTTGCAGTACTTGGCAACTTGAACAAAATTGCTATAAACATTTGTGTGCAGTTCTCATGCGAACATTGTTTTCATTTTTCCTGGATTAATATGTCGGATTTAAACTGCTGGATCATGTAAGTTTACGATTAACTTTTTTTTAATGTTTTTAACTGAATTGGGAGAGAAGGAGGGAAGGAAGGGAAAACATCGATATGAGAGATATACCATCGCTTGCCTAAACCTGCAACCCAGATACATGCCCTTGATCGGGGATGGAGCAAGTGATGCTTTTGGTTCTCTGGCAGAAAACACTGGCCAGGGCAATTTACAGTTCACTTTAATGGAAAACTGCCAAACTGCTTCAAAGTGGCTTTTCTATTTCGCATTCCACCAGCAACAAATGGAAGTGCCAGTAGCACTACTTTCTCACTTAAACTTGGTATTGCCAACTAGCACAAGCTAACAGTTGTTTATTTTCTTGGTCATTCTAATAGGTGGACTTAATTTGCATTTCACTAATGATGTAGATCATGTTTTCAAGTGCTTGTTTGCTACCTATATATCTTGTCCATCAGAACTTTTGCCTATTTTTTTAATTGTGTTGTTTCCTTGTTTTATGAGTTATCTCTGTAACTACAAACAAATCAGATATGTGATTTGTTAGATATTTCTGTCTGCTACTTTTCATTCTCTTCATAGTATTTTTCAAAGAGCACAAGTTTTTAACTATAATGAAATCTTAATTTATTTTGTTTTAAATCTTTTTAAAATTACTTTATTGATTTTTTTTACAGAGAAAAGAGAGGAATAGTTACAAACATCGATGACAGAGAATCATCGATCAGCTGCCTCTTGCACACACCCTACTGGGGATGTGCCCACAACCAAGGTACATGCCCTTGACCAGAATCAAACCTGGAACCTTTCAGTCCACAGGCCGACACTCTATCCACTGAGCCAAACCAGTTTGGGCTGTTTTTAATCTTATTTAAGCCAAGGTTACAAAGACTTTCCTGTGTTCTCTTCTGTCAATTTTATTGTTTCACATTTTACATTTATATCTATGATCTATTTTGAGTTCATTTCTACATTAGGTATTAGGGATAGGCTGAGATTCTTTCCTTTTTACTTACATAATATCTAATTGTTCTGACACTGTGTGCTGGAAAAAAGAGTCTATATTTTTCTAAGTCACCTTTGCTAAAACCAATTGACTGTGACAAAATACAGTCAGTTGGTTTTAATAAAGGTGACTTAGTATCTTGTTTTTTAATGTATTTTTTATTGATTTCAGAGAGGAAGGGAGAGGGAGAAAGCGAGAAACATTAATGATGAGAATCACTGAAAGACTGCCTCCTGCACACCCCGCACTGGAGATTGAGCCATGTGCCCTGACCTGGAATCAGGTCCATACTCAATCTCTGAGTGATGCCAGCGGGCTACCTCAGTATCTTGATTACTGTAACTTTATAGAATGTCTTGAAATCAACAAGATTTCAGATCAGACTCTCCAATTATATTGTTCTTTCTCAAAAGTATTTTAGTAATTTATGTCCTTTGTCCTTCTATAATTTCAAAAAGCAGCTTATTGTTCATAGTCTACAAAAAATATTACTGAAGTTCTGATCTGAGTGTATTAATTTGAAGAGAAATTACATCTAATAATACTGAGTTTTCAAAATTACAAGAGGCCTTCTTTAATTTCTTTCATCAGTGTTTTCTAGTGTTCAGCACACAAATCCTATACACATTTTTGTCAGATTGATGTATTTTTTGGGGGGACTATGTAAATGGTACCATTTTTTACTGATTTCCACAATTTTTATACATTGCCCATATATCCTGCAATCTTGTTAAACCTCACTAAATCTAGAAACATTTTTGCAGATTCTTTGAGGTTTTATAATAAACAACTATGTCATCCACAAATAGGGGCAATTTTATTTCCTTTTTTATGTTCTAAAAGCCCTTTTATTTCTTTGTCTTGACATACTGCATGTAGAGGAGAAAGCATTTAGTCCTTCACTACTATGTATAACACTAGCTACAAATATTTGCAGATGCCCTTTATCAGGCAAAAGAAAATCCCTTCTATTCCTAGTATGTAAGAATTATCATGAAATATGAAGAATTTTGTCAAATGCTTATTCTCCACTAAAACAGATGAACATTTGGTTTTTCTTAGTCTATTACTCCAAGTGACTTTCAAATGTTGAACAGCCGTGCATCCCCAAAATAAATCTCATTTGATCATGTTTATCCTTTTATATATTGCTGGATTTTAATTACTAAAATTTTTAAAGATATATTTTTTATTGATTTCAGAGAGGGAGAGAGAGAGATAGAAACGTCAATGATGAGAATCATTGACCAGCTGTCTCCTGCACTCCCCACAGAGGGATTAAGTCTGCAACCAAGACCTGCTGGTTCATAGGTTGACACTCAAACAATAGGCAACACCAGCTTGGCTGAATTACTAAATTTTTGCATCTGTGTTCATGAGGGATACTGGTGTGGTTTCTTTATAATAACTTTATCATGTTTGTATCAATCCTCATTTGAGTTGGGAGGTGCTCCTAATATTTCCTGGAAGAGACAGAATAGACATAGTAAGTAGACAAAGAACTTTATTCACCCTTCCCATTCCCTCCTTAAGTACTTAAAGAACTAGCCTGTGAAACCATTGGGACATCAAGTTTCCTTTGTTAGAATTCAGTTTCTTTAAAAAGTATAGGACTGTTCAGGCTATCTATTTCTTTTTTTTAATATATTTTTATTGATTTCAGAGAGAGAGGGAGGAAGGGGGGGCGGGAGGGAGGGAGGGGGGGAGAGAGGGGGAGAGAGAGAGAGAGAGAGAGAGAGAGAGAGAGAAACAAGAGTGAATCATGGATCGGCCGCCTCCTGCACACCCCACACTGGGGATCCAGTCCACAACCCAGACATGTGCCCTGACCAGGAATCGAACCCATGACCTCCTGGTTCCTAGGTCAATGCTCAACCCCTGAGCCATATAGGCCGGGCAATTTCTTAAATGAGTTTTGGTAGTTTATCTTGGAAGGAATTAATCAATTCCACTCAACTTGTCAAATATCAATGTTAATGATATCCCTTACCATTTTAATGTCTCTGAGATCTGTAATAACAGCCCCTCCTTTGTTCCTGATGTTAACTTGAGCCTCTCCCTATCTCGATCTCTTTGAACAGTGTATCATAACTTGAAGTAAAAAATGGGTTCCATGTCCCTCATGGGTTTGGCTCAGAGAATAGAGCGTCAGCCTGAGGACTGAAGGGCCCCAGGTTCAATTCCAGTCAAGGGCACATACCCAGGTTGAAGGCTTCATTCCCAGTAGGGGGCGTGCAGGAGGCAGCCAATTAATGATTCTCATCATTGATATATCTTTCTCTCCTCTCTCTCCCTCTCTGAAATCAATTAAAAAAAAATTTTTAAAACACTAAAATTTCACCCTCTCACTCAATTTGTTGAACAGAAATCAGAATTCAGTTTCTTAAAAAAAAAAAAAAAAATATATATATATATATATATATCCATTCAAGTATACAGTATTATGTATAATCTTTCTAAGGCAATAGAGGTTCTACTCTATTAATGACTAGATACATTTATAAATGACAAAAATATAAATTCAATTGCATATTCTACATAGAATTAAGTTTTCAACCAAAATCCAAAGATAGCCCTAGCTGGTTTGGCTCAGTGGATAGAGCATAAGCCTGCAGACTGAAGGGTCCCGGATTCTATTCCGATCAAGGGCACATGGCTGGGTTGTGGGCTCGATCCCCAGTAGAAAGCATGTAGGAGGAAGTCAAAAAATGATTATCTCTCTCCCCATGGCCAGTTTTGCTCAGTGGATAGAGCACTGACCTGGGGACTCAAGGGTCCCAGGTTCGATTCTGGTCAGGGCACATGCCGGGATTGAGAGCTCCATGCCCAGTGGAGGGCATGCAGGAGGCAGCCAATCCAATGATTCCCTCTCATCATTGATGTTTCTAGCCCTCTCTTTCTTTCCCTTCCTCTCTGAAATCAATAAAATATATATTTTTTAAAAATTATTATCTCTAATCATTGATGTTTCGATCTCCCTCTCTCTTCCTGTCTGAAATTAATAAAAATATTTTCTTTAAAAACCTAAGGTAGTTTTTAATTGCAAGCTCTGTAACAGTGAAAGACAATATGCATGCTGCACATGTGAGAGACAGAGAATTCAATCAAATATGATATTTCTAGCTTCAACATTGTCTATATATCGATATTCTATCCTATCTAAGAGTAATACGCAAATTGACCATCACTCCTACACACAAGATGGATGCCCCATGTGGTCAAAGATGGCTGTCCCCATGTGAACACAAGATGGCTACCACAAGATGGCCAGCAGAGGAGGGCAGTTGGGAGGGACAGGCCTGCAAGGGAGGGCAATCGGGGGCAATCAAGCCTGCAGGGGAGGGCAGTAAGGGGCAACCAGGCCGGCAGAGGAGGGAAGTTGGGGGAGACCAGGTCTGCAAGGAAGGGCAGTTGTAGGGGACCAGGCCTGCAGGGGAGACCAGTAGGGGGGACCAGGCCTGCAGGGGAGGACAATTAGATGTGATCAGGCCTGCAGGAGAGGGCAGTTAGAGGTGACCAGGCTGGCAGGGGAGGTCACCAATCGGACTGGCAGGGAAGTGGTTAGGGGGTGATCAGGCTGGCAGGCAGAAGCGGTTAGGGGTAATCAGAAGGTAGGTAGGCGAGCAGTTGGGAGCCAGCAGTCCTGGTTTGGGCGAGGGATGTCCTACTGGGATCAGGCCTAAACAGGTAGTCCCTCAAGGAGTCCCAGATTGGAGAAGGTACAGGCTGGGCTGAGGGACACACAACCCCCCACCCCGGGCACAAATTTCTTGCACTGGGCCTCTAGTATTTAGATATTTGTCATTTGCCTTCCATATTATTAGGTTCGGGTGTAGGGAGGTGGAGGGGGGGGACCCTACACCTTTTAGTTGTTTGAATTTTTAATTAAAAGGCATATTTCTTATATCCCTGGAGTTAAGAAATACCGTAACCAGAAAAACACTGCTTCCTTGTGCTCAAACTACAATAAATCCTCCTTAATTAAATATTCTGAATTTGGAAATTTGCCTTCTCATTGAAATTTATCTGCAGCCCCACAGTTAATACTTGCAGTCTTTGGTGGTTATTTTTTTTAAAATATATTTTATTGATATTTTACAGAGAGGATGGGAGAGAGATAGAGAGCTAGAAACGCCGATGAGAGAGAAACATCGACCAGCTGCCTCTTGCACACCCTCTACTGGGGATGTGCCTGCAACCAAGGTACATGCCCTTGACCATAATCGAACCCGGGACCTTTCAGTCCACAGACCGATGCTCTACCACTGAGCCAAACCGGTTTCGGCCTTTGGTGGTCATTTATAGACATGCACAGAGCAGCAAAAATCTGAATCACCCAGAGCTCTTCTAGCTAAGGACTAAACAGGTGGTGGTCTGCCTTCTTGTTTTCACTCTCATACTGTAAGTGTTCTTTTGCAATTTATTGAATGTCATGTTTTTAACAAATTTGTTCTTTTTATTATTTTGCTGCTTAAAATGGCACCCAAATGTTGTGTTGAAGTGCTGTCTAGTGTTCTAAGCACAAGAAGTTTGTGATATGCCTTAAGGATAAAAAATATGGTTTAACAAGGCTTGGTTGAGGCAATGGTTCAGGCCTGAGCTGTAATGAATCAATAATGTACATTAAATAAGGTATCTTTAAAGAGAAACACATATAAAACAAGCTTATGTTTTGACTGGCTGATGCAAATGTTACCAGAGGCTCCCTGGAATCTAACCCTGCATTTCCCCTAAGGCAAGGGTAAGGAACCTTTTTTCTGCCAAGGGCCATTTGGGTATTTAAACCATCATCTGTGGGCCATACAAAATTATCAGCTTAAGTATTAGCCTGTTATATTTGATCAAACATTGAATTAACTCACCTCTAATGCCTGGGCAGGGCCAGACCAATGATTTTGTGGGCCTTATGCAGGCCAGACGTTCCCGGCCCCTACCCTAGAGCAACAGGCCAGTATTTGCCAGTTCGGTGTTTACAGTAACTTTGGAGAGCATAACTACCATGAGTAACAAGGAACAGGACTAACTAGTCACAAGAAAAAAAATAATAGAATTGGATGGTACATACAATGCAAGGATATTTTCACTCTCTTTTGAAATTTCCTTCAACTGCAGAAGCCCTACATCAAGTCACATCTAAGAAGCAAATTCAAGATATACAGCAAAGTTGTACCACTCTAATATTATTCATAACTCCTCCACAGAATATCTAAACCTTGGGTGATGAACTACAATATCAACAGAGTGCAAAAAGCAATGAACTAAGGAAGCTAGGACTCTGTGTAAGGCTTGGGCAACTTCCTTTCTTACCTTGAAGCAATTCTAACACCTCTGGATATTAGCACAACCTTAAAATTAAAAAAGCAGGATTATACGCCGAGGCCGGTTTGGCTCAGTGGTGGAGCACCAATCTGAGGACTGAGGGGTCCCGGGTTCGATTCCGGTCAAGGGCATGTGCCTTGGTTGAGGGCGCATCCCCGGTGGGGGGTGTGCAAGAGGCAGCTGATCGGTGTTTCTCTCTCATCGACGTTTCTGGCTCTCTATCTCTCTCCCTTCCTCTCTGTGAAAAATATCAATAAAATATTTAAAAAAAAAAAAAAAAAAAAAGCAGGATTATGGACTAGTAACATCATTCAATACTTAAAATTTATAAAGCACAGAATGCATATGACTTATAATCCTGTATTTTACAATCAAGAAATCTATTGCTATTTTTAAAGCATGTTACATTCTATGATTTAATAAAGATCCATGTGGACAATTAAAATATCCTATCTTGCCCTAGTGGTTAGGCTCAGTGGACAGAGTGTTGGCATGAGGACCTAAAGGTCCCATGTTTAATTCCAGTCAAGGACACATGTCCAGGTTGCATGCTCCATCCCCAGTAAAACCATTCAGGAGGCAGCCGATCAATGCTTCTCTCACATCACTGATATTTCTCTTTCTTCCTCTCTCTTCCTCTCTGAAATAAGAATATATATGTTGTTTAAATTCTGTCTTGCAAAAAATTCAGTTCAGAGTCACAGACAATCAGAGAAAAAAGACTAAATTAATTTGGCCTATTTTATAACGTGAACTTTTATACAATCATTAAAATGCAGTTGAAATACTTTAAGCAAAAAAAAAATTACATAATCTAAAGTTATGTGGGAAAATCATATTTTAAAAATTAGGATTATTTTAAAATATATTTTTATGATTTCAGAGAGGAAGAGAGAGGGGGAGAGAGATAGAAACATCAATGATGAGAGATAATCATTGATCGGCTGCTTCCTGCACGCTCTATGCTAAGGATCAAGGCTGCAATCCAGGCATGTGCCCTTGACCAGAATTGAACCCGGGACCTTTGGCTGGCACTCTATCCACTTAGCCAAACTGGGAAGGGCAAAAATTACAATTATTTTAAAAGAACTGTGTTCTGCTCAAACCGGTTTGGCTCAGTGGATAGAGCATTGGCCTTCTGACTAAAAGGTCCCAGGTTCCATTCTGGTCAAGGGCATGTACCTTGATTGCGGGCACATCCCCAGTAGGGATGTGCAAGAGGCAGCTGATCGATGATTCTCTCTCATCAATGTTTCTAACTCTCTGTCCCTCTCTCTTCCTCTCTGTAAAAAAACTCAATAAAATATATATATTTTTTAAAACAAAACTGTTCTTTAATGTGAAAGTAAAAAAAAAAAAAAAAAGGTAAAGAACATATACAAAGGTAACTATAGAATTATGGCAAAATCTTGCCATTTTTTTTAATCCTTGGGTTTTTCCAAGTTATTGACAATAGATATTAATAACTTTTATAGAGAAGAGTGGAGTTTTTCTTTTTAAATGTTCTAAAATCTCTAGCTTTACCAAATACAGATATGTGCCACAGAGCATTTTAATAAATGGACCACATAAAAGATGGTGACCCCCTACAAGATTACAATGGAGCTAGAAAATTCCTATCACCTAGTGACACAATAGCCATCATAATATCATAGCACAAAGTACTACTCACCAGTTTGTGGTCCTGCTAGTATATACAAACCAAATGCAATGCCAGTCATAGAAAAGTATGGTACATATATTTATGTGCATTACATACATGGTAATCTTATCTAATAAAGGGGGAATATGCTAATTGACTCTCACACCATTGCAAAGGTGGCAGCTCCCACAGCCAATAAGGAGTGAATATGCTAATTGAATGTCCCACCCTCAAAGATGGCAGCTCCCACAGACAATAAGATGGGAATATGCTAATTCACTGCCCCATGCTGAAAGATGGCAGTGCCCACAGCCACAAGATGGTGGCGCCCAGTCCCCTTAGCCCCACCAGGGCAGCAGGCACACAGCTGCTCCACATGCCTGCTTTCAGAGTCCCCCAGTCCCCTCAGCCCCTCAGCCCCTCAGCCCCCCAGCCACACAGGGCCAGCCCGAGGTGCAGGCAAGCCTCAGATGGCAGCTTCCCAGCTGCCTTGGGCCGGCCCGACGCTCAGATAACCAGGGCCGGCCAAGGCTTGCACTGCCAGCAGTGGCAGCAGCAAAGGTGTGATGGGGCATCACCTTTCGCTGATCACCGGGTCACCTCCCATGTCTGAGGGCTCCCAGACTGTGAGAGGGGACAGGCTGGGCTAGGGACAACAACCCCTCCAAGGGCATGAATTTTCATGCACCCAGCCTCTAGTAATAGATAACGTTACTGGTTTATGTGTTTCCTATATTATACTTTATACTGTTAGAATGTACTTATTTTTTAAAAGCTTGCTGTAAAAAACCATGCTGTTACTCCAGAGACGGCCTCATATATCTTGTTTATACAGTATCACTTGATTGCATCATTTTATCTGTGCTTAATTTAACCTGGTGTTGTTTTTGAGTAACATGTGTAAGTTTGTAGCCTAGGAGCCATAGGCCTAGGTGTGTACTAGCTACACCATTTAGGTTGGGTAAGTGCACTCTGTGATTTCACAAAATAGTGAAATCATCTAATGACACATTTCTCAGACCTACTTCCAACATTAAGCAGCACATGAATGTACTTTCAAAACTTTTGCTATATTCCTATACCAATGTTCTCAAATAATTTTGTAAATTTATGCTTAATTATACTCCATATACTCAGCAGTCTTTGTACTCCCAAAGTATACTATATATAATCCTAGGAAAGCATATACTACAATGGTAAAAACTACATATCTGCCTTTCTATCTAAACGAAATTCCTTGGAAGCAAAGACTGAATGTCTTTTTTTTTTTTTTTAATATATTTTATTGATTTTCCACAGAGAGGAGGGAGAGGGATAGAGAGCTAGAAATGTCGATGAGAGAGAAACATCGACTAGCTGCCTCCTGCACATCACGTACTGGGGATGTGCTCGCAACCAATGTACATGCCCTTGACCGGAGTAGAACCTGGGACCCTTCAGTCTGCAGACCGACGCTCTACCCACTGAGCCAAACCAGTTTCGGCTGGATTGAATGTCTTGAAGCTCTACTAGTATATTTCCAATAATTGGTATACAATCTGGTACATATGAAAATTGTAATAGATTTATGTTAAAACATATGCTAACAGAAAATCACCAGTGGAACACCCTGCAATGCTTGCTGCAGACAGTGAATGCTAAAATTAATGAGTAAAATATTTGAGAAGAGGGGATTCCAAAATGGCGGCAGAGTAAGTGGACACTACACTGACACTCTCCCAGGACCAAACTGGAAATACAATTAAAATACAGAAAATGCCAAAACTGTTTCACTCAGTAGATAGAGCGTCGGCCTGAGAAATGAAGGGCCCCAGGTTCGATTCCGGTCAAGGGCATGTACATGGGTTGTGGGCACATCCCCAGTAGGGGGTGTGCAGGAGGCAGCTGGTCGATGTTTCTCTCTCATCGATATTTCTAGCTCTCTATCCCTCTCCCTTCCTCTCTGTAAAAAAAACTCAATAAAATATACTTTAAAAAAAACACAGCCGAAACTGGTTAGGCTCAGTGGATAGAGCTTCGGCTTGCGGACTCAAGGGTCCCGAGTTAGATTCTGGACAAGGGCATGTACCTTGGTTGTGGGAATATCCCCAGGAGGGGGTGTGCAGGAGGCAGCTGACCGATGTTTCTCTCTCATCAATGTTTGTAACTCTCTATCCCTCTCTCTTCCTCTCTGTAAAAAAAAAAAAAAAATACAGAAAAGCCACCCTGAAAAGTCAACTGAAGACTAGCTGGAGAGAATCCTGGTAACTAAGGATGGAAAGTGGAGACCCCACAGAGACTGGTGGTGAGTGTGGGAGTGTGAAGAGGCTGGCTGGGCTCCCCTGGCAGCAGCTAAGTTTTGGAGGGCTGTCTCACCCGGGGCAGGGAGTTCCCACTGAGAGCTCTGGGGTCTAAACACCACGCTGGGCTCCCAGCCCAGAGCACCAGACGACAAAGAAGTCCACTTAACACCTGGCTGTGAAAAGCAGCAGACTGCTGTCTGCCAGAGATCTGAAAAGGCAGGCATCCTCTTTAAGGGCCAATGCACAACATCTCATAGGCAGCCACTCACCTTGGTCTCCAGCAGTGGGAGAGAAGAGTGGACTGGAGCTGTGAGCAGAAGCCAGGGTTGGGGGCTCTGGGGTTGGAGATCGGAGGGCAGCCATCCGGTTTCCTGTGCTGTCATTCCCTCATGCTGGAGAGGACATTTTTCTCCAGTGAACCTCTGCTATCCAGGCAGTTTCTGTCTGGGGTTGGGAGACCACTCTATTGGAAGACCTCTCCCCCCACCTTGTGGCTGATAGCCTGAGACTAATCAAAACTAAGTGTCAAAGGGACTGAAGGCAAAGGCTGATCCCTGGAGGCTTTTAGTTTTGCCTGATCTAATCCAGGACACAGGGCTAGGAAAAGCAGGACCTGGGGCATATTCTGGTCCGTTCCAAGGCACCCAGCCCCAGCAGAGGGAGTCACGAGCGGTGGATTACTAACAGCCCCAAACAGGGTACTCAAGGCCAGTCACAAACAGCGTCTAACACTGTCCTTCACGAGAGATTGAGACTCGTAGCAGATCTACCTAATACGCCAACACAAACCCAGAGACGCAGCAAAAATGGGGAGACAAGGAAAAAAAGCCCAAATAGCAGAAACCGGTTTGGCTCAGTGGATAGAGCGTTGGCCTGCGGACTGAAAGGTCCCAGGTTCGATTCCAGTCAAGGGCATGTACCTTGGTTGCAGGCACATCCCCAGTAGGGGGTGTGCAAGAGGCAGCTGGTCGATGTTTCTCTCTCATCGACATTTCTAGCTCTCTCTCTCCCTTCCTCTCTGTAAAAAAATCAATAAAATATTTTTATAAGTTCAAATAAAAGAACACAAGATAAGAAGTGTATCAGACATAGAATTCAAAATAATGATGGCAAAGATGTTCAACAGAATAAGGATACAGGAACTATGAAGAATGGCATAGCACTAATAAAGAACACACTGGAATACACCGCAGATTAGGAGAAACCAAGGAAAAGATCAGTGAATTAGAATACAGGGTAAGAGAAAGTCACACAATCAGAAAATCAAAAAGAAAAAAAACAGGGTTGAGGACAAATATATGATATCTTAATCAAAAAAGAAAATTTTAAAAATATGGTGAAAGATCTACAACTAGAAAGAAGGAGAAGGGAGACCGCCGCCATGTGAAATTTAGAGCCACAGCGGAGCCACTGCCACCGCCGCCACCTCCGCTGGTGAGGGAGGCCCACTGAGAGCGGAGCCCGCCCCGTCCAGGGCCCAGGGAGCGGCTGCCTCAGAGCCCGGCCTCTGCGCCCAGAGCCTTCCCGGCCTGCCTGCTGTGGGAGCAAGGGAGCTAGCGCAGGGCCCTGGCCGTGCCTTCCGCTCGCGGCCCAAGCGAGCCCCCTCGGAGCCCAGCCTCCGCCCCCAGACTTCCTGGCCCGCCCGCCATGCGAGCAAGGGAGCCAGCGGCCCATGCGAGCCCGTCGCCTGTCCAACCCCCCCCCCCACTGCCGGGCCTGGCCGGAGACTCCGCCGAAACCTGAGAGCCAGCGCCAAGGCGGAGAAGACCTACTGGTGGAGCACGATGGAGGACCGAGAGGTTGTACCCAGAACACTCTTGGCAGCCTGGGACTCTAAACACCAAAACCCGGGGGACTCTGAAAGCCTGAACGTGTGAAAGGAGAGCGGCGGAGGTTACTATGACGGAGTCGGCCGGAGCCTCCCCATTCTTCCTCCTCATCATCCTCCTGCTCGCCGGCAGCAGCGGGCCCGGGCCCCAGGGGATCCAGGATAAGAAAACATCAATCAACAGGAGAGCGGGGTGACCCGGAGGAGCCGTATGACCGGGAGGAGCAGTGTGACCCGAGGAAGCCGAGTGACCCGGAGGAGCGGGGTGACCCGGAGGAACCGTATGACCGGGAGGAGCAGTGTGACCCAGGGGAGCCGTGTGCCCCGGAGGAGCAGCGTGGTCCCGGGGGAGCAAGGTGACCCGGAGGAACCGTATGACCGGGAGGAGCAGTGTGACCCGGGGAAGCCGAGTGACCCGGAGGAGCGGGATGACCCGGAGGGGGAGCGAATTCTATTCCTGCGGTCCTGAGAAATTTGGACAGTCTGCAGCCATTTGCTATAGAACACTTTGTTGTATTTCCCTACAAAAACAAATGGGAGAGAGTGTCCCACTTGAAATTCAAATACAGGAAAGAAAAAAAAAATCTAAGGAACAGAATAAACTGGTGAATATAATAGAATTAGGGGCAAAGAAAGGAAGTGGTCTGGTAATTATCAGGGGGATAAAGGGGTGGGGGTGCAGTAAGAGAATGGATTAAAATCGTATAACCAATGGATGAGGACAATGTGGGGGAGGGCAGAGGGTGGGATGGGAACTGGGTGGTAGGGAGCTTTGGGGGAGAAAAAGGAGAAACAATTGTAATAATCTGAGCAATAAAGATTTATTTTTAAAAAATAAAAATATGCCGAAACCGGTTTGGCTCAGTGGTAGAGCGTCGGTCTGCGGACTGAAAGGTCCCAGGTTCGATACCGGTCAAGGGCATGTACATTGGTTGCGGGCACATCCCCGTTAGGGGGTGTGCAAGAGGCAGCTGGTCGATGTTTCTCTCTCATCGACATTTCTAGCTATCTCTCTCTCTTCCTCTCTGTAAAATATCAATAAAATATATTTAAAAAATAAAAATAAAAATATGGTGAAAGAGAAAATAAAAGAAAAAACAATTTAAAAACAGGACAGCTTAAGGCAGCGGTTGGCAAACCATTGCTCTCGAGCCACATGCGGCTCTTTGGCCCCTTGAGTGTGACTCTTCCACAAAATACTGCGTGCGGGCACACATGTACATGCGATTGAAACTTTGTGGCCCATGCACAGAAGTCGGTTTTCAGCCTGGGCAAGTCTATTTTGAAGAAGTGGTTCTAACACTGAGCCACACTCAAGGGGCCAAAGAGCTGCATGTGGCTTGTGAGCCGTGGTTTGCCAACCACTGGCTTAAGGGAACTGTGGGACAGCATGAAACCTAACAATACTTGCATCACAGGAGTGCCAGGAGGAAAAGAAAGTGAGCAAGGGATCAGAACCTGTTTGAATAATGGCAGAGAACTTCCCTAACATGATGAAAGAAAAAATCACACAAGTTCAGGAGGCACAGAGTCCCAAGCAAGAAGAACCCAAATAGGCTCATGCCCAGGCACATCACAATTAAAATGCCAAAAATTGCTGAGGCCGGTTTGGCTCAGTGGTAGAGCGTCAGTCTGGGGACTGAAAGGTCCCGGGTTCGATTCCAGCCAAGGCATGTACATTGGTTGCGGACACATCCCCGGTAGAGGGTGTGCAAGAGGCAGCTGGTCGATGTTTCTCTCTCATCGACGTTTCTGGCTATCTCTCTCCCTTCCTCTCTGTAAAATATCAATAAAAATATATATATTTAAAAATAAATAAATAAAATAAAATGCCAAAAATTAAAGACAGAGAATATTAAAGACAGCAAGAGAAAAGCAACCTGCTACCTACAAAGGAGCTCCCATAAGGCTATCAGCTGATTTTTCATCAGAAACTCTGCAGGCTACAAGGGAAATGGCATGATGTATTCAAGGTAACGAAAAGCAAGGACCAGAAACCAAATTTACTTATAAAGCAAGGTTATAATTCAAAATAGAAAGTGATATACAGAGCATCCAGACAAAAAAAGGCTAAAGGAGTTTGTCACCAGCAAACCAGAATTGCAAAAAATGCTAAAGGAACTCCTTTTATCAATTATCATCAGAAATGCAAATATTGACAATGAGGTATCACCTCACACCTGTCAGAATGGCTACCATCAACAAATCAATCCATTATAAGTGTTGGCAAGGATGTGGAGTAAAAGGAACCCTCATGCACTGCTGGTGGGAATGCAGACTGGTGCAGCCACTGTGGAAAACAGTCTGTAGTTTCCTCAAGAAATTAAATATGAAACTGCCATTTGACCCAGTGATATCACTTCTAGGAATATATCCTAAGAGACATGAAACACCATCAGAAAGAATGTATGCACCCCAATGTTCACAGCAGCACAATTTACAATAGCTAAGATCTGGAAATAGCCCAAGTGCCCATCAGCAGATGAGTGGATAAAAAAGCTGTGGTACATTTACCCGAGGGAATAGTATGCAGCAGTAAAATAGAAGAATCTCTTACCCTTTGAGACAGCATGAAGCAACCCTAAACATTATCATGCTGATTGAAATAAGTCAGAGAAAGATAAGTATCGCATAATCTTACTTATATGTGGACTCTAAAGAACAAAATAAACTGAGGAACAAACTAGACCCAGAGGCACAGAAGCCTCAGAGGGAAAGCATGGGAGGATGGGGGACGGGAAGTGATTAACCAAAGAACTCATATGCATATATGAATAACTCATGGACATAGACAATAAGGTGGTGAAGGTTGGAGTTGGGATGGGGGTGGAGGCAGGCAATAAGGAGTTAAAGGGAGAAAAAAGGGGACATATGTAATACTTTAAACAATAAAGATTTTTTATATTTATATAGTTCAAAGTATCTCTTCCAAGATACATATTAATTTCAAAGGAATAAATAATAACCATACAGGGGGGAAAAGTATTAACTCAGAACTATAATTTTTATTTCTGTATCACAAGGAATGAGAGCAGTTTCACCATATTGAAAAGATGTTTAGGATAGTCTACCTTAAATCCTCTTATATAATAAAAGGCTAATATGCAAATCAACGAAACAGAACAGACATTCAATGAAGAAGCTGCCCCCTGGTGGTCAGTGCACTCCCACAAGAGGAGCACTGCTCAGCCAGCAGCCAAGCTCATAGCTGGTGAGCACAGTGGCAGCAGTGGCAGAAGCACTAATGGATGTCCCTGGGGAGAGAGCTTAAGCCATCAGCCAGACATCCCCTTTGGGCTCCTGGATTGCAAGAGGGCGCAGGCCAGGCTGAGGGACCTTCCTCCTTCCCACCTCCCTAACCCCCTCAGTGCACGAATTTTATGTACCGGCTTCTGGTACAAAATAACATTTTGAGGTGGGAAGACAGCCCTTAGATGCACAGAGAGATGCAGTCCATTCTCCAGAACAACTATCAGAGACATGCCTCAAGACTTTTGGATAAAGGAGGTGAAGGAAGTGATGGTTTCAATTAGCCCTAAATCGGGCTTGCAGAAAATTCAGGCTTTATTTGCAACTGAGGTATGTGAGCAACTCTTTAAAAAAAAAAAAAAAAAAAGCGTATGTATGAGAAATAAAAAAAAATTTTTTTTAATCATGAAGACAGCTCAAGACCAAAGAGATAACCAGAATAAAATATATAAATCTTTGGATATGGACCGATTATTACATGATATTAACGAATTATAGCCAATTTTCTTTGATGTGATGCTGCATACTAATATTGTATGCTGAAACATTATGTATCATGAGGTTTGCAACTACTCTCAAATAGCTAAAAACATGCATGTATATGTATTTACGTATGTCAAGAAAAGATATATTAGCAATTTTGTTTATCAATACACACCGGGGATCATGTTAAATCTACAGATAAAGTTGAAATATCTTGATAATACTCAATATCTTGAATCTTTATATCCATGTTCAATTAGGATTTTTCCATTTACTTAGATCTTCTTCGATTTTTCATCAAAGTTTTATAGTTTTCCTCATATAGATCTTGTACATTTTGAGGGGATTAAAATACCAATGCTATTGTGAATGTAGAAGGCACTGTTTTTTTACTTTGTTTTTTAATATATTTTTATTGATTTAAGAAATAGAGAGAGGGAGACAGAAGCTTTTGCAGTTTTCCAAGTCTACTCGAATAAGGCTGTCTCCTGGCATAAACACAACTGACCCTCCTACCCTACCAACTCAGGAAAGCAGCGAAAATGCCCAGACAAGGAAACAGATCACAAACAAAAGAAATGAAGGACAAAAAGCGACTGGATAGAGTTCAAAACCACGCTTATAAGGTTGTTCAAGAATGTCTTAGAAAAGGATAAAATAAACATGACCTATGAAGATATAAAAAGGGATCAACTAGAAATAATAAAGGATCAACTAGAAATAAAGAATACATTGTCTGAAATAAAAAATATTATACAGAGTCCTAAAAACAGAATGAAAATTACAAGACTCAAGTCAAAGATTTGGAACACAGTCAAAACCAGTTTGGCTGAGTGGTAGAGCATCGGTCTACGGACTGAAAGGTCCCAGGTTCGATTCCGGTCAAGGGCATATACACTGGTTGCGGGCACATCCCCAGTCGGGGATGTGCAGGAGGCGGCTGATCGATGTTTCTCTCTCATCGATGACTCTAGCTCTCTATCTATCTCTCTCCCTTCCTTTCTATAAAATATCAATAAAATATATTTAAAAAAAAAAAAAGATTTGGAACACAAAGAGCCAGAGGACACTCCTCCGCACAAGCAAGAAGTCAAGAGAATCCAGAAAGTTGAAGATGGTGTAAGAAACCTCTGGGACAACTTCAAGTGAACCAACATCAGAATTATGGGCATCCCAGAAGATGACAGAGAGTAAGATACTGAAAACTTATTGAAAGAAATATTGACAAAAAACTTCCCCCACCTGGTGAAAGAAATAGACTTACAAGTCCAGGAAGCGCACAAAAACCCAAACAAAAGGAATCCAAAGAAGACCACACCAAGACACATCATAATTAAAATGCCAAGAGCAAAAGTTAAAGAGAGAATATTAAAAGCAGCAAGAGAAAAGCAGGTAGTTACCTATAAAGGAGCACCCATATGACTGTCAGCTGATTTCTCAACAGAAACATGCAGGCCAGACGAGAATGGCAAGAAATATTCAAGGTGATGAATAGCAAGAACCTACGGCCAAAAATACTCTACCCAGCAAAGCTATCACTCAGAATCGAAGGCCAGATAAAGAGCTTCACAAATAAATTAAAGCTAAAGGAGTTCATCACTGCCAAGCCAGAATTGTATGAATTGCTGAAAGGGGTTGTTTAGGAAGAGGAAGAAAATAAAGATAAAAATTATGAACAACAGCCAAAACTGGTTTGGCTCAGTGGTAGAGCGTCGGTCTGCAGACTGAAAGGTCCCAGGTTCGATTCCAGTCAAGGGCATGTACATTGGTTGTGGGCACATCCCCGGTAGGGGGTGTGCAAGAGGCAGCTAGTCAATGTTTCTCTCTCATTGACATTTCTAACTCTATCCTTTTCCCTTCCTCTCTGTAAAGTATCAATAAAATATATTTTTAAAAATTATGAACAACAAATACGTAACTATCAACAAGTGAATCTAAAAACCAAGGGAAGTAAAAAAACATGATGAACAATGTTAACTGTTGAATATAATAGAATCAGAGGTATGGAAGGGGAATGGACTGATGATTCTCGGGGAAAAGGGGAGTGGGGGGTGCAGGAAGCGACTGAACATAAACTGTGCACCGATGGATGAGGACAATGGGGGATGGGGAAAGGGCAGAGGGTGGGATGGGAACTTGGTGGAGGGGAGCAATGGAGGGGGAAAAAATGAGGAACATTTGTAATAATATGAACAATAAAGATTGAAAAAAAATAGGGAGAGGGAGATATATAAACATCAATGATGAGATAAAATCATCGCCTCCCACATGACTCACACTGGGAATGGAGCATGTGCCCCAAGAGGAATCAAACCATGACCTCCCCGTTCATAGGGTCAATACAAAACCACTGATCCACACTAGCCAAGCCTAGATGGCACCGTTTTTAGTTCCAAATTCCAACTGTTCATTGTGGTTATGCATATAAAAAAACAACTGACTTTTGTATATTTATCTTGCATCCTGAAGCCTTGCTATAATCACTTATTAGAGGTTTTTATATTCTTTAGATTTTCTACAAGACTTTTGATTCTTTATATTTTCTACATACACTTCTGTGAACAAAGACAATGTTAGTTTTTCCTTCCCAAAGGATATACCTTTTATGCCCTTTTCTTGTCTTATTGCATTAGCTAGAATATCCAGACAATACTGAAAAGGAGTTATGAGTGTGGCCATCTGTAACTTGTCCCTGATCTTAAAGCATCTAGTTTCTCACTATTAAGTATATTACCTGTGATGGGTTTATAGGTTTTCTAAATCAACTAGAGAGGTTACCTTCTATGTCTAGTTTGTTGAGCATTTTTAACATGAATGGGTATTGAATTCTGTCAACTGTTCTTTTGTATTCATTGATATAATCATGATTTTTCTTCTTCAGCCTGTTAATATGATTGATTTCACCAATTTAAGGAACCAGCTTTGCACACCTGAAACAAATCCCACTTGGTCATAATGTCACTTGGTCAGTTTCATTAGATTTGCTAATATTTTATTGAAGATCTGAGTTCCAGAGACATTGATCTATAGTTTTCCTCCTATAATGTCTTTTTCTGGTTTTATTACTAGGGTAATGCTGCCTCAAAAATGAATTAGAAAGTATTTCTTCTACATTCTGGAAGAGACAATAGGATTGATATCACCTCTTTCTAAACTGTTTCATAGCATTCACCAATGAACCCATCTGGGTCTGGTGCTTTCTGATTTGGAAGTTTTAATCAATGATTAAATTTCATTCTCTTTCAAGCTTCCATATTAAGACAGCATTGTTTAAAACCTTAGATTTTAGACATCACAGCAGTTCAGTGGTTGAGCGTCAACCCATGAATCAAAAAGTCACAGTTTGATTCTGTAGGGAACCTGTCCAGAGTACACCAGATGTTCAAGGCCAATTTGAGTGAGGGAACCCTAATGAGGATGTTCAAGGCCAATCTGAGCAAGGACACAGCAATTGTACTGAATTTGTCTAAAATCTAAAGAATATAAAAACCTCTAATAAGTGCAATGCAAAAGTGTGTCCTTCTATATCCCCAAGATTGATGTCATTCTTCTAAGTTAGTATAAAGCTGTGCTACTAACCAGGTAAGGCGAAGCTGCTTTCATGTAAGGATGGCTCCTATAGCTCCTACGTGCTCAGCTGTTTTGTACACCAGGTGTACCAGTTAATAATGTGGATTTTTTTCAGTAGATGGAGTTACACATATGTATGTATATCTATACCTATAAATCTATATATATTTATATATCATATATATATATATTATATATATATGCGTGATTTGTTATGTATGCTATTTTGTGGTATTGACAGCAAGCTTCAAAACTTCACATGTCAAATTTTCTGAGGGTATTAACATATAGACTTTTATGCTTAAAAATGTCAAATTTCATGCCAAAAAAAAGCATTTGCAGGAAGTTTTTTTTTAATATATTTTTTAATATATTTCATTGATTCTTTTACAGAGAGGAAGGGAGAGGGATAGAAAGTTAGAAACATCAATGAGAGAGAAACATTGACCAGCTGCCTCCTGCACGCCCCCTACCGGGGATGTGCCCGCAACCAAGGTACATGCCCTTCACCGGAATCGAACCTGGGACCTTTCAGTCCGCAGACGGACACTCTATCCACTAAGCCAAACCGGTTTTGGCATGGAGGAAGTTTTAATTCATTACTTTATTTTGAAGAAAAGTGCTGCTGAAAGTTATCATATACTTCCAGAAGCTTATGGTAAACGTGCTCCATCTCAAGATACTTGTGAACACTGGTTTAAATACTTTAAAAGTGATGATTTTGATGTGCAAGACTCTTTAAAGAACGTACAGGTCAAGTGAAAAAGTTTGAAGATCAACAATTACAAGCATTATTGGATGCAGATGTGTGTCAAATTCAAAAAGAACTTGCAGAAAGATCAAACCTTGCTCAGCAGACAATTACCGATTGTTTACAAGCAATGGGAAAGATTTTAAAGGAAGAAAAATGGGTGCCACATTAACTGAACTAAAGACAAATGGAAAATCAAAGTCATCAGTAAAATGTAGCTTCAACAGCACAAAAGAAAGTCTTGTTAGCATTGAATTGTGACTGGCAATGAAAAGTGGATTTATTTTGAGAATCCCAAATGCACAAAATCAGGTCAACCATCAACATTGACTGCAAGGCCAAATCACTTTGGAAAGAAGACCATGCTCTGCCTTTGAGGCGTATTATGTATGAGCTTCTAAAACCAGGTGAAACCGTTAATACTGATCACTACTGACAACAATCAATCAATTTGAACAATGCTTTGATCATAACATGACCAGAATGGGCCAGAAGACACAGCAAAGTAATTCTGTTTCAACATGGATGGACCTAGAGGATACTGTGCTGATGGAACAAGCAGGTCAGAAACAGAGAGCATTTTGATGGCTGCCAGGTAGGAGGGGGTGAGAGGAATGGGTGAAAAGAGTGAAGGGATTAAGAAAAATATATTGATATTTACAGAATAGTCATGGGGATTTAAAGTAAAACATAAGAATACAGGCAATAATGTTATAATTATATATGGTGTCAGATGTGTAATAGATTTATCAGAGTGATCACTTCATAAGTTACATTAATGTCTCATCATTGGGTTGTACAACTGAAGCTAATATAAAATTCTACATCAATTAAAACTGAAAAATAAAAAATTACTTAAAAGTGCATATGGCCCTGCCCTAACTGGTTTGGCTAAGTGGATAAAGCGTTGGCATGCAGACTCAAGGGTCCCAAGTTCAATTCCAATCAAGGGTATGTACTTCGGTTGCAGGCATGTAACCAGTAGGGAGTGTGGAGGAGGCAGCTGATCAATGTTTCTCTCTATCCTTCTCCCTTCCTCTCTGTAAAAAATCAATAAAATATATTTTCCAAAAAAATAATAATAAAAGTGTGTATGGCCCTAACAAGTTTGGCTCAGTGGATAGAGCATCGGCCTGGAGACCGAAGGGTCCCAGATTCGATTACGATCAAGGGCAATTACCTTGGTTGCAGGCACATCCCCAGTAGTGCAGGAGGCAGCTGATAGATGTTTCTCTCTCAATGATATTTCTAACTCTCTATCTCTCTCCCTTCCTCTCTGGAAAAAAAAATCTATAAAATATTTGTAAGTGTATATGAAAAAGCAAATAACAAAAATAAAACACCATTATGTTATACACCTAAAACTAATACAATGTTATGTCAATTCTATCACAACTAGAGGCCTCGTGCACAAATTCATGCATGGGTAGGGTTCCTTGGGGTGGCCTGCGTGGATAGGGCCTTAGCTCATGCCCCCGGCTCACAGCCCCAGCTCAAGCCCCTAGCCTCCCAGCCCTGCAGCCCAACTGGCACCGGCCCTCATCTGCTCCACCATCCCATGCTCTCCTTAGGGTGCATGGAGACCGGCAGTGGAGGTCATCATAGGTCATATGTTGACACGAGAGCAAAGGCTTTGGCTGTGAATAGGGCTCAGATTCAAGAATTTGCCCTTGCAATGGCACTATGCCTTTGACATAGCCCCCGAAGACTTCAAAGCATCACAACACTGGCTGGATAATTTCCTTCAGCGAAGTGAACTGTCTTTAAGAAGATCTACAACATTGTTTAGGTTGGAAGATACTCAAGTTATTAAGCGAGCACTTGCATTCAAGTCCTTTATTAATGATGCTGACTTCTTTAAATACAATCTTTCCAACATGATTGCTATGGATGAAACTGCAGTGTTTATGGGCCAATCATCTCAAACAAAAATTGAACAGAGGGGTGCCTCCTTAGTATACATTCCCTCCACTGCTTACAAAAGTGCACGTGTTTCCTGTATTTTGGCAATTCGTCTGGATGGCACTAAAATCCCACCTTTAATCATTTCTAAGGGCAAGAAGAAAAGATTGAACATGTTTTGGGAGTTTTTATTCTTGAAACTGAAAAGGCCTGGGCCACACAAGCAGTTATAAGGAAGTGGGTCAATTTAATGCTGCCGCTTGTTATGTGAGGGAGCCAAAGAGGTCTGCTAGTCTGGGATGCAGCCAGCACTCTAAAGACATGAAAACATTTCTTCACGAAAGAAAAATAGATCAGATAATGATTCCCGCAGGAATGACGGCCTATCTCCAGACTCTTGATATTGCAATAAAGAAGCCATTCAAAGACAATTTGCGTATGGAAATTAATGACTACATTGAAAATAGAATGGAGAGAAATCAGCGTGGAAACTTCGTGAAACCTAAACTGCAAGGAGTTGTGACTTGGGTGAAGAATTCATGGGAGAAAATCACTGACAGTTGCATTGCAAATGCACTGCGAGCAGGCTGCCTTGACAACAAGTACTCACTCATTTAAAGACAGTGCTATTGCTAAATATGAGAGGTTTGGTCCACTGATTCTGAAAGAAATGGAGTCACAAGAAATTCACCAGGAAATTCAGGAATTGGATTGTTATGATGATGTTCCAGAAGATGAAGACATGATTGTCATTGAATAAATGAGTAAATTCTTGATACTGTAGGATTCACAGTTTGTCTGGTTTGTGTTGACAACTACCATACTATCGGACGGTATACAGGTAATAAATTTCCTTTATTTTCATTTAACAATAAATGTGTGCCGTATTCTTCTTCATGGAAAAATAAAACATCCCCTGAAAATAAGACCTAGCGCATCTTTGGGAGCAAAAATTAATATAAGACACTGTCTTATTTTCGGGGAAACAGGATAGGCGGCTTTTATTATATAGGATTAAACTAAAAATGTCACCAATTCAAATCACTAACAGAAAAATACCAAAATTCACTGACTGCTCACTATGTTAGACACTTCCCTTCACTTTTGAGATATTATAATTAACATTTTCATATAAAAGGAAACTGAAACTGAAACCAGTTTGGCTCAGTGGATAGAGCATCGGCCTATAGACTGAAAGGTCCCGGGTTCAATTCCAGTCAAGGGCATGTACCTTGGCTGTGGGCACATCTCCAGTGGGGGATGCAGGAGGCAGCTGATCGATGTTTCTCTCTCATCAATGTTTCTGCCTCTCTATCCCTCTCCCTTCATCTCTATTAAAAAAAAAAAATCAATAAAATATTTCTTTTTTTTAAAAAAAGGAAACTGAAGTTCAGAAGTTTAATTAACTGATCTAGTAAAAGAAAGCTAGTTAGTGGTGAACCTGGTATTCAATCCTACGTGTGTCTCCTGTTGAAACCCATGGCCTTTCCAATACTCCTCAGCCCTGGGAATTTATAGGCACTCAAATTATTAATATAAGGACTTTCTTTAAAAAATATATTTTATTGTTTTTTCACAGAGAGGATGGGAGAGGGATAGAGAGCCAGAAACATCAATAAGAGAGAAACATCGACCAGCTGCCTCCTGCACACCTCGCACCGGGGATGTGCCCGCAACCAATGTACATGCCCCTAACCGAATCGAACCTGGTACCCCTCAGTCCACAGACCAACGCTCTATCCACTGAGCCAAACCGATTCTGGCAATATAAGGACTTTTTGATCCTGCTCTTTCTGGGATACCCTGTATCCATTTTAGAGCTTTGAGCATCTGCTTGAGCTCTTTTCGGATGGAATCTAGAACTTCAGGCTGTGACTAGACTTCCAATGGACTCACCAACAAAGTGTAGCACACCCTCTACCCAGGAGTTTTCTCAGCCGCCTGGTGAAGGATATTCAGCTGATACTCAAGCTGTCTCAGATGAGCTAGCACAGAACCTTAGTAACTTGACTCTCAACCCTATTACGGAATTCCCTTCCCTTCCACCAGAATATTCGCCCCAACAGCAGGACATCGGAAACAACTCAAAGGCATCAGGACTGGGGCTGAATCGAGGCATGCTTTACACGAGGAGATGTGGAGCGAGGACAGTGCCAAGTGTTCAGAAAGAAATGAAGATGAGAGGCTTCGACTAAGGATGATAATATTGGATGCTATTAAATTTGGCACTTTGTACCTGAATGAGCCAATAATTGATTGTGACTACAGTCATTGCCAATCAGACCCAGGTCCATTTGGTATTATTAAGGATTATGAAGCTGTTTTGGCTGCCTTGCCTAAGTGGCAAAAGTGTCAGCCTGAGGACTGATGGGTCTGGGGTTCAATTCCAGTCAAGGGCATGTGCTCAAGTGGGAAGCATTTGGAAGCACCTGATCAATAATTCTATCTCATTGTTGATGTGTTTATCTCTCTCCCTCTCCCTGTCTCTGAAATCAATAATATATGTACATAAAACAAAACTCACACCTTAAAAAAAAAGAATTATGACATGGCATATACTGTATTCTTGTACTCATTTGAGTTGTAACACATTTTCTGAGGTACTCTTTCAATTTTAGTAGCAAATATGTATATAGGGCATCATTAATAAACTTGAGGCTTATCTGAGAAAAAAATTATCAGTATAACGTACAATAAAAACATTATGAAATTAGTCACTATCAGAAAACACTAAAATGTTCAAGGGCCAGAAAAGATGAGAGTAATGTAAGTAAGATTTTTCAATATACCGACATTTAAAAGCTTCTGTGTCTAGGACTAGTGTAAATGCTTTGCAATGGGGAGAGAAATATTACCAAAGAGAAACTGTGTTCAACTAACAAAATTTTGAACCAGTAGCTCTGCCAAAGACAAAAAGACAAAATATTTTTAAATAGTAAGAACTATGATCAGTTGACTAAGTTGTCACACAACACATTACAGCAACAGAAAAACCTGCACCATTTGGGGGGAGGGGGAGGAATTAACATCGCTTATAAAAGTTTTAACACAAAATCTAGGAGTAATGGCCCCAGCCAGTTTGGCTCAGTGGACAGTGTCAGCCTGTGGATTGAAGGGTCCTGGGTTCAATTCCAGTCAAGGCCACATGCGTTGGGTTGTGGGCTCAGTTCCCAGTGGGGGCCTGCTGGAGGTGATTGTCTCTCATCATTGATGTTTCTATCTCTTTCTCCCTCTCCTTCCCTCTCTGAAATCAATAAATATATATATATATATATTTTAAATCCAGGAGAAATGTTTGGCAGAAAATTAGGTCAATTTAAAATCTTTTTTTTTTTTTTTAATATATTTTGCCCTAGCAGGTTTGGCTCTGTGGATAGATCATTGGCATGGGGGGCAAAGGGTCCTGGGTTCAATTCAGGCACATACCTCAAATGCAGGTTCCTCCCCAGCCCAGACCCTGGTCAGGGTGCATGTAGGAGGCAACCAATCAATGTGTTTCTCTCACATGGATATTTCTATCTTTCCCTCTCTCTCTAAAATTAAAAGGAAAATATTCTGGGGTGAGGGTTAAAATGCATTTTAAATTCATTTCAGAGAGGGAGGGAGAGAAAGATAAAACCATCAATGATTAGAAAAAATAACTGATCAACTGTCTTCCCATACTCCACACTAGGGATTGAGCTCACAACCCACCCCACCAAGAATCAAACTGTGATCTCCTGATTCATAAGGTGCTTAACCACTGAGCCATGCCTGCTGGACCAATTTAGAATCTTAACCAATCTGGAATACATAAACAACTGGTAATTTTTTTTATATCTAACAAGCATTTTCATAATGAAGTTTTCTAATATGCAGACTCCAACTAATTAATACTACTTTATCTGAAAACACTGGTAAAAGTCCTAATTTTTTCCTAAGCAACCTCACAGGAATTAAGTAAATAACTGCATAAGTGAATAACTTTCACTAATATCTTTGCAAATGCATTCGTTGTTATAGAAGTTTACTGTAACGTTACTTTCTTATTCTGAAATATGGAACAGTTCAAACTTCAACAACAATCAGATTTTCAAAGTAATGTGAAAAAGAAAAGTATATGGACTTAATACTTAGCAAAGAGTTCAAAAAAGCACATAAAGTGGTTATTAAAAGTATAATTAAAGGACCAGCCAGGGCTCAGTGGTTGAGCATCAACAACCTATGAACCAGGAGGTCACGCTTGGATTCTGGTCCAGGCAGGCACAGGTTGCATGCTCAGGCCCCACAGCTGGTCAGTGATTGATGTTTCTATCTCTCTCCCTCTCACTTCCTCTCTGAAATCAATAAAAAATTTTAAGTGTAATTACAGCCTTAAGTTAAAACTGTGATTGCAAAATCTGTCCTTTAAATATTTCTTACCAACCGAACAATGCAAGTTAAGCCATCAATTTCATAAGTAAGGATTTTTTTCCTAAAGCACTTTGATGTAAGGCCAACTTTCTACCAAAATCCTTCCCAAGAGTATCAAAAGATTAAGTTTTTGTCTGGAACCAAGATGGCAGCCTACGAAGTCTCCTAAGCTGCCACCTCATCAACAATTTAATTAAAAAAACAACTAAAATCAAAAAGGACTTCACCAAAACCTCAGGCAAGCTGGCGGAGTGGAATAGCTACAACTAGAAAGAGAGAGGCTCACGGATCGGACTGGGAGCCGCAGAGCGCTAAGGTAGGGAGACGCTCCACGCGGAGAGGAAGTGCGGCCGCTGAATGCCTGCCTGGCGGGAGGGGAGGAATTGCCCGATTGCACGGAACCCTTTCCGACTGTACTGAACCCCAACCCCGGCCGAAATTCCGTGGTCCCAAGCTCATACGGGTGGAGTCTGGACTGTAGAGAAAGGCACGCAGAGATGCAGAGACTCAGAGACTGGGAGGCCAGGGACCCGGGAGCCGCAGCGGGCAGGGTCTACAGTCGCGCGCGCAGCGGTCTGACCTGGAGGCTGCCGCCGCCTCTCCTAAGCAGAAGGAGTCCTGACCGAGGAGGCGGCCACTCCAAAGCGGAAGGAGTCAGAAGCTCCAGACTACAGAGACCAGCCCAAGTCCGAGCGAGCCCCTGGGGCACCCACGCTCCTGCTTGGGGAAACTGGGCCGGTCAGGCGGAAACTCAGGCCAGTGCACAAGGGCAGGGCGGAAGCCAAGACTGTCAGTTCAGCCCTGAGACTCCGCCCCATCCAAGCTGAGCAGAGGCTTCTGCAGTTTTTCAAGTCTGATCCTATAAGACTGTCTCCAATACAGAAGTTATCCCAGAGTAGACACAGCTGATACCCACATCCAATTGGCCTGAAGGTCAATTCACAACAATAAAGACTTAGCTACAACAAGGCTGTGCACGCAGTCCACAAAGGGGAGCACCAAGAGTGTCTACCTCAGGTAACTGAGAAGGCTGACCCTCTGGGCCATATAGGACACCAAACACACAAAGCCATCCTACCAACTCTGAAAAATAGCAAAAATGCTGAGACAAAGAAATATATCTCAAACGAATGAGATGGAGGATATAGAGTTCAGAACTACAATTCTAAGGTTATGCAACAATATCCTAGAAAAGGTCGACAAACTTCATGAGACCCAACTAAAAAGTATACATAAACTGACTAAATTGGAAAATATTATGCAGAGATCCAACAGCAGAAGGGAGGAACACAAGAATCAAGTCAAAGAGCTAAAAGGCACTCCTCTGGAGAAGCAAGAAGAAGAGAATCCAGAAAGTTGAAGATAGTGTAAGGAGCCTCTGGGACAACTTCAAGCGCACCAACATCAGAATTATGGGGGTGCCAGAAGAAGAGGGAGTGCAAAATACTGAAAACATATTTGAAGAAATAATATCAGCAAACTTCCTTCACCTGGTGAAAGAAATAGACTTACAAGTACAGGAAGCTTACAGAACCCCAAACAAGAGGAATCCAAAGAAAAATACTTTGAGACACATCATCCTCAATATGCCAAGGGTAAAAGACAAAAATAAGATCTTACAAGCAGCAAGAGAAAAGCAGTTGGTTACCTATAAGGGAGCACCCATATGACTATCAGCTGATTTCTCAACAGAAACCATGCAGGCCAGAAGGGAGTGGCAAGAAATATTCAAAGTGATGAATAGCGAGAACCTACATCCAAGACTACTGTATCCAGCAAAGTTATCATTCAGAATTGAAGGGCAGATAAAGAGCTTCACAGATAAGAAAAAGTTAAAGGAGTTCATCACCACCAAACCAGTATTACATGAAATGCTAAAAGGTATTACTTAAGTAGAGGAAGAAGATGAAGTGAATTAAAAATCTGAGAAATAGAATAAACTGGTGAATATAATAGAATCAGGAGCAAAGAAAGGGAGTGGATTGATAATTATCAGGGTGAAAGGGGTGTGGGGTGCAGAAAGAGACTGGATTAAAATTGTATAACCTATGGATGAGGACAATGGTGGGGGGAGGGGGTAAGGGCAGAGGGTGGGGTGGGAATCGGGTGGAAGGGGGAGAAAAAGGAGAAACAATTGTAATAATCTGAGCAATAAAGATTTATTTTTTAAAAAGATTAAATTTTTACAAGAAAAATGGCTAAATATGTAACTTTAAGCCTCAGCACAAACTCAAATCCATCCAGTATTTTTATCTTCTTGGAAAGGATATCAATTAAAAAGTGCAAAAGTATAGTAATAAAAGTTGGGTGCTAAGTATAATATTACTAGAGGGAAAATGCTACCAAGGGAACAATAACATGTGTCTTTTCAAGTCCAAGTTTGATTTGCACTAAATAGATCAACCCCTGCACGTTCACAGGCAAAAAACACAACATGCACTAGTCGGCTCAGCGCTCCCTAGAGGCAGACCTTTAGACACGGGCTTTCTGTTCACAGTCTGTCTTCCAAAGTTCCTGAAGTTACCTTAATGTCATCTATGCAGTAAGTACTTCAAAATATTCTTAACAGGCTTTGTATAAATAATCCGTATTTTCTAATTTGATTTACGTACCCGTATCCAGTTACGGAATTCCCTATCCACTCCCCTTCTCCCGAATGGCCACTAACCACAAGGGTTACAACTAAGTAACAGCATTCTCTCTCTCTCTCTCTCTCTCTCTCTCTCTCTCTCTCTCTCTCTCTCTCTCTCTCAAAAATAAAAGAATACTTTCTAAGAGCCTGCATATCAGCTACCAAAAGGCAACTTAAAATCGTGGCTCTTCAAGGAAGCATTACTTAAAGCAAACAAATCAGGGATGTAACTATTTCGAAGGCGCAGGCTTTCTGCCTGTTGCCTATTCCTGTTACAAATACTAATTACAAGCTAGGTAACACCGAGGCATTAACTTCCCGTGACCCCGTAACAACCCTCGAAGCCACACGCCGCTCAGCCCTGGCCCAACCCCTTCCACTCCCGCCCCCAACCGCAGGGCAACGCGCTTCCCTCCCGCCGGCTGCACGTCTCACCGGCCTTCCACGGCGCCCCCCGCCTCCGGCCCGGCAGCCCGGTCCGGCCGCCCTCCTCCCCGGGCCCCCTCCAGCCTCCAGCCGCGTCCTCTGGGGCTCCAGCCTGCCTCCGAGAGCCCTCCCGGCGCCGATCTCCCTGCGGCCGGACTAGGGCCCGGGCCCTCCCGGCCCCACGCAACGGCCGCGCTGGAAAATGGCGGAAAGCGCCGCCCGCCCGGCGAGGGTCGGACCCGCACTCACCTCGGCGCGGAGCACAGTTCCGAGTGGAGGGCGAGCGCACGTTCGTGTTCACCGTTGGGAACGTCTCTCCTCTCGGCCTCCTCCCTCCGCCCCTCTCAATCCCTCTCCTCCACAGCAGCCGCCGCCATCTCCCCGAATCAGCCACCGAGCGCACGCGCTGCGTCACCACGCACCTGTGTACGGCTCTGCGTCACGCACGCCGCGGCCACAAGGTCCGTAGGGATCAACTGCGCATGTGCGTGGGCGAGGGGCGGGGTCCGGCGCCCGAGCCCGCCCCGGGCTCCCTTTGTCCCGCCGGGTTGGCTCAGCCTGGGAGGCGGGCGGCGCCCGGCTGTGCCCGCGCCCCGCGCCCCGCGCCCCGCGCCCCGCCTCGGCGCTCCCCAAGCGCTCCGTCTCCGGGTTTGGGTGAGAATCCCGTCCTGTGTTGGGTTATGTGGCCAGCACCCTGGAGAGCCGGTTGACCTTGCGAAGCCTTTGTCCACCCGGGAGATGGGCTCCTGGCTGAGAATTAAGTGCAAGCACCTCGCAGCCAGGCGCTGGGGCACCGCCTGCGGGTGGCACCTCGCGGTCGGAGGCCGGAGCCCAAGGGCCGCGCCCCCGGTACCCCCGCTGGGGAGCTGACCGTGCGGGTAGCCGCCGCCGGTACCGCCCCCGAAGCCACACCGCGACCGCCCGCACTGCCATCCGCAGGGGCCCGGCCCACGCCTCGGCGTGGCTCTGCACTGACCTTCAGAAACAGGAAACAACCCGGGATGGCCTGGCCTCTGTGGCTCAGCGGCTAGAGCTTCAGCCCACAGACTGAAGGGTCGCAGGTTCGATCCTGGTCAACCTTGGTTGCAGGCTCCTTCTGCCAGGGCGCTGCGGGAGGCCACCAATGGATGTGGTTCTCTCTGATGTTTCTCTCTTTTCCTCTCCCACTTTTTCTAAAAGATCAATGGAAAAATATTCTCGGGTGAAGATTAACAAGTAAATAAATAAAAACAAAGCCCTGGCCGGTTTGGCTCAGTGGATAGAGCATCGGCCTGTGAACTGAAAGGTCCCAGGTTCCATTCTGGTCTCTACCTCTCTATCCCTCTCTCTTCCTCTCTGTAAAAAAAAAAAAAAAAAAAAAATCAATAAAATATATTTTAAAAAATAAACATTCAAATCTGTAAAGAATTTTTTTTTTAAAGAAAGAAAATAATTACTGCCGAAACCGGTTTGGCTCGGTGGATAGAGCCTGTGGACTGAAAGGTCCCAGGTTCGATTCCGGTCAAGGGCATGTACCTTGGTTGCGGGCACATCCCCAGTAGGGGGTGTGCAAGAGGCAGCTGATAGATTTATCTCATGCATGTTTCTAACTCTCTATCCCTCTCTCTTCCTCTCTGTAAAAAATCAATAAAATATAAAAAGAAAGAAAATAATTACTGATAAATACAACAACCTGGATGATTATCACAGATATTGTTTAATCAGGCACAAGAGAGGACAGTGAGTAATTCCATTTATATATGAAGTTCAGAATACAACCTCAAACCAAGCAAACTGTCTTCTAAGTTTTGGAAAGTAAATTGGCAATATGAAACAAGAATCTTTATCTAACCGCTATATTGTACACCAGAAACTAATATAAAATAATGTTGAATGTAAACTGTACTTAAAAAATAAAAATAAAAAATGTTTAAAAGAATCTTTAAAATTACGTTTGACTTTAATCCTTCTAAAAATCTATAGTCTCACCGAAACCGGTTTGGCTCAGTGGTAGAGCGTCAGTCTGCGGACTGAAAGGTCCCGGGTTCGATTCTGGTCAGGGGCATGTACATTGGTTGAGGGCACATCCCCAGGGGGGGGTGTGCAGGAGGCAGCTGGTTGATGTTTCTCTCTCATCGACGTTTCTGGCTCTCTATCTCTCTCCCTTCCTCTCTGTAAAATATCAATAAAATATATATTTTTTAAAAATCTATAGTCTGCCAAAACCAGTTTGGTTCAGTAGATAGAGCATCGGACTGAAGGGTCCAGAGTTTGATTCCGGTCAAGGGCATGTATCTTGGTTTCAGGCACATCCTTAGTAGGGAGTGTGCAGGAGGCAGCTGATCGATGACTCTCATCAATGTTTCTAACTCTATCCCTCTCCCTTCCTCTCTGTAAAAAATCAAAATATATATTTTTTTAAATCTATAGTCTGAGAAATGTGAAAAAGATTTGTAGACAAACCTGTCACTGCGGTAGTATTGATGACCAAAAAAAATGGAAGCAACTTAAATGGCCAACATCAGAGAATGGTTAACAGCACATCATACAACAGAATACCATGCAAACAGTACCGAGTGTATACTACAAAATGTTTATGATGACATTACAAATGCTTATAATCTAATTTTAGTAAGGCATGAATATGAGCAACTGTAAATATTTATACATAAGAAATAGCTAAGAAATAAAATGGTAGTATTAAGGATGTCTGGCCGAAAACCGGTTTGGCTCAATGGATAGAGCGTTGGCCTGGGGACTGAAGGGTCCCGGGTTCAATTCCGGTCAAGGGCACGTACCTTGGTTGCAAGCACATCCCCAGTGGGAGGTGTGCAGGAGGCAGCTGATAGATGCTTTTCTCTCATCGATGTTTCTAACTCTCTATCCTTCTCTCTTCCTCTCTGTAAGAAATCAATAAAATATATTTTTTTAAAAGGATGTCAAAATAAATAAATAAATAAAACAAAAAAGCATAAAAGAAAATAAAAAAGGATGTCTGTTTACTTCAAATATGTTTTGCTTTTGTAATCACTAAGAGGGAAAGGATGTTTTGATTTTTTTGTTGTTGGATTTTTTTTTAACAAAATAACAAGTACTAACATTGTATGTTGTTATTTATTGTTAAATGCATTTTTATTTGTTAACATTTACAATATCCAATTTCCTGTACATTGTTTAACATTACACATCACTTAGGGAATCTTTCCATTTTTTCATTAGTTTGTATTAGACTTGGAAACCACTGGTTGTTAATAAACTAGAGGACCGATGCATGAAATTCATGCAAGAGTAGGCCTTCCTTCCCCCGGCTGCTGACACCCAGGAACCGGGCTTCCCTCCACCCACCGGCAGGCACCCAGGGATCCGCCTTCCCTCACAGCCCTGGTTTCCTCCAGAAGGATGTCTGGAAGGACGTCTAGTCTAATTAGTATATTATGCTTTTATTACTATAGATATTAGGACCATACAACTCCCCAGCTGTCAAGAGTTTAGTCTTTCCCCAATTACAGGAAGACAAAGATTATAATAAACTTGGAAGCAACAGCAAAGATTTGGGAAAGCAAGAATTATACTCCAGGCTATTATTAAAATACAAAATTTAACTGAATAAACTTTAAAGATCTATTGACTTTACTCAATGATTCATGAATCTGACAGCATCCAATATAGCAGACAGAAAGGAGCTGTACAAAAATGAAAGACATACAGGCAGAAAGGAGTAGAAACAAGAAACTACGCCTCGTAGAAAAGCAGGTTGGCTATGGCAAAGTCACTGTCCTTAGTGGGTAGGAAGAGGTCTACCAGGCAGATTACTAAGCTAATGCCTGATTCACTGAGGGAGAGTTCACTTCAAGGTGAGCCAAAACTATAATTAAATCTTGATTTAGTGACATAGGTCTTAACATAAGTGACTCCATTTGAACCTGTTGTCTTGTTTGTAACACTAGGATATGTAAGTGAGTATATATCCTCAAAGAATATGCTGGAGGTGGGAGTGGGAGAAGCAGGCTCAGATGGTATGGAAACATCTATTACTCAGTCAACAAACCACTGATTCATAAAACAAATAGTCCCTGCCCTTCATTTCTTCTAACTTCTGGGCACAGAATTAGCCAGATCTCAAGAAGTTCCTTATAGCCCTAACCGGTTTGGCTCAGTGGATAGAGCATCGGCCTGCGGACTGAAGGGTCCCAGGTTCGATTCTGGTCAAGGGCATGTACCTTGGTTTCGGGCTCATCCCCAGTGGGGGGTGTGCAGGAGGCAGCTGATTGATGTTTCACTCTCATCCATGTTTCTAGCTCTCTGTCCCTCTCCCTTCCTCTCTGTAAAAAATCAATAAAAATATATTATTAAAAAAAAGAAGTTCCTTATAGTACAAGAGACAGTTCTAGTTCCATGTGGTAAATGTAGATCAGGATGGCAGAACCTGAAGGAAAGCCAGAATAGCAGGCAAGATTTCCATGGGCTTAAGAGAAGAATGTGGATGAGAAACCAAGATGGCAGCATAGGAAACATCTGAACTTGCTGCCTCGCACAACCACTTCAAAACTACAACTAAAAGACAAAACGGACATCATCCAGAACCACAGGAAGGCTGGTTGAGTGGTAATTCTACAACTAGAAGAAGAGAGAAAAGCACACTGAGACTCACAGGAGCTGCAGAAGTAAAGTGTGGAGGTACGGAGGCGCACGTGCGGAGAGGGGCTGGCAACTGAGTACACGGCTGGCTTTTTCAATCAAGAGAGAGACACAAGCTCCCAACTGTGCTGAACACCAGTTCGGGGTAAGACTCTAGAGACCCAGACTCATACAGGGAGAAACTGGACTGCCTGGCATGGGGAAGAACTTGAGGGTAGCTTTCTCTCAGAGGTGCTTGCAGCGATTACCAAGAGACACTGAGACCCAGGAGCCCCTTAGGACGGGGCTGAGGATCAACCTGCTTGCTGCACCCTGTTGATTCCCTGAGACCCCACTCCACCCATTGTGTGCAGAGGCTTTTGCATATGAATGGCCTGGCCATTTGCAATCTAAAATTACCTAACAAACTACAGCTGGGCAAGAGAGACCCAAAACATTAAAAAAAAAAAAAAAAAAAAAAAAAAAGGCCCAAGGACCCACAGCAGCTTGCATTGCTTCACAGCTGGGCCTCATCTGGACACCTCCAAACCCCAAAGGAGAGGAATCTGCAGATCTCTATGTAGCTCCTGCTTGGTGGCCTCAGGAAGAGGCTAAATTAGCACCTCCTTGGAGATCCAAGAGCCAGTATACCCAGGGGTCAGAGTAGGATCATCCAGATTACAACTCCTCAGATCCATAAGGGACACACTCAGGGGCAGACTCAGTGAGCAGCAAAACCCCACTGAAGCAAGTCTTGTCCCATAAGGGTGTCTCCAGCACAGAGGTTGGCCTGGAATTCAATTCCTCCCAGTGGTACCACCAACAACCAATGTTTAACTACAACAACACTGTGCACAGAGCCCACAAAGGGGTGCACCACGAGTGTCCATCTCAGGTAATTGTGGAGGCTGAGCCACTAGGCCATATAGGACACCTAGCACACAAAGCCACTCTGTCAACACAGAGAAGCAGCCAAAATGTGGGGGCAAAGAAACAGGTCACAAATTACAGAAATGAAGGAAAGCAAACTACTGGATATAGAGTTCAAAACCACAGTTATAAGGTTACTCAAGAATCTTCTAGAAATCGCTGATAAATTTTGCAAGGCAATCAAGGATATGAAATAGGCTTACAAGTCCAAGAAGTGCAGAGAACCCCAAAGAAGAGGAATTCAAAGAGGACCACACCAAGACACATAATAAAATGCCAAGACCAAAACATAAAAAGAGAATATTAAAAGCAACAAGAGAAAAACAGTTACTTACAAGGGAGTATCCATATGATTGTCAGCTGATTTCTCAAAAGACAGATGGGAGAGGCAAGAAATATTCAAAGTTATGAATAGCAAGAACCTACAACCAAGATTACTGTATCCAGCAAAGTTATCATTCAGAATTGAAGGGCAGATAAAGAGCTTCACAGATAAGAAAAAGCTAAAGGAGTTCATCACTGCCAAGCCAATATCATATGAAATGCTGAAAGGTATTCTTTAAGAAGAGGAAGAATAAAAAGTAAAGATAAAAATTATGAACAACAAATACATATCTATCAACAAGTGAATTAAAAAATCAAGTGAATAGCCAAAACTGGTTTGGCTCAGTGGATAGAGTGTCGGCCTGTGGACTGAAAGGTCCCAGGTTCAATTCCAGTCAAAGGCATGTACCTGTTGCAGGGACATCCCCAGTAGGGAGTGTGCAGGAGGCAGCTGATTGATGTTTCTCTCTCAATGATGTTTCTAACTCTCTATCCCCCTTCCTTCCTCTCTATAAAAAAAATGAATAAAATATATTTAAAAATTAAAATCAATTGAATAAAAAATCTGAAGAACAGAATAAACTAGTGCATATAATAGAATCAGGAACATAGAAAGTGAGTGGACTAACAATTCTTGGGGGTGGAGGGAAGAGGTGTGGGGGTGTGGGAAGAGACTGAACAAAAATCATACACCTATAGATGAGGACAGTAGGCAGGGTAAGGGCTGAGGGTGGAGTGGGAACAGGGTGGAGGGGAGCTATGCAGGGGGAAAAAGGAGGAACAATTGTAATAATCTGAATAATAAACATTTGTTTTAAAAAACGGAGTTGGGGGGAGGATGTGGCCAGAAAGTTGTTCCTAATGAGTATACCCTTAAGTTGGGTTCTAAATATAAGCAGAAAAGTGACAAACAAGAAGTCCATTCCTAGTTATAGCTATAAGTGGTAAGGAAGGCATTCAAGCATATTAAAGTGTCCCAAACCTTCAAAACCCTTAAAATTTGCTGAACTGCAGGATCAACCTATAAAGCCATCATAAAATGTCATCATAAAAATGTATTGCATGCACCTCTCACAATCACCAATTTAATCATAGGCTACTGACACTTCTAAGTTAACCTGTCCTTCTGGGAAATTTTTTTTAAAATATATTTTATTGATATTTTACAGAGAGGAAGGGAGAGAGATAGAGAGCCAGAAACGTCGATGAGAAAGAAACATCGACCAGCTGCCTCCTGCACACCCCCCACCGGGGATGTGCCCGCAACCAAGGTACATGCCCTTGACCAGAATCGAACCCGGGACCCTTCAGTCCGCAGACCGACGCTGAGCCAAACCGGTTTCGGCTGGGAAATTTTTTAATAGATTAGGAGATATACTGCCAGTATGCAAATAGCAATAATCTATATTCTATGGAATTTTATATATGATTCACTGCCTTTAAAATGATTATTTAGGCCCTAACCGGTTTGGCTCAGTGAATAGAGTGTCTGCTTGCGGAATGAAAGGTCCCAAGTTCAATTCCGGTCAAGGACATGTACCTTGGTTGTGGGCACATCCCCAATAGGGGGTGTGCAGGAGGCAGCTGGTCGATGTTTCTCAGTCATCGATGTTTCTAACTCTCTATGTCTCTCCCTTCCTCTCTGTAAAAAATCAATAAAATATAGTTTATAAATAAATAAATTAATTAAATAAAAAGATTACTTAGCCCAGCCAGTGTGGCCTAATGGTTGAGCATCAAACCAGAAATCAAGAGATCCCCATTTGGATTCCTGGTCAGGGCACATGCCTGGGTTTCAGACTCCATCCCCAGTAGGGGGAATGCAGAAGACTCATGATCAATACATGTTCCTCCTTAATCCACAATGTTTCTATCTCTCTCTAAAAATCACTAAAAACATGTTTTCCTTTAAAAAGTTATTTTAAAATAGAGGCATTACCTTACCTGGTTTGGCTCAGAAGATAGAGCATCAGCCGCAGACATAAAGGCACATGCCTGGGTGTGGGCTTGATCCCCAGTAGGGGACATGCAGGAGTCAGCCAATCAATGATTCTCTCACATCATTGATGTTTCTATCTATCTCCTTTCCTCTCTGAAATCAATAAAAATGTATACTTTAAAAAATCTTTTAATAAATAAATATAAAAATAGAGGCATGAAGTGTTACATATTAATATACAGAGATTTAAGAGACATACCTAAATGAAATATGTAACCCTTGTTTGGAACCTAAATTGAATAAACTGAGAAAGAAAGGGGAAAAGGAAAGAAGGAAGGGAAAAGAGGGAGAAAGGAAGGGAAGAAATTTTTTAGAAAATTGTGACACTTGCCGAGGCCGGTTTGGCTCAGTGCATAGAGTGTCGTCCCAGGTTCGATTCCCGTCGAGGGCATGTACCTTGGTTGCGGGTGCATCTCCAGTTGGGGATGTGTAGGAGGCAGTTGATGGATGTTTCTTTCTCATCGATGTTTCTAACTCTCTATCCCTCTTCCTTCCTCTCTGTAAAAAAAAATCAATAAAAATATTTTTTAAAAAAGAAAGAAAATTGTGACACTTGAACATGGACTGGATGGATATTAAATGATATTAAAATTTTTCAATTTTTTACATGTAACAATGATTTGTTATTGTTAATCCTCACCCAAGTATACATTGAGTGGCCAGATTATTATGATCTAGAGATAGATAATAATCTGGCCACTCAGTGTCTATCCTATATAATAAAAGGTTAATATGCAAATTGTCCCCTCTACCAGGAGTTCGACCAGCAGGCAGGCCAGCCAACCACCTATGTCCCCTCCCCCTGGTCAAGCTGGCCGGACCCCACCCATGCATGAATTCATGCAGTGAGCCTCTAATAAAAAAGAAACATGCAAACTAATCATCACTCTGCTACGCCAAGCCATGCCCACCAGCCAATCAGTAGCGACTATGCAAATTAACTCAACAAAGATGGTAACCAGCCATGCAGCTGGAGCAAGCAGGAGGCTTGGATTGCCTTGGCAATGAATGAAGCCAAGCTTCCTGCCTGCCCTGGCAAGCCCTGGCCTCTTCTCAAAGTTAAAAAGTTTCAATTATAGGGAAGGAGAAAAATGACAGAGGAACAGGTAGGCGGGTTCTGAACCTTGTCCCCAAGAAGAAAGAGAGAGCAGCTGAGGGTCTCGCTGGGAGTGCTTGTTGGCAAGCCAAGAAAGAGGCGAACATCATGGGAAACGGGGGACTGTTGCATACATGTCCTTCCGTTGATCTCTTATCTCCCCCAGATCTCCCAACCCTCCCCACTGTCATTTGACAGTCTGCTTGTTGCTTTACTGTCTCTATATCTTTTGGTTCATCAGTTTATAATGTTCTTTATTATCCATAAATGAGTGAGGTCATGTGGTGTTTCTCTTTCATTGATTGGCTTATTTCACTCACCATGATGTTCTCCAATTCCATCCAGGTTGCTGCAAATGATGAGAATTCCTTCTTTTTTATGGCAGCATAGTATTCCATTGTGTAGATGTACCATAGTTTTCTGATCCAATCATCTGCTGACGGGCACCTAGGCTGTTTCCAAATCCTAGCTATTATAAATTGTGCTGCTATGAACATAGGGGTGCATATATCCTTTCTGATTGGTGTTTCTAGTTTTTTGGGATATATTCCTAACAGTGGGATTACTGGGACGAATGGGAGTTTCATTTTCAGTTTTTTGAGGAAACTCCATACTGTTCTCCACAGTGGTTGCACCAGTCTGCATTCCCACCAGCAGTGCACGAGGGTTCCTTTTTTTCTCTGCAACTTCGCCAACACTTGTCAATTGTAGCTTTGTTAATATTGGCCATTCTGACAGGTGTGAGGTGGTACCGCATTCTTGTTTTGATTTGAATCTCTCGAATAACTAGTGACTTTGAGCATGTTTTCATGTGCCTCTTTTTTAAAAAATATATACCGTATTTGCCGGCGTATAAGACGACTGGGTGTATAAGACGACCCCCTAACATTTCCACTCAAAATACAGAGTTTGTTATATACTCGCCGTATAAGACTACCCCCACTTGGAGGCATATTTTTCAGGGCCAAAAAAAATCGTCTTATACGCCGGCAAATACGGTATATTTTATTGATATTTTACAGAGAGGAAGGAAGAGAGATAGAGAGCTAGAAACGTCGATGAGAGAGAAACATCGACCAGCTGCCTCTTGCACACCCCCTACCGAGGACTGTGCCCGCAACCAAGGTACATGCCCTTGACCGGAATCGAACCCGGGACCTTTCAGTCCGCAGACCAATGCTCTACCGCTGAGCCAAACCGGTTTCGGCTTTCATGTACCTCTTGACCTTCCTTTTGTCTTCTTTTGAGAAGATTCTATTTAGGTCCATTGCCCATTTTTTAATTGTATCATTTTATCTTCCTTTTATTAAGTTTTATAAGCTGTCTGTAGATGTTGGCGCTTTAAACTTCATCAGTAATAACATTTGCAAATATGTTCTCCCATACAATGGTCTTTCTTGCTGTTTTCTTGATGGTTTCCTTTGCTATAAAAAAGCTTTCTATTTTGATGTAGTCCCATTTGTTTATTTTTTCTTTATCTTCCATTGCCCTAGGGGCAGTATCAGTGAAGAAGTTCTTTTGGCATATGTCTGAGATTTTGCTGCCTGTGGATGCCTCTAGTATTTTTATGGTTTCACATCTTATGTGTAAGTCCTGTATCCATTTTGAGTTTATTTATTTATTTATTTATTTATTTATTTATTTATTAAGGTATTATATGTGTACATATCTTACCGTTGCACCACCCCACTTTCCATTCATGCCCTCCCTCCCCAGAGTTCTGTGTTCCTTGGTTGTATTCATGCATACCAGTCCTTCGGTTGTTCTCTTATCTCCCCCCAGGTCTCCTTCCCCTCCCTGCTGTCATTTGACAATCTGCTTGTTTTATGGTAACTATCTCAGGATCACATGAATAGAATCCGCTCCTCATTTGGCAGTCTGCTTGTTTTATGGTGACTATCCCAGGAACACACGAATAGAGTCCGCTCCTCCTCTGGTTCTCACCGCGCCTCCCGCTGGGTCCCACTGCTTTCCCTGGGACACATGGCTCACCCGGGAAACATGGCCCCCTGGGACACATGGCTCACCCGGGACACCCGGCCCCTTTGGGGAACATGGCTCACCCAGGGCACATGGGCCCTCTCGGGCGCTGGGGTCGCGTATTGGAGGGGCTGCACTAGCTCCTTGCTAGCACGGCAGGCAGGCTGGGACGGTTGCAGGTGGGCTGAGATGGCTTCAGGCGGGGAGACCGCCCTCAAAGGTGTCTCATTCAGTGCGGAAGCAGAGCAGCTGCAGACGCGGAGGCTAAGTTCTGAGACCGCCCACTCCCTGAGCCCAGGGCATAGTGAGCTCTGTTCTCAGTGGATTTCCTTTATTTGCGGTGGCGGTGGTGGGTGGTGGTGGCCGGTGCGGCAGCGACGGTCGCTCCTGTGGTTCAATTTCCACTGTAGTTTTAAAGTTCACATGGGGGCAGTGACAGGAGCTTCAGCTTGGCCATGTGGTGGCTGAGGGAGGACTCGCCGGGGCTGCTAACGGAAGGTGCCATGCCGGCTCCTCACCAGCACGGCGGGTGTGCTGGGAAGGTTGTGGGCGGGCTGAGATGGTTGCAGGCGGAGAGTTCCCCCTCAATGGTGTCTCCTTTGGTGCGGAAGCGGAGCTGCTGTGGACACAGAGCTAAGTTCTGAAGCCACACTCTCTCTGAGCCCGGGGCGTAGTGAGCTCTGATTTCGGTGGATTCCTATTTGCGGGGGCGGCGGCAGGGGCGATGGTAGCTCCTGTGTCTCAATTTCCCCTGTAGTATTAAAATCCACATGGCGGTAGTGGCGTAAGCTTTGGAGCCGGCTGCTGGCGGTGGCGGTGGAAAGAGTCGCCAGGTCGCAAAGGGAAGGCGCCGCGCCAGCGTGCAGTACGGTGCGTGCAGAGACTGGGCCGTGCTGGCCGCAGGCCGGGAGACGCCGAGCCAGCTCCTCGGGATGGTTGTGGGCAGGCGCCAAAGGTGCGGCAAAGGTCCCATATCCACTCCCTGGTTCCCATGGCCCAGTCCCCAGGGCGGAGCAAGATCTGGCTTCCCTCATTCCCGGTGGCAGTGTCTCCAGCAGGTCCGGTTTCGCTGTAGTTTTAAACTCCACATGGCGGCAGCAGCACCTTGGTTGGTGTCTAGTTGTAGCCTTCCCATTTCTGGGCTGAGCTGGCTGCAGGCTGGGAGACTGAAAGGTCCCGGGTTCGATTCCAGTCAAGGGCACGTACCTTGGTTGCGGGCACATCCCTTGTAGGAGGTGTGCAAGAGGCAGCTGATTGATTATTCTCTCTCATCGATGTTTCTAACTCTCTATCCCTCTCTCTTCCTCTCTGTGAGAAATCAATAAAATATATATTTTTTAAAAAAGAATAAAACGTTGGAGAAGGAAAGGTATAAATAGTCTGTAGAATAGTAATCCCAAAGAGGGGGGGAAAGAGGCAAATAATATGACTCTTAAAAAATAATAATAATAATAAACGAAAGAAAATAAGATAAAAAAGGTAAAATACTAGTAGTAATAATGTTGATTACATATAAAACATATTAATTAAAAAGGTAAAATCAAGTGAGGGAAGATGAAAAAAATAATTTCTTGAGTAAATGTTGCAACCAATGAAAATAAAAAACACAAATTAAACAATTAAAATTAAAAAATTAAATAAAATTTGCAGTAATGAAGGTCATTCACTTCCTCTATCGTTCTGTATGGCACACCTGTTTCCCAGTCTGGGCAGTATTGCAGTTCCCTGTGTTTCACTGCTCCTCAGTGTTGTATTCTGGTCCTGCACTATGGTCAATATGTGATTTAGCCTCTGGGTGGCAGTGTTTCTAGGTTGACTTCCAGGGTTCTAAAGCCTCTCTAGCTTTTTTCCCCTCTCTGTGTCCCTGATCTGTGGAGGGGGCGAGGGGCAGGATCGAGCTGACTGCTCTCCCCTGTAAATCTCCGTGTACGCCTCCGAGCCAGATCCAAACATGCTGCTCTGTAGATATCCCCCCTATTAGGAGCCCTGTCCACAGTCAAGGGCGCCTCCAGCCCATAACCCGGGGGTTTCTCCTTGTAAACCCCTGCCCTGTCTCCGTGAGCTTGGAGTGCGGGGGCTTGTCTTCTGCCCCTGCGGGGGACTCACCCACTCTCCACGAAATCTAACCCTTTTCGTCGTGGGGTGGAGCGCTTCTGAGTCCAAGTGTTCGCACTGACTGGGACCAGCGTTCTGGGGCTCACAGTTGCTTGGTGGTCGCTGCGGCTGTGGGTATTCAGGCCTCTGACACCAACCACTCTTCCCTTCGAGATGGCGAGATTTCCCCGTCCAAGCACGTAGGTAGCTCCATATTATTTATATTATATAATGGCAGCAAAAAGTCTAGCGGGGGCCTTGAAAGTGACACTTACAACTATACATAATTTTATTTATTTATTTTATTTGTAAATTGTACTCACGTTGAAATTTAAAAATATATATTACAATACTATTTTTGCATTCTATGAAAATTTTTGTTGCTCCATATAGATCAAATTTTTAATCAAGAACACCACCCCCCCACTCCCATCCCGGTCAATGGTGTCCCGCTTTACCAATGTGAAAATCTGGTCACCTTACCCGTACACCAAAAGGTGGCATGTTCGATTCCTAGCTAGGTCACATACCCAGGTGGCATGTTCGATTCCTAGCTAGGTCACATACCCAGGTTGCAGGTTCCATCCCTGGTTGAGGCACCTGGTCAATGTTTCTCTTCTCTTCTCTTCTCTTCTCTTCTCTTCTCTTCTCTTCTCTTCTCTTCTCTTCTCTCTCTCTCTCTCTCTCTCTCTCTCTTCTCTTTCTCTCTCTGGTCAATGTTTCTCTTCTCTTTCTCGTCAATTTTTAAAATATATTTTCTGTTAGTTACATTCTGAAGTATTTGTTGGTTAAATTATGTAATGTCTGATATTTGCTTTAAAAGTTTCCAGCCAAGGACATGGGCAGAAATGGTTGGTAAGGACATCCAAGTCTCTCCTCTATAGAAACAACAAAAGGCAAAACCAGCCTTTTGTTTTTCAGAACTCAGAAAATTACCTCGGGATTCTCAACACTCGGAGGAATGCTTATCCGAGGGGGAAGGCTGAGGAACAGGAGGTGGGAAGAGGACAGCAGATGAGACAACTCAGCAAGGCGGTGGGTAAGTGAGAGTTCAGGCTGGTGGTCCATTTTTGTGTACATTTGAAATCTTCTTTACTGGGAGGTTGAACAGTAGTGTCATATTACCTATGACCAAAACAGTGGACTCATATTTTGGTCATAGGTAATACATACAAAGGGCACAAAATTCAAGTAACAAAGGGATACCAATGAAAAGATGCTCACTCTCTCACCCCACCCCCATTGGTGCTCTGACCATTCCCTGCATGTCCTTCCAAAGACATATATGTGAAAGTAATGTGCACATGTACTGTTTTCCTGTACAAGTAGGAGAACATGCAAACTTTTAACTTTCTTTTCTTGTGACAATAAGTTTTGGCACTTTTCCTTCTCAGCCCACATATCCTTAATCTCTCTATATATATTATTGATTTCAGAGAGGATGGGGGAGGGAGAGAGAGACAAAAACATCAGTGATGAGAGAGAATCATCAATTGGCTGCCTCCGACACGCCCCCTACTGGAGATTGACTGCAAACCCGGGCATGTGCCCTGACCAGTATAATCAAACCGTTACCTCCTGGTCCACAGTTTTTGGCTCAACCACTGAGCCACACCAGCCATGCACTTGGTCTTTTTAATTGCTTCTCAGTCTCTGCCATATGGTTTAACAATCACTTATTTAACAAGTCCTCTGCTGATGGCACTTAGGTTACTTTTAATCTTTTGCTAATACAAATAACGCTGCTGTCACCATCCTTGTAAGTTCTTGGTACATTCAAACACAGCTCCATAGGTCACCTCCACTGGATTAGAGCCTTTCTAAAAGCCCTGTTCTTGTCAGCTCTAAATAATGCAGAGTCCTCCCGCTTCTGAGAGAAAGAGGACGCCAACCTGCTCCCCCTAGAACGACGGCAAACCAGACACAGAGCCAGCAGAGCAGAGCAGTGTCTGGCGAAGGCCAAAGACAGCCAGGCCCGTGGCTTCTGAAGCAGGCAGAGCGCTGCGTGCACACCCGCCGGCCGCCTGCAGCCGGCCGGGAGGAAGAGCCGTGGGCCCATGCTGTTGGCCTGGGTCCATGTCCCCGCGCTGGCACCGTGTGGACCAGTATTGGCCTCCATTGCGATGTTCCTTATAGAAGTCAGGAGCATTTGTCGGCTTCAGTTCCTAGCCTAGGGTCTGCCCCGGGCTGGGAACACACAAACGCCACTTTTACAGCTTATGTCCTTTGTGTCCCAAACACTTTCCGTCACCAGGAATCCCACTAGTCACATAGTCTTAGGCTCACATCTTTTCTGCAGTTTATCTTTCCTCTGTAACCTATGACTTCATAAGGCTGATTTTCTAAGTTTCAGTTTTTTCCTTTGTAAAATAAATTGCAATTCTGTCTCATTTCCACTGCTATTATTCTGGTCCAGAGATAGACAAACTAATCCTGCAGCGCAGTGAAGAATAGCTGTATATTTTGAATATTATATTAAAAAAAAAAAAAAGCTAAACTATGTGATGGAGAGCGCATGTGACCACGAACTTTCTGACCTTCTGCAGAAAGCTGGCTGAGCCCTGCTCGGGCACAGCCGGGTGGGGGCACAGACGGAGGGCGAGGGGGGCACAGACGGAAGGCGAGGGGGGCCCGTGTGCGGAGCCCGAGGGGCTGCACGAGCCGCCCCCGGGCCTGGCCCCGGCCCGCACCCGCCCGCCGCCGCCGCCCTCCCGCACGCCTGTGCCCCGGAGCCGGACGCCTCTCCCCGGACCCAGCCGGGCCACTGGTCTTCTTCGGGCCGGACGAGGGTCCGGGGCTCGGAGGCGAGCGATGACCCACAGGACCCAAGGGAGGAAAGAAAGCGGCGGCTCTGAGGGCTGCGCGCGATCCCGCTGCGGGCGTGGGGCCTCCGAGCGGAGCGCGGCCTCCAGGACGGGTGGCCACGACGTGCTGCCTGGACCTCACCCCGCTGCTGGGACCCACCCCGACCGGGCCCTGGTGTGCACACATCACCTCACACCGCCTGCTGGGACCCCACCCCGACCGGGCCCTGGTGTGCACACATCACCTCACCCCGCTGCTGGGACCCCACCCCGACCGGGCCCTGGTGTGCACACAACACCTCACACCGCCTGCTGGGACCCACCCCGACCGGGCCCTGGTGTGCACACATCATTCACACCGCTGCTGGGACCCACCCCGACCGGGCCCTGGTGTGCACACATCACCTCACCCCGCTGCTGGGACCCCACCCCGACCGGGCCCTGGTGTGCACACAACACCTCACCCCGCCTGCTGGGACCCCACCCCGACCGGGCCCTGGTGTGCACACATCACCTCACCCCGCTGCTGGGACCCACCCCGACCGGGCCCTGGTGTGCACACATCACCTCACACCGCTGCTGGGACCCCACCCCGACCGGGCCCTGGTGTGCACACAGCACCTCACCCCGCTGCTGGGACCCCACCCCGACCGGGCCCTGGTGTGCACACAACAGGCCTGCTACCAGCATGACAGCCACCCCAGTCAGAAACCCACCAACACATACACACACACCACACACACACCACACACACACATACCACACACACACACACCACACACACACACACACACACACACACATACACACCACACACACACCACACCACACCACACACACACACACACACACACACATACACACCACACACACACCACACCACACCACACACACACACACCACACACACACACACACACACACACATACACACCACACACACACCACACCACACCACACACACACACACACACACACACATACACACCACACACACACCACACCACACCACACACACACACACACATACACACCACACACACACCACACCACACCACACACACACACACACACACACATACACACCACACACACACCACACCACACACACACACACACACACACACATACACACCACACACACACCACACCACACCACACACACACACACCACACACACACACACACACACACACACACACATACACACCACACACACACCACACCACACCACACACACACACACACACACACACCACACCACACACACACACACACCACACACACACACACACACACACACACACCACACACACACACACACCACACACACACACACACACACACACACACACACACCACACACACACACACACACCACACACACAGGCTAATGCACAACTGAGCTTCCCAGAAAGCTTGGCGATCTCCAGGGGAAGACAGTGGCGAAGTGGAAGCCAGAGTGGTCAGTTCACAGTGATGCGCAGCCTCCTCTGGATGCGGAGGGGGCATCAGGGCTGCCGGCTGGGCCTTAGTTTATCCTCCGCGTGGGACTCCAGTGCTGGGGACACGGAGCTCGGGCACTGCGCCCCACACAAAGCCAGCAGCTCCAACGGCTGTTGCCTGAGTGAAGAGCCCCCACACCCACAGCCAGGAAGACAGCGGCGCTCATCCCCACGCTCAGAATGAAAACAAGTGGCTCGGTGGGTGAACATCGCCCTATGAACCAGGAAGCCACAGCTGGATTCCCAGACAGGGCACATGCCCAGTGTCAGGAGGCAGCCAATCAGTGATTCTCTTTCATCATTGATGTTTTTTCATCTCTCTCCTTCTTCCTTCATTTCTGACATCAATAAAAATTATGTTTTAAAAATGGATGTTCGATTTTGTTTTGAATGCTTTTTCTCCATCTATTGATATGATCATGTGATTTTTGTCTTTCAATTTGATTATGTGATGTATCACATTTATTGATTTGCAAAAAGAAAAAGAAAAAAGCCTTGCATCCCTGGAATAAATCCCACTTGGTCATGGTGTGTGATCTATCTTTGATATATTGCCGGATGCAATTTGCTAATAATTTGTTGAGGATTTTAGCATCCATGTGCATCAGGGATATTGGCCGGTAATTCTTTTTCATTGTGTTGTCTTTGTCTGGTTTTGTAATTAGGGTAATGCTGGTCTCGTGAAAAGAGCTTGGAAGTGTCCTTCATCTTGGATATTACTGACACAGTTTGAGGAGTGTAGGTGTCAGTTCTTCTTTGAATGTTGGTAAAACTCCCTTGTGAAGCTGTCTGGACCAAGGCTTTTGTTTGTTTGTTTGTTGTTGTTTGTTGTTGTTTTTTTTATTTTTATTATGGCTTCAATTTCCTCAGTTGTTATTGGCCTATTCTGGTTTTCTGATTCTTCCTGATTCAGTTTTTGAAGATTGTGTTTTTCTAGGAAGTTGTCCATTTCCTCTAGGTTGTCCAGCTGGTTGACATATAGTTGATCATAGTATTTTCTTACAATCCTTTGTATTTCTGTTGTGTTAGTTGTTACTTCTCCACTTTCCTTTCTGATTTTATTTGTTGGTGTCTTCTCTCTGTTTTTTTTTTTTTTTTCATGAGTCTGGCTAAGAGTTCATCAATCTTGTTTACTTTTTCAAAGAACCAGCTCTTGGTTTCATTGATTTTTTTTGTAGTCTCCATGTTATTTTTTTCTGCTAGAAACTTTATTTTTTCCTTCTTTCTACTGACACTGGGTTTTTCTTGCTGTTCTCCTTCTAATTATTTAATTTGCAGGGTTAAATAGTTTATTATTAATTTTTCATGTTCTTCAAAGTATGCCTGCAGTGCTATGAACTTCCCTCTCAGGACTGCTTTTCCTTTGTCCCAGAGATTTCAGATGGTTGTGTGTTCATTTTCATTTGTTTTCAGGAAGTTTTGTATCTCTTGCTTGATCTTATTGATAACCCATTCAGTGCTTAGTAATATGCTATTTAGCTTCCATGTATTTAAATGTTTTGAGTGTTTTTACTCTAGTTGATTTATAATTTCATTCCACTGTGATCTGATAAGATGCTTGATATGATTTCAATCTTCTTGAACTTGAAGAGACTTGTTTTGTATCCTAACATGTAGTCTATCTTTGTGAATGATCCACGTGCACTTGAGAAGATGTTATTCTGCTGCATTGGGGTGAAATATTCTATAAATGTAAATTAAATCCATCTGACCCAGTGTGTTCTTTAGAGTCACTGTTTCCTTGTTAATTTTTTGTCTGGAAAATCTACCCAGTGAAATCAGTGGGAGTGACTATATTGTTGTCAATCTCATCCTTAAATTTATCTATAAGTTACTAGAGGCCCGGTGCACAAAATTTGTGCAATCCCCTCAATCCAGCCTGCAGCCTCTCTAATTTGGGACCCCTCGGGGGATGTCTGACTATTGGTTTAGGCTTGATCTCAGGGATTGAGCCTAAACCATGAGTTGGACATCCCTCTCACAATCTGGAACCACTGGCTCCTAATCACTTGCCTGACTGCCTGGTTGCCCCTAACTCCCCCCTCCCCTGCCAGCCTGGTTACTCCCAACCACCCCTCATGCGGGCCTGGTCACCCCTAACAGCCCCCACGCTGGCCTGGTTGCCCCACGCAGCCTGCTGTTTAGTTGTTTGGTCATCCCACACCCTCCTGCCAGCCTGGTCGCCCCATGCAGCCTGCTTGTTCAGTCATTTGGTCGTCCCTCACTAACACTCCTGCCACCCTGATCATAGGCAGCATCTTGTGAGGGCATGAGGGTTAATTTGCATATTATCCTTTTTATTATATAGGATATTTGTGTGCTGCAATATTGGGTGCTTAGTTGTTTACCAGGGTTCTATCCTCCTGTTGGATTGATCCCGTTAGTATTAGGTAATGACCTTTGTTGTCCCTTGTGATGGCCTTCATTTTGAAGTCTATTTTGTCAGGTATAAGTATTGCTATTCCAGCTTTTTTTTCCTTCTTTTCTATTTGCATGAAAAATTTCCCCCCATTCCTTCATTTTTATCCTGTGTGAATCTTTTGCTCTGAGGTGGGTCTCTTGTAGACAGTATGTAGTTGTGCCATGTTTTTGCATCCATTCAGCTACCCTGTCTTTTGATTGGAGCATTTCATCCATTTACTTTTAAGGTTATTATTGACAGGTACTGATTTGTTGCCATTTTAATTCTATATGCCTATGTTTTTCCCTCTATATATTTCTATTATTATTTCAGCAGTTCTTTTAGAATTTCTTGTAGTGCTGGTTCGGTGGTGATAAACTCCTTTAACCATTTTTTTGTCAGGAAGCTCTATTTCATCATCTATTATGACTGATAGCCTTGCTGAGTAATCTTAGCTTCAGATTCTTGCTTTTCATTATCATGAGTACTTCATGACATTCCCTTCTGGACTATAGAGTTTCTGATGAGAAGTTAACTGTCACACTCATGGAAGCTCCTTTTAAGGTAACTACCTTTAAGATTCTCTGTTTGTCTTCAATTTTTGGCATTTTAATTATAATATATCTGGGTTTGTTTGGGTTCTTCTTTCTTGGGACTCTTTTTGCCTCCTGAACTTGTGTGACATTTTCCTTCACCAGGCTAGGGGAGTTTTCTGCTATTCTTTAAACATGTTCTCTATCCCTTGCTCACTTTCTTCCCCTCTGGCACACTTATTATGCAAATATTGTTATGTTTCATGTTGTCCCACACCTCCCTTAAACTGTTCTCCTGTGTTTTTTCCTTTGGTTCTCTGTGTGATTTTTTTCCCTACCCTATCTTTTTTAAAAAAATATATTTTATTGGTTTTTTATGGAGAGGGATAGAGAGTTAGCAACATTGATGAGAAACATTGATCAGCTGCCTCTTGCACACCTCCCACTGGGGATGTGCCCGCAACCAAGGTATGTTCCCCTGACTGGAACTGAACCCGGGCCAATGCTCTATCCACTGAGCCAAATCAGTTTAGGCAATATCCTATCTTCTAATTCACTAATATGATCCTTGGCTTCCCCTAGTCTGCTGTGCTCTTAATTATTACTATGCCATTCTTTATGTTACTTTGTCCTTTCTCATGCTGCTGAGCATTTTTGCCATTATTATTCTAAATTATAAGCCTGATAAATTTCTTCTCTCCATTTCATTTAACTCTTCTTCTGGAGAATTCTCTTGTTCTTTCATTTGGGTGTGGTTTTTTTGTCTCCCCATTTTGGCTGCCTGTTTGTGTTTGTGACTACGTATTAGGTAGATCTGCCATGCCTCTCAATCTCTAGTGCAGGACAGTGTCAAACACTGTTTCTGACTAATTAAGCTCAGATCAAGACTCAAAGCCTCCGGAGATCCACTTCTATCTGCAGACTGATTGGCTTCAGCCTTGAGTAGTCTAAGACAATCATCCTCAGGTAGATGAGAGGTTTCCCAACTGGGTGGGGCAATGTCTTCTACCTGGAGTATAATTGTTGTTTTTTAAAAAATGTTTTATTGATTTTTTTCACAGAAAGGAAGGGTGAGAAATAGAAAGCTAGAAACAATGAAGAGAGAGAAACATTGATCAGCTGCCTCATGCACACCTCCCACTGGGGACGTGCCCACAACCAAGGTACATGGCCTTGACCGGAATCGAACCTGGGATTCTTCAGTCCACAGCCAACACTCTATCCACTGAGCCAAACCAGTAATTGTTATTCTTAGTCTTTTAATGGGCCCCAGAAACACCACAGGGTGGAGCAAAGGGTTTTCTAATAGGGTGGGTCAACTTTTTTACCCCCAGGCAAGAATAGCCTGGACTGCAAAGATAAAGAAAGATATCCTCCACAGTGAAGGGGAATGACCCAGCACAGGAAACCAGGCTGTATGCAATCTGAGCTCCAACCTCAGAGCACCCAACCCTGGCTTCTGCTCACATAGCTCCAGTCCACTCTGCCCTCCCTTTGCGAAGCCAAATGTGAGTGGCTGTACACAGAATTTTGTGCACTGGACCTTTAAAAGACTGACTCTATTTCTAGCCGGCCCTCTCTGGTAGACAGCAACCCTGCTGCTTTTCACAGCCAAATGTTATGTGGGCACCTTCCTCAGTCCAGTTGATCTCTGCTGCGAGTCCCAGGATGAGGTTTACACCCCTAAGTTCTCAAGGGCAAACTTCCACAGCTGAGATATTCTGGAATTTCAGCTGCTGTCAGTGGGAGTCCAGCCAGCCCTTCCACACCTCTGCCCTTTCTATCAGGCTGTCTGGAGTCTCTGCTTTCTGGCCTCGGTTATCAGGGTTCTTTCTCTCCAGCTGGTCTTCAGCTGATTATTCAGAATTTTTGGTGTGTATTTTAGTTGTAATTCCAGTTTGGTCCTGGGAGCGTGTGAATGTACCATCCACTGGCTCGGCCATCATTTTTAGTCCCAGTGATGCATATTTTAGCATCTTTTACAGTTACTGAAACTGAGTCTTAAAGAGATTAAGATAAAATATAGTGTTTTTTAACATAAAAATTACAGAACACATAAAGAACATACAACATAAACTTGAAATAACCAATAGTCTGAAAGAGACATAAAAATATATTTAAAATTATAAAAGCAATAGAAACCATTGTAAGATATTATGGAAAAAAGAACAGACTGATTTGGAAAACACTAAATTAAAAATCATGAAATGGAAAAATATAGTTACCAAAAAGCCCAAAACACACCCCTCAGCGGACAGGCTGGGAGTATGGAAATGCGGGAGGGAGGGAGGATGGGGAAGAGAGGGTTAATCTGCACAAGGTTTCCTTTTGGCGTGATGGAATGTTCTAAAAGACTACTGTGATGGTCGCACACCTCTATAAATACACCAAAGGCCATTATTATTATTACTTTTAAATAGGGAATGCTTCACAAATTTGCGTGTCATCCTTGCCCAGGGGCCAGGACGTATCGTTCCAGTTTTGGTGTATGTGCTGCCAAAGCAAGCACAGGGCCATTATTTTTATGTGCCTCACATGCATGAACTTTGTTAGGTACTAGGAAGCCACATTTTTTTCCCTTGATTTTAGTGGAGTGACATTGCTTGATAAAATTATGTTTCAGGCATATGATTATATAATAATACATCATCTGTATATTGTATTGTGTGCACCACCCATGTAAATTATCTATATATGTAAAGAGGTAATATGCTAATTGTCCGTTCTGGTGTCCCAGTAAGGACCGGTGTGCGTACTGAAGACCAGCAGGAGGCTGCGTGTGCAGGGGCGGCAGCCGGAGCCCAGCTCCCGGGTCTGCGGAGAGCCTGCTGGGAGCCGGACTGCGAAGAAGGAAGAGGAAGCGGCCACGGGAGCTCTTCCAACCCCCCTGCACAGACACCCCACCCCGGCCCCGCACCCCCTGGGGGACAGACACCCTACCCCGGCCCCGCACCCCCTGGGGGACAGACACCCCACCCCGGCCCCGCACCCCCTGGGGGACAGACACTCTACCCCGGCCCCGCACCCCTGGGGGACAGACACCCTACCCCGGCCCCGCACCCCCTGGGGGACAGACACCCCACCCCGGCCCCGCACCCCCTGGGGGACAGGGAGGCTGCACTGACGGGGAGAAGATGCAGCCTCCAACCCCTGGCAATCTCTTTCCCGGCCACCCCCGCCAGGGGCACCCCAACCACGGCAGGACAGCGGCCACCTGTCATCGCCCAGAGGAACCTGGGGCCTCCGGGGCACCAACAACTCTGCTCCCCACAACTCCAGACCTGGAGGCAGCCCGAGCGGCTCAGACCCCGCAGCGGCAGCGCGGCCCCTGCAGAGCAAGCCTGAGCCCGCTGGGGTGGGGTAAACCCGCCCGCCCGAGCCCCCCTGGCAGGCACAGCTGAGGAACAGCCACTACAATGTAGAGAATGGCGCCAACGCCGAAACCGGTGTGGCTCAGTGGATGGAGCAGCGGCTGGCAGACCGGAGGGTCCCAGGTTGGATTCTGGTCAAGGGCATGAACCTTGGTTGCGGCACATCCCCAGGAAGGGGTGTGCAGGAGGCAGCTGATCCATGTTTCTCTCTCATTGATGTTTCTAGCTCTCTCCCTTCCTGTCTGTAAAAAAATCAATAAAATATATTTAAAAAAAAAAAAAAGAATGGCGTCAAGCAGGAAAGTTTGACAGTTTATACCCCCTTCGGCCTCGCTGCCCCCCTAGCACTCCCTAATGCCCCGTCCCCCTCCAGCACCTCCAAGGACAACCATGGCCACAGGGCTGCTGGCCAGAGCCCACCCTTCCGAGGCCTGCAGACTCTCTGCAAAGCTTCCATAGCTACAGTCCCAGGAAACAATCATGCCCTCCTCCCCTAATCAGCAAGCAGGCCGGCAGGCAGAGTGGTTAGAGGCAATCAGGCAGTCCCGGATTATGAGAGGAATGTCCACCTGCCAGTTTGGGCCCAATCCCAGCAGGAGAACATCCTTCGAGGGGTCCCAGATTGGAGAGGGTGCAGGCCAGCCTAAGGAACCCCCCACCTTGTGCACAAACTTCATGCACCGGGCCACTAGTCTATATAATAAAAGCCTGAGAGAACGCTTTGGTGGAAGGACTGCACAACCAGTCACTATGACACGCACTGACCACCAGGGGCAGATGCTCAACGCAGAAGCTGCCACCTTGTAGTCAGTGCGCTCGGGAGCGCTGTTCAGCCAGAAGCCGGGCTCATGGCTGACGAGTGCAATGGTGGTGGCTGAAGCCACTCTGCCTCCAGGGCAGCACTCAGGAACAGTGAACCGAGAGGTAAGGAGCAAGCAGGCGGGCTGTAAGGCGTGAGTGGTGCTGGACTGCAAGAGGGATGTCTGATTTGTCCTGGGCCCAATCCCCATGGGATTAGGCCTAAATCTATCAGGACGGGGACTAAGCCAGCAGTTGGACATCCCCTGAGAGGTTCCGGACTGAAAGAGGACCCAGGCTGTGCTGAGGCCCCCCTCCGTGCACGGATTCCATGCACTGGGCCTCTAGTAAATTTATAATTGTTTACTCCCCACCCCAAATAGTATGAAAGGGGGGTGGGGTTGGAAATTAATACCTGATTAGAATTGAAACATGCGATAATCCTTTATTACTTGGGAGGGTAATTACTTTATTAAGACAATTGAATGCTAATTTCAAGGGTAATTTCTAAAAACATGTAGCAGGTATAACTTCCAAAACTGTACAGGTAAGAAAATAACCCTCACTCAACTTTACTGGAAAACGAGAACATGAGCAATGCAGAAAAGCATGGTAAATAGGAAGCATGTTTCCTTTTATTGGTCCCACTGAGGCTGCAGTCTCGGAGAGTTTGCATCTTGTCTTGTTTCTGTATCTTCAAGTGTATAGAACAGCCCTCATGCAAAAAGAAATTGCTCATTAAATGGCAATATGCTCATTAAGTTTTGAACATTTTTATAAGAAAAATATTAATTCATCCTAAATATTTGAAAATTAATTAGGGTCAACATTTATCCATTACTTGGTAACTGAATGTAGTTTATTTTTATATCCTTTGGACTTTTTAAAAATTTGGGCCAATATTTTAAAATTTATTTTCAAATAAAAGTCTTTATTCTGGAGACTATTGCAGATGTCCCCCATTGTGCCCCTCCACCTAGTTCCCACCCCACCCCAGACCTTTACCCCGCTGTCTGGTATGATCTTTTTAAAAAATATTTTTAATTAATTTTTAGAGAGGAAGGGAGATAGAAACATCAATAATGAGAATCAATTGGCTGCCTCCTGCACACCCCACTGGGAATCTGCCCTTGACTGAAACTGAACCCCTATCATTCCGTCACCAGGCGAAGGCCCTATCAACTGAGCCATAGCCAGCCAGGGAGATAGGTAAGATCTATGGTTAATCTCTTCCTGCTCCCCCTTCCCTGTTTCCTCTGAGATTGGTCCGTCTGTTCATGTTTCAATCCCTCTGATTCTATTTTATTCATGAGTTTATTTTGATCATTAAATTTCTTGTTCATTTTGATTTTTAGACTCAATTGTTGATAGATATGTATTTGTTGAGATTACCCTTCAACATTTCATTTAATAATGCTTTGGTGGTGATGAAATACTTTAGCTTTTTGTTTGTGAAGCTCTTTATCTGATCTTCAATTCTAAATGAGAATTTTGCTGGGTAATCTTTGTTGTAGGTCCTAGCTATTTATCACTTTAAATACTTATTGCCACTCCCTTCTGGCCTGCAAAGTTTCTGTTGAGAAATCAGCTGACAGTCACATGGGTGCTCCCCTTGTAGTTAACTAACTGCCTTTCTCTTGCTGCTTTTAAGATTCTCTTTGTTAGGAAACCAAGAGGGTGGCATAGGTAATCACCTATACTTGCTGCCTCTCACAATCACATCAAAATTACAATTAAGCCTAAACTGGTTTGGCTCAGTGGATAGAGCGTCAGTCTGCAGACTGAGGGGTCCCAGGTTCGATTCCGGCCAAGGGCATGTGCATTGATTGCGGGCACATTCCCAGGAGGCAGCTGGTCGATGTTTCTCTCATCGGTGTTTCTAACTCTCTATCCCTCTCCCTTTTTCTCTGTGGAAAACTATATATATATATATATATATATATATATATATATATATATACACACACACACACACACACACATATATATATAAATTTATATATAAATTGTAACTAAAAGGCAGAACAACTACCACCCAGAACCACGGGAAAGCTGGCTAAGTGGAAGTTCCACAACTAGAGAGGTGAAGAAAGAGCAGTGAGAGTGGTAAGAGGTGCAGAGGTAGGAAAAGTGCTGGCACCTGGATGTGCTGTTCTTTTATTGGGAGGGAGATACAAGCTCCCACTGCCTCTGAACTCCAGATCCAGGTGAGACTCTGGGGGACCCGGCACATACGGGGAGAAACTGGACTGTCGGACATCAGGACAGGAACACGAGGGAGGCTTTCTATCAGAGGTGCTTGCAGAGATCATTGTTCGTGCACAGGGCGGGGGATGTGGAGAGCAATGGACTTCTACAGTTCAGGGCTGAATGGCAGCCATTGCTGTTTGCTCCGCCCTGGTGATTCCCAGAGACCCCACCCAACCCAATTGAAAACCCCACCCAAGATGTGTGCATCGGCTTTTGTATACACATGGCCTGTTCTTTTGTCAAAAGGTACTGCAGCAGGGTCAGAGAGCCCCAGAGATTCCAAAAGAAGGCCCAAGGCTCAGCAGCAGCAGCAGCCTTACTTCACAAATGGACAATCCTATGGGTGCTCCCTTGTAGGTAATTAACTGTTTCTCTTGCTGCTTTTAATATTCTGTCTTTTGCTCTTGGCATTTTAATTATGATGTGTTTTGGTGTAGTCCTCTTTGGATTCCTTTTGTTTGGGATTCTGTGCATTTCCTGGACTTGTCTTTCTGTCACCAGGTGGGGGAAGTGTTCTGTCATAATTTCTTCAAATAGGTTTTCAGTATCATGCACTCTATCTTCTTCTGGCACCCCCATAATTCTGATGTTGGTGTGCTTGAAGTTCTCCCAGAAGCTTCTTACACTATTTTCAAAATTTTAAATTCTTTTTCCTTTTTACTTTTCTGGCTGAGTGCTTTTTGCTTCTTTGTATTTCAAATATTTGACTTGATTCTTGCGTTCCTCTAGTTTGCTGTTGGGTGTCTGTATACTATTTATTATTTCAGTCAATGTATGTTTAATTTCTAGTTGGTCCTTTTCCATATCTTTGAGGGTCTCGCTAAATTTATCAGCCTTTTCTAGAAAATTCTTGAAAACCCTTATAACCATGGTTTTGAACTCTATCTCCAGTTGTTTGTTTTCCTCCATTTCTTTTGTTTGTGATCTTTTTGTCTCCGAATTTTCACTGCTTCCCTGACTTGGTAGGGTAGCTTTGTGTGCTGGGTGTCCTATATGGGCCAGTGGCGCGGCCTCCCCACTTACCTGAGGTGAACACTCTTGGTGTACCCCTTTGTGGACTCTGTGTACAGCTTATTTGCAGTTAAGTATTGATTGTTGCTGATATCACTGGGAGGAGCTGATCTCCAGGCCAATTGGCTGTGAGGATAAGCTGTGTTTTTGCCAGGAGACAGCCTTATTTGACTAGACTTGCAAAATTGCAAAAGCCTCTGTGCCCAGCTTGGATGAGGCGGAGTTTCAGGGTGGAGCATACAGCCTTTGCTTCATGTCAGCCCCACCCTAACACTGCAAGCACCTTTAAGAGAAAGGCACTCTTGAGTTTTCTCACTGCCAGTCTAGTCTCTCCCCCAATGAATCTGGACTCCCAGATTCTCGCCTGGAACTGGTGTTCAGCACAGTCCAGAGCTTTTGTCTCCTTCCCACTAGAGCAGTCCAGAGGCACAGTCAACAGTTCATCCTCTGTGAGCATTCACGTGTACGCCTTCAGAATTCTGCCTTTTGCAGCTCCCCTGAGTTTCCACCTTACAGCCCAGATTCTCCCTGTATGAGCCTAGGTCCCCAGGGTCTCACCCAAAACTGGGGTTCAGTGCAGTAGGAACTAGGGCTCAGCACAGTCTGGAGCTTTTCTCTCCTTCCAGCTAGAGAACACAAGCCAGGCACTCAGCCACCCCATTTTCTCTGGCTCCGTCCTCCCAGCAGGCTTGAGCGTGACAGTGTGTCCGTATCTCAGGGTTTTACAGTTCTTCTGATTTTCCTTGTGGTTCCTTTTTCCTTCTAGTTGTAGAATTTCCAGTTAGTCAGCTTTCCTGTGGCTCTGCATGATGTCTGTTTTATCTTTTAGTTGTATTTTTGAAAAATTGTGCGAAGCAGCAGTTTACTTGTTTACCTATGCCATCATCTTGGTTTTCCTCAAGAGGTAGATTTTTTTTTTAAAAGGACTTGTAATAGAAAAATTGAACCATGTACAGTGACTACAACTGTAGAGTTCAGAAATTTGGGGACCAGATTTTGATGAATAGTCACCTGTTATTAATGCTGCTCTTGTGAACACTGTTAATCTTGCTGAAATCCTCTTTCATTTCAATGGCCTCCAGAACATTTGTTTTTGGAGCTAACTGTTGTGCTGTCCAATACAGTATCCAATAGCTACATATGAAAATTTCAATTAAAAAAAATTTAAATATATATTTTATTGATTTTTTTTTTACAGAGAGGAAGGGAGAGAGATAGAGAGCCAGAAACGTCGATGAGAGAAAAACATCGACCAGCTGCCTCTTGCACACCACCTACTGGGGATGTGCCCGCAACCAATGTACATGCCCTTGACCAGAATCGAACCTGGGACCTTTCAGTCCGCAGACTGACGCTCTACCACTGAGCCAAACCGGTTTCGGCATCAATTTAAAAAATTTTAAATCATACCCTCTCATACTAGCCCAGTTACATGTGGCGAACAGCTGCCCTACTGAATATTTGTTCCTTCCAGAAAATTTTGTTGAGCAACTTTGAGTTGTCTTTCAAAATATCTTCTGGGCAAGAAACCAAGATGGCGGCCTAGGAAAGCACCTAAGCTGCCGCCTTGCACAACAATTTCAAAGCAACAACTAAAAGACAGAACAGACATCATCCAAAACCACAGGAAAGCTGGTGGAGTGGGAAATCTACAATGAGCAAGGAGAGGCTCATGGATCTGATTGGGAGACACCAGAGCACAGAAGGACGGCCAAAGGCCTGGCTGGTGGAAGGGGAAAGGCAGTCCCTGATTGCACTGAACCCTTTTCCGACTGTACTGAACCCCAACTCCGGTCAAAACACCGTGGATCTACGCCAGCCGTGAGCAAACTATGGCCCGTGGGCCAGATCCAGTCTGTTCGGCTGTTCTATCCGGCCCTCGGAGCCAAAAGAGCGGAGGGTTCTCTTGCTCTCCCCTCCGCTCCTTCACCAGCAGCACAAGATGAGAGTGCCAGCATGGTCAGGTTGCTTTTGTTCCAGCCCCAAAGCCCCAATAAAAGGGATGGCAGGGCCAGAGCAGTGAATAGTTCTCCCACTAGAGTTGGACTACTGCCTGGCCCCCATTATCACCAAATTAAATTTCTTTAAGTCTCTTTTCATTTGTGTGCGGACTCAAACCCTGAATTGGAACCCTTTCCACGCAGGACGTGAACGATTCCTATACCTCTCCTCCAACTTTATTATTTCAGATACATTCTTGTCTCTTTGCAGCTCCACATTGACCCTTCTGAAAATGGGTATATGTTTTTACTAAACATTTAGTAACAAGTACCATGCTATCACCATACACCCATTCTGTCCATTGAGTCCCAAACTGCCCTCCCACTAACGACGGACACCCAGAGCCAATGCAGACACATTCATGACCACGGTCTACTTTGGGCCTGCAACCTATCCTGGCTCATTTTCCATCATGGGGTTGCATATAAGTATTTTTGTCCAGTCAGAGATCCTTACAGCAATGTGAGGGCAGTAACCGCATGTATTTCTGCAATATTTTTCATAAGTAAAGTGTCATTTTACATCATTAATGTGATAACTGCTGTATCTAATACTAAATTATAGCAATGTGGGGACTGACCATTGGCCCCAAACTATTCCCAGGTAAAATTTGAGTATGAAATTCTTGTCAATGTTCTGAAGTCCAATACAATTTACAGAGGAAAGCCAATTCTGAAAAGCACATGCTTAACTATTTCAATGAAATGGCAACTATCCGCTTTCAAATGCTTTATAGCTAAAATGTATTATAGGTAAAGCAAATATTATAAACATTGTTAAACGTAGGTGGTGAACATATAGGTGATCAATGTTCTAGACTTTTAGCTTTTCTATATGCCTAAAATTTTCCATAATGAAAAGTTAAAAAATACCATCACATTTTATCTATTGAGCAGCCTGTGGGCATTTGGACTGTTTAGCTATTATGATTAATACCACATAGATTACTCACATACACTTCTTTATGTATAAGCTTCAATGGTTTTATAAGTTTAACACATTAATATTATAAAATAGGTTGTGCTCAGGCCCCATCCAGTAATGCTATTTTCAAGCCTCAAGTTTAATAAATTTCAATAAAACCAGAATGACTAGAATTTTCAGGGAAGGTTGTTCTGGTAGCTTTCTGGTGAAGTGAGAGCTAGACAACATGCCATTTATTTGTTTTGTTTCAATGTGTCCCCAGATTCTGCCTTTGTAAAAATAGTACAGAATAAGCCTAGCCATGTCTCACAGGCGATTAAAGGCTCTGCAGGGTCTCCTGATAACTGGCAGCTGCTGCTGGGGATGTACAGAACAATGCCTCTCACAAGGTGTGCTCATTGGGTTTTGAATTGAGAACACAGTGTGAGGTGGCTTTTGTAAGAAACTCTGTAGTGTATTTTTAAAATCTGCTTCTAGTTATCTTACTACAATTAATTAGTGCCTAACTATATGCCACACACTTTTCATTCTGTCCTACCTTCATACAGCTCAGACTATGTAAGTGAGCACCAGTGAGGGTGGTGGCAGTGCACTGTTCTCACCAGAGAGAACAGGTACACTTTCCATGTCTCTTCTACTCGACTGCATGGTGCCAACATGCTCATGTAACTGTCTCTTAAAAAGTAATTCTGGATCCAAGATGGCGGCTTATGTTAACACACCTAAACTCCTGCTGTGCACAATTTAAAAACTACAACTAGCTGAAACTGGTTTGGCTCGGTGGATAGAGCGTCAGCCTGCCGACCGAAGGGTCCCCAGTTCGATTCCGGTTAAGGGCATGTACATTGGCTGGGGGCACATCCCCGGGTGTGTGTGTGTGTGTGTGTGTGTGTGTGTGTGTGTGTGTGTGTGTTATCTCTTATCGATGTTTGTGATTTTTCTATCCATCTCCATTCCTCTATAAAATATCAATTTAAAAATATTACAACTAGCCGAAACCGGTTTGGCTCAGTGGTAGAGCGTCGGTCTCTGGACTGAAGGGTCCCGGGTTCAATTCCGGTCAAGGGCATGTACATTGGTTGCAGGCACATCCCCAGTAGGGGGTGTGCAAGAGGCAGCTGGTCAATGTTTCTCTCTCATTGACGTTTCTAGCTCTTTATCTCTCTCCCTTCCTCTCTGTGAAATATCAATAAAATATATTTTTAAAAAATATATTACAACTAAAAGACAAAACGTCTACTACCCAGAACCACGGGAAAGCTGGCTGAGTTGAAGCTCTACAACTAGACTTATAGAAAAATGAACATTCAAGGCAGAAGAGTTATAAAAACTGAGATATAAGGGCACGTATGTGATACGAGCTGGCAGTGGATCCCAGATGGTGGAGGGAATTGCTTTCTTCAACAGAAGAGACAAGCTCCCAATCTCTCTGAAATCCAGTTTCTGGGGAGAAGCTGGACTGTCTGCCATGGGGTCTGAAAGTGAGGGTGGCTTGCTTGCAGAGCTGCACGCAAGAATAATTGTTTGCAGTGCTGGGGTGCGAGAGGTGGTAAGGACGCCATCAGAGAGGCAGAGAAGGCTGACTGACAGCCATTGCTGTTGGCCATGCCCCAGCCTATTGACGCCCTGAGACCCTGCCCCGCACAATCTACAAAAACACCCAAGCTCCAAGCAGTGGCTTTTGCATATGAATGGCCTTCTCTAGTGGTTTAACCTGCAAATTTGCAACCTGGTGCAGACAGCTCCAAAGCCTCCAAGCTCTAAGCAGAGAAGAGAGGACTGTGGTTCTCGCTGTAGCTCCTGCAGGGTGGCCTGACAGTAGCTGAACTGCACCCCATTGGAGATCCAGAAGCCAGCGTACCTAGTGATCAGTGTGACACCCCAGATTTCAACTCCTCACATCCATAAGTGACACATTCGGGAGGTGGACACAGTGAGCACCAAAGCCCACTGAAACAAGGCCTGTACCATAAGCGTTTCTCCAGCGTAGCAGTTCTTCCATTATAGACAGAGGGTCCTCACAGCCAATTGGCCTGGAGGTCAATTACTCCCAGTGTATCAACAGCAATCAAGGCTTAACTACACCATGACTTTGCACTGAACCCACAAAGGGGTATACCAAGAACGTCTACCTCAGGTGATTGGGGAGGCTGAGCTACTGGCCCCTACAGGTAGATCATGTACCACATAAAGCCACTCCATCAACACAGGGAGGCAACCAAAATGCGGAGACACAGAAGCATGTCACCAAAGGGAGAGATGGAGGGAAGTAAACTACTAGAAGACAAAGTTCAGAATCACATTTATAAGGTTACTCAAGAATCTTCTAAAAACTGCTGAGAAACTTGAAGAGACCTTCAAGAACCTTAATGAGAATACCAAAAAAATAGAAAGGATCAGTCAAAAATTAAGCATACACTGTCTGAAATAAGAACATACAGAAACTCAACTGTAGATCAATGTACACCAAGAGTCAAACGAAAGATTTGGAATATGAGGAAACAAAAAAACATTCAACCAGAGAGGTAGAAAGAAAGAATCCAAAAGTGTGAGGATAATGTAAGGAGCCTCTGGGACGGCTTTAAGCGTACCAACATCTGGATTTGTGGGGTGGCAGAAGAAGAGAGAGAGCAGCTGAAACCAGTTTAGTTCAGTGGATAGGTCCCCGGTTCGATTCTGGTCAAGGGCATGTACGTTGGTTGCAGACACATTCCCAGTAGGGGGTGTGCAAGAGGCAGCTGATAGAGGTTTCTTTCATCGAAGTTTCTAACTCTCTATCCCTCTCTCTTCCTCTCTGTAAAAAATCAATAAAATATATATATATATATATATATATATATATATATATATATAGAGAGAGAGAGAGAGAGAGAGAGAGAGAGAGAGAGAGAGAGAAGGATATTGAAGGCCTATTGAAAGAAATAATGATAGAAAACTTTCCCTGCATGGTGAAAGAAGTAGAGTTACAAGTCCAGGAAGTGCACAGAACCCCAAACATGAATCCAAAGAGGACCACACCAAGACATATCATAATTAAAATGCCAAGGGCAAAAGGCAAAGAGAGAATCTTATAATCAGCAAGAAAAAAAGTGTTAGTAACCTATGAGGGAGCACTGAAAGGACTATCAGCTGATTTCTCAATAGAAACTATGCATGCCAGAGGAAGTGGCAAGAAATATTCAGTGATGAACAGCAAGAACCTACAACCAAGATTACTCTACCCAGAAAAGCTATCATTGAGAATTGAAGGTCAGATAAAGAGCTTCACAAACAAAAAGCTAAAGAAGTTCATTACCACCAAACCAGGATTACATGAAATGCTGAAAGGTATTCTGTAAGATGAAGAAGAAAAAGGTAAAGGTAAAAACTATGAGCACCAAAAAGTTATCAAATACATAACTACCAACAAGTGAATCTAAAAATCAAGTGAATAAAAAATCTGAACAACAGAATGGACTGGTGAATATAATAGAATCAGGGATACAGAAAGGGAGTGGACTGACAAATCTCAGGGGGAAGGGTATCTGAGGGGTGCGGGAAGAGACTGCACAAAAGTCTTATACCTATGGATGAAGACATGCCAAAACCAGTTTGGCTCAATGGTAGAGCGTCGGTCTGCGGACTGAAAGGTCCCCGGTTCAATTCCGGTCAAGGGCATGTACATTGGTTGAGGGCACATCCCCTGTGGGGGGTGTACAAGAGACGGCTGGCTGATGTTTCTCTCTCATCGACGTTTCTAGCTCTCTATCTCTCTCCCTTTCTCTCTGTTAAAAAATCAATAAAATATATATATTTTTAAAAAGACAGTGGCAGGGGTAAGGGCATGGGGTGGGGTGGGGAATTAGGTGGAAGGGTGCTATGGGGGGAAAAAAGAGGAACACCTGTAGTAATCTGAACAATAAAGATTTATTATATTTAAAAAAAATTAATTCTGGAAACTTTAGGAATAAGCAATTTGGTTTGGTTTCCTAGTCTGATAACAGCACAATTTGATATGCTACCAAATTCTTTATTTATTTTTTTCCCAATTTTTTTATTAAGGTATTATATGTGTACATATCTTACCATTGCCCCCCCCCCCCACCTCCCATTCATGCGCTCCCTCCCCAGAGTTCTGTGTTTGTTGGTTGTATTCATGTATATCAGTCCTTCGGTTGTTCTCTTATCTCCCTCCAGGTCTCCTTCCCCTCCCTGCTGTCATTTGACAATCTGCTTGTTTTATGGTGGCTATCTCAGGACCACACGAATAGAGTCCGCTCCTCCTCTGGTTCTCACTGCCCCTCCCCCTGGGCCCCACTGCTTCCCCTGGGACACACAGCTCACCCGGGGCACAGGGCCCCCTGGGACACACGGCTCACCAGGGGCACAGGGCCCCCTGGGACACACGGCTCACCCGGGGAACACGGCCGCCTGGACATATGGCTCACCCAGGGCACACGACCCCTCTCGGGCGCTGGGGTTGCGTATTGGAGGGGCCGCGATAGCTCCTTGATAGCACGGCAGGCAGGCTGGGACGGTTGCAGTAGGGCTGAGATGGCTGCAGGCGGGTAGACCGCCCTCAAAGGTGTTTTGTTCGGTGCGGAAGCAGAGCAGAGGCTAAGTTCTGAGGCCGCCCACTCTCTGAGCCCAGAGCGTACTGTGTTCTGTTCTCGGTGGATTTCCTTTATTTGCGGGGGCGGTGGCGGGTGGCGGTGGCTGGTGTGGCAGCGACCGTCGCTCCTGTGGTTCAATTTCCACTGTAGTTTTAAAGTTCACATGGCGGCAGTGGCGGGAGCTTCAGCTTGGCCATGCGGTGGCTGAGGGAGGACTCACCGGGGGTGGAAACGGAAGGTGCTGTGCCGGCTCCTCACCAGCATGGCGGGTGTGCTGGGAAGGTTGTGGGCGGGCTGAGATGGTTGCAGGCGGAGAGTTCCCCCTCAATGGTGTCTCCTTTGGTGCGGAAGCGGAGCTACTGTGGACACAGAGCTAAGTTCTGAAGCCACACTCTCTCTGAGCCCGGGGCGTAGTGAGCTCTGATTTCGGTGGATTCCCATTCGCGGGGGCGGCAGGTGCAGCAGCGACGGTAGCTCCTCTGTCTCAATTTCCCCTGTAGTATTAAAATCCACATGGCGGTAGTGGCGTAAGCATTGGAGCCGGCTGCTGGCTGTGGCAGCGGAAAGACTCGCCGGGGCGCAAAGGGAAGGCGCCGCGCCAGCTCCCCACCAGTACGGTGCGTGCAGAGACTGGGCCGTGCTGGCCGCAGGCCGGGAGACACTGTGACAGCTCCTCGGGATGGTTGTGGGCAGGCGCCAAAGGTCCCATATCAGCTCCCTGGTTCCCATGGCTGGCGGGCTGGCCCAGTCCTTGGGCCTCAGGGCGGAGCGAGGTCTGGCTTCCCTCATTCCCGGCGGCAGCGTCTCCGGCAGGTCCAGTTTCGCCGTAGTTTTAAACTCCACATGGCAGCAGCGGCGCCTTGCTTGGTGTCTAGTTGTAGTCTTCCCATTTCTGGGCCGAGCTGGCTGCAGGTGGGGAGACGCTGCGAGATCTTCTCGCCAGCACAGCAAGTGCGGGGGCTGGGCCGAGCTGGCTGCGGACGGGGGAGACGCTGCGCCCGCTCCTCTCCAGCACGGCGGGTGGGCTGGTATGGCTGCGGGCAGGGAGGTTGCGCTCACGGGCTTCTCGTCCAGGCGGGAGCCGAAGTCGAGGCAGAGGCCCATAACAGCTCCCATGGCGGCCGGCAGGGCTGGCCCACTCCCTGGGCACCAAGGCGGAGCGAGGTTTGGCTTCCCTCATTCCCAGCGGCAGCAGCTCTGGCAGGTCCAGTTTCGCTGTAGTTTTAAACTCCACATGGCAGCAGCAGCGTCCTGCTTTATGTCTAGTTGTAGCCTTCCCATTTCGCCAGCTTTCCTGTGGGTCTGGTGCGATCCCTTTCGATTTTATTTGTTGTTTTTTTCCAAATTGTTGAGGAGGTGGCGGCTTAGGAGACTTCCTAGGTCGCCATCTTGTTTCGGTCTCCCTGCTACCAAATTCTTACACTACTTTCTATGAAGCAAGATGATTTATCACCTATTCCTGTCCATCTACTGAGCATACAAAAGCCAACATTTACTGGGGACATAATATATGTCAGATACTAATGTGCAGCTTTTAATATTTCTCATTTGATATTCTCAAAATTATAGTGCACACAAATACTATTTTCCACATTTCACAACTGTGAAAAGAAATGACGCCGAAACCGGTTTGGCTCAGTGTATAAAGCATCAGCCTGTGGACTGAAAAGTCCTGGGTTTGATTCTGGTCAAGGGCATCTATCTTGGTTGCAGGCACATCCCCAGTGTGTGTGGGGGAGGGGTGCTGGAGGCAGCTGATCAATGGTTCTCTCTCATCGATGTTTCTAAGTCTCTGTCCCTCTCCCTTCCTCTCTGTAAAAAAACAAAACAAAAAACAAACAAACAAAAAAAAAAAAACAGTGAAATATATATATATTTTTAAAAAATAAGTGAAATTGTCTAAAGATGAACACATTACTTCAATTTTTATAAATTGAGGAATTGTCATTTGCTTCTTATATATATATTTTTTACTTTTAGAGGTAAAAGGAGGAGGGAGAGATAGAAACAACAATCAGCCACCTCCTGCATGCCCCCTGTTGAGAACCCACCAGCAAGCCCTGGGTGCATGTGATGACACTCAATTACTCACCCATACCAGTCAGGCTATCATTCCCTTTAAATATTAATAAGAATACTGGTGACAACACCACGTAACTTAAAAATTTATAAAAATGAACACATTTTATTTTTGTCTTAGCAGCTAATATAAAACTACCTTGGCCTTTAAAGCCAACTTTTTTAAAAAAAAATTATTTTATTGACTTTTTACAGAGAGGAAGGGAGAGGGATAGAGAGCTAAAAACATCAATGAGAGAGAAATATCGATCAGCTGCCTTTTACTGGAATCGAACCTGGGACCTTTCAGTCTGCAGGCTGACATGCTGTCTATCCACTGAGCCAAAACAGTTAGGGCTCCTCAACCTCTTTTTTAAAAAAAAATATATTTTTATTAATTCCATAGAGAAGAGAAAGGGAGATAGAAACATCTATGATGAGAGAGACTCATAGATGTTTCTATGTGCTCTTGACTGGAACTAACCCTTCAGTCCACAGGCCAACACTTTATCCACTGAGACAAAACAGCTAGGGCCTCAACATCTTTGGATCATGAATTCATTTCAAGTCAACAACAATAACAACAACAACAAAAAACAAATTGTGAAGACAGCAGGCATATTTCTCTTCATAAAAATCAAAGCTAAAATGTTTAGCTCTTAAAAAGGTTTCACTGTAGTGTTTCAGGAAGGGACAAACTCTGTCCTTTTAGAACATCCAATCAGGAAACATCTGTGGCCAAAAACCCAGCAGAGGTTTGGATGGGATGCACATACAAGGAGATTTCAAAGTGTTGCCCTAGCCTGTTTGGCTCAGTGGAGAAAGGATTGGTCTATGGACCAAAGGGTTCCAGGATGGATTCCAGTCAAGAGCATGTACCTCAGTTGCAGAATACTCCCAGGTCCAGGCTCTGGTCAGGGCATGTGCAGGAGGCAACCCAATCTAGGTGTTTCCCTCACATCGATATTTCTGCCTTTCCTCTCTCTGAATATCAGTGGAAATATATTCTCGGGTAAGGATTAAAAAAACTAAAACAAAAAACAAAGTGTTGAGATCTTCATATCTGGCATGAAGAAAAAACATCTTAGTTTAGGAGTGAAAAATTAAGTACATTATGATCATTTAGTCCAAAACTACGTTCTGCAACAGTGCAAGAAAAAAGGCTAAGTGCTGTCTGCGTCAAGTCCCCAGGTTCCACTCCCTCAGCAGTGATCCTCTGATGTAACTGCTTTCCACAGTGAGCTTCCTCCTGTCTCCAGGTTAAGCACAAAAATGTCAAGGCTCTCTCTGGTAATCAATATCACCATCCTATCTTCAAGAACTTTAAACATTGATAAGGTCTGGCTTAATTCTTCCTTGTGCATTTAGATAAGACCGTTGTTTACCATTCCAGTTTTATATGTTTCAAAAAGTATAAACACATTGAAACCAAAACATGAAGTATAAGGAATAAAAAATAACACAGGGGCCAAAACCCATGGTATGAGGTAGACAACAGCATACTTTATATGCAATCACCCCATCACACCCTCTCCTGGGGTGAGCTCAGGAAGCCAGCAGGCAGCCACAGCAAGGTCTCTCCAAGACTCCATGGTCGTCATGATCTAACAGCCAAGTCTGAAACAGCAACCCAAATCAAGACCCAGTGGCGTAGATGTCCTCACAGTGTCCTCAGTGTCTTCTGGGAGAGTTTCAGGTCCTGGGAGACAGGTGCCACGCTGGGGCTCCCTCAGCAGCATGATGCTGGAAGTTAATACTGGAAGCTGCGCTTGGTCTGGATGTCATCAAGGATCTGCTGCAGCTCCTCATCTTCAAAGCGCCCCTCCAGGCTGCAAGGACACAAGCAGCAATGAGTGTCTCAGTGGCTGACAATGTGCCCACACTCACATTAACTCAAGCAAATATTTATCAAAGTTGCCCTCCTCTCTATTTATCCCTAAAAACCGACACTTTTTCGTACACTGCTGGTGGGAATGCAGACTGGTGCAACCACTGTGGAGAACAGTATGGAATTTCCTCAAAAACTGAAAATGGAACTCCCATTTAACCCAGTAGTCCCACTCCTAGGAATATATCCCAAGAAACTAGAAACACCAATCAGAAAGGATATATGCACCCCTATGTTCATAGCAGCACAATTTACAATAGCTAGGATTTGGAAACAGCCTAGGTGCCCGTTAGCAGATGAATGGATCAGAAAACTATGGTACATCAACACAATGGAATACTGAGGTAGACACTCTTGGTGCACCCCTTTGCAGACTACATATACAGCCCTGTTATAGTTAAGTCTTGATTGTTGTTGGTATCCCTGGGAAGAACTGACTTTCTGGGCAATAAGATGTGGAAATCAGCTGTCTACCCTGGCATCATCTTTGTTTTTTGATGAAACTAGCTCTTGGTTTCATTTTTTTAAAGAAGTCTCCATGTTATTTCCCATCTAATATGTATTTACTTATTTTTAATGTTCTTTCTACTTAGTCTTATTTTGTCTTATTCTCTAATAGTTTGTTACAGGGTTACATAGTTTTTTAGTAATTATTCTTGTTTTCTGAGATAGGCCTGTAGTGCTGTGAACTTCCCTCTCAGAGGTGCTTTTTGTGTGTCCCAGAGATTTTGGATTGTTGTGTGTACATTTTAATTTGTTTCCAGGAAGTTTTGTATTTCATTGGTAACCTATTCATTTCTTATTAACATGTTATTTAGCTTCCATGTGTTTGAATGTTGTTTTTACTGTAGTTTACTTTTAATTTCATTCCATTGTGGTCTGAGAAGATGCTTGATATGATTTCAATCTTCTTAAACTTTCAGTGACCTGTTTTGTGTCCTAACATGTGGTCTATCTTTTTGAATGACCCATGTGCTCGAGAAGAATGTATATTCTATAGCTTTGAGATAAAATGTTCTATAAATGTCAATTAAATCTGATTCAGTGTGTTCTTTAGAATCAGTTTCCTTGTTAATTTTTTGTAAGATTTATTCAATAAAATCAGTGAACTGACTGTATTTTTGACAATCTCTCCCTTAAAGTCCTCCAGAAGTATTTTAGATAGTGTGCTCCTATATTGGGAGCATATATGTTTACCAGAGTTATATCTTCCTGTTGAATTGATCCCTTTAGTATTTAGTATTAGGAAATGACTTTTGTTGTGTCTTGTGATGGCCTTCATTTTGAAGTCTATTTTCTCAGGTATAAGTACTGCTACCCCAGCCTTTTTTCCTTTTTTCGTTTCTATTTGCATGGTACATCCCCTTGACCGGAATCTAACCCGGGACCCTTGAGTACACAAGCCGATGCTCTATCCACTGAGTCAAAGCAGTTCTGGCAGTGATTGGCTTCTGTCTACAAGTCTTCAGTCTAAGCTCTGTCTTGGATATGCAAATTAACTGCCATCATGGTTGGGTTAATTTGCATACTCGCCTAGATAGGCTTGTGAACAGAGTGAAGGTGCAGTCAATTCGCATGTTTCTCTTTTATTAGGTAAGATTATTATTGACTAGAGGCCCAGTGCAGAGTTTATGCATGAGTCAGGTCCTTAATTGCTGCTCGCAGGGCCTTCCTTCTCCCAGCTGCCTGCCACAATTAGCAATTCTTGTAGTGCCGATTTGGTGGTGACAAATTCCTTTAGCCTTTCTTGCCAAGGTAGATCTTTATTTCACCATCTATTTTGAATGATAGCCTGGCTGGATGTAGTAATCCTGATTTTAGATCCTTGATTTTTATTACTTTTGAGTATTTCATGACATTCACTTCTGGACTGTAGAGTTTCTGATGAGAAATCAGCTAACACCCTTATGGGAGATCCTTTGTAAGTTAACAAATTGCTTTTCTTTTGCTGACTTTAAGATTCTGTCATTAATTTTTTGCATTTTAATTATGATGTCTCTGAGCATGGGCCTGTGTGGATTCTAGCTTGGGATTCTTTTTTGCCTCCTAAACTTGTTTGACATTTTCCTTCACCAAGTTTGGGAAGTTTTCTGCCTTTATTTCTTCAAACACATTCTACGTCCCTTTCTCACTTTCTTCCCCTTCTTCACACTCATTATGCAAATATTGTTATGCTTCATGTTATCCCACATCTCCTTTAAAATGTCCTCCTATTTTTGTTTTTCCTCTTTCAGTTTTCTGATCGTGTTATTTTTCTACCCTACCTTCTAATTCACTGATCCGATCCTTTCTTCCCCTAATCTCCTGGGAATTCCTTCCATTTCCATTATATTCTTATTAGTGCTGTCATTCTTCATAGTTACTATGTCTTTTCTTATGATCTTGAGAATCTTTGCCATAATTATTATGAACTCTGTCTGATAAATTTATCTCCATTTCATTTAGCTTTTCTTCTGGAGAATTCTCTTGTTCTTTCATTTAGGGGTGGTGTTTTGTCTCCCCATTTTGGCTGCCTGTTTGGGTTTGTGAGTATGTATTAGCTCTATCTGCTATACCTCCCAATCTCTAGTGTAAGACAGTGTCAAATGTTATTTCTCCCTCATTAGCTCAGGCCAAGACTCAAAGCCTGCAGAGACCAGCCTCTGCCTGCAGACCGATTGGATTCAGTCTTGAGTGGCCTCAAGCTATCATCCACAGTTTCGGGAGGTTTTCTAGACGGGTGAGGTAATTGCTTCTGCCTTTAGTCTCAGTTTCTTTAAAAATATATATATATATTTTATTGATATTTTACAGAGAGGAAGGGAGAGGGATAGGGAGCTAGAAACGTTGATGAGAGAGAAACATTGACCAGCTGCCTCTTGCACACCCCCTACCGGGGACGTGCCTGCAACCAATGTACATGCCCTTGACAGGTATCGAACCCAGGACCTTTCAGTCCACAGACCGACGCTCCACTACTGAGCCAAACCGGTTTCGGCATATTCTCAGTTTCGTAATGGGCCTCAAAAACTACAGAGGATAGGACAAGGGATTTTCCAATGGGGTGGGTTAAGTGTCTTCCCTAATACTCCAGGCAAAAAAATCACCTGATAATAAAGGTCTGCCAAAGAAAGATGTCCTCCACAGCATGAGGGAACAACTCAGCACAGGAAACCAGGGTGTCCACTCTGAGGAGCCCAATATGAGTGGCTGTATACAAAATTTTGTGTTTTGGACGTTTAAGAGGGTACCTGCTTTTCTAGCTCTCTCTCCCTGGCATATTGTAACACTGCTGCTTTTCTTTTCTTTTTTAAAAAAATATGTATTTTATATTGATATTTTACAGAGAGGAAGGGAGAGAGATAGAGAGCTAGAAACGTCGATGACAGAGAAACATTGACCAGCTGCCTCTTGCACACCCCCTTCCGGGGATGTGCCCGCAACCAATGTACATGCCCTTGACCGGAATCGAACCTGGTACCCCTCAGTCCGCAGACCAACACTCTACCACTGAGCCAAACCGGTTTCGGCCACTGCTGCTTTTCTTTTTCTTTTTTTTTTTCTTTTTCTCTGAATAGGTTTTAGTATACAGATGGGGTGGGGTTCAGTTCTTCTTGACTGTTGCTTTCCTCGTGGCTGCAAGGATATTGCTCTGCTCCTCTCTCTTCCGCTTGGTGCGAATGTGTGTCCCCAATCTTTTCTTGATTTATTTCAGGGCCCTCTCGTCCTTAGAGACCTTGAGCAGCTCCATGGCATGACATTCATCAGGAGCAAAGCTGCACACCTCTTGGATCATGTCCCGAACGAACTTGGTGTGCTTGGTGAGGCACCCGAGGGGGCGGCTGTGCCTCAGCTTGCTCACGTTCTTGGTCACCTAGTGGCCCTTGTTGAGGCCCATGGCCCTGGGGTAGTGCAGAGCCATGGCTGCTGCTCCTCAGTGGCTGCCGCTACGGAAGCAACAGAGTTACGCAGGCACCTTTCTCAGTTCTGGTGTTCTCTGCTGGGGGCCCAGCTTTGGGTTTAGATCCCAGAGCTCTCAGCAACCCCTAGAGCTGAGATGTGTCTCCTGACCTTCCATTCTTACAACCAATCTCTGTATCTACCTAGTATCCAGTTAGCCTATACACTGTTGTCATGTTTTGCTATCACTAACATGTAGCAATATATCGTGGAATACACATCTACTTATAAGCCTATAAGTGGGTCTGAAGGCATCTATTCAGGAATAAATTTTTGGGTCATGAGGTATATTCACCTTTACCTATATTAGATGTGGCCAAATTGCTCTCCAAAGTGACTGTACTAATTTGTACCCCATCAGTGTTTGAGTTACAGCTATTCCACATTTCTGCTAACAGTTGGTTTGCTACAAAATCATCATTCTCACACTGTTAAAAGAGGCCCTCTCAATGTTTATGTCTATCCACATTTTAAATGGACCCACTTTGAGAAAGTAATTCTAGTTGTAGGAATATATACAAAACACATCGAATTTATCATACCCAGTACTAACCTTGGGATGAGAGCCTTGGACTCCTCGGCAGTCTCTGGACAAAGGTTGGCCAAACAGGCCAACTCAAACTTATGAAGCTTCTTCTGGAGCAACAAGCTGATCATAAGGAAGAAAATCATAACAAAACATAATCAAAAAGTAATGAATAGGAAATGGGGGGGCAGATGAAACAAGGAAGAGGAAAATAAACCACTTGCAATCTTTCTGTAATAGTTAGGGCAGTTGCGAAATCCTACTTTCAAATTACTTTGTGGTCCTATTCCTGGGGAACAGGAAGTTACAACAAAATGAAGGAAACAAAGTTACAAAATCACATGCAGTCAGAGAAGCCCTGCTATTGCAACTTATGAAAAACCACAATATGCCTCAAGGAATATGCAATGCTTCCCCAGGAATTTATTTTGTTGCTCTCTGCTCTTACCACTCTGCCTTGCTTCCATTAATTTTGTCAAACCCGTATTAGATGTTCCCAACCTGTTAAGTGTTTTACTTGGAGAAAATTCTTTTAAATTTATAAAATAAATAAAGACATATCTTACTTTGTACAAATATATACGTAAACTGCATCTTATTTTAAATACCAAACAGTATAAAACAACAGCCAATGCCCTGACTTCTCTCCTCAGTGGTTCAAGTGTTGTTCCATGCACCAAAATGTCAAATATTCAATCACAGGTAAAGGGTACATACCTGGATTCCCAGATCAATCTCCAGCCCAGGTCAATGTGGGAGGCAACCAACCTATGTCTCTCTTATATCAATGTTTCTTTCTCTGTAAAAACTACTAAAATATCTTTAAAAATTTTTTAAAAATGTTTTTATTGATTTCAAAGAGGAAGGGAGAGGGAGAGACAGAAACATCAATGATAAGAGATAATCATTGATCAGCTGCTTCCTGTACACTCCACATCATGAACTAGGCCCACAAGCCGGGCAAAGTGCCCTGACTGGGAATTGAGTTGTGACCTCCTGGTCATTAAGTTGACACTTAACCACAGGGCCATGCTGGCCAGGCCCAATAAAAAAATCTTTGAAAAGAATACCGTATTTGCCGGCGTATAAGACGATTTTTGGCCCTGAAAAATACCGTATTTGCCGGCGTATAGGAGACTGGGCGTATAAGACGACCCCCTAACATTTCCACTCAAAATACAGAGTTTGTTATATACTCGCCGTATAAGACTACCCCCCACTTGGAGGCATATTTTTCAGGGCCAAAAAATCGTCTTATACGCCGGCAAAAACGGTAAATGGCCCTAACTAGTTTGACTCAGTAGATAGAGGATCGGCCTGTGGACTAAAGGGTCCCAGGTTTGATTCCAGTCAAGGGCACATGCCTGGGTCAAGGGCACATGCCTGGGTTGTGGGCACAATCCCCAGTAGGGGGCGTGCATAAGGCAGCCAATCAATGATTCTATCTCTTCATTGATGTTTCTATCTCTCCATCTCCCTTCCTCTCTGAAACCAATAAAAATATATTTTTAAAAAAAATAAAAATAAAATAGAACACATCAATGGTAAATGTGGTTTCAAAGAAAACTTTAATTATTTGTTCAGAAGTAAAGCACTGTGTTTATCACTCTATTATAAGCATATTAATATACAAAACTTAGAAAATACAGAAAGTCCGAAACCGGTTTGGCTCAGTGGTAGAGCGTTGTTCTGTGGACTGAAAGGTCCCGGGTTCGATTCCGGTCAAGGGCATGTACCTTGGTTGCGGGCACATCCCCAGTAGGGGCTGTGCAAGAGGCAGCTGGTCCATGTTTCTCTCTCATCGACGTTTCTAGCTCTCTATCTCTCTCCCTTCCTCTCTGTAAAATATCAATAAAATATATATATATTTTTAAAAATACAGAAAGGCAAAAAAAAAAAGTGTGACCTACCTACCCATTTTACTACATAAACAAATATCAACATATCATATTAGTATAGCATTCTAGACATTTTTGTTTCAGAATATAAACTCACACATTGTTAGTAACTTCCTGTCACTTGAAGCTATTTTCATTTTGTAAAGAAAATGCAGTAAACTTAAATTTTACTTAAGTTTATGAAGAGGGTCATGATGATTTAAAATGAGCACATGCTTATTTACAAACAATACCAAAAAAGTTATCAATAGCCCTGGCCAATCTGCTCAGCGGTTAGAGCATTGGCCTGTGGACCAAAGGGTCTGGGATCAATTCCTGGTCAAGGGTACACACCTTGATCAGGCTCAATTCCCCACCCCGTCACTGTGTGAGTGGGAGACAACTAATTGATGTGTCTCTGTCTAACACATCAATGTTTTTCTCTCTCTCCCTCCCCATCCTGTCCACTATATCTAAAAAATAATAAAAAATTTACCCTCAGTCTTTGGGTGAGGATTTTTTTTTTTTTTAAAGTATTGCCCTGGCGGGTTTGGCTCAGTGGAGTCAGCCTGTGGACTGAAGGGTGCTGGGTTTGATTCCAGTCAAGGGCACATGGCCAGGTTGTGGGCTCCATCCCCAGGAAGGGATGTGTAAGAGGCAGCTAATCAGTGATTATCTCTTACCATTGATGTTTCTATCTCTCTCTCCCTCTCCCTTCTCTGAAATCAATGAAAATATATATTTTTAAAAGGATCAGTAATGAAAAATAATCTAAAATTCTTTCCAGAAATAACCAGTATTAATGTTTTCATAGCTCGACCAGCATGGCTCAGTGGTTGACCATATTGACCTATGAACCAGGAGGTCACAGGTTTCATTCCCTGTCAGTGTACATGCCTGGGTTTGGGGCTCAATCCCCAGTAGGGAGCATGGATGACACAGCCGATCAATGATTCCTCCCATCAATGTTTCTATCTCTGTCTCCCTCTCTCCTCCACTCTGAAATCAATACATTTTATAAATTATAAAAAAGAATCCTAACATGTTATTCCAAAATTGGCCCTTTTTCTTTTTTCTTTCCTTAAGCCTCACTAGAGAGTATTTTTTCCATTGTTTTACTGAGAGACTAGAAGGGAGGAATGGAGGAGAGAAGGAAGGTGTTGAGAGAGAAACATCAATGTGAGAGAGACACACTGACTGGTTTCCTTTGACAGGTATCCCTTAAAGGCTTAGGCAGTGAACCTAAAACCCAGGCACATGCCCTAACCAGGAATTGAATCTCTCCCTCCTGGTTTATAGGTCGACGCTCAACAACTGAATCGCAACAGCCAACCACACCAGCCATTTTTCACTCAACAACATAGTAATTGTTTTTCATGTTTGTACACATGACTATACATTCCACTGAAAAGTTGTGCCATAACTAATACATCAAATTTCCTCTTGCTGAATGTTTCATTTGTTTCCAATGCTTTTTGAAAATCACTGTAAATGAATACTTGTTTGTGCAATTTGTGATTGCTGGGTGTTTTAAAAATAAATTCCTGGAAGTAGGATTATTCAAAGGTAAGACTGTTGATATGTGTGTGTGTGGGGGGGGGGGGGGGGGGGATGGAGGCAGAACAGACAGACATGTCCCAAGCCTTGTCCAGGAGCAGATAAAAAGAACAGGTGTGGGTCGCATGGGGAGTGTCTGTTGGTGAGTTGAGGGACAGCTATACTCCAGGAGAAGTTATTTCACCATCTGAATGAGGCTCCCCTGACAGGATAGCCCCCGCTGCTGCTGGATTCCCTCCTGGAGCCACTGGCTCTGACAAGGAGACTGCCATCTTGAAGGGAAAGTGGATGTTATCTGAAGCCTGAAAATCTATAACTACAGCGCCCACTGAACAGCTGCGAACCCCAGAGCACCGATCCCCTATTGGCGCAAACATGCAGATTCAAGGGAGTTCTTCACTCCACCACAGAAAGGAGAGAGAGCTACATAACCAGACACCTGGAGAAGAGAGACCATGGGGAGACAAAGAAACAACCCCCATGTAAAAGAAAAGCAGGCATCACCAGAAAAGGAAGTAAACAAAATGGAGGCAAGCTACCTGTCAGACAAAGAATTCAGAGAAATAATCACAAGGTGGCTCATAGGTAAGACTGTCTGGAAGACTTCTGAGACAGTGCCTTTACAAGGGCTTTACCAATATATGCTCCTACCAGCAATGAATGACAGTGCCCATCTCTCCTACTTCTTTTACTAGGTTTCCCAATTTGAAAAATATATATTTTATTGATTTTTTACAGAGAGGAAGAGAGAGGGATAGAGAGTTAGAAACATCGATGATAGAGAATCATCCACCAGCTGTCTCTTGCACACCTCTTACTGCGGATGTGCCCACAACCAAGGTACATTCCCTTGATTGGAATCGATCTTGGGACCTTTCAGTCCGCAGGCCGTCGCTCTATCCACTGAGCCAAACCGGTTTAGGCATCCCATTCTTTTTAATCTTTTCTAAGTCTACTTAAATATTTCACCATTACTTTGATTTCCTTGAATATGACCATTATTTCATGTGAACTAGACAGCCTTAAATTTAAAGTTCTGATATAAATCAAGCCATTTTTGTGAATTGGGAATCATCTAAGGGTATCAATCCTTCTCCAGTTTATTTATACTTACATTTTACATTGTATTTTATTACATACAGTAAAGTTTAAATACATTTATGCGAATTCATTTATTTATTCAATTAATTACTTAGTGCCTACAATGAGACTGACACAGTGATATGACCAAGATCCTACCTTCACAAAAGCTTACATTCAACTAGTGTCGATCATGTTTCCCACATTTAAAGTCTTGCTAAACCACAACTAATATATACATTCACTCATGTTGTCACACAGCACTTTTATGAATCATAGTTTAAATTTAAATCCTTAATTTCTTAGGAATTTATTTTGGTGTAATTTAGAGTTCAAATGTTGTTGTAAAATATTTCCCCACCAATTTACAGTGTCATTTTAACCATAAATTGAACACATATAAAATATAATAAATTTGAATTTGGATTTTTCTAAATTTTCCATTGTTTCAATGACAAAGTATCACTATATTATTTCAATTATTGTCACTTTTTTTTATTAAGGTATTATATGTGTACATAGCTTACCATTGCACCCCCCTGCACCGCCCATTCATGCCCTCCCTCCCAAGAGTTCTGTGTTCCTTGGTTGTACTTATGTTCATGCATACCAGTCCTTCGGTTGTTCTCTTATCTCCATCCAGGTCTCCTTCCCCTCCCCGCTGTCATTTGACAATCTGCTTGTTTTATGGTGACTATCTCAGGACCACATGAATACAGTCCGCTCCTCCTCTGGCTCACACCGCCCCTCCCCCCGGGTCCCACTGCTTCCCCTGGGACACACGGATCACCCAGGGCACAGGGCCCCCTGGGACACAGGGGGAACACGGCCCCCTGGGACACACGGCTCACGTTGGGCACCCAGCCCCTTTGGGGAACACGGCTCAACCGGGGAAAACAGCCCCCTGGGACACATGGCTCACCCGGTGCACACGGCCCCCTGGGACACATGGCTCACCCGGGGCACACGGCTGACCTGGGGCACCCGGCCCCTTTGGGGAACACGACTCACCCGGGGAAAACGGCCCCTCTGGGGTGCTGGGGTCGCGAATTGGAGGCGCCGCACTAGCTCCTCGCTAGCACGGCGGGCAGGCTGGGACGGATGCAGGCGGGCTGAGATGGCTGAAGGCGGGTAGACCGCCCTCAAAGGTGTCTCGTTCGGTGCAGAAGTGGAGCAGCTGCGGACACGAAGGCTAAGTTCTGAGGCCGCCCACTCCCTGAGACCGGGGCATAGTGAGCTCTGTTCTCGGTGGATTTCCTTTATTTGCGGCGGCGGTGGCGGGTGTGGCAGCAACGGTCGCTCCTATGTTTCAATTTCCACTGTAGTTTTGAAATTCACCTGGCGGCTGTGGTGGAAGCTTTGGCCCGGCCATGTGGCGGCGGAGGAAGGACTTGCCGGGGCCGCTAACGGAAGGCGTCGCGCCATCTCCACACGCCCATCTCCACACCAGCACGGAGGGTGTGCTGAGAAGGTTGTGGGTGGGCTGAGATGGCTGCAGGCGGAGAGACCGCCCTCAATGGTGTCTCCTTTGATGCGGAAGCGGAGCTGCTGTGGACGCAGAGGCTAAGTCCTCAAGCCGCACTCTCCCTGAGCCCAGGGTGGCGTGAGCTCTGTTTTCGGTGGATTCCTATTATTCGCAGAGGCGGCGGGTGCAGCAGCAATGGTAGCTCCTGTGGCTCAATTTCCCCTGTGGTTTTAAAATCCACATGGCGATAGTGGCGGAAGCTTCGGCCCAGCCATGCAGCGGCGGAGGAAGTACTCGCCAGGTCCGCAAATGGAAGGCCAGCTCCTCACCAGCAAGGTATGTGCGGAGGCTGGGCCGAGCTGGCTGAGGGCTGGGAGACGCTGCGCCATCTCCTCACCAGCACGGCGGGCAGCCTGGGACAGCTGCGGGCCGGGATGGTTGCGGGCAGGGAGGCCACGCTCACGGGCTTCTCGTCCGGGCAGGAGCCGAAGGCGCAGCGGAGGCCTGGCTTCAGCTCCCTGGATCCCACGGCAGCTGGCAGGGCTGGCCCACTCCCTGTGCCCCGGGGTGGAGTGAGGTCTGGCTTCCCTCATTCCCAGTGGCAGCGGCTCCGGCAGGTCCAGTTTCGCCATAGTTTTAAACTCCACATGGCAGCAGCGGCGCCCTGATTTGTGTCTAGTTGTAGCCATCCCATTTCGCCAGCTTTCCTGTGGGTCTGGTGCTATCCCTTTCGATTTTAGGTGTTGTTTTTTTCCAAATTGTTGAGGAGGTGGCAGCTTAGGAGACTACCTACACCGCCATCTTGTTTCGGTTCCTATTGTCACTTTTTGAAAATATAAATTTTATTGATTTTCTACAGAGAGGAAGGGAGAGGGATAGAGAGCCAGAAACATTGAGAGAGAAATCGATCAGCTGCTTCCTGCACACCCTCCACAGGGGATGTGCCCACATCCAAGGTACATGACCCTGAACAGAATCAAACCTTCAGTAAACAAACCGACGATCCATCCACTGAGCCAAACTGGTTTCGGCTTATTGTCACTTTTTAATGCATTTTAACATCTTAAGTAATAACAGACAAACATGTAAATTGACCATACTTCCCCTACACCACCAGCTAATAAGGAGTGATATGCAAATTAACACAAAAATATGGAGGTTGCCAAAATCGGTTTGCCTCAGTGGTAGAGCGTCAGTCTGCGGACTGAAAGGTCCCAGCTTCGATTCCAGTCAAGGGCATGTACATTGGTTGCGGGCACATCCCCGGTAGGGGGGTGTGCAAGAGGCGGCTGGTCGATGTTTCTCTCTCATCGACATTTCTACCTCTCTATCTCTCTCCCTTCCTCTCTGTGAAATATCAATAAAATATTTTTTTAAAAAAATATGGAGGTTAATTTGCATACACAGGGGCTGAGGCATTCAGCACCACACTGTCTCTCAGGGTCTCTGGGCAGCGTGGGAAGGCGGGGCCCGAGGGGAAAGAGGCGGCTCCAGGGCCTCAGGGGAAGGGACTGAGCGTGAGTGGAAAGGCCATGTTGGCAGCCAAGGAAAAGAAAGCCCATTCACCACAAATCTTCGTGCACTGGGCTTCTAATTATAGAACAAATGTCCCTTCATTAAAAAATTATTTTTTAAAAATAATTCTCACAAATATAAGATCATTTTATTCTGCTCCCCCTTTCAATTCCCTGAATAGCACATGTATACATTAATTTGGGGCAAACTGACATTTTTACAATATAAAGACTTTTCATTCATAAATGTGTTTAAATCCACCTTCATTTATTCAAATCATTTTTTAGGCCTAACCGTTCATAGTTTTACATGAAAGATCTGCACAGTTCCTTTAAATCTTTTCTCCATGCATACATCCACACTTGACAGAAAAGACTATATTTCACATAGAGTTTTATCACCTTCATTTTCTGTACACTTTACATATGTGACCATCTTTCCATTTCTTTTTCTATCATAGGTTTTAATGACAGCATAGTAGCCCATCAAACAGATTTATCACAATGTATTTAATTACTGTCAGGATGGAGCTGGCAGGCAAACCGCCCACAGCTCCTCCTCCCCAGCCAGCCCTGCCCGAGGACCCTCAGCCCAGCCAGCCCAGCTGGAACCCACCAGTGCACAAATTCGTACACCAGGCCTCTAGTTCATATATATTTTTTAGTCCAAATATGCTGATATCCATACAAATCTCTTTTAAATCACCTTTATCCAGTAAAACTGACACTTCCAACCCTAGTCCATTTGGCTCAGTAGATAGAGCGTTGGCCTATCTGAAGGGTCCTGGGTTCGATTCTGGTTCAAGGGCACACACCTTGGTTGTAGGTTCCATCCCAACCCTACTCAGGACACATGCAGGAGGCAACCAATCGATGTGTCTCTCTCGCATCGATGTTTCTGTCTCTCCCCCTCCCTTCCACTTTCTCTAAAAATCAATAAAAAAAAGTGTCCTCAGGTGAGGATTAAGAAAAACAAACAACAAAAACCTGACCCTTTGAGAAGATCTGCTATTCTTCCTGTGGCCTTCAACACTCCAAACACATTTGTTGTTTCCAGGGCACAGCCAACCCAATGTGAGAAAAAAACAGGAACGTTTCTCTTTGTCTTTCCCTCTTAAACATCCATGGGAAATAACCTCAGGTGAGAATTCACAAAAAGACACAAACACACAAAAATGCTGTTGTTGTTTTTTTAAAAAAATTTTTATATTGATTTCAGAGAGGAAAGGGAGATAGAAATATCAATGATGAGAGAAAATCATTGATTGGCTGCCTCCTGCAAACCTCATACTAGGGGGATTGAGCCCCCAACCAGGCATGCGCCCTTGTCCATAATCGAATCTAGGACCCTTTATTCTGCAGGCCAACGCTTTGTCCATTGAGACAAATTTGGTAGGGCCAAAATGCTGTTTTTTACAATAGAAAACAGCATGCATGCATATATATATACATATATATATGAATGTATGAAAAAAATATCTGAAGGGTTAACAACAAACTGCTAATAGTTACTTAGTTGCAAGGAGGTAACTGGGATTTGGGATATGTGAGAAGGTGACCAAAGAGAAATTTGGCCTTATAGGCAATTTTTAATTTTTGACAAGTTATTTTACATACATTCATCCTTTAGATGATGAGGGATAATAGCAGTCTGCCTGTAGATGTCCAATAGTCTGGATTAACAAAAACTTTCTTTTTTTAATATATATATATATATATTTTATTGATATTTTACAGAGAGGAAGGGAGAGAGAGAGAGAGAGCTAGAAACGTCAATGAGAGAGAAACATTGAACAGCTGCCTCCTGCACACCCCCCACCGGGGATGTGCCCGCAACCAAGGTACATGCCCTTGACCGGAATCGAACCCGGGACCTTTCAGTCCACAGACTAACGCTCTACCACTGAGCCAAACCGGTTTCGGCAACAAAAACTTTCTTTTAGCCCAGCAGGTATGGCTCAGTGGTCGACAGTCAACTTATGAACCAGGTCATGGTTCAATTCCTGGTCAGGGCACATACCCAGGTTGCAGGCTTGATCCTCAGTGTGTGGTGTACATGGCAAAGCCAATCAATGATTCTCTCTCATCACTGATTTTCTCTCTCTCCCTCTTCCTCTCTGAAACCAGTAAAAATATTTTATTTAAAAAAGTCTGTGAGCACTCACCTACGGACACTGGCAATGGTCTCTCTGTTTTTGAAACGACTGAAGCGAGCTGTGTAGTTTAAAGTTTTCATGAAGACCTCAGAAAGCTCCTGTTCGTCCTCCGCACTCTCATTCTGTTGCTTTCGATGCTCCAGGAGCATGTGAACTTCTGAATTTAGAAGTGTCTCAGCTGTTTCAAACTCTATTTGTGAGAAGCATAAATGTTAGCTGAAAATATCCCTTCAAAGGTGAGCTTCTAAATGTTGATTTTTGCCTTTGAGACTTACAGCAATCTATTGCATTGTTAATAAAATATTGTATTGGGCTATTAGTTTCAGGTGTACAATATAGTGATTGGACATTTTTATACCTTACAATGTGCCCATCCATTCCACTAATTCTAGTGATATCTGCCACTGTGCAAACCTATCACAATATTACAGTCCTCTCCCCATCTCCACACAGCCGAAATCCCCCCTCAGCCTGTCTCTATTAGTCTTTTTGTTCATTTGTGTTTTCTGGATCCCACATGAGTGAAACTGTACAATATCTCTTTCTCTTACTTATTTTCCCTTAGCATATAACTCCCTAGGTCAGTGGTTCTCCACCTTTCTAATGCTGTGACCTTTTAATACAGTTCCTCATGGTGTGATGACCCCCAACAATAAAATTATTTTTGTTGCTACTTCATAACCATAACTTTGCTACATTAATGAATCGTAATGTAAATATCTGTGTTTTCCGATGGTCTTAGGCTCTACAGCAGCGGTTCTCAATCTGTGGGTCGCGACACCTAGGTGGTTCTGTAGCTTGCCTACTGTAAAAAATGCTGCAATGAACAGAGGTGTATATATATTTTTGAATTCCTATTTTGCTTTCTTTAGGTATATACCCAGAATTAGAACTGCTAGGTGTATTTTTAGTTTTCTAAGGAATCGCTACACTCTTTTCCACAGTGGCTACACAAATGTGCATTCCACCAACAGTGCATGAGGGTTCCTTTTTGTCCCCATTTTTGCCACCACTTGTTCTTTTTTGATTTATTGATGATAGCCATTCTGACAAGTGTGAAGTGATATCTCATTGTGGTTTTAATTTACATTTCTCTGATGATTAGTGATGTTGAGCATCTTTTAATACTTGTAGATCATTTGTATGTCTTCTTTGGAGAAACGTTTTCTCTGCCCATTTTCTCTAGTATATGTGCTACAGAAGTGCATACTATATGGCCACTTTATGATAGCATTATTTTTTATTGAGCTATATGGGTTCTTTATATATTTTTGCCATTAAACCTTTATCTGACACATCATTTGCAAATATACTCTCATTTTAAGAATTATTGTTAGGCCAGGTAGCATGGCTTAATGCTACCTGGGCCTTCCTCTCTGAAATCAATAAAACAAAATAATACACATACACACTAGAGGCCCAATGCATGAAATTTGTGCATGGGGGGAGGGGTCCATTAAGTAAGCCTTCACCCTCTCTAATCTGGGGCCCCTCAAGGGATGTCTGACTGCCAGATTAGACCAGACCCTGGTGGGTTTGGGACTAAATGGGCAGTCGGATATCCCTCTCACAATCCAGGAATACTGGCTCCCAAATGCTCGCCTGCCTGCCTTCCTGATTGCCCCTAACCACTCCCCTGCCAACCTGTTTGCCCCCAACTTCCCTCCTTTGCTGGTCAGGTCACCCCTAACTGCCCTTCTCTGCAGGCTTGATCACACCCAACTGCCCTCCCATCCTGGCCATCTTGTGTCCACATGAGGACAGGATACTTGACCACATGGGGGCAGCAATCTTTTGTGTTGGAGTGATGGTCAATCTGCATATTACTTTTTTATTAGATGAAATAGAGTCCTGGTGCATGAGTGGGGGCCAGCTGGCTTGCCCTGAAGAGTGTCCCAGATCAGGGTGGGGGTTCCCTTGGGGCATGGGGTGGCCTGGGCATGGTGGCTTGCAGGCCGGCCACGGCCCCCTGAGACCCAAGTGGAGGCCCTCGTATTATTTATCTTCTACATTGAAACTTTGTAGCCTGGAGCAGAGCCAATCTTTTGCATGCTCTGTGGCAGCAGCCTTTTCTGTTGGGATTTATTTATCTTCTATAATTGAAACTTTGTAGCCTTAAATGGAGGCCAAAGCAGGCCAGAGCTGCAAAAGCTTGGCTTCCTCCATTGCCAAGTGCAACCCTAGCCTCCTGCTCTCTCCATCTCCGTGGCTGCTGCCATTTTTGTTGGGATTTATTTATCTTCTATGATCGAAACTTTGTAGCTTTAAATGGAGGCCTGCGCCATCTAGGACATGCTTCCTCCATCACCAGGGAAACCCAAGCCTCCCTTCGGTTCTCTCCATGGCCACAGCCAATTTGATTGGGTTAATTTGCATACTCACTCCTGAATGGCTGGTGGGCATGGCTTGTGGATGTAGCAGAATGGTGGTTAATTTACATATTAGTCTTATTAGATAGTGTCTGTGCATGTATATAAAGTTACTATGTTAGGGAGAGCCAAATCTTTGGAAGCAAACATTAATGAAGCACTCCAAATTACATTTTTGTTTGCATGAGACCACATTAAACCAACTGAGTCATACCTGCCAGGGCAGTTGATGTTTTTAAGGCTTTTGTATACAATAGGATTTGAGCTTACAGATAACAACATCCATATCCTCTATATTTCATAGTCAAAGTACTCTATCAGGTAAACCTATCTTATTTAATTTTTTAAATTGATTTTGGAACCAAAACCGGTTTGGCTCAGTGGATAGAGTCGGCCTGCAGACTGAAAGGTCCCAAGTTCAATTCCAGTCAGGGGCATGTACCTTGGTTGTGGGCACATCCCCAGTGAGGGGTGTGCAGGAGGCAGCTGATCGATGATTCTCAATCATTAATGTTTCTAACTCTCTATCCTTCTCCCTTCCTCTCTGTAAAAAATCAATAAAACACATTTAAAAAATAAAATAAAATAAATTGATTTTAGAGAGGGAGAGATAGAAACATCAATGATGAGAGAGAATCATTGATCATCTGCCTTTTATACACCCACTACTGGGAATTGAGCCTGCAACTTAGGCATGTGCCCTTGACGGGAATCAAACCTGGGACCCTTTACTCTTCAGGCCGACGCTCTAGCCACTGAGCCAAACCAGCTAGGGCAACTAAATCTAATTTAAATATTTAGCATAGCACTCATCTATATAATAAAAGGGAAATGTGCAAATCGACAGAATGACAGATCACTACGATGCTGACTGACCACCAGGGGAGCAGTTGCTCAACACAGGAGCAGCCCCCTGGTGGTCAGTGTGCTCCCACAGGGGAAGCACCGCTCAGCCAGAAGCTGGGCTGTAGCTGGCAAGTGCAGCAATGGTGACAGGAGCCTCTCCCACCTCCGTAGCAGTGCTAAGGACACCTAGGGGTCACGGACTGCAAGAGGGTGCAGGCCAGGCTGAGGGAGCCCCGGCCCCAGTGCACGAATGCCATGCACCTGGCCTCTAGTATAAAATAATTCTCTTGATCAATGATAATCCTATATAATAAAAGCCTAGCATGCTAAGTGTCTGGTTGTCTGTTCAACCAATCAAAGCCTAACATGCTAATGATGATATACTAAGGCTGCTCAACCACTCACTATGATGTGTGGTGACCACCAGAGGGCAGTCGGCAGGTTGAGCAGTGGCTATGATGTGCACTGACACCAGGGGACAGATGCTCCAACTGCTAGGTTATAGCTTGCTGCTGGGGTCTGGCTGATGGGGATTAAGCAAGACAGGGAAGACACACTCTGGAGCCCTCCTGCAGTCCCTCCCCAGCTGGCCAACTTCCCGCATCCCTCCCTAGGCCCGACTGTGCACCAGTGGGGTCTCTCGGCCTGGCCTGCAATCCGGGACCCCTCAGGGGATGCCAGAGAGCCAGTTTCGGCCCGATCCCGCAGACCAGTCTGAGGGACCCCACTGATGCATGAATTCATGCGTCTAGTCTCTAATACCTATATAGGTAATCTTTAAAAACTTTTAAAAAAGGAAAAACAACATACTTTTGGTTCCTTTCCATGATATATGGCAACCTTTTCCTATATTTTCAGAATGACATGGTTAAAATGCTATTATTCCTTGGGAAAATCATTATCTCCCTCATATTCCTAAAGAAGCATATTTTCCTAATACTTACTATAAAATATTACAGCTGATTTTGAACTGCCTTTCCCTTATCTGTGAGTTCCCCCAGAATAGAAATCATCCATGAACATGATTCATATTTATAATGCCACACTGGTGAAGTGGAAGCAATAATGAGAAAACCCATTACTTGCAATTTGGCATTTACATGTGGTATGAGTATGTCTACTATTGGGGAAATCACAAAAACCTCCACTGGATTACTGTCCAACATTCTCAAGCCAGGTGAAAAGAGCTCCACTCTTTTCATAACTGTCTGGGGGAGAGGGTGTCAAGTGGAAATTTTATGTGAAAGTTCTCATAGCTACTAAATATAATAGCCACCCCTAACCTATTTTCAGAGGGCAGCATAGTATGAAAAAAAGAGGACCGTCAAGAGTTAATTCTAGCCCTAGCTGGTTTGGCTCAGTGGATAGAGCATCAGCCTGTGGACTGAAGGGTCCCAGGTTTGATTCCGGTCAAGGGCACATGCCTGGGATGTGGCCTCGATCCCCAGTAAGGGGTGTGCAGGAGACAGCCAATCCATGATTCTCTCTCATCACTGATGTTTCTCTCTTTCTCTTCTCTCAAATCGATATTAAAAGTTAATTCCAGCTGAAACCGGTTTGGCTCAGTGGTAGAGCATCGGTCTGCGGACTTAAAGGTCCCGGGTTCGATTCCGGTCAAGGGCATATACACTGGTTGCGGGCACATCCCCGGCGGGGGGTGTGCACGAGGCAGCTGGTCGATGTTTCTCTCTCATTGGCATTTCTAGCTCTCTATCTCTCTCCCTTCCTCTCTGTAAAATATCAATAAGATATATATTTTTAAAAAGTTAATTCCAGTCAAACCTTCTGAGGCAGTGTACAGGTGAAGAAACTATTGCTTCAGAATAGATGGAGAAAGTATTAAATATCAGAAAATATGACCCCAAATTTCTGAAGTGAAAATAACAAGTGAGGTAAAGAGGGAGGAGGGAGGTAGCAGTAGCTAAACAGAGGTCAGTCTCAGCTTCTGAGGCAACAGCATTAATATAGCCTTAGAAAATGAAAATTAAGAGACTCAACAAGTTACTAATAATCACCTCCAAGTTTGTTACAACTGCTGTTTTGTGTGTGTGTGTGTGTGTGTGTGTGTGTGCGTGCGCCAGCACGGTCAGGTTGCTTTTGTTCCGGCCCTCTGGTCCAGTTTAAGAACCCATTGTGGCCCTCGAGTCAAAAAGTTTGCCCACCCCTGCCCAGGGCACTATGCCCGCAACCCAGGGGGCCACGCCCGCACCCCGGGGTGCCCTGCCTGCTCGCAGGGGACAATGCCCGCACCCCAGGGGGCCGCGCCCAAAGGCAAGGCGCGGAAACCTCCACGCAGCGGCTGCAGCTGCGGGCAGGGAGCCACCTCCGCGCGCCCCTCCCGGCCTGGTCCCTTCCCCGCCGCCGCCGCCGCCGCCGCCGCCGCCCGTCTGGGCTCAGCCTGCCGGGAGCAACGGCCCCCTCGGCACCAACGAGCCAGGCTCGGCCCGCGCCTGACTCCTAACGACTGAGCCCCCAGGTCCCTCGGAGAGTCGGCTCCGTCCCCGCGACCGGCCGGCGGCCCGGGCCCACCTTTGGGGAAGATGAGCTGCGAGGCGTCCTCCTCCACGTCGCCAGCCCGCAGGTCGCTGCCGCCCGCCGCCATCGTGCATCGACCCTTCCGCCGCCGGAAGTGGAAGCGCGGGCTCCGGCCCCCACGGAAGGGGCGGGGCCTGGCGGTGGGCGGGGCAGCAGGCTGAGGCCGGGGAGGCGCGCGCCGCTCTCCGCCCCGCCCCGCCTGGCCCCGCCCCTCCGTCCCGGCCCCGCCCCCGCCCCCGTCGCGGCCCCGCCCCGGAGCCTCCCTTCCTTCCCCCCACCTCCCCCCCCCCCCCCCCCCCCCCCGGGGCTCGTGCGGCTGGCCCGGAAGGGGAGGCGGTAGGAAGATGCCGGTCCGCGGAGCTGGGCCCGAAGGCCGCAGGGGGTCCACCCACAGAAGCCCGCTCTCGCCACGGACACCTGAGAGCAGATGGTCTGACCTCCGCCCCACGGAGGGCAAATGGCCCTACACACACACACACACACACACACACACCACCCACCACCCACCACCACCACCATCACCCCCCCCACTCCCTCCCCCCCCCCCCCAGAGACCGACAACAGAAGCCCAACTAGTGCCATTTGCCAGCCAGACCCAAGGACAGGCAAATTAAGAGAATAAATCTCATTTTGTTACATCAGCATAAGCTGATCAATGTTCTATTGATCGCCCCTAAGTCCCCCCTAAATGCCCAGCCTTTCAAACCCTTGAAAATGAAGCTCCCAGCAGCCTCTCCTTCTAGGGAGCACCTTGCCATTTCCTCCTCCCCCCAAACTCCCAGGGACCCCAGGAGCCTTGCAAGCAGGGGAGCAATGGGCAGCGGCAGTTAATCCGACCAAACCCCAACCTGTCTCCAAGGCTCTCCAACCTGTCTGAAATATGATAGCAACCATACTTGGGTAAAAAAATTGCTGTATGAATTTTAACCCCTCTAGTCTGGCTCCTGCGCCTGATTAAAACCTGATAGTTACCTCAGCTTCCAGGTGGAGACCTGGAGGCTAAGGCAATTTTCCTATGCCTGGGAGAAGAACTACAGGAGATTGAATCCCACTGACTCAGTAGCTTCAGGACTAGAAATTGCAGATAACACTGAAACCCATTTGGCTCAGTGGATGGAGCGTAGGCCTGTGGACTAGAGGGTCCCGGGTTCGATTCCGGTCAAGGGCACGTACCTTGGTTTCAGGCACATCCCTGGTGGGGGGTGTGCAGGAGGCAGCTGGTCGATGTTTCTCTCTCATCGATGTTTCTAGCTTTCTATCCCTCTCAATTCCTCTCTGTGTAAAATCAATAAAAAATGACAGCGGGGAGGGGAAGGAGACCTGGGGGGAGATAAGAGAACAACCGAAGGACTGGTATGCATGAATATAAGTACAACCAATGAACACAGAACTCTGGGGAGGGAGGGCATGAATGGGCGGTGGGGGGGGGGGGGCAATGGTGAGCTATGTACACATATAATAAAAATATATAAAAATAAAAAATAAATTTTAAAAAAGAGCAGAAAAAAAAAGAAACATCAATCAGCTGCCTCTTGCACACACCCCACTTGTGATATGCCTACAACCAAGGTTCATGCCCAGACTGGAATGAACCTAGGACCTTTCAGTCAGCAGGCCAATGTTCTATCCACTGAGTTAAACCGGTTTAGTTATGTCTTTTTTTAAAATTGATTATGATATCACATAATTGTCCTCATATTCCCATTTCCATCCCAAACCCCTCCCCACATATGCCCCCACCCCCCTGTTGTCCATGGCCACTGGCTAGGCCCATCTGCATGCACACCATATGTATTCCCCTTACCTCCACTGTCCCCTACTTTCCCACTGAGGTTTGAAAGTCTGGTTGCTGCTTCTTTCTCTGGGTCTGTTTTTGTTCATCAGTGTATGTTGTTCATCATTTCCTCTAGATGTGTGAGATCATGTGATCCAAGAAATACCCCTGAAAGAACTGAAACTGAGACAAGCCATAATGGTTATGCCGAGAGGCAAATGAATCAGTCTATAGTGAGTTCCTTTCTGAGCCAACAGTCTTTTGAGTCCCTATTTTAAGTTCAAAGAGTTCCTTATGTGTACGTGTCAGCCATGATATTTCAGATCTGGTTGGTGGACAAATGGTGGTGATAGGTACAACCATCTCTGGTTTGGTCCTGGGCATCCATCAGCAACACACAGCTGCTGCTGTCTGCTGGCAAGGCGTCATCAGCATCTTCCATCTCTGAACTGTTTCTCTTCTGTCTTCATGGCAGGAGCACTTCTGTCTATTCCTTTCTGTTACAGGAATCCATATGGTCTCGGAATTGTTTTCTGTAAATACACAAACATATTCTCCACCAAAAGTTAATAAAGGGATGACAACAAGATGGCGGCAGAGGTAAAAGCCTAACTGCAGCCGCACTCAACAATTTCAAAAAATACAACTAAAATATAGAGTGGACACTATCCAGAACTACAGGAAAGTTGACTGACTGGGAATTCTACAACTAGAAGGAAAGAGAAAACCAGAAGGAAAACCAGAGGAGCTGTAAAAGCCTAAGGTACAGAGGCGCGGTGCGCGCGCAGGGAGAGGACTGAGCCAGAGAGGAGGGGCGGCGGAGTGCCTGGCTGGCGTTCCCTAGCAGGAAGGAGATAAAAGCTCCGGACTGTGCTGAACCCCAACTCCGACTGCACTGAACCCCAGTTCTGGGCGAGACCCTGGGGTCCAGGCTCATACAGAGGGAAACTGGGCTGTAAGGCGGAAGCTCAGCGGAGTGGCAAGAAAGGCAGAGCCCCGGAGTCGAGCACATTGCGCACAGAGGAGGGACTGTTCGCTGAGCTGCTGAATTGCCCCAGCGGGAAGGACTCAAAAGCTCAGGAATGTACTGAGCCCCAGTTCTGACTGCACTGAACCCCAGTCCTGGGCAAAACCCTCAGGCTCCAGCCTCATACAGGGGGAATCTGGGCTGTAAGACAGAAGCTCAAGGGAGCAGCGAAAAGCAGAGCCCCTGAGTCGCGCACATTGCGCGCACAGAGGACAGACTGTTGTTTGGGCCACGAGATCGCCCTAGCAGGAAGGAGACATAAGCTCCGGATTGTTCTTAACCCCACTTCCAACTGCTCTGAACCCCAGTTGTGGGCTTGTTGGGGGAGAGACTACACTGTCTGGTAGCGGGCAAAGCTTTAGGGTGCCTTTCTCTCAGAGGTGCTTGCAGCGAGTACCAAAGGACACTGAGGAACACTGAGACTCAGGAACCTCAGAGGGCGGGGCTAACTGGAAGCCAAGGCTGTAGGCTCCACCCTGAAACTCCGCCCCATCCAAGCTGAACTCAGAGAGGCTTTTGCAGGTTTCCAAGTCTAGTGGAATAAGGTTGTCTCCTGGCATAGACACAGCTGATCCTCCCAACCTACCAACTCAGGGAAGCAGCGAAAATGCCAAAACGAGGAAACAGATCACAAACGAAAGAAATGGAGGACAAAAAGCGACTGGATATAGAGTTCAAAGCCACACTTATAAGGTTGTTCAACAATCTCTTAGAAAAGGCGGATAAAATAAAAATAAATGAGACCTATGAGGATATGAAAAGGGATCAACTAGAAATAAAGAATACATTCTCTGAAATAAAAAATATTATACAGAGTCCTAAAAACAGATTGGAAGATTTCAAGAATCAAGTCCAATATTTGGAACACAAAGAGCCAGAGGACACTCCTCCGCAGAAGCAAGAAGACAATAGAATCCAGAAAGTTGAAGATGGTGTGAGAAACCTCTGGGACAACTTCAAGCGAACCAACATCAGAATTATGGGCATCCCAGAAGATGACAGAGAGCAAGATACCGAAAACATATTGAAAGAAATAGTGACAGAAAACTTCCCCCACCTGGGGAAAGAAATAGACTTACACGTACAGGAAGCACACAGAACCCCAAACAAAAGGAATCCAAAGAGGACCACACCAAGACACATCATAATTAAAATTCCAAGAGCTAAAGACAAAGAGAGAATATTAAAAGCAGCAAGACAAAAGCAGGTAGTTACCTATAAAGGGGCACCCATACGACTGTCAGCTGATTTCTCAACAGAAACCATGCAGGCCAGACGGGAATGGCAAGAAATATTCAAGGTGATGAATAACAAAAACCTACAGCCAAAAATACTCTACCCAGCAAAGCTATCACTCAGAATCGAAGGCCAGATAAAGAGCTTCACAAATAAATTTAAGCTAAAGGAGTTCATCACTGCCAAGCCAGAATTATATGAATTGCTGAAAGGGGTTCTTTAGGAAGAGGAAGAAAATAAAGGTAAAAATTATGAACAAACATGTAACTATCAACAAGTGAGTCTAAAAACCAAGGGAAGTAAAAATCATGATGAACAATATTAACTGGTGAATATAATAGAATCAGAGGTATGGAAGGGGAGTGGACTGATGATTCTCAGGGAAATGGGGAGTGGAGCGGGGCGGGAAAAGACTGAACATAAACTGCACCTATGGATGAGGACAATGGGGGATGGGGAAAGGGCAGAGAATTGAATGGAAACTTGGTGTAGGGGAGCAATTGGGGAGGGGGAATGAGGAACATTTGTAATAATATGAACAATAAAGATTTTGTTTAAAAAAAATAAAAAATAAAAAATAAAAATAAATTATACTTCAAATACTAAAAAAAAAAAAAAAAAGTTAATAAAGGGATATTTTCTATAAATTTGACTTAGGATCCTTTTTCACTCCCCCTCCCCCCCCCCCGCCCCAAATGATTTTCCTCTGGCTTGTTTTGACCCCATGTGTGTATTTTCATGGGTATCTTGATGTTAGCGTTTCAAATGAAGGTTAATTTCATAAAGTACAAATTTTTTAGATGTAATTTACTCACAGGATATTTTCCCTCACATGATATTCTTCCACTGTCACCCCCTTTGTAATTTTAATAATAAGAGGCTTTTGGAAATTTCATAATGTAGTCTTGATAGCTTTTACATTTTAATTATTTGTGCTAAACTATGACTGCTTTAGGTTCATTTAATGTTATGCAATTTTACCATGAGATGCTCTGCTAATAAGAATTTTTGTTGCCGAAACTGGTTTGGCTCAGTGGATAGAGCATCAGTCTGAGGACTGAAAGGTCCCAGGTTTGATTCCAGTCAAGGGCATGTACATGGGTTGCGGGCACATCCCCAGTCGGGGATGTGCAGGAGGCATCTGGTCGATGTTTCTCTCTCATTGACGTTTCTAGCTCTCTATCCCTCTCCCTTCTTCTCTGTGGAAAATCAATTTAAAAAAATTTTGTTAACATTTTAGGAACAGCTTTTTGTACAGTGCAATCAGTTTTTCTAGAATATTCATTTATTTCCATTAGCTGTGCATTTATTTACCATGTGTGTATTAGTGGAAATGATTATTTGCCTTCTTCGTTTTTAAAAAATATATATTTTATTGATATTTTACAGAGAGGAAGGGAGAGAGATAGAGAGCTAGAAACGTCGATGAGAGAGAAACACCGAACAGCTGCCTCTTGCACACCCCCTACTGGGGATGTGCCCACAACCAATGTACATGCCCTTGACCAGAATCGAACCCGGGACCTTTCATTCCGCAGACCGACGCTCTACCACTGAGCCAAAACGATTTTGGTGATTATTTGCCTTCTTGAGAAGGGCCTGAGTGTTCCTGCTACTAGGCTGGATTTGGATATTAAAAACCCATTTGCCTACACCATGAGTACAAGATCTCTCAAACAAGTCTTGTTGCACTAAAAGGGCAGCTGCCGTCAGCCAAGTCTGTCTGTTACCTGGGTCCCAATTTGAGCTGTGCATGGGAAGTGAAGAAGCCATGAGTACAGGAGACCTCCCTCAGAATGGGAGAAGGTTCACGCGCCTGCCAAGTTGCAGGGGGGTGTAGGTAAGTCTTGATTGTTGTTGGTATCACTGGGAGGAAATGACTTCCAGGCCAATTGGCTGTGAGGATCAGCTGTGTCTATGCCAGGAGAACTTCTGTGGCTGGAGACACCCTTATGAGACAAGACTTGCAAAATTGCAAAAGCCTCTGTGCTCAGCTTGGATGGGGTGGAGTTTTGGGCAAAGCAGACAGCCTTGGTTTCCCATCTGCCCTGCCCTATGAGGCCCCTGGGTCTCACTGTCCTGTGGTAATAGCTGAGAGCATCTTTGAGAGAAAGCCAAGTTTCACCAGCTGCCAGACAGTCCAGTTACTCCCTGAATGAGTTGGGGTTCCCGGAAACTTGCCTGGAACTGGAGTTCAGTGCAGTCGGGAGCTTCCATCTCCCTCCCTCTTTAGAAAGCTAGCTATGCACTCGGCTGCCTGTGCACTCAGCCGTCAATCCTCTCTGCATGTGCGTGCCTCTGGACCTCTGCCTCCACAGCTCCCCTGAGTCTCAGTGTGCTTTCTCTTTTTCTGACAGTCCAGATTCCCCCTGAATAAGTTTGGTTTCCCAGAGTCTCGCTCGGGACTGGAGTTCAGTGCAGTTGGGAGCTTCCTTCTCTCTCCCACTTTAGAAAGCCAGCATGCACTCAGCCTCCCATGCACACAGCTGCCGGTCCTCTCCGCATGCATGTCTCCATGCCTCAGCCTTTTGCAGCTCCTCTGAGTCTCAATGTGCTTTCCTCTTTTCTTCTAGTTGTAGATTTTCCACTGAGCCAGCCCTCCTGTGGTTCTGGATAATATCCATTTTGTCTTTCAGTTGTAGTTTTAATATTGTTGTGCAAGGCAGATTTTAGGTGTTTTCCTATGCCACAATCTTGGTTTCTCCTGGGTGTGCCTTGAAGAGTCTGGAAAAGAACATTAATTTGACATCTCAAAGGCAAGGACTGAGATTTGTTAAGGCCTAGGACCTGATAGTGCACCATGACTTGCTCTTTGTTAGGGATTTTTATCCTCAGAGTATCAGTGTGGTTATTTTTGGTCTCTGGGTTTGCAAGGATTGCTCTGCAGGCCTCCCCTGAGCTTGTAAGGTTTATCCTGTGGCCCCCTTTTGGTCTACAGGTAAAGTAACAGTAGACTAGGTAGCACTGGCAGAGCTTGGTGTTTTGAAGTGCTTCCCTGCTGTTGATTAGAGCTTCGAACAGAGGTACTGAAAGGAATCCTGAGACAGGCAGCCGCTGGTGTGGGCAGTGGATTCTGTCCATCCTGCAGGCCTTTACAGAGCAACTGCTATTCTTTACTGTGTGCTGCCCCAGGGGTTAGCTGGGTACTCAGTGCTTGGTGCCCTCTGCACACACCATGGTAGAGAAGAGAGAAGAAGAACAAATAATACATATAGTGTTCACAATATGTACTTGTTTTGTCCACAATTTCATGCAGGAAACCACTGTAAACATGTATGTGCAAGACTCTAGGGTTAAGAAAACAATGTCATCACTGGTAGATCCTCCCTTCCCCCAAATGATGGATGGAGTATGATATAACCTGCACCTGCGGCCTAGACATTCCTGAGCACCTATCCAGGCACCTTATATGGACTGTACATTGAACCACCAATCAGCACCTGCCAAATACCTTAAGCCTGTGATTCCTAAGTACCTAAGTGCCTAATCATGTGCCTTATATGAAGCCACCAATCAGCGTGTGCCGAGTGCCCTAAGCCCCATCCCTTCCCATTCCTCCCCTCAAAAGGCGTGTTCCCCTCTGCACGTGTGGCTCCTCCCCCTTGTGAGATAGTTCAACAGGGTTCCTTCTCTTCTAATAAAGCCTGTAGTTCTGTTTTTTGACCTTCTGTTTCATCTTTCAGTCACCCTATCTGTGGCCAGCATACTGAGGTAGCCCTTGAGTGTTCTAACGCCATTTTAAAAAATATATTTTATTGATTTTTCACAGAGAGGAAGGGAGAGGGATAGAGAGCTAGAAACATCCATGAGAGAGATACATCGACCAGCTGCCTCCTGCTCACCCCCCACTGAGGATGTGCCCGCAACCAAGGTACATGCCCTTGACCAGAACCGTACCTGGGACCTTTCAGTCCGAAGACCAATGCTCTATCCACCGAGCCAAACCTGTTTTTGCATAACGCCATTTAAAAAAATAATATATATATATATATATATATATATATATATATATATATATATATATAATTGATTTTTTACAGAGGGGAAGGGAGAGGGATAGTCAGAAACATCGATTGAAGAGATACATGGATCAGCTGCCGCCTGAACACCCCCTACTGGAGATGTGCCCAAAGCCCAAGGTACATGCCCTTGACGGGAATTGAACTGGGACTTTTCTTTTCTTTTTTTAAGTTAACATATCAAGATTTTATTGTCATATAATAAAACAAAATATGATGCTCTAGAACTGGATCACTTGATCTTCTTCTCTCCTCCCAGTTCAAAATGCTCACATATCTTAATATCTTAGATCTGAAGTCAGGCTCGATGTATTCAAGCTTCAGCACAATCTTGTCGTTTTAGCCTTTTTTCGGAAAATAGGCTTCGTCTACCCACCATAGCCACTTTGCTTCCTGTCATAGCGCCGCTTTCCCTGCGCACACAGAGAATCCTTGCCCTTCTTGTACTGTGTTACTTTGTGGTGTTGATGCTTGCCACACTTCTCACAGAAAGTTCAGCGGGTTTTAGGAATGTTGACCATGTTTGCGAATACTTTCAGCAGTAAAAGGAAGGTGAACTTGGGACCTTTCAATCCGCAGGCCAACGCTTTATCCACTGAGCCAAACGGTCAGGCCGACCTCCCCACTTTTTAATCGCCTGGACTCTGTGTTTTGTCTCCTGCATAGCAAACCTCTCAGAAGATGCTAAGCTCAGCAGCTGGGGTCCTTCGTTGGCTGCAGACTAGACTGGCCACCCTGGGGGAGAGGCTGGGGACTGCCTGGAACCAGGAACTGGAGTGACCGGGTGAACCTGAGACCTCTCTCATTTGGTCCCACATCGTGTTGTTTTGAAATCAGTCACTCCTTTTTCAGTTTTCTGTAGTCTACAGAGCCTACTTAGAAACTGAGGGAGTAAGCAACAAAGACAGAGACCCTAGAATCTTTGTCAGAGCTTCTTTAAAAAATGTTAGTTTTGTTGTGTGTGTGGTTTTATTTCAGAGAGGGAGACAGCAACATCAATAGTGATTCACTGATCAGCTGCCTCCTGCACGCCCCCTACTGGAGATTGATCCCAAAACCTGGGACTGTGCCCCACCTAGGAATCAATCCATGACCTCCAGGTTCATGAGTCAACACTCAACCACTTACTCAACCTTCCAGGCAGAGCTTCATTTTAATACTTTTTTAAAAAATTGATTTCAGAGAGGGAGAAACATCAATGTGAGAATCATTGATTGGCTGCCTCCTGCACGCCCCACATTGGGATCAAGTCCCAACCCAGGGACGTGCCCTGACAGGGAATCGAACCATCACCTCCTGGTTCATCACCTCCATAGGTCAATACTCAACCACTGAGCCATGACAATTGGGCCAGGGTGGCAAATTTCATGTTAAAGTGTACCACCACCAAGTCCTAACAGTGAGGTCAAAGTATTTGCTGTTTGTATTATAATGTGGAATATTAATCTCTAGAACCATAATTTCTCTTGAAGGAACAATTCCTCTCCTAAAGCCCAGAGTTATTGCCAAACTGTTTAATCAGTTGTTCCTAGTTTTTCCAAAATTATCACATGAACCTGACACCTACCATGTGGTCACATGCTTATGACTTCTGCCAAGTTTAAGGGCCGCAGAACTGGGTATTTTATGAAAAAAAATTACATCCTTGTAAATAAAAATTTAAACCAAATGTTTGTCATTTTTCTCCAAACACATCTCATCTTTTCTGGGCCTTTTCCTTTAGGTCAGAACAGTGTCCCAGGGTGGACTAATGTCACCCAATAGCATCTTAAACTTGAGCATTTCTCCCCCTCTTCAGGTTTTAACTTTATAGGCAAAGTCAGTTTTATTGGAAAAGCTAACGAGATCTACGAACCTTCTTTCCAAAGTCCAAACTGTACAGGGTTCATGCACCCTGGTTCAGGAAACGTGGCTCTAACAAACCAGTGCAGTGGCATTGCTCTCGAACAGAGACAAGTGCAGTGTTATTAGAGGCCACGAACACCACACAGAATATGTAGCCTGAAGGAATACTATCTATTTGGCTATCTTTAAAAATAGGATGACTGGTAACACTATTGAAAAAAAACAAAAAAATGATTATGTCGGCCAGAGTGGCTTGGTTGGGTATAGTCCTGTGCACTAGGTTTGATTCCTGGTCAATGGGTTGTGGGCTCAATGCAGGAGGCAGCTGATCAATTATTCTCATATCAATGCTTCTCTCCCCCTTTCTAAAAATCAATAAACTACTTAAAAAAAAAAAAAAAGCAAAAGGCAGGACAAAGAACAATTTTTACCCATAATGATTTATTCTCTACAATACTTCATTAAAGAGTTCAATGATTTGCACTCAGCAATTATATAGCCAAGAGGCAACCAAGTGTAATACGAAGAATTGGTCTGAAGTCCTTGCACTTGAAGGCTATACAAAGTCTCTTGCTTCAAAGAAATAGGAAAATTAATAAAAAATACACAAGCTCCCTAGGCTCCAGAATCTCAACAGAAAATAACATCAACAGTTAGTGAAATAGTAGGTGTTAACATGAAAAACAGATCTTGTGCAAATATTAACACCTAGGACTTCTGTATAGATTTTTATTACAAACAAAATGTTATCTCCATTACAAACCTTTCATATTGAAAGGATCTCTAACATGAATTACTTTAATATTAATTAATTATGAAGCAAAAAAAGTTTAAGAACCTCACAGTGGAAACAATGCAACACCGACCAACTCTAGCGATGAGACATTCTCCTTTAATGTAAGACAAACGCAATTCGTAATGACACACATAATGTCCTCGCTGTGGGTGTCAGGAGACAAGCTCACTTTCCAGACCAAAGGCACTCGCTGCTAGGGAGGAAACAAGCTGAGCCAGACCCGCACGTGGGGCTGGTCCCTTGAAAACAGTGGTCAGACGGAGCAAGCAAAACCACCCCTTCTCTTTAAAGCCGCTGCTCACACGCTGCGCAGGTGGAGTGAGCAGCAGTTCAGGTCTAGCTTGGAGGGGTCACCCCCTCCGCACAGCCGCCACCTGGATGGTCGACTTGGTGCCTTTCCTGAGAGCCACCTGCCACACCTCCATGAGGTGGCAACGACCATGCACTCCCAGACCGCTGCCTGACTAGGCCTGTTGAAGACGGACAAGGGAGGGCGCCCTTCCTTCCAGGGCCACAGAGCTTTCCTTGGTCAACTCCGGAGTCCCCGTGACGAGCAAGGGACCCGAGCATCTCCTCTGCTGGGCCTGAGTGGAGCGCAGGCTGGGAGCCCACGGGGGCTGGTGCTGGGCATCACCAGCCAGTTCTGTGCGGATTCCCCAGCCCCTCGTGTGTGGGTTCAAATGTTTCTGTTCATTTTCTTAACGGCAGGCATCCTACCCGACCCCTAGTAAGATAAAACAAAAAATCACACTACACATCGGGGAAGACAAACAGGGCAGCATTTCTACGAGAAACAATAGGCCTGAAAAGCATGGCACTGTAAATGCTTGCATGACCAGTTTCACTGAGCGTGCTCAGGGGTAAAATTTTAGCACCATTTTTTTTGCTTTTTTTAATCTTTAGAAATTAAACACAACTTTTAACATAGAACACTTGAACAATAATGAAGTGTAGCCCTATAGATCAACACTGTTGAACAAATTGAAGGTGGGTGATTTAGTCCCAAACTGACCACCCTGACATCAATCCATGGCACCGGCACCTAAAAGGAACTGTCGTCACGTTTGTAACATTTATTATTCTCAGCAGCAGGAAATCATGAAACAATCCCTTCATCTTCAATAGCTTTGCATTACCTCTGCAAGGAAAAGGGGCATAAGTGAGAATCAGCCCAGCCTGGGCATCGATGCCAGCCCATTGCCCCTGCGCGCGCTGCAGCCTGAGAGGATGACGCCAAGCTAGCCTGCCCACCTTTGTTCATCTCTTCCAGGAAACGAGGCAGCTGTGCCTGTAACAGCACGTGTCGTTTCTTACACCGTGTCCCTGTCCACCCCCTTACCCAATTCTGGCAGAAGAAAACTCAAAAGGTCTTTTGACTTGACTATTTGCCCATTCTGGAAAGCCACACCACCACCACATAAACTTTTAAAAATAAATTAAATAAAAACATTGTGTCCACCAGGTTGACATCCAATCCACTTTAAGAGTTCTCCAAGTGCTGCTGGAGTGTCACCCTCAGGGTCTCTCCTCCCACCGGCCACGCCTCCTGGAGCCCCCCAGCAGTGCTCCGTGACAGCCATCACGGCCCCTTCCAGGCCCCCGCTGCCATCAGCTCTGCACCAAGGGAGCGGAGGCTGGGCCAGAGGGAGGACTGGCTGACAGGTACTTGGCGGCTATGGGAGAGGGAAAAGTGCCACAGGAGAACCAAACGGCTGAGGCCAAAGGGAGCTGTGGAGAAGCCTGCCCGGATGGGGTGAAGATTCCCAGCGTATTAGGCAAGATGACGATTCACCTGGCATAACCACACAGCGTTGCTCTAAAGTCCCACAAAGGACAGAATCGACTGTCTTCTCACTCCTACAGGGAAAGCAGGAAAAGGAACGCCTCTGCTTTCAAGTCCCTTAAAGATGTTTGCCTGAAAGGACACAAACAGCGTGGAGACCCTGGATTTTCTCCTGTGACAATGTCTTTCTACAGCCCAACCCAGGTGCGTGCTTGAACATCTGTGTCTTCCGGGAACCAAGGTGCAGCTATAGGCACTGCTACCAGGTGAGTGAGGTAGCTGGGTGGTGAGGAGGAGGCCTCTCCTTTCACGCTGCACATAGCAAGGATGTCAGGACCTCCTGCAGGCATCCCAGTTCATTCCTCAGCAGGTGACACCACAGAGCTCTCTGCTGAGTACCAGGAGACTCCATGCGAGAAGAGCGCCCGAAAATCCAACTGACAGCAGAGTTAGAATTAAACCTTGGAGGTTGATTGAGCAACGAATGAGATCTTCCCCGCCATCCAAAGGGCTTTCCATCTGGAAGTGGGTGTCTGTCCAGGAGCCTCACAGGACTCACGGCGTCCACTCATGAAGCATGGAGGTTGTAACCAACTGGTGGTATGCAATAAACTGGACATTTAAAAAAGGAATTTAAAACAACCTAAAAATGTGTCTTGTTGGTCTCCGTTGCCCAGACTGCCAAGGGAAACACATCTACTCCATCTGGGGAGGCTATAAGGGTGCGAGTGGGGTCAACCTTCAGGAACCATGAATTCCAGCTCCCACTGTGTAGCCAGCAAGCAGGTGGCCCCGTGCGTGCCGAGGGCCTTCTGAACCCACAGGCAATTCTCACTAGTCATGGAGGAGCCCCAATCCAACGGAACCCCATAATGAGGAAAGGCTGAAATAAGGCTTGGGCCCCTCAAGTTCTGTTTCATTCGATGTAACCCTGCCCTCCCCCCTACACCCCCGAGTCAGCTGGAGGCAGACTTGGCAACGGAAGCTAGCATCATAAAATGGTGCAGTAATAGAAGTAACTGGACCAGGAAGAGGAGGCGTCCGCTCCAATGATGTCATAGCCATGGGTGGCCACGGGGGGGTGGGACTGGTCATGCAGCCGTGTGTCAGGAGTAATGATTGTAGAGGGGCGGGGCATGAAGAGTGCCGTTCTGGAGACAGTGCTGTCGAGAAGCAACGTATTCTGCATAACTGATTGTCACCTTCTCACTTCGGTACCTGTGTGAGGAGACAGGGAAGGGTATTATGAACCCCCAACACTTCATTCAGTAAGGTTACTCAGCATAGAAAACCAAAAGCTTATTCCACATTTTGAAAGAATAAAATGGAAGACCAAGAGCAACCTTACTTACAGAAAATGAAAGACAGCACAAGAAAACAATGTTGTTATTACAAATGAACGAGATGAAAAAGCACAACCACAATCTCCCTGAGAAGGTGTTTTCTGCACATCCCACCTTTAACGCCACATATGCTATCGCCAGGCTGCCTTAGGCAATCTGCTGCGGGGTCTGGGGGAGAATCTGAGTCAGAGGACATGGGTGGCCGAGTGGAAGAGTACTGCGACCAAGGCCCAGGGTAAACTGCAAGTCTACTTTCAGGTTAAAGTGAGGTAAAATGACAGAAACACAACCTCCATTTGCAAAAAGTAACAAGCGAGTTATTTATAACCAAAAGGGCACAGATACCTAATTCTGGGTCAAATTCTCATGAAGCAGGTTAAAGGATCCTGGGGCTATATAGGACAGCCTCAATTCCTGGATGAATATGCCATCTATCACAGGGCCATCAGAACAGAATTCATAGCACTTTGGCTTTGCTCTGGAAAGAGCCATGAGTCAGGATGCGAAGCATGGGTGTTACAAACCTATGGAGCCTACTACAGACCACAGGAGCTGGGTGTGACAATCCTTACCCAGAGCCATCTCTTTCCCACTGTAATCACTCCTCCACTGCAAGGTGATTATTCCTGAATTTTGACAGGGAAATGGCTGTTCAAATAAATTATAATAATAATAATGATAATAATAATGCTTTGTATTTGAAAGTTTATTTTTTAATTTTTCTTGGAATCCAAAGCATTTAAAAAACACTGGGTTATCTTCCAGATAGACCTGTGAGGCTACTATATGATTTTCAGCATTTTACAGATCAAGGGGCCAGAGGCCCACAGAAGCCCGTAGAAGCTAAATCTCTCAGAGTGTTAGATTTCAGTAGGGACGGGAAGAGAACTGACATCTATGCTTGGCCCTGGTTTAGAAATTCCTCATATATTACCTTACCAGAACCTAAATCAACCCTAAGGCATTACCATTCACTTTTTACAGACAGGAGTTTTTCCATTTAAGAGTGGCAGAATAACTGACCAGGTCCCACGGCTAAGTTTTGAGGCTGTTTCAGACCCAAGGCCTCATACATTCTACCACACTAGGCAGCCCCCCAAAGAAGCATTCACCCCCAACAGGCAGGGGGGGTTCCTTTCCAATCTTCATAAGAAGCGTTTTCTGACTATTCCTTTAAGGTGCCACTGACCGCATCAGTGTCCCCCAAAGCGAGTCTGGCACAGACATCACGACTTGCTCAGTGTCCTCGCCTGCTCCCCTGCTCTCAGCTTAGCTGCTGGGACACTCGGGAGGCTGAGTCTGCTGTGCTGCCACTGTCTCCGCAGGGCCTCACGCACCGCACGTCTGTGGTTAGGAGACAGCAGACACTTTCTTCCCCTTTCCACCAACAAGTACCCTCCATGCAAACCCAACTAGATTAAAATGACAAGGAAAACGAGACACGGGGTTACCTGGTGAGTCTGATCGTTTTTCTGAATTCACTGGTAATTGGAGCCTTAAAGCCACCTTTCCTGAGCAAGGAGTCTATTGTCTGGATCTGATCCCAGTCTGAGGAGAGGAGACACACCGAGGTCAGGGCACAATGACAGAGGGTCATGCTCTCACACAGGGAGAGGCAGAAGCGGCCACGTCTGATAGGGAGGGGCAGGGGGAGCCCTGGGCACCCCTCACTGGCAGTCCAAGGGAGACCTTGGCGACCTGAGATGATGGCCTGACACATGACATATGGCTGACCCCAGAGCCCTGCTTCTGTCTCTTTCCCGTCAGTGTAGGTATCTAGGAACAAACATGGTTCCAGCTTAGACTGGCTGTGGACCTACTGCTGGGAGCCAGGGCTGTTCTGTGGAAAGAGAAAACTCAGTTCTGCAGCTTATAGTCCTTGGTGCGACCTTCCTTCATGTGATGATTTCTTGGAGTCCAGTTTTCAATGCCAGAGAGTTAACAGTAGGAGGGAGCTATTCCTTTGACAGGATGGGAAAGGTGTTCACACAGTGCTGCTGTGTTATTCTTGCATGTTTGTAACAGTTACAACCACTGAGAACCAAATAAAACTCCCTAAAGTACTGCACTATGTGCCATGTCTTAATTTTCCTAATTAATATTCAAATGGCAAAGTTATCATCACATCTCAGTATTAAAATTACTTATGATGTGCCCTCTTGTACAGAATATTGGATTTATGATTTCAAAAAGGTGGATAAAAGGCTTCCGTTTTATGTCATGTCCTCACTGTTTTTGAAAAAGTTTGAACACAACCACAATGAAAACCAACAAGGCAACTCGCTGGCCACATGATTAGTTCACTGACATATTAGAGTGGACATTTTCTCTATTTCAGGTTCACATCTAACAAATACTGTGTGTGTGTGTTGATTTACATATTAATTAAAAAACAAACAAACGGAATTCCAAGAAAGGAAGAAAATGAGGTTACATATCACAGAATATACAAACAACACTTATAGGTATTTTCTTAAAGGGAAACCTGCCCAACCCATTTCCCATCTCCAATGTCACAGTTTAAGAACTTAGTAACTACCAAGTTCCTTCGCCCCCAATACCTCTACTACCAAGTTCTTTAAAAAAATAGGATTAATTATGTTTTGCCTTTTCCCAAGTATAATTCATGACCAAGAGTTCAAAACTCCCAATATGGGCAGCTTCCCTTTACTATGAACTCCACAATATGGTCAAGCTGATTGGTGTAATTTTGCTACTATCGTGTTTCCCTGAAAATAACACATCGTCCGAAAATAAGACCTACTTCATGGAAACATAATACATCCCCTGAAAATAAGACCTAGCGCATCTTTGGGAGCAAAAATTAATATAAGACACTGTCTTATTTTCGGGGAAACAGGGTATCACCTATCCTGGAGGACAAGAAATTAAAGCTATTCCCTGAAAGTGAAATAAGCAAGTAAGTAGGAGAAACGTGTGCATCGTTCCGAGTTCACTCCTCCTCTGGAAGAAGCTGGTAGGTGTTCAAAGGAAGAAGGGAACTCATTCTTAGTGGCACTTGGGCTGAAAGACCACACACTCTATGCTCCTGCCTGGTAGTCGGCAACACTATGTCCAGTGTTCAATGACATTCCATTCGTCCAACTCACCTTGCTCCTTAGCAACCTCAGGTAAATATGTGGCTGTACGTTTGACACCTTTTTCATTGATGAATTCAATTCGAATCCCATGGACCCCTACCTACAAAAACAACAACAAAAAACAGAAACAACCAAATAAATGGCACTGGTTTATTCTAAGAAAATTTCAGCCACTCAAACATAAACAGGAGAACCTTTTGATTTTCATCACCAATGCTCTTCAGATATAAAAGCCAAAAAAACTAGCTTGAGAGATGGGGTTTCACATGTAATCACCTCTGAGTATGAAGGCTATAGAAATAGTTCCTTTCAATTGCTCATCTGATCATCTTCAATACTCCATCAATCTAGTCCATTAAAGCATACCACAGGGTTTGATCTGGCTCGGGGCTCTTCACAAATAAAACTGTGTAACAACTTTGACTCAAGGGCTCACCAAGGAGGATCTGGAATATTCCACTTTATCATGATTGCTTCTGTTGTTGTTTGTTCAATATTATTGTCATTATTTGTAATTTGTATCTTTATTGTTTCAAGTATTACAGAGGTCCCCCTTTACTCCCCACCTCATTATCACTTATTATTAGGAATGGGAGAAGGACGTGAACGCGAGTAGACTTGGAAGGAGAAAGCATTCACAATTCTTTCTGATATCGTAGCACCTTTTCTATCCACCCATGCTGCCCATAATTGTTTCCAACTCAACTTTCACATTCTAATGCCCTCTCAACGAAGGAGATACATCACCATGTACTAACCCGAACCCAAATGCAACGAGACGCAGAGTTCCAAATGCAGCTGTTCTCACCTCCCAGTCCAGATAATCACTGGCATCCTCAAAGTTAGTGAGGAGGGAGACAGAGCAGGAAAGTTTAGGCAGCTCCTCTCGGGTCAGGGGGGGGAATCGACTGTCCTTAAGTGCACTGGAAGGGGACAAAAAAACATAAGTGAGGCTACTCTGGAGTTGGGAGCATGTGCCCGAACATTTACAACTGGAGCTACGCAGAGAACTCCCATTACCATTCATACCAATGTGCTCAGACACAAATTGACGCTATTAACGGTCTATACTGGAACCATAAGTGACTCACCAGATGAAAGCCTCCACAGTTCCTGATTACCAAGAAGAGAACACTCATTCTTTATTACTTTGAAGACATAACGTCTGGCAGTTGTTTTCGATTCTGTAGATAAATTTGATCGCCATTTTTTCCACCAATCGTGTGCCTCGTGTAATTACCTGGTTAACGTGTATTCCCTGAGTCCTGAGTGAAGATTCATGGCTGAGAAGGTCCCAATGCAGCCACGAAGCCGCTTGTCCCGCCCTGTCTTCCATGTCACAAAGAGCGGACTAAAAAGCAAAACACAAAACACTCTCCAGCCCCAAGTCAAACATGGATCAGAACAGACCGTGGCTTTATTCCAGCTCATTTGTTATTCCCCGAAGGACTGCCTTCTGAGTTGCCAGCTACCTGCAGGACCCTATTCCTTTCTGGGAGGCGAACAGTCCGGGGACATGAGAGGACACCTCGCAAGGCGCACGCAGAAAGGCCCTCTGGGCAGCCTTCCTGCACATGCACGTGCTAGTCCTCTTCCTGACCAGGACTTCACTTAGTTTCCTTCTAGTTCTCCATGTCTTTGCCCTATTGTGAATGTACAAGTTCCCTAGTCCATCCTTCATGAAGACACACTGGGCCTGTGCACCTCCTTACCTGCAAGTGCTCCCTATAGCCCACACTGTTCCCAGTTATTTCTGCCAATGGCAACTACAATTAGTTCCTGCTCATAAATGTCCAGAGAAGAAAAAGTGTTCCCCGAAGAGAGCTTATTACTAGCAGAAATGGCCACCTCCTGTTCTAGGCTACATCAGGTGGATGGTGACAGGGGTTCTAGAAGTCTCCGGTCTGTCTCTCTTCCTGACACTCCTCCATGCCTCTATGCCTCTACCTCTTTGATGCTTGAGCTAAACACTTCTAAAAAGCAACTTAAAAACTTAAAGTTTCCTACTTCTTTGATCGTTGTTACAAAGCGATCTCCCACCCACACGTGTTTCCCTTGTCCTATAACAGTTGAACAGCACCAGCCAGAGTTACTGTCTCAAAACTACTCCACAGCCCTCAAGTAGTCCAGTGTTTCCAGGAGAAAATATGAGCCCGGATACAACGGCCCGAAATGCTGGAGCCACCACCCTCCCGCACCTGTGTCTGTCTCCGCTACAGACACACTGCTCCCAGCACACCCAGGGATCACCTGCACCTGCTCAGCAGGGCTTTTCTGACGATGGTACCGAGGCAATGCGGCCCTGAAAAGTTAGCACTTCTTCTCGTCATCTCTTCTCTTCCGACACCATCACAAAGGAGGCCTGACTTCCACTCTACTCTGCCCACAGTGCACCGCACACTATTTAACTCTGTGCCTGTGGTTTGCCGACTCAACAAGTCTCCCAAGAACAAGGACTTTTCTTCCTGCCTCTTCACTCCGTGCCCAGTGGCTGTGCAATGCCTTACTCTGCTGAGTGAGTGACCTGAGGTCATGAGCGCTGCAAGCATCTCAAAAAACAGCTCTTACGAGGCAACTCGGAGCTGCTTCCAATTCTGAGCAAGGAGCCAACACTGGCATGAGTTTCTTCACTTTACGCTTTATACACACACTGCTTACATCACTGGCACGTGAGAGGGCTGGGGAAAAACAACAGAGTCTTGAGTTACAAAGAGTAAAATAGAGCCCTGGCCGGTAAGTGAATAGTGTCGGCCCATGACCTGGGTTTGATCCTGGTCAAGCGCATGTACCTCGGTTGCAGGCTAGATCTCCAGCCCTGGTTGGGGCACGTGAGGGAAGCAACCAGTCATTGTCTCTCTCTCACATCAATGTTTCTCTCTCTCTCTCTCCTTCCCTCCTTCTACGCACTCTAAAAATCAATGGAAAAATATCCTCAGGTGAAGATTAACAAAACCAACCAACCAACCAACCAACCAACCAGTAAAGGAGATTCTGACATCTGGGTGGGGTGCCAGCAGCCCTGAGATTTCCATGCGACTGCTGATGAAGAGGGAGGGACCCCTATAAAAGCATCGCAGCTCCCGTTAAATGAGCTCCCAGTTCACTTGAACTTCAACACTACTGGGGTCCACGATGTGACATGTGACGATGTGATAGTGTGACCTGTACATTTGAAACAACAGAAGAGCCAAGAAAAAAAAATCCCGATTTCCAGAAGATTACTTTCACAAGCTACACCTCCTCCAAATATAACCTAAGCCCTTTCCAATACTGAATCCAGTGGATACTCTAGATGTTGCTGGACATTTCCCACCATCCTATTCCTAAGTCACATTCAAGTTTTCCCAGTAGCGGGAAGATGCCATGTGCCTTTCTCATTGTCCCAGCCCTGATGGATTTACTCACTAGGGGTCATTGGTGAATCTAGGAAGTCGTGGCTGAGGGAAGCCGTGGAGGTGACAGTAGAGGACATCAAAGCAGTAGCAGCACATCTCTGCGGTCACCACCAGGTTCTTGGTGGTGTTGGCAGTTCCATTGGGTCGGGGAAGAGGACTTAGAGCTCCCGATGTGGGATTCATTCGTGTAATGGGAGAGTTTCCAGGTCCCAGAGTTAAGTCTGACACGTTCTCCCGACCATTGCTGCCATCCACATGCTGGTGGTTTTGAAGAGGTCCTGAACTAGAGCCGGGGACAGTGGTGGCCTGGTTGCCGTGAGTGTGCGTTCCACTTCCAGATAACTTGGGCTTCTTGACCCCACAACAGCCTGCTGCCAACTTGGGCTCGAGTGGAGGAACGCAGCGTCTTTTTCCCATCCTGACTCAGTGCTCGCGGGCTGGAATGTACAGAACCCTAACCAAAAAGAGAACAGATAAGCATTGACTCAAATGGTTAGCTAGAAAGAGAAAACAAAAAAACAGAAGAAAGTGTCTCCACACAGAGGCAGGAGTCCTCAATGCTTTCTTCCCCAGGTCACATGGCCAGCTTGACGAGAAGAAACCCTGAGTTCCGCATCAGGAATGCCTAAAGGGAAGCCATTTTTTATTTCCCTGAAGCTATGGTCAACGTGGATGGAGGCAGGCAGCAAAGTGTTCTCTTGCCTGGGCAGAAGGAAGGTGGGGCAGCCGTGAGGCTGGATGGCGGAGGGCACTGCAAGGTTGGCTGGAGGGCTGCCCTGGGCCTGCCAGACTCGCCATCAGGCTGCTTTCCCTACTGCCTCAGAGGATCCAAACGGAACCACCCTCATTTCAAAGGAGCCCAGAGGGACTCCATGCTTCTCCCTGTTAACCACCTCCTTTCAGCATGTCCTCAGCACTAACGTAAATATGTGTGACCTCAGTCCCCGACCTTAGTGAAGGTGAAAAGCAGCTGGCTGCCATCCCAAAAGAGCACACCTTCCAACACCAGGCTCCCCTCTGTCTGTCCCTGCAGCTCTCCTTCAAAAAGCTACTCGTTTTCTCTGGTTTTCAGAACTCCACTTTCTACACATCTCGCAATCCTTTTAAGACCTCACTCAAGAAAAGCTACACCTAGTAGAAACCTTTATTCCTACAATGACCCAAGTTTCATAGTCCTTTTGTAAGGCAGCCTTTCTGCCCTGTCCTAGCAAAGCAGACATATGCAAAGCCACTCAGCTTAACACAGTGTGGCGTCAGGCGGGCCAGAAAGCCATCTGATCATGGGAATGGGAGGGAGGATTGTTTTACTAATCGTTTTTTCTTAAAAAGCGGAAGGTAGAAATGTACAGCTGTGACATAACCAAAACCCTCTTTCTGTTGTGTTAATGATCATATAACTAGGAAATAGATCCTAGTTATTTCAATATTGATTATGCCAAAGTTTGTAAAATTCTGCTGACTTGAAAAAAGTATACTGGTTTTTCTCAAGTGACTACATGTTTGAGCCCTTCCCCACGTATTCTCCCTAAATTTTCTGATTTGAACACATAGCACATCACTGCCTTTTTAAGCATTGCTCTAAAACAGTGTTTTGGTTACAAATTCCAGTTTTTAAATCAAATTAGATGTTTACCTACCCACTTACAATGCCATTATTTCTACAAAAACAGCCTGTGACTTTAAGTTGAATGAGACATAAAAATTTCACAAGTTTTACTCATTTATGTTCTTTTTAAAAATATATATTTTATTGATATTTTACAGAGAAGAAGAGAGAGAGATAGAGAGCTAGAAACGTTGATGAAAGAGAAACATCGACCAGCTGCCTCTTGCACACCCCCTACTGGGGATGTGCCTGCAACCAATGTACATGCCCCTGACAGGAAACGAACCCGGGACCCTTCAGTCCGCAGACCGACGCTCTACCACTGAGCCAAACCAGTTTTGGCTCATTTATGTTCTTGATATATGTTGATCCATAACAAAATACACATTTTGTATCTAGGGCAATTTTTAGTGAGTTGAAAGAGCCGAGAAATAATACTTCTGTACTCTTCAATGTTTGGCTTGAAAATAGGATTCTTTTTGAGAAAGCCTTATGCACTTGATCCATTAAAACTTCTAGAAACTATAATGATTCTAAGCAGAGACTTCATTGTCTTGTTCAGACAATTAGGAGAGGGAGCAGAACATCTTGGTTGAAAAATACTGACTCCAGAACCAACTGGCCTGGGTTCAAATCCTGATGCTTCAGGATTATCTCTAACTCAGTTTCCTCATAATGGGAGTAACCAGATTGGCCTCGTGTGTGTGTGTGTGTGTGTGTGTGTGTGTGTGTGTGTTAGGAAAATGAGTTAACACATGTGAAGTGCTTAATACAATGTCTGGCATGTAGTAAGTGTCAATTTTTTCAGCTGCTCTCACCATCTGGGTTTTGTTTGACTGCTCCCACCAGCATGAACTCCTGGAGGGCCAGGACTTCACTGTGGAGTGGTTGCCCTGAACACGGTGGGATTGGGCCTAACAGGCAGTCAGACACCCTTCTCACAATCCGACTGCTGGCTCCCAACTGCTCGCCTGTCTGCCTGATTGCCCCTACCTGCTTCTACCTGCCAGCCTGATTGATGCCTAACTGCTCCCCTGCCAGCCTGATCGCCCCTAACTGCCCTCCCCTGCAGGCCTGGCCACCCCTAACTGCCCTCCCCTGCCGGCCTCATCCCCTCCCCAACTGCCCTTCCCTGAAGGCCAGGTTGTCCCCAACTGCCCTACCCTGCCAGCCTGATTCCCCAAACTGTCCTCACCTGCAGGCCTGATCACCCCAACTGCCCTCCCTTGCAGGCCCGGTCCCTCCCGACTGCCCTCCCTTGCAGGCCTGCCAGCCCCCCCAAGTGCCCTCCCTGCAGGCCTGATCCCCCAACTGCCTTCACCTGCAGGCCTGATCACCCCCAACTGCCCTCCCTTGCAGGCCCGGTCCCTCCCAACTGCCCTCCCTTGCAGGCCTGCCCCCCCCCAAGTGCCCTTCCCTGCTGGCCATCTTGTGTCCACATGGGGGTGGCCAGCTTGAGTGTTGGAGTAATGGTCCATTTGCATATTATCGTTTTATTATATAGGATGTGTTAAATGAAGCAGAATAATCTAATCTCTAGAGAGTTGGAGTTTTAACAGGACAACAGGGCCTGGAAGCTGTGTCTCCAGAGACCCAAAATTCAAAGAAACCAAAAGAAAGGATGAAACACCAAGGTTAAAGAAACCTTCGCTCATTCTCATTACACCAAGCACACCTGAAGGAGGAGCTAGATGTTATGAGATTGTAGCAAGTGTTATCAATTACCTAACTGGGAAACACCCTGGAACAAAGCAACAGAAGAGATTGACACACCACACCAAGGCAGAAGAAATGAATTCTGGGAATATTCTGCCCACACACAATGTACAACCACTGATGGGCAGTGGGAACGAACACAAGAGATTACAATTCCCCCACACCCTTCCAAGCTACAATTTGAAACCAAGAGTACCAACCCAAATCATGTGACTCTTTAGGCCCAAGCATTTCTTGAGAGGCCACTAAGCAAGTAATTCAATCCATGTTCTCAAGTAGTGACCAAAGGCAGCCCTTTGTCTTTCAGCAGAGAGCAAATATTGAGCCACAATAAAGGATGTGAAGTAGCCCTGGCCCAGTGGCTCAGTTGGTTGGGGAGTTGTCCCCATGCACCACAGCCAGGGCACATGCAGCCAGTAAGTGCTCGGATAAGTGGAACAACAAATCCACATTTCTCTCTCTCTAAAAATCAGTAAGTAAAAAAAAAAAAAAAAAAAAAAGAATGCTATCTAAAACAGGTGCTGGTAGGAAATACTTTTATTTATTACATTAACCACTATCCACCAATTTTATCAAAACTTATTCTTTAGTTAGAGCCTCTTGTAATCTTACTCCAACAAAGCAGGCATCTCACTACAACCAGGTAGTCCCGGACTCAGCTTCCAGGAGCGCCCTACAATAAGCAGACACTCACTTCTCCAACAGAGTGGCACCTGGGAGTACAGTGTAAAATATCTCAGAATAACAGTGCAAAACAAAATAAATAAACAAAAAAATCCCCTAAAGAAGTACTCAACATCTCTTCTAAAACAATGTGGGAATTTGTTCTTACTCTTCCTCAAAACCTCATAAAAACTAGCCAAAATGGTACTTTGATCCTAGTATAAGTAGTAAGAGGAAACTAGTGTAAAAATCCTTGCTTTATATTATATTATTACATTATATCACTGAGACCCTTTCAAGCTTTCAGTTGGTTACTTTCAAAACTAAACTCACCCACCCCAGTGGCTCAGTGGTTGAACACCAACTCACGACACTAACAGCTCTCAGGTTTGATTCCTGGTCAGGGCACATGTCTGGGTTGTTGGCTCAATTACCAGTAGGAGATGTACAGGATGTTTCTAGCTCTCTCTTTCCCTAATAAGTAAATAAATCAATCGATAAAAATGTAATTAAAAACAAAAGGCTAAACTAAAGGACCATTGTAAGAGCCAGTAGTAGTGATCTCATTTTCCTCTGTTCACTAGAGATCAATGAGGATGAACGAGGTAAAATGGATTTCCACCAGATGGAGACGAAGATATACTTCCACAAAAAGCTGGAGGAAATAAAAGGAATGACTGTCTCACCTCCTAACTTAGCAGGTGTCAACTAAAAATGTTCTCAGTGCTGAAGAGTCATCACACCTTCCTTAGGGTCCATAACAAGGCAGCTGGCAACTCCTGCTCCCTTTCTGCGGGGAAGTGGGCAGGGTTCTTCCGTCACTTCAGTCTCAGCCAGTCCTGCAGCCACCCTCACCCTCAGACAGGGCTGGATGCCTTTACCTCTCACTACACCTAACCTGGTGCCCTGCATATGGAATACACACCAGCCATCTTATCTACAGATTTCCTAGTTGACTTCATTTAAGTTTGCCATTTTATGAGAAGAACTAGAGGTTCAGTGCATGAATTTGTGCACCAGTGGGGGTCCCTCAGCCTGTGAAACTGGCTCTCCAACATCCCTCAAGGGGTCCTGGATTGTGAGAGGGCACAGACCAGGCTGAAGGACTCCACCGGTGCACAATTGGGGCAGGGAGGGACGCAGGAGGTTGGCCAGCTGGAGAGGGACTTCAGAAGGGCTCCAGGTGTGTCCAGCCAGTCTTGCTCAGTCCTAATCGCCCACTTCCAATCAGCGGGACCCCAGCAGCAAGTTAACCTACCAGTTGGAGCATCTGCCCCCTGGCGATCAGTGAGTGTCATAGAGAGCAGCTGAGTGGCCTTACCATATCACGCTTTCATTGGTCAGACTGGACACTTAGTATCTTGGGCTTTTATTATATAGGATGTTTAAGGCACAACCTAATCTTTTTTTAAAAAAATATATTTTATTTATTTTTCACAGAGGAAGGGAGAGAGATAGAGAGCTAGAAACATTGATGAGAGAGATACATCGACCAGCTGCCTCCTGCACACCCACCACCGGGGATGTGCCCACAACCAATTTATATGCCCTTGACCAGAATCGAACCTGGGACCTTTCGGTCTGCAGGCCAACGCTCTATCCACTGAGCCAAACCGGTTTCGGCACAATCTAATCTTTAAATACTCGGTTCCATCCTGATGCTAACTGGAGAGTGTGTCAGAAACTGGAGCTAAATTCTAAGTATTTATTCTTCTCAACAATGTCAACTCTATTCAGTCCAAACCTAGGAATGATTTAATTCATAGGAAAATGGATAGCCAATGTGGATAATTCAGAAGTTAGGTGAAATATCCCCTACATGAACTTCCTGGTTTGATTTATGCTAGTAGCTGTCTTCTTTGCTAAAACACGCCAGTAACTAGTCAATCCTGAACTTAGCCTCAGCTGATACTAACTTTAGGTTGCTTGAGGCTTTCCTCAGGCAGACCGTATCTTGAGAAGAATTTTCTTTCTTTTTGAATTGATGGGCACTTTTATTTGCATGAAGGGCAATTTATGATTTCAGGAGTTAATACAAATGTTGTCTTATAAATTGCTGATGTTTACAAACAAGGTATAAAGATCAGTAGTGAGGGGAGGACACCCTGACTGAAGTGGCCTTCCTCTCCCAATATCCTAAATCACTGCGAACAGCAAGCTGACGCTGCCAGAACAGTTCCCATCTTCAGAGTACAGAACCTAGGCTTTGGGGTTAGAGTCTAGGCTCAAGTCCCAACTACGATTTGCCACATACTGGCTACGCACTCAGGCAGGCTGCCACATCTGTGTGGCCTTAGGCTCCTGCTACCCCTCAGAGTTACTTGTGAGTAGTCAATGAGCAACACATTAAGAGTATTCAGTAGTTCTAACTTATAGCTACTATTTATTAAAGTATCTGCTATAACCAATGCTACCAGTGTCTCTATTAATAAAAGTAGGGTCGGTTCCAAAAACAACATAGCACTGAATCCTTACCATTTCTACAGAAATAAGTGCCTTCAGAATAAAATTCTATAAAGAACCACCTTGTGCGGGAGGGAGAGCGGGGGAGAAGTCAACAGGGAAAAAGGAAATTCATGTAATACTTTAAACAATAAAGAATAACAAAAGAACCACCTTGTAGTTTAAAAGATTATGACATTAACATGTGATTATTACTCCGATGACTGTAATGCTTGCCTCCTGGAAGAGCAATTTCTAGTAAACCACCCACTGTTCTTGTCACCATGAGTGCCAGGTCACATACACGACGACTGTGGGGCTAAAGGAGTGGCACACAGTGCTCCTCTAAGTTTATACTAAAAGAAACTAAACTTGCTAGATATGCTATTATTATAGAAGTCTTGATATATATTGAGCACTGAGAGGACTCATCAAAGTTAGACTGCAAAAATAATCAGATTAAAATATCTAGAAAAGCCTGGAGGTGAGAAAACACACACCAGGTTCCGCCTTTTGAAGCCAAGCCTCAAACAGTTAACTAGGACGCACCGCCTTACTGCAGGAAAGGTTTAGAGTAGGAGTAGGAAAGAGGCCAAGAAAAATTAGGTCTCTGCATGTTTTTCTCTTATTAGTGTATAGGTAACTATTCAAATCAAGCTTTAATACAGAAGGGACAAACAGACTTTTCCGTTGTGTGTCAGAAAGTTAAATAAAAACTGCATCACATGAGTAGTAAGATGGCACCTGAGATAAAATTCTGGCTACTTATGGAACTATTCCAAACAATAGTCAAAAGAAAAACCCACAAACATTCTGGTAATCATTTCAAATAATCATTTCCATATTTTTGAAATCCCATCATACCCAAAATACTTGCTGTGAAAAATTTCCCTGCAAAATATAGACTTACCTATATAATTAAAAGTTATTTAGAAAACTTGACAGAACTATACATTTTTATGTTGGCTTAAAAAACCCACAAATATAGGACCAAAAGTTCTACTTTGCTTCTAGATTCCTTCATGTTACTACGTGCCAGATCTTTCTGGGCTTCAGTTCTTCCTATTTTTTTTAAAAAAATGTTTTCATTGATTTCAGAGAGGAAGGGAGAGGGAATGAGAGAAACATCAATGATGCGAATCATTGATTGGCTGCCTCCTGCACACCCCACACTGGGGTTCGAGCCCGCTCCCAGGCATGTGCCCTTGGTGGGAATTGTGCCCAGGATCCTTCAGTCCGCAGGCTGATGCTCTATCCACTGACCAAACCAGCGAGCTGGGCTTCAGTTCTTTCATTTGTAAAATGAAGTATTTGTTCCTGCCTCCCTTACAGAGGGTTTGTGGGGCTCCAATGGATGTAAACCATGCCCTCACTGGTTTGGCTCTGTGGATAGAGCCTCAGTCTGCGGACTGAAGGGTTGTGTGTTTGATTCCAGTCAAGGGCACATACTATGGCTATAGGCTCAATCCTGGTCCTGTTAGGGCCTGTACAGGAGCAAATAATTGATGTGAGACATTGATACTCTCACATTGATGTTTCTTTCTGTGTGTCTCTTCTTCTCCCTTCCACTCTTTCTGAAAATCAATGGAAAAATATCCTCGGGTGAAGACTAACAACAACAACAACAAAAGATGGAAAGCACTCAGAAAATAAAAATCTAAAAAGTGTTTGCATACCATCCTATCTAATAAGAGTAACATGCAAATTAATCATCACTCCACAACAAAATGGCAGCCCCCATAGCCACAAGATGGCTGCACCCAGTCCCCTCAGCCACACTGCTGGAGTGTCCGGCCTGTCTGCTGGAGCAGCTAGGCTGGATCCGCCTCCTCCCCACTTCATGTTGCTGCAGTGTCTGGGCCTGTCAGCCCCACTGGGGTCCATGGGGACCAAGCAGCGAAGCTGGATCTGCCCTCAGACATGGCAGACAGAGCCCGGACAGCAGGGCTTGGGGGCTCCCTTAGCACAGCAGTGGTGGGGAAGCTCCCAGGCCTGGCAGACAGAGCACACTGCAGAGCATTGGGGCTTCCTTTACATGGTGCATAGTGGCGGCAGGCAGAGAGCAGACGCAGGGCATGGGGGCTTCATCTCCATGGCTACAGTGAAACCTCCAGGCCCGCAGAGAGGAGAGAACCAGGAGAGTGGGCCTAAGCCATCAGTAGGACATCCCCTGAGAGCTCCTGGATTGTAGAGGGTGCAGGTTGGGCTGAGGGACCTCAGTGCACGGGGCCTCTAGTTATTAATAAACTCAAAGGGCCCAGCTGGCATGGCTTAGTAGTTGAGTGTCGACCTATCAACCAGGTCATGGTTTGATTTCAGGTCAGGGCATGTGCCTGGGTTGTGGACTCAATCACAGTGTGGGCATGCAGGAGGCAGCTAATCAATGATTCTCTCTCATCACTGATGTTTCTATCTCTCCCTCTCTGCAGTCAATAAAAATATATTTTAAAAAATAAAATAAACTCAAAGGAAGTCCTGGCTGGGTGGCTCACTTAGTTGGAGGGTTGACTCATGCACCAAAAGGCTGCAGGTTCGACTCCTGGTCAGGAGTACAGGAGGCAACCAATCAATGTTTTTCTCTCCCCACTTCTCTAAAAATCAATAATACCCGGGGGAACCTTGTGCCCCGGGGGAGCGGTGGGACCCGGGGGAGCCATGTGCCCTGGGGGAGCTGTGTGCCCCTTGAGAGCGGTGGGACCCGGGGGGAACCGTGTGCCCCAGGAGAGCCGTGTACCCTGGGGGAGCTGTGGGACCCGGGGGACCCATGTGCCCTGGGGGAGCGGTGGGACCCGGGGGAGCAGTGGGTCCCGGGGAAGCCATGTGTCCCAGGAGAGCTGTGTGTCCCTTGGGAACGGTGGGACCCAGGGGAGCCGTGTGACCTGGGGGGGCGGTGGGACCCGGGGGAGCCCCTATGTTCATAGCAGCACAATTTACAATAGCTAGGATTTGGAAACAGGCTAGGTGCCTGTCAGCAGATGATTGGAGCAGAAAACTATGGTACATCTACACAATGGAATACTATGCTGCCATAAAAAAGAAGGAATTCTCATCATTAGCAGCAACCTGGATGGAATTGGAGAACATCATGCTGAATGAAATAAGCCAATCAATGAAAGAGAAACACCACATGTCCTCACTCATTTATGGATAATAAAGAATATTATAAACTAATGAACAGAAAGATATAGTGACAGTAAAGCAACAAGCAGACTGTCAAATGACAGTGGGGAGGGTAGGGTGATCTAGGGGAGATAAGAGATCAACTGAAGGACTGGTATGCACGCATATAAGTACAACCAATGGACACAAACTCTGGGGAGGGCGGGCATGAATGGGAGGTGGGGGGCAACGGTAAGCAATGTACACGTATAATACCTTAATTAAAAAATGGTGAAAAAAATCAATAATTTTTTTCCAGAACTTTGTTTTCATGTAGAATTTTAATTATTTTCAAGATAATAGCATCACCGATTTAGGGCAGATTTAGGGTAAACTGTTCCAAATATCTCTGAACACTATAACTGTATGGAAGAGACCCAATAACTGACATTGATAGGAAGTGAACCGAGTGATGCCCTTTGTTTTTGTGGTGTTTTTAAAGGGTAATTTGTGAAGGGACAGAGCCATCTTATGTATTCAGACAAAGAGGGTAAGTATACTCCACCTAGGTCAATCTACTGGGATTATGAGCAATAAACTTGTCTTTACATATTTAAATTATTTTTTAAAAGAGCAAGTGGAAAGAACTTCATCAACAGTAAGACCCCCACATGGATGTAGAAAAATCAAGTAAACAAAGTAAAATGTATACCCTCAAGTCCTAACACAGGCCTAAAACAAACAATGAACTTCTATTCTAAATATCCAAACTAATACTCACTGAAACAGGAAGTTTGTCTTGCCAGGGGAACAGCTATAACAGAGGAGGGGAGCTATTTTGTCTCTGAAATGAATTTTCTTCCTTCCGTTTCCATTCTTTCTTCCTGTACCTAAGATGGAAATACAGGTGCAGTGAATGAACAAAATCAAGGTAGTGTAGATGTAAGAGACGGGTTCTGAAAAAGCACAATTCCACTGAGCATCTTCTAAAAACACAAACAGCTAAGGAGCAGGCTGGCTCTCCGAACTTCAAACACCTCAAAGCCCAAGCATCAAGCGGCAATGGCAGTCCCATGCATGGTCCACTCCTCCGGGGCATCATCACAAAGCAGCGAGGCCGCTGAGGGTCAGGTTTTACTGAGCCTGAACATGAGACACACATTAAACTTTCTCCACCACTAATTTACATCAAAACCTGCTCTCAGGCCGAGATACACCGCTTCAAGGCTCTCCACCGGTTTCAGAAAACCAACATATTCCCAAATCCTCTGCTGCAGAGATGGGCTGGTTACTGGACAGCAGGCCGGGGTCCGAGGACCGGCCCTCGTGCAGCGGCGGAGGTGCGGACTGTGGCTAAGAGCCATCCATCCTTATTCTTAGCCTCCATCAATCTCACCAACTCTCCCACCCCTAAGAGGAGAACTGAGCTCTTTCCAAACTTGTTACCAGGACTCAGGCCCCACCTACTCCACAGCAGAGGGCGGTGAAAGCCGAGAGGCCCGCGGGGACGGGCGGGGCGGCGGAGCGGCAGAGCGGGGTCAGGTCGGGACACGGCCGAGAAGGGCCGGAGGCAGACGGCGCGGGGGGAGGTGGCCGGCGAAGGGCCGGCTCTGGGAGGCCAGGCCAGGCCGAGGCGGGGCGGGCAGACCCGCAGCACCCAGGAAGCGAGCGGAGCGTGCGGAGGGCGGCGCGAGCCCGAGCGGGGGCGCAGGGGCCGCCGGCGGGGCCTCCGGGCCGGGGGAGGGGAGCTGGGAAGACCGCACGGCGACGGGTAGGGCCGAGCGGCCCACCGCGGACGTGGAGACCCGCGGCAGGACGAGGAGAGGTCGGGGGCAGGAGAGGGGCCGCCGGGAGGCCCGAGACCCCCCAACTTTACCCGGACCCGAAACTGTTTCCGGAGGCCGCGCGGGAGGGGGCCGGCGCCCCGCCCGCCCAGCAGCGCCCCCGGCCCCCGCCCTCGAGAGGCGCGCGGCCCGCAGCCCCCGCCACCGCCTCCCCCGCCCGGGCCCGGGCCCTCGCCGCGACCCCGGGGGAGGCCGGCGGCCGGGGGAGGCGCCGCCGAGTCCCACCTTCTCTCCCGGGCCAGGCGCAGCCGGGGCGGACGGGACCTCTCGCGCGCCGCCTTTTCCTGCCTCATGGAGCCATGCGCCTGGGGGGCCCAGAGAAGCGGCCCGCGGGCGGCGGACGGGCGGGCGGGCGGGCGACGCGCCGGCGGCGGAACTGGAGGCCCCGCGGCTGGAGGTCTGAGCGGGACCGGCCCGAGCCGTCCGTATCCCGGCAGCCACCGGGGCTGGGTGACGGGACGCGCGGAGGGGCTCTCCAGGGGCTCCGCGAGCGCCGCCGGGCCCCTCCGGGCGCCGTCACGTGGCTCCGGCGGCGCACGGTATTGGCTGGCGTTGGATTTAGAGGCGGCTTTGCAGGGACGGGTCGCTGTCGGGCGGTGGGAATCGAGGGGGACCCGCGGTTAGGAGCCCAGGAAGGCGGGCCGGCGGCACCGCACACCCTGCGGAGGCCGCTCCAGCCGCGTCGGCGGCAGGCGCGGTGCATGCCGGGCCGACCCCGCGAGCGCTGGGCGCGCCGGGACTTGTAGTCCAACCTGGCCCCGCCCCGCGACCCTCCAGCCCCGGGCCTCTGTTCTGAGCACCGGGGCTCCGCCGCTGCCCTGACTCGGCCTTGGACTGACGAGCAGCCGAGCCACCGGGAAGGGGCAGCTCTGACCAGCTTTCAATCTGGCCGACTCGCGGGCCGGAAAGGCCAGCTGCACCAGCCTGGGGTCCTGTCCGGAGTCTCCACACCTCTACTGACCCCAGAATCCCAGGGCTGCTGATGACCCCCAGTACAGAGCTATTCAATAAACCTCAGCGCCTGCACGGCAGGGGCCGCAAAAAGAACAATAAAAAAGTCTTATTAAAGTTAGGAATAAGTTCTTTCACATACTTGCTATTGGATTTGAATTGATGACTTCGCGTTTCTATTTTTTTAAAAACATAGATATCAGTTGATTTCAGAGAGGGAGAGTGAAAGAGACAAACATCAATGATGAAAGCAAATCATGATTGTCTGCCTCCTGCAGGCCCCACATGGGATGAACCCGCTGCTGAAGCGTGTGCCCCGACAAACGGCGACCTCTTGGTTCTATTTTTAATCACAGAGTTGCACTGAAAGTCCTAGTTTCGCCCTGCTCACTCAACCTACCCAAATTATATAGGCCCTGCAGCATGGACACACCCTGTTGTTTATATATTTATTAATCCTTTCCTGAGAATATGTTGATTTTTTTTAAGAGAGAGAGAGAGGAAGGAAGGAAGACAAAAACATGGATGTGAGAGAGAAACATTGATCAGTTGCTTCCTGAAGGGGGATTGAACCTGCAACCTATGTGCCCTGACCAGGAATCCTGGAATACAATGGGACCTTCTGATGTACCAGAGGAGATGCTCCAACCAACTAGGCCAGGGCAAAGCATGGCAGTCTTGTTAGCAACACAGACTCAATCTCACATACTAGTATAGACTGCTGTCTTGCTATTCTGTTTATGCACAAAGGAATCCTTAACATGTTTGTTTCCAGTGAGCCAAGAAAAGTATCCTATATAATAAAAGCCTAATATGAAAGTGTTTGGTGATTCAATCGTCTGTTCAATCAAAGCATATATGCTAATGATATACCAAGGCTGCTCAACCGTTTGCTATGATGTGCACTGACCACCATGGGGCAGACACTCCAACTGGTTGGTTAGCTTGCTGCTGGGGTTTGTCTGACTGGGACTGAGATGGGCTGTCACGCCCTGGAGTCCACCCATGGTCCCTACCTAGTTGGCCAGCCTCCTGTGACCCTCCTCAGCCCCAATAGTGCACCTATGGGGTCCCTCAGCCTGGCCTGCACCCTCTCACAATCCAGGCTAAGGGACCTGCCTCCCCCAGAGTGTACAAATTTTGTGCACCAGTCCTCTAGTATAAAATGCAAAATGGCCCTGGCTGGTGTTCACAGTGGTTAGAGCATCCTCCTGAACATGGGGGAAGGTCTCCAGTTCAGTTCCTCGTCAGGCCACATGCCTGTGTTGCAGGATTGATCCTCAGCAGCGGGTGCACATGTGGCAACCCATTAATGTTTCTCACATCCATGTTTCTCTTCCTCTTTAAAAGCAATGTTGTCAGGTGAGGATTAAAAAATTAAAAAATAATGCCAAAACTGGTTTGGCTCAGTGGATAGAGCACTGGCGTGCGGACAGAGGGGTCCTGGGTTTGATTCTAGTCAAGGGCATGTACCTTGGTTGTGGGCACATCCCCAGTAGGGGGGTTCAAGAGGCAGCTGGTTGATGATTCTCTCTCATCAATGTTTCTAACTCTCTATCCCTCTATCTTCCTCTCTGTAAAAAAAAAATCAATAAAATATATTAAAAAAAAACAAAAAACCCAACCTGGGGTAGGGAGGGCGTGGATGCGATAAGGGCTGGCAGTGGATCCAGGCTGGCGAAGGGCGGTGTTTTCTTCAACCCAAGGAGAGACAAGCGCCCGATCTCTCTGAAATCCAGTGTCTAGGGAGAGGCTAGACTGTCTGCCATTGGGTCAGAAAGTGAGGCAGGTTACTTGCAGAACTGGGATTGTTTACTGTGCTATGGTGCCAGAGGCGGGGAGAGGCAGAGAAGCAAAAAGAAAGAAGAATCCAAAAGTGTGAGGATAGTGTAAGGAGCCTCTAGGACAGCTTAAAATGTACCAACATCTGGATTTTTGGGGTGCCAGAAGAAGAGAGTAAGCAGATTATTGAAGGCTTAATGGAAGAAATAATGACAGAAAACTTTCCATACCTGGTGAAAGAAATAGACCTACAAGTTCAGGAAGTGCAAAGGACCCCAAACAGGAGGAATCCAAAGAGGACCACACCAAGACACATCATCATTAAATTGTCAAGAGCAAAAGACAAAGAGAAAATCTTACAAGCAGCAAGAGAAAAACAACTACCCTGTTTCCCCGAAAATAAGACAGTGTCTTATATTAATTTTTGCTCCCAAAGATGCACTAGGTCTTATTTTCAGGGGATGTATTATGTTTCCATGAAGTAGGTCTTATTTTCGGAGGATGCCTTATTTTTGGGGAAACAAGGTAGTTACCTACAAGGGAAACCCATACGACTGTCAGCTGATTTCTCAACAGAAACTATGCAGGCCAGAAGGGAGTGGCAAGAAATATTCAAAATTATGAACAACAAGAACCTACAACCAAGATTACTCTACCCAGAAAAGCTATCATTCAGAATTGAAGGTCATATAAAGAGCTTTACAGACAACAAAAAGTTAAAGGAGTTCATCAACATCAAACCAGGATTATATGAAATGTTGAAGGATATTCTTTAAGAAGAGGAAGAAAAAGAAAAAGGTAAAGGTAAAAAAATTATGAACAACAAAAAGGCATCAAATACCTACTAACAAGTGAATCTAAAAATCAAGAGAATAAAAAAAAAATCTGAAGAACAAAATGGACTGGTGAATATAATAGAATCAGAGACATAGAAAGGGATTGGACTGACAATTCACAGGGAGAAAGGAGTCTGAGGGGTGCGGGAAGAGATTGGACAATAATCTTACATCTATGGGTGAAGACAGTGGTGGGGGTAAGGGTGTGGGGTGGGGTTGGGAATCAGGTGGAGGGGAAGAGGAACACCTGTAATAATCTGAACAATAAAGATTTATTTAAAAAAATAAAAAATAAAATGTACTCAAGTGGGATAAGATCTACTACTACAGACTTTTAGCATTATTGCATGTAGGCAACACAAATAGGAAATGGAATGTTTGGGGTGTCTCTTGGACCGGGGACTCTCAAAGACAACCTGGCAAAGGACAAGAGGGAAAGGAAGAGAATGAAGTGCTTTGAACAACAGGTGACTTTTTGAAAAGGTATTTCTATAACAGTGTTCATAATTCCTCTCAGTCTTGACACACTTTATCTGCTGTTGAGGTCACATTAGTCAGATTCTGACCCTGGTCTGCCTGGAATATACAAATTAGATGTTCATCTGCCTTGGAATGGGTGGGGAACAGCAGGTCCACTGGCTGTATAAGACCCGAGAAATCATTTGGTCTGGTGCTGCCAAGGCATTAGGGTTGAATTAATTAAATGTTTGGCCAAATATAACAGGCTAATTTTTAAGGTGATAATTTTGTATGGCCCAAGAATGATGTTATAAGTATCCACATGATAGAAAAAGAGGTTCTCCACCCCTCGCGTAGAGCCAGAAATGTAGGAGGCAATAGCCAGAGGTCAATTTACGCGTTTGCTTCTGAATAAGATCAAATCTTGACTTACAATCATCAGAATAAATTTCACATAATGAAGGTCTTTCCACTGAAAGTGTTAAAACATGCATTTGAAAAAAGGCCTTAGGCTGCTGCTCACATGTGGATAAGGAGATGATTGCTCCCTCACTATCCAGCTGTGGGGAGGTAAGTGATGGAACTAAGTTGGACTTGAAACATTACCAAATTAAAACAAAAAGAAACCTTGCTTTTTGCTATCAAAAAGGCATTTCATTGAGAAGTAGGACCTAAATGCTGCTACTGTTGTTTAATACCAAAAAGCAAAGGTGAGATTTTTAATTTTTTTATAGGAGAACATTTAATGGTTTGTTTATTTATTTATTTTAGTCTTTATTGTTGATGTCCCTTTCCCCCCAGCTTACCATTGCCCCCCCGCACCTCCCATACATGCCCTCCCTCCCCAGAGTTTTGTGTCCATTGGTTGTTCTTATATGTGTGCATACCAGTCATTTGGTTGATTTCTTATCTCCCCTAGATTACCCTCCCCTCGCCGCTGTCATTTGACAGTCTGCTTGTTGCTTTACTGTCTCTATATCTATCTTTCTGTTCATTAGTTTATAATGTTCTTTATTATCCATAAATGAGTGAAGTCATGTGGTGTTTCTCTTTCATTGATTGGCTTATTTCACTCAGCATGATGTTCTCCAATTCCATCCAGGTTGCTGCAAATGATGAGAATTCCTTCTTTTTTATGGCCGCATAGTATTCCATCGTGTAGATGTACCATAGTTTTCTGATCCATTCATCTGCTGATGGGCACCTAGCCTGTTTCCAAATCCTAGTTATTGTAAATAGTGCTGCTATGAACATAGGGGCTCCCCCAGGTCCCACTGCCCCCCCAGGTCACACAGCTCCCCTGGGGCACAAGGCTCCCCCGGATCCCCCCCCCCCAGGTCACACGGCTCCCTCTGGTCCCACCGCTCCCCCGGGGCACAGGGCTCCCCCGGGACCCACCACTCCCCTGGGGCACACAGCTCCCCCTGAGGTCACAGGCTGCACCACTCCCCAAGGTCACAAGGGCCCCCTCCCCCCTGGGCCACATGGCCCCTCTGGGACCATCGATTGATGCCCTCCTATCCTGGATCCCCCGGGGGGGGGGCCCAAGCTGCAGGCGAGCAAGAGGACAATGAGGGGAAAGAATGGGGAGCCTGTGGTTGACTCCACCCTAGCAACCTCAGCAGCTCTGATTTCACACGTTCAGGCTTTCAATCCCCCGGGTTTAGGTGTTTAGAGTCCCAGGCCGCAGAGTGTTTTGGGTACTACCTCTCGGTCCTCCGTCACGCTCCATGAGTATGCTCTGCCTTGGCGCTGGCTCTTGGGGGCTCGGCAGAGGCTCCGGCCAGGCCCAGCGGCGGGGGGACAGATGGGCGAAGGCCTCACTCTGGCTGCGAGCGGAAGGCACGGCCGAGGCCCTGCACTGGCTCCCTCGCCAGCAAGGCGGGCGGGCGGGCGGGGAAGTCTGCGGGTGAGGAGGCCGGGCTCTGAGGCGCCAGCTCCCTGGGCCCGGGGCGGGGCGGGCTCCGCTCTCTCGGTGGGCCTCCCTCACTGGCAGCGGCTGCTGCGGCTCCGGTTCCACTGCGGCTTTAAACTCCACATGGCGGCAGCGGCACTTCTCCTTCTTTCAGTTGTAGATTTCCTCCTCCACCAGCTTTCCTGTGTTTTAGATAGGATCCTTTTCGATTCTCCCCCAGGGGCCCTGGCCCACTGCAGGAGGACGACGAGGGGGAAGAATGCGGCCGCCTCCGCCACAGTGTCCTCCGCCGCCCACACTTCACACGCTCTGGTTTTCAGAGTCCCCCGGGGTGTAGGTGTCCAGAGTCCCAGGCCACAGAGAGTGCTCTGGGCACAACGTCTCGGTCCTCCGTCATGCTCCACGAGCAAGTCTGCTCCGCCTTGGCTCTGTCCCTCGGGGGCTCGGCAGAGGCTCAGGCCCGGCCCGGCAGCGGGGGAGGAGGGGGAGATGGACGGGTGAAGGGCTCGCTGGGGCCGTCAGCGGAAGGTGCGGCCGTGGCCCTGCGCCGGCTCGCAGTTCAATTTTTATTTATTTATTTTTTTATTGATATTTTACATAGAGGAAGGGAGAGAGACAGAGAGCCAGAAACGTCGATGAGAGAGAAACATCGACCAGCTGCCTCCTGCACACCCCCCACCGGGGATGTGCCCGCAACCAATGTACATGCCCTTGATCAGAATCGAACCTGGGACCCTTCAGTCCGCAGACTGACGCTCTACCACTGAGCCAAACCGGTTTAGGCCGCAGTTCAATTTTTTAATGATCAGTTTGGCAGTATAGTGCATATGGCTGGCTATCAGTCCAGATATAGTGATTATGTATTTTTGTCTGCCAAGAGCATCTCCTCCAGAAAAAAAGGCTCCCCCCACCCCATTTAAGCAATCCTATCCTATAAAATCTATCTATGCTACTAAAAGGGCAAAATGCTAATTAGACTGGGTCTACCGACCATCTTCCAGACGTCCGACTTCCTTCTGGACAAAGCCATAGTGGTGGGGCTGAGGCAGAGGCTATTAGGGGCTAGAAGGTTGGCAGGGGAGGGCAGCTGGGGGAGAGATCAGGTCATCAGGGAAGGGCAGTTAGAGGTGATCAGGAAGATTGGGGAGGGCCATCGCCATCAGGCAGGCAGGCAGGTGAGCGGTTAGGAGCCAGCAGTCCCAGATTTCAAGAGGGATGTCCTAAACCAGTGGTTGGACCTTCCCCAAGGGGTCCCCAATTGGAGAGGGTGCAGGCTGGGTGAGGGAATCTCCCTCCCTGTGCACGAATTTTATTATATATATATATATAATAAAATTATATATATATAAAGCCTAAGTGACTGATTCACCAATTGACCAATCAACCAGTTGACCAGTTGTTATGATGTGCACTGACCACTAGGGGGCAGGCATTCAACATACAATCTGTCCCATGGTGGACAGTATGCTCCTGCAGCAGGATTGCATCTCAGCTGACCAGCGGGTGCCAGGTGCAGGGCCACAGCTGGCCGCCACAGCCCAGAGACCACAGCAGAGCAGCAGTGAGCCTACCGCGCAGCAGCAGCAGGTGCAGCAGGGCTGGGTGAGCAGCAGCGGGAGGCAGGAGTGGCAGGCGGCATTGGGCTGCCGGTTCGGCTCGATCCTTGTATAAGAATCTCTTTCACGGCCCGCGTGGAAAGAGTTCCAGTTCAGGGTTCGGGTTCTGGAGAAGGGCCGCACACAAATGAAGAGACTTGAGACTTGAAGAAATTCAACTTGGCGATATGGGGGGCCGGGTGGCAGTCCAACTCCAGTGGGAGAACTACTCCTGCTCTGGCCCTGCCATCCCCTTTTATTGAGGCTTTGGGGAAAACATCTGAGGCAACATAAACAGGAATTTACATGTAGCCCTTAGGCAGGAAATAACAGAAACTTACACGGGACAAACAAAGTGGAGGCTGCTTCAGCTAACAATATCTCAACTAAAGGTTAGAGCAATTAAGGTTGTTGACTAGCCTTCCTGGCTTCCTGTCAACATATCTTTTTTTAGAGAAACTGATTTGTTTCTGGCATCTCCCTTGCTTTCTTTCCTTAAAAATTTTTGCATATGCAGACTAGAAATAAACAAAAAATGAGACAAGCAACAATGGCTATGCTGATAGTCAAATGAAATCATTCTGCAATAAGTTTCTTTCTGGGCCAACAGTTTTTGAATCCCAGATTTAATGTCCAACAGTTTTTTTGAGTACCTGTCAGCAATGGTATCTGGATGGTGGACAAATGGTGGCAATGCAGGTCCAACCTCTGGTTTGGTCCTGGGCAACCTGCAACAACACATCTGCTGACTTCTAGCATAGCAAGGCATCATCAGCATCTTCCATCTCTGGATTGTTTTTCCTCTTGTCTTTATGGCTGGAGTATTCCTGTCAATTTCTCTCTGTTGCAGGAATCCACATGGTCTTGGAGTTGTTTTCTAAAAATATACAAACATATTCTCGACCAAAAGTTAATGATGGAATATTTTCTATAAATTTTACTTGGACTCCTTTTTATTTTTGCCCAAATGATTTTCCTTTGGCTTATTCTGACATCATGTGTATTTTTCATCCTGCTGTTAGCATTACAAATGAAAAATAGTTTATAAAGAAAAAAAATGTCCTGGATATGTTTCCTTACATAATATTTTCCCACTATCTCCCCTTTTTTATTTAATTATTAGGAGGCTTTTGGAAAATTTTTATAATGCAGTCTTCAAATTTTAATTTTTTTGCACAAAAATATGACTGCTTTTATGTTCATTACATGTTAAGCAATTTTACCATGAAATGAACTACCAATAGAAATTTTAGTTGATACTTTAGAAACAGCTTTTTGTACAATGAAATTTTCTTGAATATTTACTTATTTCAATTAGACAATTTAAATTAATCTGAAAACTTTGACTACTATTTTACTGTAAAACTTAATATTCTAACAATAATTTTAGTTTACCCTGTAAATATTAATGCAAAGGATTATTTGCATCCTTGAGAAGGCTCTAAACACTCCTGGTATTAGACTGGATTTAGATATAGGGCAGCTGTTGTCAGCCAACAGAGACTGTTATCAGTCTATGTTGCCTGGGTCCTGACCTGAGCTAGACAGGTCTCTGTTGGTCACCTGGGTCCCAATCTGAGCTGGGCAAGTGTCCGTTTGTTGCCTGGTTCCCAATATGAACTGGGCATGGGAAGCATGAAGCAGCCATGGGGCAGGAGACCTCCCTCAGAAGGGGCGAAGGTTCAAGCCCCTGCAATGTTGGGGGGGTGAGGATCTGTGCCCCACCTCTGTTGACCCCCAAGTTCTCTCCTGATGGCCCCTCTGCGACTGTGCCTGTCTTAAGTTGTTCCTCCACTGAGGAATCTTACCCGTCATTGGCTAACCAGCCATCCTCCGGGGCCAAGCAGGGTGATGTGAGGTTCAGTTCTGTCTCCTTGGTAGGTTATGCCCCTATGGCCTCCATGCCCAGTACCTGCCTTGGGATCCTCTCACCTGCTGGCGGGGCCCTGGCATTGATCACATATCTTGGGGAACCCATGTTTCTTCTCCAGGGAGGGTTCTTACACCATTGGGCAAGAGACAGATCCATGGTAACAACCACCACAAGGCTTCAACTTCAGCATAAATTGAAAACTCAGGCAATAGCTGTGAGTAATTGGATTGTGAGAAGTGGGTCCCTCTTTGGCAAAAGAGCAAGAAGGGCCAATATAGAATGCTCAAGTGCCTTCCCAGGGGCCTTCCACACAGTGGAAGGTATTAAATCCTTTCATGTGCTTTTTAAATTGCTGCCAAACATTCAAAAAATTAGTTTGTAAGTTTGTTTGGTATATGCTGTTTATGAGATATCAAAATTATAATGACATTGTAGAATAATATCATGTAAAGATATTCTTTGCTCTAAGCCATGGCAATTCAATTTCAAACTGGAAGAAATATTTAGTTACTTCATTTTTCCTTTCTTAAGAGGCCAAAACATTCATAACATTTAAAATATATCTATTAGCCAAAACCGGTTTGGCTCAATGGATAGAGCATCGGTCTGCAGACTGAAAGGTCCCGGGTTCGATTCCGGTCAAGGGCATGTACCTTGGTTGCGGGCACATCCCCAGTAGGGGGTGTGCAAGAGGCAGCTGATCGATAATTCTCTCATCGATGTTTCTAGCTCTCTATTCCTCTATCTTCCTCTCTGTAAAAAAAATCAATAAGATATATATTTAAAATATATCTATTAATTTTTATTTGATAAGGCTTTCCATGCAATTTCAAGTATATTAGATCTGTTTTAAAAAGAGAGAGAATGAATTTCTTGTATTACTTTGGGCCCTTAGAGCTTTCCAAGAATCATCTCTGTTAAGGCCTTGAAATTTTAACATGGAAAAAAACTATAAAACAAATATCTATATCTATATATGATTTAAATATTATAATACCTTTTATTATTATCTTAAGGTATCAATTAGATTTACACTAGTCTTTGCATAGAAAATTTTTGGTTGAGATCACAGAATTATTCTTCTTTTTTAATTAGACCAATAATAAGCAACTTATTTTGAATTCCTAATTATTAGAGAAAACACATTTAAAAGTTTTTTTTTTTGTTTTCTTACAGAGAGGAAGAGAGAGGGATAGAGAGCTAGAAACATCGATTAGAGAGAATCATCAATCAGCTGCCTCCCCCACCCCTAGAGACACGCCCGCAACCAAGGCACATGCCCCCGACCGGAATTGAACCCGGGAAGTTCCATCCACCGAGCCAAACCAGCCTTGGCAGAAAACACATTTTAACTATATAATTTCTCCCCATTTAATTTGCACTTTGAACATTTAAAGCTGGCAAGTCAAATATATTTTGCATGCCCTAGATTAATAACACTTTACATTTCTAAGAAAAATACAAGACATAATTAAGAGCTTCAATTCTGTCCTCTAGATTTTTTTTTTATTATGAGGCAAATTTAAACTTTACTTTTTTATTTATATAATTAAGCAAACTTCCAAAAAAATTTTTGCCACAGGAGTTTGGAAGAAGTTTGTAGCCGTTAAATTACCACATTCCTTATCTTACTGGGAGAGCGGTCTTCGTTATTGGATTGCTATGTGTCTCTCCCTTCCCCACATCCTGCTTACTTTGGAAGTTTTAGCAACAGATCTGGCCTTACATTTTTTCATGCTTAATAAATAAAGACAGATCTCAAAAAATTTTTTTTTCCTTTTTCACTTTCTGGAGTAATAACTAGCACCCAATTTGGCCAAGATCAGCATTTCCCTGCGAGTTCTTATATAATTTTTAAAGAAAACTTTAATCTCATTTCAGGAGAGCAGGTAGCCTTGCCCTCTCCTGCCACCTTTGAATTTCTCTGCACCAGAGGAGTTTCATTTCTTATTACAGATTTTAAATTCCAAATAAAAACTAAGGTTTTAATTTGAACAAGAAACCACATTCTTTAAACATACAAACCAAAATTCTATAATAAAATTTATTTTATAACCTAATTTCCCCCCATTAGTCTGGCTGAAAAAGACGTTCCCACCATACTTACAGTTCGTGACTCTGCAGCTGGCCGTGGGCTTTGAGTGCGGTGAATTTCCCTCACCTTTTTCCAGTGTAATTTTTTCCTTTCTTCGCTCTTAGGTGAAAAATACCTTCTCCTCCAGAAGTCCCCCGTTGAAAGCGCCAGATATACTTTGGGCACCAGATGTAGGTTTCTCTTTCACGACCCACGTGGAAAGAGTTCCAGTTCAGGGTTCGGGTTCTGGAGAAGGGCCGCACACAAATGAAGAGACTTGAGACTTGAAGAAATTCAACTTGGCGATATGGGGGGCCAGGCGGTAGTCCAACTCTAGTGGGACTACCTGGCCCTGCCATCCCCTTTTATTGAGGCTTTAGGGAAAACTTCTGAGGCAACATAAACAGGAATTTACATGTAGCCCTTAGGCAGGAAATAACAGAAACTTACACGGGACAAACAAGGTGGAGGCTGCTTCAGCTAACAATATCTCAACTAAAGGTTAGAGCAATTAAGGTTGTTGACCAGCCTTCCTGGCTTCCTGTCAACATCTCTTTTAGTGAAACTGATTTGTTTACGGCAGATCCTGGCAGGTCATGATGAGGGACCCCACTGGTGCATGAATATATGCACCAGGCCCCTAGTTATCCTGTATAATAAGAGAGGAAAATGCTAATTATCCATTAAACCTTCAGGCATAACACCAACCTCATAATGACCAGATCACGGATTTGCAAGAGGGTGGGGCAGCAAACCACAAGCTGGTGGCAAAAAGCTGAAGGAGAGGGCAGGGCAGCAAGCTATGAGGCGGGTAGGGGAGCGGAGGGAGCTACATGAGGGTGGGGCAGTGGGTGGAGGGCTACAGGACAGCAGAAAGCTACTGGCACATAGATTCATGTACAGGGCTATTAGTATATATATAAGGGGCAAAGGACCAGCTGACCAGCTCTCCGGCTGACCAGTATAATGTGCACTGACCACCAGGGGGCAGATGCTAAATGCATGAGCTAACAAGCAACAGCAACTTTTTAAATATATATATAAAAATATATATATTGATTTTTTACAGAGAGGAAGGGAGAAGGAAAGAGTGTTAGAAATATCAGTGAGAGCCAAAACCGGTTTGGCTCAGTGGTAGAGCGTCGGTCTGCGGACTGAAAGGTCCCGGGTTCGATTCCGGTCAAGGGCATGTACATTGGTTGCGGGCACATCCCCGGTAGGGGGCGTGCAAGAGGCGGCTGGTCGATGTTTCTCTCTCATCGACGTTTCTAGCTCTCTATCTCTCTCCCTTTCTTTCTGTGAAATATCAATAAAATATATTTTAAAAAAAGAAAAAAAGAAATATCAGTGAGAGAGAAACACCGATCAGCTGCCTCCTGCACATCCCTTACTGAGGATGTGCCTGCAACAAAGGTACATGTCTGTAGGGAGCAGCTATGGGTTAAACCTAGGACTGACCTGCTGGCAAAGCCACAAACAAGTCCCAGCTCAGAGGGCACAGCCCTCTTAGCATAATTAAGCTTGACCTTATGTCACCCCACAGATCCTTCCTGGGGAGCTAATGGGCTGTGGGAGGGGCAGCAAGTGCTGCCAAAACAAGTGAAACTCACAAGAACATTGTAACTATGGTGGTGACCACTGCCTTGTTTCCTCTGGCTATAAAATAAAGGCTCAACTTGTGGTCTGATCTCTCTTTGTGCCTCAGCCAGGCACAGGAGACCCACCTGGACCCAGATTATTCTCTTTGTCTGTCTTTTCTCCATCCTTCTCTGCCCTCCCTCAGGCTCACCGGACCTTTGGCTGAGCTGGCTCGGCACACATGCCCTTGACCAGAATCGAACCTGCTATCTTTCAGTCCACAGGCCGATTCTCTATCCACTGAGCCGGTTAGGGCACGACAGAAACTTTGCAGAGTGCCCTCATGCATTTCAGGACCCCTTAGGGGATGTCAGACTGCTGGTTTCGGCCCAATCCCCACAGGCTGGGCTGAGGGACCCCACCTGCTGGAGATATCCCATTCACTCCACAGATGCCCTTCGAGGCCCAGTGCTCCAGGGTGTGTCCAAGCCCATCTTGCTCATTCTCGCCCTGACAGCCACGTTCTAGTTAATTTCCTTTCAATGTGCACAAATACGTGCACTGGGCCTCAGGTAGGCACATAAGTTCTTTGGTTAATCTCTTCCTGTGTGCACCCCTTCCCAAATGAGATTTATCAATCTGTTCCATGCCTCTGGCTCTATTTTATTCATCAGTTTATTTTGCTCATTAGATTCCTTGTTTATTTTAATTTTTAGATTCAATTTTTGATACCTATGTATTTAGTGCCATTTTATTGTTCATTAAAAAATATTTTTAAAAAAAAATATATTTTATTGATTTTTCACAGAGAGGAAGGGAGAGAGATAGAGAGCTAGAAACATTGATGAGAGAGAAACATCGACCAGCTGCCTCCTGCACACCCCCCACCGGGGATGTGCCCGCAACCAATGTACATGCCCTTGACCAGATTCGAACCTGGGACCCTTCAGTTCGCAGACCAATGCTCTATCCACTGAGCCAAACCAGTTTCGGCTTAAAAAATATTTTTCTTCTTCTGTCTTTTTTTCCTGCTCCCGGTCCCAGGACACTCTCCCTTCCTTCTCCCTCCCCTGCACTTCTTATTCTCCTCCCCATTCCCCTCCTCTTTCTCCCTGCAAAGTTTCTGTTGAGAAATCAGCTGACAGTTCTATAGGTGCTCCCTTGTAGGTAACTAATTGCTTTTCTGTTGCTGATTTTGTGATTCTCTCTTTTCTTTAGCCCTGGGCATTTTAATTATGATGTGTCTTGGTGTGGGCCTCTTTGGGTTCCTCTCTTTTGGGACTCTCTGCACTTCCTGGATTTGGAAGTCCATTTCTTTCAGTAGGTAGGGGAAGTTTTCTGTCATTATTTCTTCAAATAGGTTTTCAATATCTTTTTATTTTATTTTTGTTTTTAATACTCACCTGAGTATATTTTTCTAATGATTTTTAGGGAGAGTGGTAGAGAGAGGGAAAGATAGAGCAAAACATTAATGTGAGAGAAACACATTGATTGGTTGCCTCCTGCATGGACCCCAACCTGGGTCTGGGGAGGAGCCTGCAACCAAGGTATGTGCCTTTGACTGGACTTGAAGCTGGGACCCTTTGGTCCACAGGCCTTATCCACTGAGCAAACCTGGCTAGAGCAGGTTTTCAATATTTTTCTCTCTCTCTTCTTCTGGTACCCCTATGATGCAAATGTTGGTATGCTTGAGGTTGTCCCAGAGGCTTCCTACAATCTTCATATTTTTGGATTTTTTTTCTTTCTCCTCTTCTGTTTGGGTATTTTTACTTTCTAATATTCCAAATCACTGATTTGATACTCTACTGTTGATTCCCTGTAAATTATTCTTAATTTCTGACTGCTCTTTTTTTTAAATGTATTTGCTGTTTTCACTAAGGTACTTGAAATTCTCACTAAGTCCCTTAAAGCTCTCATTAAGATTCTCGAGCAACCTTATAAATATTGTTTTAACTCTGTATCTAGTAGTTTGATTGCTTCCATTTCACTTATTTCTTTTACAAAAGACTTCTGCTGTTCTGTCATTTGTGACATGTTTCTTTGTCTCTGCATTTTGGCTACTTTCCTGTGTTTGTTTCTATGTATTAGAAAGAGCTGCTGTGTCCCATAGATTTTGGATTGTTGTGTTTTCATTGTCATTAGTTGCCATGATGTTTTTGATTTCTTCCTTGATTTCTCTGGTAACCCAGTCTTTGTTCAATAGCATGCTATTTAGTCTCCATGTGTTTTATTTCTTTGGATTATTTTTATTGTAGTTGATTTCCAATTTTATGCCACTATGATCTGAGAAAATGCTTGATAAGATTTCTATCTTCTTAAATTTGAAGAGACTTTGCCTATGTCCCAACATGCGGTCTATCTTTGAAAATGACCCATGTGCACTTGAAAAGAATGTATATTCTGTGGCTTTGGGGTGAAATGTTCTGAAGATGTCGATTAATTCCATCTGGTCTAGTGAGTCATTTAGGATTGATGTTTCTTTGCTGATTTTTTGTTTAGATGATTTGTCCAAAGGTGACAGTGGGGGTATTAAAATCTCCTACTATGATTGTATTGCTATTAATCCCTCCCTTAATGTCCTCCAGCAGTTTTTTTTATGTATTTGGGTGCTCCCATATTGGGTGCATATATGTTTACCAGGGTTATTTCTTCTTGTTGGATTGCTCCCTTTAGTATTATGAAGTGGCCTTCATTATCTCTTGTTATGCCCTACACTTTGAGATCAAATTTGTCAGGTATAAGTATTGCTACCCCAGCTTTTTTTTTTTTTTTCATTTCCATTCGCCTGAAAAAACTTTTTCCATCCCTTCATCCTCAGTCTGTGGGCGTCTCTTTTTCTGAAGTGGGTTTCTTGTAGACAGCAGATGTATGGGTCTTGCTTTCTTATCCAATCTCTTACCCTATGTCTTTTTTTATTTATTTTTATTTTTTTTAAATAAATCTTTATTGTTCATATTATTACAAATGTTCCTCATTCCCCCCTCTCCATTGCTCCCCTCCACAAAGTTTCCATTCAACTCTCTGCCCTTTCCCCATCCCCCATTGTCCTCATCCATATGTGCAGTTTATATTCAGTCTCTTCCCGCCCCGCCCCACTCCCCATTTCCCCGAGAATCATCAGTTCACTCCCCTTCCATACCTCTGATTCTATTATATTCACCAGTTAATATTGTTCATCAGGATTTTTACTTCCCTTGGTTTTTAGACTCACTTGTTGATAGTTACGTGTTTGTTCATAATTTTTATCTTTATTTTCTTCCTCTTCCTAAAGAACCCCTTTTAGCAATTCATAAAGTTCTGGCTTGGCAGTGATGAACTCCTTTAGCTTAAATTTATTTGTGAAGCTCTTTATCTGGCCTTCGATTCTGAGTGATAGCTTTGCTGGGTAGAGTATTTTTGGTTGTAGGTTCTTGTTATTCATCACCTTGAATATTTCTTGCCATTCCGGTCTGGCCTGCATGGTTTCTGTTGAGAAATCAGCTGACAGTCTTATGGGTGCCCCTTTATAGGTAACTACCTGCTTTTGTCTTGCTGCTTTTAATATTCTCTCTTTGTCTTTAGCTCTTGGAATTTTAATTATGATGTGTCTTGGTGTGGTTCTTTTTGGATTCCTTTTGTTTGGGGTTGTGTGTGCTTCCTGGACGTGTAAGTCTATTTCTTTCACCAGGTGGGGGAAGTTTTCTGTCACTATTTCTTTCAATATGTTTTCGGTATCTTGCTCTCTGTCATCTTCTGGGATGCCCATAATTCTGATGTTGGTTCGCTTGAAGTTGTCCCAGAGGTTTCTTACATTATCTTCAACTTTCTGGATTCTCTTGTCTTCTTGCTTCTGTGGAGGAGTGTCCTCTGGCTCTTTGTGTTCCAAATCTTGGACTTGATTCTTGCAATCTTCCAATCTGTTTTTAGGACTCTGCATAATATTTTTTATTTCAAAGAATGTATTCTTCATTTCTTGTTGATCCTTTATCATTTCTTGTTGAACCTTTATTATTTCTTGTTGATCCCTTTTCATATCCTCATAGGTCTCATTTATTTTATCGGCCTTTTCTAAGAGATTGTTGAACATCCTTATAAGCGTGGTTTTGAACTCTATATCCAGTCGCTTTTTGTCCTCCATTTCTTTCGTTTGTGATCTGTTCCCTCGTTTTGTCATTTTCGCTGCTTCCCTGGGTTGGTAGGTTGGGAGGATCAGCTGTGTCTATGCCAGGAGACAACCTTATTCCACTAGACTTGGAAACCTGCAAAAGCCTCTCTGTGTTCAGCTTGGATGGGGCGGAGTTTCAGGGTGGAGCCTACAGCTTTGGCTTCTGGTTAGCCCCGCCCTCTGAGGTTCCTGAGTCTCAGTGTTCCTCAGTGTCCTTTGGTACTCGCTGCAAGCACCTCTGAGAGAAAGGCGCCCTAGAGCTTCGCCTGCTACCAGACAGTGTAGTCTCTCCCCCAACAAGCCCACAACTGGGGTTCAGAGCAGTTGGAAGTGGGATTAAGAACAGTCCGGAGCTTATGTCTCCTTCCCGCTAGGGCAATCTCGCGGCCCAAACAACAGTCTGTCCTCTGTGCGCGCAATGTGCTCGACTCAGGGGCTCGGCTTTTTGCCGCTCCCCTGAGCTTCTGTCTTACAGCCCAGATTCCCTCTGTATGAGGCTGGGGCCCGAGGGTCTTGCCCAGGACTGGGGTTCAGTGCAGTCAGAACTGGGGCTCAGCACAGTCCTGAGCTTTTGAGTCCTTCCCGCTGGGGCAATTCAGCAGCTCAGCGAACAGTCCCTCCTCTGCGGGCAATGTGCCCGACTCTGGGGCTCTGCCTTTCGCCGCCTCTCCGCTGAGCTTCCGCCTTACAGCCCAGATCCCTCTGTATGAGCCTGGACCCCAGGGTCTCGCCCAGAACTGGGGTTCAGTGCAGTCGGAGTTGGGGTTCAGCACGGTCCGGAGCTTTTATCTCCTTCCCGCTAGGGAACACCAGCCAGGCACTCAGCCGCCCCTCCTCTCTGGCTCCGTCCTCTCCCCACGCTCGCACACCGTGCCTCCGTACCTTAGGCTTTTACAGCTCCTCTGGTTTTCCTTCTGGTTTTCTCTTTCCTTCTGGTTGTAGAATTTCCAGTCAGTCCACTTTCCTGTAGTTCTGGATAGTGTCCACTTGATATTTTAGTTGTATTTTTTGAAATTGTTGAGTGCGGCTGCAGCTAGGCGTTTACCTCTGCCGCCATCTTGTAGCAATCTCCTACCCTATGTCTTTTGATTGGAGCATTTAAACCATTTACATTTAAAGTTATTATTGATTTCATTAGGGTTTAAAAGGGCAATATCCAATAGTATGGAGCTTCCTCAAAAAGCTGAAAATGGAATTCCCATTTGCCCAGTAATCCCACTACTAGGAATATACCCCAAGATACTAGAAACACCAATCAGAAAGGATATATGCACCCCTATGTTCATAGCAGCACAATTTACAATAGCAAGGATTTGGAAACAGCCTAGGTGCCCGTCAGCAGATGAATGGATCAGAAAACTATGGTACATCTACACAATGGAATACTATGCTGCCATAAAAAAGGAAGGAATTCTCATCATTTGCAGTAACCTGGATGGAATTGGAGAACATCATGCTGAGTGAAATAAGCCAGTCAATGAAAGAGAAACACCACATGACCTCACTCATTTATGGATAATAAAGAACATTATAAACTAATGAACAGAAAGATAGATATAGTGATAGTAAAACAACTAGCAGACTGTCAAATGACAGTGGGGAGGGGAGGGAGATCTGGGGGACATAAGAGATCAACCAAAGTACTGGTATGCATGCATATAAGTACAACCAATGGATACAAAACTCTGGGGAGGGAAGGCATGTATGGGAGGCGTTGGGGGGGGGTAATGGTAAACTATGTACACATATAATACATTTTTAAAAAAAATTAAGGTATTATATGTGTACATAGCTTACCATTGCCCCCCCCCCATCTCCCATTCATGCCCTCCCTCCCCAGAGTTCTGTGTTTGTTGGTTGTACTTATATTCATGCATACCAGTCCTTCAGTTGTTCTCCTATCTCTCCCCAGGTCTCCTTCCCCTCCCCGCTGTCATTTGACAATCTGCTTGTTTTATGGTGACTATCTCAGGATCAAATGAATAGAATCCACTCCTCATTTGGCAGTCTGCTTGTTTTATGGTGATTATCTCAGGACCACACGAATAGAGTCCACTCCTCCTCTGGTTCTCACCGCCCCTCCCCCTGGATCCCAGTGCTTCCCCTGGGACACACGACTCACACGGGACACCCGGCCCCTTTGGGGGACACGGCTCGCCCGGGGCACATGGCCCCCTGGAACACACGGCTCACCCGGGGCACACAGCCCAATGGGACACATGGCTCACCAGGGGCACACGGCCCCCTGGGACATATGGCTCACCCAGGGCACATGGCCCCTCTGGGGCGCTGGGGTCGAGTATTGGAGGCACCTCAATAGCTCCTCGCTAGCACAGCGGGCAGGCTGGGACGGCTGCTGGTGGGCAAATCAACTGTCTGTCCTCTGTGTGCACAAATGTGCGCGACTCCGGAGCTCTGCCTTTCGCAGGCTCCCGGCTCCCCTTAGCTTCTGCCTTATAGCCCAGATTCCCCCTGTATGAGGCTGGGACCCCAGGGTCTTGCCCAGGACTGGGGTTCAGTGCAGTCAGAACTGGGGCTCAGCACAGTCCTGAGCTTTTGTCTCCTTCCCGCTGGGGCAATTCAGCAGCTTAGTGAACAGTTCGTCCTCTGCGCACAAATGTGCGCGATTCCGGAGCTCTGCCTTTCACCGGCTCCCCTTAGCTTCCGCCTTACAGGCAGATTCCCGCTGTATGAGCCTGGACCCCAGGGTCTCGCCCAGAACTGGGGTTCAGTGCAGTCGGAGTTGGGGTTCAGCACAGTCCGGAGCTTTTATCTCCTTCCCGCTAGGGAACGCCAGCCGGGCACTCAGCCGCCCCTCCTCTCCGGCTCCGTCCTCTCCCCGCGCGCGCACCAAGCCTCCGTACCTTAGGCTTCTACAGCTCCTCTGGTTTTCCTTCTGGTTTTCTCTTTCCTTCTAGTTGTAGAATTCCCAGTCAGTCAACTTTCCTGTAGTTCTGGATAGTGTCCACTTTATATTTTAGTTGTATTTTTTGAAATTGTTGAGTGCGGCTGCAGTTAGGCTTTTACATCTGCCGCCATCTTGTTGCAATCTCTGTTGTTTTTTTAATTGTTGATGAGGCCGCAGCTTAGGAGACTACCTAGGCCGCCATCTTGGTTCTTCCTTGTATCATATTTTTTATTTCAGTCAGTGTATGCTTAATTTCTAGATGTTCCTTTTTCATATACTCAATTGTCTCACTAAATTTATCAGCCTTTTCTTATAACCATGATTTTGAAATCTATACCCAGTCATTTTCTTTCCTCCATTTCTTTCATTTGTGACCTATTTCTTTGTCTCCGCATTTTGGCTGCTTCCTTGAGTTGATCGAGTGGCTTTGTGTGCTAGGTGTCCTATAGGGCCCAGTGGCTCAGCCTCCCCTGTTATCTGAGGTGTACACTCTTGGTGCTCCCTTTTGTGGATTGTGTGTACAGCCTTGTTGTAGTTAAGCCTTGATTGTTGTTGGTATAACTGGGAGGAATTGACCGCCAGGCCAATTGGCTGTGATGATCAGCTGTGTCTATGCTGGAAGAACTTCTGTGCTGGAGACAGCCTAATGGGCAAGACTTGAAAAGCCTCTGTGCTCAGCTTGGGTAGGGGGAAGTCTCAGGGTGGAGCAGACAGCATTGATTTCCCATCAGCCCTGCCCTAATAGGCCCGTGTCTCAATGTCCCTCCATAATCACTGCAAGCACTTCCGAGAGAAAATATATATAGATATATACCTCTAGAAATATATCCAAAGAAATCTGGAGTTCCTCCCTGAATGAGTTGGGGTCCCCAGAGTGTCACCCGGAACTGGAGTTCAGTGCAGTTAGGAGCTTTTGTCTCCCTCCCACTTGAGAAAGCCAGCCGTGCACTCAGTTGCCAGTCCTCTCTGTGTGCGCATCTCAGTACCTCTGCCTCAGTACCTCAGTAACCTGGGCCTCCACTCAAGGCTACAAAGTTTCAATTATAGAAGATAAGTAAATCCCATCAAAAATGGTGGCAGCCACAGAGATGAAGAGAGCAGGAAGCTTGAGTTTCCAGTGGCAATGGAGGAAGCCAAGTTTCCTTAGGCCTGGCCTGCCTTGTCCTCTGCTTAAGGCTTCAAAGTTTCAATTGTAGAAGGTAAATAAATTCCAGATACCAGGGCCTCTGCTTGGGTTGCCAGAGGGCGCGGCTGTCCTGAAAATCACCATAGGCCCCATGCTCAGGTCATCCCATGCCCCAAGAGAACCCTCACCCTGATCTGGGACACCCTTCAGGGCAAACCTGCTAGCCCCACCCGTGCATCAGGCCTCTATCCTATCTAATAAGAGAGTAATATGCAGATTTACCATCACTCCTACACACAATATGGCTGTCCCCATATGAACACAAGATAGCCGCCACAAGATGGCCAGCAGGGGAGGGCAGTTTGCAGGGAACAGGCCTGAAAGGGAGGGATGTTGGAGGTAATCAACCCTGCAGGGGAGGGTAGTTAGGGGTGACAAGGATGGCAGAAGAGGGAAGTTGGTTGTGACTGGCCTTCAGGTAAGGGCAGTTGGGAGATAACCCAGGTCTGCAAGGGAGAGCAGTTGTGGGGGACCAGGTCTGTAAGGGAGGGCAGTTAGGGGCAAACAGGCTGGCAAGGCAGCAGTTAGGCATCAATCAGGCTGGCAGAGGAGTGGTTAAGGGGTGATCAGGCTGGCAGGCAGAAGCAGTTAGAGGCAAACAGGAAGGCAGGCAGGCAAGCAGTTGGGAGCCAGCAGTTCTAGATTGTGAGAGGGATATCTGACTGCCTGTTTAGGATCGGGCCTAAATAGGCAGTTGGATATCCCTCGAGGGGTCCCAGATTGGAGAGGGTGCAGGCTGGGCTGAGGGCAACCCTCAACCCCATGCACGAATTTCGTGCACCAGGCCTCTAATTTATATATATTAAAGCTTAAGAAACATTTATGACTGAACAAGCAGAACGACAGGTGGACCAGTTGCTATGATACACACCGACCACCAGGGGTCAGATGCTTAATGCAGGAGCTGCCCCCTGATGGTGAGTGAACTCCCATAGGGGGAGTGCTGCTCAGCCAGAAGCTCATGGCTGTTGAGCACAGTGGTGGTGGCAGGAGCCTCTCCCAACTCTGCAGCAGCGCTACCAAGCAGCTTGCGGTGGCAGGCACTGTGGGTCGGGATGAGTGAGAGCGACATGGTGCCTGGCCCTGGCTTGGGCTCCTTCCTGGCCACCTATTTCCCTTGCCTGTGGGGATCGGGCCTAAACCAGCAGTAGGACATCCCCCAAGGGGTCCCAGATTGTGACAGGGTGCAGGCCATGCTGAGAGACCCCCTCCCCTCCCCTGGCCCTCCCTCTACCCATGCATGAATCCATGCACCAGTTTTATATATTTTGGATATAACCTCTTATTAGATATGTCATTGGTAAATATATTTTCCTATTCAGTGGGCTCCTTTTTCATTTTGTTGGTTTCTTTTGCTCTGCAGAAACTTTTTACTTTGATATAGTCCCATTTATGCATTTTCTCCTTAGTTTCCTTTGCCCTAGATGGGTTGGTAAACATATCACTAAGAGATTTTTGTTGCCTATGGTCTTTTGTAGGATTTTTAGTTTCATGACTTACATTTAAGCTTTTTATTCATTTTGAGTTTGGTTTTTTTGTATGGTGTAAGTGGGTGTTCTGATTTCATTTTTTTTGCATGTATCTGTCCAATTTTCCCAACACCTATTGAAGAGACTATCTTGACTCCATTGTATGCTCTTGCCTCCTTTGTCAAATATTGAGTGTAATGGCTTGGGTCATTTTCTTGGGTCTCTGTTCTGTTCCATTGGTCTATATTCCTGTTCTTATGCTAGTACCAGGCTGTTTTGATTATAGTGATATCTTATAATTTGAAATCTGGTATGTGATTCCTTCAACTTTGTTCTTCTTTATCAAGATTACTGCAGGTATTTGGGGTCTCTTTCAGTTCCCCAAAAGAGAATTTGGGGAGTATTTGTTCTAGATTTCTGAAATATGCCGTTTGAATTTTTTAAAATGCCATTGGTATTTTGATACAGATTGCATTGAATCTATAGATTTCTTTGAGTAGTATGATCATTTTAATTATATTCTACCAATCTATGAACACAGTACTAGTTTTTCTTCCACTTGTTTATATCTTCCTCTATCTCTTTCTGGTTTCTCTTTCTGATAGTTCATTATTGGTGTATAAAAATGCCATCAATTTCTGGGTGATAATTTTGTATCCTACTATAATGCTGAATTAATTTATTAAATCTAGTAGTTTTTGGTGGTCTTTCGTGTTTTCTATGTACAATATTATTTCATCTGCAAATAATGACAGGTTTAGTTTCTACTTGCCAATCTGGATGCCTTTTATTTTTTCTTCTTGTCTGACTACTGTGGCTAGGACTTTCAGGATATGTTGAACAGGAGTAGTGAGAGTGGGCATCCCTGTCTTGTTCCTGTTTTGGGGGGAAGTGGTTTTAGTTTTTGCCCTTTGAGTACGATGTTGGCTGGGGGTTTGTCATGTATGGCCTTTATCATGTTGAGGTATGATCCCTCTATCCCCACTTTACTCAGTTTTTATAAAAAGTAGGTGTTGGATTTTGTTGAATGCCTTTTCTGTGTCTATTAATATAATCATGTGATTTTTCTTTAAGTTTATGTGATGCAGCACATTTGTTGATTTGCAAATATCATACCAGCCTTGCATCCCTGGAATAAATACCACTTGAGCCTGGTTAATTTTTTTTTGGGGGGGTTACATTCTTTATTTTATTATTTTTTAAATTTATTAAGGTGTTATATGTGTACATAGCTTACCATTTCCCCTCCCCCCCTCATACATGCCCTCCCTCCCCAGAGTTTTGGGTCCATTGGTTGTACTTATATGCATGCATACCAGTCCTTCGGTTGATCTCTTATCTCCCCCAGATCTCCCTACCCCCCACCCCCCACTGTCATTTGACAGTCTGCTTGTTGTTTTACTGTCTCTATATCTATCTTTCTGTTCATTAGTTTATAATGTTCCTTAATATCCATAAATGAGTGAAGTCATGTGATGTTTCTCTTTCATTGACTGGCTTATTTCACTCAACATGATGCTCTCCAATTCCATCCAGGTTACTGCAAATGATGAGAATTCCTTCCTTTTTTATGGCAGCATAGTATTCCATGGTGTAGATGTACCATAGTTTTCTGATCCATTCATCTGCTGATGGGCATCTAGGCTGTTTCCAAATCCTTGCTATTGTAAATTGTGCTGCTATGAACATAGGGGTGCATATATCCTTTCTGATTGGTGTTTCTAGTTTCTTGGGGTATATTCCTAGTAGTAGGATTACTGGGTCAAATGGGAGTTCCATTTTCAGTTTTTTGAGGAAGCTCCATACTGTTCTCCACAGTGGTTGCACCAACCTGCAATCCCACCAGCAGTGCATGAGGGTTCCTTTTTCTCTGCAACCTCGCCAACAATTGTCGTTTGTTGTTTTGTTGTTTTGTTGATGTTGGCCATTCTGACAGTGAGATAGTACTGCATTGTTGTTTTGATTTGCATCTCTCGGATGATTAGTGACTTTGAGCATGTTTTCCTGTACCTCTTGGCCTTCCTTCTGTTTTTTTTTAAATGGTTCATTTGTTTTCCTTTTATTGAGTTGTATAAGCTGTCTGTAGATGTTGGAGATTAAACCTTTATCAGTGATATCATTTGCAAATATGTTCTCCCATACCGTGGGACTTCTTGTTGTTTTGTTGATGGTTTCTTTTGCTGTAATAAAGCTTTCTATTTTGATGTAGTCTCATTTGTTCATTTTCTCTTTAGCTTCCATTGCCCTAGGGTTAGTATCAGTGAAGAAGTTCTTTAGGCATATGACTGAGATTTTGCTGCCTGTGGATGTCTCTAGTATGTTTATGGTTTGACGTCTTATGTTTAAGTCCTGTATCCATTTTGAGTTTATTTTTGTGTATGGTGCAAGTTGGTGATCTAGTTTCATTCTTTTGCATGTATCTGTCCAGTTTTCTCAGCACCATTTATTGAAAAGACTGTCTTGACTCCATTGTATATCTGTGCTTCCTTTGTCAAATATTAATTGAGCATATTGATTTGGGTTGATATCTGGATTCTCTAATTTATTCCATTGATCTATATGTCTGTTCTTGTGCCAGTACCAGGCTGTTTTGAGAACAGTGGCTTTGTAATACAGCTTGAAATCTGGCATTGAGATCCCTCCTACTTTACTCTTCTTTCTCAAGTTTGCTGCGGCTATTTGGGGTCTTTTATTGTTCCAAATGAATTTTTGGAGTGTTCTTTCTAGGTCTGTGAAATATGTCGTTGGTATTTTAATAGGGAGTGCACTGAACTTATAAATTGCTTTGGGAAGTATGAACATTTTGATGATGTTGATTCTACCAATTCATGAACATGGTATGTTCTTCTATCTGTTTACATCTTCCTCTATCTCTTTTTTCAGTGTTGTGTAGTTTTCCGCATATAGGTCTTTTACTTCCTTAGTTAAGTTTATTCCTAGGTATCTTAATTTTTTTGGTGCGATGGTAAATGGGATTGCTTTTTCAGTCTCTGTTTCTATGAGTTCACTATTGGTGTATAGAAATGCCATAGATTTCTTGGTGTTGATTTTGTATCCTGATACATTGCCAAATTCATTTATTAAGTCTATTAGTTTTTTGATAGAGTCTTTTGGATTTTTTATGTACAATATCATGTCATCTGCAAATAGGGACAACTTCACTTCTTTTCCAATTTTGATGCCTTTTATTTCCTCTTCTTCTCTAATTGCAATGGCTAGTACTTCCAGTACTATGTCGAACAGAAGTGGTGAGAGTGGGCATCCCTGTCTTGTTCCTGTTCTTAGGGGGAATGGTTTTAGTTTTTGCCCATTGAGTATGATGTTTGCAGTGGGTTTATCATATATAGCTTTTATTATGCTGAGGTATGATCCTTGTACTACCATCTTGTTGAGAGTTTTTATCAGGAAAGGGTGTTGGATTTTATCAAATGCTTTTTCTGCATCAATTGATATGACTATATGATTTTTAACTTTCAGTTTGTTTATGTGATGTATCACATTTATTGATTTGCGGATATTGTAGCATCCTTGCATTCCAGGAATAAATCCTACTTGGTCATGGTGTATGATCTTTCTGATGTTCTGTTGGAGCCGATTTGCTAGAATTTTGTTGAGGATTTTAGCATCTATGTTCATGAGGGATATTGGCCTGTAATTCTCGTTCATTGTGTTATCTTTATCTGGTTTTGGTATTAGGTTGATGCTGGCTTCATAGAAGGAGTTTGGAAGTGTTCCTTCCTCTTGAATTTTTTGGAATAGTCTGAGGAGGATAAGTTTTAGTTCTTCCTTTAATGTTTGGTAAAATTCTCCTGTGAAGCCATCTGGCTTTTGTTTGCTGGAAGCTTTTTGATGACTGCTTCAATTTCTTCCAAAGTCACTGCTCTATTGTGATTTTTAGATTCTTCCTGATTGAGATTTGGCAGGTTATATTTTTCTAGGAATATGTCAATTTCCTCCAGGTTGTCCAGTTTGTTGGAATAGAGTTGTTCATAGTATTTTGTAATAATCCTTTGTATTTTGGCAGGGTCTGTTGTTATTTCAGCTCTTTCATTTTTTATTTTGTTTGGGTCCTCTCTCTTTGTTTCTTGGTTAGCCTGGCTAGAGGTTCATCAATCTTGTTTATCCTTTTAAAGAACCAGCTCTTGGTTTTGTTGATCTTTTGTATTGTTTCTTTGGTCTCTATGTCATTTAACTCCACTCTTATTTTTATTATTTCCTTCCTTCTGCTTACATTGGGCTTTTCTTGTTGCTCCTTTTCTAAGTTTTTGAGTTATAGAGTTATAATTTGTTACTTTTTTTTTTTTCAATAAGCTTATAGATATATGAACTTCCCTCTCAAAACTGCTTTTGCTATGTCCCATAGATTTTGGATTGTTGTGTTTTCATTGTTGTGTTGTCATTAGTTGCCAGGATGTTTTTAATTTCTTCTTTGATTTCTCTGGTAATCCAGTCCTTGTTTAATAGCATGCTATTCAGGCTCCATGTGTTTGACTTATTTGGATAATTTTTATTGTAGTTGATTTCCAATTTTATGCCACTATGATTTGAGAAAATGCTTGATGTGATTTCTACCTTCTTGAATTTGAAGAGAATTTGTCCCAACATGTGGTCTATCTTTGAAAATTACCCATTTGCACTTGAGAAGAATGTATATTCTCTGGCTTTGGGGTGAAATGTTCTGAAGATGTCGATTAATTCCATTTGATCTAGTGAGTCATTTAGGATTAATATTTCTTTGCTGATTTTTAAAAGATGATTTGTCCAAAGGTGATAGTGGGGTATTAAAATTTCCTACTATGATTGTATTGCTATCTCTCCCTTAATGTCCTCCAGCAGTTTTTTTAAAAATGTATTTGGGTGCTCCTGTATTGGGTGCATATATGTTTACAAGGGTTATTTCTTCTCGTTGGATTGCTCCCTTTAGTATTATGAAGTGGCCTTCATTATCTCTTGTTATGTCCTTCACTTTGAGATCTAATTTATCAGATATAATTATTGCTACCCCAGCTTTTGCTTTTCATTTCCATTCGCCTGGAAAACCTTTTTCCATCCTTCAGTCTAAGTCTGTGTGAGTCTTTTTTTTTTTTCTGAAATGGGTTTCTTGTAGACAGCAGATAGATGGGTCTTATTTTCTTATCCAATCCATTACCCTATGTCTTTTGATTGGAGTATTTAATCCATTTACATTTAAAGTTATTATTGATAGGTACTTATTTCATGCCATTTTTATTCTATACCCCTGTGCTCCTTCTTCGCTTCTTCTTTTTTATTTTTACAGTAGACCCTTTAGCATTTCTTGCATTGCTGTTTTGGTGGTGATAAATTTCTTTAGTCTTTTTTTGCCTGTGAAGCTCATGATTTCACTTTCAATTTTGATCGATAGCCTTGCTGGGTACAGTATTCTTGGATTTAGACCCTTCCTTTGCATGACTTTGTATATTTCATCCCATTCCCTTCTGGCCTGATGAGTTTCTATTGAGAAATCAGTTGCTAGTTTGATGGGGTTCCTTTATATGTAACTTTCTGTCTCTCTCTGGCTGCTTTTAAGATTCTGGCTTTGTCTTTGGTGTTTGCCAATTTAATTATAATGTGTCTTTGCGTTGGTCTTTTGGGATTCATTTTGCTTAGGACTCAGAGCTTCTTGTGTTTGTATGTATTTTTTCTTCTCTATCTCAGGAAAGTTTTCTGTCATTATTCCTTGAAACAGGTTTTCTATGCCTTCCTCAGTTTCCTTTCCTTTTGGAACCCCTATTATTCTAATATTGTTTTGTTTTGTATTGTCCCAAAAGTTCCCATAGGCTCTCCTCCTTTTTAATTTTTTTTTCCTAGCAGCTGCTCTAATTGGGTATTTTTTTCCATCTTGTCTTCTAGGTCACTGATTCAGTTCTCTGCTTCTTCTAGTCTATTCTTGGTGCTTTCTATTGAGTTCTTTACAGTAGTGATGTCATTTTTCATTTCTTCTTGGGTCATCTTCATTTCCTCTTGGTTCTTCATTTCCTCTTGGATCTTACTCATATTATCAAATTTGTCTTCCATTCCTTTTAGCCATCTCATGATCATTACACTGAATTCTTGCTCTGGTAGGTTGCTTGCTTCTAACTCATTTACTTCCTTTTCTGGTGATGCCTGCTTTTCTTTCATATGCGGGCTGTTTCTTTGTCTCCCCATGATCTCTCTTTCTAAGATGTCTGATTATGTAGTTCTCTCTCTCCTTTTTGCTGTGTGGTGGTGCACTCAAAGCTTTGAGTCCAAGTGTTCGTGCCGCTGGGACAGGCTTTCTGGGGCTCACAGCTGCTCGGTGGTCGCTGTGGCTGTGAACATTCAGGCCTCTGACACATCCACTTTTCCATTAAAGATGGCGAGATTTCCCTGTCCAAGCCCGTAGGTAGCTCCGGGAGGGGACCAGCCCCGCCGTGGGTGTTTCTGTCAGGGGCACCCTGATCAGCAGCCCGCCACCCTCTCCTGGAGTTCGCCTTTCTCTTAGCTTGCTAACAAACATTCCCAGCATGACCCTCAGCTGCTCTTTCTGCTTCGGGACAAGGCTCAGAACCCGTTCATCTAGTCTTCCGCCATTTTCTCTCTCCAAAACTGGCTATTTAAAACGATGCCCAGATCCTGGCTTTTGGAGGGATATGGGTTGTGATTGGGGTGGAACAGTGTCAGGGCTTCCGAGGCAACTAGTGTTGGCTGTGAAAGGACCCTGTTGTCACCTGGGCTCAGATTCATCACCACATCTGGCAGCCATTGCTCAGGGAAAATCCAGCTGGGCTGCCAGCCTCCTGGCCTCCAGTAGGACCTCCTGGTCGCTTGGAGTTGACCCTTAGAAAGCAGTTCCTAGGATAGAATTTGACCAATAGGACTTGGTCTTTCCTGTCCAATTGGAGCTGCATTTCTATATCCCTATTTGCACCTTCACCATCCAATCAGAGCAGTTCCATTCCTACCAATCTACAGTGCTGTTTGTCTTAATCAAGCTGTGAAGACTTGGAGTCCGCATTTGCATAGAAGCGGACCAATGAGGGACAAGGACGGGTACTCTGTGCTATATAAGCCAGCTTCACCTGGACCTCAACAGAGCATTCTTCCAGTTGGAGCTGTCCCACCTGCATGGGCAGAGCTGGCTCACTGGAGCTGAACTGTGACCCGCCCCCCCTTGGGCCCCTGAGCTGCCTCACAGCCCTGCTGCTGAGCAGTGTGCTGTCCAGTTAAGCCACTGGAGTCTCCCCACACCCCAAACTGAGGACCTCAGCACTAATCCGCCACGTGGCTTTCCGTGGACACCTGCCAAGTTCTGTCTTACCTTGGGCAGTGACTTCAACGTTGCGCTTTAAGGGTTTATGAAACTGCACATTTGTCTCATTTAGTGTTGTGTATCTGTGCTCGGTGACAAACATTAGGACAAAATGCCTTTTCAAAGGTGTCCATTTCACCCTGGGGCTTGGCTGGGTCAGGCAGCCACTAAATAACTTTTACACTCTAAGCTGTGTCTACATTACTCTGACAAAGTACCGTGTTTTCCCGAAAATAAGACATCCTCCGAAAATAAGACCTACTTCATGGAAACATAATGCATCCCCTGAAAATAAAACCTAGCACATCTTTGGGAGCAAAAATTAATATAACACACTGTCTTATTTTTGGGGAAACAGGGTAGCTGAAAATGAATTATCATCTTAAAAAGTATCTTTTGAAATTTCTAGGTTTAAAAAATATGATTTTCTAATCCAAGCAGTATGATTAACATTCCCCCCCCCCCCGTTTATTTTTCTTTGATTTTCATTGTAAACAGATGCCAAATCCAAGTCTTATCTCAAAATACATTTCCAGTTCTTTCTAATTGCCAAATAAGCATATGAATCACAGTTTTCTGGACCAACAGCCCTTAATATTGGACTTCTCAGCACTCCCCTCTGGTCATACACCTCTGGAGAGCACAGCTCACAGAACCACCACACGCTTCGCTGGTGCCACCACAAAGGAAGCTGCAGAAGATCAACAAAAGGTAAACAAATCTGCACAGAATACAAGTAGAATCAGAGCTGAAGGAAGAAATAATGTAAAAAAGATACAACCCCAAGTGGAAGGTGCTTGCGAGGACATCGTGCAATGCTTAATGACCTGTTTTCACATTGGTGGTTTTCATAGCAACACAGAAATGTTAGAAGATGCAAAGACAATTTTTCAATTACAACCTGATGCCTTAGAACCCAGCTCAGCGGGTGTTGCAATTGTAAAAGTTCAGTTTATATGAAAAAAATTGGGGAACAACATAGACCTTGCTGCTGCTAAAAGTTAAACATTTTGCCTCGCCGGTGTGGCTCAGTGGTTGAGCATTGAGCTATGAGCTAGGAGGTCATGGCTCAATTCTGTCAGGGCACATTCCCAGGGTTGTGGGCTCAAACCCCAATAGGGGGTGTGCAGGAGGCAGCAGATCAATTATTCTCATTATTTTAAAAAAAAATATATTTTATTGATTTTCCAAAGAGAGAAAGGAAGAGGGATAGAGAGCTAGAAATGCCGATGAGAGAAACATCGACCAGCTGCCTCCCGCACACCCCACACTGGGGATGTGCCCGCAACCAATGTACATGCCCTTGAATGGAATAGAACCTGGGACCTTTCAGTCCGCAGACCGACGCTCTATCCACTGAGCCAAACCGGTTTCGGCAATGATTCTCATTATTGAGAATCATTGAAAACAAGGGTTCTCAGAAATCAATGATTCTCTGAAATCAATTAAAAAATATGTATAAAAAGTTAAGTATTTTATAATATTTAAAAAACTTGCTTAACAAATTTGAATATTGTTTAAATGATAATTTTTCTTCAAAAATTTTCATTTATTTTAATGGAAACTTGCCTATTTTCATATCTTGTTTATTTTATATTTTTATGACTATTCGTCTGTGTATTTTGCATAATGATAATATGAAGTGTAGGGGTTTTAAGTCATACTATTAAAATCAGTTAAGAAAAAAAAGGTTGTATGCAAGTCCTAGCTGGTTTGGCTCAGCAGTTAGAGTGATGGCTCTCAGATCAAAGGGTCGTGGACTCGATTCTTGGTCAAGGGCATTTAGGTCCATTGCCAGCTTGATCCCTGGCCCAGGTCAGGGTGCATGTGGAAGGTAACCAATTGATGTCTCTCATAGATGTTTCTCTCTCTCCCTTCCTCCTCACTCCCTCCCACTCCTCTGCAAGTCAGCAGGGAAATAACCTCGGGTGAGGGTGACGGAGAACGCGCGTGCCCCCACAGAGCAGAAGGCGCAGACGGCTTTATCGCCAACGACCAGCAGCAGCAGCAGCAGCAGCAGCAGCAGCAGCAGCAGCAGCGTGCCTGTCCCTGGTGACCGGACCCCGCTGTGGGACAGCCCGAGGATGGAGTGCTCGCTGGTCAGCAATAAAAAGCAATAAACAATAAACTTAATAAGATAAAGCAATGAACTCTTGAAACTAGCAACATGAATATAACTCAGTATAAATTTCCATTACCCTGTGTAAAAAAGCCAGACTCCTTCCCATAAAAAACAACACTCTGGACGACCCCATCCCTACATCCCGGAAAACGCACCCCAGGGGCGAGGAGCACTGAGCTGGAATGGGCAGGCAGGTACGGGCACGAAAGAGAGGTCACAGGTGAAGGAGACGTAGGTCTCACAGACACCCTTACCATCCTACTTTGGGCTTCCGTGGGTGTACGTTCACGCAGCGCAGCTGGTTCTCAGCCAACGGCTCAGTAATGCTGTGCCCGGGCCAGGGCACCCGCGCTCCCGCCCGAGCTGACGGCCAGCAGGCAGCTGGCTCTGCTGCGCTGACAGCTGCCCGCGCAGAGGGCCAGGGCAGGAAGTCTTGTTTAATGAAGGTGCTGATCCCCGGGGGTGGGGGAACAGGCTTGTGAAGCAGCGTCCCTGAGTCTGCCTGTCACTTGCCAGCAGCCCCACCGGCCAGAGCAACATGCCGGACCGACCAGCCGCACCAGCCGTGCCGTGCCGTGCCCAGGCGGCCGTTTCCCACGGCTCGGCCCCAGGGCGCCCCGGGGAGCAGCGCCTGCTCCAGGGCCTGTGTCCGAACCGGAAGCCAGAAGCCTCTCTGCCAGCCCTTCCCGGGAGAACTGCCCGCTCCAGTTCCTGGCAGGGAGCACGCCCGGAGCGAGGCCTGGTCACATGGGCAGACTCTCCAGTCTGTCGAGATCAGGGCCGAGAAGAATGCCAGCCCCGTGGTGGCAACTGTGACCCCGGGTGCAGCCAGCAGGCCCCGGCCGGAGGGCAGAGCTGCTGGGGCCCGGGGCCCGGGCCATTCCACCCGTCCAGCCCGCAGCCCGGGAGCAGGTAACTGTGCCGACCACTAGACCACACACCTGGGGGCTCCACCCACCACTGCCGCCTCCGAGGTCTAACACCGACCTGAGGACCTGCACCCCCAGCCTCGGGCTCCAGCGAGGAGGAGCTGCCGGGACTCCCCCCGCCCAGGCCAGGTGAGTGGGACCCGCTGTGTTCGAGACACGCCACGAGTCAGCGTGCCGGCGCCGTTCAGCGCAGCACGGACTCGAACAGCACGCGGATGCTCACGTACAAAACCTCGCGGAGTCTTTATTGACCTTGGGAGACGTGTGGTACACACCGGCCCAGCAGCAAACCGAGAGCCACTGCAGAGCGGGCCTCAGGCCACTCGAGCTGCCTGCTCTGAGCCTCCACAAACCCATGGACACACGCAGGACAGACAAGAGAACAGCGTCACTTTGAAATGGTTCTTACAAATGACAATTGATAGTTCCAAGCCCTCAGAGTGTGAGGTGGTTCTCGGTGCCATGGCCAGCGGAGGCGCAGGATCAGGACGGAGGGGCTGCCGTGCGGGGAGGACAGCGGTCCGGGCTGCTCTGGGGCTGAGACTCCCAGCCCAGGCTGAGCACTGCCGGCAGTGACACAGTTTTAGACAGTCACACACCAGACAGCCGACAGGGCCAGCCGTCACCGCCCACTGGTGCCGGCGACAGCCCCCGGGCCCCGGCATCCCCGATGCCAGTGCCCAGAGGAGGGACAGGCCCAGGACGAGTGGAAGCCACGGTGCCAGCCCCGTGACCTGATGCCAGGCCCTCCGCCCTCAGGTGGGCTTAAGGAGCGCTTCCTTTGCCTCAGCGTTCCACCCTCCTGCCACCGCCTGCCACCCTCCTTCACACGCTCCGTTCCCCAAGTCCTGCTCTTCTGGAGCTAGACCTTCTCCTTCCGCTTCAGCTTTGACACCTTCTTGACAGTCCCATTTTTGTTGAGAAGCTTCAGGACACGGTCCTTATGGTCCAGAACCTTGAGCATAGAGTCCCTGGCCTCGCTGATCTGGTCCATCACCAGCTTACACCGCTGCATGTTCCCCTGGAACAAAAGAAGGTCCCTGTCAGCCAGCCATCGGAGGCGGCCGGGGACACCGGGGGCTTTCACACCGAAGACGGTTCAGTGCTTAGTGGCAATGCAGGCTGACGCGAACAAGCTCTGGTAAACGAGCGGGTGAAGGGGAGAAAGGAAGAACCACACAGCGGGGAGGGAGGAGGGGAGGGGAGGGGAGGGGAGGGGAGGGGAGGGAGGAGAGGGGAGGGGAGGGGAGGGGAGGGCCCACCTGGATGAGCTCGCTTATGCGGTGCAGGTCGTCATCGGTCGCTGCTTTCTTCTTGGGGATGATTCCTTCCTGGAGGGTGGTGAGTCTCTCATAGACGTCGTGTTCTAGATTCGTCTGCAACACACAAGCCGGTGACAGGGGACCTCAGAAATGCTTTCTTTGGCTCAACGTCAGGCCCACAAACCACTCCCATCGCCTTTCTAAACTGCATGAGGGCTGTCTGGGTGGCAAAATCATTTCTCTAAGGGACCAAAGTGATCAAGAACAACTTACAATACCACCTGCTATAATTCAGAGTCCACATTCAAGAGTAACTTTTTTTGGTTAATCCTCACCCGATGATCTTTTCCCACTGATTTTTTTAGAGAGTATGGAAGGGAGGAGGAGAGACTGAGAGAGAAACACTGATGTGAGAGAGAGACATCGATTGGTTCCTTCTGCACAGGAATCAAGCCTGCAACAGAGGTATGTGCCCTTGACCCAAATCGAACCCGAGACCCTTCAGTCCATAGGCTCACACTTTATCCACTGAGCCAAACTGGCTAGGGATAACTTAAAAAATATATTTCTATTGATTTCAGAGAAGGAAGAGGTAGAGAAAAAAGCATCAATAAGAGAGAATCATTGATCGGCTGCCTCTTCACGCCCCCCACTGGGGAAGGAGCCCCAAACCCGGGCCTGTGCCCTGGCTGGGAATCGAACTGTGACCTCCTGGTGTGCAGGTCGGAGGAGGGCAGTTTCCAGGGCTGCCGGGCACGTGCCTCTGAGGACAGAACTGGCTTGCTCCCCGCCCCCAACTCATACCCCAAACCACGCTGTTGGGGCCCAGTAACTCCAGCGATGGAGAGGCTCCTGAGACAGCTGCTTCCCTGCGCCCTTCCCTCGTGGGAGATGGGGAGACCCCGCCCAAGGATCTGGAAATGGCTGAATCCGAGACCCTCACCGACAATGGACACATGGGCTCAGGAGCAGTTTACTAGTCCACACACTCCCAGCACGGGCGAGGACACCGCCCCTCGCACCTCGCGGGGCCCGGGGCCAAGAGGGCTGGCCTGAAGGAGGCTGAGGAGGCAGGCTCTGAGGGTCAGAGGGTGTGGACCCAGGGCTCCCAGGAGCAGCGAGCTGGCCCAGCCTCCAGCAAACAGTGGGGGCCATGCCTGGTGCAGGGAGAGCAGAGTGGGAGGGCACACAGTGGGTCGTCTGAGGCCTATTTCATGTCACAGCAACACACACCGAGCTGAGCCGGGCCGAGCTGCAGGCCTCACACCAGAGGTGCGCCTAGGCTGTGGTAAGGCAACCCAGAACTGTTTCACGGTTACACCCGTGAAACAGACATGGGAAAAGCACCCCAAAAATCCTCATTGCCATGGCGGCTGGGGTGGTGGAATCGCTCAGAACCTCGCAGGGAACTCCACCTGCAGCCCGCCCGCCTCGGCAGGCCCAGCCCCACCTACCAGCTGTAGCAACTGGGCAGCACAGAGGTGGACTTTCCAGCCTTGGGCCCGGCAGGACACCCCCTTCTGGCTGGCGATTTCCTGCAGCATGGCTTTCTTCTCCTCTGCAACGGGAAACAGACAGAACGCGCACTTCAGTGTTCAGGAAGTTAAAACCCTTAGTGCTAAATTTGCTCAAGTGCTATTATTTTATCAAGAATTTCCTTGGGATATTTTGACCGAAACAAGATAGCGGCCTAGGTAGTCTCCTACGCGGCCGCCTCATCAACAATGTGGAAAGAAATAACAGCTAAAATGAAAGGGACCCCATCGGACCCACAGGAAAGCTGGCGGAATGGGATGGCTACAACTAGAGACAAAGAAAACCACCGCTGCCGCCATGTGGAGTTTAAAACTACGGTGGAACCGGAGCCGCCGGAGCAGCCGCCACCCAGAGTGAGGGAAGCCCACCGAGAGCAGACCTTGCTCCGCCCCGGGCCCAGGGAGCGGGCTGCTTCGGAGCATGGCCTCCACGTCTGCAACTGTCCTGGCCTGCCCGCCGTGGGAGCGAGGGAACCGATGCCGGACCTCAGCCACACCTTCCGCCTCCGCCAGTAACGAGAAGCCTTGGAGCCTGGTCTCCCCGCCCGCAGCCATCTCAGTCCGGCCTCTGTGCCCGCAGCCGACCCAGCCCGCCCGCCGTGCTGGCGAGGAGCTGGCGGCGCCTTCCGTTTGCGGCCCTGGCGAGCCCTTCACCCCTCAGTCCCGCCGCCGCCTGGCTGGGCCAGAGCTTCTGCCAAGCCCCAGAGGAAAAGTGCTGCTGCGGCTATGTGGAGTTTAAAACTACAGTGGAACTGGAGCCGCCAGAACCACGGCCACTGCTGCCATCACCGCGAGTGAGGGAAGCCCACCGAGAGCAGAGCTCACTCCGTACCGGGCCGAGAAAGTGGGCTGCGTCGGAGCCTGGCCTCTGCAACCGTCCTGGCCTGCCCGCTGTGGGAGCGAGGGAACCGATGCCGGACCTCGGCCGCACCTCCCCGCCCGCCCGGAAGGAGACACCTTGGAGGGCGGTCTCCCAGCCCGCAGCCGTCTCAGCCCGCCCGCCGCGCTAGCAAGGAGCTGGCGCGGTGCCTTCTGTTCGAGGCCCCGGTGAACCCTTCGCCCGTCAGTCACGCCGCCGCCTGGCAGGGCCGGAGCCTCTACCGAGTCCCCGAGGAGGGGCGCTGCTGCAGCCGTGTGGATTTTAAAACTACAATGGAAATCGAGCTGCCGGAGCCACTGCCGTGGCCGCACCCCCGCCGCCGTGGCCGTGAGTGAGGGAAGCCCACCGAGAGCAGAGCTCACTCTGCCCCGGGCCCAGGGAGTGGGCTGCTTCAGAGCCCCTCCTCGGGGACCTCTGATGCCCGCCCTGGCAGGAGGCCACGCGGCCACGGACCCCCATGGCTCCCAGGGGGGACCGGCCTGGGCCCCGCACACGCAGCACGTCCGTGTTCCCGCTGTGGCCGGGCGCCAAGCATCTATATGTCCAACCCTCCGCAAATACCACTGCTGTAATTGCTACAGCTAAGTGATCGGCTTCTCTTGTTTTCCCCAAGATTATTGCAGCTATTCTAGCTCCTATGCCATTCAATGTGAAGTTTAAAATACGCTTTATAATGTCTACAAAAGCCTCTGGGTGACTTCGAGAGGATCTGCATTAGCCCTATTGGTCAATCTGGGAGCGGACATCTCTATGGAGCTTTCTCACCCAGGAGCACCTGTCGCCTCAAAGCCCTCGCCAGCTCGTTACCAGTGTCTGCGGCTCCTGTGTTGGCACTGGGCCTGTGACTTTGCTGAATGCCTTTACTAGCTAGGCCAGGAGCTTTTTCAAAGAATCCTTGGAGATTTTCTATGTATACGATGTCATCTGCGAGTAGGGTTCATTTTCTTTCTCTCAAACCTTTTCTTTCTTTCTTTCTTTTCTTTTTTTTTTTTTGCCTTAAAGTGTGGCTAGACTTTGCTCTGTGGAGTAGGGTGGGGCAGAACGGCCTGGTCATTTTTTTTTATTTTTTATTTTTCTCCTCCCCTCATGCCTGGTCATTTTCTAACCTCAGGTAAGGGAGCGGTTCAGCTGGTAACCGGTATGGCCCACGAAAGCTGTAAATACCCAAACCACCCTCGGCGGGAAAGCTGCCCAGACGCTGCAAACAGTTTATCAAGATGAGGGAAGCCTTTCTCTTTTCCAATTTTTGAGTTTTTATAAGAAGTGTTGAATTCTGTCAAATAATTTTCAGCTCCAATTAATATAATCATGTAATTTTTCTTTTTTAGCTTTTGTTGTGGGATGAATTGTGATCCCCAGAAAGACAAGTTAAAGCCCTAACTAACCCTTGGTACCTACACGTGATGGTCTTTGCAGATGTAATGCAACCACACTGAGCTACGATGGACCCTCACCCCAACGCCGAAAGTCCTCTGGGAGAAGAGCCAGAGCCACAGGGAAGCACACGGGGGGGGGGGGGGGGGTGTGTCCGGAGGCGGAAGCCGCAGGGAGGCGGCTGCACGCCCCGGGCTGTCCACGCCTGCTGGCCACCGCCAGGAGCTGTCAGGCAAGGAGCGCTGTCTTTGCAGCCTTCCGAGGCTGGTCCTGCTGAGGCCTTCATTTCAGATTTCTGGCCTCCATAACTATGAGATAAATGTCTCCTTTTAAGTTGTCTAGTTTGAGGTACCTTATAATTTTCAAATATTAAACCAGCTTTGAATAGCTGTAACAAATCTCATTGAGCTGAAACCGGTTTGGCTCAGTGGTAGAGCATCGGTCTGTGGACTGAAAGGTCCGAGGTTCGATTTTGGTCAAGGGCATGTACATTGGTTGTGGGCACATCCCCGGTAGGGGGTGTGCAAGAGGCAGCTGGTCGATGTTTCTCTCTCATCGACGTTTCTAGCTCTCTATCTCTCTCCCTTCCTCTCTGTAAAATACCAATAAAATATATTTAAAAAAAAAAAAATCTCATTGATAAAGCTGTAAAATTCTATTTATATATTGCTGGATTGTAATTTACTAACAGTTGAAGTTTTTTTGCTCCCGTATTCATGAGAATTATCAATATGTAGTTTTCCGTATTGATGCCCTTTTTGGTTTTTCTATAAGGGAAATACTGACTTCATAAAATGAATTTGAAACTGTCCATCCTGTATTTTAGAAAAGATTGTAAAGAGTTATGTTCACTTAAACATTTGGTAGAGTTTCCCAGTAAAAGTAGCTGAGCTGCGCTAGATGGTTTGGTTCAGAGGATAGAGCATCGGCCTGCAGACTGAAGGGTCCCAGGTTTGATTCCGGTCCAGGGCACATGCCCGGTTTGTGAACTCGGTCATGCAGGAGGCAGCCAATGGATGATTCTCTCTCATCAGTGGTGTTTCTATCTTTCTATCCCTCCCCCTTCCTCTCTGAAATCAATAATAATAAAAAAAAAATCAATAAAAACATAGCTAAGCCTAGGAATTTCTATTTGGAAGATTTTGAATTATAGCTTTAACTTATTTAATGGCTACAGGTCTATTAAGATTTGTATATTTATGGTGGAGTTTTGGTAATTCCTGGTTTTGAAGTTATTGGTCCACTAGAGGCCTGGTACACCAATTTGTGCACTAGTGGAATCCCTTGGCGTGGCCCGTGGGGTCCCAGATTGTGAGAGTGCAGCAGGCCGGGTCAAGGGACCACACGGGTGCATGATCGGGGCTGGAGAGGGACACGGGAGGTTGGCCAGCCAGGGAAGGACTGCGGGAGGGCTCCAGGGTGTGCTCAGCCCATTTCGCTCAGTCCCAATCGGCCGGACCCCAGCAGCAAGCTAACCTGCTGGTCAGAGTGCCTATCCCCTGGTGGTCAGTGCACGTCATAGCAAGCAGTTGAGTTGCCTTAGCATATCATTAGCATATTACCCTTTGATTGGTTGAATGGCTGCCTGAACACTTAGCATACTAGGTTTTTATTATATAGGATGCTTTTAATGGCTGCACAATATGTATAATATCCTATTTCACTCCTGATAATTCCAATTTGCCTTTTTTTTTTTTCAGTTTTGCTTAGAGCTTTGATTTTATTGATATTTTTCAAAGAACTAGTTTTTGTTTTATTGATTTTATTTAACTTCCTCTTAAGAAATTTTTTTTAATTGACTTTAGAGAGAGGAATGGAAAGGGAGAAAAACATTGATGAGAAAGAAACATTAGTCAGTTGCCTCCTGCATGTCCCCTAGTGAGGACTGAGCCTGAACCTGGGTATGTGTCCTGAATGGAACTGGTGAATTTTTGGTGTCTGGGACAACATTCAACTGAGCCACACCGGCCGGGGCTTAATTTCCTCTTCAATTTCACTGAGTTCTGCTGCCTTTCCTATTTTCTTCCTTCTATGTGCTTGGAGTTTATGTTGCTCTTTGTTGTAGGAACTCTGAGAAATTTCTTCTTGTCTAATGTAGCATTTAGTCTATAAATTTCCCTGCTGGCACTGGTTTAGTTGCCTCCCAGATATTTTGATTAACCTTCATTTTAGTTTCGTTCACTTTATTTTTTTTAAATGTTGAGATTTCCTCTTTGACCCATTACTTAGAAGTAATTTAAATGCTTTTAATTCCCATGGTTTGGAGGGTTTCGGGTTATCTCTGTTTTTGGTTTCCAATGTGATTTCTTTACAGGAAATGAAGATAATCTGTATAATTTCAATTCCTTTAAGTCTGTGGAGATTTGCTGTCTGGTCCAGGACACTGTCTGTCTTTACATGTTCAATGTGCACTTGAGAGAATGTGTCCTCACAAGTGTGTATGGACATTTCTTAGATGCTCAGCTCTACTGGTACATCCGTGCTGACCGTCAAGCGCTCCTGCCAGCTGCTGAGACGGAGGCGCGGAAGCTCTCCCATCCGTCTGTCTCTGCTCCGGCTCCAGCCTTTTGCTTTTAGTGTTCTGAGGCTCTCGGTTTTTGTTGCCTCTACATTGTTTAATAGCACACAATGCCCTTCTTTGCTTCTAGTAATTTCCTTTCCTCTGGTCTAATTTTATTTGATATTAATATAGCTACTCTTGCTTTTTAAAATTTTTCCATTGGATATATTTTTTCATCTGTCAATCTACCTATGTTAATGTACATATTTGAAGTGAGTTTCTTATAGACAGAATATAGGTGCATCTTTTCCCCATCCATTCTATCATATGTGTTTTAATTGTTATATTCAGATTATTCACATTTAAAGAAATTATTGATAACTAAGGTTAAGTCTGCCACATTATTATTGGTTTCCTGTGCTGCTTCTCTTTTTTTAATCTTCTCCCAAGGATATTTTTTCCACCATTTTGTTTTGTTTGTTTTTTTAGAGACAGTGGAGGGGAGGAAGGAAAAAGAGAGCGAGAGAAACATTGATGTGAGAGAGAGACAGCGATTGGTTGCCTCCTGCACAAGCTTGCAACTGAGGTATGTGCCATTGACAGGGAATCGAACCTGTGACCTTTTGATCCTGGGCTGACACTCTAACCAGTTAGCCAAAATGACCAGGGAATTCCTTGGGTTTCTTGATCTTGCTTTTCTTTTCTTTTCTTCCTGTGAATTATCTGACCGATTTTTAACATTTTATCTTGATTTATTTTTAAGACTATAATTTTAAAACTTAGGCAAAGCAGTTCAAAGGTGATGAATATGTACGTGTTCAAACAGAAGATGTACAGTTATGGGGAGTTCCAACAAGCAATGAGTCTTTTAGTATGCTTAAAATGTTACTAGGGACCCTTTAAATGTTCATGCTAGGCTGTGGAGTTTTGGCATGAGGAGAGGTTAGTGGTCCAAGCCCTGCTTCTTCTTCATAGGCCAACACACTCTACCTGCTCTTCAAACCTCAGGGAATACTCGGAGGAAGAAAGGCTGGAACATGTTGCCACGCCTGTACTTCCATTTGGAGTAAGCATGTGAAACTCACGGCCCGCGGGCTGTATGCAGTCCATAATGAATATTTTTTGCGGCCCAGCCAATATAACCTTATGTAAGAATCATTTTAATAGAAATTTCATAACTTAATTTTTACAATATCCTGTCCTACATAATTATTAATAACAAACTACAATGTTTGCTAATGACTGGTTACTATAATTGTGTTGCATTCATTTCCCTTCTGTGCAGGCGCACCATTTCTCTCCACTAATACCAACAGCAAACATTTTAGCAGCCGAGGGCCACGTCATTAGTCGTGCACTGACTTATTTGGTGTGCACAACAGGGAATATTTCACTTCTGAAGAATAAGAAAAACAGGTTTCTTTGCATTATACTTATTAATTAGTGAAGTTATTCAGTGACTAGTACATTAATGTTCAAGCAAAAATATTTTTATTAAAATGTTCAGTTATTTTATGTTAATGGTGACTCATTTATTTCAGCCCTTTGTACTCAGCATTTCTCTATAGAAATAGACCTACATTTCTTTGAAAATTGAAGCTTTTGTTTTTCTGTGGTCCACATACACTCAAGCCTCGTTTAGTTGGCCCGTGTTAGCCTTTGAGTTTGACATGCTGCTTTAGAGACTGAACTGCTCGCAGAGATGAGTCAGTGCAGTCCAGCTCTGCTAGCCTTGAGGCCGCAGGAAACCCTCAGGGAGGTAAGTGTCTCAGGGGACTTCACAAGGCCCTGGGAAACATGGCCTCCGCTACCTTACACTTCTGTGTGCAAGGACTGCACCTGAGAGGGACACTGACAGCCCGTCAGCACCAGTATTTGCTAAGCACTACCAGCCATTTTTATAACCTGTTGGTTTATCAAAATGTTCTACGTTCAACAACAAGAGTGAACGCTGACCACTGCCAGAGCCACACGCCAGTAAAGGCGGGCCTTTGGGAAGGAGAGCTCCCTGGAGCTTACGATGCCTGCAAACACCAGCCCAGCTCCGGGCGGAGCAGCGTCTGCCGCCACCTGAGGAGCTGGGAACACATGAACTTTACTAAGAACAACGCCATCACTTATTTCTCAGACTGAGTTTCCAATAAAGCAGAGATAGCTTTCTCTGGCAAAGAGAAATTTTCCAAATTTTATACCCAAATGCACATTTTGTCTAAGTTAAACATTAAAATTTTCAGATTTTATAACAAAACAAGGTTTTTTAGAAAGTGAAAACTTGTGAACCTGCCTTTCCCACTGTGATTGTAGTACAGGCAAGTAAAAGACCAATTTCATGCATTAGCAATGAAGTTTCTGGGGGAAGCTAACCTTTCACCCGGACGTCACTGTATCGCTGGAAGTGGTGGTAAGCAGCTTTCCAGGGGTTCCGATAGTGACGAAGCAAAGTAATGGGCGGTCTGGGACGCACAGGGACATACCTCACTCCTTCTTCATCTGTTTAAAGGGAACAAAAAGAAGATGCTAAGTAGCTTATTACATACTAGGGGCCTGGTGCACAAAATTCATGAACTCGGTGGTGGGGGCTCCCCTCAGCCCAGCCTGTGCCCTCTCGCAGTCCAAGAACCCTTGGGGATGTCCACCTGCCGGCTTAGGCCCACTCCCTGCACCTGAGCCAGCAGTTGGACATCCTTAGTGCTGCTGCGGAGGTGGGAGAGGCTTCTGCCACCATAGCTGCGCTCGCCAGCCGTGAGCCTGGCTTCGGGCTGAGCAGCACTCCCCCTTGGAGAGTGCACTGACCACAAGGGGCAGACATTCAATACAGGAGCTGCCCCCGGTGGTCTGTGCACACCAGAGTGAACGGTCATTTGGTCCATTTGCATATTAGCCTTTTATTCAATAGGATTCACCACAATCCTCAAGGTACAATCCCAGTGAGTGAGCCATGGTGGAGTCTGACTATGTAAACAGCTGTGGGGGAAAGCTTTGCCCAACAACACTGAGCCCGAACGGCCGTTACCAATGTACTCCTTGGGAGGAGACTTGCGCTTCTCCGCCTTCACCAGGAGACTCTTGGCCGTGGACTTCTCGTCGTCCGTGCTGTTGGTCTCCATCATGTCCCCCTCTTCTGTGGAAATCACATGCTGTTGCTTCCGAGGCTTTTTCCTTGGGGAGGCACCAGGTGGCAGGTCACTTGTAGGCATGGACAGGTTGTTAGCCAGCAATGCAAGAGACGGTGACATGGTGCTGGCAGCCAGCGGAGGAACGGCTGTGTGGGAGAAAGTGCACGTGTGTATGAGAACCCGACACAACGGAGAGCGCCCCCTGCTGTCCATCAGTGAAAGTCTGCAGACAGAGGAACCCTGCAGAGCTCTCCTTTGTGCCCGGTGCCCAGCAGAGGACATTCGACCAAGTGCTCCCCCTGGTGTTCCCGCTCTGTCCTTGCAGGAGGCCCAACTGCTTACGGGGCAGGAGTGACTGCCAGCCTCGAGCAGCACCAGTGTAAGCTCCGGAGGACCTCATGGGGCCCACACAGCACTCTGAGCGTCTGCCTCTGGGCTTCTCGTCCAAGGGGAACAAGAAACCACATGTCAAGCCACTATTTCAAGCTTTTGAGCATGACTTCTTAGAAGTTAATCTGCTTACTCATATACTCTTATAATCTGAATTAGTAGGCATGTTTTACGACTCCCAACTTAAAGATGAGAAAACAAGGCACAGGCCACGGCAAGCGCAGGACGGCACGGAGCGGGCTGCTCCTGCTCTGGCACCCACGGCACCCAGCCTCCTATCGAGCAGCCTCCAATCCCCGGGGGGGAGCACCCGCCTGGGCATGCTGAGTCATACACCAAGGCCTTGCAAATCATGACACAGGTTCGCCTCCACCTGACTTCCACCTCCCACGTCCTACGCCCTGGGCCTCCGGCCTCGGCGCCCAGGCCCGACAGGCCTCTCCCACACTCTGCTCTTCCTTCAATTCTAGCCTCAGGGTCCCCAGCCACAACCACCGCCTTCCAGGTCGCTCCTCAGCAGCCGCTCCCACAGCCCGTCCCCCTAGGAGCGATTGGCCACTCATCCCACCTTCTTTCGTTGCTGTTGCTTATCCCTCTCCTATGGCTGGTTTTTAATTCTACCACCAATTTCCTCTCTGCGTTCTCCCATGGACCTCCCCCGGCTCCTGTCCACACTGTCTCCTGGCAGCCGCACCGTGCGCTCAGTGTCACTGTGCGCTCAGTGTCACCCGCTGCTGTCTCCGGGCTCGCTCCTGGGCCTCTGCATTTCCTGCTGCGGGCGACCCCAGGGCACCTGCTAAACCCACTCTCCACATGGCCCTTCATCCCTCCCCTCACACTCCCAGCACCTCTTCCCAGCCCTGCTCTTAGCATTATTTTCAACAACATAAATCTTATTTTATTGTGTAACAAAAATAGGCAGGAGATAAATTGTAAATAGCAGGACTTGGCGATGTTTTCTTCTTTGGGACAATATTTTATTAATGAATACAAAAAGCTACCATAAAGGAGATGTTAATATCTTTGGGGAAATATTAATATTTTTCATACTTTTGGTTAAGAAATAAAATTAATTATAAAACTAGTAAAATGGCTTAGTTTTCAAATGGAGCTTCCATTTATTAAAAAGAAATGAAGTGCAAATGTAAGGTGAGAACGGAGGGGCCGGCATTGCTGGCGAGGAGGAACACAAGCCGGGGCTGAGGAGGGAGGAAGAGAGAGGAGCAGCTGCCAACACCATCTTCTTGGAATGAACTTACCAGAAACTGGCCTCATGATGTCCATTGGTTCCACTTCTTCTTTCACTTTTATCTCAGGCACAGGAGGGCCCAGGACCGAGGAGGGGTTGCCACCTGCGGCTGCGGCGGGCAGGGGCGCGGCTGTGATGGTGGTGATGGGCGGAGTGATGGGCACAGCCCCGGGAATGGTGGAGAGGGCAGCCGCGGGCTGTGACGGGGGGCTCGCCGCGATCATGGCTGGAATGGCTGGTGGAGGCTGCTGCGCAGTGGGAGGGACTGCAATGGTGGGCTGGTCATTATTCTGATTGGACGCAGTTTCCATGGACACGGTGGCTGGCGTGGCCATTGATACGTGGGTTTCTGACTTAGGTTTGGCACTGAAACACAAAAGCACAAACAATGTAGCAAACCACAGAAAACTTCCTTCACCTTAAAGACGGGCACTGATCGAATTCTTTCTATAAGACACAGGAAAACTCAAATATTTCTTGATTCTAGAAGCTTAACTTTAAAGTTTAAAAGAGAATTGCGGTTTTAAAAATACCTCTCCTGTGTCACCCAACATGTTTTTATTTATTTAAAATATATTTTATTGATTTTTCAGAGAGGAAGGTAGAGGGACAGAGAGTTAGAAACAATGATGAGAGAGAAACATTGACCAGCTGCCTCTTGCATACCCCCTACTGGGGATGTGCCCGCAACCAAGGTACATGCCCCTTCACCGGAATCAAACCCAGGACCTTTCAATCCGCAGACGGATGCTCTATCCACTGAGCCAAACTGGTTTCGGCCCAACATGTTTTTATAAGCAGCAATAAAATTTAGAAAACCAAGTCAATTGTAAAGAAATCAGTCATCAAAAACAACCAATCTTCATTATGTTGTGCATTTTCCTCCCAGAATTCCTTAATGCATATGCATTTTAGGAGGTTTTTTGATTGATTACAATTGTATTCATACTTCATATGTAGTTTCTCTTATAAAAGAGGAAACTCATGCACATGGCAAAGTTAGAAATTAATACAAATTAAAAGTAATTTCCCTCCACTTCACACACACAGACCTCTACCCAGAGGCACCAGTACAGTGGAACCTCAGTTCTCAAACTTAATTTGCTACGGAAGGCTGTGGGAAAACCAATCTGTTTGAAAAACATATCCTTTCTTCCCTTAGAATAGAGTTAATGCGTTCCAGACCCCCAAATGAATGTTCTAACTTTTCCTATGGACAGTACATGTTCATCTATACGCAAACACTTCTTAAATTTATCACCCCCCCCAGCCGTAAACAAAGGGTCTTATGTCGCTGCCTCAGAAGTGCTGTCACCGCTGACTGCTTCTCATCTATCCCACCCACAGCGCTTCCTCCCTCCACAGCGCCTTGGCTGCCGTTCTGTGAGCGCTCACACCCAGAGCCACGCTGGCACTTGTTATGCTTTGAAGTTGTGCTGACCATACATTTATCTGCAACAGAAGCATTCTCTCCTCTGCCTGCTGCTGTGAGATGCTTTTTGTCACACTAAGGGATCAGCAAAAGGGCTGTCAGGTCCAGAACCGAAGTTTTGGTAGACAACCAAGACATTTGTTCTGTGCACAACATGATGGAGGACCGAATTGTTCAAGGTGGGAAACATTCGAGAAGCGAGGCCTGACTATATTTTACCAGAGATACTTCAGACATCTAAAGTAGCTACAAATACAGTGTTTAAAAATATACATCCTATTTTTTCAGGTTTAAAAAAAATATTTTTACTGATTTCAGAGAGGATGGGAGAGGTGGGGTCAAAGAGAAACATCAATGTGAGAGGGAAACATTGATCGGCTGCCTCCTGCATGAAATCTACTGGGGATTCGAGCCCATAACCTGGCCTGTGTCCTGACCCAGAACGGAACCAGGGACCTTTCAGTGTATATGACGCCGTCCGCCCACTGACCAGAGCTGAACCAGCACCTCCCAGTGCATGGGTGCCGCTCCACCCACTGCGCAACACCAGCCAGAGCCTGATTTTTCAGGTTTATAAGAACTCATACATGTCATTACAACTTCTTAAACATTATTTTTAAGTGAAATATTTAATCTAACAACTGCGAAGATTTACCTGTCTACATTACGACTAGAGGCCAGCGTGTGGATTTGTGCACTGGCCTCACCCACTTCCCAGTCCGGGCCCCTTGGGGGATTGTTGGATTGCTGGCTTTGCCCAATCCTTGCAGGCAAGCCTGCAGTCTGACATCACCCGAGGGGTGTAGTAGTGCGTGAAGCAGCAGGCGACTGGGGAGGAGCCCTGGGCCAAGGGTGGGCGCCACACTGCTCCTGCTCATTCGCCCCACACCACCCCCACCACTCAACAGTGCGACCTCAGAGGCAGGAGAGGCTCGCGCCACCACAGCTGTGCTCACCTGCCGTGAGCCTGGCATTTGGTGCCCATCAGCCAGCTGAGTGAAGCTCCCACTGTGGGAGCGCATTGACCACCGGTGGGCAGCTCCTGCATTGAGCATCTGCCCCCTGGTGGTTGGTATGCATCATAGCTACAGGTCAAACGGTCGTTCAGTTGCTTAAGCTTTTATACAGGTTGCTGAAATTTCAGGACAAAAAAAAACAACACAGGACAGGAGAAACAAGATGGCGGCATAAGGTAGACACCCAAATGCAGCCTACCACAACAAATTTGAATTTAGAACTGGAAAACAGGGGAGGCATTGCCCTGAAGCACCGGAAGGCTGGCTGAGAGGAGGCTCTGCCATCTGGGAAGGAGAGAGAAGGCGTGCTGACTCTCAGAGACTGTAGGTGCAGAGAACTGTGTGAGCGAAAAGGCGCTGGTTTACTCCCAGTGCGAAGAGAGGGCGGGTCGAGCTGAGTTCGATGCTGGCCGACTTCCAGCACGCGGAGGGAGGGCCGGCTGAGATTGCTGCTGACAGACTCCCGGTGCGCTGAGAGGGTGGCTGGGCTGAGTTCGCTGCTGGATTACTCCCAGGGCCCAGAGAGGGCAGACAGCTAACGCGCGGCTGGCTTTCTTGTTCGGGAGGAAAACAGAATCACCCTATTGCTCTGATAGACGGTCCCAGTCAGGGAGAGGCCAGACTGTCAGGCAGCGGGCAGAGATCTCTCTGAGGTGTGTGAAGCCAGTGGCCATCACTGTGGGACTTGCGGAGAGGCCGACTGGAAACCAAAGCTTGGCTGCACCAACCAGAGACTCCGCCCCATCCAAGCTGAGCACAGAAGCTCTCCCAGAGGCTGGCTTTCTCTAAGGAGGGACTGACTGGAATCCAAAGCTCGTATGCGCCTTTACCAAAGAGGTGTGCGCGCCTGCAACCAATCTTGTGAGACTCACTGCAAACAGGACTTTCCTAAGGCGAGACTGACAGGGAACCAAAGCTTGGCTGTGCCACCCTGAGACTCCACCCCATCCAAGCGGAGTACAGAAGCCCTCCTAGCTGCTGAGACACTGATCCTCACAGCCAATTGGTTTGGAGATCAACGCTTCCCAGTGATACCAACAATAACCAAGGCTTGGAGAAACCAAGATGGCGGCATAGGTAAACGCCTAACTGCAGCCCCATACAATTAAAAAAAATACAACTAAAATATAAAGCGGACATTATCCAGAACTACAGGAAAGTTGACTGACTGGAAATTCTACAACTAGAAGGAAAGAGAAAACCAGAAGGAAAATCTGAGGAGCTGTAAAAGCCTAAGGTATGGAGACAGTGTGCGTGTGGGGAGAGGATGGAGCCGGAGGAGAGGAGGGGCGGCTGAGTGCCTGGCTGGTGTTCCCTAGTGGGAAGGAGATAAAACCTCTGGACTGTGCTGAACCCCAGTTCTGGGCGAGACCCTCGGGTCCCAGACTCATACAGAGGGAATCTGGGCTGTAAGGCAGACGCTCAGGGGAGTGGCAAAAGGCAGAGGCCCGGAGTCCCGCACATTGCACGAAGAGGACAGACTGTTGACTGAGCCGCTGGATTGCCCTAGCGGGAAGGAGACATAAGCTCCAGTGGGGTCTTAACCCCACTTCCAACTGCACTGAACCTCTCACTGGGGGAGAGACTAGACAAGGGGTGGGCAAACTTTTTGACTCGAGGGCCACAATGGGCTCTTAAACTGGACCGGAGGGCTGGAACAAAAGCAGCCTGACCATGCTGGCACTCTCCTCTTGGGCTGCTGGTGAAGGAGCGGAGGGGAGAGCAAGAGAACCCTCCGCACGTTCAGCTCTGTGGGCCGGATAGAACAGCTGAATGGGCCGGATCTGGCCCGCGGGCCGCAGTTTGCCCAGGCCTGGACTAGACTGTCTGGTAGCAGTCGGAACTCTAGGGCACCTTTCTCTCAGAGGTGCTTGCAGCGAATACCAAAGGACACTGAGACTCAGGAACCTCAAAGGGCGGGGATAACGGGAAGCCAAGGCTGTAGGCTACAACCTGAAACTCCACCAAGCTGAGCACAGAGGCTTTTATAGTTTTCTAAGTCTAGTTGAATAAGGTTGTCTCCCGGCATAGACATGGCTGATCCTCACAGCCAATTGGACTGGAGGTCAGTTCCTCCCAGTGATACCAAAAACAATCAAGACTTAACTACAATAAAGCTGTACACACAGTCCACAAAGGAGTGCACCAAGAGTGTCCACCTCAGGCCGAAACCGGTTTGGCAAAGTGGTAGAGCGTCGGTCTGCGGACTGAAAGGTCCTTGGTTCGATTCCGGTCAAGGGTATGTACATTGGTTGTGGGGACATCCCCGGTAGGTGGTGTGCAAGAAGCAGCTGTTCGGTGTTTCTCTCTCATCGACGTTTCTAGCTCTCTATCTCTCCCTTCCTCTCTGTAAAATATCAATAAAATATATTTTAAAAAAAAGAGTGTCCACCTCAGATAACTGGGAGGCTGACCCACTGAACCATATAGGACACCTTAATACACAAAGCCATCCTACCAACTCAGGGAAGCAGAGAAAATGCTGAGACAAGGAAACAGGTCACAAAGGAAAGAAATGAAGGACAAAAAAAGTGACTGGATATAGAGTTCAAAACCACACTTATAAGGTTTTTCAAGAATTTCCTAGTAAAGGCAGATAAAATAAAGAAGACCTATGAGGATATGAAAAGGGATCAACTAGAAATAATAAATGATCAACTAGAAATAAAGAATACATGATCTGAAATAAAAAATATTATACAGAGTCCTATAAACAGAATGGAAGATTGCAAGAATCAAGTCAAAAATTTGGAACACAAAGAGCCAGAAGACACTCCTCCGCAGAAGCAAGAAGACAAGAGAATCCAAGAGACAACAAGATGGCGGCAGAGGTAAAAGCCTAACTACAGCCGCACTCAACAATTTCAAAAAATACAACTAAAATATAGAGTGGACACTATCCAGAACTACAGGAAAGTTGACTGACTGGAAATTCTACAACTAGAAGGAAAGAGAAAACCAGAAGGAAAACCAGAGGAGCTGTAAAAGCCTAAGGTACGGAGGCACGGTGCGCGCGGGGAGAGGATGGAGCCGGAGAGGAGGGGCGGCTGAGCATTCCCCAGCGGGAAGGAGATAAAAGCTCCGGACTGTGCTGAACCCTAGCTCCGACTGCACTGAACCCAAGTTCTGGGCGAGACCCCGGGGGGTCCCAGGCTCATACAGAGGGAACCTGGGCTGTAAGGCGGAAGCTCAGCGCAGCGGCAAAAAGCAGAACCCCTGAGTCGCGCACATTGCACGCAGAGGACGGACTGTTCGCTGAGCTGCTGAATTGCCCCAGCAGGTAGGACTCAAAAGCTCAGGACTTTGCTGAGCCCCAGTTCTGACTGCACTGAACCCCAGTCCTGGGCAAGACCCTCGGGCTCCAGCCTCATACAGAGGGAATCTGGGCTGTAAGATAGAAGCTCAGGGGGGCTGCGAAAAGCAGATCCCCTGAGTCGCGCACATTGTGCGCACAGAGGACAGACTGTTGTTTGGGCCGCGAGATCGCCCTAGCGGGAAGGAGACATAAGCTCCGGACTGTGCTTAACCCCACTTCCAACTGCTCTGAACCCCAGTTGTGGGCTTGTTGGGGGAGAGACTACACTGTCTGGTAGTGGGCGAAACTCTAGAGTGCCTTTCTCTCAGAGGTGCTTGCAGCGAGTACCAAAGGACCCTGAGGTACACTGAGACTCAGGAACCTCAGAGGGCGGGGCTAACCGGAAGCCAAGGCTGTGGGCTCCACCCTGAAACTCCACCCCATCCAAGCTGAACTCAGAGAGGCTTTTGCAGGTTCCCAAGTCTAGTGGAATAAGGTTGTCTCCTGGCATAGACACAGCTGATCCTCCCAACCTACCAACCCAGGGAAGCAGCGAAAATGCCGAAATGAGGAAACAGATCACAAACGAAAGAAATGGAGGACAAAAAGCGAATGGATATAGAATTCAAAGCCACGCTTATAAGGTTGTTCAACAATCTCTTAGAAAAGGCCGATAAAATAAATGAGACCTATGAGGATATGATAAGGGATCAACAAGAAATAATGAAGGGTCAACTAGAAATAAAGAATACAATCTCTGAAATAAATAATATTATACAGAGTCCTAAAAACAGATTGGAAGATTGCAAGGATCAAGTCCAAGATTTGGAACACAAAGAGCCAGAGGACACTCCTCCACAGAAGCAAGAAGACAAGAGAATCCAGAAAGTTGAAGATAATGTAAGAAACCTCTGGGACAACTTCAAGCGAACCAACATCAGAATTATGGGCATCCCAGAAGATGACAGAGAGCAAGATACCGAAAACATATTGAAAGAAATAGTGACAGAAAACTTCCCCCACCTGGTGAAAGAAATAGACTTACACGTCCAGGAAGCACACAGAACCCCAAACAAAAGGAATCCAAAAAGAACCACACCAAGACACATCATAATTAAAATTCCAAGAGCTAAAGACAAAGAGAGAATATTAAAAGCAGCAAGACAAAAGCAGGTAGTTACCTATAAAGGGGCACCCATACGACTGTCAGCTGATTTCTCAACAGAAACCATGCAGGCCAGACGGGAATGGCAAGAAATATTCAAGGTGATGAACAACAAGAACCTACAGCCAAAAATACTCTACCCAGCAAAGTTATCACTCAGAATCGAAGGCCAGATAAAGAGCTTCACAAATAAATTTAAGCTAAAGGAATTCATCACTGCCAAGCCAGAATTATATGAAATGCTAAAAGGGGTTCTTTAGGAAGAGGAAGAAAATAAAGATAAAAATTATAAACAAACACGTAACTATCAACAAGTGAGTCTAAAAACCAAGGGAAGTAAAAATCATGATGAACAATATTAACTGGTGAATATAATAGAATCAGAGGTATGGAAGGGGAGGGGACTGATGATTCTCGGGGAAATGGGGAGTGGAGCGGGGCGGGAAGAGACTGAACATAAACTGCACCTATGGATGAGGACAATGGGGGATGGGGAAAGGGCAGAGAATTGAATGGAAACTTGGTGTAGGGGAGCAATGGGGGGGGGAATGAGGAACATTTGTAATAATATGAACAATAAAGATTTATTAAAAAAAAAAAAAAAGACAAGAGAATCCAGAAAGTTGAAGATAGTGTAAGAAACTTCTGGGACAACTTCAAGTGAACCAACATCAGAATTATGGGGGTCCCAGAAGATGACTGAGAGCAAGATACCGAAAGAATACTGGTAGAAATAGTGACAGAAAACTTCCCCCACCTGGTGAAAGAAATAGACTTACCAGTCCAAGAAGCCCACAGAACACCAAACAAAAGGAATCCAAAGAGGACCACACCAAGACATAATTAAAATGCCAAGAGCAAAAGACAAAGAATATTAAAAGCAGCAAGAGAAAAGCAGGTAGTTACCTATAAAGGAGCACCCATATGATTGTCAGCTGATTTCTCAACAGAAACCATGCAGGTCAGATGGGAATGGCAAGAAATATTCAAGGTGATGAATAGCAAGAACCTACAGCCCAAAATACTCTACCCAACAAAGCTATCACTCAGAATCGAAGGCCAGATAAAGAGCTTCACAAATAAAAAGAAAAGCTAAAGGAGTTCATCACCGCCAAATCAGAATTATATGAATCACTGAAGGGGTTATTTAGGAAGGGGGAGAAGATAAAAATTATGAACAACAAATACATAACTATTAACAATTGAAACTAAAAACCAAGGGTTAAAAATCCTGATGAACAATATTAACTGGTGAATATAACAGAATCAGAGGTATGGAAGGGGAGTGGACTGACGATTCTCGGGGAAATAGGGAGTGGGGGGTGCGGGAAGAGACTGAACATAAACTGTGCACCTATGGATCAGGACAATGGGGGTGGGGAAAGGGCAGAGGGCGGGGAGGGAACCTGGTGGAGGGGAGCAATTGAGGGGGGAAAAAGAGGAACACATTTGTAACAATCTGAACAATAAAGATTTATTAAAATAAACAAACACAAAACGATACCTCTTAAGTTCAAACCAAAACCAAATGGACTTTTATAGGCAAAAAATTCAACATCAGCCTATAAACCTCAGACCATATACAAAAACACTCAACCTGGTCTAAACCTCAGTGCAAAATGTATATAAGAAAATACAAAAGAAAACCTAGACAGAGGAGAAGTTCTTAGAAGTGACACCAAGAGCACAACCCAAGAAAGAAAACCTGATACACGGAGCTTCAGTAAAATGAAAACTGTTTCCTGTGCCTATTTCGTATTTCTGTGCTACATTTCCATTATCCTGGCTAAGTCTATGGTTAGCACAATAAATGGAAACCATTTCAAAAGGCTGAAAAAATCAAGTGGAGTTTGAGAAATATATGGGAACACATCAGACAGGATGCACTTTTTAGTGAAATCAGCCCATCACAAAAAGAAAAATACTCTATGATTTAAGTTGTATGAGGAACCAAGAGTAGTCAAATTTATTGAAAAAGAAAGAATGATGATTTCCAGGGGTGGAAGGAAGGAAAATGAGGAGTTGTTGAGTTATTGGTATAAAGATTCATATTCATAGCCCAGGAAAGATGCTCCACACCTCCAGTCAAGAGAAACATGTGAAGTAGAGCCGGATGCCAGCACCACACACCTATGAGGATGGTGAAAGTAAAATTTACAAACCTTACAACACCAAGTGCATGAAAGGGTGTGAAGCAACTACATTTACAAAAGGAGATCCTAGCACTAAAGATGCAAATGTACTTATTTATCCATCCATCCTCACTCAAGATATTTTTTCCTTTTTCCCCCCCAGAGAGTGAAAGGGAAGGAGAAAAGGGGGAGAGAAACATAGATGTGAGACACACACACTGATTGGTTACTTCCCACAGGCACTCAGATCAGGGCCAGGGATGGACCTTGCAACCCAGGTACATACCGTGACTAGAAATCGAACCCTCAACCCAAAGAACGGGCTAATGCTCTAACCATTGGGACACCAACCAGGGCCAAACAACTGAATTCATTTGGCAAGATTATAGGATAAAAGAATCTCATATGTTGCAGGTAAAAATTTAAAACGGTACAGACGCTCTGGAAAAATAATTGGGAAGTTTCTATAAAATTAAAAATATATTCAACTCAGCTAGTGCACTCTTTGGATTTATCCTAGAGAAAGGAAAACGTGTTTCTACCAAGAAAACTATACAGGAATTTCCACAGCAGCTTTATTTGTTAATAGTTACAAACTAGCAACAATCTCAATGTATTTCAATAAGGAAATAGACAAATTCTGTACATTCCTATGAGGCAATACTACCCACTCAAAAAAGAACTATTGATATAGCTGCAACTCGAGAAAGAGGGGAATTCAAGGCACAAGTGCTAAAAAACTGAGGTGGGGGGGCGCGGACGACACAATACAGGCTGGCAGCAGATCCCAGGTGGTGGAGGGCGATATCTCTGAAGTCCAGTTTCTGGGGAGAGGCGTGGGCAAACTTTTTGACTAGAGGGCCACAATGGGTTCTTAAGGGCCGGAACAAAAGCAACCTGACCATGCCGGCACTCTCATCTTGGGCTGCTGGTGAAGGAGCCGAGGGGAGAGCAAGAGAACCCTCCACTGTTTGGGATATAACAGCCGAACGGGCCAGATCCGGCCCTCAGGCCGTAGTTTGCCCACGGCTGGCCTAAGGGCTGAAGGGTCCCCGGTTCGATTCTATTCAAGGGCACAGGCCCAGGTTGTAGGCTTGATCCCTAGTAGGGGGGCGTGCAGGAGGCAGCCGATCAATGATAATCTCTCATCACTGATATTTTCATCTTTCTCTCTCCCTTCCTCTCTGAAATCAATAAAAATATATTTTAAAAGAACTCATTAGAAAAATAAAAAGATAAGTACCTGATGAGCTAAATCTTATATATATGCCCATCTCATAAGTGAAGCAAATGAATTGGAGAGGTTGAAAACTGTGTGCGGCCATACAGCTTGACACAGCACATAACAGCAACAAGCAGATGGTGTGAAACCTGTCACATGCATGGGACTCTGTGCTTCTGCATGACATGCTGTTGGAGCCGAGTGGAAACAGTGAGGCGCTCACCCTGCGGGCCTCGGGGACCCGGACGTGCTCCGCACGGAGCCCTCCACTCGAGGACTGGCTACTTCCGGAGGCTGAGGAGGAATGAGTGTTTTCCGAACTGCAATTCTGAAAGAGACAAACCCGAAAACAGCAGCTCAAGGGTACTGAAAGAAGTACCAGGCACCTTTCCTAGGCATATGTACAGCAAATAAAAGCACTGCACTGGCTAAGTATTTTTCATGGATTTTAAAGAATTTTGTCAAGCCGAAACCGGTTTGGCTCAGTGGTAGAGCATCGGTCTGCGGACTGAAAGGTCCCGGGTTCGATTCCGGTCAAGGGCATGTACATTGGTTGCAGGCATATCCCCGGTGGGGGGTATGCAAGAGGCAGCTAGCTGGTCGATGTTTCTCTCTCATCGACGTTTTTAGCTCTCTATCTCTCTCCCTTCCTCTCTGTAAAATATCAATAAAATATATTAAAAAAAAAAAAGAATTTTGTCAAGACAATATAGGCACAATATTACAAGAATAGTCAAATAGTACTAAAAGACAACACACAGCCAAAACCGGTTTGGCTTAGTGGATAGAGCATCAGCCTGTGGACTGAAAGGTCCCAGGTTTGATCCCGGTCAAGGGCATGTACCTTGGTTGCAGGCACATCCCCAGTAGGAAGTGTGCAAGAGACAGCTGATCGATGATTCTTTCTCATCAATGTTTCTAACTTTCTATCCCTCTCCCTTCCTCTCTGTAAAAAAAATCAATAAAATATATTAAAAAAAAAAAAAAGACAACACACAGCAGGCCCCTTCGCTGCCCTCCCCACTTACGACCCAGCATGCTCTCGGAAGCACACACTGTGACTCTTCTAGCTGTTTTCTAGCACGCCTTACCTCCTTTCTACTTCACACTAACATCTGAACCCATGGTAAGTATTTACGATCATTACTGTGTCGGTGTATCTGTGCTGACCCTGCAAGTTCCTGGAAGCCAAGTCAGACACATGGACCAAGCGGTCGAAGGCCAGTCCTGCTCAGACGAGAACAAGTGCTGGGCTTTACAAGGGAGAAGTCTGCAGGGAGCTCGACACGCTCAGTTTCGCAGAGTGGGAGCAAATGTTAGACCAGACTGGGGCTGAGAGAGGGCTACAACCAGAATGTCCTGTTCCAATGCCTGACAACGATCCCAACGCTGGTCCGCAAGACAGCTAACCTCCACCCAACACGCACCCTGTCTCCTGGTAGCGATGATCACAGGTACCCGCACAGCTGGTGAGGGTGCAAGTGGACAGAAACACGTGGAAACACTATTGGCATGATCTACTAGAGGTGAACATAGCACAGCCTACAACCCAATCAGACCAATTGTGTAGGTGACACCAAACCGGGGGGTTACTGCCCTCCTGGGTCCACTCACCCATCTGTGGCGGGCTTCTTCCGAAGGATGCTCGGCCGGGGGGAGGAGCCCTGGGCGGGGGCGTTGGTGCTGGCGCTCTGGCTGTGGGTCTGCACCACGGTGGTTGCTGCCGGAGTAGCACTGAATGGGCTGCCAATAGGGTTGGCTACGATTGTGGCTCCATCTGCCAGCACCATTGCTGAGAGACAGGCAGAGGCGGCAGACAAGAACAGTGAAGAGAGGGAAATGAAAGAAACATTACTAAAGTATCACATACACAACTAGAAACAATCAGACCGCCAGCCTCAGAATCTCCATGTTCTGACTGGCCAAATTCAAGATGATAAGAAAAAGGAACATCATGTTCATGCGCCTAAAAGCAGAAGACAAGTAGGAGGTTGGTTACTCATCTACTGAGGCATGATCAATAGCCACTTTTCACTGGTCTATAATCATAATTATTAATATATGAGAAAGATACATAACTATATATTTCAGGAAATCTCCAAGTTTTGGTAAAATACAACCACTTTCAATCCTAAAAATGGTGCCGACATTCCAGTCTATCTTAATTTTACAGCGACACATAAACTCTCCTCAAAAACCCTACATGGAATGAGAGTCCTCCTATTACAAGGTGAATTTGTGCTCTCAGCTTAAACTCTTTCCACGAGTGCTCCTTACCCCGTGCAAACAGCTGTAAGGCTGTTGATACATTTCTAAGGCCACAATGACCCTGACAGACAACTTCTAAGCATCTCCTGTTACAAAGAGAAAATGAAAGCTTAGAGAAATGATGAGACCACAAGCCAGCAAGAGGCAGATTCATAATTTAAACCCAGTGTCTCTCTTTTTTCCACACCAAATTTCATGCCAACCATTAAAATTACCTGAAGTTTTTCCTTCAGGCGGAGGCTGCTGAGTACCCACTGACGCAGGCTGAAGTCCTTGGGTGCTGATGGGGGTTGCTGAGTGAATGCCCTGTGTACCAATTGGTGCTGGCTGTATTCCTGGGGTCCCAATCGGGGCTGGCTGTATCCCCTGTGTACTGATGGGTGCAGGCTGGATCCCTTGAATATGCCGAGCATGAGATGCATCCACTGCCATCAACTGCATGGGGTTGAGGTGAACTGTAGATGCCACCCCAACACCAGTCGGAGCTGTTATGGCAGAGTTTGGAGCCTGAGCTGAAACTGAAAATGATGCAGACACTGACTACAATAGCAGCTTTGATTAGACACAGTCCACATGAGAAGAAAAACACTAAAATGAAAACAGAATTTTTCTACTGTACAAGATCTAAATCCTCATAAAAACAACAACAAAAACTTAGCCCAGCCAGTGTAGTTCAGTGGTTGAGCTTTGACCTATGAACTAGGACAGGGGTGGGCAAACTTTTTGACTTGAGGGCCACAATGGGATCTGGCCCGTGGGCCGTACTTTGCCCACGGCGGAATTAGGAGGTCAGTTTGATTCCTAGTCAGGGCACAGGTGGGATTTTGGGCACTGTCTCCAGTGAGGGGTGTGCAGGAGGCAGCTGATGAATTATTCTCTCTCATCTTCGATGTTTCTTTCTCTCCCTCTCCCTTCCTCTCTGAAAAAAAATAAAAAGAACTACAGCCACAGCAGATGTTGCTTAGTGGTTAGTGTCTGGTCGATTCCCAGTCAAGGGCAAACACTTGGGTTGCAGATTTGATCCCAACTAGGCCCCAGTCAGGGCCCATGTGGGAGGCAATTAAACGGATGTCTCTCTCACATGGATGTTCCTCTTTCCTCTCTCCCTCCCTTCCACTCTAAAAATCAATGAAAAAAGAACTGAATGAGGATTAACAAACAAATAAAAATAAAAAATCACTACATGAAACTATATATTAACACATGAAGCGCCAAGCCTGTTTTGTCCTTTCCGTTTAGCCGGCAATATCTGATTTCACCGACATGCTGGCGGCCAGAGGTCTGGGTGAGGCTGCGCTAAGGCAGATACATTTCTTGTATGTACCGTGTTTCCCCGAAAATAAGACCTACTTCATGGAAACATAATACTTCCCCTGAAAATAAGACTTAGCACATCTTTGGGAAAAAAAATTAATATAAGACACTGTCTTATTTTAGGGGAAACAGGGTAGTTATCTCAATCTGTACTCTGTGTTCTCTTAGAAACACTTTCTCTCCGGTCAGGGGCCTGTGGTTTGTGTTCCAGTGCACTTTAAACCATTTTTCTTTAAAGTCAGCTTTAAAAAGAAAGCCTGGCTTAGGACCTTACATATAGTAGGGTGTCAATAAATATTTGTGGAATTAATAAATGCATGAACAAATAAATGAATGAATGAAATACACCTCTGAAACAAGTGAGCCATATATCCTAGGGGGCCAGGTGCTCCGGGCGAGCCGTGTGTCCCAGGGGAAGCAGTGGGACCCGGGGGGAGGGGCGGTGAGAACCAGAGGAGGAGCGGACTCTATTCGTGTGGTCCTGAGATAGTCACCATAAAACAAGCAGATTGTCAAATGACAGCAGGGAGGGGAAGGAGACCTGGGGGGAGATAGGAGAACAACCGAGGGACTGGTATGCATGAATATAAGTACAACCAACAAACACAGAACCCTGGGGAGGGAGGGCATGAATGGGAGGTGGGGGGAGGGGGCAATGGTAAGCTATGTACACAAATAATACCTTAATAAAAAAAATTTAAAAAATAACAAAATAAACGGGGGAAAAAAATAAAGTAAAAAGACAGAGGCCAGATTAGTATTAGTATATGTTTAAGATATTTTTGGATGATATACAAAATATTATCATTTCAAAATGTAATCACTATAAAATTTTTATTATGTTATTTTACCCTTTATTTCTATAGTATGTCTTCAAAATTCAGGGCATATTTTGCTATTAAAGCACATTCTCAATTCAAATAAAAATATATTTTTATTAGAAATATAGGGTTTAATAATATTTTTATTAATATATTTTTATTAGAAATAAAAATATATTTTTATTAGATATATTTTAATATATTTAATAAATATATTAAATATATATTTAATAAATATATTTTTATTAGAAATATAGGGTTTCTCCCATTTGATCTAGTGATCCACTTTTAGGAACATGTCCCAAGAAACTAGAAACACCAATCAAAAAGGATGTATGCACCCCTATGTTCACAGCGGCACAATTCACCATTGGTAAGATTTGGAAACAGCCTAAATGCCCATCAGCAGATGAGTGGATTATAAAACTGTGGTACAGCTACACTATGGAATATTACGCTGCGGTAAAAAAAGGAGCTCTTACTATTTGCAACAGCATGGATGGAACTGGAGAGCATTCTGCTGAGTGAAATAAGCCAGTAAGAGAAAGATAAATATCACATGATCTCACTCATTTATGGAATATAATCAACAACACAAACTGATGAACAAAAACAGATTCAGAGAAAGAGAAGCATTGATCAGACGGTCAAGCCTCAGAAGAAAGGTAGGGGAGGGTGGGGGTAAGGGGAAGAGAACAGCCAGAGGACTTGTGTGCGTGCATATAAGCCTAACCAATGGACACAGACAACAGGGGGTGAGGGCATGAGTGGGGGTGGGGTGGGGGGCAATGGGGAGATAAGGGCACATATGTATGTAATATCTTAATAAAGACATTTTAAAAAATTTATGAGAACTAAATGTGAGTCATGATCCTAGAGTAGGTTCTGGACCAGGAAGGGAAAGGAGACATTGAAAAAGTTAGGGATATTTGAATAAAGTTTTTGGAATGAATTGAATACTAGTATTGTATCAATATTGATTATCTGGTTTTGGATGGCTGGCTTGTATTAGTATTCTATAGGAAAGTGTCTTTACGTGAATAAACTAAGGAAACAAAAAATAAAAATAAAAACCAAAATATTGGATTTGTATTTTGATTCCATAAAATCTACATTTTGAAAAAGTAGTTTTATATGAGAAAGTTTTTCCAAACATGTTTGAAGTTTGTCTAGCTTTAATTAAGTAAAACAAAGAATTCTGTTCTTCGTTTGCACTGAGTTCCCCGCCTCCCCTCTTCAAATCCTCAACCACCTGTGGCCCTGGCTGCAGACCTCGTCTGCACAGCAGAAGGCAATGTCCACAGCGAGACAGCCTGACTTTGTCATGCCTAAAGTGCGCTGAGTCCCAAGGAACATATTATACAGACACTGATGTCTAAGAATTATTTTCTAGATTAAAGCAAACACACTATTTAGAAGAAAGAATAGTGGGTGTTGAGCATAAGTGGACTAACATGAAAAACACAACCAACACTCCATGAAACAAAAGAAGCCCTGTAACAGTGCAGTTTTACCGTTTTAACTGCACTACGATTTTAAGGTGCAACAAAAATTGTTAACATAATTGTCCTCAGGTGGGACAAAAATCATGCAAATATCACTAACAATACTAACAACTTTTTAAAGAAGAAAGAGATGTTAATTTAAAATGTTAAAGCTTCACATTTTATCTTGAAATGAAGTTGAACGTAGAAGCTGGAGTAGTTAAACCCATACAAAATACTCAGTCTTCAATTTTTATCTCATTGCTTGAAAAAATGAAAATGTAGTCACCTTCCCAGTGGGAATCATACCTGGATACTGTCGGATGGTGGACACCGAGCTGGTGATTGGGGTGTATGTGTGTGCCGTCAGTGGGTATGCAGAAGGTGGGTATGTTGGCAAAAAGTACTGGAACTGGACAGGAACAGACGGTCTATGGACGGAACACAAATAATAATGAACCAAAGCGGTGTATTAACTTCTCTTCAAATGATCCTGCCCCCAAACCTTCTTCACACTCCTGCTGCCATAGCACCATCTCCCTCTGGGTCGCAAACAATCAGATCGAAGGGAACAGATCTACAGAGTGATCTCTGTACACCGGAGCCCGGGACACAAATCCACGCATGCCCGGTCCCTAGGCCTGGCTGATGTCCATCTCCCCCTCTTGTTAGGGGCCGGGCCGGCTGGGGTCAACCTCCCATGGCTCTTCCCTGCTGGCCCGGATTAGGGGCCAGCCAACATCCCACGGTTCTTCCCCCTTGCCAGCCGGCCCCTCTGATAGGCCCAGATTGGGAGGACGGGAGGTGGGGGGCGCGGGCCGGCCAACCTCCTGAGTCCCGTCCAGTCCTCTGGCCGCCCCCAATAGGCCTCGGTTGCCAGCCAGGCCAAGGGATCTCACCTGTGCATGAATTCAGATTATGAATTCATGATCTCACCGGGCCTCTAGGTTTAAAACAAATGAATATTATAAATAACTGTATCAATAAATGTAAACATACATGGAATAATACTGAGCTAAAAACCCTCATTAATAAAAAGCCTTCCCCGCCCAATTCCACTTGAGAGACTCTAAGCTCATACTGGAAATTTTATCAAATATATGTAAAACAGATAATCCAAACTTACACAAACTGATTCAGAGACCAGAAATAGAAGAAAAATGACCTAACGTACTTTTTGAGTTTAAGATAGCCTTGACATCAAAACAAGACAGGGACAGTATGAGACAAGATTATAAACAAATCTCACTCTCTACATTGACACAAAGATTCCTAAACAAAACTGAATCAGTCTATCCTCTATAGTCCGACAGAGTAAAAGGCTAACATGCAAATCAACTGAACAGCAGAACAACCGGTCACTATGATGTGCAGTCACCACGGAAGCTGCCCCCTGGGAGTCAGTAGCTCCCATAGGGGGAGTGCCACTTGGCCAGAAGCCCTGAGCCGAGCTCACAGGTGGTGAGCACCGTGTGGTGGGGGGAGCCTCTCCAGCCTCCACAGCAGTCGAACATCCCCGGAGGGCTCCCAGATTGTGAGAGGGCGCAGGCCAGGCTAAGAACCACCCCCCCCCCCGGAGTGCATGAATTTCGTGCACTGAGCCTCTAGTTCTATATAATAAAGAGGTAATAAAGAAGGCTGCCACAAAATAGCTGACAGGGGAGGGTAGTTGTGGGCAATCAGGCCAGCAGAAGGCAGTTAGGGGCGACCAGGCCGGCAGGGGAGGGCAGTTGGGAGCAATTGGTCTGGCAGGGGAGCAGTCAGTGTTGATCAGGGTAGCAAGGGAGTGATTAGGAGATTATCAGGCTGGCAGGCAGGTAAGTGGTTAGGAGCCAGCAGTTCCAAATTGTGAGAGGGATGTCCCAGATTGGAGAGGATGTAGGCTGGGCTGAGACACCCCTTTCCCCTGGTGCACTAATTTTGTGCATTGGGCCTCTAGTGGCCGAGTGTCCATCTGACATGTAGTGACCATGGGGGGGGGGCAGATGCTCAATGCATACACTGCCAAGCTGCAGTGATTTGGCAGTGGCAGTGAGGCACCCCGGAACCAGAGAGGAGGAAGCCCGATTCCTTGCAAGACCATGTGATCCCACCGTTCGGCTGTGGGCTATGTTGTTGCTGGCGCACTGTTGGCCCTGAATCTGGTGTACTGCACACTTGCACTTGCATTCCACACCCTGTAGGACAGCAACTTTGCAGAGCTCCCTCTTGTACTTGGGACCCATTTGTGGATGTTGGAGAGCTGGTTTCGGCCTGATCCCCACAGGCCAGGCTGAGGGATCCCACCTGCTGGGAAGGATCGTGGGAGATTGGCTCCCGGGCTTATCTGGCAAGCCTTGCCCAGCCTCACCCTGCCAGCCACCTTCTAATTAATTTCCTTTCAAGGTGCACAAAACCGTGCACTGGATCACTAGTTACTATAGAAAATTAAACACATCATTATCAAATAAGCTTTACCACAGGAAAGTAGGAATGACTCAATATCATAATTTCTATGAATGTTTTAAGTCATATTAAAAATGTAAAAGAATCATTGGAAACTTTGCAAAAGATATAAATATGCTATTAAATTAGCATTCAATACTTAATGTCTAAGAAAGCAGGACAGAAACAAAACTTTGTTCCTCAAACTGAAAACAATATCTACAAAAAATTGATTATGAAATTTCAGAGACTTCCATTAGGTCAAGAACAAGATAAGGATGCTCACTATTTTTGCGACATTCAACATCACATTGGAAGCTTAGCCAACAAGAAAACCTAAGTATATAAAACAGAAATGAAAAAAACTCCCTCATCCCTCAAAAATCTGTCGTTATTTGTAGATGGAATAAACATTTACATAAGAAATCCAAAAGAACTTACAACCTTTCAGAGTTAACAGTCCTGGTAGCAGAAAGGATGGACACAGGATATAGGAAAAGCTATGAGCATCCCTATGTACCATCATGGGACAGGACAATTTAAAAGTGACCAGATGCTACCCTGGCCGGTTTGGTTCAGTGGATAATGTCGGCCTTTGGACTCAGGGGTCTTGCGGTCGATTCCAGTCAGGGGCACGTACCTTGGTTGTGGGCACATCCCTAGTGCGGTGTGTGCAGGAGGTGCCTGATTAATGTTTCTCTCTCATCAACGTTTTTGGCTCTTTCTACCTCTCCCTTCCTCTCGGTTAAAAATCAATAAAACAGGAGAAACCAAGATATGGGCATAGGGTAGACACCCGAATGCAGCTTATCATAACAAATTTGAATTTAGAACTGGAAAACAGGGGAGGCTTTGCCCTGAAGCACGGGACGGCTGGCTGAGAGGAGGCTCTGCCATCTGGGAAGAAGAGAGAGAAGGCGCGCTGACCCTCAGAAACCGAGTAGGCATGGAGAACTATGTACGCGAAAAGGTGCTGGCTTACTCCCGGTGCGCAAAGAGGGCGGACCAGGCTGAATTCGCTGCTGGCTGGCTGCTGGCGCTCGGAGAGGGCGGACCGAGCTGCATTAGCTGCTGGCTTACTCCCGGCGCGCGGAGAGGGCAGACAGCTAACGTGATGCTGGCTTTCTTGTTCGGGAGGAAAACAGAATCACCCTATTGCTCTGATAGACGGCCCCAGTCAGGGAGAGGCCAGACTGTCAGGCAGCGGGCAGAGATCTCTCAGAGGTGTGTAGAGCCAGAGGCCATCACTGTGGGACTTGGGGAGGAGCCGATGGGAAAACAAAGCTTGGCTGCACCAACCCGAGACTCTGCCATATCCAAGCTGAGCACAGAAGCTCTCCCAGAGGCTGGCTTTCTCTAAGGAGGGACTGACTGGAATCCAAAGCTCGTATGCGCCTTTACCAAAGAGGTGTGCGCGCCTGCAACCAATCTTGCGAGAACAGGACTGTCATAAGGCAAGACTGACAGGGAACCAAAGCTTGGCTGTGCCACCCAGACACTCCGCCCCATCCAAGCGGAGTACAGAAGCCCTCCTAGCTGCTGAGACACTGCTGATCCTCACAGCCAATTGGCTTGGAGATCAACGCTTCCCAGTGATACCAACAATAAGCAAGGCTTAACAACAAACTGCACACACAGTCCATAAAGAGCTACACCAAGACTGTCCACCTCAGGTAACTGGGAAGGCTGTGCTACTGGGCTCTACCAGAACACCTAGCTCACAAAACTATTCCATCAAATCAGGAAAACAACTAAAATGCAGACAAGAGGCAGGACACAAAGGAAGGAGATGTAGGAAAAGAAAAGAATGGACATTGAGTTCAAAACTACAGTTACAAGGCTTTTCAAGAATATCCTAAAAAAGGACGATAAAATAAATGAGACCTATGAGGATATGAAAAGGGATCAACTAGAAATAAAAAGGGATCAACTAGAAATAAAGAAAACATTGTCTGAAATAAAAAATATCACACAGAGGCCTAAAAATAGACTGGAAAATCGCAAGAATCAAGACAAAGATTTGGAACACAAAGAGCCAGAGGACACTCCTCCGCGGAAGCAAGAAGACAAGAGAATCCAGAAAGTTGAAGATAGTGTAAGAAACCTCTGGGACAACTTCAAGTGAACCAACATCAGAATTATGGGAATCCCAGAAGAGAGAGAGCAAGATACCGAAAGAATACTGGTAGAAATAGTGACAGAAAACTTCCCCCATCTGGTGAAAGAAATAGACTTACCAGTCCAAGAAGCCCACAGAACACCAAACAAAAGGAATCCAAAGAGGACCACACCAAGACACATCATAATTAAAATGCCAAGAGCAAAAGACAAAGAGAGAATATTAAAAGCAGCAAGAGAAAAGCAGGTAGTTACCTATAAAGGAGCACCCATACGACTGTCAGCTGATTTCTCAACAGATACCATGCAGACCAGACTGGAATGGCAAGAAATATTCAAGGTGATGAATAACAAGAACCTACAGCCAAAAATACTCTACCCAGCAAAGCTATCACTCAGAATCGAAGGCCAGATAAAGAGCTTCACAAATAAAAAGAAAAGCTAAAGGAGTTCATCACCGCCAAACCAGAATTATATTAATCACTGAAGGGGGCTATTTAGGAAGAGGAAGAAAATAAAGATAAAAATTATGAACAACAAATACGTAACTATCAACAAATTAAACTAAAAACCAAGGGAATTAAAAATCTTGATGAACAATATTAACTCGTGAATATAATAGAATCAGTGATATGGAAGGGGAAAGGGGAGTGGGGGTGCAGGAAGAGACTGAACAAAAACTGTGCACCTATGGATAAGGACATTGGGGGATGGGGAAAGGACAGAGGGTGGGATGGGAACCTGGTGGAGGGGAGCAATTGAGGGGGGGAAGAGGAACACATGTGTAATAATCTGAACAATAAAGATTTATTAAAAAAAATAAAAATCAATAAAATACATTAAAAATTAAAAAAAAAAGTGAGCAGATGCTGAAGTGACTTCCTGTGCAAGTATGCAATGGGGACAGGGACGGGGGAATTAGAGGTATAACCATGTGCTAAGCTAAGAATTTGTAAAGTGTGACATACTTCTTACCTCTGCCTGCTGAAAGTCTAGAGAAAACTCCAACTAACAGCTAATGCCTACATCCTGGTTTCTAAATGATGAAAGGAACCAGGCTCCTTGGAGAAATGGTGGACACCAAGATGCTGACAAAGTTTAGGAGGGGCCTGGGGAATTGTATTGTGGGCAGGGCTGGAATGACTAAGACATGGCAAAACCACAGGAACTAGTCCGAAGGGGCTCCCATGAACCAACCCAGAGACAATTTGAGCACCAAAATAGGTGATACTGAGACTGCAGTAATGAATAAAACCAAATCTATGAGCCTATGCTGATTCTAAAAAAATATATAATACACAGCAATATAAATGAGGGGAAATGAGAAAATATCTATATATCAGAATGTCAACTGATAAATGTGAAAGCAACAATAGTTAGAAAAAGTCACTATTTTGCAACCATCATATTGCAACAACCCTCAACTGATTCAGCCAAGAATCATCAGTAAACAAACTATTTCGTGAAAGTTTACTAGGGGAAAGGATATTTATAGCCTCAAAGTATTTCCACACAGATTACTTAGTTAAAAAGAAGAAAAACACCCTTTTATAGTAAGAAAATCCGGCAAACATCACATCTTCTCTAAGTAACTAATGTTGATATAATAAGACAAAGAAAGAGCATGAGCTCTCTGATGTAATAGTAGTGAGAAGAGCATATCAAACAATGGTATTCACTCCAAAAATCCATAGCTTGAATCTAACTATGAGGAAACAATCTGACAAGCCCACATTGAATATTCTACAAAAACTGGTCTATCTGTATCTTTAAAAAATGTCAATGTATGAAAGAGGATAGAAAGCTAAAAAATTGCTTCAGAGGTAAATATACTTAAGTAAGAATGTCTTTGTTCTTCAGACATGAAAATGGAAATATTTAGCATCAGCCACCTTAACTCTCAAGATAAATCATACATAGAAACATATAAAACAAAACAATGGATCCTCAGAGAACACCCATCAAAAGGAGAATGGCTGAATACAGACATTTTCTTAAAACTGAAAGAGAAATAATACATGAATCTGTGTGCCCGGCCTCCGGTATAAAAATAAGTACATACACTGAATGGCCAGATTATGATGATCTCTGAACACATAACAATCTGGCCATTCAGTGTATGTGTATCTCAGATGGGTACCAAAAGTATTCTAAACTTTTGCTGGAGATCAACCATCTATTTGCCCTGAGCTTTCTATCAGCCAGTGCAAAGGGGAAAACTGATCAAGTGCACGATTTATATAGTATCTTAGATATCAAATAAATGGAGTACTCAAGAGAAGAACACTGAGTGGCCAGATTATTATGCATTCAGAGATCATAATAATCTGGCCACTCAGTGTATACGCCATATTTGTGGGACATTTTATATTATTGAAAAATCCAAACAATTAATGACACACTAAGCAGTGTAACTGGCATGTTGCCTCCTACCTGTTGTCACCTCGAGTCTCCATGGCCACAGGATTTGGAGAGGCCCGATGTCCTGAAATGGGAATGAGGCTGCTCCTCTCCGTGGGGTAATCAGGCTGGATCCTAGGAGAAGTATGTGTGATCTGCTGAGGCACCACCTTAGCTACAAAAAGGAAAACCAATGACATTATTGCTCATATGCTTTCACTATCAAGCCAAATCATTCTTGCACAAAAATCTTAATGCAAATTGGATTTTTAGTTTTGTGTGTGTGTGTGTGTGTTTAATACATTTTATTGATTTTTTACAGAGAGGAAGGGAGATGGATAGAGTTAGAAACATCGATAAGAGAGAAACATCAATCAGCTGCCTCCTGCACATTCCCCACTGGGGATGTGCCTGCAACCAAAGTACATGTCCTTGACCTGAATAGAACCTGGGACCCTTGAGTCTGCAGACCAACACTCTATCCACTGAGACAAACCAGTTAGGGCTGGATTTTTAGTTTTAATCAAAGTAAAAAATGAAAGATGAGTACACAGGTTCAAAGAAAATTATTTCAATCTAATCTATAATAATAAAAGCATAATATGCTAATTAGACCTGACGGCCAAATGATCTTCCAGACAAAGCTGTGGCAGTGGGGAGCGGGGCAGAGGCGGTTAGGGGGGATCAGGCAGGCAGGCCAGCAGTCCAAGATTGTGAGAGGGATGTCCAACTGCATCCCCTGAGGGGTCCAGGATTGCGAGAGGGTACAGGCTGGGCCGAGGGACCCCCCCCCCCCATGTACAAATTTGATGCATGGGGCCCCTAGTGTGTGTTTATCTTGAAGCAACTGTTCTAACAGGTTAACCAGATGGTAGTTATGATGTGCACTGACCAGCAGAGGGCAAACACTCAATGCAGGAGCTGCACCCTGGTGGCCAGTATGCTCTCACAGCCAACTCCCACGGCCAGCCAACCTCCCACAATTTCTCCCCCTGGCCAGCTGGCCCCAATTGGGACTGGACAAGATGGCCCCGATCGCCGGCCAGGCAGAAGGACCTGACCCATGCACGAATTCAGGCAATGGGAATCTAGTCCACTTATATAATCTTCTCACCCTGTCAAAGCAGGGTTCAGCATTATTCCTTTAACAAAAATATCAGCAACCAGGCCTCATTCCCCTGACCTGGCTTCTTTGAGATCCTTTCTTTGAGGAGAAAACTTTTGATTAAAAAACAAATAAACCATAAACAAATGAAAATGTAAATATAGGAATGACAAAGACTTTAGATTCTACTCCTTAACTGGGTCCATAAGGAAGCAGCAACGTGGCTAATTACTACTGAGTATATCATCTTAATTTCTAAGTCCCAGCTTCCTCATCTCTTAGGCCTTCTCTAGATAATCATTTAATTTTTAATACCCTATGACTTTATCTAATACCTTACAGCAAAGTCAAAATAAAAAACAGAGTTTTCAAATTAATATCAGGCTCAAAATTTGCTTTCCTCTACAATTTACAATCAAATTTTGACTGGAAGGTGAGGTGAACTGGGACATACTTTATGGTTCTTGAGACACCTGTCTGTTAACTCTGTGCCTCGAAATTTGCAAAGAAAAGCTGTGACTTCAGAGATATAGAGCAGGGATGGAGAACCTTTTCTCTGCCAAGGACCATTTGGATAGTTATAACTTCATTCTCAGGCCATACAAAATTATCATCTTAAAAATTAACCCTAGCCAAAACCAGTTTGGCTCAGTGGATAGAGCATCGGTCTGCGGACTGAAAGGTCCCAGGTTCGATTCCAGTCAAGAGCATGTACCTTGGTTGTGGGTACATCCCCAATAGGGGGTGCGCAGGAGGTAGCTGATCAATGTTTCTCTCTCATCGATCAATGTTTCTAACTCTCTATCCCTCTCTCTTCCTCTCTGTAAAAAAAAAATAAAAAAAATCAATAAAATATATATATATATTTTTAAATTAGCCTGCTAGGCTGGCTGGTGTGGCTCAGGGGTTGAGTGTTGACCTATGAACCAGGAGGTCACCATTTGATCCCCAGTGGGGGAGGGAAGTGCAGGAGGTAGCTAATCGTGTTTCTATCTTTCCCTCCCCCTCTGCTACCTTCTGTGAAATCAATAAAAATGTGTTTTAAAAGTTAGCTATATTTGGTCAAACATTAACTCACTCCCTAATGCCTTGGTGTGGCTTTATATGTCCCCGGGCGGGGCGTTCCCTACCACATAGAGGGACAAAAGTTTCATCTGTGTGAAGACCTGTTATACCAGTGACAGCACAGAACCACTAGCGACTAAGATGATGACCCCATTACCCAAAGTGCAAGGCATCGAACAACAAAGGAGAGCAGCACAAGCACTATGATGCCCAGGCGTTTCTGGGAGACAGCTGGAGAAGTTCCTGAGGATGCCCCTGGGTGTCCCCCTGGAGCACTGATGATGGCATCTGTGGCTCACAGGGAGGAGCTGGCACATTCTCTAGCAGTAAGAAGTCAAGTATTGAGTGGAAAGCAACTAAGCCTTGTTTTTCACTCTTCCCATAAAAGGAAGAAAAAGTAATCCTTCCAAAAATGCAATTGTCATTTGTAGGATAACTAAACAGTGATTCATAACCAGTAAACACATTCCAAATTTTACATCTTTACTTTTTTCTAATTAAAAAAGCCACATTAAAAATAAATAAAATTTAAGGAAAAATATAATGCAGAAATCATAACTGGGCCTTAATGCTACATACTAAGATAATTTCGTTTTCTGAATGCTGTGACTAACTCTACTTTGTATATTCTAAGCACCTGCACGTGTGGGCCAGAGGAGAAAACAGGATGGACATCTACTGGAGATAAGCATTCATTAAAGGAGAAAACCCTATGTTCATTGTTAATAATTTTTATTCCTGACCCAATATATTCTAAAATAACAATGGCTGAATTCAATATTCACTCTCACCTGGAAAAAAAACACTTAAGTGATTTAATATATCCCCAAGACCTAAACTTGGGTTCAATGTCAAGTTTTCCTTCTCAACCTTTGTACAGGGATCCTATTATGATATAACAAAAAATATTTGGGTTACTATAAAGTAAGAAAACAAAACTAGAGCAAAAACCTAATTGAACTTAGATGAAAACCAATCACATTAAGGTGGCAGATGTTAAAATGTTTAGATATTTCTGTCAAATGATTTTCATATCTAGATTCAGTAAATGGTTAAAATTCAAAAATAAATGAGCTAAGGAGATATAAAATATAGTCCTAAGTTAATACAGTAACTTAGGAGGTATAAAGTTGCTATTTATAGCAAAAATGTATGAGTACAGTTCTGTCTCTTGGTACTTTTACTTAAAATTTTTATTTATTGATTTGAGAGAGAGAGAAAGGAGGGAGGGAGGAAGAAGAGAGAGAGAAAGACAGATTTTGTTGTTCCACTTATTCGTGCATTCATTGGTTGGTTCATATATTTAGATATTTCTGTCAAATGATTTTCATATCTAGATTCAGTAAATGGTTAAAATTCAAAAATAAATGAGCTAAGGAGATATAGAATACAGTCCTAAGTTAATACAGTAACTTGGTTGCAAATTGAACCTGCAACGTTGGTCTATTGGGGCAGTGCTCTAACCACTGAGGTTCCAGACCATCCTGGTACATTTAGTGAGGTGACTTCCACTGTGATCTCTTAAGAAGATACAGTGACATTAGCAAGAACTAACCTAGAAATAATTTTTCAGAGAGATCAAGAGAAAATCAAAGAGGCCCCCTCTTCACTGGTCTGATTTTCTTCACAGCCACAGATTCCCTCATGGGAGTCTGGACTGCAAACGTGAAAGGAACGGGCTGTGCTCCGAGGTCACAGCTGAGGATGACTGCCCACAATGACAAGTATAGCCAGACATTGGTTTGCCACCACAATAAGGAATTATCAATGATCTTTTACTTAAAAATAAATAAATAAATAAATAAATAAATATATATATATATATATAGATATAGATTTTATTGATTTTTTACAGAGAAGAAGGGAGAGAGAATGAGAGTCAGAAACATCGGTGGGAGAGAAACACCGATCAGCTACCTCCTGCATACCTCCCACTGGGGACGTGCCTGCAACCAAGGGCACATGCCCTTGACTAAAATCGAACCTGGGACCCTCCAATCCGCAGGCCGATGCTCTATCCACTGAGCCAAACCAATGATCTTTTCAATAACAGTGCATTACCGATGAAACCGATTTGGCTCAGTGGTTAGAGTGCTCGATTCCGGTCAAGGCATGTACCTTGGTTGCAGGCACATCCCCAGCTGGGGATGTGCAAGAGGCAGCTGATCGATGATTCTCTCTCATTGATGTTTCTAACTTTCTCTCCTCTCTTCTTCTCTGTAAAAAAATCAATAAAATATATTAAAAACAAACAAACAAAAAACCCCACAGTGCATTACTGCTGAAACCAGACACACATAACAAACTTGCTTTCACAGAAGAGAATGAGCTCGGAGGGACATGAGAGAAGAGTGGCGGAAGGCTGAGAGAGCAGCACAGGAGCAAGAGCCAGCAGCAGTGTCCCCTTGGCTACCTGCCTTTGGGGGGGGGGGGGGCTGAGTACCAATTCAGGGTGGGCGAAGCCCCGTTACCTGAAAGAGGAGTAAGGGTTTCCCGGATTACCACTATTTGAAAAGTGTCCTCAAAGTTTGGTAGGAGGGCCGTGAAGCTGCCGCAAAAAGCAAGCAGAGAGAAGGAGAGCCAGGCTGGAGCACATGGGGGCAGTTAGATCCCGAGGCCTCGTGCTCAGCACAGCAGCATGCCAGCGGACAGAACACAGCCTCACCTTGGGGCGCGAGGGCATGCTCATCACGCTGACCCAACGCAAAGCTAACACCAGAGCCAAAGCCTGCAGCCAGAGGACGAGCGAGAGCAGCCGCCCAGGCGCAGTGTGTCTGCCAGGCCGAGGGGGACAGCGGCCCCTGGATGAGGCTGGCAGCCTGGGGCCTGAGAGCAAAGGCTGCCTGAAGGCTGCCTGCTCCCCTCCGTGAGGCCTGGGAGCGAAGCAAGGCCTGCGGATTGAAGTGGTTGAGGGGAGAGGAGCATTTTGTGACACTTGAAATTATATGAAATTCAAGTTTCAGTGTCCAGAAAGTCCCCCTGGAGCATGGGCACGCCCCTGTTCACACTGGCCACTGGCAAGCAGAGACCTGGGAGGCCTGCATCTACCAGCGGGCTATCGTATGGGACGTCTCCAGGCCTGCTCCTAGTGACTCACGTCTGCTGCCAGAAACCTTCCAAAAGTTTTTAAACATTCAAAGTATGCACTATTTACAAGGGGGAATAGTGAAGCCTAGAATAAACTTTAAGACAGTTACGAAGTGTTCCGAGGCAGCACTTAATTAAATGAAAACCTATGTTTAGCTGTCTTCCCACTACTGTCAACCAAAGATTTTTCCTGAACAACCCATCACTTCTCCTCATTCCAGATCTTTGCTTCTTGCTTGCTTTCCCTATTGTTTCTGTGTCAGTAAGTTAATCTATTTCTTTAAAAGGTACACATAAAAAGGGTGAAGTTTGATTCTTAAGGCAGTTAAAAATAGAGTTAAAGTTTACTTTGAGCTCTCAAAGATTATCATTCCTTTCTCCCTACCGTCACGCCAAACATGTACAAAAAATATTGTTAAAAGTTAAATTCACTGCTACTCTGAAACTCAACAGCTAAAAAAACCAATACTATCCATCTATAAGAAGAGCTGGTCAGAGGGGCTGAAAGTCCCTTTTGAGCCTCTATCTGACGGTGCACCACACTTACCGACTGGGATGTTTGAGGTGGTCACAGCGGTAGCATGGGATGAATGGGAGGGCATTGTCATGGTAACAATTGTACTCGTGGGGGCTTGTGTGTGTGACACAGATCCTAAAAAGAGGGAAAAAAGGAAATTCTTCAACAATTGCCTCTGAACACATTACAGATTCTCACAAACTGGAGACAAGCTCTTGGGAGAAGGTAAGATCGTTTTCACGGCCTACTCTTTTAGCGGAGGGTGAAAGGAACCGGGCAGGAAGCAGGAGCAGGGCTGCTGACTCACCAGCTGTGGTTGCTGAAGAGATGGTGTTGGTCGCCAAAATAGGTGCCACTGTTGCCGCAGCCACTGGGGTGCCCGTGCTGAAGATGGTTTTCTGTGGGGAGACCCAGAACACAGATTTATGGACGAGCATCTGCCACTCCCTCCAGTTAGGAAGCAACAATGGCCTTCAGGATTGCACACACTTCGCCATTTCTGCAGTTCTCACTTGAACCGCAGCAGCAGCACACAGACGGCTCCGCCCTCGGGCTTACCTGAGCCATGGTGTGAAGCTGCTGCTTTGGTGTCCCCAGTGCAGGGTGCGAGGGCAGCGTTATTCTTGTTGCTGCGTCCCGTGACTGGGGGGGGCGCTGAATGCTGATGGCTGCAGACGGTGGGTGCTGCATAGACAAAGCTGGCCGACTGAAAAGACAGACAGACGTGACTTGTAACTTGTCTCCAGACACAGCGCAGGCACCAACGCCATTTACTCCCTAGTACTAGCCAGGGGCGGGCAAACTTTTGACTCGAGGGCCACAGCCACAATGGGTTCTTACACTGGACCGGAGGGCCGGAACAAAAGCAACCTGACCATGCTGGCACTCTCCTATTGGGCTGCTGGTGAAGGAGCGGAGGGGAGAGCAAGAGAACCCTCCGCTCTTTCGGCTCCGCGGGCCGGATAGAACAGCGGAACAGGCCGAATCGGGCCCGCAGGCTGTAGTTTGCCCACGGCTGGCTTAGAAACTTCACCCGACTGAAAAGTAGTAAGAAAGTGGTTTTCTCACTGCACATAGTTGAACACCACTGCAGTTAAATATTTCACCCTGTGTTCTCCCTGCATGATCTATAATAATAATCTGCTTCATGTTGATATTTACTGCTGTGTTGCTGACAATTACCTGAAAGAGAAGTTGGGATGCTTCACTGGGCTGGAAAAAGTTTAGCTACATCAGAAAGCAGGTCTAATGAAGCAAGTTTATTCTATATCTATAAAGGGCTAAGTTGACTCACGCATACGCAACACATATAAAGCTCTTGCTGCCACCAATTGCAATACTCCTTATTGTATACCTTCCTATCCTTTTATATTTTGGAACCATCTACACTAATAAAAGAGAAGCATGCAGCCAAAACCGGTTTGGCTCAGTGGATAGAGCGTCGGTCTGTGGACTGAAAGGTCCCAGGTTCAATTCTGGTCAAGGGCATGTATCTTGGTTGTGGGCACATCCCCAGTGGGGGGTGTGTAGGAGGCAGCTGATTGATGTTTCTCTCTCATCAATGTTTCTGACTCTGTCCCTCTCTGTAAAAAATCAATAAAATATATTTTTTTTTAAAGAGAGAGAAACATGCAAAGTAACCATCACTCTGATATTACCACCAGCCAATCAGGAGGGAATATGCAAATTATAAGGAGAAAGATGGCCGCCCCCAGCTGCTCCAGGCACGGAGTGGGCGGGCAGGGCAGGATGCTTGCTATGAGAGGGAGGGCAGGGGTGAAGGGATCTACAGGAGCAGCACTCTGGCCACAGCGAAGATGAAGACTGCAGACTCCGGAGTCTGCAGTGAAGACAAAGAAGGCAGATTCTGGCCAGAGCGAAGGCCTGGCTCCCAGGTGCCAGCGGAAAACCAGTGCTGGAAGCCAAGGGAAGGAAGGCCTATTGAACAAATCTCTTTGTGCAATGGGCCTCCAGTGTGAATATAAAGCAGAGAGAAGAAAATGGGTTAAGTTAAGCTGTAAGGGTAAAGATGTGACTCTTAGGATAGTATCCTTCTAGAATATGAAATTCAGTGCAATGGTTGCTAAGAGTTCATGTGTCCAAACTAAATAATGGTTTTTATCATAAGGATCCCGTCTCAAAATGCTTTAAAATCAGACCTAGATGGCTGGCATGGCTCAGTGGTTGAGCACTGACTCATGAACCAAGAGGCCGTGGCTCAATTCCCGGTCAGGGCACAGGCCCAGGTTGCGATCTATATCTCCAGTGTGAGGCATACAGGAGGCAGCTGATCCATGATTCTCTCTCATCATTGATGTTTCTATCTCTCACTCCCTCTTCCTTCCTCTATGAAATCAATAAAATCAGACGTAGAGAGCTACCGGGGAATCAACTTTACAAAGGACAGCTTTCTCCCTGCAGAAAGAGAACTAAAGGCATCACCTGAGCTCCAAGGGAAGCGGGAAGCCTGGCCACACATGCAGCTGCGGACACTGCTGGAGCGCGCCGAGGAGGCGCCCACGCCGGAGCTGAGGGTGCCGCCCCGCAGCGCCATGGGAGCCAGGCATGCCCAGCACCTCAATGGGAAGCAGAGACTCGTGCCCACAGAGTGAAAGTATGACGCCTTTCAGGATGAATGAACCTAATTATGGAAACCATTTTGGACATCCTTTAAACAAAGAACAATGCAATTAGAATCGCCTAGAAAGGGTCTTCTTAATTCTAATGTAAACACATTCATATTTTAAGAGGTCCAGCTTATACATATATATATATTTTATGTGAGCACATGAAACACAAATAGTTTATTCTTATATATTACTGAGTATTGCATCACTAGAGGCCCCGTTCACAAAATTCATGCACAGGGGGAGAGGGGTCCCCTCAGCCCAGCCTGCACCTCTCCAATCGGGAACCCCTTGGGGGATGTCCCACTGCCTCTCACAATCTGGGACCACAGGCTCCTAACCACTCCCCTGGCTGCCTGCCTGATCACTCCCAACCCCTCTGCCTGCCTGCCTGTTCACCTCTATCTAACCCCTCTGCCTGCCTGTCTGATTGCCCCTAACCACATATGCCTGCCTGCCTGATTGCGCCTAACCGCCTCTGCCTCGCCCAGCACCCAGGATCCAGGATTTCCTCCTTCGGCTGGTCGCAGGTACCTGGCACCCACCTGTGGGCAGGTGGCTTGTCCTTCTCTCAAGCTGTAGTCTGGCTGGTCCCCATTCCTCTCTCTCGAGCTCATTTGTGCCTGGCCAGTCCCCATTCCTCTCTCCCCAGTGTTGAGTGTCTGAGCCATTATGGTGTGATGACCATTTGCATATTAATTCTTTATTATATAGGAGGGGGACTTCCACATTAACTGGAAACCTACTTGTGCCCATCCCATATACATAATGCACACTACACACTAGATAAATATTTCATGTGCTTTACCTACAGTATATAGTTACTCCTCAAAATGATCTTTGAAATAGTAATATTATTGCCGTATTTTAGGTGAGAAACTTGAGGCATTTACTCTCTGACCTAGTACTACCACTTACACCATTACAAATATGCAACCGCATATGATACATTGCTTGTCACTTCACCCTTAGGGGGACAAAAAGAATGAGTAAGATGTGTCAATGTACTGATTTGGAGTTCCTACAGAAGACAGTAAAACCTCAATATGAGGGAATGAATAATCGAGTGAGGGAGTGTCTGTTAAAGCCAAAAGTCCGTTACATAATAAAATAGATTTAATGAATCCATGTTAAAAATTTGACAAATTAGTTTACCTGTTTTTACATAATGTGACACATTGGTGCAATTATAATTACTAGTAAGTATGTATGAAAGTTTAATTTCACAGAAGTTTCCTATATGTATTACTGTAATTTTAACTTTAATCTGAGTAGGCCTAATCAAATGAGTGTGTTCACCAGTCACTGCGTAAACAGATTACCTTAAAGAGCAAAGGGATAGGAACATGGGAAAGTGGTATTTATGGGATAAAGAAAAGAGTGACTTTTTTCTTTAAAAAAAAAAATATATTTTTTATTGATTTTTCACAGAGAGGAAGGGAGAGGGATAGAGAGCTAGAAATGTCGATGAGAGAGAAACATCGATCAGCTGCCTCCTGCACACCCCCTACTGGGGTTGTGCCCACAACCAAGGTATATGCCCTTGACTGGAATCGAACCTGGGACTTTTCAGTCCGCAGGCCGATGCTCCATCCACTGAACCAAACCGGTTTCATCTATGGAAAATGGTCTGCTTAAATTTTCTATCTCCAGAATTCAAAGGGAGTTAGATACTAGCAATTTATCACATTTAGGTAATTAGAAAAATCATCTGATCATTAGAGTTTTTGTCTGTTTAATTTACTAATGTATTTCTAGTATCTAGAGCAGGGGTGGGCTAACTTTTTGACTCGAGGGCCACAATGGGTTCTTAAACTGGACCGGAGGGCCAGAACTAAAGCAACCTGACCATGCTGGCACTCTCCTCTTGGGCTGCTGGTTTAGGAGTGGAGGGGAGAGCAAGAGAACCCTCCGCTCTTTCGGCTCCGCCAGCCGGATAGAACAGCCGAACGGGCCGGGAGTGGTCCGTAGTTTGCCCACGGCTGGTCTAGAGCAATGACTGGTACACAATAAATATTTGTTGTATGAATGAATGCTGAAGCAATCTGACAAAATTCAATATCCATTTATTATTAAAAACTCAATACACTAGAAAACATAGATGCTCCAATAACACGGGGGGGGGGGGGGAGAGACTCCACTCTAGCCCTAGATTTCATTGTGTACATATTTATACATTTGAGTTTCAACATGCCATCTGAATCTATTAACGCTTCAAAGGTAACATACAGTTAAAATGATTACACAGTCTGTTTTATGGTGGGCAGTTGTGTCTCTTTGTGCCTCAGGCAACATAGTCCATTACCAACGAAGTAACGTGTTCTCATTTCATTGACGAGGGAACTAAAAGTGAGGGGAGCTGAGCAGCTTGCCTGGTGTCACACAGCTAGTAAGCGATAAGAGCTAATATTAAAGGTGAGTTCTAGGCACTATTCTGCATTTAAATGTTATTTTCTTCCACATGGTTCCAGGCCCTTATTGCTCTACTAGCAGCCCTGCACACGATTAAGTTGTTCAGGCTCCCTGGGCCTGGCTGCAATGAGGGCCATGTCCGCTGCCCAGCATCACTCCTCCGCCCCGGTGGCCCCTGCCCCATGAACCTCCACGCTGACAGGCCCTGCCCCACGAGGCTCCTTGGGCTCTACTGCCCATGCCGCACGACGTCTTCTGCCTCAGCAGCCCCTCGAAGCACCATGCTCACTGCCCCTGCCCCGCGAGGCTCCTCAGCCTCGAAGCCCCACCCTACCACACCACACCACACCACACCGTGAGAGCTGGACTGGTTCTTTGGTCATTTGGGCCCACAGTTTCCTCCTCCCAGCTGCCGCCATAGGCAGCCAGGGGCCTACAGCTCCAGCTCTCTCAGATCCCTAACCTGGCGTCTGGTCGAGCCTGCGGTCATTACTGGTCATTACGGACCCAGGGTTTTTATATATTAGGATTAGGATTGATTTCTCCTGAATAGACTTCACGCATTTAATTGTAGATCAATGACTTTCCAAATCCATTCTCTCTTCAACCACCTGTTAACCACAGCCATTGGATAGTCCCCGAGAAGCCCAGTATCCTAAGTACAACCTTCTTTCTGGTCCCTGTTTCCTTTCAGTGTACTTGGTCCGGCAGGAAGGAAATCCAGCCAGAGTCCCAGTCCCCCCCGTTCTGGTCTCTCCTGCCTCCACCTGGTCGTGGAGTTTGAGGGAGAGTCTAGTTTTCACAGCTGCTTCTCATGCCTCCTACCCTGCTTTCCTTCTGTGAGTCACTGTGCTTCTACTGCCACAGGTTCCCGGGCATCCGCACACAGGGATAAATCAAGAAATCTACCAGAACTCATTGTACTCCTAGCAAGACAAATCCCACTGCCTGCCCAAATACATTCCCGCCCTCCCACTGTACCTGTGGACTCACAATTCATCTCTAGTAAAATCCCATGTATCCTCCCCCTCATCTCTGAATACACCTTCCTGCCCTAATGAATCCTGCCTCTCCTGTGAACACTTCTTCCCCTCTAGCTCTGTCAACTGGGAGCCATTTTTCCCTCATAAACCTCTTGCCAAACTATATTGTCGTACTAAGTTTTCTACTCCAGAACTCCTCCCTAGCTCCAAACTCGTATATGATCCTATCTCAGTATCTCCACTTGGATGCTCATAAGTCAGTACCACCTGCAAATACCCAGAACCAAAGTCTGAACTTCCTCCCCAAAACCGATTCCCCCCTGTTCTCCATCTGCAGTTAATGCAAAGCCACCCTCCTAGCTGCACAGCCCACCTGTGCAGGCATAATCCTAACTCTTTTCTTTCTTCCATAGTTCTCTATGCAATTCCTCCAAAATCCTCTTGACTATCTTTAATAAATGCTATTCAGAACGTAAACCACGTCATTTTACCCCCACAATTCTCTCTCCTGGATTTCTGCCATGCCCTTCTAAACAATTCTTCTGTTCCCAACTTTGCCTCCATAAGCCTCCTCTATCCAGCAACCAGGCTGACCCTCCTAAAACGTCAGGTCATGGCCCTGCCCTGCGCCAACTCCACCAAGGCTCTCACTGAAATCCAGCAGAGTCCAAATCGTAGTGAGGGCCATACACCTGATGACTGGAGCCCTTAATCTCCTAAAATAATCTCCTGCTGCTCCTTCCATGGGCAAACATATCCTGTCTCAGGGCCCCACCGTAGAATGCTCTTAGCCATACGGTTATCACACTGCTCAAATGTATTCTTATCAACAAAGCCCTCATCACTCCAAATGACATTCACCCTACCTAATTTTCCCCAGAAACATTTTTCGTCACCTAAAGAAGTATATATATATATATTTTTATTGTGTTTCCAGACCCTAAAATAGAAACTCTGAGGTAGGAATTTGCTTTATCCTCAGTAATTAGAACACCAAATAGCTCATTTTAACAAGAAATCAATAAGTATTTATTGAGTTAGAAAAAGCATTAAGGATGGAAAGGAAAAAGGGAGAGAGGAAGGAAGAATGGCTTGATCATCAAACCCCCAAACATACCTCAGTGCTGAATCGGTAGCATGTGCTGCTGTTGTAGTAATGACCGGAGACTGAGCTCTGGTGGCTGAGACAGTTGCTACCACAGCAGGAGGGATGGTATTAGAAGTCGTCACAGGTGGACGAGACTACCAAGGCAGAGAAAAAAATATTTCACTTAAAACAAAAATCAAAACAACATATAGTAGGACAAACACTAGAAGTATAATTTGAAACTTGGGCCTTGAAGTATGTATTGTTTATGTACCATTTTTATTAAGGAATTCTCTTTTTGGCTATGTTGTTATCCAAGAGTCAGACTTATAAAAAAGAAATCCAATTTTGGTTGGATACAACCCAAGTCCCTTCTTTCTAAGTACAACTGGATTAAAAACTGTCTTACTATCAGTATCAGTACAAATTGGCCTGAACCTTTCAGATCCGGATTTCCCACACACCTGCTGCTGGCCCCGGCGCAGACAGCTGACACTGCAACAAGCCAGTGCTGTCCGCGGAGGCTCCTCAGCCCCGGACAGAGCGGCTGCCCTCAGGACATCCACGTCAGCGCACTAAAGGCACACACACAGCGGTGGTCTTCTTGCTGGCAAAGGACTCAGTGTCCAGATGCTCTCTGGCGGCGTTCACACTGACACACTGCCCTCACCGCTATGTGTGTGTAAGACCTTCGCCTGACAACTGAGCGCCACACGGGCTTCCCTGCTTGTCCACTGTCAATCCGGCCTTTCATTGGCGCTCCTCTCAGTGGGTCCTCTTTCTTTACCTTGTTACTTAACTTAAATCTGCAAACTCTGCCCACTTTTTTTTTTTAATCACAATATGTTTTATAGATTTCAGAAAGGAAGGGAGAGGGAGAAAGAGAAACATCATGATGAGAGAGAATCATTGATTGACTGCCACCTGCATGTCCCCTCCTGGGGATCGAGCCTGCAACCCAGGATTCTAATTGTGAGCTCCTGAGCGGCACCAGCCAGACAAACCCTGACCATTCTTTTTTATTTTTTTATTTTTTATTTTATTGATATTTCACAGAGATGAAGGGAGAGAGATAGAGAGCTAGAAACGTCGATGAGAGAGAAACATCAACCAGCTGCCTCTTGCACACCCCCTACTGGGGATGTGCCCGCAACCAAGGTACATGCCCTTGACCGGAATCGAACCCGGGACCTTTCAGTCCGCAGACTGACGCTCTACCGCTGAGCCAAACTGGTTTCGGCCCTGACCATTCTTGATCTCTGTGCTTCACCTTCCAACCTCTTTGCTATGTGCCTATGGCTTCAGCTTGCTGTCTGACCTGAGAGCTGCTTCACTGCCCTCCTCGATCGGTTCCCCTCCTTCTCTCATCCTCCCCATCTGCCACATGTCTTCCTGGGGGAACCCCATCAGTTTCTAAGTGCTTTGTTAGCCAGCAAGGTCTTTTATTCTCTTTAATTAGAAAGCTCTAGGCTGGACATGTACTACCCAGTGTCCTAATCAGCACTTTTCCTTACTGTTTAAAACCTGTTCTGATACATATCACCAATCTGGTCTCCTCCTACATGTAATTCAGCTATGTTCATCTTTCACAGATACATGTCCGATTATACATTATTCAAAAAACTTAAGTAGCTCTCTGCAACAAACAAAATCAAGTTTACACTCCATATCTTAAGAGTTCTGTTTTGAGACTCAACAATATCACTTAATCGTGCATTATCCTTCAGTAGTACTGAGACTGCAAATTTTCTTGAAAAGAAGCTGAAAAGCATACATAGACTGTCTTCCTCAAAAAGCATACATATGTGTGTAAGACAGTTAGGGGTTCATAAACCCCTACCCAAATTACTAATAAACGTTGTATGTAACAATCTCTGTCTTCCTTGCCAGTGCTCACTGCATTGCCTCTCACTTCGTCGAGTCCGTTACCATCCTCATCCTAACAGGAAGCCTTGCCTGGCCAGGGTGGGTCAGCTGGTGGGAGTGTCGTCCCGTGCACCCAAAAGTTTCAGGTTTGATCCTGGTCAGGCACATATGGGAGGCAACTGATCGATGTTTCTCTCACACTGATGTTTGTCCCTCTCTTTTTCCCTTCCTTTCTCTAAAATCGATAAGAACATATCTGGGGGTAAGGATTAAAAAAACAACAAGCCAATTTTCTTTACTACCTCTTCTAAATTCTTACAGAGGATCAGACATTGTATATGATTCAACCTTCCCTTCACTTGAGGTCAAAGGACTGTCAGTGCCTAGCAGAATGGAGGAGTCAGAGTAGGGATTCCCACTTCCGGTGGACACCACACGCACCTGGATTGGCTGGTGAATGATGTGCTGGACGGCTGGGGGAGCTGCTGCAGCATTTGGCAACTGGGAAGTCGGCCTCAGGACTGTGGTTACTTTAGAACTAGACATCACAGCAGCAGCTGCTGCACCTGGAAAACATTTTTTTCATCAGTGGACTCAAAATTTAAATAGTTCTCAACATGTTCCTTGGGAATATAATCAGAATTCCTAAAACTCAATGTCAGTATTTGGCGGAAATTATTCCTATTTCATCACATAGGAAATTAAGAAAATGTGCACTCAAGGGCTGAGATTTAACAAGTTTACTGATCTGTATTGCTTCTTGAAACACATTCTTAAATGACATTGGGTGCTTTTTTGTTATGTTTTTAGCTCCAAGTATGTAGCAATGAAGCAGTGAGGAGCCTGGTTTGGTGCCTCTGCTGATGAGCCCAACGCTCCAACCGTCTAACCACCAGACACACAGGACAGTGCACTGGATACACCGCTGCCTTTGCACCATCACTGCAAATGCCAACACCGCGACAGGCAGATGACGACTCAGTATATTCATGGAAAGTTTTGATCTTACAAAGATGCTGTGCCATCTGTGAGCCTCACCTTGTGACTTACTAAGTTACGTTAAGTCAGAGTAAACCTGATTTTGTATTTGTTAACCTAATTTTGCAAGCAATGGCTTTATACACTCGATTACAAAGTAACATTTTTGACCAGGTAGTTGAGAAAACTCATTAAATTTAGTAACTCATAACTGATTTGAACTTAATTGCTAGAATACATTCATCTTACTGCTATGGGAATAAAAATTTGGTTAAAACTTTAAACATATAGGAATTAGTATTTGCAACTCATCAGTATTTGTATTTACAATTTATTAAAAATAAGATCATGTTTAGGCTATCATAGCCTTGAGGAGTTCTTTAAAAAGGACCATTTTTAGACATTAAAAATCTAAATGGCTTTAAGTTTATTTATTTATTTATTGGCTATTATTGTTTTTTGTTGTTGTGGTTGTTTTTTTTACTTCTCAAATTTTATTTTTATTTATTTATTTATTTTTTTGAATGGCTTTAAGTTTAAACACACATACACATACTTGTTGTATCTACCCCAATTCCCGGAAAATTAGACAGTGTCTTATATTAATTTTTGCTCCCAAAGATGTGCTAGGTCTTATTTTCAGGGGATGTCTTATTTTTCCATGAAGAAGAATATGGTACACATTTATTGTTAAATGAAAATAAAGGAAATTTATTACCTATATAAGGTACGGTAGTACAAACCAGACAAACTGTGAATCCCACAGTATCAAGAATTTACTCATTTATTCAATGACAATCATGTAATCATGTTCTGGAACATCATCATCACAATCCAATTGCTGAATTTCCTGGTGAATTTCTTGTGACTCCATTTCTTTCAGAATCAGTGGACCAAATCTCTCATGTTTAGCAATAGCACTGTCTTTAAATGAGTACTTGTTGTCAAGGTAGCCTGCTCGCAGTGCATTTGCAATGCAGCTGTCAGTGATTTTCTCCCATGAATTCTTCACCCAAGTCACAACTTCTTGCAGTTTAGGTTTCACAAAGTTTCCACGCTGATTTCTCTCCATTCACACAGCAGTGACGTCAGGACTCCGTGTAGTCACTGGTTGCTAGACGCCAGTTGGGGCGGCCCTAGCGACCAGTTTACAGTAAATTAATTTTCATTCTGAGACAGAGCCTGGGGGCCTTATTTTCGGGGGGGAAGCTTATATTTCACTCAGAAGGAAACCTGTGAGTAGGTCTTATTTTCGAAGGATGTCTTATTTTCGGGGAAACACAGTATAATAAGCACATACTACATGATGCTAAAAATATGTACTGCACTTTTTCGGCTGTCTTGTCACGTGTATAAATTGGTTCCGGATATGTTTTGTGTAACCATATCTTCTACCAAATGTATACTGCATTCCGAGAATTTGAACAAAACGTGCAGACTTTACCTCGAGGTAAATGCGAAGCTCCGATGTGCAGAGGGGGCCCGGGAGTGCTGCTGCGGATGATGGACATCTGCACGTTGGTGGTCATAATGTGATGCAGGTTACTGGGATGGCCCTGCAACAGACATGATGCCATGTTCTCCACCTGCTCAGTCGAAGCACCTGTTGCTTAGACGTTGCTTCTAGGAAGCCATGGTCTCCAAATGTGGACCAGGCTGCTCCTTCCAGAGCGCCTCGCCCAGGGGAAGGACACTGAGCTCTTCCCCACAGCACGCTGCACGGAGGCCCAAGGGCAGGCATGGTGAGTGCCTGTGAGAATACACCCACTAGCTAGACCCTGGGACACATGCCACAACTGACTGGCCACTTCTGCACACTCTCATCTTCAATATTAGTCTTTCAGGCTTGTTTCTTTTCTCGGCCAAAAGCTTATTTTTTCCTATTCTCACCATTTCCTTTGCATGCTACTGCAGTCACCCATTCTTTATACTGTTTCTAAGTAAATGTCAGTTAGCATCCAAAAGTACTCCCATAACGGTTCTTCAGTTCACCCCTAAACACGCCTTCCTCATATTCTCCCAGCCCTAATGCCAGTATTTCTCGTGTGTGTGTGTGTGTGTGTGTGTGTGTGTGTGTGTGTGTTTGGGGGGGAGGGCAGGAGGCTGGCGGGAGGAGGGGGCGGACAACTTCTGAGAGTACTCAGCAATGGGACAAAAGTAAAACACAATGCATCTTTTTGGAATACCAATTTTTTCTTCTTGAATAAAGGGAAAGTTTTGGGATTTAGTTTTTTCCCATTGGTAATTTAAAATATTTAAGTAAATCAAATACTGTATATATTATGCAGAAGGATTACATTTTCAAAAAAATTTTTAAAGTTAAAACACAAGACTTTAAGCCCTAGCCAGTGTCGCTCAGTGGATAGTGTCCGTCTACAGACCAAGGGTCCCAGATTCAATTCCAGTAAAGTGCATGTACATCAGTTGCAGGCTCCTTCCTGGCCCAGGCTTTGTTCAGGGCACATACAGGAGGCAACAAATTGCTCTCTCTCACATCAATATTTCTGTCTTTCCCTCTCTCTTCTCCTCTCTCTAAAAATCAATGGAAAAATAACCTTGGGAGAAGATTTTAAAAACCACACACACACATTCCGAACTATATCCAAGCACCACGGGGCTCTGAGAGCAAGGACAGGGACTGTCTTCTCCACATCTGTATCTCAGGGAAGGCACTGCCTCACATAGCAGATCTTGGTACCTACTGGCTAAACGCCAGACCACTGTGCATTTGGTTTTATTCACTGTAGCTACTTCTCTCCCAAAGCTACCGTCTTCCTCTTGCAGATATGAATGCCTGTTAAATTTTTTCTTAGTGCAGTGCCTAATACACTGCTGACATTCAATAAATAATGATCTACAGTTTGGCATCTCAGTTTGAAAATTAGTAGGTTAAGAGGGAAAAACCTGTTGTCCACTGATGGTTGCCACAGGAATGGCCGAAGCTTGAGGGATGCTGCTCTCCATGGTAACTGTGACCTGCCCGGGGACCTTGGGGGGAAGTGACAAGGCAGAAGGTGGAGCAGGAGCGATGGGACGGCTGGGCATCGTGGGCTTCGGGGGGGGCTGCAAACCGAAAAGCACAGGAAACGTTACCCACAGCATTGCATGAGTAACTTATTTTGTTCTAAAATTAAAAGTACACAAGTCAACCCTGGAGAGTGCCAGGAAAGATCCAGAAGCCTTATATGTTTCCTCTCATCATCATAGCTTTTCCGCTGGAGGATTAGCACAGATGAGGAACATGCAAAACAAGTCTGTCATTTGCTCAAAACCATACAAAGAGCAACAACGGGAACGGGCATAAAGTCCAGATCTGTATGGCTTACAGCCCACATTCTCCTACAAGAGGCTGCCTCCCCCAGGAGTGAGCAGAAGTAAACAAAACTCACAGGAACTGAAACATGACTACAGAGTAATATACAACGCAATATTCTCGTATATCCCCAAATTAGCGAGCTATTAAAAGAAAAGCTTGGGCCCTAGCTGGTTTGGCTCAGCAGATAGAGTGTCAGCCTACGAACTGCAGGGCCCCAGGTTTGATTCTGATCAAGGGCACATGCCCAAGTTGTGGGCTCGATCCTCAGTGTGGGGCGTGCAGAAGGCAGCTGATCAATGAGTCTCTCTCTCTCCCTCTATGATATCAAGAAAAATGTATCTTAAAAAATAAACAAAAAATGACACACACACACACAAAATAAAACCTTGGCCCTGACCAGGGGCTCAGTTGACTGGAGTGCCCTCCCATACTCTGAAAGCGGTGGGTTCAATTCTCCGTCGGAGCACATAACTAGCTTGTGGGTTTAATCCCCACTCAGGGCATGCATGGAAGGCAGTCAATTGATGTTCCCTCTCACATGGATGTTTCTCTTTCTCTCTCGCTAAAAAGACCAGTAACCATATCACTGGGTGAAGATTAAAACCAAACCAAACCTTGGAGAAGAGTGCCACTCCAGTCCTAGGCAGTTTGACTCAGTGGATAGAGTGTCAGTCGGCCTGCGGACTAAAGGGTCCCAGATTCAAATCCAGTCAAGGGCACATGCCTTGGTTGGGGCTTGATCCTCTGTGGGGGCTTGCAGGAGGCAGCCAATCAATGATGTCTCCCTCATCATTGATGTATCTCTCTCTCCCTCTCCCTTCCTTTCTGAAATAAAAAAAAAAGAGTGCTACTCCCAGAGAATCATTGATCAACTGAGTTAGCATGTCTATAACTTGAATGAAATCAATGTCAAATGAGTACTGGAAAAGTTCCTAAGATGCCAACTGCTCAGCTGCATAAGACTAGACACTGCAGAACAGCAGAACTCCGAGTTCCAAGAAGAGCTGAATTGATAGGTCAAAGCAAACTATGGTACTAGGACACAGCCTCAAACTCGGTTAAAACGGTCAACAATATTATAGCCAGTCTTTAGCTGTGGTTCAACGTGAAATTTTAAACCTCTGCATTACCTTCATAAGTCCCTCCGAAAATGAGAGCGGCACTGCAGGCGTCAGATGTGCTGGTGGGGCTGTCACAGTGACAGGAGTACCCGAAGCAACAGTGTGGTGTGTAGGCAGCATCTGCACCTGTGGATAGGGCCTTACCACCACGGGTTCTTGCTTCTCTTCCCGGGCCTGGAGGGAGCTGCTGGATCCCATGTGCTCCCTGGCAGTGACTTCAGCATCTCGAGAAGACTCATCATTGACTAGTGAAGATGAATAAGGGTAACACAGCAGTCACACCTCTTCAATATTAATTAATATAACAGCATATACTAGAACGGAACTTGCAGTTAATTTCAGTTGATAAACTGACAATTTCCTTGCAAGGTTTTCTTAAGAGAATTTGGGCACTAAGTTCCCCTGATGGAGAGCAAACCAAAAGTCACCCTGTGAGACACGGACTTATTTTGGTTCATGTTGCTTTCCCATTCCTATGAACAAGGACTTGACAACTACTAAGATGAGCTCAAGTTGTTGAAAGTGCAATACATGACATAATTTCAATTGAAATATTTATTTAAAATGTTATAAATACTAACATTAAAAAGATAATCTAATCCCTGGCCACTGTGGCTCAATTGGTTGGAGCATCATCCTACACTGGCCGTGGGCAAACTACGGCCCTTGGGCTGGATCCTGCCCGTTCGGCTGTTCTATCCGGCCCAATGAGCAGAAAGAGCGGAGGGTTCTCTTGCTCTCCCCTCCGCTCCTTCACCAGCAGCAGTGTTAACATGGCAACATCGGGAAACACGGCCGCAGTTCCTTCTTCTGAGTGGTTGGGTTTATATCCGCCCATTCAGTAGAAGGAACAACCTCTCAATCTCCCAGAGGCTCCTAGTAAAGCCCGAGGACGCGTCTCCCGACATCACCCTGGGAATGTGTAGACACGTTATCTGGGAATACGTAGACACGTTATCGTGGTGATGCAGGGAGACACGCCCCCGGAGAGCACAGCATCAGAGCCTTTCTGAGGTAAGATTAAGAGCTCTACTCAAACACAATTTTTTCCTGTTCCCACATTCTGTACATCACAATGACATGTTAATAAAACAACAAAGACTTTCAGCTTTTAGGGCTTGTATCCACTGCAGTTTTTTCCCCACTGCGGACGCGAGCAGGAGGGAAAAAGACACACAGAGGACATGTCACACTAGCCATGCTGCGGCGAGTGGAACTGATTGATGAAGACTTGGCCAGCAAGTTAAATAGTAAGGCAGAGTTCTTTAAGTTTTATTCACTAGCATTGGATGAAAGTAATGACGTAAAGGACACTGCTCAGCTCTTAATTTTTATCCGAGTGATTAGTGACAATTTTGAAATTACAGAGGAGTTTTTAGCCATGGAGCCACTGAAAGGAAAAACACGGGGAGAGGACTTGTATGACCAGGTGTCTACTGTCACTGAGAAAATGAAGCTGCCATGGAGTAAACTTGCTAATGTCACAACAGATGGATCTCCAAATTTAACTGGAAAAAATGTTGGACTGCTAAAAAGAATTCAGGATAAAGTGAAAGAGGAGAACCCTAACCAAGATGTTATTTTTCTTCCCTGTATTATTCACCAGGAATCATTGTGCAAGTCTATATTACAACTTCATCATGTTGTTAATCCAGTCGTAAAGCTTGTTAATTTCATTCGAGCAAAGGGACTTCAGCACCTCTGTCAGTTTATTAAGTTTCTGGAGGAAACTGATGCAGATCACCACGACTTTCTTAACCACTCTCGTGTCCGCTGGTTGAGTTTGGGCAAAGTTTTCCAATGAGGGTGGGAGCTCAAAGAAGAGATTGGTGCATTTTTTGAAATTTAAGGGGAAGTCTGACGAATCTACTGAGCTGAGTGACAAGAACTGGCTGTGTGACTGCATTTGCTGTAAATATATTTTCACATTTGAATGAGCTAAATGTGAAGCTACAGGGAAAAGATCAGTATGTACATGACATGTACACTAATGTGAAAGCCTTTATTTTTATTTATTATTTTTAATATGTTTTATTGATATTTTACAGAGAGAAAGGGAGAGAGATAGAGAGCTAGAAACATCAATGAGAGAGAAACATTAACCAGCTGCCTCTTGCACACCCACTACCAGGGATGTGCCCGCAACCAATGTACATGCCCTTGACCGGAATTGAACCCGGGACCTTTTAGTCCGCAGACCAACACTCTACTACTGAGCCAAACTGGTTTCGGCTAATGTGAAAGCCTTTAAATCGAAACTGATTTTCTTTTCCAGACAAATTTCAGACAAAGTCTTCACTCATTTTGCCACACTACCCACACAGAAGGAGACCATCCAAAATGTGAATACAGCAAATCACTGGATGACCTGCATGAAAAAATTGACCAGTCACTTCAACTGGTGGCCTGCCCTTTGTCACAAACCCTGAAACAGCACCAGAAGAGGTGCAACTGGAACTCATCGATCTTCAGTCTGACTTTGTCCTAAAGGAGAAATTCAGCTCTCTTGAACTAAGAGACTTTTATGCTTCACTTAATGAAGCCACTTTTCCAAACATCCGGAGGATGGCACAGAAGATACTGGTGCTGTTCGGGTCAACCTATGTTTGTGAGCAGACATTTAGCGTCATGAGCATCAACAAAGCCCCTCACAGATCCAGCTTAACTGACGAACACCTCAGACCTATCCTGAGAATAGCCACAACAAAACTTACTCCAGACTTTGATGCATTAGCTAAAAAAAGGAGACCAACAACACAGTTCCCACTGAAGTTTTAAAGACCAAAAACCTTTCAACCCAGTCTACACTGCCATCTACATCTACGTCCCGGGCATAATTTGGAAGTTGCACTAAAGAAAATGTTTAATTTACTGTTTACACATTTTGTTATTTTCTATTTGTTTTAGTGTTAAATTATTTTATTATATTTAAGTTTAATTTGAAAGGCTTTTGTACCTTTCCTTTGTTAGGCAATTTTATTTTGCCTTTGCCATCTTCAATATATGGTATGTTATTGTGCTATGATTCCTCCATTTTTTGAAGTTTCAAATTATAATAATTACCGTAATTGCCGGCGTATAAGACGACCTTTTGGCCCTGAAAAATATGCCTCCAAGTGGGGGGTAGTCTTATACGGCGAGTATATAACAAACTCTGTATTTTTAGTGGAAATTTTAGTGGGTCGTCTTATACGCCCAGTCGTCTTATACGTCAGCAAATACATATTTTTCAGGGCCAAAAAATCGTCTTATACGCCGGCAAATACGGTAGTGTTTACATTCTTCTTGTTAAAAATGTTGGAAATGAATAAAACTATTGAAATTTTTTTTAAAAAGACCGTACCCTTTTATGTAATGATGTTTACTTTGAATTTATATTATTTCACACAAACAAAACACTTCATCCATGCTTTTGTTCCAGTCCTCCAGTCCAGTTTAAGAACCCATTGTGGCCCTCGAGTCAAAAAGTTTGCCCACCCTGTCCTAGACACTGAAGAGTGACGGGTGCAATTCCAGTCAGGCACATACCTAGGTTGTACGTTTAATCTCTGCTCTGGGGCAAATTATTACCGTATTTGCCGGCGTATAAGACGATTTTTTGGCCCTGAAAAATATGCCTCCAAGTGGGGGATAGTCTTATACGGCGAGTACATAACAAACTCTGTATTTTTAGTGGAAATGTTAGGGGGTCATCTTATACGCCCAGTCTCTTATATGCCGGCAAATACGGTTTTTTCAGGGCCAAAAAATCGTCTTATACGCCGGCAAATACGGTATTATTTTGTTTTGTTTTTTAATAAAGGGCATTTTTTTTCATTCAGATTCTTTTTTCTTTTCTTTTAATCCTCACCCAAGGATATGTTTTCATTGATCTTAAGAGATGGATGGAGAGAGAGAAACATAGATGTGAGAGAGACACTGATTAGTTGCCTCCTGCATAAACCCCAACTAGGGCCAGGGATGGAGCCTGCAACTGAGATGCGTGCCCTTGATCGGAATCAAACCCAGGACCCCATCAGTCTGCAGGCTGTGGCTTTATCCACTGAGCCAAACTGGCCAGGGCTATTTAACTTTTTAATTGAAATAAAACCCTCATAAAGTGTACAAATGTTAATTGTACATCACAATGATCTTGCACAAACTGAATACACCCGAGTAACCAGCACCCCAGATTAAGAAACACAACAACCCAGCCAACGTGGCTGCGGGTGAGCATCGCCCTATGAACTAGGAGGTCACGGTTCGGTTCCCAGTCAGGGCACATGCCCGGGTTGTGGGATCTGTCCACATGTGGGGCGTATAGGATGCAGCCGGTCAATAACTCTCTCATCACTTATGTTTCTATCTCCCTCTCCCTTCCTCTCTGAAATCAATATATATGTATAAAGGCCCTGGTGTACAAAATTTCATACGGGCAGGGGGGGAGGGGGGCAGGGAGGAGGGGTGCCTCAGTCCGGCCTGTGCCCTCTTGCAGTCCAGAAAAGTCAAAGCTGTAGTGATAGAAAACACATCAATGGTTTTTAAGGAGTAAATGTGGAAGAGAATTCACTGCAAAGGGCCATGATTGAACTTGTTAGATGGGAAATGTTCTATATCATGATTATGGTGTGGTTACAGTATTGTGTACTCTTTTAAAAATGTATCTAATTTTAAACAAGGAATTAGTGGATTTTATGTGTAAACTGTACTTCAGTAAGGCTGATTTAAAAAATGTTAAAAAAAAAAAAAAAAAAAAAAAAAGCCCGACTGGTGTGGTTCAGTGATTGATTGTTAATCCATGAACCAAGAAGTTGCTGGTTCTATTCCTGGTCAGGTCACATGCCCAGGTTGCAGGCATAGAATCATTGATTGGCTACCTATTGCACATATCACATGGGATCTAGCATGCAACCAGGTTTGTGCACTGACAGAATTGAACTCTTGGTTCATGGGTGGACCCTCAACCACTGGTCCACACTGGCTGGGCTACATATATACTTTGAGTCCTCATTCAAACATTTTAGGAAAAATTTTCAAAAAGTACAAGTATTAGGTGAAAATATAAATATATATTTAATATTTTGGCATATATTGACTTTTCTCCTAGATCATTCAGATTTTTCTAAATTTTAAAAAATATATATATATTTATTGATTTTTTTTACAGAGAGGAAGAGAGGGAGAGCTAGAAACATCAATCAGCTGCCTCCTACACACCCCTCACTGGGGAGGTGCCCACAACCAAGGTACATGCCCTTGACTGGAATTGAATCTGGGACCCTTCAGACCGCAGGCCAACACTCTATCCACTGAGCCAAACCACAAAGGGCCAGATTTTTCTAACTTTTGATTTTTAGAACCACTTTATAAAGGTGCAATCCTATATAACAAAAGCCTAATATGCTAAGTGCCTGGTGGTCCGTTCAACCAATCAAGCGTGATACACTAAGGTGGCCCAACCCCTAACAGGCCATCATATATATCTTCCTTTGTGAAGGATAGGCTTATATCTTTTTTTCCATTTTTAAATATAGTTCTTTATCGATGTTTTGGGAGAGGTATAAAACACCAATGAGAAACATCATCAAAAGGCTGCCTCCTGCATGTCCCCTATTGGGGATCAAGCCTGCAACCTGAGCATGTGACCTGACCAGAACAGAACCAGTAACTTCATGGTGCATGGATTGACACTCAATCACTAAGCCATATTAGCCAGGTTTATTATCCATTTTTCAATCAGCTTTAATGAAGCACAATTTACATATAATATCCACTAATTTCAGCCAAAACCGGTTTGGCTCAGTGGATAGAGCATCAGCCTGCGGACTGAAAGGTCCTAGGTTCCATTGGGGTCATGTACTGTGGTTGCGGGCACATACCCAGTAGGGGGTGTGCAAAAGCAGCTGATCGATGATTCTCTCATCGATATTTCTAACTCTCTATCACTTTCTCTTCCTCCCTGTAAAAAATCAATAAAATATATTTTAAAAAATAAATAAAATCCACTAATTTCAGACTTTTCTGGAATTTCATATAAACAGAATCATACAACACATACAACTTGTGTCTAGATTTTCTACTGTTTTTGAGGCTCATCCATGTTGCTGTGTATACCAGTAAGTTTGTTTCTTTTTATTGCTTAGTGTTCTACTGAATGGGGAAAGCAAACTTTGCTTATTTAGTAACCAGGTGAGAAAATGTGGGTTGTTTCCAGTTTTTGGCTATCCCAAATAATAAAAGCCTAATATGTTAAGTGTTTGACCATTCAACCAGTTGCTATGATGTGCAGTGGCTACCAGGGGGAAGGTGCTGCAACCAGATTAGCTTGCTGCTGGGGTCCTGCAGATCAGGACTGGGCAAGACAGGCTGGACAAACCCTGGAGCCCTACTACAGTCCCTCCCCAGCCGGCCAGCCCCAATTTGCCTTGATCAGAAATGGGAGAGACAAGGGCCGGACACAGCCTAGACAAATCTGTACATGGCGCCAGTTTCAGCCTGATCCTTGCAGGCCAGGCCGAGGGACCCCAGTGGTGCATGAATCCATGCACTGGGCCTCTCATTATGAATAAAGCTTCAATAAACATTGAAGGCTAAATCTTTTAATGTATGATTGTTTTCACTTGTCTTGGGTAAATACCTATGAATGGGACTGCTGGGTTGTATAGTAAATGTGTATTTATGTAATCTTTTAAGATACAAAATGTTTCTGAAGGTGGCTAGATTACTTTGCATTTCTAAAAACAATGTATGAGTTCTACTTGCTCCATGGAGATATCAGAGCCTGATACTGGTGATCTTTTCATTTTCGTGACTTCAGTGGATGTGTAGTGTTTCCCACTGAGGTTTTAATTTGCACTGCCCTGAGGGTTAATTCTGTTGAGTATCTTTTATGTGCTTATTTGACATTAAAAAAGTTTTTGGTATAAGTTTCTATTCAAATATTTTGCCCATTAAAAAACAACCAGGATGTTTGTCTTTTTACTATTGAGTTACAAGAGTTCTTTATGAATTTACGATGTAAGTCCTTTGTAGATATATTTATTGCCAATTTTTTCTCAATCTGTGGCATACCTTTTTATTTTATTAACAGTATCTTGACAAGCAGTCATTTTTCATGTATTAGTTGCTTCTTTATACAGTGTGTGTGTTTTTGTGATGTAGGACCATTTTTGCTTATTTTAAGTTGGCAAACAGTTTCTCTAATGTTTTGCTTTAGAAAATTTAACTTTTGAATTAGATCCATGATGACACATTTGGTGTTATTTTTGGGTCTGGTGAATGTAAAGGTCAAAGTTCATTTCCCCCACATGTGTATTTTGGTGTTCTGGCATTATTTTGTTGAAAAAAACTATCACTTCCCTATTGAATTACCTATGTACTTTTGTTAAAAATGAAGTGACCATTATGTGTGGATTTATTTGTACTTAGTTCCAATGATACATACTTCTCTCTTTATGCCAAAACTACACTGTCTTGATTAGTGTAGCTATAAGTCTTGAAGTAAGACAGCAGAGACTCCAAATAGCTCTTTTTAGTAAAAAGTGATCTGGCTATTTTATTTTAGGTCCTCAGGTTTCCACATAAATTTTACATTTAGGCTGTCAATTTTTACACTGAGCCTAATGGGGTTTTTATTAGAATTTCTTTGAACCTATAGATAGATCCCTTTGGTAGAAGTGATCCCTTAAAAATACTGAGTTTTGCTGAAACCGGTTTGGCTCAGTGGATAGAGCGTCGGTCTGCGGACTGAAAAGTCCCAGGTTCGATTCTGGTCAAGGGCATGTACATTGGTTGTGGGAACATCTCCAGTAGGGGGTATGCAGGAGGCAGCTGGTCGATGTTTCTCTCTCTCATCAACGTTTCTAGCTCTCTATCCCTCTCCCATACTATCTGTGGAAAATCAATAAAATATATATTTAAAAAAAAATACTGAGCTTTCTGCTCTAGCTAGTTTGGCTCAGTGGACAGAGGGTCAGCTGGGTCCTGGCTTCAATTCCAGTCAAGGGCACATACTGGTAGCAGCTTGATTCCTAATGTGGGAGGCAAACAATTGAAGTGTCTCTCACATAGATGTTTCTCTCTCTCCCCTGCCTTTCCACTCTCTCTAAAAAAAAAAAAAAATGAAAAAAATACCCTTGGGTGAGGATTAATGAAAAAAATAAAATCCTGAGTTTTCCCACCATTGCTGGTGTGGCACAGTTGGTTGTCCCACACACAGGAAGGTTGCTGGCTTGATCCTGGGTGTGGGAGGGACAGACATTGTAGGAGACAACCTCCAAAGATGTTTCTATCTCTCTCCTCGTATAAAAATTAACTATTAAAAAAAAATACTGAGAACTAAGATGGCGGCATTAGGTACTTGCTGCCTCTCACAACCACAACAAAATAACAACTAAAAGGCAGAACTACCACCACCCAGGACCACGGGAAAGCTGGCTAAGTGGAAGTTCAACAACTAGAGAGGTGAAGAAAGCACATTGAGACTGGTAAGAGGTGCTGAGGCACAGAAAGTGCTGGCACCTGGATGTGCTGCTCTTTTAATCAGGAGGGAGATACAAGCTCCCACTGCCTCTCAACTCCAGATCCGGGTGAGACTCTGGGGGACCCGGCACACACGGGGAGAAACTGGACTGTCTGACATCAGGACAGGAATGCAAGGTCAGCTTTCTCTCACAGGTGCTGGCAGTGATCATAGTTCCTGCAATGGGACGTGGGATGTGGGGACACGGGGACCTCTCCAGTGCAGGGCTGACTGGCAGCCATTGCTGTTTGCTCCACCCTGGTGATTCCCAGAGACCCTGCCCCACCCAATTTAAAACAACCCCACTCAAGCTGTACGCATTGGCTTTTGCATATGAGTAGCCTGTCCTTTCTCTGCCTAAAACCTGTCAAACTGCAGCTGGGTCAGAGCCCCAGAGCTTCCAAGTGAAGGCCCTAGGCCCGGCAGCAGTAGCCTGCCTTGCTTCACAGCTGAGCCCCATCTGGGCACTTCCAAGCCCCATACAAAGAGGAGGAATCTGCAGATCTCTTTGTAGCTCCTGCTGGGTGGCCCCAGACAGTGGCTGACCATGCATCTCCTTGGGGATCCAAGAGCCAGTGTACCAGTGGTCAGTGTGAGACCATGCTGGGCTATAACTCTTCACATCCATAAGAGTCACACTCAAGGGGAAGACTCAGTGAACACCAAATCCCCACTGAAGCAAGTCCTGCCCCATAAGGGTGTCTCCTTTGCAACAGATCTTCCAATGTAGACATAGCTGGTCCTCACAGCCAACTGGCCTGGAGGTCAATTCCTCCCAGTGACACCAACAACAATCAAGGCTCAACTACAACAAGACTGTGCACGCAGCCCACAAAGGGGTGCACCAAGAGTGTCCACCTCAGGTGATTGGGGAGGCCGATCCACTGGGCCCTATAGGATAGCAACCACACAAGGCCACTCTATCAACTCAAGGAGACTTAGCAGGTATTCAGTAGATAGAAACAAATACAGGCAAGCAGCCAAAATGTGGAGACAAAGAAACAAGTCACAAATAAAAGAAATGGATGAAAACAAAATACCACAGTTATAAGGTTACTTAAGAATTTTCTAGAAACCTCCAAGATATTTAGTGAGACCTTCAAGGATATGGAAAAGGACCAATCAGAAATTAAGCATATACTGACTGAAATAAAATAATAACATACAAAGATACCAACAGTAGATTAGAGGATTGCAGGAATCAACTAAAATATTTGAACTACGAAGAAGCAAAAAACACCCAACTGGAAAAGAAAAAAGAATCCAAAAAATGAAGATAGTGTAAGGAGCCTCTGAGACAACTTCAAGTGTAACAACAGCTGAATTAGGGGGGTGCCAGAAGAAGAGAGAGAGGAAGATACTGAAAACCTCTTTGAAGAAATAATGAGAGAAAACTTCCCCTACCTGGTTAAAGAAATAGATTTGCAAGTCCAAGAAGTACAGAGAACACCAAACAAGAGAAATCCAGAGAGGACCACACCAAGACACATCATAATTAAAATGCTAAGGGCTAAAGACAAAGAGATAATCTTAAAAGCAGCAAGAGAAAAACAATTAGTTACCTACAAGAGAGCACCCATACAACTGTCAGCTGATTTCTCAACAGAAACTATGCAGGCCAGATGGGAGTGGCAGGAAATATTCAAAGTGATGAATAGCAAGAACCTACAACCAAGATTACTCTACCCAGCAAAGCTATCATTCAGAGTTGAAAGTCAGATAAAGAGATTCACAGACAAGAAAATGCTAAAGAAAAAAAGAAGAAAAAAAAAAAGCTAAAGGAGTTCATCACCACCAAACCAAAGGGTAAAGATAAAAAAGTATGAACAACAAAGTGACAACAAATACATATGTATCAAAAAGTAAATCTAAAAATCAAATGAATAAAAAACCTGATGAACAGAACAAACTGGTGAATGGAGTAGAATCAGAGTCATGGAAAGGAGAAGACTGACAATTCTCGGAGAAAGGGGTTGTGGTGGGTGGGGGAAGAGATTGGACAAAGAGCTTACACCTATGGACGAGGTCAGTGGGGCTGGAAGGAGGCCTGGGAGATAAATGGAATATCCTACCTAATAAAGAGATATGCAAATTGACCATCACTCTGCTACACCCGCCAGCCATGCCCACTAGCCAATCAGAGCGAGTATTTAAATAAACCCAATCAAGATGGCTACAGCCACAGAGAGCAGGAGGGAGCCTTGGGTTTCCCAGGCAACAAAGAAAGACAACCTTTCCACCTGCCCTTGCTGGCCTAAACCTCCACTCAGGGCTACAAAGTTTCAATTATAGAAGGTAAACAAATCCAAACGGAAATGGTGGCAGCCATGGAGCTGGAAAGAGTGGGAGGCTAGATGTGTCCCCAGCAATGGAGGAAGCAAAGCTTTTCACACACCCTAGCTATAAAATTTCAATTATAAAAGATACATGAACCCCAAAAGAAATGGCTGCTGGCCACGGAGGGAGCAGGAGACTTGGCTCCGCTCCAGGCTACAAAGTTTCAATTATAGAAAGTAAATTAATTACAGATAACAGGGCCTCTGCTTAAGTTGCCAGGGGCCATGGCCACTCTGCAACCACCACAGGACCCTCACTCAGGCCACCCCACGCCCCAAGGGAACCCCCACCCTGATCCGGGACACCCTTCAGGGCAAACCAGCTGGCCCCCACCCATGCACCAGGCCTCTATCCTATCTAATAAAAGAGTAATATGCAGATTGACCATCACTCCAACACACAAGATGGCTGCCCCCATGTGGACACAAGATGGCCACCACAAGATGGCCAACAGGGGAAGGCAGTTGAGAGGGACCAGGCCTGTAAGGGAGGGCAGTTGGAGGCAATCAACACTGTAGCGGAGGGCAGTTAGGGGTTACCAAGTTGGCAGAGGAGGGGAGATGGGGCAAACAGGCTGGCAGGGGAGCAGTTAGACATCAATCAGGCTGGCAGGCAGAAGTGGTTAGGGACAATTAGGAAGGCAGGCAGGCAAGCAGTTGGGAGCCAGCAGTCCTGGATTGTGAGAGGGGTCCCAGAATAGAGAGTGCAGGTTGGACTGAGGGATACCATTTTGCCCCCATGCATGAATTGCGTGCACCAGGCCTCTAGTCTGTAATAATCTGAACAATAAAGATTTTAAAAATAAATAAAAATAAAAACATTGAAAATGAATAGATCAGTGGATAAAAAAATTCATGAACATGACAGGTCTTTATATTTATCTAGATCTTTAATTTCTCTCAGCAATGTTTTACATATCTTTCTAATCTTAGGTCTTACACATATTTTGTTAACACAACCTTGTCTTTTCTGTGGGCTTTTTTTTTTATGCCACTGTAACTGACATTTAAAAAATTTCATTGTTCACTGCTAGTAAATAGAACTGAGTTTTGTATATCAAACATTTATCCTGAAACCTTTACTAATTTTACTTATTAGTTCCAACAGCTTATTAGTTCTAAAATTCTTTAGGATTTTCTGCATACATGAGCATGTTGTTTGTGAATAAAAGCAGTTTTACTTCTGTCTCTCATCAATTTTTAATCTCCCCCACTGTCTACACAGATTTTTCCCCCTAATTAAAATTTTAAGGAAAATGGACAATTTCATAAATTTCCTCCAAATCAATTTATTCAGGAAGACTTTGATTGCTGACGATTTCATTAAGATATAATGTACTGCCTGGCCAGTGTTGCTCAATGGTTGAGTATCATCCTATGAACCAGGAGGTCAGTTTGATTTCAGGTTGGGTATATTCCCAGATTATGGGCTCTGATCCCCAGTGTGGGGCATGCAGGAGGTAGCCGATCAATAATTCTTTCTCATCACTGAGGTTTTCATCTCTCCCTCCTTCTCTAAAATCAACAAAAATATATATTTTTAAAAGGATATAATATACTGTCCATCTTTCTTAAGCTCTTTTGGGAACTATTTATCATTTCCTTACAGACATCTGAAGTTCTCAATTTCAGCTTATTTTTACCAGAAAAGAATCTTGAAGCAATAGAGAATTGTTGTAATCTATACTTCTGAACTTTGCAATTATAGACAATTTTGGTCTGAGTCAATGATTTGCTTCTCAACCAAATACGAGAGCAATTATTTCTGACAGCTTTTAAAATGAGCAATATAATTCCATGTAAGAAGAGATGTTCAAAAATATTATCTTAGCTATGCTCTTTTAAATTATTCTGTTGTGAACTTATACTAAAGACAAAATAGTGTAAAAATGTTGAAGGAGTAAGGCACTTTTCAGTTGCTCTATAATAACTTGCTGACTACTTCTCTGTGCCCTACACTGGTTAGCAGAAGTGCAGGAGACAGTCATGGTCCTCAATCAATTGTTGTGGATGATGGGAGTCAGCAAAGGCTTCCTAGAGAAAGTGACATCTGACTCAAAACCTCAAGATGAACAGGAATTAGCCAGACAAATAAGTGTGGAAAGGAAGAAGCAAGATTGTGGCAAAAGGAACAAAATGTTCAAATTCTCAAGGTCAAGAAAGCCTAGAATTTGTTATCATGAGTTCAAAAAATGTGATAGATACTATTATACAGGAGGCATAGAGTTGCTTCAAGTTATTTCAAGGGTAAACAGAATTAAAATAAATTTGTAATAAAGACTAAGTTGGCAGAGGGAAGCCAAGTCATAGAAAAGAGGCTGAAACATTAGACAGAAGGCCATAGCTTACATGGAAGAGACAGAGCAGGTAAAGACGAGTTCCTGGTTTGAGCAATGAGTAGACAGTGGCACCATTTACCACGATAAAGAACACAACAATCACGTAGCAAAGAAAAATAAATAGGAAAAAGTGTTTCCTTTCTTTTTTCTTGGTATCTATCGAGAACGAGACTATTGCAGTTCTTCACCTTCAGCACTTAATTCTACGGAATTCTTTCCTGCATATTGGAGAACGGTTCGCAGCAGCTCTGACCTCCAAAACAAGGCCTATCCCGACACAGCTTTGGGCTCTTATTACCGTATCTCTGGGCCTTAAGTAAATGAGAAGACATTAATGTATCTATAAAAATAGTTCTTGCAGGCACGCTTTACTGTAACTTTCTTGAATACATGTGAATGATGTGACTAAAATAGGGGAGAAAAAGAACTGCTTAAAGTTAAATTAGAATTGTAACATATCCTTTCTTTAAATTTGACAACTTAATCTTTACTAAAATCCCAGGAGAAAGTTGCTAATTTTTAATGAGAAAACTGACAATATTCCTAAAACGTAAACAACAGAGAATATCTCACGTCTCACCTGCAGCTGCGGGGTTTATCAGTCCTGCAGAACCACTGCTCGAGATCTGTGCGGGAGCCTGGCCTAGCCCAGGGGCAGGAGTTCCTAGCCGAGGAAACTGCTGAGAACTCATTTCCACCTGCAGTACACACAGTCACATGGTTATTACTGGGTTCTTAGATTAAAATCTAAAAAGAAAAATTAAAGCATCTTTGGTACCTGTATCTCCCCTCAGAAACAATTACTGCAGCATTATTCATCTGTAACAATTACTTGTGATCAATATACAGTGCAGAAATTATCTAAATTCTGTAATTTTGGATGTACCTAAGTTTAATTAATAGCAAGGTCGTTTACGTGTTGTTGGGGGATACTGGCCCTCCACAAATATTTTTTAGGGTTGCCACGCTGAAACACCTGAATCCTGCCTAGCAGCCACAATACGCTAACACCGTACGTGCTATCTTGTGCCCCTCACAAGGGAGCAGAAGGGGTCGGAAGGAGATGCCCTGTCCTCAGAAAGAATCAGAAACCTCACCCTAAGACCCGACCCAAAAGGAATTCCCAAGAGCTTTTCTCCTTTTCACACCCCCCAGAGCCGGAGGGACCGGGGGCCTCCACGCCCTCTCTAAAACGTACTCTCTGGCCCCTCCGAGCCAAGCTCTCGGACGTCCCTATTCGCCCCAACCCCACTCCCGGCCCCGCGGAGATGGGAGGACAGCTCCCAGACACCTCGGGCCTCCGAGGCTACGTGGAGCGGGAGCCCACGCCCGGGACCCCGGGACAGCCGCGGTCTCTACCTGCGGCCGCCGCCCGCCGCCCCCGCCAGCATCTCGCCGGGCTCGGGGGGCCGCGGAGGGCCCATCACGGCGGCAGCGCGGGGCTCCGGGTCGCAGACGGGACTCAACGAGTGCGCTTCGGACTCGACCGCGTCCAGCCCTCCGCTCGCTCACCGCGGAGCCGGGCCGCCCGGCCCGCGCCGCGCCGACGGGGGTTCCAGCCCTTTCCCCGAACCTGCCCCCAACACCCCTGCCCGTCCATTGGCCCCGGGACGGCGCGTCACCAAGGCTGGCACCAATCCGCCGCGCCCTGCGCGGTCAGGTCCCGCCCGCCGAATGCCAGCCAATCCGGCGCGAGCCTGGCCGTGGCAGTCCCAGCCCCGCGAGGCGGAGCCAATGACAGGGGAAGACGGGCACTCCGGCGCGGGGGGCGGAGAGCCGGAGGCCTCGCCTCCGCCGGGGTCTAAAAGCGGCGGGCGCAGGGCCCGGATGTGGAGAGTCACTTTAAACTGCTCCTGGAGCCAAACTCCCAGGCTGCCCGCCCGCCCGCCCCGCCGCCCGCTTCCTCGCCAAGGCCCAGGCCCACCCGAATCGACCCGGCGCCTTTCCCCTCTGGCTGCAGGACGCCGGGTCCGCCCGCCGAGCCCAGCTCGCCACACAGCCTGGGCCCAAGCCACTGGGGACAGGGCACCGCTGCCCTTCCCCGGGGACGCGCAGCGGGACGGACGTTGCAGCCCGGCTCGGCCGCCCCGCCCCCTCGTCTCCTCCCCCCTTCGCCCCTCCGTTCCCGGCGCCCGTCCCGCCATTACTTGGGCGCTGCACCGAGTGGTCGCCGCGCAGCCTCGAGCTCGTTCCCGGGTGCTCGCAGCTTTGGGGCCCACGTCTTTGGCCCCGGACCCTCTGCTGCAGCCGCCGCCCCCGCCGCCGCCGGGGCGCAAGCACTCTGTCCCCCACCACTTAGCCTAGCGCCGCTGCTTCCGCCGCTGTAACGAGCACCCCACCTAGTGGCTGGGGCAGGCCCCGCCCTCCTCCGGGGAGCCAATCACCGCAAGGGTGAGCGAGAGGGAGGGCGGGTCTGCCCTCGGGGCCGCGAAGGCCGGCGGGAAATGTAGTCCCCGACTCTGGGAGGCGGGCTTGGGCGGGGCCTCCCGGCGGTTCAGCAGCGGCCTAAGGCCCGCCTCGGGGTTCAGGGTTGGTTCTGGCCTTTCCTTTGCGCGTTAAGGAGGGAGAGTGGATCCCGCCCTTTTGCTCCTGTCCAGGCACTAGCTTTCATTTTCCCCCCGGGGAGTGCGGCGCGGGAGCCGGGTGAGGGAGGCCTGCCGCAGCGGAGAAGGGACCAAGGGCTTTCCCGAAGAGGCTGCCTTCCCGCGCTGCTTGTGGCACTGATGCCGCCACCGAAGGCCACAGACGGCAAAGCCGATCTGGGACCGAGTCGTTTTGCCCGCTCTGGTGAAGTCCCGGCTCGGACAGCGTTTCTGGCGCGGACTGCGCTGCACCTGCTGTCTCCAGATTACGAGGAAGCGAAGGGGATGGTATTGTTGGGTTGGGCGGTGGGGAGGGGTGCAGTGTGGGAGTTCATATCCGTGAAAAGTCTCAGCCAAAGCTGCTGAAGCTGGATTTGGGTCTGATAATAAACATGACGTCCCCCTGCTTCACAGGTGGTCATCCAGACCTGGAGCTTGTCCCTGCGTCCTATCCTGCCTGCCCCGCTGCCTGGATACCTGCTGGGACGAGTCTCAGCATCCCTCCTTCCCCAAGCCTTCTCCTTCCGCACTTTCTTCCCTTACCGAATTTCTTCCGAAATAACTGCTGTAATGCACTTCAGCCTCCTTTCTCCTCCAGGCAGGCTCCACACTGGATGGATTCTGCTTCCACCCTTCTTAAAATGCCCTCTGCCCCCCAAATCTGCAGGCGACTTGCTCAACTTCTCACGCTGTCTAGTTTATGGTATTTCTGCTTAAAACGTTCTCCCCTTGGCCTCTGTATCCACCCTTTTTCCTGGTTCTCCTCTTATCCCTACCAATCTCCACTATACCTTCTTCACAAAAACTGTGTAGCATTCTCCAGCCCTCTTTTACAATGCTGTACTATCTTCCTAGCTGGTTAAATGCACTCTCAGTTCCAAATATTGATCTTGAAAATAATTTAAAAATGTATCTACATGGTAGTGAGTTTTACACCTACAGTTCCACCTGCTGCCCCTGAAATGTAACATATCGATCACCTTTATTAATTTGCTTCATCTCTACTCCTCCTGATGTCTGGGTTTGGTTAATGGCATCGCCATCCTTTCTGCCTTTAGTTTCATTTTGTTTTTACTCTTTCATCTTACAGAGTCATCATATGTACCTCTCTACCCCCTTTCCATCCCTTCCTTGAGTCACACTTAAAAAAAAAAAATATATATATATATATATATATATATATACTTTTTTTTATTTCAGAGAGGAAGGGATGAGGAGATAGAAACATCAATGATGAGCATCATTGATTGACTGCCTCTTGCACAGTCCCTGCTGGAGATCAAGCCCACAACCCCGGGCACCGCTGGCCAACGCTCTATCCACTGAGCCAGACCAGCTGGGGCTTGGGTCATACTTTCATTATTGCTTGTGTAGATTACAGGAGTGCTGCCTCTACTCAACTCTCTTCCTACCCACAATCTGTTCTCCACACAGTTTTTTTCTAAAACATTAATCTGAGTCCTTTTCATCCACGATATTCTAATAAATTTAGAATATATTCCAAATTTCTAATCCCAGTATTCAAAGGCCTTAATAGTTTAGCTTCTCTCACCTCTCCAAACATTGGATCTCAGCAATAGTTCCACCAATTCACAGTTTGGCTCTGGGGTTTTGCCAAAGCCTGAAGTGCCTTGTATTTATTTTTTTAAAGGAGAACCAAAGAGAAATTTCATCTCTTTTTAAAAAATATATATTTTAGCCAAACCCGGTTTGGCTCAATGGATAGAGCATCAGCCTGCGGACTGAAAAGTCCCAGGTTCGATTCCGGTCTAGGGCATGTACCTTGGTTGCGGGCACATCCCCGGTAGGGGGTGTGCAAGAGGCAGCTGATTGATGATTCTCTCTCATCGATGTTTCTAACTCTCTATCCCTAGAGTTAGAAACATCGATGAGAGAGAAATACCGACCAGCTCCCTCCTGCACACCCTCTACCGGGGATATACCCGCGACCAATGTACATGCCTTTGACCGGAATCGAACCTGGGACCTTTCAGTCCACAGCTGATGCTCTATCCACTGAGCCAAACCGGTTTTGGCTGAAGTGCCTTTTATTGACCTCAACTGAGGGGAAAGCCTCAGTCCTATTGGTTGAAATAGGATTACAGAAAGCCCTTTAGAGGCTCAGATGGCAGACAGGCAGCTCAGTACAGAAGCAGGTAGTTCATTCAGTGCAGGCTTCTCCCTGGAGTACAGTGTGTAGGACAGGCCCAGTGTGGAAATGGCTTTTTTAAATTCTTATTATTTGAGCCTAGTTAGCCACCAGGAGCCCTTCTTAGTACATATCTTCCTCAGGGGCCACAAAAGAAAATTATATTTTCTAAGAAACCTTCCTTGAATTCCTTTCCACACCTGCTGGATACTTCCATGGAACTACTTCAGTATGTTTTACTCTTACTCTGTTCGCTTGTAGTAGGTGGAGAAATTACTCATCTTCATATCTCCCATCAACAGGAAGGATCACTAAGTACTGAGTGTGATGACAAGCACATCATAGTACATGGATAAAATGTGAGTTTACCTCAGTTACTAGAGACAATCTCTGCTGCTATATTCACCCAAGTCTTGGGCCCTCCCACTTACAGGAAAATAGATGTTTCATCCATGGTTGTGTTGCTAGGATTTAGAATTCCCATCCATTGAACTTGGTGTTCTGAAGACAATCTCCTTGTGTCCTAGCCATGCTGAACCTTTCTCACTTTGCAAGTATTCAAGTTTGTGGCCAGTTTCAGTGGTTTATTACTATTTTGAATTTTTTAAGAAAATAATGTTCACACAAGATAGTTTGGATGTATTGAGCAAAGACACCAAAGGCACCACATCTAATGGTTGGTTCCCTAGATAAAGGCAAACAACTTTTGTGGTTTTTTTTTTTTAATATTTTATTGATATATTACAGAGAGGAAGGGAGAGAGATAGAGAAACGTTGATGAGAGAGAAACATCAACCAGCTGCCTCTTGTACACCCCCTACTGGGGAATGTGCCCACAACCAAGGTACATGCCCTTGACCAGAATCGAACCCGGGACCTTTCAGTCTGCAGACTGATGCTCTACCACTGAGCCAAACCGGTTTCAGTTTGTGGGGGTTTTTTAAGTCCAGACACCACCGTTGGTCAACTCCCTAACTAGGGAACATAAAATGAGAATACCGTTACTTACCTCAATCTGATTGTATCGGTTAAATGAGCAACACATATAAAGGTTATGAAACTTGAACTTGCTTACATCTGCTGTTTTTATAACCTTCATCTGTTTATTACCCAGATCACGCTCAGCATCTGTCTCCTCCAAGCACCACATTCTGTACCACTGTTCCTATCCCAAATGTACATATGCTAGTTGTGGCGACAGACCCTAAATGACCTCACATGATTCCTCTCCTGGTGTTCACGCCTTTATATAATTCCTTTTCCTTGAATGTAGGCAGGACCTGTGATCTTATCTAACCAATATACTGTGGCAAAAATGATGGGATGTCACTTCCTGTGTTGTATCATAAATCAGCAAATGAGATTCAAGACACCTTAATAAGCCAATTAATTAGGAGTTGCTTATTGCACACTGCCCAGAGGGAGGTGTCTCTTCCAAATCTCTGAGCCCCACATACAGGAAGTTTCTTGTATTTATATTTTTCAAGCCTTTGTTTGCAGAGACAACTTGTAACCATGAGTATCATATATTATATCTATCTATACACATCTATAACCTTGAGTATCATATCTATAAAGGCACCTGGCATCAATATCAGCATATCAGTTAGATGGCTAGCTTGTAAGGTCAGACAGTTAAGTTTATCTTTTTCTATTATTTGAACTAAGAACAAAATCATAGAATAAGAGACTGTGACAGAGTTTACAATGACAGAGTTTACAGGACAAGGGATTACCTAACAATAACAGAATTTCAAACAGCAGTTTTATATACAAGATGGAGGTTACTATGCCTCACCTGGGACATGTTACATCACATAAGACTGTCTTGCTGCCAGACTAGAGACTCTCCTGCTTGGCCTAATGAAGCAGCTCTGTGGCTCACATGGCGAGGACTGCAGCTGGCCTGTAGCAACTCCAAGAACCCTCCAAGAGTTAGGGTGGCTCCAGCTAAGCACTGGCAAGAGGCTGGACCCTAATTTTACACATCAAGGAAATGAATTCTGACAATAATCTGAGTGAGCTTGGAAGCTGATTCTTTCATAGTTGAGCTTCCAGAGGAAAACCTAGTCTAGCTGACACCTTAACTACATACAGCCTGTGATACCTGGGCAGAGGACTGAGCTAAGATAGGCCTGAACTCTTGAACACACATACTATGAGCTAAGAAATGTGTGTTGTTTTAAGATGTTAATTTTGCGGTGAGAAGGCGGGGCCAGCTCCCAATTCCATTTTGTGCTGTGAGGCAACTCCCTGTGTAACTGGACCCTAGTCCTAACCCAACCAATCCGGGTCAGCCAAACCACCCCTATAAAACCCATTGATATGTTGAATTCTTCCTCTCTCCTGCCACGCTGTTGCTGGTGTAAGTGGGCCGGAGCTCAGACTAGTCCGAAATAAATACAGGCTTTCTGTAATTGCATCATATGCAGCTCCCTGGTAGGTAGTCTTTGGAGATCATGATACTTGGGCACAACATTTGGGGGCTCATCTGGGATTTTCCCTGATACCCAAGACCCTGAGGGACACCAAATCCAGAGAGCCTCTCTGGCCTCGGTACAAGTGTGTGGTGTGTGTGTCTATGTGCTTGTTAGCTGGCTCTGAAGGGATCCCTGTGCCAAGCACCTGAAAGGTCTAGTGGACACACTATTGAAGACCACGGGCTGGAGAGATCAGAAGACGTTTTGATCCTCCTTTAGGAGGGACATAGGATTCCCTCTCAGGACAAGGTAGTCAGCGTGAGGCCATTGTTTAGGGCAGTCAGCATTGAGTTAAAAGGCTGTTCTTAGGGCCCCCCTGTCTGTTCCTGTGTCCTTTTTATGTTTGTATAAGTAAGGGTTTCAATTTGCTATAAAAACTTAAATCTAAATGTATTGAATTGTTATAATACTGAAGGTGTTGATGTGGGGAGTTCTTTTGTTGGCTGTTGTGATTTTCTGTGTTATTTTATGGACTCACTGTATAGATGTTATGGGACAGACTCAGATTACTCCTTTGAGCATTGTGATTAATCATTTTCAGGAAGTAGAGGAAAGAGCTAACGATTTTAGTATGGAAGTCCAGAAGAATGAATGGCAGACTTGTTGTTCTAATGAGTGGCCAGCTTTCAATGTTGGATGGCCACCAGAGGGAACATTCGATCTCCATACCATTTTCCGGGTCTGGAGTGTCATCATCTCTCAACCCAAACTGGGTTACCCTGATCAGGTCCCATACATAATCACATGGCAGGACCTTGTGGAGAACCCACCCTTTTGGCTTAAGCCCTTTGTGGCTCCGCGCCCCTTGGAGCCAGAACCTATTTTTGCCTTACAGGGAATGGAGAGGACAGAGGAGAAGAAAATCACCCTGCCGTCGGCACCCCCCTACTCTGTTTTGCAGGGGGGAACTGAAGAAGAATTAATTTTTCCTCCCCCGTATCAGTTCCCTAGGGTGTCGGAGGAGGGACCTGACCCTCCTCCATTAAGGGAAGCAGATGCCACGAGGAGAGCGGGAAGCCCGCTCAAAGAGCCCAGACAAAGAGCCCAGAGGGAACCACTCGCCTTCATCACCGACTCCACTGTTAAGACTTTACCCCTGCGAGCCACTGGTCCCCCAGCGGGGAGGGGCGATCAGCCCCATCACTACTGGCCTTTCACCACTAGCAATCTCTATAATTGGAAAGCTCAAAATCCTAAGTTTTCTGAGAATCCAGCAGGGCTTATTAATCTGTTGGATTCTGTCATTTTTACCCATCAGCCAACCTGGGACAACTGCCAGCAGCTTCTGCAGGTCCTGTTCACCACCGAGGAGAGGGAGAGGATCCTTAATGAGGCCCGGAAGCTGGTTCCGGGCATGGATGGGAATCCTACCACCAACCAGGCTCAGATAGATACCTCTTTTCCTCTGACGAGGCCTGAATGGAATTTCAGCACAGCAGAAGGTAAGGAGAGGCTCCGGGTCTACCGCCAGGCTCTAATGGGGGGTCTCCGGGCGGCTACCAGAAAGCCGACTAATCTGGCTAAGGTAGGGAGTGTACAGCAGGAGAAAGATGAATCTCCAGCAGCTTTTTTTAGAGCGGATCATGGAAGCATTTCGCACCTATACCCCCATGGACCCAGAGGCTCCAGGGAGTGAGGCAGCTGCTATTATAGCCTTTGTAAACCAGCCTGCTGCAGATATTAGGAGAAAACTGCAAAGAGCAGATAGACTGGGAGAGAAGAGTCTGCAGGACGTGTTGGCGGTAGCTGAAAAGGTGTACAATAACCAGAGCCCCCTGAAGATAAACAGGCTCGCAGGCAGACCCGAGACCTGGCTAGGATCCTGTTGGCTATCACTACGGACTTCCCTGAGAAACGGGACCTCCGCCTCCGACAGCGTGTGAGCGATCAAAAGAAGGGTAAGGAGACCTCTGGGGAAGGGATGTGGAGACTGCAGAAGGATCAATGTGCATACTGCAAGAAGATAGGGCATTGGGCTCGAGAATGTCCTAAGAGAGACAGTGCGAAGGGGAGCAAGACAGACCAAGTAAAGGTCTTGGAGCTTGATGAACTAAGTGAGTAGGGGAGTCAGGGTTCGGACCCCCTCCCCGAGCCCAGGGTAACTCTTAGAGTGGAGGGGACCCCTGTTGATTTTCTTGTTGACACCGGAGTGCAGCATTCGGTCCTCTGTACTCCACAAGGAAAACTAGCTAGCAAAAAGTCCTGGGTGCAAGGGGCAACTGGTATGAACCAGTATTCATGGACTACCCGAAGAACAGTGGATCTAGAGATGGGCCGGGTAACCCACTCCTTCATGGTAATACTGGAATGCCCCTACCCACTGCTAGGACGGGACTTACTGACCAAGATTGGAGCTCAGATAACTTTCAGACAAGGGGGCCTCGGGTCACCGATGGCATGGCCACCCCGTCCACGTTCTGACTCTGAAGCTAGAGGATGAGTACCGCCTCCACCAGGAGGCGCTCCCAAGAGGGGATCACATGGACAGATGGCTACAAGAATTCCCCACAGCCTGGGCAGAGACAGGAGCGGTAGGACTAGCTGCTCACAGGACCCCAGTCCTCGTGGAGCTAAAGCCAGGGGAAGGTCCAGTAAGGATCAAACAGTACCCCATGTCTCAGGAGGCCCGGGAGGGAATTCAGCTACACATCCGGAGATTGCGGAGCCTGGGGGTGCTGGTTCCCTGCCAGTCTGCCTGGAACACCCCCCTGCGGCCGGTCAAGAAGCCTCACACAATGACTACCGACCGGTGCAAGACCTCCGGGAAGTAAATAAAAGAGTCATGGACATACACCCAACTGTCCCCAATCCATACACTCTCTTGAGCTCCCTAGCACCCTAGGTGTACTGTATTAGATTTAAAGGACGCCTTCTTCAGTCTGCCGCTAGCACCCAGAAGCCAACCCTTGTTTGCCTTTGAGTGGCATGATCCAGAGGAGGGCTACAGCGGACAACTCACCTGGACAGGACTGCCTCAGGGGTTCAAGAATTCGCCCACCATCTTTGATGAGGCGCTACACGAGGACCTGGGTGAGTACAGAAGGGAGCACCCTGGCCTCACCTACTGTACGTAGATGACATCCTGATTGCTGCCGACACGGCCGAGGACTGTGAACGAGGAACCCAGGATCTGCTGGTCACCCTGGGGGCCTTGGGGTGTCGGGCATCCTCGAAGAAGGCACAGATATGCAGGGAGAGGGTGAGTTACCTGGGGTACATCTTGGAGGGCGGACAGCGGCGGCTGTCAGATGCCAGAAAAGAAACCGTCCTAAAGATCCCCACACCCGCCTCTCCAAGAGAAGTGAGGGAATTCCCAGGGTCCACCAGTTACTGTCGTCTCTGGATTCTGGGTTTTGCTGAGATCGCCAGGCCCCTCTATGAAGCCACCAGAGAGGGGAAGGCATTTGAATGGACAGAGAAAGAGGAGACTGCCTTTAATCAGCTGAAAAGAGCCCTCTAGACGCCCCGGCTCTGGGACTGCCAGACATTACCAAGCCCTTTCACCTCTTTGTAGACGAGCCCAAAGGGGTAGCGAAGGGGGTTTTAACTCAAGCCTCGGGCCCCTGGAGCCGTCCAGTAGCTTACTTGTCTAAGAAACTGGACCCAGTGGCTGCCGGCTGGCCACCATACTTGAGGATCATTGCGGCAACAGCACTACGAGTGAGGGATGCTGACAAGCCAACTCTAGGACAAGAAATCTGGATTACAACCCCCCATGCGGTTGAGGGAGTTCTAAAACAGCCACCTGATAGGTGGATGAGTAATGCACGCATGACTCACTACCAGAGCCTCCTCCTGAACCCTCCCAGAGTGCAGTTCCGCCCCAGTGCAGCCCTCAACCCCGCAACTCTCCTGCCTGACCCCGACCTGGACGCCCCGCTACATGACTGCACCGCTCTCTTGGAACAGGTGCATGGACTCGGGAAGGACCTGAGGGACCGGCCCCTCTCAGATGCAGAGGCCACATGGTTCACCGACGGGAGCAGCTTCATGAGAAACGGGCACAGGTATGCGGGCGCGGCAGTAGTAACTGAGACTGGCACCTTGTGGGCAGAGGCTTTGCCGTCTGGAACGTCAGCCCAGCGGGCAGAGCTCATCGCCCTGACAAAGGCATTGACGCTAGGGGCCGGGAAATGACTCAGTGTCTTTACAGATAGCTGATACGCGTTTGCCACGGCTCACATCCATGGGACAATCTATCAGAAAAGGGGGCTGTTGACTGCAGAAGGAAAGACTATAAAAAATAAACAAGAAATACTCGACTTGCTAGCTGCCTTATGGCTCCCAGCCAAGTTAGCCATCATCCACTGCCCAGGACACCAGCAAGCCATCAATCCTGTAGCCAGGGGCAACCGGAAGGCTGACCAGGTGGCCAAGGAAGTAGCCCTCACTGCAGTCCCCGCACTGGCCCTGCGATTGCCAGACCCAGGGAACCCAGTTCTGCCTGATCAGCCCGGATACACCCAGGAAGAACTACAGCGAATCAAAAGCCACCCCACGACCAAGGAAGTCAGAGGCTGGTGGTATGCTCCAGACGGGAAGCTCCTGCTACCAGACCAGCTTGGGATCCCGATGTTGAAACACATACACCGATCGACTCACCTAGGGCCCCGGAAACTAAAGGATCTGGTCCGGCATGCTAAGATCAAAATTCACCAGCTGGACGCCAGAATAGACCAAATTATATCAGCCTGTCAAGTGAAAAAGGAGCCCGGCTCAGAGGAACAAAGCCAGGGGTGCACTGGGAGATTGGCTTCACTGAGGTGAGGCCGGGAAAGTGTGGCTATAAATCTCTTCTACTTTCGGTAGACACCTTGTCTGGATGGGCAGAAGCATACCCACCTAAGCATGAAACAGCCCAGATGGTCGCTAAGAAGCTACTGGAGGACATTCTACCCAGGTACGGTTTCCCAGCTATGATAGGATCGGACAACGGCCCGGCTTTCATCTCACAGGTAACACAGGCGGTAGCCAAGACTATAGGGGCAAATTGGAAATTATATTGTGCGTATAGGCCCCAGAGCTCAGGACAGGTAGAAAGAATGAACAGAACATTAAAAGAGACCCTTTCTAAACTAACCATGGAGACTGGCGGGGACTGGGTGGCTCTCCTTCCCTATGCTCTTTACCGGGTGAGGAATTCACCCTATACACAAGGCTTCACTCCCTATGAAATTATGTTTGGTAGGCCCCCGCCTATCGTCCCCAATCTTAAGGCAGAACTGCTAACTGAATTTGAAAACCAAGAAATATCTTTTTCTTTAAGAGGGCTCCAGAGGGTGCATGAGGACATTTGGCCACGCCTGCAGGCCATCTACGAGGCTGGTCAGATCCCCACGACCCACCAGTACCGGCTGGGAGACTGGATCTTTGTCAAAAGACACTGTCGGGAGACACTTGAACCACATTGGAAAGGACCATTCATCGTGGTGCTGACTATGCCCACTGCCCTCAAAGTGAACAGCATTGCGACCTGGGTCCACCACACCCATGTTTGGCCAATTGACTCCTTTATGATCCGGGAAGACTTCGCCAATCGATGGAGCATCGACCGGGACCGAGACAAACCCCCTCAAGCTCAAGTTACGGCGTAATCAACCTGCCTGATACTGGAAATTCTGTTTGCGGCCACTCTGGCTGCTGGGAGTCCTCACACTCCATACACTGGTTCGGGAGGAAAGACTCACTTCTACATGTGCCCTGGACACTCGATCCCACCGTGTAGTCTTGTGTCTCTACTGGACACATCTGGTGGACTCCCCCAAAATGTCAGATCAGGGTACCCGGAAGAAGGGACTTTATACACCCTTCAGAAGTGCAAACGGTCTCATGATTAGACCTGTTAAGTCTCAAGACAAGGGGGGGAATGAGAAGGCGGGGCCAGCTCCCGACTCCATTTTGTGCTATGAGGCAACTCCCCGTGTAACTGGACCCTAGTCCTAACCCAACCAATCAGGGTCAGCCAAACCACCCCTATAAAACCCATTGATTTCTCTCTCCCCGCCACGCTGTTGCCAGCGTAAGTGGGCCGGAGCTCGGACTAGTCCGAAATAAATACAGGCTTTCTGCAATTGCATCGGATGCGGCTCCCTGGTAGTCTTTGGGGATCATGATACTTAGGCACAACAGTGGTTATTGTTATATAGCACTAGCTAACAAATACACATAAAAATGTAGATTGGCATCTGCTGCTAGGACAGCTATTCTATAGTCTGTCTGAAAGGAAAGGTCTGTACACACTAAAAAGAATACAGATGACCAACTTCACTTCTCTCCAGAATTTGAAAGTGATGTAGCAAGATTAGAAAGCTAAAAAGCCTGAGCTCCATGAAAGCCATGAGAAAGCTGAACCAAGAATAAGCTGGAGCCATGCCAGAAAAGTGCAGCATGCAGGTCCCAGGACAATAAGCAATGGGGACAGCGGTAGAAGCTGGAAACATGAGGGACCAATTCACCAGGCAGTGGATGGGACATGAACAAACACCTCTTAAGCCAGACTGACCAGCTACTCAGTCTCTAAACTTATCAGGAACCTCATGAGTCTTAACCTACAGCCTACTCTTTATGAGACAGAACAAGCACCCATCTTTAAAGCCATGCATAATTCTTTGACAAATTCACATTAACCTGTGTGAATCTGATTGTGGTGGCCAGACACCGTGAAGTTAAAGTGTGGCATCTTTAGTTAGAGAGTGCAGAGTTGGTGAGGTGCCTGCACACCCTAGAAGGGGCCAGATGACTACCTTCTGCACTTCATTCTCTGGCTCATGATCCAAGTAGGCAGCAACAGCTCTTGCCATCTGGTCTAACACTGAGTGAACCACAGTTCAACTCTGACACTAACCACCCATTTAGCACAGGGTCCACAGGTTGAGGGCAGAGTTTCCCACAAAGCTTCTCTTACTTCAGACCCCAGCCGTAAGTCTAGTGATTCCCAGGCCACCTGCGCTCTGACTGCCTGCTATAAATGTGGGGGCGCTCACAGATTTGGAGTTACCTTATTAGCATGACAAAGATGGGCCTATCAGCCAGGAAATTCCTGACTCTGGATGCCAGGAACCCAGCCTGAAGAGGAGACAAATGATTTATTATACCACACATTAACATCTTCACTCTAGTCAGGGGCCAGGGCCAAAGAGGGCCCTGTTCCATCTCTTTGAAGACATTTACTGGAAGCTGCATGGGATATTTCACTTACAGCTCAATGACCAGAACACAGACACGGTGCTGCAAGAGAAGCTGGAAATGTAGTTTCTGTTTTTTTACCTTGAAAGCAATATGGCAATTTATCTAGCTAAAAAATTGAAGATAAAATTTTTCAGAAAGGGGAAAGGAACCAAGATGGCGGCCTAGGTAGTCTCCTAAGCTGCTGCCTCATCAACAATTTAAAAACAACAACAACAACTAAAATTGAAAAGGATCACATCAAATTGAAAACCACAGGAAAGCTGGCAGAATGAGATAGCTACAACTAGAAAGAAGGAGAAATGCCGCTGCCGCTGTGGGGTGGGAATCGGGTGGAAGGGAGCGATGGGGGAGAAAAAGGAGAAACAATTGTAATAATCTGAATAATAAAGATTTAAAATAAATAAATAAATAATGTTCCACAATAGAGAAAGAACACAAAAAAATAATTAATAAATAAGTAAATAAAGCCGCAGTGGAGCCGCCGCCGCCGCCACCAGTGAGGGAGGCCCACCAACCGAGAGCAGAGCCCTCCCCGCCCCGGGCCCAGGGATTGGGCTGCCTCTGAGCCCAGCAACCGCACCCGCAGCCTTCCCAGCCCGCCCACCGTGCTAGCGAGGGAACCAGCACAGGGCCACGGCCGTGCCTTCTGCTCACAGCCCGAGCGAGCCCTTCGCCCGTCCATCCCCCAGCTGCCAGGCCGGGACGGAGCCTCTAATGAGCCCCCAAGAGCCAGCACCAAGGCAGAGCAGACTTACTTGTGGAGCATGACAGAGGACCGAGAGGTTGTACCCAGAACACACTTTGCGGCCTGGAACTCTAAACACCTAAACCTGGGGGACTCTGAAAGCCTGAATGTGTGAAATGTGAGCAGTGGAGGATACTATAGCAGAGGCATCCAGAGCCTCCCCATTCTTCCCCCTCGTTGTCCTGCTCGCCCGCAGCAGTGGGCCCAGGCCCCCGGGGGAAAATCTAAAAGGATCCCATCAAAACCACAGGAAAGCTGGCAGAGGGGGAAATCTACAACTGAAAGAAGGAGAGGTGCCGCTGCCGCCATGTGGAGTTTAAAGCTGCAGCGGAACCACCGCTGCTGCCCGCCGCCGCCACCGCCAGTGAGGAAGGCCCACCGAGGGTGGAGCCCGCCCCGCCCCGGGCCCAGGGAGCAGGCTGCCTGGGAGCCAGGCCTCCGCGCCCGCAGACTTCCCGGCCCGCCTGCCATGCTGGCTAGGGAACCAGCGCAGGGCCTCAGCCCTGCCTTCTGCTCATGGCCCGAGCAAGGCCTTCGCCCATCTGTCCTCCCGCTGCCGGCCTGGCCGGAGCCTCTGCCGAGCCCCCGAGAGTCAGCGCCAAGGCGGAGCGGACATACACATGGAGCGTGACAGAGGACCGAGAGGTTGTACCCAAAACACTCTTTGCGGCCTGGGACTGAAAGCCTGAACGTGTGAAATCAGAGCTGTGGAGGTTGCTGGGGTGGAGTCGGCCAGAGCCTCCCCATTTTTACCCCTCATTGTCCTCCTGCTCGCCTGCACTCCAGCCCCAGGGGATCCAGGATAGGAGGGCATCAATCGACCGTCCCAGAGGGGCCCTGTGGCCCAGGGGGGACTGTGTGACCCGGGGGAGCCCTGTGCCCTGGGGGAGCAGAGAACCCCAGGGGAGCGGTGGGACCTGGGGGAGCCGTAAGCCCTGGGGGAGCTGTGGGACCCGGGGGAGCCATGTGCCCCAGGGGGGGCCGTATGTTCCAGGGGAGCTGTGGGACCCAGGGAGCCGTGTACCCCTGGAGAGCCGTGTGACCCAGGGGAGCTGTGGGACCCGGGGGAGCCGTGTGCCCCGGGAGAGCCGTGTGACCCAGGGGAGCTGTGTGACCCAGAGGAGCGGGATGACCCAGAGGAGCCGTGTGTCCCAGAGGGCCATGTGACCTGGAGAAGGAGCGGATTCTATTCAAGTTGTCCTGAGACATTTGGACAGTCTGCAGCCATTTGCTACAGAGCACTTTGTTGTATTTCCCTACAAAAACAAATGGGAGAGAGCGTCCCACTTGAAATTTATATGCGGGGGAAAAAAGGATAAGAGAAGAAAAAAATCTGAGGAACAGAATAAACTGGTGAATATAGTAGAATCAGGGGCAAAGAAGGGGAGTGGACTGATAATTATCAGGAGGATAAGGGGGTGGGGAAGCAGTGAGAGACTGGATTGAAATCGTATAACCAATGGATGAAGACAATGGGGGAGGAGAGGGGATAAGAGCAGAGGTTGGGATGGGAACTGGGTGGTAGGGAGCATTGGGGGAGAAAAAGGAGAAACAATTGTAATAATCTGAGCAATAAAGATTTATTTAAAACATAAATAAGTAAATAAAAAACAAAATTATTTGGTACCAGGAAAACCCCAAACCACCAAATCCATTATTTAGAGCAAGAGGGAAATTTAGCACAAAGAATCCCTGAAATGGATGTCTAGTACTAAAAATATCCTTAATTCTTGCCAAAACCGGTTTGGCTCAGTGGATAGAGCGTCCACTTGCGGACTGAAAGGTCCCGAGTTCAATTCCGGTCAAGGGCATGTATATTGGTTTCAGGCACATCCCCAGTGGAGGTGTGTAGGAGGCAGCTGATCGATGTTTCTAACTCTCTCTCCCTTCCTCTCTGTAAAAAAAAAAAAAAAAAAAAAAAAAAAAAAATCAATAAAATATATATATTTTTAAAAATTTTAAGAAAGAAGAAAAGACTGGCTATTCAATAGGCAATGAATGGTATTTGTATAGAACTCATGCAAAGGATAAAGAGGAACACAAAAGGTAGAAAGCTCTTTCATTTCAGCCTCTGTGGAAAGTTGAAATTCAAGGAACCAACAGCATAGTTGTGAGCAGTTTCCAAGGAAACAAATGCCAGGGTTGTGTCCTAAACTCTGGGTTTTGGCTGTTGCAGCCAGCTGCAGAGCTGAGCGTGCCCACATCAGAACTTCCTATCTGTGGGATCAGCAGAGACAGGAAAGATCATCCCCAAGTTGTAACTATGCGGAAACACTGCACAGAAACTTCATTCCTTTAATCTGGAATTTTCTCCTTCTTTCCTTTTGGTTCAAACTGGCCTTGCCTATCTTAGGAGCACCCTGAACTCAGCCACTTCCCTCTCCCTTGCACAACCAGTCCTTTAATCATCAAGACTTCAAGGCAATAAGGTTTTGGTCAGTATCAAATAATCTTCTGAACAAAGCCTCAGATCTGTTGACCACAGAAATTGAGTATTGCTGGGCTGACATCAGGACATCCCACCCTAGCACCAACCAATCAACAGAGACTGTGAGCCTAACGCCCTTAGTCACCATGATTAAGGATTTCCTCCTATATAGCCCATCCCCTGGAAGCCATAGGGAGCCAGGTCTTAGAGCAACAACTCATCTGTGACCCCAGGTTTAGCATTATTTTCTGAAAAATAAACATTTCCTTTCTGATAGATTCTCCCTTCCTCCAGTTGATGGACAGACATAAACTCCACCTGCAGCCAGACATTCCTGAGCACTGAACCACCAATCAGCACCTGCCAAATAACCTAAGCCCCCGATTCCTAAGTCCCTAGGTCCCTAATCATAGGCCTTACATGAAACCACCAATTAGTGTGTGCTGAGTGCCCTAAGCCCCATCCAGTCTCTTTCTTCCCCTTAAAAAGTGCTTGTACCCCGGCTCTCGCTCTCTTCCGCTCTCTCTCTGGAAGCAGCTGGCAGTGGTACTCTTCTCTTCAATAAAGCCTGTGTCCTGGCATCCCGGTCTCCAGCCCACCCCTCTGTTTCATCTCTCATACTGGTGCCTAAGACCCAGGTGAACGTGGAAAATCCTCTGGCTCTGCATGGTCCTGAGTTGGTTGGCCCGTTCAGAACACCTCTCAGACCCTGCCATACCAGGACATGTGGGAATCACGTTGCTTTCTTACAGTAGTCCTCAGGGTCCTGCCCCGCCCCCATTCCCTTGACCTGGAAGGGCCTCAAAGTTTCCCTGTCTACTCGGCTACACGTTCTACCTTCTACCTTCATGTTTTACGTTCTACGTTTTACGAAAGCCCAGGCGCCTAGCCAGGAAAACTCTGTTCTACTCCACGGGAAAGGTTTTGGGGTGACGACCTTGGGACCTTTTCTCATCTCTCTACAGGTTGGCTTTGAGGGAAAAGAAGGATACTTTTTATTCCCTCCCCAACTTCTCAGTGGCCCTTTCCCTCTGGTCTTGGGAACTTCTCAATCCAAACTTCCTCATGTTCCACCATCAGGTGCTCTTCTGGAAGTCCTCTTTGTGCCCTGTAACCCCTTTCTTTGTCTTCTGACTATTTATTTATTTTTTATACAGGTCTTTATTTTTTTAAATATTTTTTATTGATATTTTACAGAGAGGAAGGGAGAGAGAGAGCTAGAAACGTCGATGAGAGAGAAACATCGACCAGCTGCCCCTTGCACACCCCCTACTGGGGATGTGCCTGCAGCCAATGTACATGCCCTTGACCGGAATCGAACCCGGGACCTTTCAGTCCGCAGACCGACGCTCTACCACTGAGCCAAACCGGTTTCGGCTCTTCTGACTCTTTAGATCCAGTGGATCATTCCCCCATGTGGCTGACTCCTGCTACTTCCTTACAACCCTACACCTGTCCCTCTCTAACTAAGCACTTTTTTTCCCAGGTCAGCGCCAGAGTGCAGGAGTCCGTGGCGGACTCCGGGAGTAGTTAACTTTTTTTCCTTAACACACACTGGTCCTGCCCACTGCCCACTGCGGCCACAGCTGCAGCATGGCGGCAGAGCTTGCACGCCCCTGCGCAGCTCCTCCTGGTCCCGCCCTTGTAAGGTGTGGCATTCCTACCTCTGAGAATTCTAATCATGCTCTCCGCCTAATCTCGGCTCCTGTGGCCTCCAGCAAAGGAATACACAGGTGGTTGAATTCCTTTCTCACTCTCTGGTATCTCAAATTTAACCAGCAGCTGCAGAGCTCAAATCCTGAGAACCTGAGCTCCAAACAGCTAAATATGATTTCTGTTTTGGGTTGCTCTTCCCTTGTGTACTGTGAGCAGCCTGCCGCCATGTACCTGCCGCCATCTTGGCATGGCGAGTCCTGCCCCTCTCCTCTGATTCCCATGGGGCGGCCACCATCTTGGCATGATAAGCCCTGCCCCTCTCCAGCCACGTGGTCTCTGGTAAATGGCCATCATTTTTGAGCCAGTAAGTCCTGCCTCTGCAGGCCCGGCCTGGTGTGGCCACCCACCACTGCCGCCCTCCCCCTTCTCTTCCTCCTCCTCTACCTGAGGGAAACAGCAGTAGCTGAGGGCGTAGTCTGAGTCCACATTCCGTTCTCTATGTCCAGCCTCACAGATTGAGAGGCATCTCGGTTTCTTTTTTTCACTGACCTTTACTCATGCAACATACACCATAACTTCAGGTCCCCAAATCCCTCAAAAAGACCTCATAAACATAACCTTTAAGGTATTTAATAATAGAGATGAGGAGACCCAAATCCAACAATAAGGCGGGATCAGGCCAAGGCTGAGGCCCATTAGGAGGCCTTCCAGCTCCTAGCTACCACTCTCACGAACCCCAAACCAAGTGCTGGTCCTCCTGGGGGTAAGTCAGGGGCTAAGCCTCCTCTGGGACCACACCTCAAATGCAGCAAGGAGGACACTGAGCCAAGCCCTGCTCAAACCCGACACCCCTGCCTGGGCCCTGCCCAAGGTGGGGAGGGAAGGCCTCTGGAAATCAGACTGTCGTCTGGCTCCTCCGGGTCTGGCCTCAGCCAGTCCAGCGTGGCCACCCTCTGGATCCAGACCCCCTGGGACTGGCCACCGAAGAAGCTGCCAGGCCCTGCCAGGGCCCCACAGACTCACATCACCAGGACAGAGCCTTGGGGTATGACTGTGGTGGCAGGTAAGCTGATCTCCTTTTTAATCAACACTGGGGCCACTCATTCTGCCCTCTCTGAATTCGCTGGGATCCTTGTCCTCTCATCAGCCTCTATTATGGGGGATGATGGACAGTCTCACAGCCATTAGCTACCTCACGTCTACACTGCAGCCTACTAAATTCCCCCACTCACTCTTTTCTCATTCTAGCTCGGTGCCCGCCAGGGCTGCAGTGCCTCCCCTCATACAGCCCAGTTGTCCCAGCCGCAGTCACCTGCCTCAGTGTCACTCTCTTGACCCATAAGGCCGAGCCATTCTTGGGATCTCCTTATCTCCTCTCTCTGTAGGAAGAATGTGCCCTTTGGAACCCCAGAGGCTAGAGGACTGGCTAGCCTGGGAATGGCTGTGGAGCCTGCCCCCTCCCCTGCCCCCGACTTTTCTAAGCAAGAAAGTGAGGCTTCAGTCTCCAAGCCTGACAGGACAAGGTTTCTAGATACTTCTTAAGCTAAACCAGACTATTCACTATTGAGTCTAACCTCTTATCCAACCATCCAGGTCCCTAGCTTTCACGATTCCTTTCCTTCCTTTCCTCTCCCGCTTTCACTGCCTCAATCACTCCTCTGTCACCTCTCAGCGCCATGGTGACCACTCTCTCAGCGTGGAGTGCGGAACTGGGAAAAGGAATCTCGTGCCCTTTAGCCCACCTCTTCTTCCCACACCTTCCAGCTTGTCTCCATGATCAGGGATTTTTCTTCCTCTGTGGGGAAGACACATACTTCTATCTCCCAATCAGCTGGACAGGAGCCTGTGCTCTCATCCATCTCTCAATCCAATATAGATGCAGCCCCAATAATTAGATACCCAGATCTAATAATCTGCATCCCCAGATCTAATAATCCCTGTCCTCATATCCATCATATCTGACACAAAAGAGGAGTCCAGATTATCCCTCTCCTTCTAACCCTTGACATCACAGCAGGACTTGGAACTGCCATAGGGAGTTCTGCCTACTCTATCTACTTAACCACTGCTCTACCTACTTTGAAACCCTGTCTCAGGACCTACAAGAAACATGTGGACGCCCAGCAAGGGCAAAACTGGGAAAATAAGAACCTCACTCCCAGGGTAACCTATTCTCCCCTTTCACATCACTAGTGAGGCAACTAAAACCCCTACGCTTTCCCCCCTAATAATAACATCTAGGTCGCAGTTGTATTTCAGCTTCAAGTGCAGAAAAGCAGCAAAACCAGACAAGTAATGCTGTGGCAGCCTCAGGACCAGCTTTTACCTCCCAGGTGACTCAACAGGATCGCTCTCAAGACTTCACCGACCAATCTCTTGGGGAAATCATATTGGTGCTGCACACCCCTCAACCAGCACCTGTTTTTGGTTCACTTACCCCATGGCTCCTCCCACTATTAAGCCCACTGGTATTTATACTCTTAATTTTGTTCTTTGGCACCTGTCCCATGCATTGTTTTACTAGTCTTTTGCAGAACAGAATGCAGGTGTTAGCCAACCAGAAGGCGGGAGAGATCTATCTGGCACTATATTCGGAACTGAACACCAGAATATTTGAGACCCCAGGTAGATGCCCCCAAAGGTCACCCCCTCTCAGCTGGAAGCAGTTATGGAAGATTGAACTTCACCCCCTGACCTTGCCCAGACTCTCAATTTTTTAAAAAAAATATTACCAGAAGCCTGGAATGATAGACCCTCCATTCCTCCAGTTGATGGACATACATAAACTCCACCTGCAGCCAGACATTCCTAAGCTCTGAACCACAAATCGGCACCTGCCAAATACCTTAAGCCCCTGATTCCTAAGTCCCTAGGTCCCTAATCATGAAACAACCAATCAGCGTGTGCTGAGTGCCCTAAACCCTGTCCCCTATCCGCCCCTTAAAAGTACATGGAGCCGAAACTGGTTTGGCTCAGTGGTAGAGCATCGTTCTGCGGACTGAAAGGTCCCGGGTTCGATTCCGGTCAAGGGCATGTACCTTGGTTTCGGGCACATCCCCGGTAGGGGGTGTGCAGGAGGCAGCTGGTCGATGATTCTCTTTCTCATCGACATTTCTAGCTCTCTCTCTCTCTCTCTCTCTCTCTCTTCCTCTCTGTAAAATATCAATAAAATATATATATTTTTAAAAAAGTACATGGAGTGCTCGCTTCGGCAGCACATAAACAAAAATTGGAACGATACGGAGATTAGTATGGCCCTTGCGCAAGGATGACACACAAATTCGAGAAGCATTCCATATTTTTTAAAAAGTTAACAACAACAACAACAACAAAGTACATGGACCCCGGCCCTTGCTCTCTTCCACTCTCTCTCTCTCTCTCTCTCTCTGGAAGCAGCCGGCAGTGGTACTCTTCTCTTCAATAAAGCCTGTGTCCAGCATCCCTGTGTCCGGCTCCCTCTCGGTTTCATTTTTCACATTCTTTGCTGCAAACTCCGGTTCTCTGAGTGGGCTCTGATGAGTGCAGGTGAGCAAGACTCTTTCGTTTGGTAGCGTAGCGAGAGAAGACAATGGCGCACATCCCATAGAGCCAATAGGAAGAATGGATACTCACCTCACAGTCGACTGAGCGACAGGCACTCCACAGAGGCTGAACGTGCAGGGAAGATATGTAAATGCAGTAAAACTTCCCTACAGGGGAGTGAGGCAGAGTCAAAGGACTCATAATTTGCTGCCATTATGATGACAATGTTTTTCCGGTGAGGCCTATGTGGCGATGAAATCTCATTGAAGAACGGTTGTTCAAATGTTTGTAACAGAAGAACCATAATTGAACATTGCAGTGAGCAGCTGTTGTCCTTCTTTTTAGGAACTCCTTATCTTCCCAATCCCCCATGACATGATGACAATCCCACGGCCCTCTCCCCTGACCACAGGATGGTGTGGGCCCAGCTGGAAGAGTGAACCCTCTTCCATGAACTGGAAACTTGTATGGAGACATGCGGTGCATGGAGCCCGTCACTGTGGCAGGCAGTCCCTCAGAGTTCTGATAACCCCTGGGCTCCTGCCATTCTGAGATCTGCCCCTTCAGCTCTGCCTTTGGTTCTGGGCATTCTCTAATATATATATGAAAAAAAACCCACAAAACTCCACACATTTTTAAAAAGTGATTTCAGAAACGTGGGGAAAGGGAGAGAGAAACATCAATGATGAGTGAAAATCATTGATGGGATGCCTCTCACTCCCCCCCCCCCCCACACACACACACAGGGATTGAGTCCACAACCTGAGCATGTGCCCTGACCAGGAATCCAACTGTGACTTCCTGGTTCATAGGTTGATGCTCAAAGATGGAGCCACACCGGCCGGGCAAAAACCACAATTATTATCTTACTGTTTGCAGGCAACCATCTGATAAGAAACTTACCAGGTATCAAGTAGGCTGCTTTCTTTTCTGGAGAATCTGGAGAGAACCCATTTCCTTGCTTATTGTGGCTATTGGCAGAACTTACTTCCTTGTGGTTGTAGGACTGAGATCTGTGTTTTCCTGCTGGTCTCAGCTGAGAGTTGTTTCTAGCTTCTAGAGGCCACCCACCTTTCTTAGTCTTGGCCCCTTTCTCCACCGGTAAAGCCACCAATGCAAGTTAAGTCCCTCTCATGTTTCAAATCTCCTCTCCTCCTTTTACCTCATCTCTCTGACCAACCCAAGAAAACTTCTGTGCTTTGAGGAACTCATATGATTAAACTGGGTTATCCACTGGGATAATCCAGAATAACCTTCCCAAGGTTCATAACCTTAATTACATAAAGATTCCTTTTTGCATATAACTTCTGGGGATTAGGTTGAGGTCACCTGTGCTAAACTATTAAACTATATCTGATTAATGCCTGGGGTCTGAGGATCTAATTTTTTTAAATAAATATTTATTGCTCAGATTATTACAATTGTTCCCCCCCCCCCATAGCTCCCTTCCACCTGGTTCGTGCCCCACTCTCTGCCCTTACCTCCCCACCCCCCACCCCCGCCATTGTCCTCATCCATAGGTGTACGATTTTAATCCAGGCTCTTCCTGCACTCCCACACCCCTTTCCCCCTTATAATTATCAATCCACTCCCTTTCTTTGCCCCCGATTCTATTATATTCACCAGTTTATTCTGTTCCTCATATTTTTAATTCACTTGATTTTTAAATTCACTTGTTGATATATATGTATTTGTTGATCATAATTTTTATCTTTTTTCTTCTTCTTCCTCTTAAAGAATACCTTTCAGTATTTCATATAATACTGCTTTCATGATGATGAACTCCTTTAGCTTTTTCTTATCTGTGAAGCTCTTTATCTGCTCTTCAATTCTGAATAACTTTGCTGGATAGAGTGATCTTGGTTGTAGGTTCTCACTATTCATCACTTTGAATATTTCTTGCCACTCCCTTCTGGCCTGCAAAGTTTCTGTTGAGAAATCAGCTGATAGTCTTATGGGTGCTCCCTTATAGGTAACAAACTGCTTTTCTTACTGCTTGTAAGATTCTATTTTTGTCTTTTGCTCTTGGCATGTTAATTATGATGTGTCATGGTGTGGTCCTCTTTGTATTCCTCTTGTTTGGGGTTTTGTGCCCTTCCTAGACTTGTAAGTCTATTTCTTTCACCAGGTGGGGGAAGTTTTCTGTCATTATTTCTTCAGATAGGTTTTCAGTGTCTTGCTCTCTCTCTTCTTCTGGCACCCCCCTAACTCTGATGTTGGTACGCTTGAAGTTGTCCCAAAGGCTCCTTACATTATCTTCAACTTTCTGGATTTTCTTTTCTTCTTGCTTCTCTGTGGCCTTTGGCTCTTTGTATTCCAAATCTTTGACTTGATTCTTGTTTTCCTCCAGTCTGCTGTTGGATCTATGTATAATATTTTTTATTTCAGTCAGGGTATGTTTAATTTCTAGTTGGGTCTCATTAAATTTATCAGCCTTTTCTAGGAAATTGTTGAAAAACCTTATAACTGTGATTTTGAACTCTATATCCAGTCTTTTGTTCTCCTCCATTTCTTTCGTTTGAGATCTATTTCCTTGTCTCAGCATTTTCGCTGCTTCCCAGAGTTGGTAGGATGGCTTTGTGTGTTTGGTGTCCTATATGGCTCAGTGGGTCAGCTTCCTCAGTTACCTGAGGTACACACTCTTGGTGCTCCCCTTTGTGGACTGCATGTACAGCCTTGTTGTAGCTAAATCTTTATTTATTGTTGTTGGTATAACTGAGAGGAATTGACCTTCAGGCCAATTGGATGTGAGTATCAGCTGTGTCTACTCCAGGATACCTTCTGTATTGGAGACAGTCTTATAAGATCATACTTGCAAAATTGCAAAAGCCTCTGTGCTCAGCTTGGATGGTGCAGAGTCTCAGGGCTGAGCTTACAGCCTTGGCTTCCTGTCAGCCCTGCCCTTGTGTTCTCGCCTGAGTTTCCACCTGACCTCTGCCTTCCGAAGTTCCCCTGAGTTTTCACCTGACCATCCAAATTCCCTGTGCAAGAGCGCGGGTGCCCCATGGGCTCGCCAAGAATTGGGTTGGGTCTCTGTAGTCTGGAGCTTCTGACTCCTTCCAATATGGAGGGGCCGCAGCAACCTCTGAGGTTAGACCTCTATGTGTGCACACACTTGTGTGTGACTATAGACCCTGCCTGTTGCGGCCCCTGGCTCCCTCAGTCTCCCAGTCTCTGAGTCTCCAGGTGCCTTTATCTATAGCCTTGACTCCATCCATATGAGCCTGGGTCCATGGGGTTTTGGCCGGGGTTAGGGTTCAGTACAGTCGGAAAGGGTTCAGTGCCATCAGGACTTCCTTTCCCCTCTTGCCAGCCAGGCATTGGGCTGAACTTCCTCTCTGTGCATGCATTACCCTATCTCAGCACTTTGTGGCTCCTAATCCGATCCGTGAGCCCCTCTCCTTCTTTATAGTTGTAAATTTTCCACTCCGCCAGCTTTCCTGTGTTTTTGGATGGTGTCCATTCTGATTTTAGTTGTTGTTTTGAAATTGTTGTGCAAGGCGGCAGATTAGGTGCTTACCTAGGCTGCCATCTTGGTTCTCTATGGGGATCTAATTTCTATCCCAACTTTGCTTCTAGTCAGCTGTCTGACTCTATGTCAGACACTTCCTATCTTTGATCTAACACATCATACCAAGAGGTCAGGTCCTGGTAAGCCATGTTGGTCTGACTCAGGACACATAGAGGCATTAGGATGAACTGAGCTACCTGGAAAGCAAGACTGCTCTTGCAGAGGAGAGCCATGGGCCTTGCAGAGAATCCTGAAAGGCAGAGCAAGAGCACTGTGGTCAGGGGCTGTTGGAGACCAGGTGTAAGCTGACAGAGTCCTTGCACCCAAAGGGACTGATAAGACTCAGTTCCTTACCCACACAGTGTTCCCAGGCTTGTTTGGATGGTGATTATCAGTAGAACGAGAGCAACCTTTCATGGCTTACCAAGAAGTCTATAACTATTTACTGAGATTTTCTGTACTGAGAATTTTCCTTTCTACTCTCTCCCTTAGAGATTAAGAGGAACAAAAAACACATTCCTCTTGACAGACCTCCTATTCAGTGTTTGTGTATAGAAGGCATTATAGTGTTTGTGTATAGAAGTTAATAAAGCTGCTGCAGTCTGTCAATGGCTTGCAGCTCTCATAATCCTGCTTTTCTGTCTTTCTTTTTTTCTTAATTTCCACCTCCAAACCTCAGCCCAGTTCACCGTCAGGCTGGCCCTGACAAGGGGCCAGGCCTGGGAGTCTCCATGATGGCAGGAAGAGGCTAGGGTCCCAGAGATTACCACACCAGGAATAGGACGTCCGCATCAGGGCATAGTGACATTGGCAGGGCAAGATCTTATACTCATGCTCTTGGCCTGGGGCCCTGAAGACTGCAGGGGCCTTTGGAGATGCTCAGTCTGGCTCCCCTTTGACTCCGGGTGGCCTTAGGCCCCCTGCACAGTTGGGATCTGATCCCATTTCTGGACACATGCTTGCCTCCCTTTCCCTTTCCATGGAGGTCCCACGCTCTACAGAAGTCCAGTGGGCACTCTGTTGAGGCACAGAGACTTGCTCCAGACCTGCCTCCCTTCTTTAAGGCTTTGGCAAATCCCCGGAGTTCCCCACTGCCCAGCTACTTCTCCTGACCATACCTCTGGTCAGAAAAGTCTTGAGTTGGAGGCCAGCCCCTTCAGGAAGAAGGGGTACCACACATAGATTTAGGGGCACTGGAACAGGCACCATCTTGAAGTCACCTGACTCTCTCACAAGAGGCTGAATGGTCCAGCTCAATGGCCTCTGTCCCTGGGCCTCGTTTTCTGGGAAGCTGGCCTTGTGAAAACACCCACCTGCTGGGGAATAGGGGCTACATCCCCTAAAGTTCACCATGGAGGCCTGACTCCTTGGAGTTAGCATTCTTGTGAAGAGTCCTTAGGTTGCTCTGGAGCTGGCAGTGCTGTTTTTCAGTATTTGAGCAGTATACCTTGCTATTTGCTTTTTACTGTGACATTTTTATCTACCCATATTTAAAAAATATTTTAGTCAAATATTTTATTTGACAACATTTTCGAGGATGTAATACCTTTAATTCCAACATCGTTCAACTGCTGTTTACTTTTCTTGGATCAGTCTCTACTTCCTTCACTATTCCTTAAATCATCCCTGATGTGGTCCTAGTTCCTCAGCTCTGATCATTTCCTGGCCTCTCCCATCTACCACGCCCCACACAGAGATTACTTTTGTATTGTAATTTACTAGTTATTATATTCTTTTTTTTTTTTTTACGGGAATCGAACCTGGGACCTTTCAGTCTTCAGATTGACACTCTATCCACTCAGCCAAACCAGTTTGGCCTCTCTCACATTTGATCGCCATGGATTACTTCCTTGTTTCCATAAAGGCAACCATTCTTTTTAAAAAATATATATTTTATTGATATTTTACAGAGAGGAAGGGAGAGAGCTAGAGAGCTAGAAATGTCGATGAGAGAGAAACATCGACCAGCTGCCTCTTGCACACCCCCTACTGGGGATGTGCCCGCAACCAAGGTACGTGCCCTTGACCGGAATCGAACCCAGGACCTTTCAGTCCGCAGACCGACGCTCTACCACTGAGCCAAACGGGTTTCGGCAGTTATTATATTCTTTTCCATAAGAGCATAGACCTACTTTTGTCCCACCCTGGATACAGTGAGGAGACACCAGACAAAGAAAGGATTCACAGCCCATTTGGGACGGAATGGGATGGTGTGAAATTTCATCAGAATGGCACACAATTTATACTTAAAATTGTTTACTTCTGGAATTTCCATTTAATATTTTTGGACCACGATTGACCACAGGTAAGTATAAAACCTCAGAGAGTAACACTGAGAATGAGGGGGAATATCTGGTGATGTCTCTGTATAAGATGAGGAATGTTTGTTTTATTGCACTTCACAGTTACTGCTTTTTCATCAACATCAAGGTAAGGCCCTTCATCAACAAAAAGATTAAGACTTGCTGAAGACTCAGATGATAGGTAGCATTTTTTAGCAACAGATTTTTTGTTTTAATGAAAATGTCCAAAATTTATTATGGATGTGTTAGGCAGAATGGATAGCTGCCAGGGCAGGAGCAGCAGAAATGGTGGTGGTGAAGGGGGAGTTTATCTCACCCACTGAACAAAGATGTCAGCAGTCTTGGGACTCGCCAAGATAAAAATCGCCAGGTGTTCTCATAGATTCTGGGAAAAGCCACCACAGTGTGAAAGGGGACCTTGAAATCTAGTCTGTGGCCCAAGATACCTGGCAGGGGATCCTTGAAACCTATCAGGAAAAATTCCCTCCCGCCGCGCCGGTCCCTCAGACTAGCTGTGCCTGCTCGTGCTTTATGCCAAGCGCGTTCTTAATAAATTTGCTTGGTTTGCTTCAATACTGCTTTCTGTCACTTGTCTGGATTCTTTCTCATGAGTGTGTCAAGAGCCAAGGAGAGTTATATATTATTTTTATTTCTGAACTTGGAAGACATAAAATGTTTTGAGAAAATGAAACATGAAATCAGAGTTGGAAAAAAAGAAGAAGAAAGAACTGAGGAGGGGAAAGTCCCTCTGACACAGGCACCCTCTGGTAACAGGCATACTTGTGGGGCGCCAAAAGGATACGAGACCCAAAGGCACATTGGACAAGCGAGGCTTCTATGCTGTTTGGACAAAGGAGAAGAAAGGCAGAGCTCTGAGATTTCAAAGGGAAGCAGGCGATGTGCAGGTAGACAAGACATAGCCAATGTGCAAACAGCATGCGGAGCCACCGGGAGCAAGGGAACAGAGGGCAGGTCCACACCGTGCCTGGCCTCCGCTGCTCCCTGTCTGCCATGTTCAGTTCCTGTTGTGAGGCTGAGGTGGTAGCTCCCTTCCTTTAAGCAGGTTTTTCTGTCTAAATTCCTTTGGGCAGGTAAGCGGGGAGGGCTGATGATTCTTCATGAGTCTTTTGTTTCTTCATAATCAGTTTAAGGTCAATATCCCGAAAGCATATTTTGGGGTGGCAAAACTTTGGTCCCCCTTAGTCTCACCTTTGAAATGGAATTAAAAGTTTCATATTCCAGAAACCGAGTTGGTAGATTGCTCCATATTTTATTGTATGTTAATCATTCTGCTCTGGAAATAAGTCAGTTCACTTAAACCACTGCATCTCATTCCAGAGGTGGATGTGTAGGGGCTCCCAAGGTAACACTAACAGTGTGCAAGAAAGCAATCAGCTATTTAATAAGAGACATGCTATGGAAAAAACAACAACGGTTAATGGTTAGAACAAATTATAGACCCAGTCTCTAAGCCTGGAGGGTTGCAACCTGGCTAATAGAGTTTGCCCCAACCTGGTGATTCCCTGAGACCCTGTTACACCCAACCTGAAGGTCCACCCAAGCCATTTCCAGTGGTTTTTCCATACAAGGCATGTCTTGCCTCAGGCTGCAAACTTTCCCAAAAATCACAAACTCCAAACAAGTAGCACATGGCTTCTGCATGCCCTGTATCTCTTGTTAAATGGTCCTCAGCCCAGAACTAGTGGCAGCTGGATTTGGTTTGTAGGTTGGCCTCTCCTAGACACTTCCAAGCCCAGCATAAGAAGCAGCCATCTTCATATTGCTTTGTAGTTTATGCCCTGGGCAGAGGTGGTGTCTGACTTGAGCCTCCACCTTCCAGGAGACCTCAGAGCTGGCACACACAGCAGACAGCTTCAAACCATACTGGAGCACCACCAAACCATCTCCACAATGACACACTAAGAAGCCAACTCATCGGGCACCAAAGACCTGCTCTGTGGGGTCAGCTCCTCCATGCACAGCAGATCTTCTGCTATAGTTGGGGTCGGTTCTCTCAGTTGATGGAGTTCGGGGTAAATCCCTCCTATTGACATGCCAACAATAATCAAGGCTCAATTACAACAGAAGGGTGCACACAGCCTACATGTGGAGGGTACCAGGACTTCCCAGCTTGGTGATTGGAGAGGCTGTGCCACTGGACCCTACAGAACACCTACCCACAGAAGGCCACTCTACCAAGTCTGGGAGACATAGCAGCTCTACCTACTGAATAGAAACAAACACAGGGAGTCCGCCAAAATAAGGAGACAGAGAAACATATTCTAAATGAAATAAGAGAACAAAACTCCAGAAAAAGAACTAAAGAAAATTAAGATGAGCAATGTACTAGATGGAAAGTTCAAAACACTGGTTATAAAGATGATCAATGGCCGAAACCGGTTTGGCTCAGTGGTAGAGCGTCGGTCAAGGGCATGTACATTGGTTGCGGGCACATCCCCGGTAGGGGGTGTGCAAGAGGCGGCTGGTCAATGTTTCTCTCTCCACGTTTCTAGCTCTCTATCTCTATCCCTTCCTCTCTGTGAAATATCAATAAAATATATTTTTAAGAAAGAAAGAAAGAAAGAAAGAAAGAAAGAAAGAAAGAAAGAAAAAGAAAGAAAGAAAGAAAGAAAGAAAGAAAGAAAGAAAGAAAGAAAGAAAGAAAGATGATCAATGAACTTAGGGTAAGAGTAGATGAACTTAAGGAAAACTTCAACTAAGAGATAAGAAACATGAAAATTAGATAGGAAACATAAATGTATCTATCAGAAATAAAGAAGACATTAACTAAAATGAAGAATACATTATGGGGAATTACAGTAGAGTAGATGAAGCAGAGGATCAGATCAGAGATTTGAAATACAAGTAAGCAGAAAACACCTCATCAGACAGGGGAAAAAAAGATTTTAAAAAATGAGGTTAGCCAAAACCGGTTTGGCTCAGTGGATAGAGCGTAGGTCTGTGGACTGAAAGGTTTCAGGTTTGATTCCGGTCAAGGGCATGTACATTGGTTGCAGGCACATCCCCAGTAGGGGGTGTGCAGGAGACAGCTGGTCGATGTTTCTCTCTCATCAATGTTTCTGTCTATCCTCTCCCTTCCTCTCTGTAAAAAAATCAATAAAATATATTATTAAAAAATGAAGTTAGTCTAAGGAGGCTGTACCTTGGTTTTGGGCACATCCCCAGTAGAGGGTGTGCAGAAGGCAGCTGACTGATGCTTCTGTCTCATCGATGTTTCTAACTCTCTATCCCTCTCCCTTCTTCTCTGTGAAAAATCAATAAAATATATTTAAGAGAGAAAGAGAGAGAGAGAGAGAGAGAGAGAGAGAGAGAGAGAGAGAGGAACAGAAACCTATTTGAAAAAAATGACAGAAAACTTTTCTAATCTGATGAAGAAGCTAGATATAAAAATCCAGGAAGCACAGAAAGTCCCAAACAAGATGAACCCAAAGAGGCCCACACCCATAAGACTGTCAGCTGATTTCTCAACAGAAACTTTGTAAGTCAGAAGGGATTGGCAAGAAATATTCAAAAGATTATGAAAAACAAAAACCTACCAACAAGATTACTCTACTGGGCAAAGTTATCATTTAGAATTGAAGGACAGATAAAGAGCTTCTCAGACAAGAAAAAGGTAAAAGAGTTCATCACCACAAAACCAATATTCAAAAAAATGTTAAAGAGTCTTTTTAAAAAAGAAGGACTAAAAAGATTTTTAGACAGGAAACAAGATGGCGGCCTAGGTAGTCTCCTAAGCTGCCGCCTCATCAACAATTTAATTAAAAAAACAACTAAAATAAAAAAGGACTTCACCAAAACCTCAGAAAAGCTGGCAGAGTGGAATAGCTACAACTAGAAAGAAAGAGAGAGGCTCACGGATGGGACTGGGAGCCGCAGAGCGCTGAGGTAGGGAGACACTTGCGCATGGAGAGGAAGTGCTGCCGCTGCTGAATGCCTGCCTGGCGGGAGGGGAGGAATTCCTGATTGCATGGAACCATTTCCGACTGTACTGAACCCCAACCCCAGCTGAAATTCAGTGGTCCCAGGCTCATACAGGTGGAGTCTGGACTGTAGAGAAAGGCACGCAGAGACTCAGAGACTCAGAGACTGGGAGGCTGGGGACCCCGGAGCCACAGCCGGCAGGGACTATAGTCGCGGGCCAGTGAGAACGCGCTGAGGTCTGACCACCGCCTCTCTGTAGCGGAAGGAGTCAGAAGCTCCAGGTCTGACCATGGAGGCTGCCGCTGCCTCTCTGTACAAGGTGGCAGCCTCTCTGTAGCGGAAGGAATCAGAAGCTCCAGACTATAGAGACCAGCCCAAGTCCGGGCAAGCCCCTGGGGCACCCACTCTCTTGCTTGGGGAACCTGGGACGGTCAGGCGGAAACTCAGGGAAGACTCGGAAGGCAGAGGTTAGGTGGAAACTCAGGTGAGTGCACAAGGGCAGGGCAGAAGCCAAGACTGTGAGTTCAGCCCTGAGACTCCGCCCCATCCAAGCTGAGCAGAGGCTTCTGCAGTTTTTCAAGTCTAATCCTATAAGACTGTCTCCAATACAGAATTTATCCCAGAGTAGACACAGCTGATACCCACATCCAATTGGCCTGAAGGTCAATTCACAACAATAAAGACTTAGCTACAACAAGGCTGTGCACGCAGTCCACAAAGCGGAGCACCAAGAGTGTCTACCTCAGGTAACTGAGGAGGCTGACCCACTGAGCCATATAGGACACCAAACACACAAACCCATCCTACCAACTCTGAAAAATAGTGATAATGCCGAGTTATCACGAGGAAATAGATCTCAAACAAAAGAGATGGAGGATATAGAGTTCAGAACTAAGGTTCTAAGGTTATGCAAGAATATTCTAGAAAAGGTCGATAAACTTCATGAGACCCAACTAAAAAGTATACATAAACTGACTAAATTGAACTTCCATACTCCTGATCTGTGGAAAATCAATTTCTGTTGTTTAAGTCACAGTCTGTGGTGTTTTGTGATTGCAGTCCTGGCAAACTGTATAGTGTACATGTAGGGCACTGTTCTATGAAATCTTTGTTGTGTGTATGAGCCCTGAGTCTTAATGCAAGGTGCACTTCTTATTATCATCATAGGTCAACATGTTTGAGATATATGAAACTAGAAAAAAGGAAGGATTTTGCCTCCCAGTTCTGAAACAAGCCAGTTGAACTAGAAACTCCCAGTAGAAAACTGGGAGAAACTCTGGCCCCACCATTCTTAGGGGAGGCGCTAAGGAAAGAAATGGCCTCCAAGATTTTGAGTTTCTTATGAAAATGACTCTAGAGCAGTGTTCTAGGGAGGAGTCAGAGTTAGAATTTACAGGGTCTGTGAACTGAATGAGAAAGGGTGCATGTTCCCGGATTTATAACTGGAAGGAATGTTTTTCTGTGTTTTTAAAAAATATATATTCATTGATTTTTTACAGAGAGGAAGGGAGAGGGATAGAGAGCTAGAAACATTGATGAGAGAGAAACATCAACCAGCTGCCTCCTGCACACCCCTTACTGGGGATGTGCCTGCAACCAATGTACATGCCCTTGACCAGAATTGAACCCGGAACATCTCAGTCCACAGGCTGATGCTCTATCCACTGAGCCAAACTGGTTTCGGCAGGAATGGGTTTTAGTAACATCAAAGGCATACATAACTTTGTCACCAGTGTTTCCTCAAAATACAAATCGCAAGCATCGCTATATTGATACATATCAGTTACTAAATTTATGGATAAAACTTGTTATTTAATAAATTAATAAAGAAGCACATGCATTACTATGCACAGATTTGTTTTACATATATATTTTGATAATAAGCATCCTATATAAGAAAGAGGTAGTATGCAAATTGACCCTCACACCCTCACACAAGATGACTGCCCCCATGTGGTCAAAGATGGCCACCACAAGATGGCCGGCAGGGGAGAGTAGTTGTGGGTGATCAGGCCAGCAGAAGAAAGCAGTTGGGGTCAAGCAGGCCTGCAAAGGAAGGCAGTTGGGGGCAACCAGGCAGGCAGGGGAGCAGTTAGGCATCAATTAGGCTGGCAGGGAAGTGATCAGGCTGGCAGGCAGGCAAGCGGTTGGGAGCCAGCAGTCCCAGATTGTGATAGTAATGTCTGACTGCTGGTTTATGTGGGATCAGGCCTAAACTGGCATTTGGACATACCCTGAGGGGTCCCAGGTTGGAGAAGGTGCAGGCTGGGCTGAGAGACACTCCTCCTACCCCCTCAGTAACAAATATCATGCACCAGGCCTCTAATGTTTGTATATAATTTGTTTTCTTTGTAACCTTATGTATCTTATTTTACCTAGTTAAGAACAATTTTTCTGAGCCTGTCAGAGGATCTGTGCCAGATACACAGTTAAGAAAATCTCTCCAGCTGTTTTGCAGTCTCAGGTCCTGCCTCCACCACACATGAAATGGCTCTTTTCTTATATGTTCCTTCAGCTTCTATCCTTTGGTTATGCCAAGATGCCTTTGGCCAGTTTCTTTCCACTGAGGACCCCTGTGGTTCTAACTCTGATTTGACATCTTCCCAAAGGCTGCCTCTTTGTTATTGCATCGGCCCCTGCAGGCAGCAGAGGGGGTGGCCCCACCTGGGACTTGCTGGGAGGTGGACTCACAGGCCTGCCTTCAGGAGGCCCAGCGGGAAGGTGCATTGGCCACCCAGGGCTGAGGTTTCCAAGGGACCGATGTCCTAACATCATCTCAGGCCGATGGGAAGCTTCAGGTCCAGGCCCTGTGAGCCTGCTCTTTCCTCCGGAGGGAGTCTGCCGTCTTTGTGACTTCCTCAGCCACATCACTTCATATTCAGACCCCAGCACCATACAAGGCCCTCTAGGCCCAAGATGCCCACACACCCATTGCATGTAGGTCACGTCCACCCCCACAGTGTGCTGCCTGCCACTTCCTAGGAGTTAGGGTCTTTCCTCCCTGTGTTTTTCCTAGGCACCAGCACCCCCATTCTGCCTGCCTACCCAGGGAGACTCTATCCTCCCACAAAAATCAGAATGTCGTCTTCCAGTGGTGGACAAGGGTCACTCTGAATCTCCGCCAACTGACCCCTTGGTAGGAGAGACCATCCTAAAGGGAACACGTGCAGCTCAGCTCTTGCACAACACGCGCCAGGTACGCACGCTGGTCTCTAGAGGGAGCCCTGTAAACGATGGAAGCTCTGGAACCGTAAACCCCAGCTGCTTGGGGAAAGGGCTCCCGTCTCAGTCACTTCTCTTAAGTGCAGGATGCCCCTGGCGGCCTTTGGGCAGAGCGCCGCTTAATTACCATGTCTGACCCCTTAGCCCACCAGCCTCCGCCACCACCCGCACTGATCCCTGGGTCAGATGCAGACACACTCCAGACGGCTGCTGGGCTCAGCCTGGCTCACCGTCACCCAAGAACTCTCTTCATAGGGCCCCCAGGTTTCTCCCCTCGGGCGCAGTGGGTGCTCTGGAAGGCAGCCAGCTAGGACAAACGTGTGCATTTATGGCACACAGGCTGTCTAGGATAGACAAGGCTCTACGCATTGTTTTTCTTTAAGCTGATTTTTTAGAAATACTTTATTTTTATTTTATTTTAAATATATTTTTATTGATTTTAGAAAGGAGGGGAGAGGGAGATAGAAACCTCAGTGATGAGAGAGAATCATTGATTGGCTGCCTCCTGCGTGCTCCCAACTTGGCTATAACCAAAGGACAGAAGCTGAACCAGCAACCTAGGCATGTGCCCTTGACCAGAATCGAATCTGGGACTCTTCAGTCTGCAGGCCGACGCTTTACCCACTGAGCCAAACTGGTTAAGTCTAGAAACACTTTAATATATTATTTATTTTCTCACCTTTTAATTTAGAAATATTTCATCTTCCCCAAGAGTTGGAAGCATTGCGCAATGAACAGCTGTAGCTCACCACCTGGACTTGTTGTGTACTCCCCATCTTCTCCCGGCAGCAATGGAGAGAAAGTTCCAGCATCAGGATGCTTCATCCTAAAACACTTCAATATGCATCTCCTGAGAACAAGACCTTCCTCCTGTAAAATTTCAATCCATCGCCCTTGCTCTGATTTGCTCTGTGTCCCCAAGTCCCTGGGCGAAGTGGGAGCTGATCTCAGCAGTCCAGGTGTTAAAAATCAACATCTCTTTCTTCTCCAGGTCTTTTAAACAGATCACTTGTGCTATGAACTAAGTTCACATTTGTTTTTCTCCAGTATTTCTATATCAGCACAAAGATGTTCAAATTTCAAGTTAGATCCGCGGTCCAACCACTGAGTAGTCGGATAGCTGAACAGCAGCCACTAAAGACGCCCAGAATGAAAGTGAAGAGCAGACCGGAACAACATGTGCAAGGACACGTTTAACATTCTATCCGTCAAAGCAAAATGCAGGCTCTGTTCTGCAAACTCATAGAAAAGGTATGAAATTAGATTTAATTTTACTTAGTCAGAGCACCATCTACAAAATGAAGGACCCTCAGAGCTTACTGCATGCAGTAAACAACTTTTTAAAACTGTGTTGTTTCCCTAGCCTGATTGGCTCAGTGGCTAGAGCGTGGACCTGTGGACTGAAGGGTCCCAAGTTCGATTCTGGTCAAGGGCCTGGACCTCAGTTGCAGGCTGGATCCCGGCTCTGGTCGGGGTGCAGGCCTGTGGGAGGCAACCAATCAGTGTGTCTCTCATATCCATGTTTCTCTTTTTCTGTCTTTCCCCCTCCCCTCCACTTTCTCTAAAAACCAATGGAAAAATACCCTATGGTGGAGACTGACAAAAAAACGATTATTGTTAACAGAGTTAAGGTATCCCTGGGTTCCACCTCTTTTCCCCCCTCCATACAGCCCCCACCCCACTCCTAGACCTTTCCCACACAGTTGTCTATTCCACGGGCTGCACACATGAATATGCGTCCTTTGGTTAGTATCTTCCCGACTCCACACCTCTCCCTCTGAGATTCGTCAGGCCATGCTTCTGGTCCCATTTTATTTGTCATTTTACTTTGTTAATTAGATTGCACATATAAGTTAGATCATATGATATTTTTTAATTAAAATTTGTCTTTATCATTGAAAGTATTATAGATGCTCCTTTTGTTCCCCCACGACCCCTTACACCCATCCGCTCCCCAGTCCTTCCCTGCACTATTGTAGGTTTTTGCTATTCATCACTTTGTATATTTCTTGCCACTCCCATCTGGCCTGCATAGTTTCTATTGAGAAATCAGCTGACAATTGTATGAGTGCTCTCTTGTAGGTAACTAAGTGTTTTTCTCTTGCTGCTTTTAAGATTATCTCTTTGTCTTTAGCCCTTAGCATTTTAATTATGATGTGTCTTGGTGTGGTCCTCTTTGTATTACTCTTGTTTGGGGTTCTGTGCGCTTCCTGAACTTGTAAGTCTATTTCTTTCACCAGGTGGGGGAAGTTTTCTTTCTCTTTTTAAGAAATATATTTTATTGAGTTTTTACAGAGAGGAAGAGAGGGATAGAATGCTAGAAACATTGATGAGAGAGAAACATCGATCAGCTGCTTCTTGTACACCCCCTACTGGGGATGTGCCCACAGCCAAGGTACATGCCATTGACCAGAATCGAACCTGGGACCTTTCAGTCCACAGGCCGATGCTCTATCCATTGAGCCAAACCTGTTTCGTTGGGGGAAGTTTTCTGTCATTATTTCTTCAAATAGGTTTTCAGTGTCTTGCTCTCTCTCTTCTTCTGGCACCCCTATAATTCGGATAGTGGTGCACTTGAATTTGTTCCAAAGGCTCCTAACACTATCTTCATATTTTTGGATTCTTTTTGCTTTTTGCTTTTCTGGTTGGGTGTTTTTGCTTCTCTGTATTTCAATTCTTTGACTTGATTCTTGGGATCCTCTAGTCTGCTGTTGGATCTCTGTATATTATTCTTTATTTTAGTCAGTGCATGCTTAATTCCTGACTGGTCCTTTTTCATATCCTTGAAAGTTTCACTAAATTTCTCAGAGATTTCAGAAGATTCTTGAGTAACCTTATAACCATGGTTTTGAACTCTATATCCAGTATTTTGCTTTCATCCATTTCTCTCATTTGTAGTATGTTTCTTCATCTCCACATTTTGGCTGCTTCCCTGTGTTTGTTTCTATCTACTGAATACCTGCTAAGTCTCCTTGAGTTGATAGAGTGGCCTTGTGTGGTTGCTATCCTATAGGGTCCAATGGCTCGGCCTCCCCAATCACCTGAGGTGGACACTCTTGGTGCACCCCTTTGTGGGCTGCGTGCACAGTCTTGTTGTAGTTGAGCCTTGATTGTTGTTGGTATCACTGGGAGGAATTGACCTCCAGGCCAGTTGGCTGTGAGGACCAGCTATGTCTACATTGGAAGATCTATTGTGAAGGAGACACCCTTATGGGGCAGGACTTGCTTCAGTGGGGATTTGGTGTTCACTGAGTCTTCCCCTTGAGTGTGACTCTTATGGATATGAAGAGTTGTAGCCCAGCATGGTCTCACACTGACCACTGGTACACTGGCTCTTGGATCCCCAAGGAGATGCATGGTCAGCCACTGTCTGGGGCCACCCAGCAGGAGCTACAGAGAGATCTGCAGATTCCTCCTCTTTGTATGGGGCTTGGAAGTGCCCAGATGGGGCTCAGCTGTGAAGCAAGGCAGGCTACTGCTACCAGGCCTAGGGCCTTCACTTGGAAGCTCTGGGGCTCTGACCCAGCTGCAGTTTGATAGGTTTTAGGCAGAGAAAGGACAGGCTACTCATATGCAAAAGCCAAAGCGTACAGCTTGAGTGGGGTTGTTTTAAATTGGGTGGGGCAGGGTCTCTGGGAATCACCAGGGTGGAGCAAACAGCAATGGCTGCCAGTCAGCCCTGCACTGGAGAGGTCCCCGTGTCCCCACATCCCACGTCCCATTGCAGGAACTATGGTCACTGCCAGCACCTGTGAGAGAAAGCTGACCTTGCATTCCTGTCCTGATGTCAGACAGTCCAGTTTCTCCCCGTATGTGCCGGGTCCCCCAGAGTCTCACCCGGATCTGGAGTTGAGAGGCAGTGGGAGCTTGTATCTCCCTCCTGATTAAAAGAGCAGCACATCCAGGTGCCAGCACTTTCTGTGCCTCTGCACCTCTTACCAGTCTCAATGTGCTTTCTTCACCTCTCTAGTTGTGGAACTTCCACTCAGCCAGCTTTCCCATGGTCCTGGGTGGTGGTAGTTCTGCCTTTTAGTTGTAATTTTGTTGTGGTTGTGAGAGGCAGTAAGTATAGGTGTTTACCTATGCCACCATCTTGGTTCTCTCTTCCAAGATAAGTTTTTAAGTAAAAAAAACAAACAAACAACAAACAAAAGCATCAAAGTGTAAAAGAATATCTAAATCATGTTACTGTTTGGACAGTGAAGAAAGTACATTAAAGAAAGTAAGTAAGAATACACAAGAGTTGAATAACATTATCAGCCAAATGGACTCAACAGACATGTCTGAGCATCTGCCCAACATGAGCATATACCCCTTCTTCTCAGGCACACCCAGAGCAGGCAGCAGGAGAGGCCATACTCTTGTCTACGTAACAAGCCATAATTCATTTTAATAATTTGAAATCACTGTATGTTTTCTTACCACAACAGAATTAAATTATAAATAAATATAATGACATGTGGGAAATCCCCCAATATTTTGAAATTAAATTAGTCAAGGAATTTGGGTGAAGTAGTAATGTCAAATGTGTTTACAAATCTATGTAATAATAGTCTATGTAGTTATCAGCTAAAGAAGCGGTGTTTTCACATTAAAGGTTGCATGTTAAAAGCAAATCTTCCGCCGAAACCGGTTTGGCTCGGTGGATGGAGCGTCGACCTGCGGACTGGGGGGTCCCGGGTTTGATTCTGGTCAAGGGCATGTACCTTGGTTGCGGGCACATCCCCAGGGGGGGGTGTGCAGGAGGCAGCTGATGGATGATTCTCTCTCATCGATGTTTCTAGCTCTATCCCTCTCTCTTCCTCTCTGTAAAAAAATCAATAAAAATATATTTTTTTAAACAAAGCAAATCTTCCAAAGCATATATATGCTTAGAAAAGTGAGTAGAAAGAAATGTTAAAATGAAGATACAGGTTATAGAAACATAGGAATATTTGGGTTAATGGAAATAGAGGTTAATTTCTCTACATCTGAGTTTTCCTACTTTTCTTTATTCAATGAGTTCCATATATTTTTTAATAACAGAAAGCAGCAAACAAAAGAGAGAGGGCAGAAACCAGTTTGGCTCAGTGGATAGAGTGTTGGTCTGCAGACTGAAAGGTCCCAGGTTCGATTCCGGTCAAGGGCATGTACTTTGGTTGCGGGCACATCCCGGGTGGGGGGTGTGCAGGAGGCAGCTGGTCCATGTTTCTCTCATAGATGTTTCTATGGTCGCTCTCTATCCTTTTCCCTTCCTCTCTATAAATAAATAAGTAAAATATATTTTTGAAGAAGAAGAAGAAGAAGAAGAAGAAGAAGAAGAAGAAGAAGAAGGAGAAGGAGAAGGAGAAGGAGAAGGAGAAGGAGAAGGAGAAGGAGAAGGAGAAGGAGAAGGAGAAGGAGAAGGAGAAGAAGAAGAGAGGGACTCAGAGCCCCTGTTAGCTGCCGCCCTGGCTGGATACTGCCTCCCTCGCGCACCACACGGCCGGAGCAGCTCTCTCAGCCTGTCCGAGCTCCATAACCACCCGTGTCTGCCTCTCCCGCCAGCTGAGCAACCAGGGAAGGCCAGCGTCACCGCCACGTGAGAGCATTGCTTTGCAGCCAGTGGAGGGACGCTAACTGGACATGCCACCCCTCCGTGTAAAACAGGAGCCGCAGGTGAATTCCGGGAGAAAGGCTCTGGAAGAGGGCAGGGGTGTGGCTGCTGCTGGTGGTCCCCGAGGCCAGGAACTGTGTCAAAGTCAGAGCAACGGGCGGCGGTTTGGTTTGAGATCCCACAGGGTTTTGGGGCGCGCGCCCGGGGCCGCTGGAAGGTCTCTACAGTCCAGACGGCGGCCTGGGCTGGGGAAGAGCCGGAGGTGCCCGTGAGGAGCCGCACCCGCTCCGGACCCCGGCCCCGGCCCCAGCGTGCCTGCGCAGCGGCCGGCAGGGGCAGAGGGGGGACCGTGCGGCCCCGGCCCGCCCCCGCAGGAGGGACGGAGGGGAGCGCCGGCCGGCCGGGCGGACGGAACCCGGGCGGAGGCCGCTCCGCTCGGCCCGAGCCCAGAGCCGCCCCGCCGCCCCGCCGCCCGGGCCTGAGCGCGGCCCGGAGCCCGCCGTCCCGGCTCCGTTCCCGGCTCCGTCCCCGGCTCCGGGCGGCTGGCGGAGTGTCTTCTCCCCTGACGCTGGCCCCGCGGGGTCCCGGCGCGGGGAGCGCGGGCTGCGCGGAGAGGCTACGGGCCGCGCGGAGCTCCGCACCGGCTCCGCCAGCCGCGGGGAGCCAGGGCTGCGGCGCCCAGGCTGTTGGCCGGCGACCGGCCGCACACCGCGGAAGCCGCCGGAGGGGACCTCCGGGCCGGGGCGGAGCTGAGGGACCTCCGGGCCGGGGCGGAGCTGAGGGACCTCGGGCCGGGGCGGAGCTGAGGGAGGGGTCGCTGGGGCACGAGGAGGCGCACGGCCTCCTGAAGCAGAGAGCCCCGAGCTGCGGGGAGCTCCGGCAGCGGGAGAGCCCGAGCCGGCCCCAGGAGCGGACGCCCGCCGCTCGGAGCTGCAGGGCGCTGAGGGAGGGCGGTGCCCGCACAGACTGCAGCGGAGGGAGCTGCGGGCACGGAGCCAGGAAAGGGGACTCACGCCTAATCGCCCGGGGCACCCGCCGGCCCAGCCGCAGCCTGCCTGCCGGGGAGGCGGCTCGCCGGCGGGAACAGCGGCCTGGCCGCGGTCAGTGAGGGGCCCGTGCACAGGAAAGCGCCCGCTGCGTTTCTGTAAAGGGTTAAAGCCTCTGCCCCAGTGTGTTCAAGTCTGTGCACCACAGCCAACTCCTCTGTGGGCTGTGACAAGTATTAAGTTTTTAAAAAAATATTTACTCTTTTATTAATTTCAGAGAGGAAGGGAGAGAGAGATGGAAACATCAATGATGAGAATCATGGATTGGCTGGCCGCCACCTGCACGCACCCCCCACCCCCAAACTGGGGATTGAGCCCAAAACCCAGACATGTGCCCTTGGCTGGAATCGAACCTGGGACCTTTCAGTCCACAGGCCCACGCTCTACCCACTAAGCCAAACTTGCCAGGGCAAGCATTAATTTTTAAGGTTTATTTTTTATACTGCAATTTAAAAAACAACAGAAAATATTACAGTGCATTTCACAAATTCCTCCCCCAAATGGTACCTGTTGCAACAAGCATAGACCTCGATTGGGACACTAGTGAGTAACGATGTCACTTGCAACGAATGGTGCGTCAGCTTTTGTGCACAGGTGCCCTTGGTTCACTGGCGCTAACAGTCAGTGCGGCATTATCAGGGCGGGAGGGGCCGGATTGAAGAGTTTACTTTTAATGTAAACATAACTAACAGCTGTGAAGTGCAGGAGAATTTGATCTGCAGTTAGCAAATATAAGACTTTCCACTGAAATTTTATTATTTTATTTGTTCAGGTTGCTTATTAAAACGCAGCTGCTGTGGATAAACCTTATCTCATGATCAAACAATCTAAGTATTGGACTTTTATTTTATTTTATTTATTTATTTGCTACAAGACTGTTTACAAAGACAAAAATATCAAGGAAAAAGGCATTTCCAGTGAGCTGAAAGTTTGTGATCGAGGCCTGGTTGAGCCCTAGACTAAGATGACCAGATCGTCCAGGTGTTGGCTGGACAGTCCTGATTTCTAACAATTTTTCCCGCATCCTGCGGTGTTTTAAAAAAGTCCCCGTTTTTGGAAAGAATCTTTCCAATGTTTCCACTCTTTCCAAAAATCGGGACTTTTTTAAAATGCCGCTGGATGCAGGAAAAATTGTTAGAAATCAGGACTGTCCCGCCAACACCTGGACGATCTGGTCACCTTACCCTAGACCTCCTGTGGCAGGAGAGGCAGCGGGCCCGAACCACAGGCAGCCAGCAGGGCTGCGCCTCCCCTCGCTCTGCTCCAGTTAGCGGAACGAGCACAAGCTCCAGCTGCGGGGATGGGACCCTTTGCGCACCCAGCTCAGCCTGCTGGGCCTGTGCACCTGAGGCCTCCCTACGTGGCGCAGGGCCATACCTTTTGTAAAAAATTCCACCAAGGAAAGGGATCACACCAGACCCACAGGAAACCTGGCGGAATGGGAAGGCTACAACTAGACACAAAGCAAGGCACCGCTGCTGCCATGTGGAGTTTAAAACTATGGTGGAACCGGAGCTGCTGGAGCCGCTGCCCCTGGGAATGAGGGAAGCCAGACCTCACTCCGCCCCGCCCCGGGCCCAGGGAGTGGGCCATCCCAGCCGACCTGCCGTGGGAGCGAGGGAGCTGATGCTGGGCCTCCGCCGTGCCCTCGGCTCCTGCCCGGATGAGAAGCCTTTGAGTGCAGTCTCCCCGCCCGCAACCATCCCAGCCCGCAGCTGTCCCAGCCCTCCCACCTTGCTGGTGAGGATCTGGCACGGCGCCTTCCATTCGAGGCCCCAGCGAGTCCTTCCTCCGCCACATGGCCAGGCCGAAGCTTCCGCCACTGCCGCCATGTGGATTTTAAAACTACAGTGGAAATTGAACCACAGGAGCAACCGTCTCCGGCCGCACCCACCGCCGCTGCTGCGAGTGAGGGAAGCCCACCGAGAACAGAGCTCACTCCACCCTGGGCCCAGGGAGTGGGCGTCTTCGGAGCTTGGCCTCCGCGTCAGCAGCCATCCCAGCTTGCCCGCAGTGCTAGCGAAGAGCTAGCGCGGCACCTCCAGTTCACAACCCCAGTGCCCCAGAGGGGCCATGTGCCCCAGGTGAGCCGTGTGCCCCAAGGGGGCCGGGCGTCCCGGGTGAGCCGTGTGCCCTGGGGAAGCAGTGGGACCCAGGGGGAGAGGCGATGTGAACCAGAGGAGGAGCGGATTCTATTCGTGTGGTCCTGAGATAGTCACCATAAAACAAGCAGACTGCCAAATGAGGAATGGATTCTATTCATGTGATCATGAGATAGTCACCATAAAACAAGCAGATTGTCAAATGACAGCGGGGAGGGGAAGGAGACCTGGGGGGAGATAAGAGAACAACTGAAGGACTGGTATGCATGAATATAAGTACAACCAACAAACACAGAACTCTGGGGAGGGAGGGCATGAATGGGAGGTGGGGGGCAATGGTAAGCTATGTACACATATAATACCTTAATAAATTAAAAAAAATTCCACCAAAACACAGTGGTATTAAAAACAAGAAATGTTATTATACACAGTTTCTGTAACTTAGGAATTGGAGAGGGGCTTAATCAGGCAGTCCTGGCTGGGATCTCTTATCAGGCTATGTGAAGATTGAGTGGGGACTGCAGGTGTCTGACAGCGGGAGGCCCACGCCCATGGCCACAGAGTGGTGCTTGCTGTTGGCTGGGAGCCTCGTGGCTGCTCGCACTGACCTCCCCCAGAGCTGCTGGTCTCCACACCGCCCGCAGTGCCAGTGATGCCGGAGAGCAAGATGGAAGTGCCAATGTTTTCTGCAACTTGGCTTAAAAAGACCTCTTGCAGCATCTCCACAGCATCCTGCTGCACGTGCAGTTTCTGCTTCTGTTGTCCAACCTTCACCTAGAGAAGTTACCCTGCTGGAGAAAGAGGCCATGACTTTAAAGAACAATTGTTAATCGTATACCATCAGTAAGTAGAAAGTTAGCTTTTAGTTCAGATCCTTTTTTTAGGCTTTGAAACATGGAAATATTATTACCTGTTGAAAAAACAGGAAGTCATAGAACAACACAGTTACAGCATTCTCTTGATTAAAGCAAGTATAAGGCCAGCCCAAATCTAAGGGGTAAAAAGAAAGACTCCACCTCTTGACGGAAGAAATGACAAAACCATATTGTTATTTGCTGAGGCCACCCTTCAAGCTGGCTGATATCCATTGCCCAAGACAAAGCCCACAGTGAGCCTGACCCTGGGGGAGAGCGCTTTGGGGCCGCAAGATTCTCTAAGAGTGTCCTACCGTCCTACTGACCTACCGACCTACCATCCTACCGTCCTACCGACCTACCGTCCTACCGACCTACCGTCCTACCGTCCTACCGACCTACCGTCCTACCGTCCTACCGACCTACCGTCCTACCGTCCTACCTACCTACCGACCTACCGTCCTACCGACCTACGATACTACCGACCTACCGTCCTACCATCCTACCGTCCTACCGACCTACCATCCTACCGTCCTACCGACCTACCGTCCTACTGACCTACCGACCTACCATCCTACCGTCCTACCGACCTACCGTCCTACCGACCTACGATACTACTGACCTACCGTCCTACCGACCTACCGTCCTACCGTCCTACCGACCTACCGTCCTACCGTCCTACCTACCTACCGACCTACCGTCCTACCGACCTACGATACTACCGACCTACCGTCCTACCATCCTAACGTCCTACCGACCTACCATCCTACCGTCCTACCGACCTACCGTCCTACCGTCCTACCGACCTACCGTCCTACCGTCCTACCGACCTACGATACTACCGACCTACCGTCCTACCGACCTACCGTCCTAACGACCTACCGTCCTACCGACCTACTGACCTACCGTCCTACCGTCCTACCGACCTACTGTCCTACCGTCCTACCAACCTACCGTCCTACCGTCCTACCGTCCTACCGACCTACAGTCCTACCGACCTACCGTCCTTCCGACCTACCGTCCTACCGTCCTACCGACCTACGATACTACCGACCTACCGTCCTACCGACCTACCGTCCTACCGACCTACCGTCCTACCGTCCTTCCGACCTACAGTCCTACCGACCTACCGACCTACCATCCTACCGTCCTACCGACCTACAGTCCTACCTACCTACCGACCTACCGTCCTACCGACCTACCGTCCTACCGACCTACCGTCCTACCGTCCTTCCGACCTACAGTCCTACCGACCTACCGACCTACCATCCTACCGTCCTACCGACCTACAGTACTACCGACCTACCGACCTACCATCCTACCGTCCTACCGACCTACCGACCTACCGTCCTACCGTGCTACCGACCTACCGACCTACCGTCCTACCGTCCTACCGTCCTTCCGACCTACCGTCCTGCCGACCTACCGACCTACCGTCCTACTGACCTACCGACCTACCGACCTACCGTCCTACCGACCTACTGACCTACCGATATAACGTCCTACCGACCTACCGTCCTACCGACCTACTGACCTACCGTCCTACCGTCCTACCAACCTACAGTCCTACCAACCTACCGACCGACCGACCTACCGTCCTACCGTCCTACCGTCCTACCGACCTACCGTCCTACCGTCCTACCGACCTACAGTCCTACCGACCTACCATACTACCGACCTACCGACCTACCGTCCTACCGACCTACCGTCCTACTGACCTAACGACCTACTGTCCTACCGTCCTACCATACTACCGTCCTACCAACCTACCGTCCTACCTTCCTACCGACCTACAGTCCTACCATCCTACCGAACTACCGACCTACCGTCCTACCGTCCTACCGTCCTACCAACCTACCGTCCTACCGTCCTACCGACCTACAGTCCTACCATCCTACTGACCTACCGACCTACCGTCCTACCGACCTACCGACCTACCGACCTACCGTCCTACCGACCTACCGTCCTACCGACCTACCGTCCTACCGTCCTACCGACCTACTGTCCTACCGTCCTACCAGCCTACAGACCTACCGTCCTACCGTCCTACCTTCCTACCATACTACCGACCTACCATCCTACTGTCCTACCGTCCTACCAGCCTACAGACCTACCGTCCTACCGTCCTACCGACCTACCGTCCTACCGTCCTACCGACCTACGATACTACCGACCTACCGTCCTACCGACCTACCGTCCTAACGACCTACCGTCCTACCGACCTACTGACCTACCGTCCTACCGTCCTACCGACCTACTGTCCTACCGTCCTACCAACCTACCGTCCTACCGTCCTACCGTCCTACCGACCTACAGTCCTACCGACCTACCGTCCTTCCGACCTACCGTCCTACCGTCCTACCGACCTACGATACTACCGACCTACCGTCCTACCGACCTACCGTCCTACCGACCTACCGTCCTACCGTCCTTCCGACCTACCGTCCTACCGACCTACCGTCCTACCCACCTACCGTCCTACCGTCCTTCCGACCTACCGTCCTACCGACCTACAGTCCTACCGACCTACCGACCTACCATCCTACCGTCCTACCGACCTACCGACCTACCGTCCTACCGACCTACCGTACTACCGTGCTACCGACCTACCGACCTACCGTCCTACCGTCCTACCGTCCTTCCGACCTACCGTCCTACCGACCTACCGACCTACCGTACTACCGTGCTACCGACCTACCGACCTACCGTCCTACCGTCCTACCGTCCTTCCGACCTACCGTCCTACCGAACTACCGACCTACCGTCCTACTGACCTACCGACCTACCGACCTACCGTCCTACCGACCTACTGACCTACCGACATAACGTCCTACCGACCTACCGTCCTACCGACCTACTGACCTACCGTCCTACCGTCCTACCGACCTACAGTCCTACCGACCTACCGTCCTTCCGACCTACCGTCCTACCGTCCTACCGACCTACGATACTACCGACCTACCGTCCTACCGACCTACCGTCCTACCGACCTACCGTCCTACCGTCCTTCCGACCTACCGTCCTACCGACCTACCGTCCTACCGTCCTACCGACCTACCGTCCTACCGTCCTACAGTCCTACCGACCTACCATCCTACCGTCCTACCGACCTACAGTCCTACCGACCTACCGACCTACCATCCTACCGTCCTACCGACCTACCGACCTACCGTCCTACCGTCCTACCGACCTACCGACCTACCGACCTACTGACCTACCGACATAACGTCCTACCGACCTACCGTCCTACCGACCTACTGACCTACCGTCCTACCGTCCTACCGACCTACAGTCCTACCGACCTACCGTCCTTCCGACCTACCGTCCTACCGTCCTACCGACCTACGATACTACCGACCTACCGTCCTACCGTCCTTCCGACCTACCGTCCTACCGACCTACCGTCCTACCGTCCTACCGACCTACCGTCCTACCGTCCTACAGTCCTACCGACCTACCGACCTACCATCCTACCGTCCTACCGACCTACAGTCCTACTGACCTACCGACCTACCATCCTACCGTCCTACCGACCTACCGACCTACCGTCCTACCGTCCTACCAACCTACCGACCTACCGACCTACTGACCTACCGACATAACGTCCTACCGACCTACCGTCCTACCGACCTACTGACCTACCGTCCTACCGTCCTACCGACCTACAGTCCTACCGACCTACCGTCCTTCCGACCTACCGTCCTACCGTCCTACCGACCTACGATACTACCAACCTACCGTCCTACTGACCTACCGTCCTACCGACCTACCGTCCTACCGTCCTTCCGACCTACCGTCCTACCGACCTACCGTCCTACCGTCCTACCGACCTACCGTCCTACCGTCCCACAGTCCTACCGACCTACCGACCTACCATCCTACCGTCCTACCGACCTACAGTCCTACCGACCTACCGACCTACCATCCTACCGTCCTACCGACCTACCGACCTACCGTCCTACCGTCCTACCGACCTACCGACCTACCGACCTACCGTCCTACCGTCCTACCGACCTACCGACCTACCGACCTACCGACCTACCGACCTACCGTCCTACCAACCTACCGACCGACCGACCTACCGTCCTACTGTCCTACCGTCCTACCGACCTACCGTCCTACCGTCCTACCGACCTACAGTCCTACCGACCTACCATACTACCCACCTACCGACCTACCGTCCTACCGACCTACCGTCCTACTGACCTAACGACCTACTGTCCTACCGTCCTACCATACTACCGTCCTACCAACCTACCGTCCTACCGTCCTACCGACCTACAGTCCTACCATCCTACCGACCTACCGACCTACCGACCTACCGACCTACCGTCCTACCAACCTACCGTCCTACCGTCCTACCGACCTACAGTCCTACCATCCTACCGACCTACCAACCTACCGTCCTACCGACCTACCGACCTACCGACCTACCGTCCTACCGACCTACCGACCTACCGACCTACTGTCCTACCGTCCTACCGTCCTACCGACCTACCGACCTACCGTCCTACCGTCATACCGTCCTACCGTCCTACCGTCCTTCCGACCTACCGTCCTACCGTCCTACCGACCTACCGTCCTACCGACCTACCGACCTACTGTCCTACCGTCCTACCAGCCTACAGACCTACCGTCCTACCGTCCTACCTTCCTACCATACTACCGACCTACCATCCTACTGTCCTACCGTCCTACCAGACAACAGACCTACCGTTCTACTGACCTACCGACCTACCGTCCTACTGTCCTACCGTCCTACCAGCCTACAGACCTACCGTCCTACCGTCCTACCGTCCTACCGTCCTACCGACCTACCGACCTACCGTTCTACCGACCTACCGTCCTACCGTCCTACCGTCCTACCGTCCTACCAGCCTACAGACCTACCGTCCTACCGTCCTACCGACCTACCGTCCTACTGTCCTACCGTCCTACCAGCCTACAGACCTACCGTCCTACTGACCTACCGACCTACCGTCCTACCGACCTACCGTCCTACTGTCCTACCGTCCTACCAGCCTACAGACCTACCGTCCTACCGTCCTACCGTCCTACCAGCCTACAGACCTACCGTCCTACCGTCCTACCGACCTACCGTCCTACTGTCCTACCGTCCTACCAGCCTACAGACCTACCGTCCTACCAGCCTACAGACCTACCGTCCTACCGACCTACCGTCCTACTGTCCTACCGTCCTACCAGCCTACAGACCTACCGTCCTACCGACCTACCGACCCACCGTCCTACCGTCCTACCGACCTACAGTCCTACCGACCTACCGACCTACCGACCTACCGACCTACCGTCCTACCGACCTACCGTCCTACCGTCCTACCGACCTACCGTCCTACTGACCTACCGACCTACCGTCCTACCGTCCTACTGACCTACCGTCCTACCGACCTACAGACCTACCATCCTACCGACCTACGGTCCTACCGTCATACCGTCCTACTGTCCTATCGTCCTACTGTCCTATCGTCCTACTGTCCTACCGACCTACCGTCCTACCGTCCTACCGACCTACTGTCTTACCGTCCTACCGACCTACCGTCCTACCATACTACCGACCTACCGTCCTACCGACCTACAGTCCTACCGACCTACTGACCTACAGTCCTACCGTCCTACCGACCTACCGACCTACCGTCCTACTGACCTACCGACCTACCGTCCTACCGCCCTACCGACCTACCGTCCTACCGTCCTACTGACCTACCGACCTACCGTCCTACCGTCCTACTGACCTACCGACCTACCGTCCTACCGACCTACCGACCTACAGTCCTACCGACCTACCGACCTACCGACCTACCGTCCTACCGTCCTACCGTCCTACTGTCCTACTGTCCTACCGACCTACCGTCCTACCGTCCTACCGTCCTACCGACCTACCGACCTATCGACCTACCGTCCTACCGTCCTACCGTCCTACCGTCCTACCGTCCTACTGACCTAACGATCTACCGTCCTACCGTCCTACCAACCTACCGTCCTACCGTCCTACCGACCTACAGTCCTACCGTCCTACCGACCTACCGACCTACCGACCTACCGTCCTACCGTCCTACCGTCCTACCGACCTACCGTCCTACCGTCCTACCGACCTACCGTCCTACCATACTAACGTCCTACCGTCCTACTGACCTACCGACCTACCGTCCTACCGTCCTACCATACTAACGTCCTACCGTCCTACTGACCTACCGACATACCATACTACCATCCTACTGTCCTACCGTCCTACTGACCTACTGTCCTACCGTCCTACCGTCCTACCGTCCTACCGTCCTACCGACCTACCGACCTACCGTCCTACCGACCTACCGTCCTACCGTCCTACCGTCCTACCATACTACCGACCTACCGTCCTACTGTCCTACCGTCCTACCAGCCTACAGACCTACCGTCCTACCGACCTACCGACCTACCGTCCTACCGACCTACCGTCCTACTGTCCTACCGTCCTACCAGCCTACAGACCTACCGTCCTACCGTCCTACCATCCTACCATCCTACTGACCTACCGTCCTACCGACCTACTGACCTACCGACCTAGCGACCTACCGTCCTACCGACCTACCGTCCTACCGACCTACTGTCCTACCGACCTACCGACCTACCGACCTACCGACCTACCGTCCTACCGACCTACTGACCTACCGTCCTACCGTCCTACCAACCTACAGTCCTACCAACCTACCGACCGACCGACCTACCGTCCTACCGACCTACCGTCCTACCGTCCTACCGTCCTACCTACCTACCGTCCTACCGTCCTACCGACCTACAGTCCTACCGACCTACCATACTACCGACCTACCAACCTACCGTCCTACCGACCTACCGACCTACCGTCCTACCGACCTACCGACCTACCGTCCTACTGACCTACCGACCTACTGTCCTACCGTCCTACCATACTACCGTCCTACCGACCTACCGACCTACCGTCCTACCGACCTAACCGACCTACAGTCCTACCGTCCTACCGACTTACAGTCCTACCGACCTACCGACCTACCGTCCTACCGACCTACCGACCTACCGACCTACCGACCTACCATCCTACCGTCCTACCGTCCTACCGTCCTACCATACTACCGTCCTACCGACCCACCGACCTACCGACCCACCGTCCCACCGTCCTACCGACCTATAGTCCTACCGACCTACCGACCTACCGTCCTACCGACCTACCGACCTACCGACCTACCGTCCTACCGTCCTACCATACTACCGTCCTACCGTCCTACCGACCTACCGTCCTACCGTCCTACCGTCCTACCGACCTACCGTCCTACCGACCTACCGTCCTACCGTCCTACCGTCCTACCGACCTACCGTCCTACCGACCTAACGACCTACCGTCCTACCGTCCTACCGTCCTACCGTCATACCGTCCTACCAACCTACAGTCCTACCGTCCTACCGACCTACCGTCCTACCGACCTACCGTCCTACCGTCCTACCGTCCTACCGTCCTACTGACCTACCGACCTACCGACCTACAGACCTACCATCCTACCGACCTACAGACCTACCATCCTACCGTCCTACGGTCCTACCGAACTACCGACCTACCGACCTACAGTCCTACCGACCTACCGACCTACCGACCTACCGTCCTACCGACCTACCGTCCTACCGTCCTACCGACCTACCGTCCTACCGACCTACCGTCCTACTGACCTACCGACCTACCGTCCTACCGTCCTACTGACCTACCGACCTACCGTCCTACCGTCCTACAGTCCTACCGTCCTACCGACCTACCGACCTACCGTCCTACCGTCCTACCGTCCTACCGACCTACCGTCCTACTGACCTAACGACCTACCGTCCTACCGTCCTACCATACTACCAACCTACCGTCCTACCGTCCTACCGACCTACAGTCCTACCGTCCTACCGACCTACCGACCTACCGTCCTACCGACCTACCGACCTACCGTCCTACCGACCTACCGTCCTACCGACCTACTGTCCTACCGTCCTACCGACCTACCGTCCTACCATCGTACCGACCTACGGTCCTACCGTCATACCGTCCTACTGTCCTATCGTCCTACCGACCTACCGACCTACAGTCCTACCGTCCTACCGACCTACCGTCCTACCGACCTACCGTCCTACCGTCCTACCGACCTACCGTCCTACCGACCTACCGTCCTACTGACCTACCGACCTACCGTCCTACTGACCTACCGTCCTACCGACCTACAGACCTACCGTCCTACCGACCTACGGTCCTACCGTCATACCGTCCTACCGTCCTACCGTCCTACCGACCTACAGTCCTACCGTCCTACCGACCTACCGACCTACCGTCCTACCGACCTACCGTCCTACCGTCCTACCGACCTACCGTCCTACTGACCTACCGACCTACCGTCCTACCGTCCTACTGACCTACCGTCCTACCGACCTACGGTCCTACCGTCATACCGTCCTACTGTCCTATCGTCCTACTGTCCTATCGTCCTACTGTCCTACCGACCTACCGTCCTACCGTCCTACCGACCTACTGTCTTACCTTCCTACCGACCTACCGTCCTACCATACTACCGACCTACCGTCCTACCGACCTACAGTCCTACCGACCTACCGACCTACAGTCCTACCGTCCTACCGACCTACCGACCTACCGTCCTACTGACCTACCGACCTACCGTCCTACCGTCCTACCGTCCTACTGACCTACCGTCCTACCCACCTACAGACCTACCATCCTACCGACCTACGGTCCTACCGTCATACCGTCCTACTGTCCTACCGTCCTACCGTCCTACCGACCTACAGTCCTACCGTCCTACCGACCTACCGACCTACCGCCCTACCGACCTACCGTCCTACCGTCCTACTGACCTACCGACCTACCGTCCTACCGTCCTACTGACCTACCGACCTACAGACCTACCATCCTACCGACCTACGGTCCTACCGTCATACCGTCCTACTGTCCTATCGTCCTAATGTCCTATCGTCCTACTGTCCTACCGACCTACCGTCCTACCGACCTACCGACCTACCGTCCTACCGACCTACTGTCTTACCATCCTACCGACCTACGGTCCTACCATACTACCGACCTACCGTCCTACCGACCTACAGTCCTACCGACCTACTGACCTACAGTCCTACTGTCCTACCGACCTACAGTCCTACCGTCCTACCATACTACCGACCTACAGTCCTACTGTCCTACCGACCTACCGTCCTACCATCCTACAGTTCTACTGTCTACCGTCTTACTCGTAGTGCTAATTGTACTATACAGAGTTTATTATTTTGAAGATTACTTCCCTTGTGAATTCCTTGTATTTTACCTCATGCCAATGTTTAAAACTGAAATGTCAGAGAGAAGAATCCTAACAGTAAAAACTCATTCATATGAATAACATAATTTTATTTAAAACAAATTTTAGAGATTTTTTAATTGATTAACTTTTTTTAGAAAGAGAGGAAGGGAGAGTGAGAAACACAGATGTGAGAGACATCAATCGGTTGCTCCTCCCTCTATCCCATGTGCACCCCAACCAGGGATGGAACCAGCAAAACAGGTATTTGTCCTGACTGGGAATCGAACTAAACCCACCTCCTAACCAACTGAGCCATACAGCCCAGGTGTAACATAATTTTAAAAGTGAATGATTTTGTAAATTGTATTATTAGAATTAAAGTGTTTTCTCTCTGACCCAGATTATCACCCACTAAGTGGTACTCATGCCCACAAATCTTTAGTAGGTGCTATAGAAGCTACAGGAAAAGAGTAGCACCTAGTCTTATTCACTAAGCTTATTTTAATTTAATATAGAATATCAAACCGCTATCTGGCAATTAAGGGAAAATCTCTTTACTGGCTGTTGGTCTTACCCCTCAATTATATTATTGATCCAGGAATACAGCTGTACCATAGACATGCCTTTTGGAGTGTATAATGGAGGCGACCAATTGATATTTCTCTCCCACGATGATGTCTCTTTCTCTCTCTTCCTTCATCGCTCTCAAAAAAATCAATAGAAAAACTTTAAGTAAAAAAGTTTACTCTTATGAGAGGACATAAAATGGAATTATATAAAATGCTCAATTCACAAAAGAGATAGCAGCCCTGGCCTGGGTGGCTCAGTTGGTTGGAGCATCACCCTATACAACAAATAGGTATCAGATTTGATTCCTGGTCAAGGTACATACCTAGGTTGCATGTTCAATCCCTAGTCAGGGGTGCACAGGAGGCAACCAAGTAATGTTTCTCTCTTGCATCAATGTTATTCTCTCTCTCTTTCCCCCTTCTTCTCTCTCTAAAATTAATAAACATATCCTTGGATGAGGATTTAAAAAAAAAAAGAGGGAGAGAGATGGCTGAAAAGAGGGGTTGGTTATAAAAAACAAAGAACAAACACGGAGAACATGGAGTCATTACAAACATGAGAGGATAAACTGTGGTAGATCCATACAATGGAATATTCTTCAGCAATAAAATGAGTACTCACACTACAAAAGACACGGAGAAATCTTAAGTGAATATGCTAAGTGAAACAAGCCCATCTGAAGGCTACATACGTATAATTTCAACTATGTGACATTCTGGAAAATGCAAAACTATAGAGGTTTCTTAAGTCCTTTTTGACTGCTCTAAAGAATAGCAGAATCTGGGTAGCTTATAAACAAAATACACTTCTTTACCAGAGTTCTGGAGGCTGGAAAGTCTAAGATCAAGAATCTGATAGATTTGGTGTCTGCTGAGGGCCCACTTCCTGCTCTACAGTCAATTGGCTATTTCCCCCTGTATCCTCACATGGTAGAAGGCTAGGGAACTCTCGGAGTTTTTAAAACCCAGACACTTAATCTCCTTCATAAGGGCTTTACTCTCATGACCTAAGGTGCCTCCCAAAGATCCCACTTCCAAATATCACCACATTGGGGATTAGGTCTCAACGTATGGATTTGGGGAGGGACACAAACATGCAGTCTATACAGTTGGCAAAAAGGTCAGCGGTTGCCAGGGATCTGGGGGGAGGTGAGTCAGTGACGCATAGGGTTTTTAAGAGTGGTAAAATTATTCTGTATAAATCTGTAATGGTGGGTGCATGTTTTTATACATTTGTGAAAATCCATAAAACTGCAATGCTAAGAGTAAACATTTATGTAAACTATAAAGTTAAATTAATAGTAAAAGCATCATTTCTACAATATTGAATTTTGAGGGTCCTTTACGTATTTTAGATATGTGGTTTGGAAGTTACTCCATTTGAAAACAATTTCAAATATCCCACTTTATTTATGTGATTCTAATGTGCCACAATGATGCAAGATGTCAATATCAGAAACTCTGGACTGGGTGTTGGCGTGGGATGGGTATATGGAACCATATGAATTATCTGCTCAATTCTGTAAAATTAAAACTGTACTAAAAAAATAAAGCATAGTACTTATTTTTAAAGTCTGAGTATCCTTTGTCCTCATTTTACAATGAGCACAAAGAGTTGTTATCTTTTTATGTATTTTCCATTTTTAAAATTTATGATTTCTCCATTTTAAATGTACTGTAGTGCTCACTTTTACCAAATACTAAAAATTGGAATGCTGCAGAGATAGTATGTCCTCAGAGCAAAAATGACACAAATTCATGAACTATTCTATTTCAAAAGTACATTTATATTTTGAAGAGCAGTTTTAGAATTACAGTAAAATGAGCAAAAGTTCAGAGTTCTACATCCTGCTTGAATGGCTTCCCCCACTATCAACAACCTGCATCAGAGTGGCAGATTTGTTACAACTGATGAACCTACATTGACACATCATTGCCCAAAGTCCATAGTTTAATAAATGCATTATAGTCTAATAAATGCATATACATATAAATATGTATATCCTAATGTAAATGCATAATGCATCCAGTACTAGACTATAATGTAGAATAGTTTCACTTCCCTAAAAGTCCTTTGTGCTCCATTACTTGTCTATTTTTTCACCCTAACCAATCAGAGATCTTTGTGGTGCTGAAACAGTTCTGTATCTGGTTTTTGGTGGTGGTTACACAAATGTATACATGTGATAAAGTGACAGAACTATACACACACGTTATATTAATTGCAGTTTTCAGATTTTGATGTACTACAATTGAGGGAAACCACTGAGTACTCTCTATACTTTGTTTGCAACTTCTTCTGATTTGATAATCATTCTATATAATAGAGGTAATATGCAAATTGACTGTCACTCACACACAAGCTGGCCATCCCCATGTGGTCACAAGATGACCGCTACAAGATGGCCAGCAGCAGAGGGCAGTTGTGGGCGACCAGCCAGCAGGGGAGGGCAGTTGTGGGCGACCAGGCCAGCAGGGGAGGGCAGTTGGGGGCCATCAGGCTGGCAGGCAGAAGCGATTAGGGGTGAACAGGCAGGCAGGCAGGCAGTTAGGAGCCAGCAGTCCTGGGTTGTGAGAGGGATGTCCAACTGCCGGTTTAGGCCTGATCATGGGACCCCCCCTAGGAGTTCCAGATTGGAAAGGGTGCAGACTGGGCTGAGGGACACCCCTCCCCCCCACATGAATTTTGTGATTTTGTGCACCGGGCCTCTAGTCATATATAAAGGCTATTATGGAAATTGACCAAACAGTAGTACCACAGGTTGCTATGATGTGCACTGACTATGACCACCAGGAGGCAGACACTCAGCACAGGAACTGCCCTCTAGTGATCAGTGCACTCTCACAGGGGGAGCGCTGGCTGCTCAGCCAGAAACCCTGAGTTGGGGTCATGGCGAGTGCAGCGGAAGTGGGGGAACCTCTCTTGCCTCCGCAGCAGCACCAAGGGTATCCATTGGACATCACCCAAGGGCTCCTGGACTGAGAAGGCACAGGATGGCTGAAGGGCCTCCCCAAGGGCACAAATCTCGTCCACCAGGACTCTAGTTTCAAAATAAAGTTTAAAATATTAAATGGCTTTATTCAAAGAAAATAGCACTGAATTGTCTGTGGTTTAGGAAAAGGGAAACCCAATTTCTTCAGAGCTCCTTACTAGTAGTTGTATCTAATAACTAAGCAAACATCGGTGATGTCCACAGTCTCTGCCACCTGTTCAATGCCATTAGGAGTTCCCACTGTGGGGTTTAGTGAAGGGTGAGGCGTTAAACAGCTCAAATGTTGCAGTTAGTGTTGTTGCTCTGATGATACAGCAGAAACGAGGGCAACTCAGCAGAACTTGTGCTCTAGTGGTACAAAGGGGAGGCTGGAATATTTAGAGAGGTTACTGCCCCCAGGCCCTGATTGGTCCATTTCTACGCAAAGGACTCTAAGGGCACACAGACTGATCCAAATAGCACTGCCTTGATTGGCCAGTTCCATGTATTCTGGTCGTTGTGGAGCTGTTCTGATTGGTCAGTAAAGGTGCAAATGAGGCCAAACCTGTAAGAGCTCCAACTGGACAGGAACTTCTCAGTCCCATTGGTCAGAAGAGTATTCCAGGAACTCCTTTATAAGGATCAGCTCAGGACAGGAGCACAGCGCAGGAGGCTGGCGGTCTGCTCTGTGGGTTTTCCCTGAACGCAGCCCCTGGTAAACAATGGCTGCTAGACTCTGGTTAGGATTTTGGGCCCAGTCAACCACAAGGAGTCCTTCTAAGCAGGTACAGTCTTTCTTGGGGTCAACTGTGGTATTTATGTATCACAGAGCAGAAGACAAAGTTAAATAATAATTAAAAAAAAGTAAAAAAATCAGCTCTGTAATGTGAATTAAGAAACTGTGTCTTGTTTGTTTTTTATTGGAAGCATCACCTGAAGTATTTTGACAGCGGCAAAACACCAATAGAAAGCTACTAACAAAAAAGTTCACTCAAGAATATTAAAACACATATTTTCATTCCTTAAAATAATTTTTAACTACTTTTATCCCAGTAAGGAACAGAAAAACAATAGTCTGCTCTTAAGTTCTTAAACAGTCTGTACACACAACTACTGGGTGAGGGAAGTGTTTCTATCCTTGTTCTGGCATTCTCAGGGGAAGGGTTTATGTCATACCAACAAGCCAGTCAAAATTTTATACCTTTTATTACTTTTGTTAATCCTCAGCAGAGTTTTCAGAGAGTGGAAAGGAGGGTGAAAGGGATGGGGGAGGGGAGGAGAGGGAGAGAGACATGTATTTTGGCACCCCTTTGCCCCCAAATCAGGAACCTGCAACCCAGGTAGGTGCCCCTGATCAGGAATTGGGTGAAGCTCTAACCATTGAGAATTGGTCAGGCACCTCTTATGTACTTTTAAATCTATTTTTGGCTTTTAGTTCACTTTGACTTAATAGTTAAAAATATACCCTCTAAAGACATATTGGTTGGGTGAGTAAAATGATCTGCCCAGTGTCATATATTCTATTTTTAAATATATATATTTTATTGTTTTACAGAGAAGAAGAGAGAGGGATAGAGTTAGAAACATCAATCAGCTGCCTCTTGCACACCCCCCCACTGGGGCTGTGCCTGGGCCCTGGACCGGAATCGAACCTGGGACCTTTCAGTCCGCAGGCTGATGCTCTATCCACTGAGCCAAACCGTGTCACATATTCTAAAACAATTTTAAACAGCGATTTATATTGTCAAATAAGTAAACAAATAAATAATTCAAAGGACAAAGTAATCCCTGTAGATTAAGTTGCTACTGCCAGTATAAAATTAAACTTTATAAAATTTTCATAAAATTTAAATCTTCCTTTTCCTGAAAGGGGAGTTCCAAAATTTGTGGTTTCAAACAATGACTAAGATATTCTGAAATATAATTTTTTTCTTTATTGTGCTTTAAAAAAATCTGTTTTTAATCCTCAGAAGACGTTTACAGAGAAACACTGCACGGCTGCCTCCCTCAGGGGGTTGGGGGGAACCTCCCTAGGTGAGTGCCTGGCCCAAGGGCAAGGAACCGCAGCTTCTCAGATTCGCGGGCGGGCGGCGCCCCGCCCCGGCCCCGCCCCGCTCCCCCGCCCAGCCCCGCCCCGGCCCCGCCCCCCACACCCAGCCCCGCGCCCCACGCCCCCGCCCAGCCCCGCGCTCCACGCCCCCACCTCGCTCCGCCCCCCACACCCCGGCCCAGCCCCGCGCCCCACGCCCCGGCCCAGCCCCGCGCCCCCGCCCCGCCCAGCCCCGCGCTCCCGCCCCCGCACCGCCCCCCACACCCCGGCCCAGCCCCGCGCCCCCGCCCAGCCCCGCGCCCCACGCCCCCGCCCCTCCCCCCACACCCCGACCCAGCCCCGCGCCCCGCGTGCAAAGACGCTTTAAAGGAATTCCACGAGTGGACTCAGGCGGAAAGAGCGCTAACCCTCTCCCGCGGGCCTCACCGGCAAAACCTCGATCTCCGCAGCCGCCCCTCCCTCCCTCCCGCGGGTGGGCGTGCTCCGCGCACGGGAGCCCGGAGGAGGCGGGGCCTCCCCGGGACAAGATGGCGGCCGCGCGACGCTCTGGGCCGCCCGGCCGCGACTCGGTCGCCGGAAGTCCTCTGGGTCGCCGATCGGAAGCGGAAGGAAAGGGCAGTCGGCGGCCGGGCTGTAGCTCTGCGAGGCCGGCCGGCGAGCGGAACCGCGGGAGGCGCGTGTCGGCCGCTCACTGGCGCCGGCGCCGTCCCCGCCCCCAGCCCCGCCCCGGCGCCCTCCCGGAGCCGCGGCGGACGCAGCGCGGCCCTGCCTGGCCGGAAGGGTACGCGGGCTGTCTGGTGTCGCGGCTGCGCGGCAGGTGACAGGTACCCCGGGCTGGCGCGGGAGGTCTCGCGGCCGGGAAGGGTGTGGGGCGCGAGGTGCCCCTCTGCCCTGTCCCCCAGCTTCCGCTTCTCCCCTGACTCAGTCTCCCCTCGTGTCCCCCGCACCGGCTTCCGTGCAGCGTCCTTCCTGCGCGCGGCCGCGGCGCCGCGCGATTTGAGCTGGGCGGAGGCTCCGAGACGCACGTGCCGGCAGTTCCGGCGGCCTGGCCGGCGCTCAGCCCGCGCCTGCGGGGCCGCTGGGAACTGCTGGGTCCTGGAGCCTCTTTCTGCTGGGCTTTCCCGAGCGGGAGGGTGTCTGGCTGGACGCTGTGATGGGTTCCCCTGGCCGAGGGGACCAGCCGGGAGAGTGTGTGGCTGTGGCTGTAAACTGCTCTTGTTCCTGGGCCGGACTCAGATTGTTTTTGCATTTCTTGCCAGATTTGAGAACTAGCATATTTCGTGCTACACTTTTTTGGCAACATCCGCCATGCACTTGCTGGCTGTTTTATTGCGGGTGTGTGTGTGTGTGTGTGAAGGCATTTTAAATAGCTATTTAGCAACATTACAAAATTTAGGATGATTGTAGCCTTTCTCTTTGGCTTGCTTTTTAAAAATATTTTTTATTAAATTATTATCTGTATACATCTTTGGCTTGCTTTTAAAAAATATATATATATTTTATTGATATTTTACAGAGAGGAAGGGAAAGAGATAGAGAGCTAGAAACGTCATCGATGAGAGAGAAACATCGACCAGCTGCCTCTTGCACACCCCCCACCGGGGATGTGCCCCCAACCAATGTACATGCCCTTGACCAGAATCGAACCCGGAACCTTTCAGTCCGAAGACCGATGCTCTACCACTGAGCCAAACCGGTTTCGGCTTTGTTGTACGGTAGTATATCACCTTTAGAATGCACATTTAATATCAGGGGAATAAATGGAACTAAAGAGAATTCTATTAGACTTCTTTTCTGCAGCTACCTGTGATCATTTTCATATGAGATAAATAGTAACTACTTGTATCAGAAATTAGACATGGTTCACAACAAATGGCTTTGTAATAGGTATACACGTAGTATATTAAGTTTAGCTATTGGAGAAGTGAAGTTATTTTTAAGGAAGGGTACGTCCTAATATTTTTCTACTGGGATATATGTTGAAACATTGATGGCCATCTCTGCACTTGCAGGGTGTGAGTTGTTAAGAGTTTACTAGGTATTATCTTCAGGCTAAGAATAGGAGAAGAGAAAGTTGTCAATGACTCAGAATTTTATGCCTTTTTTTGTTTTCCAAAAAGTGAAAAGCTTTCCATGTTATAAAATTTAATATTTCTGATATCTTATTGTAGATCCAGAGAGAGTGTCTTTAATTAAAACTGAGAAAAACAGGCCACAGAATAGATTTTACATATGATACATTTGGACCTAGAGCTTTTTCTTTAATTTTTAAAATTTATTTCAGAGAGGAAGGGAGAGGGAGAGAGAGAAACCACAATGATGAGAATCATTGAGCGGCTGCCTCCTATGCGCCCCCTACTGGGGATTGAGCCCATGACCCACTGGAATCGAACCTGTGATCCCTCAATCCACAGGCCAATGCTCTTATCTACTGAGCCAAACCAGTTTTGGCATGGGCCTAGAACTTTTAAAGAATGTTTTTAATTTATCTATCATGCCACATTGCAGATTCTGACAGCTATTATTTCTCAGACTATGCATCTTTATAAACAACATTTAAAGACCAGTAAGGTCAGGGCGATAAGGGATCCTGTAAAATGAAAGCATCCTCAAACAAAGCCCACGTCAGTGAAGTTCTTCCCTTTGCTTCTCTAGACCAGCGGTCGCCAACCGGTGGTCCGCGAGACCCGGAAGGTTGGTGACCGCGGCTAGACCACCATTCCTCTGGTTTTCTGTGGAATCAAGGAAGTGGGGCCAAAGTTGGAAGGCTCTAGAAGGAGTAGCTTTCCTCCTTTCTCATCTTTAACCAAGAACTCTTTCTGTTGCTCTTTTTTTTTTATTAAAAAACAAAATTATTTTTGTCTTTGCTTTTGGTGCCACTCTTCTTTCTTTCCACTTTCTTTCACTTAACTCTTAATAATGAAGCCTGCATTTATTTTATTTTGATAATTTCCCGTGTTCCAAGCAGTAAGCTAGGCATGTGATATCATGACAGTGATAGACAAACTATCAGCTCTCAAGGAGCCCAGCTTAAGTATGGATCTGTTAGGCTAGTTCAGCCATGGGCAAACTAAGGCCCGTTCGGCTGTTCTATCCGGCCCACGGAGCTGAAAGAGCAGAGGGTTCTCTTGCTCTCCCCTCCGCTCCTTCACCAGCAGCCCAAGAGGAGAATGCCAGCATGGTCAGGTTGCTTTTGTTCTGGCCCTCCGGTCCAGTTTAAGAACCCATTGTGGCCCTCGAGTCAAAAAGTTTGCCCACCCCTGGTGCTAGTTGGATGTTTTGCTCTGGTTCGAACTTCAGACCCACACGCTTGGTTTTAGTTAAAACTGTTCCTCTCTCAGCCTCCTGTGTCCCAAGGACTCTGTCCCCAGAAAATCCTTGTCTTGCCCTTGTTTGCTCCGTCTGGCCCTGCACAGTCTGAGTTCTTATCCCTTGTGAATCAGCCAGGAGAGAGAACATGGTAGAGAACTTTTAAAAGCAGCCAGTGTGGGTCCAAAGCATTGCTGTGGCTTCCTCAGCCTCTGAGCTTCCATTTTCTTACTTTTAAGCAGGAGTGCTAGTGCGGATGCAGCATCCTCATGGCGTAGCTCCTGTTTGCCAGGCTGCTGCTGTGGTGAACAGGTCGACATGGCTGCTCCCACCTCAAGGAACTGCAGTGTTTGCAAAGCGCCTGCCGGGCTCCACCCAGAGTGATTGCTCATTGCGGGCTGATGCTTCCTCCGTTCCTGTGGCCCCTGGCTTCTCACCTGGGTCATCTGCCTTTGGGGGATTACCGGTCTAGACTCCTTCCGGAAAAGCCATGCATGTGGCCATCGCACACCATTGGCTCAGTAGTTCAGATGCTCTTGCCAGGTTATGCATTTAGTGACTTCGGGGAGGATTTATTTTTATTTTTTTCCTAGCCAGAGTTTAGGTTTTCAAGGCATGTATATTTTTAAATATATATTTTATTGATTTTTTTACAGAGAGAAAGGGAGGGAGATAGAAAGCTAGAAAAATCTATGAGAGAAACATTGATTATCTGCCTCCTGCACACCCCCCACTGGGGATGTGCCCGCTACCAAGGTACATGCCCCTGACCAAAATGGAACCCGGGACCCTTCATTCTGCAGGCCGGCGCTCTATCCACTGAGCCAAACCTGTTTTGGCTCAAGGCATAATTTTGAGGCCATGTAATAATGGTGATATGTTATTGTGTAATTTAAAGACAGTTTTTAGTTTTTCCATGCTGATGTGTTTTATTAGAACAGTGTGGTGTAGTATTGGGCACTTTCTGCAGTGATATTCATACTGCCTTTTCATTTTCACAGGGATCGGCTGTGGCAGATACTGTAACTCCTATTTTAGAGACTGGGAGACTAAGGGCCAGAGAAGTTATTAGGTAACATGCTTGTGGTTAAACTGCTAGTAAGTAGCAAACCCAGCAATTGATCTAAAATGTTTTCTCTTTTCCATGACTTTGTTTTTTCTTTCAGGCAGGCTTGTGGGGAGGGTGTAATAAGGCCCTAAGAGAGTGGGGTGATGTGAGATGGTGGAAGTTTGTGTCCTTCTCTGCACTCTGTGGGAATGTTGGTAGCTTCTGCTAGATTAAGAGAGGGCCCTACATTATCCTCTCTGCAACCTAACCCCAGCCCCAGCAGCTCCCTCCCCACACTGCTAGTAGCTTTCATTGTCAAAAGTCTAGTTTGGTTAGCCCTAGTCTTTGAAAATACTGATTGCTTAAACATACTTAACTTGTAAATGGGATGTTCATATTTTTTGTTCCCAAAGAAGCTGGCAGAGCTTGAATTTAAAACCCACATAAAAGCAACTTTTCTATTTGGTAGAATTTCTTTTGCTTTTGACCTTTACCTTTTAGAGATATTGTGTGTTATATGAACAGAATGATAATATTTTTTTTCTAAAAGGAAGATACTAACTGGTGGCCTGAAATATGGACTTTCTTCCCCAACAGTAGATTTTATTGTTGTTTTCTCTTAATCGTCACCCGAGGATACTTTCCCATTGATCTTTTAGAGAGAGGAAAAGACAGAGAGAAACATTGATGTGAGAGAAACACATTGGTTGGTTGCCTCCTGCATGTAGCCAGGGCCGAGCAAGGAGGAGCCTGCAGCCAGGATACCTGCCCTTGACTAAAATCGAACCTGCAGACCCACCTTTAGTCTGCAGGCCGATGTTCTAACTCAGTGGTCGGCAAACTGTGGCTCGCGAGCCACATGCGGCTCTTTGGCCCCTTGAGTGTGGCTCTTCCATAAAATGCCACGGCCTGGGTTAATATTTTGAAGAAGTGGCATTAGAAGAAGTTTAAGTTTAAAAAATTTGGCTCTCAAAAGAAATTTCAATTGTACTGTTGATATTTGGCTCTGTTGACTAATGAGTTTGCCGACCACTGTTCTTTTATCGCCGGTTTTGAGGAGTTGGGACTAGCCTTTCCAGATATTAATGCTCAGAATCACAAGTTTGGCTTAGTGTTTCCCACCCTCACATTTCTTTCAGGTGACAGGTGGAATGTTGACTTACAGATAGCGCAGGCAGAAGTCTGATTAGGATTGAAAAATCAGGTCAAAGAAGTCTGAAGCTGGAGACCTTTCTCTGAGGCTCAGTGCGCTGGGGCTGCTGCTGAGAGTCCAGGGGCTGAGCCGATTTACTGTGACCTCAGTTTCTTTATTTTGTGGTTGAGTTCTTACATTCCTCCTTTCAGAACCTACCTTTGAGTTTACATTGAGACCCGTCATATTCGCTTCCTAGGGCTCCCATAACACAATACCACAACCAGGTGGCTTAGAACAACAGCAATTTATTGTCTTACGGTTTTGGAGGCTAGAAGTTCTAAGGTACCAAATGCTACACCTGACAAACTCAAAGGTCTGCACGGCGGCTTTACAAACTGAAGAGACTTTAAATAACCACAAAGGATAGTCTTAAATTTAAACTCTTTTAGCTGGAAGCAGTTTATGGTGGATAGTCATGTTGTATCTGTCACTCAACAAATATCTGTTGAACTATGTCCATCAAGCATGTGAAACAGCCAGCGGGCCACACCGCACACCTCAGGAGTTTGACATGCTTAATGTACATAGTAGGGCCATTATATTTAGGAAGCATTTCTATTTCTGTAATATTCATGGTATTTTGTGTCTCTTAGTATTAAGATTGAGGTTTAAACAGTTCCTTGTAGCTAAACTTTTTTTTTTTCCTTTTTAGGGGTTTGCTGTAAAATGGGACTTTTGATTGTATTCACTGGACTGTGGCTGTTTTCCTTAGTAAAGGCTGATTCAAAAGCCATTACAACCTCTCTGACGACAAAATGGGCTTCTGCTCCATTGTTGTTAGAAACCAGGTAAGAGGACATTTTTCCCTTTCATATGTTTGAGCAAAGTACAGACTCTACTAATGAATTTTGAGGAGCTTTTTAGGAAGTGAGGTTATCATCAGATGCATTTATGGAAGGCCTCTTCCGTGTGCACTGTGCTGTTAGAACACAGAATCTGTCTATTAGTAGGATAGGACTATATGGATTCATAGAGAAACTTCTTTATTTTTTTCCCCATTTTTTTAATTTATTAAGGTATTATATGTATACATAGCTTACCATTGGCCCCCCACCTCCCATTCATGCCCTCTCTCCCCAGAGTTCTGTGTTTGTTGGTTGTACTTATATTCATGCATACCAGTCCTTCGGTTGTTCTCTTATCTCCCCCAGGTCTCCTTCCCCTCCCCGCTGTCATTTGACAATCTGCTTGTTTTATGGTAACTATCTCAGAATCACATGAATAGAATCCGCTCCTTATTTGGCAGTCTGCTTGTTTTATGGTGACTATCTCAGGACCTCATGAATAGAGTCTGCTCCTCCTCTGGTTCACACCGCCCCTCCCCCTGGGTCCCACTGCTTCCCCTGGGACACACGGCTAGCCTGGGGAACATGGCCCCCTGGAACACATGGCTCACCCGGGGCACACGGCCCCCTGGGACACACGGCTCACCCAGGACACCCGGACCCCTTGGGGCACATGGCTCACCCGGGGCACACGGCCCCCTGGGACACACTACTCACCCTGGGCACACGGCCCCTTTGCGGGACTCGGCTCACCTGGGGCACGGCTCTCCTGGGACACCTGGACCCCTAGGGGCACATGGTTCACTCGGGACACACAGCCCCCTGGGACACACGGCTGAGAGACTTCTTTAGACAAATAGGTTGAATTGGTTAGATTATTATGCTATCTTCCAGGAAGAGTGTATGTAGTAAGAAGGGGCGAGAGAGTTGTACCTAAAGGAAAATTTCTACTTATTTATTTAAAAGGAAGAGAAGAGAGCTTGGCAAGATATGGGGGAAAGAGGACCTGCTTTGGGAGAAGACAAAATAAGACAGTGCCGGCACTCAGAGGAGATGGCTAGGTTCTGTCTGTTCCGAGATGTGCTTATTCCACATGTGAGCACTGCCCCATCAGGATGATTCTAATCAAATCGCAAAGTTTTCTTACAATTAGAATTGGCAGCACCTTTCATTTTTGGTGTTTCATAAAGCAATAATATGTCTTAAAATCAACAAAATACAATAGTCAGTGATTTCTTGGAAATTTTTATATTCCAAGTGTACTTATTAGTACTTATATGTTATATATCATATATTACTTATATGTAACCAAATACCCTTCTTTTAGTCTTTTTTTTTTTAATGTTTATAGATGGAAACTTATTGCATGTGAATAATAGTTAGCTAGGACTTGCACAGAATCTTCCTAAAGCGTAAGTTAGGTGGGCTGAATGGCAGGCATTTGGTAAGTCTTGGAATTTGATAGTGCTAGAAATTTGAATTGTGGGGTTACTTCAGTTAACTTTGTGTTCTACCTTTGTGATCTTCAACTTAGAATTTCATCTTCTAACACTTCCCCCTTAATCGCTAGAAAAATGGGAATGAAAGCTTTATCCTGTTGGTTATATATGTGAATATGGCATCTCCTAAGGAAAAGCGGAGTTTGGCATTGATAAGGGGCAAGTCAGATGCTTGGGCGTCGTCCTGACTTGCTTAGAAGCCCCTGACTTGCTGCTGAGCACACTTGCTTCCATCCCTACTGCGCCTGCTTTTCTCATCAGTAAAATGGCAAAGGCAGACAAGAAAAGCACTGCATCTGAGTCGTGGTGACGTTGCAGGAACTAGCCTGATAGATGGGGTGAGCTCCTCAAATACAAGAACTTGATTAGATTTAGGGCCATAGTTTAAGTGAAGTGACATCTTTTAGATGCTAGCCACACACACACACACACACACACACACACACACACACACCACCCCCAGCAAGCAACCCAAGCGGGAGGCCCTGGTATCTGGAATTTATTTACCTTCTAAAATTGAAACTTGTAACCTGGAGCAGAGCCAAGTCTTCTGCTTGCTCTGTGGCAGCAGCCAGTTCTGATGGAGTTTATGTATCTTCTATAATTGAAACTTTGTAGCCTGAAGTGGAGGCCCAGGCTGGCCAGGGCAGATGGAAAACCTTGTCACCAGGGGCAACCCTAGCCTGCTCTCTCTTGGGATTTATCTTCTGTCATTGAAACTTTGTATCCTTGAGTGGAGGCCTGGGCCTGAGCCAGGGTGTGTGGAAAAGCTTGGCTTCCTCCATTGCCCCGGAAACCCAAGCCTCCCTCCTGCTCTTTCTGGTGGCAGCCATCTTAGTTGGGATTAATTTGCATATTCATTCTGATTGGCTGGTGGACGTAACAGGGTGGTGGTTAATTTGCATATTACTCTTTTATTAAGTAGGATGTATTATAAATTGAAAGATAAACTGAACATTTGGAAACTCATAAAAACCTAATTTCTTTTCTTTAGTAATAGAGCTTATATTTGAAGATTTTTATTTTAAAGTTATTTTATATTTTTCTCCCAGTGAATTTTTAGCAGAAGACAGCCAAGAGAAGTTTTGGAATTTTGTAGAAGCCAGTCAAAATATTGGATCATCAGATCATCACGGTAAATTGAAGCCAATGCTCTTTGACTTTGTTGTCTGGGAAAATATTGGGAAAATGCTCTTTCAGAGTATGTGTGGCACAGCAGTGAATAGGATTCACTTTTAACTTAATCACTAGAGTTATGAAGGCAGCCAGCAGAGCCAACACAGACTAATAATTATTTTTGAAGTTTATAACTTTGGCTTTAAGCATTATCTTTGACTTTCACCCTCTTGTTTTTTGTGTTATTTTATTAAAAACTGGAGGCCCAGTGCACGAAATTCATGCACGGGGTGGGGGGGGGTGTCCCTCAGCCCAACCTGCACCCTTTCCAATCTGAGACCTCTTAAGGGATGTTAAACTGCCCGTTTAGACCCGATCCCGATGGTCTAAATCGGCAGCCGGATATCCCTCTCACAACCCAGGACTGCTGGCTCCCAACTGCTCGCCTTCCTGATTTCCCCTAACTACTCCTATGCCAGCTTGATTGATGTCTAACTGCACCCCTGCCAGCCTGTTTGCCCCCAATATCACTCCTCTGCCGGCCTGGCCACCCCTAACTGCCCTCCCCTACAGGCTTGATCACCTCCAACTGCCCTCCCTTGCAGACCTGGTGCCTCCCAGCTGCCCTCCCCTGTTGGCCATCTTGTTCCACATAGGGGCAGCATCTTTGACCACATGGGGGCAGCCATCTTGTGTGTTGGAGTGATGGTCAATAGGATAGAGGCCTGGTGCATGGGTGGGAGCCAGCTGGTTTGCCCTGAAGGGTGTACCGGATCTGGGTGGCGGTTCCCTTGGGGCGTGGGGCAGCCTGGGTGAGGGGCCTGTGGTGGTTTACAGGCCAGCCACACACCCCTGCGACCTAAGCAGAGGCCCTGGTATCTGGAATTTATTTACCATCTACAATTGAAACTTTGTAGCCTGGATCAGAACCAAGCTCCCTGCTCACTCCTGCTGCCATTTCTGTTAGGGTTCATGTATCTTCTATAATTGAAACTTTGTATCCTGGAGTGGAGGCCTAGGCCACCCAGAGCATGTGGGAAGATTTGCTTCCTCTGTTGCTGGGGTAACTCTACCCTGCTCTCTCCAGCTCCATGGCTGCTGCCATTTTTCTTGGGATTTATCTTCTATCATGGAAACTTTGTATCCTTGAGTGGAGGCCAAGGCTGGCTAGGATGTGTGGAAAGCTTGGCTTCCTCTATTGAAACCCAAGCCTCTTAACTGCTCTCTGTGGCTGCAGCCATCTTGGTTGGGGTTAATTTGCATACTCGCTCTGATTGGATGGCGGGCGTGAATTGTGGCTGTGGCTTGAGTGGAGTGATGGTTAATTTGCATATTACTCCTTTATTAGGTAGGATGTGTGACTATTTTGTGGAAGTCGTCTTTTTTTTTTTTTAATATATTTTTATTGATATTTTACAGAGAGGAAGGGAGAGAGATAGAGCTAGAAACGTCGATGAGAGAGAAACATCGACCAGCTGCCTCTTGCACACCCCCTACTGGGGATGTGCCCGCAACCAAGGTACATGCCCTTGACTGGAATCGAACCTGGGACCTTTCAGTCCACAGACCGACGCTCTCCCACTGAGCCAAACCGGTTTCGGCGGAAGTCAAGTCTTAATATCAAGTTAATACACATCAGAATTGATTCACTTTTTAAAATTTTATTTATTTTTATAATAAGTCTTTATTCAGATTATTACAGGTGTTCCTCTTTCCCCTCTCCTCCCCGATAACTCCCCTCCACCTGATTCCCAACCCCACCCCATACCCTTACCCCCGCCACTGTCTTCATCCTTAGGTGTAAGATTTTTGTCCAGTCTCTTCCCGAACCCCTCAGACCTCCTTCCCCCTGAGAATTGTTAGTCCAATCCCTTTCTGTGTCCCTGATTCTATTGTATTCACCAGTCCGTTTTGTTCTTCAGATTTTTTATTCACTTGATTTTTAGATTCACTTGTTGGTAGATATGTATTTGATGTCTTTTTGTTGTTCATAATTTCTTACCTTTAACTTTTTCTTCTTCTTCCACTTCTTAAAAAATACCCTTCAATATTTCATGTAATCCTGGTTTGGTGTTGATAAACACCTTTAACTTTTTCTTGTCTGTGAAGCTCTTTATCGGACCTTAAATTCTGAATGATAGCTTTGCTGGGTAGAGTGATATTGGTTGTAGGTTCTTGTTCATCACTTTGAATATTTCTTGTCATTCCGTCTAGCCTGGATAGTTTCTGTTGAGAAATCAGCTGACAGTTGTATTGGTATTCCTTTGTAAGTAACTAGCTGTTTTTCTCTTGCTGCTTATAAGATTTTCTCTTTGTCTTTTGCCCTTGGCATTTTAATTATGATGTGTCTTGGTGTGTTCCTCTTGGATTCCTCTTGTTTGGGGTTCTGTGCGCTTCCTAAACTTGTAAATCTATTTTTTTCACCACATAAGGAAAGTTTTTTGACATTATTTCTTCTAAAATGCCTTTAATATCCTGCTGACTCTCTTCTTCTGGCACCCCAAAAATCCGGATGTTGGTATGCTTTAAGCCGTCCCGGAGGCTCCTTAAGCTATCCTCACACTTTTGAATTCTTCTTTGTTTTTGCCTCTCTGGTTGGGTGATTTTTGCTTCCTTATATTCCAGATCTTTGGTTCGATTCTTGGGCATGTTGATCTATAGTTGAGTTTCTGTATATTCTTTTTTTTTTCTTTCCAATTTTTTTATTAATTTATTATATGTGTACATATCTTACCATTGCCCCCCCCCCACCTCCCATTCATGCCCTCCCTCCCCAGAGTTCTGTGTTCGTTGGTTGTACTTATATTCATGCTTACCAGTCCTTCGGTTGTTCTCTTATCTCCCCCCAAGTCTCCTTCCCCTCCCCGCTGTCATTTGACAATCTGCGTGTTTTATGGTGACTATCTCAGGACCACACGAATAGAGTCCGCTCCTCCTCTGGTTCTCACTGCCCCTCCCCCTGGGTCCCACTGCTTCCCCTGGGACACTCGGCTCACCCGGGGGCACATGGACCCCTGGGACATATGGCTTACCTGGAGTACACGGCCCGTCTGGAGCACTGGGGTCACGTATTGGAGGGGCTGCGCTAGCTCTGTGCTAGCACGGCGGGCAGGCTGGGACAGTTGCAGGCGGGCTGAGATGGCTGCAGGCGGGTAGACTGCCCTCAAAGGTGTCTCGTTTGGTGCCAAAGCGGAGCAGCTGTGGACACGAAGGCTAAGTTCTGAGGCCGCCCACTCCCTGAGCCCGGGGCGTAGTGAGCTCTGTTCTCGGTGGATTTCCTTTATTCGCTGCGGTGGTGATAGGTGGCGGTGGCCGATGCGGCAGCGACGGTCGCTCCTGTGGTTCAATTTCCACTGTAGTTTTAAAGTTCACATGGCGGCAGTGGCGGGAGCTTCGGCTCTGCCATGCGGCGGCTGAGGGAGGACTCGCCAGCTCCTCACTAGCACGGCGGGTGTGCTGGGAAGGTTGTGGGCGGGCTGAGATGGCTGCAGGCGGAGAGTCCGCCCTCAATGGTGTCTCCTTTGGTGCGGAAGCGGAGCTGCTGTGGACGCAGAGGCTAAGTTCTGAAGCCACACTCTCTGTGAGCCCGGGGCGTAGTGAGCTCTGATTTCAGTGGATTCCTATTCGCGGCGGGGGGGGGGGGGGGGGGGCGGCGGCGTGTGCAGCAGTGATGGTAGCTCCTGTGTCTCAATTTCCCCTGTAGTATTAAAATCCACATGGTGGTAGTGGCGGAAGCTTTGGAGCTGGCTCCTGGTGGGGGCGGCGGAAAGACTCACCGGGGTGCAAAGGGAAAGCGCCGCACCATCTCCCCACCAGCACAGTGCGCGGAGGCCGGGCCGAGTTGGCTGTGGGCTGGGAGACACTGCGCTATCTCTTTGCCAGCACGGCATGTAGAGACCGGGCCGAGCCGGCTGCGGGCGGTGGTGGTGACGCAAGGATTCGCCGGGTGTCGCAAACGGAAGGCGTCGAGCTAGCTCCCCACCAGTAAGGTGCGTGCGGAGACCGGGCCGAGCCAGCCGCAGGCCGGGAGACACCGCGCCAGGTCCTCGGGATGGTTGTGGGCAGGCGCCGAAGGTGCAGTGAAGGTCCCATATCAGCTCCCTGGTTCCCATAGCCGGCGGGCTGGCCCAGTCCCTGGGCCCCGGGGCAGAGTGAGGTCTGGCTTCCCTCATTCCCAGCGGCAGCGTCTCCGGCAGGTCCGGTTTCGCTGTAGTTTTAAACTCCACATGGCAGCAGCGGTGCCCTGCTTGGTGTCTAGTTGTAGCCTTCCCATTTCTGGGCCGAGCTGGCTTCGGGTGGGGAGACGCTGCCTGATCTCTTCACCAGCACAGCGAGCAGGGCGGCTGGGCCGAGCTGGCTGCGGACGGGGAGACGCTGCGCCCGCTCCTCACCAGCAAGGCGGGCAGGCTGGGATGGCTGCGGGCCGGGATGGTTGTGGGCAGTTAGGTCGCGCTCACGTGCTCACAGGATTCTCATCCAGGCAGGAGCCGAAGGCGCGGTGGAGGCCTGCATCAGCTCCCATGGCAGCTGGCAGGGCTGGCCCACTCCCTGGGCCCCGGGGCGGAGCGAGGTCTGGCTTCAGCGTCTCCAGCAGGTCCAATTTCGCCGTAATTTTAAACTCCACATGGCAGCAGCAGCGTCCTGCTTTGTGTCTAGTTGTAGCCTTCCCATTTTGCCAGCTTTCCTGTGGGTCTGGTGCGATCCCTTTCAATTTTAGCTGTTGTTTTTTTCCAAATTGTTGAGGAGGTGGCAGCTTAGGAGACTACCTAGGCCGCCATCTTGTTTCGGTCTCTCTGTATATTCTTTATTTCAGACTGTGTATGCTTAATTTCTGGCTGGTCCTTTTCCATATTTTTGGTATTCTCATTAAGGTCCTTGAAGGTATCATAAAGCTTCTTGGAGGTCTCATCAAGTTTCTCAAAGGTTTTTAGAAGATTCTTGAGTAATCTTATAAATGTGATTCTGAACTGTGTGTTGTCCAGTAGTTTACTTTCCTCAATTTCTCCCATTCATGACATGCTTCTGTGTCTCCTCATTTTGGTCGATGGAGTGGCTATGTGTGGTCAGTGATCTATAGGGGTCAGTAGCTCAGCTTCCCCAATCACCTGAGGTGGTAGCTTTTTCTATATCCCTTTGTGGGCTGAGTACAAAGTCTTGGTATAGTTAAGCCTTGATTGCTGTTGGTGCACTGGGAGGAATTGACCTCCAGGGCCAATTGTCTGTGAGGACCCACTGTGTCTATAAAGGAAGAACTGCGCTGGAGACACGCCTTGTTTCAATGGTGCTTTGGTGCCCACTGAGGCCGCCTCCCAAATGTGGCACTCATGGGTGTGAGGGGTTAAAACTGAGCACTAGGAACACTGGCTTCTGGATCTCCAATGGGGTGTGTGCAGTTCAGCTATTGCACCCTGCAGGAGCTATAGTATTTAAACTGCAACTGAGAGGGCCATTCATATGCAAAAGTTGCTGCTAGGAGCTTGGATGAGTTTCAAGGTGGCATCTCAGGGTGTCACTAGGCTGAGGTGTGGCCAACAGCAATGGCTGCCCATCAGCCGCCTCTCCGATACGAGGTCTCCGCACATCTCGCACCACACAGCACAGCAAACAAATATTCTTTCGCAGAGCTCTGCAAGCCAGCCACTCTCACTTTCTGACCTGATGGCAGATAGTCTAGCCCAGCCGTGGGCAAACTTCGGCTACGGCCCACGGGCCGAATCCGGCCCATTCAGCTGTTCTATCTGGCCCGCGGAGCCGAAAGAGCTGAGGGTTCTCTTGCTCTCTCCTCCGCTCCTTCACCAGCAGCCCAAGAGGAGAGTTCCAGCATGGTCAGGTTGCTTTTGTTCCGGCCCTCCGGTCCAGTTTAAGAACCATTGTGGCCCTCGAATCAAAAAGTTTGCCCACGCCTCTCCACAGAAACTGGACTTCAGAGATATCGGGAGCTCATCTCTCTTTGGGTTGAAGAAAGCAACGCCCTCCACCACCTGGGATCTGCTGCCAGCCTGTATTGTGTCGTCCGCGCCCCCCCACCTCAGTTTTTCAGCACTTGTGCCTTGAATTCCCCTCTTTCTCTTTCAGTCTAGTTGTAGGGCTTCCTTTCAGCCAGATTTCCCTTGGGTTTAGGGTGATAGACGTTTAATTTATAGTTGTATATTTGAATTGTTGTGCACGGCAGCATATTAGGTATGTTTACCTATGCCGCCATCTTCATTCTCCTCTGATTCACTTTTTTTTAAATGAAACAATTATATAAGTTAAGTCTAACTTGTTTTATTTGTTTGTTTATTTATTGTTTATTTATGTGAGAATACTTTTTCCCTTAATTGTTAGAGATAGTGGAAGAGAGAGAGGGAGGAGGACACAGTGAGAGAAACATCAGTATGAGAGGGACACATCAGTTGGTTGCCTTCCATATGTGCCTCGACCTGGGCTTGGGTTACAATCTGCAACCCAGGTATGTGCCCTTGACTGGGAATTGAACCTTAGACCCTTCAGTGTGAGGGCTGATACTCTAACCTCTTCACAACACTGGCCAGAGCAAGTTTGTTATTGAGTTAGTGCCACCAAAAATGTTTTCTATTATGTCTGCCAGCCACTCACAGATTGAGTGTCAAGTAAATTACAATGTAAATTTTCTCATTTGTTTACAGATTATGATGTGCTTTTATATACATTTTCTAATTGAATATAAGCTATATAGAGTATAAAAATTAATAGTTAAAGATATATGAGTAGCTAAAACCTTGGTATTAAATTGACAGGCGCATTTGAAGAGAAAATATGTAAAAATTTTATGACTGCTGCCGAAACCGGTTTGGCTCAGCCTGCAGACTGAAAGGTCCCAGGTTCGATTCCAGTCAAGGGCATGTACCTTGGTTGTGGGCACATCCCCAGTAGGAGGTGTGCAGGAGGCAGCTGATCAATGTTTCTAACTCTCTATCCCTCGCTCTTCCTCTGTATAAAAAATCAATAAAAAAATATTTTAAAAAAATTTTGTGACTGCTACCACTGCTAATAGTAAACTAAATTAATTTTAACATAGATTTTTATTCAAACAATATGTAGTATTTAAAAATTTCTGTCTGAATGTTTTTGTGGTGTAAACAGAACAATTTTGAACAAGCACCTGTAAGTTTTAGTTATGTAATTCAGAGTCAACTACAATTGTTCGAGTTATCAGAAAAATCATTTTACATTTAGTTTATAATTACATGAAACAAATTATAAAGTAGGCTTATAATGAATTTGAATTCTAACATATAAATGACATGTCTTCAATATAAGTGGTAGTGATCTTGGTTAGAATTATGTGAGTATGAATTCTTTTTTTTTTAATTTTTATTGATTTTTTATAGAGAGGGAAGGAGAGGGATAGAAAGTTAGAAACATTGATCAGCTGCCTCCTGCACGCCCCCTACTGGGGATGTGTCTGCAACCAAGGTACATTCCCTTGACTGGAATTGAACCCGGGACCTTTCAGTCCACAGGCTGATGCTCTATCCACTGAGCCAAACCGGTTTGGGCTGAGTATGAATTCTTGAAAGTGATCGTGAAAGTATGTTAAGCATTTTATTTGAACTATTATCTGTAGTCTACCAAAGATATTCATCAACATTCTGAGATATTCCTTTGTGATCTCTTTTTCTACTTAGATGCTAATGCAGACGGATCATTTATATTTTGCTTTTTAAAATGTTAATATTTTCTAAAGAAAAGCTATATGAAAGGTTATACTTACAGAGAAAAATCTTGTTGCCTCCCTCTTTTTCTCTCCCATATTTTAAAAAATGTATTTCATTAACTTTTTACAGAGAGGAATGCAGAGGGGGAGAGAATTAGAAACATTATTGAGAGAGAAACACTGCTTCCTGCATACCCCCTACTGGGGATGTGCCCACAACCAAGGTATATGCCCTTGACTGGAATCAAATCTGGGACCCTTGAGTCTGCAGGCTGACGCTCTATCTACTGGGCCAAACTGGTTAGGGCTCTCCCATTTTTTATAACCATTTAATTTAATTTGTTTAGCCTTTAAATTTTTTGTTGTTGCAACAAATACATATGTATTCTTATTTCTCATTCTTTCTTAGAGTGAAAAATGATAGCTTATGGTATATATGGTTTTATATGTTGCACTTTTCATTTAGCAACATATCCTTGGGGTTTTTTCATATTGGTTCATGTACTTTTTTCTTCCTAGATAATTTGTTGCAATTGTTTGTTTAAATGCTTTATCCCAAACTATAGTTTTATCAGCATCCTTTAATACCTTGCACTTCCTCATCACCTGGCTCAGGAGTGTTGGGTTATTCGAGTAGATAGCATGTAGTAGGCACTAGGGATACAAAGACAAATAAGTCATAGTTTCTGCCTGTGGGGACTCAGACTATATGGGGAGGAGTAGATAGTGAATAAGTAATTTAGTAATAATGTGAATGAAAGAGGTAAGCAAAGAAATATGAGAGCAAAGAAAAGATTTACTTGGTCTAGTGAAGCATGAGTGGTATTGGGGGTGTCTTCTTGCAGTAGGTAACTAGCAGTCCCGAGTGGAAGGAAGACTGGACAAAAGGTAGAAGGCAGGAAAAGTCCACTTGTGTACTCCAGGGAATTCGGAGCATCTGACAACAGTTCCAGACAGTATAGTGAGAAAATGTTGCTTTCCTAGGCCTCTATATCACAGAGCTCTGTACCTTACAAGCTATCTTACTGGGATATCTCAGTCATGGGACTATTTTGCTTCATATTTTTCCTTGGCAGGCACTGATTACTCCTATTATCGTGCAATATTGGGAGCTGCATTTCCGTTTCTGTCACCTCTGCAGCAGAATTTGCTGAAATTTTCTCTGTCTCTCCATTCCTACTCTGCTACAATTCAAGCCTTCCAGCAGGTGAGTACAGTGCTTACACATAACAGTGTTTGTTAAGGGTTGTATAGCATGATAATCAGATATATTGTAGTTGCATTGCAGAGCTGTAACTTTTCTGCTTAAAATTTCCTTGGATTTATGATTTGTTTGTAAATAAGCAAAGTTGTTGTTAAAACCTTCAAAACACATATAAGAACTATAATTTGCATTTATTTTCATTAAAGAAATAAAAAAAATATATACACAAAAAAGAGACTATGAGACTTCATTTGTACAACATAGCCTAGGAGGTAGTCTTTGTTTTTGTTTTTTAAATCCTCGCATAAGGATATTTTTTTCATTGCTTTTTCAGAGAGTGAAAGGAAGGGAGAAAGGAGGAAGAGAGAGAGAGAAACACTGATGTGAAAGAGACACACCTACTGTTTGCCTCTTTCATAAACCCTGACCCACCAGGGTTCGGGAGCGAACCCACAACCCAGGTACATGCCCTTTGACTGGGAATTGATCTGAGACCCTTCAGTGTGTGGGCTGATGCTCTAACCATTGAGAACACTGGCCAAGGCAGGAGGTATGGTCTTGCTAAACCAGTGTACCCTCACTCTGATCACAGCCTGTAGATCTCAAAGCAGTTCACAGGAAATACAGATATGGGAAATGTGAGGCAGTATAGCAGGGGTACAATCAGCAAAATCCAGCATGCTGGAGCAGTGGTTCTCAACCTTCTTAATGCCTCGACCCTTTAATACAGTTCCTCATGCTGTGGTGACCCCCAACCATGAAATTATTTTCATTGCTACTTCATAACTGTAATTTTGCTACTGTTAATAAATCATAATGTAAATCTCTATGTTTTCTGACGGTTTTAGGTGACCCTACTAGTGGTTCTCAACCCGTAGGTTGAGAACCACTAGCAGGGTCGCCTAAGACAATAAAAAACACACAGATATTTACATTATGATTCATTAACAGTAGCAAAATTACAGTTATGAAGTAGCAATGAAAATAATTTCATGGTTGGGGGTCACCACAGCATGAGGAACTGTATTAAAGGGTCGCGGCATTAGGAAGGTTGAGAACCACTGCCTTAAAGTAACTGATTTGAAACCTTCAACAAATAAGTCAAAAGGAAAGGAAAACTGGGAAGGAGGCACTTCAAAAGAGACTAAATATGTGTCAACTTAATGCAATTTGCAGATCTTGTTGGATTTTTCTAAAAACATATTTTTAGTATTGACTAGTGGCCCGGTGCATGGATTCATGCACATTGAAATAAAATTAATTAGAAGAAATATGTTAATATCACTACTTGTTCTTTATAATAGAAGTGTCAGAGATTAAAGGAAATTAGTAAAATGTATATGAAAATAATATATAAATTGCTTAATAAATAAACAATATAACAACAAAAACATGGTATAAAAACAACATTGATAAAACAATGTCTCATAAATTGATTAAACTCATTCTAATATCTCTTTGTATATCACGGGTTGGGTTCCTCGGCCTGGCTGGAGATCAGGGCCAATTTGGGCCACGGGAGGTTGGCTGGCGGGGGGAGGGGCTATGGGAGGTTGGCTGGCGGGGGGTGGGGGGAGTGGGGGGGGACTATGGGAGGTTGGCTGGCCAGGGGAAGGAGCCAAGGGAACTTCTCATTAGGGCCATCAAGGCCAGCTGGCGGGGGGAAGGACCATGGGAGGTTGGCTTTTTATATCTATACTAATAAAGAGAAACATGAAAATTGATTGTTCCTCTGCTATGCCCACTTGCCAATCAGGAACAAGTATGCAAATTAACCCAACAAAGATGGCGGCAGCCACGGAGCTGGAGTGAGCCAAAGGCTTGGGTTGCCCCCGGTGATGGAGAAAGCCAAGCTTCCTGTCTGCCCTGCCCTCTGCTCAAGGAGAGGCTGGGGGGAGGGAGGGGCTGGGAACCTGGGTCACTAGGGGCGTGGCCAGCCTAAAAATGGCCCTTAGCCGCTTACCCAGGCTGGCCACTCCCCCATGGAGTAAGAGCCCTGGGTGAGGGGCTGCCCCATGCCCCAAGGGAACTCCCACCCTGATCCGGGACACCCTTCAGGGCAAACCAGCAGGTCCCCACCCGTGCACCAGGCCTCTATCTATACTAATAAAAGGGCAATATGCTAATTAGACTGGGAGACCTTCCGGAAAAAGCCATGTGGGGGGCTGAGGTGATCAGGCCAGCAGGGGTCCAGTTGGGGGCAAGCAGGCCATCAGTGGGGATCAGTTGGGGGTGATCAGGACAGTGGGGAGGGCATTTGGGGGTGAGCAGGCCAGCAGGCAGAGTGGTTAAGGGCATTCAGGCAGGCAGGTGAGTGGTTAGGAGCCTGCAGTCCTGGATTGTGAGAGGGATGTCCAACTGCCTATTTAGGCCTGATCCCTGTTAACCAGCAGTAGGACAGCCTTCAAGGGGTCCCAGATTGGAGAGGTTGCAGACTGGGCTGAGGGGGACCCCTCCCCCCCCGCATGAATTTTGTGCACCCGGCCACTAGTATATGGATAAGAGATTTAGAAAGATTAGGTGCCAAAATACCAGCATAATACTTGTATACTTTAGTTTCATACAGAACTGAAGTCCCAGGAATTATGAATACTCTGGATATATGTGGTTTCTCCCTCATTTCAAACTTAGAAAGTAGTGGTGATATGGTTATTTGCCTGCTGACTTTATGCTTACATCTCCCACACTCATACAAGTATACATTTGCTCAACTTTTTTATTTTTAATCCAAGACTTAGTTATTATTTAATGTCTTTTTATAAATCTTATTTATTGTCTTGTGTGGAACATGTAGAATATGCTCTTAAAGGTAGACATGCTATGTTGTAGCTAAAACGATTCTTAATCACAAAAAGTCTGAAATTTTTGTATTTTTTTTCATACATTCTGAAGTTGTTTACCAACTTATTTTTGTTTGAAGTGTGATTTTCCCCTTACTTCCCTCTCTTGAAAAAAAAAAAAAGAGTGGGTTTCTGCTTATGAATTGAGCAGACATCTAATATTATTTGTCTTTTGAGCTGTGTAACTTAATGCTTGTATACTTCATAATTTGTTTTATTATGTAATAGATAAAATGGTGTTGGGTATTGATGTTAGTTCAGCCATATATTTATACTGTTTGGGAGTGCGTGGTTATAGTTCTGTGGGAGAAATAATTTGTCATTGTTCACCTCCTTGTAAAATTTAGTGTGAGAGCTTAAACATCTAAGTAAATGAGTGGCATTTATCATCATTGTTTTTGCTTAATGTTAACTTAGAACATGTTAAGACTAAATTGGGTTTCACTTAGTACCTAGTACTATTTGAAGTAAAGTGTGTGTTTTTTTAACAAATGAATTATTAAAGGAAGTTGTCATTTTAGTAAGCTCCTTATAGACACAGTTTGTTAGGGTCATGAAGACTATTTATTATTAAAAGTGCTTTCCATTATAAACTGCTTTTTAGAGATTTAGATAATTTTGAACCATTATGTACTATTCTGTACTGAGGAGAAATGTATATATCGTAAGGGAAGTCGAGCTTCAGTTTTCTCATTTATAAATTGATTATATAACTTTATAGGTTTTTAATTGATTTAAACAAATATTTGGCCGAAACCGGTTTGGCTCAGTGGATAGAGCGTCGGCCTGTGGACTGAAAGGTCCCGGGTTCGATTCCAGTCAAGGGCACGTACCTTGGTTGTGAGCACATCCCCGATGGGGAGTGTGCAAGAGGCAGCTGGTCGATGATTCTCTCTCATCGACATTTCTAACTCTCTATCCCTCTCAATTCATCTCTGTAAAATCAATAAAATATCTTTTTAAAAAAACCCAAAACAAAAATAAGCAAATATTTGGTACAAGAGGGCTTGATAAATGTTAATTTTTTTCAGTAATCTGAAACATGAATACATAGTTTACGCTAATCTAAAAGGTCCTTGTCTGTTTCTTTTTTTAAATTACAGTTACATCCAAATAAAAGACTCAAATTTGAGTGGGGAAAAAAGGAAAGCAGCTACATGTAAAGCTCTTCCTGTCACATAACGGTGTTCAATAGATGATAATTTTTGCTTTTACTGATGTTCTGTTGTCATTTTATTACCTATTTAGAATATGCATGTCTTTATCTTGTCTTTGGTTAGAAGTTATTTTAAAAATACCTGTCTTAACGTGACAGATAGCGGCCGACGAGCCTCCGCCGGCAGGATGTAGTTCCTTCTTCTCGGTGCACGGGAGGCAGACCTGTGACTTGGACGCCCTGGAGACGCTTCTGCTGACCGCACCCGAACGGTAGAGTGCTTCCCTCTGGCTGTCCGGCGGCCCCTGCTCCCTTTCCTCTGCACCGAGACCACTTCCAGGCTTTCAATGAGTGTTATGGTCTGAGTCCGGATTCTGGAACCAGACTGATCAGATTTGACTTCCATCTCTGTGGCTTAAAAAGTTTACTAACCTTTCTTTTTCATCTCATTTTAAAATGGAGATAAGAGTACTTAGTATACTGTTATTATTTATAGTGACTATCTGAGAAATGACATGTGCTTTGTCGTCAGCTCAGTGAGCAATGCTCGGTGCATTAGAGCCAGAGCCTGAAGGGACTATAGTCATGACAATGACCTCTCAGGGCAAGATTTGTTTCAGACAAAGTAAACTATTTAATTTGAATATTAAATTAGTAATGAATGGGTTAGCTTTTGCTTAGAGGCTGATTTCCTGGGTGGACAAGCATCTAATCCCTCTTGCTGTTGGCTGGGGCAGTAGGTGTGCCCTCAGTGGCCTGTGGAGCTGGAGAGCAGTGCCCGCTCTTCTCTTCGCGGTGTTGCTCTCCAGGGTCGGAAGTGCGAGGGTGTTGTTCTTTCCTGAGGTTATCTGCCCAGCAGGTGCCATGAGTGCTGCTCACTCAGCTGACATCCAGAACCCAGCGGCCGAGGTGGCTGTGTGATCAAGTAGCGCTCCTTGGGGGAAACGAGACAGATTAATTTTTGTTTCATTTGTTATAACGATAATGAAAAAGAGTGGTAGTATACCCTCTTTTGAGAGGTGGTAACTATTTTTAATGGTTTGGCTTGTATCCTTTTAGACTTTCTCTGTGGTTATGCTTTTCCTGGAGTCATCTTTCTGTAGTACACTTAAGTGGACCTCTTTATGGTCATACAGTCTATGCATTAATATCTGTTGGTATCTTGATGCTATTTTTAAAGAAATGGTTTTGGAGGGTAAGTTTTAAAATTTGAGAAAAGCATAATTAGGAAGATTATAGTAAAGATGATAAGCGAAGGAAGATGCTCTGATTGGCAATGATAGCTTGTAGCATTCTTCTGCCTTTTTGCTTGACTTGTACTTATGTTTTCAGGTAAAAGGGTAATTATATTCTATTTATGGCAGAATCACTTATTAAAGTTTTAGTGCTGTGAGGTCTGGATATATATCTTTCTTTTAGCTTCCCCCTTCTCTAGGACTTGTTAACAATTACTAATCAAAGTATGCATTTTATAGCAAATATTTTATGTAATGTACTATTATTATTATTTTTAATGATGATGAAATAAGACTCATGCCTGACAGTATTCTCTCTGAAAACTATTTAACGTTTTGATATTTTTATATTAAGATGCTCACAATCTTTACTTAAATTATTGCTGCATCTATATTTTCTTTTAAAAACTTTTCGAAGTTTATAATTTTAGGCTTTTGCTATTTATTTTCAGACCCAAGCCCTTGTTGTTCAAAGGTGATCACAGATACCCCTCATCCGGTCCTGAGAGTCCAGTGGTGATTTTCTACTCGGAGATTGGTTCTGAGGAGTTTTATAATTTCCACCGCCAACTTGTATCAAAAAGCAATGCAGGCAAAATCAATTACATATTTAGACATTATGTATCTGTAAGTATGATTTATTTTACAACTCCTTTAAATACTAATTTGTTTAGCATGATTTTACTACATAAGCTAATAATTTTCCCATTTATAAAATTTTATTTTTTTGAAAAGTTAAGTACTTTCATCGAATGTTTTTTTTAGTACAGAGGAGATACTTTGCTTACTTTCTGAAGTGTAAAACAATTATGCTTAAAAATAGCTTATTAAAGTTTATGTTCTATTTCAAATTGAACCACATAAATTATATTTAATTTGGCCCAGATTTAATATGCTCGCATACTATGGAACTAATTCTTTAATTAATTTCCTTTCTAAACTTTTTAAAACAAATATTTTCACAAGATTGAAAAGGAAGGATTTCTATAGGTAAAACCATGCAGAATCGATTGAAAATGAAGGTTCTGAAACCTTGCATAGCATTTAACTTTAAATTATTTATATGTACAGATTGTTAGCCTTAAAGTTTCTATGTTCTAATAAGCTCAATAAATGTTGGATGCTAGGTCCATGCAAGTAAAATAAAAAGTTTGAATGAAAATTTGTACGAGCAGAAACATTTAAATTAACATTTAATTTTTAACCTCACTCCTTCCCTCTGCCCCCATACCCTGTTGCTGGTCTTAGAGATTAAAATGTCTGAAGGCCCGTCCTTATCCAGGGTGGTGGTAAGACTGTGACATGGGGTCAGCCCAGACCCTGACTGAAGACATTCTAATTCATCAAGAATGTAAACACGCCTCCACTCACACACTTCTGGGCGGAGACCACTCACTGTGCAGCCTCTGCACAGGTTGTGAAACTCCTCCTTCCTCCATGTCTTCACATGGCTCGTGCCCTGCCTTTGCCCTTCCAACCGTGCCCGTCTCTGGTTTTGCTTCCTCCCAGGAGTCCCCGTTTTATTACGTGTGGCCGGATACGAACCTAAAGGAGGCTAGGATTTCTACTGCAGTTTAAGTGTATCTGAGTGCGTAATCCTAGGTGTCAGCTACACAGCACTGGCACAGACACGTCTGTACACGTGAAGACTCAGAGGTAATGGTGGCATTCTCTCTCTCTTGCAGCGTCCCAGCAGGGAGCCTGTGTATCTCTCCGGCTATGGCGTGGAGCTGGCCATTAAGAGCACCGAGTACAAGGCCAAGGATGATACTCAGGTGAAAGGTGAATTTGTAAATTAGACCAATGTGTTTACTTTTTTTAAAAATAATGAGTTAAACGAGAATCTTTTTCCTTAATGATAAAGAATAAATTTAGGAATTTATTTCCTTCTGTCCTATGTGAGTTGGGTGACATTAAGCAAATTCTTATGTCCTAATTTTTTCCTGTGTACAGATAATGATATATGCTTCTTACAGTACTTGTATGGAGAAAATAAGATGTGTAAGTGAGAAAATAAGATGTATAAGTAAGAAATTAACACAGAAAATAAAGTATACATAAGAAATTAACACAATTTTATGCACAAAAATGTTCAGTAAGTAGTAGCTATTGTTATTGATGATACGCAGTTCACAAATATCCACTAATTTCTGGCCCAATATGAAATCTTAAACTATCCTTTAATTAACAAATGTTTATAAAAAATATATTTTTTTTATTGATATTTTACAGAGAGGAAGGGAGAGAAAGAGCTAGAAACGTCGATGAGAGAGAAACATCGACCAGCTGCCTCTTGCACACCCCCTACCGGGGCCCTTGACCGGAATCGAACTTGGGACCTTTCAGTCCGCAGACTGACGCTCTACCACTGAGCCAAACCGGTCTCAGCAATTAACAAATGTTTTAATGGTTTTTATTATTTTTGGCACTTGTAACAGTTTACTATGGATAGTTCTTGTCATACTCTAGGGTTTTTTTTGTGGGTTTTTTTTTGTTTGTTTTTTTTAACATATATTTTATTGATATTTTACAGAGAGGAAGTGAGAGAGATAGAGAGCCAGAAACGTCGATGAGAAAGAAACATCAACCAGCTGCCTCCTGCACACCCCCTACCGGGGATGTGCCCGCAACCAATGTACATGCCCTTGGCTGGAATCGAACCCGGGACCCTTCAGTCCGCAGACCGACGCTCTACCGCTGAGCCAAACCAACCTGGGCATACTCTAGGGTTTTTAATTTATTATTTCAACCACAAGTTTTATTTTTATTTTTTCAAATATATATATTTTTTTATTTCAGAGAGTAAAGGTGAGGGAGAGATGGAAATATCAGTGATGAGAGAGAATCATTGCTTGGCTGCCTCCTTTATGCCCCCCACTGGGGATTGAGCCCACAACCTGAGCATTTGTCCTGACCAGGATTCGAACTGTGATCTGGCTTACAGGTCAACGCTCAGCCACACTGTTTTATGTACAGTCTTCTTTATTTCTTTTGTTTTAATCTTTTAAACTTTTTTAAAAAAATGCTTAGTTATTAAGTTGATTGTGGTTCTTTATTTCTTTTGAGCTTATTTTAAAGATAAAAAGGATTGGCTTGGTACGTGGAAGATAGCCTAGTAACTCATCATTCTGTTCTCAATAATCTATTTAGGGTTAAGTTGCCTGGCTGCATGTTCTTTAGAATTTTGATATTGAAAAATCCATTGTTAGCAATTTTAAAGGTATTAATATAGAAAATTTTAATGTAATTTTCCAAAGTATAAGGAAAAATATATATTCTTATTTTAAAAATAAATCTTTATTGTTCAGATTATTACAAGTGTTCATCTCCCTGCCTCCCACTCCTCCATTAGCTCCCCTCCACCTGATTCCCAACCCCACCCCATACCCTTACCCCCGCCACTGTCTTCATCCATAGGTGTAAGATTTTTGTCCAATCTCTTCCCACAACCCAGACCCCTTTCCCCCTGTGAATTGTTAGTCTAACCTCTTTCTATGTCCTTGATTCTATTATATTCACCAGTCCATTTTGTTCTTTAGATTATTTTTTTTATTCTCTTGATTTTTAGATTCCCTTGTTGGTAGGTATGTATTTGATGCCTTTTTGTTCATAATTTTTTACCTTTACCTTTTTCTTTTTCTTCCTCTTCTTAAAGAATACCCTTCAACATTTCATTTAATTCTGTTTTGGTGTTGATGACGGCCTTGAGCTTTTTCTTATCTGTGAAGCTCTTTATCTGCCTTCAATTCTGAATGATAACTTTGCTGGATACAGTAATCTTGGTTGTAGGTTCTCGCTGTTCATCACTTTGAATATTTCTTGCCAATCCCTTCTGGCCTGCATAGTTTCTGTTGAGAAATCAGCTGGTAGTCTTATGGGTGCTCCCTTATAGGTAACCAACTGCTTTTCTCTTGCTGCTTATAAGATCCTCTTTTTGTCTTTTGCCCTTGGCATTTTTATTATGATGTGTCTTGGTGTGTTCCTCTTTGGATTCCTCTTGTTTGGGGTTTTGTGGGCTTCCTGGACTTGTAAGTCTATTTATTTCACCAGGTGGGGGAAGTTTTCTGATATTATTTCTTCAAATATGTTTTCAGTGTCTTGCTCTCTCTCTTCTTCTGGCACCCCCATAATTCTGATGGTGGTACCCTTGAAGTTGTCCCAGAGGCTCCTTAAACTGTCTTCAGCTTTCTGGATTCTCTCTTCTTCTTGCTTCGCCAGAGGAGTGTCCTTTGGCCTTTTGTATTCCAAATCTTCGACTTGATTCTTGTGATCCTCCAGTATGCTGTTGGATCTCTGTATAATATTTTTTTATTTCAGTCAGGGTATGTTTAATTTCTAGTTGGGTCTCAATAAATTTATCGGCCTTTTCTAGGAAATTCTTGAAAAACCTTATAACTGTGGTTTTGAACTCTATATCCAGTCTTTTGTTCTCCTCCATCTCTTTTGTTTGAGATCTATTTCCTTGTCTCGGCATTTTTGCTGCCTCCCAGAGTTGGTAGGATGGCTTTGTGTGTTTGGTGTCTTATCTGGCCCAGTGGGTCAGTCTCTCCAGTTACCTGAGGTAGACACTCTTGGTGCTCCCCTTTGTGGACTGCATGTACAGCCTTGTTGTAGTTAAGTCTTGATTGTTGTTGGTATAACTGGGAGGAATTGACCTCCAGGACCATTGGATGTGAGTATCAGCTGTGTCTACTCCAGAATACCTTCTGTATTGGAGACAGTCTTATAGGATCAGACTTGCAAAATTGCAGAAACCTCTGTGCTCAGCTTGGATGGTGCAGTCTCAGGGCTGAGCTGACAGCCTTGGCTTCCTGTCAGCCCTTTAGCCCTTTCCTTGTGCACGAGCCTCCGACCTCTGTCTTCCGCAGTTCCCCTGAGTTTCCATCTGACTGTCCCAGATTCCCCTTGCAAGAGAGTGGGTGCCCCAGGGGCTCGCCTGGAATTGGGTTTGGTCTCTGTAGTCTGGAGCTTCTGACTCCTTCCGCTATGGAGAGGCTGTGGCAACTTCCCCGGTCAGACCTCTCTGCATGTACTCACTCTTGAGCGACTATACATTCTGCCTGCTGCGGCTCTCGGCTCCCCCAGTCTCCCAGTCTCTGTGTCTCCAGGTGCCTTTCTTTACAGTCTGTACTCCACCCATATGAGCCTGGGTCCACGGGGTTTTGGCCAGGGTTGGGGTTCAGTACAGTCGAAAATGGTTTGGTGCAATCTTCCTTTCCCCTCCTGCCAGCCAGGCATTTGGCTGCCCTTCCTCTCTGCACACGAGGGTCTCCCTGCCTCAGCGCTTTGTGGCTCCCAGTCGGATCCATGAGCCTCTCTCCTTTCTAGTTGTAGATTTCCCACTCCGCCAGCTTTCCTGTGGTTTTGGATGATGTCTGTACTGTCTTTTAGTTTTTTGAAATTGTTGTGCGAGACGGCAGCTTAGGTGTTTACCTAGGCGGCCATCTTGGTTTCTCCAGGTATCAACATTTTAAATGTTATCATAATATCGGGTGTTTTTGATTATTTTTTTATATTAGACGTATGAGGTTATAGTGTTTTTATTTCTAATCTGAGTGATTAGACATGACTTTGCTGTGCCTTTACAGGAACTGAAGTAAACACCACAGTGATTGGTGAAAATGATCCTATTGATGAAGTTCAAGGATTTCTCTTTGGAAAATTAAGGTATGTATATTCTTTTGGGAAATGGTCTTACTCTATTTAAACCTCCAGGTTTCCTCACACTATGAACATCATCTTCCATACTGCTGTCTGAGTTATAGGTCTCTCAGCAGTGTTTTATATGTGTCATTTGATATGAAAAGACAACCACTTAATGATTGGGCAGTTTGTGATCTTCAGTCATTGTAAACACATGATACTGTGGCTCCCTGCTTAAGGCTTACATTGAGTTCCTTTTCTGGGCTTTGTAATCGATGACATAAAATTACATGTCATTTTTTAATTCACATAATAGGAGAAATGTAATTGTTTCAGTCAATATTTTCCTAAGAAATTCAAATATATTTTAGTTAGCAAGGTATAGCTATTTACTCATGCTAAACATAGTCTGCGAAAAAATGCAAAAGAGGTATAGTAGGATGTGTAACAGATTTTATAAATGCTCATTAGCATACATTCCATTAGTGTTTGCTCTTTCTGAAAGATGATAGGAAATGGTTTTCTGAAGAAAATTTCATAACCATCTTATGAAGTATCAAAGGATTTTATAGCTGAAAAGTCTTCTTAGCTCTTTTTTATTCATTTATTATTATTATTTTTGCTGATAAATTTAAAAATAATTATTTATTGTTGAAAGTCTTACATATGTCCTCTTCCCTCCCCTCTCTTCTCCCACACCCGCATCAACTCCCTCCAGCCAGCCCCACCCGCCCAGGCCCTTACCACCTACTGTTTGTGTGCATGTGTTATGCATATCTGCATACCACGTCTTTAGTGGATTACCTCCAACCCACCCACCCTCCCCTGCCTTCCTCCCGACATTCCACACTGTGTTCCATGCTTCCATGTCCCTGAATCCACTCCCTTCATCAGTTTATTTTATTACTTAGATTCCACATATGAGTGAGATCATGTGATACTTGTCTTTCTCTTACTGACTGACTTTACTTAGCATGTTACTATTTAGGATCCCTCCATGCTGTCTCAAAGGATAAGAGATATTTCTTTTTTACTGCTGCAGAGTAGTCCGTGGTGTAAATGTACCACAGCTGTTTTATCCACTCATCTGCTGATGGGCACTTGGGTTGTTTCCAGATCTTAGCTAAGTTGTGCTGCTATGAACATATGGGTGCATACATTCTTTCTGATTGCTCTTTGGGGTTTCTTAGTTTATATTCCTAGAAGTGGATCATTGGGTCAAATGTCAGTTCCATTTTTAATATTTTGAAGAAACTTTGTACTATTTTCCACAGTGGCTGCACCAGTGTGCATTCCCACCAGCAGTGCATGAAGGTTCCTTTTTCTCCACTTCTTCACCAGCACTTGTCATGTGTTGACATGGTAGCCATTCTGACAGGTGTGAGGTGATACCTCATTGTTTTTTTAATTAGCATCTCTCGGATGATCAGTGACTTTGAGCATTTTTTCATCTGTATGTTCCTTTTGGTGAAATGTTAATTTAGGTCCTTTGCCCATTTTGTTAATTGGATTGTTTGGTTAGATCCTCAGCTTCCCATAATCTGCTGTGTATTTATTCCTTCCAATGTGGGTCTTTTTGTTTTGTTCTTTTTAAAAAATATATATATTTTATTGATATTTTACAGAGAGGAAGGGAAAGAGATAGAGAGCCAGAAACGTCGATGAGAGAGAAACATCGACCAGCTGCCTCCTGCACACCCCCTACCGGGGATGTGCCCGCAACCAATGTACATGCCCTTGACCGGAATCGAACCCGGGACCTTTCAGTCCGCAGACCGACACTCTACCTCTGAGCCAAACCGGCTTTGGCTTTTGTTCTTGTTTGTTTTGTTTTCATTTAAATTTTTTCTTTTTTAAAGAATTGCATGTCTCCTTTTTTCTCTATTGACCTCTCTTTGGCCACTCCCACCCCCTACAATGTGTTCTTTATTTGTGCAATGTCATTCTTTACTTCTGTTTTCTTTTTTTTAATTTTACCTTTAAAAATATATATATATTTTTAATTTACTTTTTGCAAAGAGGAAGGGAGAGGGATAGAGAGTTAGAAACATCAATAAGAGAGAAACATCAATCAGCTGCCTCTTGCATACTCCTCACCAGGGATGTGCCCGTAACCAAGGTATATGCCCTTGACCAGAATTGAACCTCGGACCCTTCTTCCTCAGGCTAATGCTCTATCCATTGAGCCAAACCAGTTAGAGCTATTTCTGTTTTCTTACTATGTATAAATTTTTATGCTGTCGATCATCTTTACCATTAGTATTCTGAAGTCTATATCTGATATATTTCTTATCTCTATTTCATTTATATCTTCAGAGAATTCTCTTATTCTTTCATTTGTGGGTTTTTTCTTTGTCTTCTCATTTTGGCTGCAAGTTTGGCTTCTGACTATGTATTAGGTAGATCTACCATGCCTCTCAATCTCTAGTGCAGGACAGTGTCAAACGCTGTTTCTGATTAATTAGAGCAGAAAGACTCAAAGCCTTCAGAGACCTGCTTCTGCCTACAGATTGGATTCGTATTGAATAACCCTTAGGCATTTGTCCACAGATTGTCTCCATGAGAGTTTTTCAACAGAGTGGGGCAGTTGCTTCTCCCTGGAGGCTAATTCTCAGTCTTTATTTGACTTCAGACCCTATTCACCAGGGGGTGGGTCAACTGTCTTAGCCCAGGCAAAGCTGCCTGGATGCTTAAAGTCTTCCTTTTAAAGATGTCCTCTGCAGAGTGAGGGAATGACTCACCACAGGAAACCCGGGTGCCTGCTTTCCCAGTTCTAACCCCAGAGCGGCCAACCCTGGCTTCTGGTCACAGCTCCAGTCCACTCTGCCCTCCCTCGGCCAGAGCCCAAGGTTAGTGGCTCTATAGGAAATTTTGTGCATTTGCCCTTTAAGAGGGTGCCTGCAGTTCTAGCCATGTCTCCCCTGGTGGACAGCAACCCTGTGGCTTTTCACAGCCACATGTTATGGTGCTCTGGGCTGGGGAGCCCAGCGTGGGGATTAGACTCCAGAGTTCTCAGTGGCACACACACACACACACACACACACACACACACACACACACCGCCCAACAGCTGAGATATGCCTCCAAAACTTCAGCTGCTGTCTGGGAATTCGACCAGCCCTTTCGCGCTTCTGCCCTTCCTACTAGTCTCTATGGGGTATTCACTTTTGGTCCTAGGTTATCAGTGTTCTCTCAAGCAAGACTTCATTTGATTATTCAGAAAGTTTTCTGTATTTTACTTGTAATTCCAGTTTGGTCCTGGGAGCGTGTCTATGAAGCATCCAATTACTCTGCCAACATTTTTAATCTCTTAGCTCATTTTATAAATGTTGCAGTTATTTGAGATATCACTTGATAACTGTTCAGAGCCCTGAATTCTCCTTCATCTGAAGATCTTAATTGGGACATCTATAGTATGCTTTGTTTTTGTTCATTTTTAAAGGAAGAGGTCATCTATACTAATAAAAGGGTAAAATGCAAATCGATCAGGACAACCTCATAGTTATGATTGGGGCGACAAGGCCGGCAGGGGGGTTAGTGAGGGACCACCAAATGACTGAACAGCAGGCGATCAGGCCAGCAGTGGGGGCAGTTGGGTGTGACCAGGCAGGCAGGGAGGGCAGTTAGGGGCAACCAGGTCAGTGGGGGGTCAGTTGGGGGTAACCAGGCCGGAAAGCAGAGGTGGTTAGGGGTGATTAGGCTGGCAGGGGAGTCAGTTAAGGGCAATCAGGCAGGCAGGTGAGCAGTTAGGAGCCAGCGATACAGGATTGTGAGAGGGATGTCAGACTGCTGGTTTAGGCCCAATCCTAGGGACATCTGGCAGTCAGACATCCCGCAAGGGGATCTCAGAATAGAGAGGGTGCAGGCTGGGCTGAGGGGACCCCACCCCCACCCCCACCCCATACATGAATTTCATGCACCGGGCCTCTAGTATAAAAATAATCATGTATAGGCTTGGTTTTTTCTACTTGCTTTAACATTTGTCTGAATGAAATGCCTTAACCAGACTAACCAGTTTAGCAGAGATGTCTTAGCTCATGCTAAATTACTATGGATATGTTATGTTCCTAAGCATATGTACATTTCTTTGTGTGTGTGCGTGTTTTTTTAAATATATTTTATTGATTTCTTACGGAAAGGAAGAGAGAGGGATAGAGAGTTAGAAATATTGATGAGAGAGAATCATCGATCAGCTGCCTCTTGCACACCTCCTACTGGGGATGTGCCGCAACCAAGGTACATGCCCTTGACCGGAATTGAACCCGGGACCTTTCAGTCCCCAGGCTCTATCCATTGAGACAAACTGGTTTCGGCCATTTCTTTGTGTTTAACATCAGTTGTACTGAATTTGTATGCAGTCAAATTTCTTTTTTTTTTTATTGGCTCCAGGTTTTCAGAATTCCTTTGAATGTTCATGTTTTTTTGTTTATTTGTTTTTAAAAAAAAGGATTTTTCAATTTTGATTTTTAGAGAAGGGAGAAGGAGAGAGAGAAACATCATTGATTCACTGCCTCCTTTGTGCCCCTTACTGGGGATTGAGCTGTAACCTGGGCATTTGCCCTGGCCAGTAATTGTACCCATGCCCTCTTGTTGCAAGGGTTGATGCTCAACCACTGAGCCATACCAGGCACATTATGTTTGTTTTTTGAATAGCATTATGATTTCATTCATTTATAGTACAATGTATTTTTTTGAATATTGAATACCTTTTTTCTTTTTAGACATTCAGAATAGTTGTTTATTTATCTACAAATAATATTTATTTATCTACAAATAGTTATTTATTTATCTACAAAAAATAGTTATTTATTTATCTACAAATTTGAGCATTTTGTGATACTTTTATCATGAAAAGGTTTTATAGTGACTGGTTAGAAGTAGATTCTTTGGAAGGTAAAAGGTGTGAGTAATATTTAATGTTATCCATGTTGTATTTAAAAAATGTTTATGCTATACATCTGAAACTGGTGCAGAATGGTATTGAATGTTAACTGGTTGAAAAAAGTTAAAAATTGCCGAAACTGGTTTGCTCAGTGGATAGAGCGTCGGTCTGCGGATTGAAAGGTCCCAGGTTCGATTCTCGTTAAGGGCATGTTCATTGGTTGCAGCTGGTCAATGTTTCTCTCTCATCGACGTTTGTAGCTCTCTATCCCTCTCCCTTCCTCTCTGTGGAAAATCAATAATATATATATATATATTTTTTTTTTTAAAGTTAAAAATTACAAACAAAATTTGAGTTTCTAGCTTTTAAAAGAGCAGAATGACTCTTATCAGCCATTTTTCTCTCTATCTAAATGATATTTCTCTGCTTCTGTCTTCTGTTGTACTAGCTTGAAAGAGAATGTACTATATTTCAAAGTAAAACTAAACAAAACCCAATAATCTTTTTTAGCTTGAATTGTATTCATGTGACCAAAGGATTTATGAGCATTTGGGATTAGTCCAATATAGATTCAGTTTTATTTTGAGAAATTATAAAGACTCACAAAAGTAGTATAATATACCCATGTATACCACCCAGAAATGATTGTTACTATCGTACTTGCTTTTCTGTAACAAAGGATTATTTATCAAGTCCCCTACCCCCAACATACATGTGCTTTTACTTAAAGAGAAACAAAGTGAAAATTATTAAATAAAATTGGAGCCTACCTTTGAGTGTGCTTTGAGAAAGAAAAGACACAAGACAAGGACTGATTTTATGTTTTTTTCAGAGACCTGCACCCTGACCTGCAGGGACAGTTGAAAGAACTTAGAAAGCACCTTGTGGAGAGCACCAATGAAATGGCACCTTTAAAAGTTTGGCAATTGCAAGGTAATAAAAACATACAGCAATCACTGGCCAACTTTTGTGGTACTTCTAAAGTTGTACAAAATACTGGTACAACTATATTTTGTGGTACTACAAAAACGTAGAATTTGAATGCAATTGTATTGATTCACATGATTCTAAAGGTACCACCAATTTTAAAGATAATCATTAATTACGATTAATCAGACAAGAAAGCCCTTTTGTAGAGAGATAACACTAGTCAGAATTAATGTATGTAAATGAGTGCCAGATCTTTTATTGTGTGAACAGTTGCATAAGCTTGTAGTATCTACAATAATAATAGCGTGATATGCTAATTAGACTGGACAAACTTCAGGACGAAGCTGGGGCTGTAAGGGAAGCTCTGATCCCAACTGCCAGAGGGAAGCTAGTGCCAGCTTCGGGGGGGAAGGAAGGCCTACTTTTGCATGAATTTCATGCATTGGGCCTCTAGTATAGAAACATATTTGTCTTGGTCTCAGTGTGTCTCTGTGTATACAATTACTAAGCAGTGTATCTATCAAATGTCAAAGGCATGTCAGTATGGAAGAATGTATGTATACTTTTCTGGTCCAAAACAGCTATTCATTATTTTTCCCCCCAACATAATTTACTGAAGTCCTATGTTATAATTTGAGATTTGTTGTAAATTCAGAAGAAGGAAAGTATTTGGGATGGATTTCTCCTCTGCTTTGTGAATTAGTATATGCCCTATTGTTTCATGCAGGTAAATGAAGACACGATTATAAAAGATACCATAGGGACTAGAAAGTCAATAAAATCTGAAATTAAACAGTGGGCACTTTCTAGAATGGTTGCATTCTAAGGCATTCTTAATTACCAAGAAAATAGTGGGGAATAAATGTATTTTCTTTCCTGTTTTTCATTGCATTGGGTTAATACACTGTGTTATATTTTACATTGTTGCAGATCTAAGTTTCCAGACTGCTGCCCGGATCTTGGCTGCTCCTGTTGAATTAGCTTTGGTTGTTATGAAGGATCTTAGTCAAAATTTTCCTACCAAAGCCAGGTAATATGAGGGATTAAGGCTTTGAGGCATTTATTCCTGAACTTATGCCTAATTATCTTCATGCTTATATGTAAAATGAAGCAATTAAAATTTATAAAAGTTTAGAAAATGAAAGTTCTCTTGCTATTAACACTATCCTGTTAATGGTACTGGTTCTGAGTAGAGGCAAGACTGCAGGGTATGGCTGAATAGGCCCATATTGTATTCCTGGCACTGTCCTTCCTGGCTGTATGAACCTGTAAATAAGCTTTCTTCAGCAGTGAAATAGCTGCCTTTCAGGACGAGTGAATTAACAATCTAACCTAAGCAAACAGCCAATCCAGGGTCTCCTTGGATGGTAGTATTTCTCTTCCTGATGAGTTTTACATATATATTATTTAATCTTGATGAAGAAAATTAGTTATAGAGGCTGATGTGTTCCTAGTGACAGAGTAAGATTCTGAATGCAACTTTTCTGGTGTCAGGTCCGAGCCCCTCTGCCAGGGGCTGGACCTCCTGGGACCGTGGGTATTTGATGAAGAAGCCATTAGAAGCCATGGGTAGATAAGAGAGTCTTCATTGTAGGAGCCAGTGGCCATGTTGCTCTTTGATAACAAAGAGCCACTAGACAAAACAATTCTATAAGCAAAATTCCACACAGCAGGTAGCCGCACAGCAGCCAGGTAACAACACATCTTTCCACATAGTAGCAGCAGCCTCACATAGTAGCCACATCGGAACTCACAGCCGCATAGCTTCAGTACAATACTTTACTACTACTACACAAGAGGCTTTCTGCCAAAACGTGACATCACTTCTTTGTGTTATAGAAAGTCATACTTGTGTAGTCTAGATTGCTGTGTCCATGCACCTGTGTATAGCATCTTAGCCTTGAACATACTTTTTTTTAATAATATATTTTATTGATTTTTTTTTTTTTTTTTTTTTTTTTTTTACAGAGAGGAAGAGAGAGGGATAGAGAGAAATATTGATGAGAGAGAAACATCTATCAGCTGTATCTTGCACACTCCTTACCGGGGATGTGCCCACATCCAAGGTACATGTCCTTGACCAGAATCGAACCCGGAACCTTTTAGTCCGCTGGCTGATGCTCTATACACTGAGCCAAACCGGTTTTGGCTTGAACATTCTTTTTAAGATTCCCACACTCAGAGTAGGCTTGGGCATCTGGCATACTCTGGCATGGTTCCCATATCTGGTATTGCTTTCAATTGAATAGTAGCCCTCCACATCTCATAAATGCATGGCAAATTGTTTTAAAAGTCAAATTTTTATAAACTAATGACTTAAATGAGTGTCAGTTTTTCTTAAGTCACAATGAGGTTGAATTCTGATATGAGACGTTTTATTAGTCTTGAAAATATTTCTCAGGACTTACAAATCATACAGTATGTTCTCCTTTAGTCAACATCCTGTTGAAGATGTATATGTAGGATTTCTTCTTCACCACAAGGGCTTAAATAGGATGAACATCTGCTACCTTAATTTATTTAATATTATCCTTTAGCCTATTAACTACAGAGATCATATACAGGAAAAGAGTTACATATAGATACTAATATCTTGGAAATGACTGTACTTGCATTAAAATGCTGCTATTACTGCTACTTTTCCATGATATTGTATCTTTTTTTTTTTAACAGAATTCTGCTTCAAGCAGATGCTTTTTAAAAATATATGTTTTATTGATTTTTCATAGAAAGGAAGAGAGAGGGATAGATAGTTAGAAACATCGATGAGGGAGAAACATCGATCAGCTGCCTCCTGCACACCCCCTACTGGGGATGTGCCCACAACCAAGGTACATGCCCTTGACCAGAATCGAACCTGGCACCTTTCAGTCCACAGACCAACGCTCTATCCATTGAGCCAAACCAGTTTCAGCGATATTGTATCTTAATAATGAAAAACTATATACACATCTGAGAGGAGAAATATGTTTATCAGTTGTAAAGGTTTAAGATTTTTTTCATTAGGTTTTTGTGTTTTATCAAGCAATTTGTTGTTTCATATGTAAATATAGGGAAGTTGAAGGCATTTATATAAATGTTAAACCAAGCACTGCTAATGTCTTCTTTTCTTAGAGCAATAACAAAAACTGCTGTGAGTTCAGAACTTAGAGCCGAAGTGGAAGAGAATCAAAAGGTAATAATAACCAATGGAAAATAGTGTCCTTTCTGTTTTGTTTTGTTTTATTATAGCTTTAAAGTTGAGAAAATCTGAATTAAATCCGTGACATGAATAGTTTTAATCTTGTTTGATCAGAGATAGTGGTATTTTAATTCATTTCTGTAATCTTTTATATTATTAGTTTTTAATCAAAGTTGAATATGAATATATTTTAAAGCACCAAATGATGCCACAAATTTATTAACAAAAATAGCTTCCCCTCAACATGTCTCATTCCCTGTGTGTCCCTTTTCCCAGAAACATCTGCTTTCAGCTCTTAGCTGATTCTTTTGATACCTGTCTCCAGACTTGTAACAAGCTTAAATTGGTACTTTATTTTTGAGTTTCAGACCTTATTATTGGCCTCTTATTACAAGGATGAGGTTTAGCTTTCTGTCACTATCCCCTTCCACCCATGTCTACCATGACTCCATATTGGCACTTTCCCCATCTCTTCACTTTCCCTGAGTTTTTATGTCATGATTTTACCCATTTTTTATCTGCTCCACTGTGGACAGGTGGTTTCCCATGTCAGTGCATAACAGTTGTCCTGGGACCTTCCTTTCACCTCTTTGCTGGATGTTCTGTTCCTTGGACTCCAGGTCTTTGTTTGTGGTTATTCCCTTATTTTAATGCAGCAAATCATTCTTCATGAGAAAAGTTTCATGCAAGGTAAATTTCAGACTGAGAAATCAATTTTCTGTTTTTGTTTTTATTGATGGTTTGGCTGGATATAGAATTTTAGATTGGAAATTATTTGGAAGTTTGAAGGCATTAACTTTTTTAAAAAATATTTTTTTTATTGATTTTTTACAGAGAGGAAGGGAGAGGGATAGTTAGAAACATCAATGAGAGAGAAACATCGATCAGCTGCTGCCTGTGCGCGCGAGCACACACACACACACACACACACTCAGGAATGTGCCCTTGACCCGAATTAAACCTGGGACCTTTCAGTCCCCAGGCCAATCAATGCTCTATCCACTGAGCCAAACCGGTTTCTGCAAAAGCATTACTACTTTTAATTTTTATTTCCATTCTGGCTATTGAGAAGTGTAAAGTCTTTGAGATTTGGCTTTTCTTTCTAGAATCATCTAGGATCTTTTCTTTGACCCTAAAAATTTGAAATTGTACAATGACGTCATTTAGAAAAAAATCTGTAGTGTTGGGTAGTTGATGGGCCTTTTGAATCTGGAAAATTATATTCTCTAGTTTGGGGAAATTTTTTGAATTATTAATTTGCATTTCTTCCATTGGTTTCAATTTTCTGTTTTCCTAGAACTATTTATTTATTAAGATTTTTGCACGTTCTTGACTAGCGTGGCCTAATTTAAAACAACCACCTTTTCTATTTTTCAATTATTTTGTCTTTTACTATTAAACTTTCTGGGAAGGATTTTCCACTCCTTGGTTAAGGTGTATTTTCTATGGTCTCTTGTCTTTAATGTTAGAGGCTTCCCAGAATGTCTGGTATGTGTGATATGGAAGAATGAGGCAGCCAGAAGCTGATTGGAATCCCTAAGGGTGAGGCTTTTTGACTCTAAGCTCTCCTGGAATGGCCACTTCCGGGAACCCCAGTAATAGTGTCTTTCAACCTTTCCCCTTGAGCCGTTGAGTCTCAGGAAAAGGATCTTCTATAGTCTTCTGCCTGGAGGGTGAAGTTTGGCTGCCCAAGTGGAAGAGGCCCAGTAGAGAAGAACAATCAGTAACGTCCACTCAGTACCCTGTTTTCAGTGTGGGCCCCCACCCTCAATTGTCCTTCATTTCCCATAGTTCCAGATTCTCTGTCTTCCTCTTTCCAAGGATGAGCCTCCAGTTTTTTGGAGCGAGCCATGATAGCACTCACCTGCTATGTTAAATTAGGGGGGCCTGGAGCTCTTATATTCAAAAGGCTTTCGCGCCGAAACCGGTTTGGCTCAGTGGTAGAGCGTCGGTCTGCGGACTGAAAGGTCCCGGGTTTGATTCCCGTCAAGGGCATATACCTTGGTTGCGGCACATCCCCGGTAGGGGGTGTGCAAGAGGCAGCTGGTCGATATTTCTCTCTCATCGACGTTTCTAGCTCTCTATCTCTCTCCCTTTCTCTCTGTAAAATATCAATAATTTTTTTTTTTTAAGGCTTTCGATGGGAACTCATTTTTAGCCTAATCAGTGTCCTCACACACTGCTCTTCGTGCGCTCGCTCCTGGTGTCTCTGCTGCCTTCTTCCACTGTCAGCCTAGCAGCCAGCTTCCTCAGAGTCACCAGGCACTGCTGCTCACACCTCCTTCTAGCTTCCAGAATTACTTTCTTTCCTGTTCTCTTTCCTGTTATGGATTTATAACTGTAAGGGAGTCCCTTTTTTTAAAAAAGTGACATTTCCAGAACGTTTCAAGAGTGGAAAAAAACTTTTGTGTTCACTCTACTATGTATATGCCAGATTTTCTAAATATTTATGTAGATTAGTTATTTAAATAGACCGGAGGAACAAGTAAGCCAGATATATCTTAAATATTTGCTAATTTGAAGAAACCTGATAGCTTTTATTTACTTACTTTTTTATTTCCAGGATAACAGCATCAAATATTACCTTAATTTTAGGACTCCCCCAGGAAAATAAAGGTTATAAATTGGTACATCCTGAATTTTTTCATTTTTTTGAGTAAAATATTTTATTAAAGTATAAAAAACAAATATATAAACCGCATACAAAAACATGCACGGAATTTAGTGTGATGGATTTTCAGTAAGTGAAGCCAGCTGTGTTATCAGCATCCAGGTCTACAATAGGTCTGGGCTGTGTCGTGTAGTCATAGGGCGCTGTTCTTGCTGCCTCGGAGGGAGTGGACATGCAGTTGTTCTCTTCTATGTAAGAAAATTTAATTTTCCTTGATAACTCTTCATTATCCCCTTAGTCTCACTTGCCATTTAATCTCCGAGGGGATGGACGCAAAGCCATGCTTCCTCATTGTTTCGTTTGTGTTTGTTTTTCCCAGGGAGTGCTAAATCTTAAAGATGATTTCCCTAGTCCACTGACCATGGGGGAAGGCGTGAGCACAGGGTCCCTGCACTTCCTTCCCCAGCAGGGGAGAGTCAGGAAGGCATGCCCTTCCCCATGGAGAGCTCGGTGCTTAGCACGGAAACTCAGAGTTGTGCATTCGGAAGAAGTGCCTTGGTTGGAAGCTGATTAGTTCCCTAGACTTGGTCAAGAAGGCCTCGCTGTTACTGACTGCTGTCACCTCTTGGTGGCATCAGGAACAGGGAGAAGTAACCCTCAGCACTTGGCTAATTTGACAACCGCTCCCCCCCATTATAGGCAGTAGTTTTGTCCATTAACGTGGGGAGGAGCGAGGCAGCTGCAGGCGAGGAGCAGGCCACATAAGCCAGCAGTTGGACCAGACCTGGTAGTAAATGCCGAATGGGGTCCGTCAAGGCAGTCTTCCCCCAGCCTTGGGCTTTCCTTCGGGCTTTAGAGGACGGCAGCGTTAGTGCACATAGTAAAGCTAGACACGGGCATTTCTGTTGAACGTTCTCTTCTTGCTCCTGAATAACTTTTTTAAATATTTCAGTATTTCAAAGGAACTTTAGGGTTACAGCCTGGAGACTCGGCACTGTTCATCAATGGACTTCATGTAGATTTAGATACGCAGGATATATTCAGGTATGGATAACATTTCCCACGCTCTGAAAGTCTTGGTCATGTCCAGTTCCTTGCTGTGCATTCACATTGTTCTCCATGGTGGTGGCTGTTGGCAGCCTGACGGCTCACCAGCGGGAGAGCACTCGGGGAGGGTCTGTTCTGGCGGGGAGGGTAGGATAACACTTGTCCCTTTCCTCCTTAGTCATCGTGTCCATTAAGGCCTTGGGCACATAGGCCCAAGTGTCTTCGGAGAATGCCCTTGTAGAGGCTGTGGTGTCCTGTTAGCCAGGACAGCAGGAGAGCCGCTGTGCTCTGGGAATGGAGGGAAGGAGGTTATTCCAGGTGCTGCTCCTGGTGTCCAGGACGCCTCCCCTTCTGTGCCGTTAAAATGTGGCTCAGGATCCATTGTTGTAAATGCCCTCATGAGTTTCTGGAGCAGGTCGGTGGACTTCACATTTTCTCCTGTGAGTTAACATTGACCGGAGACTCCCAGCAGCACAAACTGTGTGTGCGTTCCACAGGAGCTGAGCTTACGTGCACACACTACTCTGCAGAGCTAGTGAAAATTAGGGACACTCAGATATTGCCATGCTTATTTTTTAAATTAAAAATACATACCTTTAATTTTCCATAGTATTACAGACTGGGTACTTGCTCATAGTAAATTTTAAATAATTCACCTATATCAGAGAACTAAAAAGTAAAGACTTTATTCTGTCCTCCTATTTCCTCTCACCTCTGCTGGGTGTACCTTCCGCCAGCTGTGGTCATATGTTGTGTGCCTGTGTAAATTGCTACTGATATTAAAACACGTTAAACATGCGTAATGTAGTATTTCTTTTTTTGGTGTTTTTTAATAAACTCTTGGTTTTGAGATAATAGATTCATGTGCAGTTGTAGCATTTTTTAAGATGTGCAATGTAAATTCCAGATTTAGGATTATTTTGCCCTGAAATTGTATGTTTATATTAGATAATTTCTATGTGCAATGTGTATGTTGATAAGTATAAATAAGCATGAACCAAGAAGGAAGTCCTACTTGCTTTTTTCTACGTAATTGACAAGCAGAAACAATGGGAAGATCACCCTTTTTTGATTTCCCAACTAATCTGATAGGGAATTGAGTTTGATCTGATACCTTTCTTTTTATGGCAAGAGTATTTTTAAAAGCTTTTTCTTCTAACTACCTATTTTTTTCAGTTTGTTTGATGTATTGAGGAATGAAGCTCGGGTCATGGAGGGTCTCCATAGACTGGGAATACAAGGTCTTTCTCTGCACAATGTTTTAAAACTGAACACCCAGCCCTCGGAGGCCGACTATGCCGTGGACATCAGGAGTCCTGCGATTGCGGTAGGTGTTCTGTCTGAGGCCCCGAGGCACCTGGCCAGGTGTTGTGTTACTTTTTTTTTTTTTTATGACAGGTGAGTTATTCCTGCCAGCTCTTTTGTTGGAATCAAAACTGACTGCTTATGTGGGATTGTGTGCATGTAATGTAAGCACTTAAATGCTCCAAAAAGTTGAGTTATGCTTAATATAGTTAAGATAGTGATTTTTTCCAGTTTCGTGTCACTCTGTGATTCAGCGGAGCATGTCTTAGGACAGAGTGTTTAGTTTGTATTTGCTTGCTACATGTTTGACATTTTGTATGTGAGGGATTCATGTAGATTCATGTCTGCTGTCTGGTGCCTCTGGGCCTTTGTCTTCACGTCTGGGAAAGGGAGTGGAGGGAGTCGAGCTCTCCTGAGCAGTCAAGGTGAAGTGAGATCAGTGTTGGAGATAGTCTAGCTCACCCTTGGCACTCCAGTCCTTTATTTCTTAATTTTGTACTGCATTTATTTTAGGGAATATATTTTTATTAATTTTTAGAGAGGGAGGGAGGGAGAAAAAGGGGATAAAGAGAGGGGGGGAAAGGGAAGGGAGAGACAGACAGAAGACAGAGAGATTGACCAGTTTCCTCTCATATGTGTCCCAACCAGGGATCAAACCCAAAACCTAGGTGTGTGTCCTGACTCAGAAATTGCATCCACAACCTTTTGTCGTATAGGACATGGGGCAATGCTCCAACCTACTGAGTCGCACTGATCAGGGCTTTAGGGACAGTTTTTAAAAGAGAAATAATATAGAAACTAGATGTTCATTATTTGAATTGTCACTTGGTGCTATTTTGGTAAATACTGCTGTTATTTGTTTTTCTATTAAAATGTTTTTAATTACAAAGAGTAAAGATTTAACATAATTAACAACTGTGTGACCCACCGATATACTTACTGTTAGCATTCATTTTGTGTTCGATCTATCTCTTGCTGTTCCCCCCAGTATGTAATTCCTCTTCTGCAGTTGGTGTGCATCCCTTCTGTCCCTGTTTTATCATGTAATTCCATACTGTACGTTTGATAAATGCCATATCAGTGTCCTTCATCAGTTTCCTTCTTATTCAACAATTTTTTCAAGACTTATATAGGTTGACATGTACCAATCAGTTTTAGCATATGAGGTTTTACCTTTTACTGATTTAAAAATTTTTTATACAAAGTTTGAAATTTAAAACATACAAAAGAGTTTATATTGAAGTCTCATCTCTCAACTCTTCAGCTTTTCTCCCCAGAAACAACAGGTATTAGGAATTATTTGTGTATCTTTTCAGAAATACTCGGTTTAAAGTGACTTCTCCAGGGGAACCTTCCCCCCTCCCTACTTGGGAGTGTGTTCTGTGGGACTCTTCCCACTCCCACACGGGAGTCTGTACTTGTTCTTCAATCAGTCTCCGCCTTTGCTGTACCACCTTCTGTCCTTGGACTCATTCTTTCATTCCCGCAGACAAAGAATCTGCGTTCCAGTCCCAAAATTCGGTATCAGTGTCAACAATAAAAATAATATTTAAAAAATGAATAAAGTGACTGCTCCAGACACGAACACCCATGAAATTCTGTGTCCTTGCCTACATTTAAATCTTGACAAACTTTTAAATTTTTTCAATTTAATGAGTTTGAATTTTTATTGTGCTTTCAGTTTATATGTCTCAAAGGACCAGTGTCGATGTACATCTTTCCTTGTGTTAATTGCTAATATGAATTTTTTCTATAAATTTCTCATTCATATTTTTCACTAATTTGTTTCTTATATATTGTTTGCCTTTTATTGATATGTTAGATTTCCATACGTATTCTTTCTAAAATTGAATTTATTGGAGTAACATTGGTAAATTAAATTATAGTTTTCAGATATACAATTCTACAATACATCATCTGTATATGTATATTGTGTGTTTACCACCCCAACTCAAGTCTCTTCTATCACCACTTATCCCTTCTTCATCTTCTTCTATACATATCCTCCACACTGGTCCATTATTGCTTTTGTAAGCTGCAAGTATCTTCTATTCTTGGCTTATGTTTTAGCAACTCATTTTTTACTTGATCTTTATATTTTTGAAAATAGTGTTTTTCTGTGTAATTCTTAAAACAATTTAAAGTCTTACTATTTTTTCTGCAAATTTCATTAATGTTGACTGAAGTGTATGCACCATGTTGTATTTTTTTTTCTAGTGGATCAACAACCTGGAGGTCGATACCAGATATAATTCATGGCCTTCTAGTCTACAAGAATTGCTTCGACCCACTTTTCCTGGTGTTATCCGACAGATCAGGAAAAACTTACATAATATGGCAAGTAAAGTCCTTACTGTCTGGTGTGAACTCTGTTTCCACCTTGCCTGCGCTCCTACCTTTGTCACCTCTAGAATGGCACTTCTCTCCTTACTGGCTGCTGTTTCCCCACTCGGCGCTGCCAATGCACTCCTGGCCCGGCTCCATATTCACATGAAAAGGGCTTTGAAATGTGTTGATCATTTGTTGGGCTGTGAGATGCCAGTGTATTAGGAAATGCCTCTCACCCAATAACCTGGAGATTTAGACTGTGTTATTTTATTTTATTTTTAAATAAGTCTTTATTGTTCTTATTATTACAAATGTTCCTCATTTTTTCCCCTCCATTGCTCCCCTCCACCAGGTTCCCACCCCACCCTCTTCCCGTTCCCGACCCCCCATTGTCCTCATCCATAGGTGCACAGTTTATGTGCAGTCTCTTCCCGCCCCCCCCTCCCTTTTCCCTGAGAATCATCAGTCCACTCCCCTTCCATACCTCTGATTCTATTGTATTCACCAGTTAATATTGTTCATCAGATTTTTTAATTCCCTTGGTTTTTAGATTCACTTGTTGATAGTTACATATTTGTTGTTCATAATTTTTATCTTTATCTTTTTCCTCTTCCTAAAGAACCCCCTTCAGCAATTCATATAATTCTGGTTAGCGGTGATGAACTCCTTTAGCTTTTTTTTTATGTGTTTTTTTTTGTTTTGTTTTGTTTTGTTTATTTTTTTAATATATATTTTATTGATTTTTCACAGAGAGGAAAGGAGAGGGATAGAGAGCTAGAAACATCGATGAGAAAGAAACATCGACCAGCTGCCTCCTGCACATCCCCTACCAGGGATGTGCCGCCCGCAACCAATGTACATGCCCTTGAACAGAATCGAACCTGGGACCTTTCAGTCTGCAGACTGAAGCTCTATCCACTGAGCCAAACTGGTTTCGGCAGTTTTTTTTATTTGTGAAGCTTTTTAACTGGCCTTTGATTCTGAGTGATAGCTTTGCTGGGTAGAGTAATTTTGGCTATAGGCTCTTGCTATTCATCACCTTGAATATTTCTTGCCATTCTCGTCTGGCCTGCATGGTTTCTGTTGAGAAATCGGCTGACAGTCATATGGGTGCTCTTTTATAGGTAACTACCTGCTTTTCTCTCGCTGCTTTTAATATTCTCTCTTTGTCTTTTGCTCTTGGAATTTTAATTATGATATGTATTGGTGTGGTCCTCTTTGAATTCCTTTTGTTTGGGGTTCTGTGCGCTTCCTGGACTTGTAAGTCTAATTCTTTCACCAGGTGGGGGAAGTTTTCTGTCATTATTTCTTCTAGTATGTTTTCGGTATCTTGCTCTCTCTCTTCTTCTGGGACCCCCATAATTCTGATGTTGGTTCTCTTGAAGTTGTCCCAGAGGTTTCTTACATTATCTTCAACTTTCTGGATTCTCTTGTCTTCTTGCTTCTGTGAAAGAGTGTCTTCTGGCTCTTTATGTTCCAAATCTTTGACTTGATTCTTGAAATCTTCCCTTCTGTTTTTAGGACTCTGTATAATATTTTTTATTTCAGACCATGTACTCTTTATTTCTAGTTGATTCCTTTTCATATCCTTATAGGTCTCATTTATTTTATCGGCCTTTTCTAGGAAATTCTTGAAAAACCTTATAACCGTGGTTTTGAACTCTGTATCTAGTCACTTTTTGTCCTCCATTTCTTTCGTTTGTGATCTGTTTCCTTGTCTCGGCATTTTCGCTGCTTCCCTGAGTTGGTAGGGTGGCTTTGGGTGTTAAGGTGTCCTATATGGTTCAGTGGGTCAGCCTCCCAGTTACCTGAGGTGGACACTCTTGGTGCCCCCTTTTGTGGACTGTGTGTACAGCCTTATTGTAGTTAAGTCTTGATTGTTGTTGGTATCACCGGGAAGAACTGACCTCCAGGCCAATTGGCTGTGAGGATCAGCTGTGTCTATGCCGGGAGACAGCTTTATTCAACTAGACTTGGAAAATTGCAAAAGCCTCTCTGAGTTTAGCTTGGATGGGGCGGAGTTTCAGGGTGGAGCCTACAGCCTTGGCTTCCTGTTAGCCCCGCCCTCTGAGGTTCCTGAGTCTCAGTGTACCTCAGTGTCCTTTGGTACTCGCTGCAAGTGCCTCTGAGAGAAAGGTGCCCTTGAGCTTCGCCCGCTACCAGACAGTCTAGTTTCTCTCCCAATGAGCCCGGAACTGGGGTTCAGTGCAGTTGGAAGTGGGGTTAAGAGCAGTCCGGAGCTTATGTCTCCTTCCTGCTAAGGCAATCCAGCGGCTCAGTGAACAGTCCGTCCTCTGCGCGAAATGTGCATGACTCTGGGGCTCTGCCTTTTGCTGCTCCCCTGAGTTTCCGCCTTACAGCCCAGATTCCCTCTTTATGAGCCTGGGACCCCAGGGTCTGGCCTAGAACTGGGGTTCAGTGCTGTCGGAACTGGGGTTCAGCACAATCCGGAGCTTTTATCTCCTTCCCGCTAGGGAACGCCAGCCAGGCACTCAGCCGCCCCCCCCTCCTCTCCGGCTCCGTCCTCTCCCCACACACACTGTGTCTCTGTACCTTATAGCTCCTCTGATTTCCCTTCTGGTTTTCTCTTTCCTTCTAGTTGTAGAATTTCCAGTCAGTCAACTTTCCTGTAGTTCTGAAAAATGTCTATTTTGTATTTTAGTTGTATTTTTTGAAATTGTTGTGGGAAGCTGTAGTTAGGTGTTTCTCTCCTAGACTGTGTTATTTTATTTTTAAGATAGTTAAGATGCATATGTTGCTACTGGTTTTTCTTAAATATCCCATGTTAGCAGCATTGACCCTGAGAAAACCCCGTGTCCGTCAGGACCATGTTTTTTAACATAAAGGGAGGGTTATTGCTGTTTGTGTGACTCCTGTCTCACAGGGTTCAAGAGTGGTTGGAAAAAGAGGGCCTTTAGGTGAAAGGGCTGTGGGCATTTTTATTGGCCCAGGGACCTCTCAGTGAATGTCATTTCCTTCTTTCCTTTCCCTCTGCCCACAGGTTTTCATGGTTGATCCTACGCATGAGACCACGGCAGAGCTGATGAGCATAGCTGAAATGTTCCTCAGTAACCATATCCCACTGAGGTAACACTGGTGTTGGTCTGATGATCTGTCTTATTAAACTGAGATTTTGTTTGTCATTCTTAAGTGCAAGTCTGATGCTATTGAATTGTAGAATAATTAATAGTGGGAATCATTAATAGCAACAAGAAGCCAGTATCTTTTGGGGTAAAGAATTTGATTCTCAAGGAATAGAAGTTTACCACCATTGAATTATTCATCAGTGGCTTGTACACAGGAGTTTGTGGTCTGAGTTTGCTTGCCAGGGAAAGGGCTTTACTGAGTGTGTGTCTGTGTCACAAGCCTCTTTCCTTCCAGTGCAGAGTCTTGCCAGAAGCTTTGGTTTGCCTGTCGCAGACTGCATGTATAGGATAAGCATTGTTTAGGTGCACACAGACACACCTTAATTCATTTGTGTTGCCAAATATACCGACAGGGTAGTTGAATGCCTTTGAAGAACGATGTATTTTCTTTTTCTTTTTAAAATTTTACTTTTATTGATTTCAGAGAGGGAGGGAGAGGGAAAGAGAGATAGAAACATGAATGATGAGAGAATCATTGATCGGCTGGCTCCTGCCTGCCGCACACTGGGGATCGAGCCTGCAACCCGGGCATGTTCCCTGACCAGGAATTGAACTAGTGACCTCTTGGTTCCAAGGTTATTGCTCAACTACTGGCCACACCAGCCAGATGGAAACAGCTTGCTTTTAAAAAAATATATTTTATTGAGTTTTTTACAGAGTGAGAGGGATAGAGAGTTAGAAACATCGATCAGCTGCCTCCTGCACACCTCCTACTGAGAATTTGCCCGCAACCAACGTTCATGCCCTTGACTGGAATCGAACCTGGGACCTTTCAGTCCGCAGGCTGATGCGCTATCCACTGAGCAACACCAGTTAGGGTGAAACAGCTTGCTTCAACAGTTGAAAGTCCCAGCCACCTTTGGGAACCTGCTTTTTTATTCTGTAAGTGATGAATGCCTTTGCCAACCATATTGGAGTAGGATGTGAACTCTGCTTTTCGATAAGGAATCGTTTTCCTCTATTAGCTATAGTATTGGTATGGGGTACATTCCTTTTAACCAGTTGCTTTTTTTCCCAATTACAGTTTACATTCAGTATTATTTTGTATTAGTTCCAGGTGTAGAGCATAGAGGGTAGACAGTCATATACTTTACAAAGTGTTCCCCTTCATATTTCCAGCATTCACCTGGCACCATACATGGTTACTACAATATTATTGACTATATTCCCTGTGCTGTACTTTATATTCCCATGACTATTCGATAACTACCAACTTGTACTTCTTTGAAATATATATATATATATATATATATATATATATATATATATATTATTGATTTTTTACAGAGAGGAAGAGAGAGAGACAGAGAGTTAGAAACATCGATGAGAGAGATATCAATTAGCCTCTTGCACACCCCCTATTGGGGATGTGCCCACAACCAAGGTACATGCCCTTGACTGGAATCGAACCCGGGACCTTTCAGTCCGCAGGCCGACGCCCTATCCGCTGAGCCAAACCGGTTTTGGCCCAACTTGTACTTCTTAATCCCTTCACCTTTTTCACTTCAACCCCCTTCCGCTCTGGCAACCATCAGTCTGTTCTTTGTATCTGTGAGTCTGTTGATTTATTTATTTTGTTTTTTAGATTCCACATGTAAAAGAAATCACATGGTACTTGTCTCATTTCACTTAGCCCATCTATGCTGTCACAAATGATAACTCATTTTTGTGTTTGTGTCTGTTGATGGGCTATTGTAAATAACGCTGCATTGAATATAGGGGTTCATTCACCAGTTGTATTCTTTGAGGTAAGTCCTCCCACCCCTTCTTTCTTGTCCTCAGACTTGGTTTAATCTTCGTGGTTAATGATTCTGAAGATGTGGATGGGATGCAAGATGCCGGAGTGGCTATTTTGAGAGCATATAATTATGCTGCCCAAGAAGTGGATCATTATCATGCCTTCCAAACCCTGACACAGGTATGTTTTCATTCAAAATGTTGAAGAATTTTTAAATCTAACTTACTCTAAGAAATTTCTGTAAAGAGAAAAGGTAAGACATCACTAGCTAGTGTCTTTTGATAAATGTGATGTTTTCTACTTATTTTTTAAAAAGATTTGCTTTTCCCCTCTTTAAGACAATCATGATATTTTCTTTTTTTCTTTTTTAAATAAACTTTCCTATAGTTCTGGATAATGTCCATTTTGTATTTTAGTTGTATTTATTTGAAATTGTTGTGTGAGGCTGCAGTTAGGAGTTTACCTATGCCACCATCTTGGTTTCTCTCAATCAATCATGATATTTTCATTAGGACTCAGTTTATTATTCAAGTCATGAAATTCTCAATGTCTGTTTTCTTCATATTAACTGGGAACTTTTAAATGCCCTAATTTTACATATATTTAAAATTCTTGCTCGTGTTCAAATATAAAAAACTTCATATTCAATAAATTTAAAAAAGTATTATATTCAGAAGAAGTACCAATTAATTCTGTTATGGATTAGTGGTAATCATTCAAAACCATCTGAAGCATTGATTCTCATCACATTTATTTTACCTGGAAAGATGGAGTCAGTCTGCTGTCTGTTTGCTGTTATTTAGAGATTCAGTCAGTGGTGCTTCTTAATTAGTTAAAATGCATGTTTATTGGCTAACAGTCACCAAAGGTTCTTTACCAGACCTGATACCAGCTGTGAGGGGTAGAGAAAGGGGCCAGGAAGTCACCTGTGTCCTCAGAGAACTGGCAGTCTAGTGGAGACACGCGCACTGGGAAGCCCAGCTGGCTATGGCAGCACTGGGCTCGGACCACGCAGAGTGGCCGCCGCGTTGTTAGGGAGGCGTCGCTGTCCCAGCTGAGTATCGGAGGAGCAGCCCGCGCAGTTGAACAATGGCTGCAGATCAGAGGTAGTGATTCTAAGTTGTCACTTCACTTGAGTAGAGTATTGTGAGAATCCTCCCAAGTGGGGAGGAGCTGTTGAAGCTAGGGGAGCGCAGGCGTCCAGATCCCAGAGTTAAACTACAATTAGAAACACCATTCTGAACCCACGTGGAGATGGATGGGGAGCGGCAGGGATGCCAGCTGAGCCGTTCCTGTTTCTCTGTGCAATGCGGGTGGCGGGAGTTAGCAGGGCTGGGAGCATGAGGAAGTCTGAGATGTTGCTGAGGATGATGTGTGAAGTCTGCTTTTTAAAGATCCCCCCCATAGCTATGTGAAAGAAAAGATAATCTGAGTTTTCATTTATTTTTGTTTATTCTTAATTGTAAAAGTAAAAAAAAAATTTTTTTTCACTGTAAATGTTTTTCCTAAATAATATTAAAGTGTGAATTTAAAATGTAACTGTCTCCACTCCCAAATCCTCCTTAAAGTTAACCACCAATAAAAGATTGCCTTGTATCCTTCTAGATATTTAACAGCACATGTATAGGCATCTGTTTTATTTCTGCTTTATAAAAACAGAGATTTTGCCATATATATTTTGCAACTTATTTCCTCTAAACATCATGGACATGAGTTCTTATTTCAAGGATTATTTACATTCAAATTTTGGAAAATTCAACACAGTTTTACATTTGGGGCTTAATGTAAGTAGGAATAGATTGGGTCATTTTATCAATGTATAGTTTCTAAGAAGGCATCTTGAAAATACTAGCAAATCAAATGCAACAATACATTAAAAAAATAATACATCATGATAGAGTGGGGTTCGTTCCAGGGGCACAGGATGGTTAACACACACAAATGGGTCAATGCAATACACCATGTTAACAAAACAAAGGATAAAAATCATATCAACAGATGCAGAAAAGGCATTTGATAAGATACAACTTCAGAAAAAGAGATGGAAAAAAACAACAATTCCTTTTGCAATTCCCACCAGAAGAAGAAGATACCTAGAAAGATACCTATATACTGAAAACTACAAAGCATAATGAAAAGAGATGAAAAAGACACAACAAAATGGAAAGATACTCTGTTCATGGATTGGAAGAATCAACATTGTTAAAATGGTCATATTACCCAAAGCAATATACAGACTTAGTGCAATTTCCATCAAAATCCCAATGTCAGTTTTTAATGAAATAGAGGGGGGGAGGGAGATCAGATTTGTATAGAATAACAAAAGACCCCGAATAGCCAAAGCAACCTCGAGAAAAAGAACAAAGCCAGAGGTATCACACTACCTGACTTCCAGTTATACTGCAGACAGCATGGCACTGGCAGAAAAATACAGACCGATGGAACAGAATTGAGAGCCCAGAAACAAAACCACATGTAAATGGGCATGTAATTCCTGACAAAGGACCCAGAACACACAATGTAGAAAAGAAAGCCTCTTCAGTAAATGGTGCTGGGAGAATTGGAAAGCCACATGCAAATTAGTGAAGCTAGATTAAAGTTTGTCTCCATGTATAAAAATTAATCTAGAAAGCATCAAAATCCTAAATATAAGATCTGAAACAATAAAGTACATAGAAGAAAACATAGGAATTGAACTTAATGGACCTTGGTCTAAGTGAACATTTTTATGAACTTGACCCCAGAGGCAAGTGAAGTAAAGGCAAAAATAAATGAATGGACTTTGTCAAACTGAAAAGCTTCTGTGCAGCAAAAGAAACCAGCAACACAAAAAGGCAGTCGACCAGATGGGAGATGATGTTTTCAAACCCACAAAGGTTTACTATCCAGAATCTATTAAAAAAAAAACTCATACAATTCAACACCAAGCTAACAATCTAATAAAAAAATGTGCACTTCTCAAAAAGATAAACAAGTGCCCAATGGATATATATGAAAATACGCTCAACTTTAGTAGGTATGAAAATGCACATCAAAACTACAGTGAGATACCACCTCACACCTGTTAGAATGGCTGTTATCAACAAGACAAGCAATAATAAATGTTGGAGAGGTTGTGGAGAAAACAGAACCCTCACTCCCTGCTGGTGGGAATGTGGATGGTACATCACTGTGAAAAGCAGTCTGCAGTTCCTCAAAAAATTAAGAATAGGGTTACCATGTGACCCAGCAATTCCTCTCCTGGATATCTACCTGAAAAACTCGAAAACATTTAGTTGCAAAGATATATTCAAATCTGTGTTCATTGAAGCATTATTCATTGTGGCCAAGACATACAGACAACCAAAGTGTTGAGGATAGAGGATAGGATAAAGATGTGATATATACTATGGAATACTACTCCGCCATAAGAAAGGATGAGATACTACCATTCATTCAACATGGATGGGCCTTGAAAATATTATGCTAAGTTAAATAAGTCAGTCAGAAAAAGCTAAGAATCCAATGATATCGCTCATGTGGGTTAAAAACTGAAACTCAGAATAGTATGGTGATTACCAGAGGGAACCAGTGGGAATTAAAGGGGCCTAGTATTTGGTGACAGAAGGTGATTTGACTTTGGGTGGTGGCACACTTGAAACCTGTTAATACATTTAACTTAAAAAAGAGGGCATATTGAGGTAATATGGAAAAGAGAATTCCTATTCCCTATTGACTCCATTTGACCTTTTAAGAAAAATAGTCATGTTTTCCTCCATTTTCATTAATCTTTTATAATAAACACTCTGAAATTGAAAAGTATAGTTGGTTAACCAGTTGTTTTTTTCCAGATATATAACAAAGTAAGGACTGGAGAAAAGGTGAAAGTTGAACATGTGGTCAGTGTCCTGGAGAAGAAATACCCATATGTAGAAGTAAACAGCATTTTGGGGATTGATTCTGCTTACGATCAGAATCGGAAGGTAAGGATTCTTCAGCATTTCTCATTGGATGGCAACACGATACTTTTTTGAGGTTGTCGTTTTTACTGGTGTTGGTTAAAGTATTTAGGTACTAGCATTTAAAAATTTAGAAACCAGATCACATCTCTGAGTCTGCAAATGTAGTTAATATTTCAATTTTCTGAAGATTCTGATTTTTTAGCTGGCATATTAAATTCAAAAGCCTTTTCGTTTTCACAATGCAATGGTAGTACTTGTATTATATACTGTATATTCTGGATTAAATCTTTTGGAAGTATGATTGATTGTCAGGATATGAGGTATGACTGTGTATCATTTATAGTTATTCAGGCTAAAGACAGAAATGTCTTGAGAAATAAACAGAATGGCAAAATGTGGTAATAACAATATAGAGAAATAATTTGAAAATTTTATTTAAAGCTAGTATGTTCCTTAGTGAGATATTAAGTACAGTAAAGCTCTTAACTATTGCAAGCAGGAATGAGGTGGTCAGTTTATTAAAAACAAATGTTGTGGTAGTTAATCAAAATACATTTCCAGAACATGTTAACTTAAAAGTATAAAAGGATATTTATTTACCAACTGCTTTCTTTTTCGCAAAAAGATTTCTGTTTGGAAATCTGAGCTATCATTCCTTTAGAAGTCATACTCATGATTAATTGTTTATTTCTCTTTCATCTTAGTACAGAATCCTTTGAGATTTTTATAATCTTCCTCTCCCCTTTTGTAGTTGTCTTACCACATCTAATTCAGCATCAGCTGTTTTTAGTTTTTCACTTTTTTGAATTTTGCTAGTCATTCGGTTTATTTTCTTGGAGAGACTGACTTTTTCTTTTTGCAGTCATATTTTGTTGGCTGTATAATATTATTTTTTTTCATTCACTAAGGAAAATAGCTGGTTTGGAAACAGACACAAATGATTTTCGGTAAACAAACAGCTTCAATGAGGGGAGCAAATATGTGTGCATTCCAGAGAGTAGCCCAACAGTGTAAGAACTGAGCATGCTCTATAGCAAGTCTTTGTTGTATTACCTGATATTGGTTAAGAGGTCTGCCACTATAAATTTTCCTCGTTTTAGAGATCTTCAACATAAATCTATTTAATAAGAACAAAACTTAACAACTAGAGACATTTCTGAAATACTTTGAAATAAGGAATAATGTTTTACTTTTAGGCACACCTGTTGGGGAGTGACACACAGAGCATGAAGTGTGGTGGCTGTGATGTTAGTGTTGGCATGTTGTAGGTGGGAGGCCTACAGTGGGCAGCTCTGCCAGTTTGGGGCAGTTTGATGAGAGCTTCCTAGAGAGGTGGTGACACTTGTCTACCCTGGGATTGAAAGTTTTTAGAAGGATAAGTGAAAACAAAATAAAACACAAACCCACCGGATTATTATATGTGTACATTGATATTGAGTACAGAACTAATTAAAATACCGACTTTCTACCAATTCATTTGAAAAGGTAAATTCATACCAGGAGCTAGAGGGTCTATGAGGATGACAGCTTGTTTTTCCTCTTTACTATTCTGTTATGTCCTTTAGTATCGTTGTTTACAGCCAATGATAAGGATTTTCCTGCAGCTTTATTGTGGTACTAGGGGCCCAGTGCATGAATTCATGCACCTTGAAAGGAGCTGTGGGCCACAGGGCTAAAACGGGCACAGGGGCGGGTCTCGGCCCATCCTCTGGGCCCACCCAGGCCCTCCCGCTGTGGGCCCTGGTCCCCTCTTTGCTGGAAGCCCCGCTCCTGCTGTTGCTGCTCCCTTGCACTGACGGTGCCGGCTCCTCTCGCACCCACTGATGGCGCAGAGCGATTGGGCTGGTGCCTGCAGCAGGTGCAAGTGGGGCAGGTGCTGTCAGTGTGAGCAGTGGCTGCTGTCCCGATCACCCCTCAGGAGCAGGGGGGGGGGCGAGAGGGGGAAGAAGCCCTGAGGGGCAATCGGGGCCAGCAGCCACTTCTCACGCCTGCTGACAGCACGGAGCAATTGGGGCCAGTGCTAGGCGCCAACAGCGGGTGCGAGCAGCCCCGGTGCCAGCAGCAGGTGCAAGTGCTGGATTGGACAATGGTGTGCGGGAGAAAAGAGATTTCAGTAACCACAGAGGCTTGTCCTGATGACAGCGACTGGTGTCCCGCTCACCTGCTCCACTGTCCTGCCATGACCAACACCTGCCATGTTCTGCGCTCTTCTTGCTGCCTGCTGCTGATGCCCACCATGTTCCACATGCGCCCCCTGGTGATCGGTGCACGTCATAGTGACTTTTTGATCAGTTGTTCTGCCATTCGGTCTATTTGCACATTAGGGTTTTAGATAGATAGATAGATACATAGATAGATACATAGATACATAGATAGATGATAGATAGTTGACTTGTAACATTGTGTAAATTTGAGGTGTACAATTTGTTGATTTGGTACATGATTACCCAGTAATGTTAATACCTCTATCACCTCACATGATTACCCTTTCTTTTTTGTGGTGAGACTATTTAAGATCTACTCTTTTTAGCAATTTTCAGTTATATAATATAGTATTGTTAAGTGTAAACATCTTGCTGTACACTAGGTCCCCAGCCCCCCACTTATTTCCCCCAAGATGGCCCTAAAGCTCAAGTCTTTTGGCTCTTTCTGGCCCACAGATTTGGGCTGACTTTCTGTGTGTGCTGGCCATCTGGCAAAACTCTGTCTCTGCCACTGTCAGGAGTGCACACTGGGAGCTGCCACAGGGTGGAGTGTGTCTGGGGTGAGCATGATAATGTGAGCCCTTGGGGGAGTCTGTGGAGGAGGTGTTCTGGGTAGCTCATGGGTGTACATCTTGATGAAGGCAGTATGATCTGCCTCCATTAATGGCCCCTGAAAGCAGCGTCTGTGCTCCCAGCCTCCTCCCACTCCCGGCATACAGCTCCCGGTCGGTGCTTTGGGATGGATGAGAGAGAAACGCGCCTCTGTGCAGCTTCCTAGATAGTGGGGAGCCAGGGCATGCTCACTTGCTCTCAATTTCCCCTGCAGGATTTTTTAATTAAAAAATTTAAAATATGTGTTGTTGTTTTTTATTTTTGTTAGAGAGAAGGAGAGAGAGATAGAAACATTGAAGAGAGAGCAGCATCGATTGGCTGCCTCCTGCACATCCCTTACTGGGGATCAAGCCTGCAACCCAGGCATGTGCCATGATCAGGAATTGAACCAGCAACCTCTTTTAAATATATAAGGTATATATATATATATATATATATATATATATATATATATATATATATATATATATGGTGTGTGTGTGTGTGTGTGTGTGTATAAAGAGAGAGAGAATACGAGAGGGAGAAGAAGAGGGGAGAGAGAATGGGAAAGGGAGAAGAATAGGGGGGAGAGAGAAAGAGGGAGGGAGAGAAACATCAATTGGTTGCCTCCCATATGTGCCCTGACCTGGGAATCAAACCTGAAACCCGGGTAGGTTCCCTGACTGAATCAATCCAGCAATCTTTTGGTGCATGAGATTGAACCAACTAAGCCACATTGGCTGGGCCTACAGCAAGAATAGTAGGCTGTAGAAAAATAATACTGGATGAAATAAAAGAAAGACCACTTTGGGAATACCAAAGATTTGAGGAAGTTAATGGAATTTTATCTATTTCACATTTAGAAAATATTTAATTCTAATTTTCTCTATTCTGTTGAAGAAAAAAATTCATGCTGCCTTTTTATTGTAGTCACAGAGATTGTTATATCAAAAGTATTTGCTTGGAAAGTATGCAGTAGACAAGTTTGGGGAAGGGTATTTTTACATGTTGTCTTTTATGTTTTTAAATCTGTATTTTGCTAAAGAATCAATGGGTGTATCAGACCTAGCTCCTCAGGGATTTCCTCGTCTGCACTGAGGAGCCCTTCCTGCATGAGATCATATTCCTGCCCATGCTACTTCATTTCCTAACTACTTTAGTCACTTACCTCTTGTGACTATTTTGATTGATAAGGATTTCCAGTGAGTGCCTCACCTCACCCAGGGCACTAGATGTTGAGCTGCATGCTGGGAGTGGGAAGAGGCTGGTTATACTCTTAAGAAAAGGGTGTGGTGAGATTCCTATAAGTCCTCAGAATCTACTGATTTAGTAAGATTTTTAAACTTGTGTGGCTGTACCCTCACACAAGAAAAAGCCCAAGGAAATAGGTTATTTTGAACAAAAGGAGGAATGAGTGCATTCAGCAAATTTTTTATACTTATAAATATCTGTAACTTTTTTTTATAAATCTGAAGCTGTGGAATCTTCTATCTCTGATACTGGAAGGAAGCAATTATTTCTAAAACTGGGCGGTACAATTAAAGTAGAACTTTTAAACTGAAGAGGATCATCTAATAGGTGTATATCTTTCAAAGCCAGTAGTTAAAAAAGTTCTAACTTACACATGCAAACATTTGGCATATTAATTCTGAGTCTTTAGTAATCTCACTTGTCACTTGTAAGTAGCTCATTCATAAGACTTTTCCAGTGATTAATGTTTTAACATTATTTATAATTAACATTTTTGGTGATAAGTTGATATGAATGCTCACATGTAATTTTTAAATATATTGTATTGATATTTTACAGAGAGGAAGGGAGAGAGAGAGCTAGAAACATTGATGAGAGAGAAACATCAACCAGCTATCTCTTGCACAACCCCCTACCGGGGATGTGCCCGCAACCAATGTACATGCCCTTGACCGGAATCGAACACGGGACCTTTCAGTCCGCAGACCGACGCTCTACCACTGAGCCAAACTGGTTTTGGCTCACATGTAATTTTTAAACTTGGCTCTTTGATAATTGGGCTGTATTCTGTTATTTTGTCTGATAAACTCTTTACAAGTTGTAAAAATGGAAGCTCTATATAAAACGTCTTCTTTCCACTCCTGCCGGTCACTCAGTTGCCATTCTCAAAGACCAGCGATGTCACTTATTTTTTCTTGTCACTTAGAATTAAAATGTGGATTTTGTTTTGTTCGGGAAATGATTTTCAAAGCTCAAATTATATTAAAATTGAGTTTTTATAAAGTTCTTTGAAAAAGCCGAGATCTCCCCGAACAGAATTTACATGGTTGCTGTTTTGAAAGTGTACATTTTGAGTCTGCACAATGCTGTGGAGAAAGGCCTTTGTCCTGAGCTCTCCGGTCCTCAGAGGCCTCGCCGCCACGTCCTGCTCTGGCCAGGCCTGGGTGGACGCTGAGCAGCCCGCCCATGGCTGGTGCTTGGTGCTGGTTGCCAGTCGGGGGTCCACGGACACTGCTGGTCCCTGAGGTCCGAAAGGTTGGCGACCACTGCAATGGTTTGCAGGTGAAACAGTTCTGCCGTTTTTAGTTATAAAATATTTAACAAGGAAGTCTTAATTCTGGGGTCCGTGGTTGTTATCTGAGGAATGTACCTATTTTGACAGGGAAACATGGCAGTCAGGAAAAGATATATGTATCTGCCATTTATATTTGCCATTTTGTCAGCCTGGCATTTCCCTGCCAAGGAACCTCTTATGTCCTGGAGAGGAAAAAGCTTGAGCTGAGTATATTGTAGAGCAATTTTTGAACACTGTTTTCCCATTAACTTTGGTTTGTTTTCTGCATGTGTAATTTCTGTTTTAGTGACATGGACCCTTTTTCACTTAGAATTGGGTATAAATGTTTCTCCTTAGACTATATATCCAAGAGCACTACTAATTTATGTCAGTCTACTGTTGTGCTGCCCCTGTAGTAGTCTCTAGCTTTCAAGTGGTTCTTTGTGGTTAGTGGCTGCTGCATTGGAGAGTGGGAATAGGATATCTCCATCATTGCCACAAGATCTGTTGTATAGTTTTGGTAGCTTGAGCTATTTAAAATTACTCCTAACCCCAAACTACTTCCTAATTTGCAAGGTTTTGTGTTTTTATAAAATATCAGTAATCTAATCTCAGATTTACCCAGTAGGATATTAACTGTGATGTCATCTGTGATTCTTTAGTTATTTCTTGGTGACCATATTTCTGTTGTTTTCTGGGGTAGAACCTGTATGTATGAAAAATATGCTGTGTTCCATTTGTCTTATGAAGGACAAACATGTGCTGTTTGTGGTCCCTTGTGTTTCAGGAAGCAAGAGGCTACTACGAGCAGACTGGGGTTGGTCTGCTGCCTGTTGTTCTGTTCAATGGGATGCCTCTGGAAAAGGCACAGCTGGACCCTGATGAGCTGGAAACCATCACCATGCACAAGATCCTGGAGACCACCAGCTTCTTCCAGCGAGCAGTGTACCTGGTGAGCTGTGTTTGCAGGCTGGTTTTGAAAGAGAATGGTTTGCTTGCACTTGTTAAGTATCACTATTTTCTATACACTACTGATAAGTGATTTTCAGATTTCTAGCATGTTCTGCAATAATGAAAATATTTTTTAAATATATATTTTTTATTTCAGAGAGAATGGGGAGAGAGATATAGAAATATCAATGAGAATCATTGATCGGCTGCCTACCTGTGATCAAGCTGGTAACCCAGGCATGTGCCTGGACCGAGAATCGAATCTTCAACCTTTTGGGTGTGGGTTGACGCTCACCCGTGTAATCACACTGGCCAAGCTATAATGAAATATTCATGAGACTTTCTATACATTGTGTTTGTAATAGCTGATTTTATTCGTTTCATGATTAAATTTTATTTTTAAAATTCTTAAGATAGTCATTCTGGGAGATATTTGTTCTACTTGTGAGGAATTTTGACTTAAAAAAGTTAGAATATTTCCATGTATAGTTACTGTTGAGTTCTAACTCATATGCCATAAAATTCAACCTTTTAAAGTGGACTGTTCACTGGCTTTTAGAGTATACACTGTTACGGAACTATTGCCTCTGTCTAGTTTCAGAACATTATCATCACTCCTAAAATATACCCGACACCCAGTAGCAATTACTCTCCATTTTCCCTTCCCCGACCGCTGCCAACCATGACTCTCTTTCTCTGTGGCTTTGCCTCTTTCGATCATTTGATATAAAAGGATTCATGCAATATGTGGTCTTTTGTGACTGATTTCTTTCACTTAGCATAATGCTTCCAAGCATAATGCTTGTCCTTGTTGGAATCTGAGTTAGTGTCTCCATCCCTCTGCGGACAAATGGAGTTCCTCAGATGGATGCAGCACATTTCTCTCCTCCGCGGCTGAGGCGCCCTGGGCTGTTCTCACTTTGGCTGCCATGGATGGAACTGCTGTGAACAGCGCGGGCACGCTGCCCGGGCAGAGACCTAGCAGTGGAATTGCTGCTGTGAACAGCCTGTGTTCTCCACAGCAGCTGCACCTGAACATCGTGTCAGCTGTGCATCCAGGCTCCACTCTCTCCACACTGTAGCCAACACCTGGCATTATCCGTCTCGTTAAGTGTAGTCTATGTCTTCTTTGCAGAAATGCTGTTCAGATTATTTGTCCATGTTTAATTGGGTTGTTTTGTTATTTTTGAGTTATAAGAATTTTTTAATGTATTCTGGATACTAATCACTTATATGTATTATTTTCACACGTTTTTTCCATTTTATGATTTGCCTTTTTTTGTTGTTTTGCTTGTTAATCTTCACCCAAGGATATTTTTCTTTCCCATTGATTTTCAGAGAGTAGCAGGGAGGGGAGAGACACAAAGAGAGAGACATCAATGTGAGAAAGACACATTGATTAGTTGCCTCCCAAAAGTGTTACAACTGGGGCTGGGAATTGAGCCTGTAACTGAGGTACATGTCCTTGCCTAAAATCAAACCCATAACCCTTCAGTCTGTGGTCTGATGTTGTAACCACTGAGCAAATTGGCCAGGGCTGATTTGCTTTGCCACTGTTTGGTGGTGTGCTTTGAAGCTCACATGTTTTTAATTTTGATTAAGTCCAATTTACTCTTTTTCTTTTGTTGCTCATGCTGTTTGAATCATATTTAATAAATTATTGTTTAATTCTAGGTCACAAAGATTTATACCTATGTTCCTTTCCTCCTGAGCATTTTATAGCTTTTCTCTTAACATTGGGTCCATTTTCAGTTAGGTCTCCCAGTGGAAAATCCTCTTCGTTTTTCTTTATCTGGAAATGTGTTTTTGCCCTTCATTTAAAAGTGATAATTTACTTGGATATAGAATTCTTGGTTGATTGCCTTTTCTTTTCAGCACTTTGAATATCTAATTCCATTGCCTTTTGATCTCTGATTTCTCTTGAGAAATCATTTGTGAATCAGACTCAAGACTAGGTCAATGTGATGAGTCTCTTCTCTCCCTGTTTTCAGGGTCCTCTCTTTGGTTGATTTTAGGACCTTTCCACCTGTGACATGATTAGGTGTAGGTGTGAGACTCAGAGTTTTTCTATTTGAAGTACATTACATTTCTTTCTCAACTTTGGTCTTTATTTTATTTTTTTTTCTTTTTACAATAAACTACAGTTAATCCTTAAACAATTTGGGGGTTAGGGTGCCAACCTCCCTACAGTTAAAAATTTGCATATAACTTTTGACTCGCTAAAACTTACCTACTAAGCCTACTGGTGGTGACTGGAAGCCTTACTGTTAACATAAAAAGTTGATAAACACACATTTTATATGCCATGTATTATATACTGTATTCTTATAATCAACTAAACTAGAGAAAATGTTCAGAAAATCATAAGGAAGAGAAAATACATTTATAGCATTTATTGGGGGGGAGGGGGTCTGTGTATCTGTGGATCTTTGTGAACCCAGGTATTTCAGATAGTATTTTTCAAGGATCAGCTGTGCGAGTATTTCTATAATATTAGAAGTATAAAAGGGAATAATCCCCACTTACCGTAATTGTGATTCTGGAAATACGCAGTTACTTGGATGCCCGAGAGTGAAAAGGCTTGGGACAATTTTTATTACAAAGTATATTAACTGCTTGAGAGAATTTATGTGGCTTTATTCTTTATTTTTATTTTTTTTTAAATATATTTTATTGATTTTTTACAGAGAGGAAGAGAGAGGGATAGAGAGCTAGAAACATCGATGAGAGAGAATCATCGATCAGCTGCCTCCTGCACAACCCCCACTGGGGATGTGCCCGCAACCAAGGTACATGCCCTTGACCGGAATCGAACCCGGGACCCTTCAGTCCACACACTGATGCTCTATCCACTGAGCCAAACCGGTTTCGGCTGGCTTTTGTCTTTAAGAGAAATTAACAGTGAGCAGGTCTCACAATGTTTTTCTGCTTGTGTTAACTTTTTTGTTGTTGTTAATCCTCACCCGAGGATGTTTTTTCATTGATTTTAGAGAGAGTGGAAGGGAAAGGGAGAGACAGAGAGAAACACCGATGTGAGAGAGACACGCATTGTTTGTGGTTACCTCCTGCACACGCCCAGACAGGGACGGGTATCGAGCCACAGTCAGGTGCATGCCCTTCACTAGAAATCAAACCCATGACTCTGGTGTGCAGGCCAGTGCTCTAGCCACTGAGTAACTGGCCAGGGCATGCTTGTATTAACTCTTCATTTTATTTATTTTTTAAAGTATGGCAACATTTTATTATTTTTGGTGCATCTTCTTACACATTTCTTCAAGGGCTGCTTCTTTCTCGTCATCTGCTTAAGTCTTATTTTTTCATCTCTAGTAGTCTCTTCTAACTATGGTGGTGTCATAGGAAAAATGTCTTCAGTATAATTTTTATTAAAGGGCTGACTTTCTCCAAAATCTGCATTTGAAACTAATGCGACTTTCTCCTGGCTCTCCTGGCTCTCACAGTTCCCCCTCAGTTCTCCTTTCTCCTCTGGTTTGGCTGCAGCTGTGGCCATGTTGTGGTGTGAAAATGTGAAGCTGTAAAATACAGCTTATGAGTTGGGAACTGGTGACATTAACTCTTTTTTTAAATATATATTTTATTGATTTTTAACAGAGAGGAAGAGAGAGGGACAGAGAGTTAGAAACATCGATGAGAGAGAATCATCGATCAGCTGCCTCTTGCACACCCCCTACTGGGGATGTGCCCACAACCAAGGTACATGCCCTTGACCAGAATTGAACCTGGGACCTTTCAGTCCGCAGTCTGACACTCTATCCACTGAGCCAAACCGGTTTTGGCGTGACATTAACTCTTAACTCATTTGAAGAGCTTTCTTATTTCTGGGGAATCACAGTTGTATGTGGAGAGACCAAATAAACCTGGATTTGCACTTTATATTCCCTTCTCATTAGCTGTGTGATCATGAGTTGGCTATTTAACCTTCTGTGCCCTAGGTGCCTCATCCTTAAAATGGGCACCAGTGATACCTGCCTCACACTGGTGAGGGAGTTAACGTTATATTGTGCATAGTACACCAAGCTATGCTTGGCCATAACAGGGACCTGTGATGTGATGATAATGTGTGTTTTTAGCAATTACTGGTACATAAGAAGATAATATAAAGTTAATGATTTCTTAGTTTCTAATAAATTATTTTGATCAGATGTGTTTTAATGCTCATCCACCAACACCCTGTTTTCTTCCTTTCTTTAGGGTGAACTGTCCCATGATCAGGATGTGGTAGAGTATATTATGAATCAGCCAAATGTTGTTCCACGAATCAATTCTAGGATTTTAACAGCTGAGCGAGAATACCTGGATTTAACAGCAACCAGTAAGAAGCATTTCAGGAACAACTTTCGGGCTGTTTTTTATTGGTTTTTAAGAATCTTTTCATTTATTAGATGTCAGTGTTCAGAAGATAACCCAAGATTGTGACACAATTTTATGTTTAAACTCATTGCACCTTGAATTTATAATATAAGCTTCTAAATTCACAAGAATATCTTCCAAAAGGAGAGAAATTCTTCCTGGATAAATCCTTGTAAAGTTTGACAAATATTCGGTGCCTTTTACCAACTAAACAAGCATACATGATAAAGGGGACCTGTGTCATTCCCCTTCTCAGTTATAAAACTCTCACACAGCTATCTCATCATCACCATTCCAAGAAACAGCAATAATGTCAACAGATATTGTAGGTAGCTTTTCTTTGAGAACATAATGCCTTTCTAAAAAGTAAAGCTTCATTGAGAAATAGTGTCATGCCATAAAACTAAATCCTTCAAAGTGCGCATTTTCAAATTGTACAAATTTTAGTATATTTTCAAAGTTGTGTGATCATTACCACTATCTAATTTTAGAACATTATCATCACCCCCAAAAGAAGTGATGTGCCCATTAGTAGTCACCTTCCATTTTTCTCTTCTATCCTCCAGCAACCACTAATCTAGTTTCTGTTTCTGTGGATGTTTCTATTCTGGATAGTTCATGTAACAGGGAGTTTTGTTCCCTTTGTGCGACCTGGTGCCACGTCAGCAAACAGCTGGGAAGCAGGGGCGCGTCATCATGCCCAGGCAGTCTCACTGGGGGAAAGCTGGGGGCTGGCGAAGTCCGAGCCAAGTGTATCTGTTGTCATGGCGAATGACGAGTGTGTGTGTAGATCTACTTATGGCTGCTCCTTTAAGGCAGCCATCTCCTAATCTAGCATGAACTGAACATCTTCTCAGTGGAGGGCAATGCACATATATACTTACATTTGAAAAAGAAAATAGCCAGAATGTGAACTGCCTTGTTCCTTTACATTAGGTTTTAGCTTTTCACCAGAAGTGTTTTTGATTGTTTTTGTTAATCCTCACCAAGGATTTTCCCTCCATTGATTTTTAGAGAGTGGAAGGAGGGGGGAAGGAGAACAGCCATTTGAGAGCGACAACATCCATTGGTTGCCTCCCATATGTATCCCAGGCCTGGGGATTGAACCTGCAACCCAGGTACATGTCCTTAACCAGGAATTGAACCTGCGACCCTTCAGTGCAACCACTGAGCCACACCAGCCAGGGCACCAGAAGTTTTAATAGAGCAAGGCAAGCAGTGTTGTGAATCTTCATCCTGAGCTTTGTTGTTGTCATCATTTTAAACTGATAGTAGTTACCTTTGGGGTGCGCATGAGTGAAGAGCACAGAGTCCTTTCTTCATGGGCGAGTGGTCACCAGCTGAGAGACGGTGGCGGTCCCTGGAGCGGTGCAGGGTGCCCGGCAAGCTGCGGGCCTGTCGGGGGAGGCGCAGCTGGCCGCCTCCTGCCCCAGCCCCCGCCCCTGGCTCTGCCGCCTCCGCTGCTCTCCTCTAGTCCCGGAGGCACTGCTCTCTGTCTTCTAACTTACTGGTGCTTTCCTGTCTAGACTTTGGCCTGAAAGGGTTAGTGTGTTTTGTGGGATGAACGGATAGACAGGAGGGTGAGTGGGTGAACAGACAAATGGATGGGAGGATGGGCGCGACGTCGTGGAGGCAGCGAGAGGAGAGTGACGTCATGTTGGGTGAGGTGAGGCATAAGCTGGGAGGCTGCCAGAGAGAGGGTTGTGATGCCAGGCTGGAGCCCATTGTGCAGGAGAAGAAACTCCTGGGCGGGTTAGGCAGGGGAATGACTCGCTGAAGCTGGCATGTTGGCAAGAGTAATCCGAGGGGAAATGGCTATTGAGAGCATGCCCAGGCACTGCGCACAGACGATCCGTGTCAGAAACTGCCTTTTCTTTCCGCCAGGGCTACAAAGATACTGTTTTCTGATCCATGAAAACATTAAAGTGAGAATTTTTTTATTTTCTCCCCTATTTTTGCCCCCCGCCCCCAAATAAGGATAAGGAGGAGCTTATTATGGGGGGTGGACTGTGGAAGGGAGAGAGGGAGCCAAGGGGGTCTTTAGGAAGTCATTCTCAGGCTGTAAAGTGATCAAAGTGGAACTAGAATAATTCAAACCATTAAAATGACACATACGTACATGAGAGTCATGTGAGATGTGTTCATTTTTATTAACTATTAAAATATTACTGTAATAGAGGTCTGGGGTTATAAAATTGTTTAACTAATAAGAAGCAATATATCTCACTCATGCATTTTTATAAAACTTATATTATGGTCATGTCAGATTATCAGTTAAAATTAACATTAGATTGAATTTAGGGATATTAATTATAAATCTATTTCATTTTTTTTCAGATAACTTTTTTGTGGATGATTATGCTAGATTTACTGTCCTCGATTCTCAAGGCAAGACTGCTGCTATAGCCAATAGTATGAACTATCTCACAAAGAAAGGTAATCTATTCTAGGCTTATCTTGGATTCAACATTTGTTTTAGTATTTGCAAAAATTTCAATCATTAGTATCTGTTGGGAGAGAGATGTCATAATTTATTTTACTAATTATTTCTTACGATTTGAGCATAGAAAATACCTGCTTTAAATTTTAATTATATATTTCTGAAAATTTAAATGTTGTCTATGTAATTTTTAAATTAGATATTAAAGTCAAAAGGTAAACAATTTAATGGCTCAGAATGGGAAAACATGATATTTTGAAGGGTTAATGGATTGCAAATTGTTTGGACTCGCCTCTTCAGTGACAGTATTGGGTTGATTTTTAAAAGATAAACTTGGTTCTAGAAATACTTGTGTAAGTTTTAAACCTGATTATAGTAGTTACTTATCTAGGTGAAGCCTAAAAAGATATTCTTTCGATGGCAGACAGGCACTTCCCCTGTGGTCACTGACTGCCCTTACGGCAGCTGTTGGCATCCCACTGTGACCTCCAGAATGAGATTGCATTCTGTGGAAGGGCGGCCATTGCTCCCTTTGATTCTCCGGGAAACTGGTTCCGAGGAGCACTGGACAGGGCTCAGCACGAGTGGAACGAAGGAACAGAATGAAGCATGAGTCATGTTAGGCATTATTTAAAATTGGACTCTGATAACAGACATTAATCCTAGAAATGACCTTTTCTTTTTCCTTTACCTTTGCCCAGGGATGTCCTCCAGGGAAATCTATGGTAACTTTAAACTTTAGCATGTTCTGTTTCTTTTCTTAATTATCGTATTTCAAGAACTGTTATAATTCAGAATTTATTGGCCTTTTATTGGGATGTTTATGGAACCTGTGGGTAACATAATTTATCCATCCAGATAAAGTTTGTATAAATGTTTGCAAAGAAGAATATTTTAGAAAGTTACAAATTAACATGATTAAAGACTATACGTTACCCACACGTTCAAAGGCCTTTTTCGTTTTATGTGCTAACAGATGCCCAAACCTTAGTAGAATTAATAAATGCATGTCCCTAGTTTATAATTAAGCTACGTGGAAGGTACCCTGTTTTCATTCTATCAGTTTCACTACTTTTGTTTTGTACCTTTATTAAACTTGTAATCTTATTTTTTTTTTTGCATGGTTTTCAGAAATTATCTTAATAACCATATTGAAACAGCATGTCCTTTCTTCTCTCCAACTCAGTCTATTGTTTTCTTTTTCTACAGATGATTCTTTCATCAGGCCAGTCACTTTTTGGATTGTTGGAGATTTCGATAGCCCGTCCGGAAGGCAGTTGCTGTACGATGCTCTAAAACACCAGGCGAGTGTCTGCGCCTCGCTGTTGTCCTCGTGAGCATCCGGGTGCCGATCGTGCTCTTCTGGCGGCCTCCCCGCTGTCCTGGCGCTTGAGGGAGCAGAGCCCCGCTTCCCCTGGCCGGCCGGCCGGTAGAACAGAGAAGATGGCGTGTTCTGATTAGTGAGGGGGCAGGCTCTTTCAGAGGAGAGAGAAAGATCATTGTAGACAAGCTTTTATTGTCTGGCAGCACGTGGTCTTGCTGAGAGATTGTGGGGTGCATTGTGTAGTTGGACAGAAGCCTACACAGAGCCAGGGGGTGAGTGAGGGATGCAGAAGCAGGCCCAGTGTGCAGAGTGCACACGTGTCGTGGGCCTGAGCGAATGGCCGTGGGCTCGTGGCAAGTGTCATTGTCTGAGGTGTTACACCTCCGTTTCCGGGGCAGCTTTACTCTGAGTCCTCAGTTGTGCCATCCCTCTGGGTCCCCTCGTCATCTGCCTCGGGAGGTGACTGAAACACTCACATGTCCCGGCGGCGGCAGTGTCGCTGAGGAGCGAGTTCCCTTCTGCTCTAAGAGGAAGCAGGTGGTTGCTGTGTTAATTCAGAGTTGAGTCAGGAGCAGTCCTCGTGAAGGACGATCAGTACATGTGTGAGGTGCCCAGCTCAGACTGCACTAACTCTGAGTGATAGACATGGCAAGTGGTGGTAGAGTGGGAACAGGAAGGAAGTTTAACATTTTAAATGGAGTAAATATCGGTTTAAAAGAAGTGCAGAAATCATAGGCTACACAGTGTCTCAAAGTGAACACACACATGTGAGCTGCCTGGGGAGAGAAGTGTCACGTTCTGAGAGCCCTCCCTGCTGTGGCCACACCAGGGCCCCAGCCTTTCCCTCTTCTCTCATCATAGAAGAAGTTTGTCTATTACTTTATTTTAATGGAATCTAATAATGTGCTTGTTTCTTTCTCAGTATTTTTGAGATTTATGACATTACGAGTAATGTTAGTTCTTTTTCCTTGTATCGTTTTGTATCATGTAACTATATCACAGTTTTGTTTATTTAGTATATTTGATAGGCATTTGGGTTGTTTCTGGTTTAGGGTATTCTGAAAAATACTGCTGTGAATATTCTTATACATGTCTTTCAATGTACAGAAGTACAAATTTCTGTTGCTTATGTTCTTGATACGAGCCATTTTTTGGTGTTAAGGGTCCCAAGATACCTTCTCTCACATGGATTCTGTCTCTTTACTCAGGGAGAGGTAAATCTTACTAGAAATCTGGAAAGGCCATGTGAACTTAAGAGGATTGAGCAGAGCCCTGAAGAATGCTTGGAACTTAAGGGAGCAAAGATAGGTGTTCTTAGGGTTCCCATGCCAATGTGACGCATGATGTGCATTAGAAGAATACAAAATGTGGGGGGAGATACAGGACTTGGATGGTTTGTACGGAATGCTCTCTTTACAGGGTGGAAAGGTAGGGTAGAGGCCAGTTCATACAGGGGATCACATGCCTGGTTGTAGCATTTTAACCTTGTTCTGTATACAGGGAGGGACTATCCACAACTTTAAAAGCAGTATTTCCTCTATAGAATACTAGAGGCCTGGTGCATGAAAACTCATGCACTGGAGGGGGTATCCCTCAGCCTGGCCTTCCCGCTCTCACGGTCTGGGAGCCCTCCGGGACGGGAGGCAACCCGGTGATCAGGGGAAGGCAACGCCCCATCACATCTCTGCTGCTGCCACTGCTAGCCGATTCTGGTTATGTGAGCCCTCAGGCGGCTGGGCAGCTGCCACCCAAGGCTTGCCTGTGCCTCGGGCCAGCCCTGGGGGGCTGAGGGGACTGGGGAACTCTGGAGGCAGGCGCCCCAGCGGGGCTGAGGGGACTGGGCATCACCATCTTGTGGCTGTGGATATTGCCATTTGTGAGGGTGTGACAGTCAATTAGCATATTCCCTCTTTATTAGGTAGGATGGCTGATATTGATGCCACTTTTTAAATTGAAAACGTCTACCATATATAATAACCAACGGATGCAAAACATTGTGGATGAGGGCATTTATAGGAGTTGGGTGGGGGGCAATGGTAAGATATGTACACGTATAATCTTATTGACCATACCTCCACTACACCCACAAGCCACGCCCACAAGCCCATCAGTGCGAGTATGCAAATTAACACCAACCAAGAAGGCTGCGGCCACAGAGAGCAGGAGGGAGGCTTGGGTTTCCCAAGCAATGGAAGAAGCCAAGCTTTCCGCCTGCCCTAGCCAGCCTAAGCCTCCACTCAAGGTTACAAAGTTTCAATGCTAGAAGGTAAACAAATCTAAACAGAAATGGTGGCAGCCATGGAACAAGCAGAAGGTTTGCTTGGTTCTGCTCCAGGATACAAAGTTTCAGTTGTAGAAAGTACATAAATTCCAGATACCAGGGCCTCCACTTGGGTTGCCAGGGGTCGTGGCTGGTCTGCAAACCACCACAGGCCCCTCGCCCAGGCCACCCATTCCCAAAGAGAACCCCCACCCTGATCTGGGACACCCTTCAGGGCAAACCAGCCGGCCCCTACACATGCATTAGGCCTCTATCCTGTCTAAGAAAAGAGTAATATGCAGATTGACCATCATGCCCACACACAAGATGGCTGCCCCCACGTGGTCAAAGATTCTGCCCCCATGTGGACACAAGATGGCCACTATAAGATGGCCATCAGGGGAGGGCAGTTGTGGGTGATCAGGCTTGCAAGGAAGGGCAGTTGGGAGGCACCAGGCCTGCAAGGGAGGACAGTTGGGGGTGATCAGACCTGCAGGGGAGAGCAGTTAGGGGTGGCCAGGCCGGCAGAGGAGGGAAGTTGAGGGCAAATAGGTTGGCAGGGGAGCAGTTAGACATCAATCAGGCTGGCATGGAAGTGGTTAGGGGTGATCAGGAAGGCAGGCAGGCAAGCAGTTGGAAGCCAGCAGTCCTGGATTGTGAGTTGAACATACATTGAGGGATCCCAGATTAGAGAGGGTGCAGGCTGGGCTGAGGGACACCACCACCCCTCCCCCGTGCACGAATTTTGTGCACCGGGCCTCTAGTACCTTAATAAAAAAGAATAATTAAAGAAAAAAGAAGTCATTGCTATATAATCCTTATTTTCTATTTTGTAAATAGAAATCCAGTAACAATGTGAGAATAAGCATGATCAACAATCCTAAGGAAGATATAAAGTATGAGAACACGCAGATCTCCCGAGCTATCTGGGCAGCTCTCCAAACACAAACCTCCAGCACCGCCAAGAACTTCATCACAAAAATGGCCAAGGAGGGGCCTGCCGAGGCCCTGGCTGCGGGGGCTGATGTTGGGGAGTTCGCCGTCGGGGTGAGTGTCTGCACTGCTGGGGCCAGCTCTCTGTGCTTTACCACGGGGTCCGCGCCTGGGGCTGCAGTGTCTGAGCTGAGTGGTGCTTTTAGTTGTCAGCCTCAGAACTTCTCTTTTTGTTGTTGGAGGAATCTTTCTAAGAAATAGCAATTCTGCCACATGCCCGTTACTGCTTTTAAACTTGATAGGTATTAACATGTGTGTTTTAAGCACGGGCCATTTGTTTTTATAGTTTTTGAAAGATGGGCAATATTTGACTTGTCAGAGCCAAAGATCTGAGATGTAAGACAGTTAATGAGCTAAGAGCTAATGTGTTTGATGTGTTTCCAGTGTAAGCGCATGTTTATTCACTTACATGTAAAACGCCTCTTGCTGTTTTTCAGTCTAAAAACTTATTATAAAGTGGTAAGTATGCTTCATGTTTCAGTGAAAAGAAAGGCTCTCTCTTGAAATCAGAAAGGTTTTACAGTGCAGAGGAAAGGTATCGTGAACACTAGTTTGCCACTTGAACATCACATAAAAGAAAGGCAAAGGAAATGAGGGTTATTGATGGGTAGGAGGGTGGGAAAATGAGAGGGAGAATGGAAACATCATAATGTTAATTATTAAAATAGTTATTACTTTCACTAATAGAGCATTTTAATGATGTACTCACTATGCTATTCATTTTTGTGGTTTAATAACTTACTTTTCCTTAATTACAATTACTTTCCTAGGGCATGGATTTCAGTCTTTTTAAAGAGGTCTTTGAGTCTTCCAAAATGGATTTCATTTTGTCTCATGCCATGTACTGCAGGGATGTCCTGAAGCTGAAGAAGGGACAGAGGGCAGTGATCAGCAATGGAAGGGTGAGGATCTTGTCCCGAGACAAGCTTGGCTTCCAGTTAGATCAGTGCCAGCCGTGGCCGCACTCTCCTCGGAAGGTAGACGCCCTTCAGACAGAGCTGCTCTTCCCGAAGGGATGCGGCTGACCAGTGCTTGTGATTGTTTCGACTCTGGCTCTGGAGGTGTGCTCACGTTGACATGTGGCCTGCCTTGGGGCAAGGCGGTGAGATGCAGTGGCTCTCAGAACACAAGTCCGTGAGACCTGGACACAGGAAGCACTGAGCCTGTGGGGCGTGCCTGCAGCTCGGCAGCCTGTGTGCATGCAGCTGGGTTGGCCTTACGCTCTTTAAGTCTCGCAGCACTGAGATGAGAGCATAGGCTGTGGTGGATGAACCAGACTTTAAAGTCTTAGCCTGCAGAGCAAACCTATATTGACTGCTACATCTCTGTTTTGGCTTTATTATTTATATTTGGTGAGAATTAATGAAAACTATATTCTCTTATTTCAGAGTTTGCTTATTGTAAAAATATTGCCAAGTATACAAGTCTACACTCTGTATAGTTGAGGAATTGATAAGCAGTGTGAGTTCATGGGAATGGTACTTGTCCCTTTTCATTGACTTCATTCTGATGTAAGCTTGTCTTGGGGCCCTATCGAGGTTTGGTTCTTAGGTAGCCTGAGGACAGCCACGCCCTCCTTTACAGCCTGCAGGTTTCCACCCTGGCCACTCTCTTCTCTTTCACAGATCATTGGGCCACTGGAGGACAATGAGCTCTTTAATCAGGATGATTTCCACCTCCTAGAAAACATCATCTTAAAAACTTCAGGGCAGAAAATTAAATCTCACATTCAACAGCTTCGGGTAGAAGAAGATGTGTAAGTGTTACATAGAATAAATTTGTTATGTCTTAGGGGCTATATATGTTTTTCATCTGTATTTTTAAAATTTTATTTTTCAATTGCTCTTTACATTCACGGTTAACTAGATGCTCACTCCCGACTGGCTGGTGGGCATCACAAAGGTACAGTCAGTTTGCATCTTTCTCTTTTCTTAGTGTAGATTAGTCTCACACAGCATAGTGGCGAGACATCCATGTAACTCACAAAGTGATCCTCCCAAAGGTCTAATGGTGCCGTAATTATACATATCAGTGACTTTACTCCCATGCTGAACTTCGCATTCCTGGGCCTGGATTGTAACTACTAATTGGTAATTTTAATTCCTTCACCATCTTTACTCAGTCCCTCAAAATCCCTCTCATCTGACAACCCTCAGTTTGTTCTCTGTACTTATGAGTCTGTTTCTGTTTTGTTCATTTGTTTTTGCTCTTTAAATTCCAAATATAAGTGAAATCTATGGTATTTTTCTTTCTTTGTTTGACTTAATTTACTTAGCATAATACCCTCTAGGTCTATACCAAATCTTCTTTATCCATTCACGTATCACTAGGCAGTTAGGTTGCTTCCATAGTTTGGCTATTGTAAGTAATGCTATAGTGAATATAGTTGTGCATATGTCCTTTCTTTTTTCTGTTTTGTTAATCCTCACCTGAGGATATTTTTCCATTGATTTTTAGAGAGAGGGAGAGACAGAGAGAAACATTAGTGTGAGAGAGACACAGCTTTTGGTTGCCTCCTGCAGGTACCCGGGCCAGGGCTGGGGAACCTGCAACTAAGGTGTGTGCCTTTGCAGAAACAAATTTTGCAGGCCGATGCTTTTTCCCCTGAGCCAAAACTGCTAGGGCTGCATGTGTCCTTTTCAAATTAGTGTTTTGCATTTCTTCAAATAAATGCCCAAAAGTGGAATTGCTGGGTCATAGATAGTTCCATTTTTAATTTTTTAAGGTAACTCTTTGCTTTCTGTATCAGCCTGCATTCCCACCAACAGTGCATGAGAGTTTCCTTTTTTCCATATCCTTGCTAACATTTGTTAATGGTAAGCATTCTGACAGGTGTGCGGTGGTATCTCATTGTGGTTTTAATTTTCATTTTTCTGATGATTAGTGACATTGAACGTTTTACATATGTCTCTTGACCATATATATGGCCTTTTGGGAAAAATGTCTATTCATGTCCTTTGCCTATTTTTTAATCAGATTGTTTGGGGATTGTTGTGACCTGTTCTGTGAATTCTTTATAAATTTTGGGTGTTAACCCCTTATTTGATGTATCATTGGTGAATATCTTCTCTCATTAAGTAGATTATCTTTTTCTTTTATTGAGGGATTCATTTGTTGTGCAAAAACTTTTTAGTTTGATGTTGTCTAATTTTTTTCTTTTATTTTTCTTGCCTAAAGACATTATCAGAAAATAATTACCAAAAGCAATGTGACAGAGTTTACTGCCAAAGTTTTTTTCTATGAGCTTTATGGTTTTGTGACTTAGATTTGAGTCTTTAACCAATTTTGAGTTTATTCTTATGTCTGGTGTAAGTAGGTGATCTAGTTACATTTTTTTGGCATGAACCTGTCCAGTTTCCCAACACCATTTCTTGAATAAGCTGTCTTCATTCCATTGCATGTTCTTGCCTCTTTTGTCAAATATTAATCAACCATAAAGACATGGATTTATTTATGGGCTCTGTATTCTGTTTCTTTGAACCATGTCTGTTTTTATGCCAATACCATGCTTTTCGGATGACTGTGGCCTTGTATAGTTTGATATCAACCATGTGATACCTTCTATTTTGTTCTTCTTACAAAGATTGCTGTGACCATTCAGGGTCTTGAGGTTCCATATAAATTTTTGGAATATTCGTTCTACTTATATGAAATATGCCACTAGGATCTTGATAGGAATTGTGTTGAATTTACAGATTGCTTTGTCTATGTGCTGCCGAAGCGAGCACAAATTTATAGATTGCTTTGGATAGTATGGGCATTTTATTTTATTATTTTTTTTAAATAAATCTTTATTGTTCATATTATTACAAATGTTCCTCATTTTTCCCCCTCCATTGCTCCCCTCCACCAAGTTCTCATCCCACCCTCTGCCCTTTCTCCATTCCCCATTGTCCCCATCCATAGGTGCACAGTTTATGTTCAGTATCTTCCCGCACCCCCACTCCCTTTTTCCCCGAGAATTATCAGTCCACTCCCCTCCCATGCCTCTGATTCTATTATATTCACCAGTTAATATTGTTCATCAAATTTTTTAATTCCCTTGGTTTTTAGATTCACTTGTTGATAGTTACGTATTTGTTGTTCATAATTTTTATCTTTATTTTCTTCCTCTTCCTAAAGAACTCCTTTCAGCAATTCATATAATTCTGGCTTGGCGGTGATGAACTCCTTTAGCTTAAATTTATTTGTGAAGCTCTTTATCTGGCCTTTGATTCTGAGTGATAGCTTTGCTGGGTAGAGTATTTTTGGCTATAGGTTCTTGTTATTCATCACCTTGAATATTTCTTGCCATTCCCGTCTGGCCTGCATGGTTTCTGTTGAGAAATCAGCTGACAGTCGTATGGGTGCTCCTTTATAGGTAACTACCTGCTTTTCTCTTGCTGCTTTTAATCTTCTCTCTTTGTTTTTTGCTCTTGGAATTTTAATTATGATATGTATTGGTGTGGTCCTCTTTGAATTCCTCTGTATATTTTTTACTTCAAAAAATGTATTCTTTATTTCTATCTGTTTCCTTGTCTGGGCATTTTCGCTGCTTCCCTGACTTGGTAGGTTAGAAGGATCAGCTGTGTCTATGCCAGGAGACAGCCTTATTCGATGGACTTAGAAAACTGCAAAAGCCTCTGTACTCAGCTTGGATGGGGCAGAGTTTCAGGGTGGTGCCTACAGCCTTGGCTTCCGGTTAGCCCCGCCCTCAGTGTCCTTTGGTACTCGCCGTAAGCACCTCTGAGAGAAAGGTGCCCTAGAGCTTCACCCGCTACCAGTCTAGTTTCTCCTCCAATGAATCCACAACTGGGGTTCAGTGCAGTTGGAAGTGGGGTTAAGAGCAGTCCGGAGCTTATGTCTCCTTCCTATTAGGGCAGTCCAGCGGCTTAATCAATAGTCTGTCCTCTGCGCGAAATGTGTGTGACTCGGGGGCTCTTCCTTTCGCCACTCCCCTGAGCTTCCGCCTTGCAGCCCAGATTCCCTCTGTATGAGCCTGGGGCCCGAGGGTGTTGCCCAGAACTGGGGTTCAGTGCAGTCAGAACTGGGGTTCAGCACAGTCTGGAGCTTTTGTCTCCTTCCCGCTAGGGCAATCCAGCAGCTCAGTGAACAGTCCGTCCTCTGCGCGCAATGTGCGCGACTCCGGGGTTCAGTGCACTCGGAATTGGGGTTCAGCACAGTCTGGAGCTTTTATCTTCTTCCCGCTAGGGAATGCAAGCCAGGCACTCCTCTCCAGCTCCGTCCTATCCCTACACACGCACCGTGTCTCCATACCTTAGGCTTTTACAGCTCCTCTGATTTCCCTTCTGGTTTTCTCTTTCCTTCTAGTTGTAGAATTTCCAGTCAGTCAACTTTCCTGTAGTTCTGGATAATGTCCACTTTATATTTTAGTTGTATTTTTGAAATTGTTGTGTGAGGCTGCAGTTAGGCGTTTACCTATGCCGCCATCTTGGTTTCTCTCTCAGTATGGGCGTTTTGATGATATTAATTCTTCCAACACATTTAGTATGATGTTAACTGTGAATTTGTTATACATGGCCTTTATTATGTTGAGGGATATTCCCTATTCCCATTTTTTTAAAGTTTTAACTATAAATAGATGCTGGATTTTATCAAATTAATGTCTTTGCTGCATTTATTGCTGTGATAAATAATTTATATTTTTATATTGTACTAGAAGCCCAGTGCATGAAAATTCATTCACTGAAGGGAGGTTCCCCCCTCTCAGAGACCAAGAGCCCTCAGGGTTGGGAAGCGACCCGGCAATCAGGAAGGCCACACCCCATCACACCTCTGCTGCTGCCACTGCTGGCGGAGCAAACCTAAGCCAGCCCTGGTTACCTGAGCCTTGGGCCGGTGCTGGGTGGCCGGGGAGCTGAGGGAACTGGGGGAGGCAGGACTATGGGGACTGGGTGCTGCCATTTTTGAGCGCATGACAGTCAATTGGCATATTCCCTCTTTATTATATACTAGAAGCCCATTGCACGAAATTTGCGCCTGGGGGTGTGTCCCTCAGTCCAGCCTGCACCCTCTCCGATCTGGGACCCCTCAAGGGAAGTCAGAAATCCCTCTCACAATCCAGGACTGCTGGCTTCCAACTGCTCGCCTGCTTGCCTTCCTGATTGCCCCAATGTGTGGCCTTGATGCCTGCCAGCCTGATCACCCCCTAACCACTTCCGTGCTAGCCTGATTGATGCCTAACTGCTCCTGTTTGCCCCTAACTGCTCACCCCTACAAGCCTGGTCATCCCTAATGGCTCTCCCTGCAGGCCTGGTCCCCCCAAACTGCTCTCCCCTGCAGGCCTGGACCCCCCAAACTGCACTCCCCTGCAGGCCTGGACCCCCCCCCCCCCACAACTTCCCTCCTCTGCCGTCCTAGTCACCCCTAATTGCCCTTCCCTGAGGGCTTGATTGCCCCCAAATGCCCTCCCTTGCAGGCCTCCTCCCTCCCAACTGCCTTCCCCTGATGGCCTGATGGCCCACAACTGTGCTCTCCTGCTGGACATCTTGTGGCCGCCATCTTTTGTCCACATGGGGGCAGGATCTTTGATCACATGGGAGCAACCATCTTGTGTGTGGGAGTGATGGTCAATTTGCATATTACCCTTGTATTAGATAGGAGGTAATCACATTAATTTATTTGCATATATTGAACCAACATTGCATTCCATTTGATCATGGTGTATGGTCTTTTTAATGTATTGCTGAATTTGTTTTGCTGATATTTTGTTGAGGATTTTTACATCAATGTTTATGAGGGATAATAGCTTGTAATTTTCTTTTTTCGTGTCTTTGTCAAGTTTTGAATTAGGATAATGCTGGCCTTCTAAATGAGCCTAACCTCTTGAATTTTTTGAGAAGTTTGAGAAGGATTTGATTTTGTTGGTGAGAGAGTCTGTTCAAATCTTCTGTTTCTAGGAATTTATCCATTTCTTTCATATTGTCCAATTTGTTGGCATATGATTGTTCACAGTATCCTATATAGTAAAAGGATAATATGCAAATTGACCCTAAAGGCAAAATGACCAGAAACAACGTGTCGCCTTGATGCACACTGACCACCAGGGCAGACGCTCAGTGCAGGAGCTTCCCCCTGGTGGTCAGTGTGCTTCCACGGGGGTAATGCTGCTCAGCCAGAAGCCGCTCATGGCTGGCCAGCCCAGCGGTGGTAGTGGGAGCCTCTCCTTCCTCCCATGGCAGTGCTAAGGATGTCCTAAGCCATTAGTCAGACATACACCGAGGGTTCTGGACTGCAAGAAGGCCTAGGCTGGGCTGAAGGACTGAAGGACCCCCCCCCCCCCCTGAGTGCACCGGGCCTCTAGTTTTCTTATAATACTTTGTCTTTTTGTGGTGTCTCCTTTCCGTTTCTGGGTTGATTTATTTGGTTTCTTTTTTTATTCTTGAGTCTGGTTAAAGTTTATAAGTCTTATTTATCTTTTTTAAAGAACCAGCTCTTGGTTTCATTGATTTTTTTTTTTTTGTATCATATTTTTGTATTTTATTTTGTTTATTTCTGGCCTGATCTTTATTATTTCCTTCCTTTTACTCATTTTGGGCTTTAATTGTTGTTCTTTTTGAAGTTCTTTTATTCTAAGGTTAGACTGTTTATTTGTGCTTTTTCTTTATTTTTGTATTGCTATGAACTTTCCTCTTAGGAATGTTTTTGCTGTGTTTTATAGGTTTCTTTTGGAGGAGGGGATGCAACAATTAAAGCTTTATTTTTTTATTTTTTTATTTATCGATTAAGTTACTACATATGTGTCCTGATACCCCATTGCTCCCCTACCCCTGCACTCAAGCCCTCAACCCCTAATGTCTGTGTCCATTGGATAGGATTATATGCATGCATACAAGTTCTTTGGTTGATTTCTCCCCCTTACCACATCCTCCCCTACCTTCCCTCTGAAGTTTGGCAATCTAATGCTTCTTTCTTTCTCTCTCTCTCTCTCTCTCTCTCTCTCTCTCTCTCTCAGTGTGTGTGTGTATGTGTGTATATTATATATATATATATATATATATATATATATATATATATATATATATAAATATATATTAGTGGCCCAGTGCATGAATTTGTCCATTGATGCAGTCCGATCAGTCTGGCCAGGGGGAAGGGGCATGGGTGGTTGGCTGGCTTGCCTGCTGGTCGAACTCCTGGTCAAAGGGACAATTTGCATATTTGTCTTTTATTATATAGGATATAGACTGAGTGGCCAGATTGTTATGCATTCAGAGATCATAATAATCTGGCCACTCAGTATATATGGGTCTTGTTCTCTGATTCATTTAATAACTTCTGTCTTTTGATTGGAACATTTATTTCTTTACATTAAAGTGATTATTGATAGGTATATACTTATTTTCATTTTATTATTTATATTTATGCGTTCTTTATTTCCTCTTAAATAAGTCATTTTAATATTTCTTCTAATACTGATTTGGTGATGATCAGTGTTGTCATAGAGGCTCCTTTAGCTTTTTCTAGGCTGGGAAACTCCTTCACTGTCCTTTGATTAGAAATGATACTTTTGCTGGGTAGAGTAGTCTTATTTGTAGGACCCTGCTTTTCATAGTGGAACCTTGATTGCTTTGGGCAGGTCAATGGGAGGGATTTATCCCCGGGCTGTTTGGCTGCAAGGATTAGTTGCAACCACAAGGGGGAGCTGTTGTGCGGGGGCTGACCTGATGGAACAGTACTCACTTCACCAGGGCCTTGATGCCCGAAAAGTTCACCCCTTGAATGTGTGTCACTAAGGCTAGTATTTGGGTGGTGAACTTGCATGCTCTTAATCTGGCCACTAGTTGTGCTGGCTCTGGGGCCTACCTGGAGGGGCAGGCCAAAATCAGCTGCCACCTGTACCCTGCCAGGGACACTCAGCATGACCTACAAAACAATGTGCAGATGGCTGCTATTGTGGTGGCTTGGAGGAGCCTAAGAAAGATCAAACTGTGTAGTATGGCCAGTTGCTGCGAGTGACAGGCTTGGAGCCACTTAGCAACAAGTATATGGCATGCTAGATGCTGCTTGTGTGGGGTTTGTGAACCTTTAAGTGGTTTTAGGATGGAAATGGCTTAGGTGGGTGTGTAAGTTGGATGGGGCGGGGTCTCAGGGAGTCATCAAGATGGGGCACACAGTGTTGGCCAGGTAGATAGAGACCAACCAGATCAGATTCTTCCTGCTGGCTCTCTGGCGAGGTGGTGGCTCAGCAGGAGAGCAATGGCCTCTGCCAGCACTTCCGTCTGAGAGAAGGCTGGCTCTTCAGCTCCCACTCTGATACCAGATACTTCAGTTCCTCCCTGAATGTTCCTGTGTGCCTTTTGAGCCACTGCCCCAGCGCTGCAGCTCAGAGTGAGTGAGTTTGAGTAAATTCATGTGCCAGCCCTTTAAGGGGAGCACCTGGGATTCCAGCAGTCTCCATGTCACTCAGCCACAATCCCTGCTGGTTTACACCCAGAAGTTATGGAGGCTTCTCTTCTTGGCACTGGAACCTGGCCGTGGGGGATGGGAGGGAGGTTGCGTGCTGGGTGTGGGGCTGGGACCCCTGGCACCTCAGGGCACTTCTGAAGATGAGGTATCCCTTTCTTTCTTTAATCCTCACCAAGGATATTTTTCCATTGATTTTTAGAGAGAGGGAAAGACAGAGAAGTATCGCTGTGATATTTCAATTGGTTGCCTCCTGCATACTCTCTGACCAGGGCCCAGGCCAGGGAGGAACCTGTAACTGGGATATGTGTCCTTGGCTGACCCTTCAGTCTGCAGGCTGGCACTCTATCCCCTGAGCCAAACCAGCTATGGCCCAAGGTATCCCATTCAATTCCTAAGCGCCACACGTGGATGTGGGCCATCTTTTCTGTTTCCCGCCCTCCGATCAGTGCTGTCCGAGAGGCTGCGCCTTTTACTTCTCACCAGGAGTGATAAGGATTCCAAGTTCTCCACATCCTCACCAAAACTGTTATGGGCTTGGTATGGCGGTGCCCATGGATCGCTCCCTCTTTCTGTGGAGGTTTTGGGGGTAGCCCCTTGGAGTCTATAATAGCCAGACTATGCCCGGAAGCCTTGCCTTTCATTCACCAGAGATGGCTCTGAGCCTGACCTGGGTGAATTAGGAAATAAGGTCGTTGTGGGGCTGCCAAATGACTGGTTCTAATACTGCTAGAATCCCCTTGCCGGTCAGGGTCTTTTCCCCGGTGCCCTGCTGCTCCCCCTTGGAGTGTACCCTTCCCTCATCACAGCCCAGCTTTCCTCCGGGACCAGGCCTGCAGGCAGGAGAATGTCCTCCGCTTTCGTAAGCTCAGCTGCGGCCTCTGACCGTGATGCCTGTGAGCCTTTATGAAGTTTCCTTTTTTTCTTTTCTTTTTTTTAGTATATTTTTGTTGGTTTCAGAGAGAGGGAGAAAGAGATAGAAACATCCATGATGATAGAGAATTATGGGTCGGCTGCCTCCTGCACGCCCCACACTGGGGATTGAGCTCACAATCCGAGCATGTGCCTTGACTGGGAATCAAACCGTGACACACACACACACATACACACACACACACACACACACACACACACCCGGTTTATAGATCGACGCTCAGCCACTTGCAAAATATCATCTCCATTCACATAGGGAAAAATCACTATCTCCCTCAAAGTTATAAAACTAATCGTTCTCAAAATCAGTACTTTTTTCATGCCTATTGGCACAAAGTTCATGCTTTCTTCAAGCCATCTTGTTGGGTTCACTGTTCTGGCTGATTATACTATGTTCAGCAATAATTGGAAAAACTTTCCGCTTAAAGAGATGTTGAATTTTTACCAACCACATCTTTCAGGGCAAGTGACTTGGTAATGAAGGTGGATGCTCTCCTTTCTGCTCAACCAAAAGGAGACACAAGAATCGAGTACCAGTTTTTTGAAGACAGACACAGGTATGGGACTAACATTGAATTTGTGTGTGTCCTTGAATATTAAACCCTTTTTAATGAACTTGAATGTTTTATTACTAAACTGTTTCTTGTTTTCCTATAAGGCTGTTGCTTCTCTATAAAAATAGCACCAGCAAATACAGTATATTGTAAAATTAACATAGTTTTGTTTGTCATCAGACACTATACAACTAACAAAACTTTTCTCATCTGCTGGTTATATCCAATGGAAAGGTTACTATGCATTTTGAAAGTTACAATGTTATATAAGGCTTAAGATTACAATGTTATCCTTGAATTACATGATTTTTATAACTGGGTTTACCACAGTTAATTTCAGGAATTCTGAAGGTTATAACTGCACCCTTGTCTGAAAACCTCAGGGTGTTGAGATAAATATGCATGTTGTGGTGCCTGCAGCCATTAGAAAGCCAGGGCATCTTCTTCTTTTTTTAAAATATATTTTATTGATTTTTTTTTTTTGCAGAGAGGAAGGGAGAGGGACAGAGAGCTAGAAACATCAATGAGAGAGAAGCATCAATCAGCTGCCTCCGGCACACCCCCTACTGGGGATGTGCCCGCAACCAAGGTACATGCCCTTGACCGGAATCGAGCCTGGGACCCTTCAGTCTGCAGGCTGACGCTCTATCCACTGAGCCAAACCGGTTTCGGCCAGGGCATCTTCTTTAGGAGCCTGGCTGTAAGGAGTTATTTTCCCGTTGGTATTACGCAATGGGCTCTGTCCTGCCACCATGAACTTCAGAGAGCTGTGCTGGTTGAGGTGTCACATCTGCTTTATCAGACTCCATTTTCCCTGCCCGGAAGACTGTGTATTTCTCCTGCTCCTTCACTCGCTGGTTCTTCCGTCTTCACAACACGATCTGCCGACAGTCCTGGGGTCTCTGCAGGAGTGTCATTGCTTTCAGCTGCTCCTGGACAGGCGAGTCGGGTTCAGGGGCAGCTTCCACTCTTTCCAAAGCACCACACTCATTGTGTTCGACGTTGCTCAGGTCAGGCTTTTTTCATGCCTATTGGTACTGGATGTGAACTGGACTCCATAGTCCAGTTGTTCCAAGGAGTTAGGAGCCTTGCTTTGCCCTGGCTGGGAGTTTCAAAGGTGTTCCTTTTACGGCATGCAGAAACACATGCATCCCAGCTACGTGTAACGTGTGAGGTCCACACCACAGGAACACTGAAGAAAGGAATGCTGACTAAGACGATATGAAGCGAGCCAATGCCCAGCACATGTGCCCGCCACATCCCTGCTGTCCACTGCCGGGTATTGGGTTCCCCTTGCTGTGGGCAACTCCCACACTCATGTTGGCCCTCCTCACCCGCCTAGCGGCCGGCTGGAGGAGGACCAGCTCCGAGGGACAGCACCTCGCAGCCGAACGCCAGGGTCGGCTCCAGAGCCCTGGATTCGATTGTTAGCAAATGCCACATTTATCTCATCTGTGTGTGCATGTGTATATAACACATCCCAAGTATATTTGTATGTTTGTGTACAAACGTGCGCTCACCTATTCTCTGGATTACTTAACCACTGGCAGACATCCTCACACGTCGTGCCTGCGTTCTCCAGCGCGTCTCCCAGTGCCCTCCGCATGCACTCCTGCGGGGTCACCTTCAGTGACGCACAGCTCACCTCTCCGCCGCCCGCCTGTGACTTTTACAGCTGTTGCCTTATTTCGTATTGATCAGTCTTTTTAATCTAAAGTAGCTACTTGCTCCTTCTTTTTCCTTTTTGTCTTTTTGACTGGCTTTCAAGGGTATAGAGCAGCCGTCTTGGGGGGGTGGTTCCCGGCCTGGCTGTTTCCTCCTGGTGAGAGGTCAGGACGTGTCTGCAGGAAGAGCCCCTGAGTTGGCGTGGGGGTCCTTGCTCGAGGGGGCGTGTGTACATCCTAGTCGCCCGTTAGATTCAGTGGGAGCATCACCTAGAGCCGCCCTGCCCTCCGGTCCACAAGGCAGCGTGGTTGACTGTGCTGCTCACCCAGCCCCGGGCGGTCGGGGCTGCAGACTGGCGTTCCAGCTAGAAGGAGGCCTCTCCTGCCTCCCTCGCTGTGTTTCCTCAAGTCCCAGGTTGCCAGTGGATAAAACTTCTGTCTCCTTGCTCATACCCTTCCATGGCCAAGATCGTGCATTCTGAGCCAGAACTCGTCTTTCTGGAACAGCAGTGCCAACCTTTCGGACCTCAGGGTTGGCAACCACTGTTCTAGAACTAATCCCTTTCTTCATGAATCTCAGGCAGTTAAAATGCCCTAATGTGAATTCTGTTACGATACAAATTAGAACTAGAGAAATTCTTTTTATTGGGTTTGTGTTAATATTTGCTTTATATCAGAAGTTACTTATTTTCCCAAGAATGGAAGTCTGAATTATGGGTGTGTACATCCTTGCCCTAAAGAGTGTCTGGCCCAGCCCAGACTTCTGACAGCACATCCGCCGAAACGGGTCCCCAGGACTCCCGTGTTCAAGACGGGTGACCCTGCGTTCCTTGGCTTTGCTCTGCTCACCACCGGGGGCCCAGTTCTAGAGATGAGGTGTTTTTGAAATGCTAAGAGGACTGATAAATTATATTGGGCTCTGCTCTGCCCCTTACCCCTCCAAACCCCTGCAGGAAAACAAAGTAACTTTATTTCTTGTTTTCCTCCAGATTAATGCCCTATCTTTTGATCTCTGTAGTGCAATTAAACTGAAGCCAAAAGAAGAGGAGACGTACTTTGATGTCGTGGCCATCATTGACCCTGTCACCAGAGAATCACAGAGACTGGCCCCACTGCTCTTGGTATGGACAGCGCAGGGTGGTCATGCCATCCTCCTGTGAAGTGACCGCATGCCCCTTGCTCTCTGAGGTCTCAGTGCCCTTAGTTATCGCAGAGGCATTGGAGACCCCGGAAGGCCTCTTAGGCGAGCTCAGGTCTTCACGCAGAGTGGCACAGCTTGGACTGGTTGGCTCATGTACTGAAGAGAAAAAAGTATCCTTACTTAGAGCACAACATTTTGAATTAAATTGATTGTGCCATACTGTAATTTATGATGATGAAGAATTTCCCTTTTATAACTAGCATGTCTTAGATATGTATAAGGCATTGCAGGTTTGAGAACATTTAAAAGAGCTCTGCCTAAAAGACCGTTGTTTCAACTTGTTATATGTTGTGGGGTTTTTTAAAGATAAAGTTTTAATGAAGTATAACGAACTAACCTTCTGTTGTGGGTATTTGTGTGCACGTGTTCTCATACCACAGTATGCAAGCTGCACTGAGGGGTCTTTTAAAATGCTGCTGCTTCACACCTGTGTCGGGGTGGTGGCTGCAGTGACTGTGGCGTGCATGCGTGCCTGTGTGTGTGTGTGTGTGCCTGTGTGTGTGTGTGTGTGTGTGTGTGTGCGCGCGCCTGTGATTTAGATTGTGCATTAGAATGTGTCTCTTTTCTTGAGATGTTAAGAAATGTTCTGTCTTTTAATATCAAGAGATAAATTTATATTTTGTCATCTGGTTTGCTCTTTTAGGTGTTAACTCAGCTGATCAACATGAATCTAAGAGTATTTATGAACTGCCAATCTAAACTTTCTGACATGCCTTTAAAAAGGTAAAGCAAGCTCTTTAAGAAATCAACAGCTGATAAACATCTAAAAGCTGGGTTTATAAGTGGGTTGTCATGTTTGAAAAGATCACTTACTGAATGCATAGGTCTGCCAGCTCCCTGCTCTAATCAGAAGTTGTAGGAACTCCCTGTGGTGTGGGTGTGGGTGTGGTTGCACTTCTGTGGCACTAGCCACGCTCCCTCTCTAGTTGATCAGAATTGTACCGTTCTCAAATTTTAGACAGTTTGGTCAGTGTAGCTGTTACATCGACCTCTCTGTGCTGCACTGAGAAGACTTGTCTGTGCGTCTTTCCTTACACTGTGGCAGCTAGTTCAGGCTGGAGAGGGACGTCCAAGGAGCTCGCTGCGGCTCCTTTGTGTGCCTCTCCAAAGCAGGGGCTCCCTCTCGGAGTGTGAAATGTCATTATGAAAAAAATACAAAAGCAGCTAACAGCCCCAGTATGACACATGTTGGGGCTGTGGGAAATTTCTAATTTACAGATATGCTGTGTTCTATAGGTCAGATTCTAAGTGAGTTTATGTCTTTACCAGAGGCCCAGTGCGTGGTGGGGTCCTGCCGGCCCGCCCTGGTAACGGGGCCGCCCGGGAAGGCCAGCCAGCCTCCCGGTCGAGAAACACATTGATTGGTTGCCTCCTGCACGAGCCCGGACCAGGGCCCTGGCCAGAGAGGAGCCTGCACATGGGGTAACATGCCCTTGACCGGTTCTAACCCAGGACCCTTTGGTCCACAGGCCAACACTCTATCCACTGAGCCAAACTGGCTAGGGCTGATTCTAATTGAATTTAAACAGTATTTGAAAGAGACAAAAGAGTTCCCAGCTCCCACCTTTTCCCTTGTTCAGGAGAAATGTTTAAATTATTACACACAGTGTTTTCAGGATGCATCTGACAACCCAGTCACTGTTTAGGACTTTGTAAGGTAAAAATGAGTTTTCTCACTGAAGAAAGGCAAACGCCCAGGAAATGCCTACAGCCCTGAAAGCAGCCACCCACTTCTGCACAGGCCTCTTCCTCTGGCTCTGCTTTGCATCTTCCTCAACCACAGGAGGCCAGTTTGGTCAAGAAACAGTTGTGGAAACACCTTCCCAATCTGGAAGGAAACCTTCTAGATCTGTTTGTTATAAGCCTGTTTACCTTTATGGAGACCTGTAATCTCAAGGACTGTGGTTGTATTTTTTTTTTTTTTAACTAACACTTTTCTTTTTAATTTTAGCTTTTACCGCTATGTTTTAGAACCAGAGATTTCTTTCACTTCAGACAATAGTTTTGCTAAGGGCCCAATAGCCAAATTTTTGGATATGCCACAGTCTCCTCTGTTCACTCTGAATTTGAACACACCTGAGAGTTGGATGGTGGAGTCTGTCAGAACGCCGTATGATCTGGATAACATTTATTTAGAAGAGGTAAGCATGTCAGCACGCCCAGTGTTAATCACATGAGAACCTGCTTTGGGTGTAGTGGGGATAGTCCCTGACTGAACAGACTGGGGCACCGTCCAGGCAGGCCTTTGAGATGTCAATATTCAAGTGTAATTATATTCTTTAAAATAATAGCTTCATTGAGATCTAATTCCCATACCATACAATTCACGCTTTTAAAATGTGTAGCTGAATAGTTTTAATATATTCGCAGGGGCCTGTAACCAACATCCCTACCTGCTTATAGGATGTTTCCACCCCTCCTAAGGAAACTCCACACCGTTAGCTGTCACTCTCATTCCTCCTGGCCGCCACTGCTCTAACCTCCGTCTCGATGGATTTGCCTGTTCTGACATTTCATTTAAATGGAATCATATTTTTATGACTGCCTTCTTTCACTTTAAATTTATTTTCAAGATTCATCCTTATTGTAGCATATGTTAGCACATTGCCAGGTAATTTATTGCCAGATAATATTCCCTAGTATGGATAGACCACGTGTCAATTATTTAGTCATTGGTAAACATTTAAGTTGCTCCTACTTTTTGGCTATTATGATTAATGCTGCTATGAACATCCATGCACAATTTTTATAGATAATGCTTTTATTGTTCTTGAATATATACTTAGGAGTACAGTTGCTAGATCATATAATCCTATGTTTGACCTTTTGAAGGGTTGCTGAGCTGTTTTCCAAAGTGACTATACCATTTTCCATTCCTGACCCAATGATAAATGATGATAAACATTTTTTTAATATATTTTTTATTGATATTTTACAGAGGAAGGGAGAAACGTCAATGAGAGAGAAACATCGACCAGCTGCCTCCTGCACACCCCCTACCGGGGATGTCCCCACAACCAGTGTACATGCCCCTGACCGGAATCGAACCCGGGACCCTTCAGTCCTCAGACCGACACTCCACCACTGAGCCAAACCGGTTTCGGCATGATAAACATTTTTTAATGTGTTTAATGGTCATCTGTATACCATCTTTGAAAAAATCTGTATTCAAATATTTTGCCTATTTTTTAAAATTGCTTGTGTTTTTGTCAAATTGTAAGAGTCCTTTATTTAGCCTAGATACTGTCCCAGGCCTTCACCACCCTACTGCCTGTGTCCATGAATTATCTAATTTGTTAGATAATTTGTTAGAATATCATATCTGCAGGCAAGCTCTCTGGGTGATCTCTCCCACACGCCCCAAGGCTTTCTCTTGTTTCTCGGCATTGCACTGCACATCCAGGGCCTGGACTTGGTGAGCAAGTGGAGGCTTACCTCTTAGCTCTTGTTACTGCGCTTCTGGAATTAAGGTCAGCATTGCAGTGTCACTACATAGTGGCTCCAAAGGAGCTTCAGTAGCATTAGCTCGGATTACAAAGCCAAGCCTAGGGCAGAAACTCTTTAATAAGCGAAATCCAAGCTGCCTGAGACACTGCAGCTATGTTTTCTGCAAGGAATCAATGATAACTTTGCCAATTGGTGTAGAACATGGATGATTCTATGCCATTATGGAGCCAATAGAACATTTTGAACATTTGCATGTAGCATAGCAGTGTTTTCAGCTGTAATCTGAAGGGCAAGATGAATTTGCATCTCTGATGTTTCTTGGATTTTTCTCATTGTTTCCATGTTATCTTATGTAAACGAATTCCTTGTATGATCGTCTTTTCTATCTTCTCCACTAGTTAGATTTAGATCTGTTCATTTGTTTGGCAGTTGATGTTCAATGCTTGCCCTGTACTACCTTTCTAGTTAGAATCTCCCCATCCTGCTTGTGGAGTAATCTCTTTTTTTTTAATCTCTTTTCAACCCACCTTAGCTTATAAAATTGTATACTGTTTGCAGCCACAAGCCAGTGAAGTTACAGAGCAGTCCTTCACCCTGGAGGCTCCCTCGGGCCCCAGGCAAGCCGTGCCCTTCCCACGCATGGCCCAGGCAACTGCGATGTGCTTTCTGTCACTGAAGTTGGCTCTTTTTTAATTTCTTATAAATGTGTCCTATCATATGTCACCCTTAAACATGAGCCTCCATTCACTTTGCATCGTGCATTTTCGCTTCATCCATGTAGTTGCATGTATTTGGTTTCTCTGTCCATCCAAGTGGTCTAAGTGATGGGAGTGTGGTGTTGCAGGTGGACAGCGTGGTGGCTGCTGAGTACGAGCTGGAGTACCTCCTCCTAGAAGGTCACTGCTACGACATCACCACCGGGCAGCCTCCGCGGGGCCTGCAGTTCACGCTGGGAGCTTCAGCCAGCCCCGTCGTCGTGGACACCATCGTGATGGCCAACCTGGTAATGACTCGGGCATCGAGGGGCACCGCGTCCTGTGCCTCCGGCACTGCGGTTTCTGATGGCTTGATCCCCCGGTGGGTGTGCAGGAGGCAGCCAATTAGTGATTCATCGAGCATTCTGAACATGAGTGAGATTAAAATTCATGCTGACTGCATTTGGTCAGTATAGAAATCCTGTTTAAAATCACAGGTTGTAGTTACATGTTGCTTTAGAAGAAGACTTGCGGGAATGGTCCCCTCCAAAGCACATCGGAGCCTGTGCACGTGACGGCACGCAGCTTCCTCACACGTCACACGGCTATTTCCCGAGGGGCGGCTCGGGGGCCTGGGCTGGACTGGCCTGGATTTTTCTGGTGTTCTAATATGTAGACTTTTTTGTGTCGCACTGATTTGTTAGCTATCTTATTTTAAACATAGGTGACTATTTCAATAAAGAAAGAACTATCCCTCAAAAACAGGATAATGGTGTTTGAAAGAGAACTAAAATTTGTCTTTCTTTTTAAGCTAAGACAAGCTATTTAATGGTACCAGCAATACATGTGTACAACCTCCTTGTGATCATTTTTTCCAAATACAGATAAAGCAAACATTCTTCATTATTAAGCCACCAATTTCTCTTCCTAAAATTAACCGTAATTCTTCTAGAGTTTTCTATGTATTTCCATGCATATATGTAAGTATAAAATATGTACATTTGTCTTGTGTGTTCCTACTGTATTGTAAACACTGTTCCATTGTTCTGCATCTTGTTAGATAACAGTGCATATAGGTCCACCTCATTGTTTTTAAAAGCTGCAGAATATTCTACAGAACAAACATGACCCTAGTTGAGCAGTTCTCCAGGTGTGGTCTGGGAACCCTAGCAGATGCTCTCAGTGGGCCTCTTGGGGTCAGAGTTCCCTTCATCGTAACAGGCCAACTGCTCGAGGTGCGCCCTCACTCCCACAGACGGGCATTGTGATGGTGTCATGGCTCTGCCAGCAGGAATGTGTACTCATGTTTCTTACTTTTCCAGCACGTTCTAAAGCAGGCTCAGGGTATAAATATATGCATTTTTAAGAGAATAACTTCTGTTCTTGGACTCCTATTAAAATTTGTCTTTTCTTCTTATCCTAGGGTTACTTCCAGTTAAAAGCCAACCCAGGAGCTTGGGTTCTCAGGCTGAGGAAAGGACGTTCCGAAGATATTTACAGGATCTATAGGTAGGATTAAGGGATGCACGTTGACTACTACGTTGGCAGTTAGCCGGTGTCGGAATGTAACTTACAGTCCGGTGCTCCAGATGGCCTGGGCCTCGCCCCTCCCCTGACGGCCTGGCCTCTCTGCACGAACGAGCCTCCCGAGAGTCACAGCCTCCAGCGGCCCAAGGCGGTGCTGTGGGGCCCGGCCGACCGGCCTCAGCTCCTGCTTCACCTGGTCTCGGCCAGGGTAGCCCTAGTTCCTCCCACGCGGACAGTCCTCGGAGGGCGCTGCAGGCAGCTGTGAAACAGCCACCCCCTGCCATCTTCCCTACGCGGGCTGCACAGCAGGGTCGGTGGGTGTGGTTCTCTGCCTGGGTGGCACCAGATTCTACCGGCTTCCATGTGCTTGGGCCAATCCACACAGCTGCGAGGAAAGAAGCCCAGCATTCGGCAGGTCCCCCTCCTGAAGGCACCCCCCCCCCCATTCGGCCTCAGCGCTCCCACATGGCCGCCGTGGCGGCCAGCTCTCCAAGAGCCGCTCCGCACGCCCTCGGACACTGCGCGCGCTGGACAGGGAGGGAGAGATGGCCTTTAGGTCCCGTTTTCTTTCTGCTGCCGCACCCTGTCGTCACCTGTGAAGGAGCCAGCTGTGTGAAATCGTCTTCTCGGGAAGGGAGGGAGGAGGGTAGGCCAGTCGGACTCTCCCGCCCCGTAGCCTATTCCTGACCCCGGGTGCAGTGCACGGCCTGTGAGCTTCCGCCGGGCCCTGTGCTCACGCGGGCCTGCGGGGCTGGAGCCAGGCCTCAGGGCGTTTGGGCAGGAGCAGGGGTTTGGCTTTAAGGTTTGCAACAAATGGCTTGGTTTTAAAAATTACCTGCCTGGACCGAGGTGAGGTCTGGTGCTGCTGACGCAGTGGAAGCTGGTGGTGCCCGAGGCGAAGGCTTCCTCTCGCCGTGTGTACAGGACACGGCTTCCGTGGGCTGCTTTGCACGGCCTCTTGCTGTCCGCTCAGCTCCCTGGCGCCAGCCGGCCTGGTGTATCTTGCCCAGGACATGAAGATTCTTGTGTTATAACAATTCTTCATTATCAGCAGTAGTTCTCTCCCAGCGATGTCTCCCCCAAATAGGATTTCACAGAACTGGAGTCTGCCATAAGACGCTTCTCTGTTTTCCTAAACCAAGGTCCCCCGTGCCCTGTCCCTGGCCACGTGCCTCCCCTCCCCCGCCTCCTCTTCCTGCCTCCCCTCCCCTGCCTCCGAGCCTCCCGGGGGCAGCCCTGCTGCCAGCCTCCAGGGCCTCAGGCTTCCCCTCTCCCTGGCTTTCCGCACCCCCGGGAGGAGGCAGGGGCCTCCGTCCGTCCGTCCATCCGTCACACAGGCGGCCCTGGGCGCTCTTCAGCCACTCAGGAAGGACGTCTGGGTTGTGGCGGGCGGGATGCACAGGGTCTAAAGGTAGAGACTTTGGCAAGTGTGTTTGCTACCTCGAAGGGGCTTCCTGCAGGTCCTGAAAATAAATTTGTTCTGAAAAACTCCTTTATGCTCAAGGGAGGGGCAGATATGGCGATGCGTGTCAGAGACTTCCTGTGTCTGAGAGCTGAGGTTTGTAGCGTCCTCTGACTGCTCCCTTTCTCTCCCAGCCATGACGGGACAGACTCTCCGCCCGATGCTGGTGAGGTGGTGGTCGTCCTCAATAACTTCAAGAGCAAAATTATTAAAGTGAAGGTGAGTTTGGTGTGTGAAGGCAGCCACTCTTTTATGGTTATTAAAAGGAGCAGGACTCTGGCATGCGGTAGATTATCTAAACTATGTATCATGCCCGGCTGGTGTGGCTCGGTGGTTGAACATCAGCCCATGAACCAGGAGGTCCTGGTTCGATTCCGGGTCAGGGCACAGCTGCCTGGGTTGTGGGCTCAGTCCCCAGTGGGGGCATGCAGAAGGCAGCCAATCGATGATTCTCTCTCATCATTGATGTTTCTATTTCTCCCTTTCCCTTCCTCTCTGAAGTCAGTTTTTTAATAAAATGTATTAAATAAAAATATGTATCAGTCTAATGAATCTCAGAAGGAAGGTGGGGGTGGGGAGGAATTAACCAAAGAATTTATAAGTATAATCCATGGACACAGGCAAAGGCCTGGGGGAGGGAGTCATATTAGGGGGAGGGGGAGGCACCTGTAATACTTTCAACAATAAAGATATAAAATTTAAAATAAAACATACTGAAAAAATAAAAATAAATATCTTGAAACCAGCCCCAAACTTTGTAGTTAAAGGATATGTTAACTCCAATAATAATCTATTATTGTGGTAATCATTTCACAGTATGTATATAAACAAAATTATCACATTGTATACCATAATTTTATTCTCAGAAAATTGGGGATAATGCCAATGAAAATTTCAATAATTATAAATGGTAGCTCATTTAACTTCACTTTTTTCTACTCTCAGAATGTTAAAGTTTTTTAAAAATCAATTTTTACAAAGAGGAAGGGAGAAGGATAGAGAGTTAGAAACATAGAAGAGATCAGCTGCCTCCTGCACATGCCCCACTGGGAATGTGCCCGCAACCAAGGCACATGCCCTTGACCAGAATTGAACCTGGGACCCTTCGGTCCACAGGCCAACCCTCTATCCACTGAGCAAACTGGCTGTTAAAGTTTGGGCTGTTAAAGTTCTTAATGCCTTGAATTCAAAGGTCTTTCTTTTTTTTAAAATATATTTTATTGATATTTTACAGAGAGGAAGGGAGAGAGATAGAGAGCTAGAAACGTCGATGAGAGAGAAACATCGACCAGCTGTCTCTTGCACACCCCCCACCAGGGATGTGCCCGCAACCAATGCACATGCCCCTGACTGGAATCGAACTTGGGACCCCCCAGTCCACAGACCGAAGCTCTACCACTGAGCCAAACCGGTTTCAGCTGAATTCAAAGGTCTTATGGAGTAACTACTAGTTTTATTGCACTTTGCTTCATTGTGCTTCACAGATTTTGCATTTTTACAAATTGAAGGCGAGCCCCTCCACCAGCAAACAGATTACGCCTCACTTTGTTGAGCAGCTACTTGCTTTCCTGTGCTGGTCAGGAACTGAGCCCACAGTTCTCACCCAGGAAGCCTACCCAGCCGCGCATCGCACGTCGCGGCGGGAGTCAGCCCTCCCGGTGCCGTCCAGCAAATCCGGACGGGACTGCGCCCACTGTGCCTCCTGCCAGGACACAGCTGCGCCTCCCGGCAGCTGGCTCTCGGCGGTGAATCACACTGGCAGTTTCCCTCAGACTATGTTTCCTACACAATTGTTGGAGGGGTTTTTGCCCATTTTGCAAACTGAACACAGCTATTGTCTGATGAAAAGGGGTTGCTGTCCTTTCAGGTTTTGTGTGATGTGATTAAGACATTTCTGTTGAGTACGTGGAGCCTCGGAGTGGGCTGCGCTGCTTCTGGGAGAATTAATCCCGGGGTTGGCAGGACCCCCAGTGGACGTCAGTTCAATGCCTGTTAAGCCACAGGAGGACTGAGGCTGTCATCTGTGATTGCAGGTCCAGAAGAAGGCAGACATGGTGAATGAAGACTTGCTGAGTGATGGAACTAATGAGAATGAATCTGGATTCTGGGATTCCTTCAAATGGTAAAAAAAAAAAAAAAAAGTGCTTTCTTAGGAAAACAGACACAAGCACCCTCCCTCTCTGCTAACGTCTGTCTTAGACCTTCCAGGTGCGGTCCTGTGTGTGCAGCCAGAAATGGCCCTCCCGTTCGTGGGCACACCGCGGCCTGGCAATGGGCCCTCCTGCTCTTGCCCCTCAGCTGTCGGGGGGGCTGGCGGGCCTGGCTCGGGCTCCGTCCACTGAGCTCGCCGCCGCTGTGTGCTGTCCTGTCCTGCAGCTGCCCTCCTCAGCGAGCGGGCGGGCCCCACTGCCCACTGCTGGGAAAACTCGGACCGTCAGGCCCTCGCCCACGCCCCTTCCCGCTGCCGTCTGTCCGAGCCGATCCCCTTCGGTGCTTATGTTCCCTTTGTGATTACAGGGGCTTCGCGGGAGGGCAGAGGACCGAGGAAGGGAAACCAGACAAAGACGACATAATTAATATTTTCTCCGTGGCATCAGGTCATCTCTATGAAAGATTTCTCCGGTTAGTCCTGTTGGTGTTTTCCGTGTGAATATATGTGAATTTGTCACCGTGTTCTCATGGAGAGAGGAAGTGCTCCGTGCACTCCTGCCATCACACTGCTGTCCTCCGGAGCACTCCGAGGCTGTGAGAGATTTCCGTAGAGTTGTTTTGATGTGGCTATTGCACGGCTGTAACCCTTTAGTATCATTGTGCACATTAGAGATGGGGTTAACTGGCCCCCAAGCATTGCTTCACCCACCAATTAGGAGGTGAACATAGATACCAGATGTGGGATAGGATCATGGATCTGCCTTCTAAAGACTCACGGGGGCCGAAACCGGTTTGGCTCAGTGGTAGAGCGTTGGTCTGCAGACTGAAAGGTCCTGGGTTCGATTCCGGTCAAGGGCATGTACCTTCGCTGCGGGCACATCCCTGGTAGGGGGTGTGCAAGAGGCAGCTGGTCGATGTTTCTCTCTCATCGACATTTCTAGCTCTCTATCTCTCTCCCTTCCTCTCTGTAAAATATCAATAAAATATATTTTTTTAAAGACTCACGGGGTTTGAGAGCTGCAGTGGACCTGCCTTATAGACAGCTAGGGGTCAGGCTGAGGGGCCTGCCTGAGGGAGGCCACAGCCAGAGCCACGGAGAGGCCCTGGCTCGGCTGGCTGCCTGGGGGTTGCCCGGGGAGGTCCTGAGGAGTGCTGCCTGAGGCACGTCCCGAAGGCCAGGTTCTCGTTGCTTTGATATTCCACCGCAGGCCCAGTGCAGCAAGTCATCGGAATGCCGCTTCCTGTCTAGACCTCCTGTTTCCAAGAAACAATGTCTGACCCAAACAGTAAGGGCAGATGTTAGTAACAACTCAATTTAATTAAAATCCTTGACTCAAATATTTTTAATACTTAATTTTTATCTTAAATCATTTCGCATACAGACTAAAAATAGGCATTGTTTCACATTTGTTTGCATATTAATTCACATAAACCTCCCAGCAGTCTTGTGAGTTTCCCATTTTACATCAATATTTTTATTGCTTTCAGAGAGGAAGGGAGAGGGAGAGAGAGATAGAAACACCAGTGATGAGAGAGAATCATTGATTGGCTGCCTCCTGCACACCCCACATTGGGTATTGAGTCCATACCCGGCATGTGTCTTGACCGGAATTGAACCTGGGACCCTTCAATCTGCAGGCCGATGCTCTATCCACTGAGCCAAATTGGCTAGGGCTCAAAATGGTTTTTTTTGTTTTAAAGTAGGGAATCCTGGGACTGGAACAGTCTGCCGTTCCCCCCAGCCTTCTCCTCGCGGCCCCACGGGCTTGGAGGCAGCAGGGCTTTAGGGGCGCAGCCAGTCAGCACTGACATATCAGGTCACAGAGCAGTCTCTGTAGGAGGCAGCAGGCCCGAGCCCTTGGCCTTGATGGGTTAGTGTACGTTTGTGGTGAGAGATGCCCCTCCTCACTCGGTGATGGGTTCATGCCGAGGAACGAGTGCCGCCTCCATTGTGAGGGTCCCTCTGAGTCTCAGGAGCCATCAGCTCGCTCTACTGCAGAATCCTGTGATCCGTCCCTCATGACTGGGGTTGTTGATCTGAATAGCATTGGAAGGTCATTAGTGTCCTTTCTTTTCTTGGGCAGCATAATGATGCTATCAGTGCTGAAGAACACCAAGACTCCTGTGAAATTCTGGTTTCTGAAGAATTATTTGTCCCCTACATTTAAGGTTTGTTCCTCAGAAAAAAGAAAAACATTCTTAAGGAAATACGTATAGTATAATACACTTTGTACTACTTCCATGTCATCTGCATAACTTAACATTTCTCCTTCTATTGACTTCCCCAATTCAATTGCATGTTTCTATGTTGATTATCCTTCCTTCCAGATGAATCTATTTGGGGGGAAGAGTTTTCGTAAAACTGAACACAAAATCATGTGTTGTTGGAAGCTTGGGTAGCCTGGAAGAGAGCCTTGTCCTCTGCTCAGTGAGCTCCCGTTCTCTTCTGCGATGTGCAGGCCCCGTCTGCCGGGAGGACACCCTGGCTTCCTGGCGGCTCCCAGCGGCCACACAGCCATGCCTCTCGGGGGCCAGCAGAGCCCTGGGAAGCCTTTCTGCTTGTTTGTCCGTTAGCATTCGCCCTCCCAGTGGGCTCTTGGCTGTTCCTCTGTGGAAGTGACTAAAGAGCTTTTAAGGCATTCAGTACTTCCCTTCCAGATGAGTCTTCACTTCTGTCCCCTGAAGACTCTTGTGTTTAGAATATGAAAGGCTTAATGGCAGCCCATTGTCCAGAGTGTTTGGGTTAGCACGGCATTTCCTGGTTAGACCTAGAAGAGATGGAACCAGCCAGTTAGAGAGACAGTGCACTTGACCTCACGGACATGTGGGCTCCGAGAACACTATGAACTGGCGGACAAAATGGGTCCCGAGGCCCGATGCATGGAGCAGATGCCAGAGTGGGGAGATGGGAGGAGATTGGCTAAGAGCGGGTTTGCATAGCCCAGGGACACAGACAATGGGGCGAAGGCCTGGGTGCTGGCAGGGAAAAGGGGGGCGTCTAACAGTGCCAACAATAAAAAGTCCAGCTCAAAGAAGTGCTTTACTGATGAAGTTTAGACCGATGAAGTTCATTTCTCTTAAACACATCCACACAATGCCCATTAGTTGTCTGAGGGCTTAAAGATGTCTGTCATCTCATGGAGTGCTCAGGCGTCACAAAGAAGGGATTTGGCAAAAGTTCCTATGTATTCTTTTATGTCTCACAAGTGGACCAGGGTCTGAGCTGTTCGGAGACCATGGGGGCCTGTCACTAAATGTGTTTTGTGCCATAATCGTGACAGTTGTCTCCTGTTATGAAGCCGGTTTTCTTAACGTGAGTGTGGTTGTTCCGTGTCTGGCCATAGGAGTTTATACCTTACATGGCAAACAAGTACAGCTTCCAATACGAGCTGGTCCAGTACAAGTGGCCGCGGTGGCTCCACCCGCAGACGGAGAAGCAGCGCACCATCTGGGGCTACAAGATCCTCTTCCTGGACGTGCTCTTCCCCCTGGTCGTGGACAAAGTCCTGTTCGTGGACGCTGACCAGGTGAGCAACGCCTGGAGGCCACGCCGCCCGCATGCGGCGCTGGGCTTCCTTGCTTTTCCATTTCACATTATTTAGAATATATGTGTAGCACCTAGAAATGATCACTTTTAACATTTGCATTTGATGTGTTCTTTTTCTGTTTTCTCCTATGTCTTTGTTACATAGTTGTCATTACTTCATGATTTTTATCTTAATTCATTTCACATACAGACTGAAAATAGGCCTTGTTTCACATTTGTTTGCATATTAATTCACATAAACCTCTCAGCAGTCTTGTGAGTTTCCCATTTTACAGATGAGCAGCTGAGTCACACAGAGGCAGAGCAAATGAATCTGTATTTCTCCTCTCTGTGTCTGCCTATGAGGGAGACAGCCGCTCCCCTGCAGCCAGCTCTGTGCGGCTCAGGATGCCAGGACGTGCTGTCTGCGAGGTTGTCTAACAGGTGACTTGTGACCTTTCCTCCAGATCGTACGGACAGATCTGAAAGAGTTAAGAGATTTCAATTTGGATGGTGCCCCTTACGGTTATACCCCGTTCTGTGACAGCCGGAAGGAAATGGATGGCTACAGGTTCTGGAAGTCAGGATACTGGGCCAGCCACTTAGCTGGGCGCAAGTATCATATCAGGTACTGAAAATGGGCTGCTCCCAACACTGGTTTTATTTTCTTCAAATTAATGTTGTATATTTAATACTGAATAGCTAATACACGTATATGGTTCATAAGTAAGAATTATAAAAAAGTATACAGTGGAAAAAAAGTGAATCCTGCCTCTGTTCCACCTGGTTTTCATTCCACAGCAGATAACCTCCTCTGTTAATTTACTGTATGTCCAATGGAATTCCATAATTCCTTTTTTAAAATTTATTTTTACTTTTTTTTATTGATTTCAGAGAGGAAGGGAGAGAGAGATAGAAACATCAATGAAGAGAAAGAATCATTGATTGGCTGCCTCCTGCATGCCCACAAGGGGGATCAAGCCAGCAACTGGGGCATGTGCCCTGACTGGGAATCGAACCGTGACCTCCTGGTCTACACTTAACCGCTGAGCCACACCTGCCAGGCGGAATTTCTTAATTCTTACATGAACAACTCTGCCTTCTTTTTGCACAAAATATGAATTCTCTTTTACACAAAATATACCATCCCATTTATAGTTTTATACCTTGCTTCTTTTTAATGTAATCTCTCTAGTAGATCTTTTTCTATGTAGAGAGATAACTTGTCCCCTTTTGCATCTACGTATTATTTCAGTAGTGTTATTATATTTATAGTCTTTTGCTATGACATTATTGCACTGGATAATTACAGACATTGCTTTGCATATTTCAGTGTAGCTGTGGGATAAGTTCCTAGAAGGGAAGCTCCTGGGTCAGACCATGTGTGCATTTGATGCTTTCCCACTGCACATTGCATGGTCTTCTCCGGCAAAGTGAGATGGGAAGGTTGGAGCGTGGGGCTTGCAGGGGGCAGCACACAGGGGTGAGGGTGGGGGCAGCACACAGGGGTGAGGGTGGGGGCAGCACACAGGGGTGAGGGTGGGGGCAGCACACAGGGGTGAGGGTGGGGGCAGCACACAGGGGTGAGGGTGGGGGCAGCACACAGGGGTGAGGGTGGGGGCAGCACACAGGGGTGAGGGTGGGGGCAGCATACAGGGCTGAGGGTGGGGGCAGCACACAGGGGTGAGGGTGGGGCTTGCAGGGGGCAGCACACACAGTGTGGATGTTGGGGATTATGATTTTAGTGCTCAATTTTGTTTTTGGTCAAACTTATTTTTTTCCACTTGCAACATTTAAAACATCAGCAAGACATCTTGGACTAATGGTTATTTAGTAGTTACTCTACTTTTTATTACCTGATCTGCTGACATTTGCTAGAAGAGGTTAAGTTATTTCTTTTGGAAGGCAGTTAAATAAGAACAGTGACAGAGTGCACTTGTGGTGGCGGAATGTGGGTTTGTAATAATTTTCTTAGCCATCTTTGAGGGGCACATACTCACTTTGAGGTGCCTCTCAGGCCTCAGCTTACCCTCCAAATGGAAGCCAGAATGTTTGCCTAGTGACCCTCCCATTGTCGTGGGGGCACATCCTGCCACGATGCATGGTTGTAACAAACGGTCTTCTCTGTCCAGTGCATTGTATGTCGTTGACCTGAAGAAGTTCAGGAAAATAGCTGCTGGTGACAGACTCAGGGGGCAGTACCAAGGTCTGAGCCAGGACCCCAACAGTCTTTCCAATCTTGACCAGGTGAGTGTGTTGTTGAGGGAACATGCAGTGCTGTGTCCGGAAACGAGGTGGTGGCTGTGCTGCGCTCCCTGTGCTGGGACAGTGCTCTGCTGCTCTGGGGAGGAGGTGTGGGGTGGGGGGTGTCCACCCGCTCTCCTGAGAGGACGCTGGGGGAACGTTCTGGGCTCAGGGCTGCTGGAAGGGATGGGAGGAGGTGCCGGCTCTCTGAACATGCCTGCATCCTTTCAGTTTGTACCCAAGCTGCTCAGATACATTTGTCTCTGCCTGCTAGGGTCAGTTCCTTCCTCTTCTCTAGGAACTAACCAGCTCCAAGTCACAGTGTAGGGTGCAGTATCTCAGACTCTTCCTGTCAGAAACGTGGTGTTAAGACATTTAGCTGAGCGAAATACTGTTCATTGGTGCTAAACAATTTTCAGAGGTGAAATTATAGTTTAGATGTATATAGTTTACATAATTTGATTTACTTCAAAGTCTGCCTTAAACACAGTTAAGCCTTTTTGTGCTGTATAGCACCCATAAAGAAAAGCGTACAAAACAAAAATATACACATATTCATGTGCACCAGTAAATCACCGCAGAGCAAATGCCCATAGAACACTCCTAGCATCCCAGAAGCCACCCTTCTCTGACAAGTGTCCCGCATCCTGACTGCTGTGGTGGCCATGTGACTGCTTTTGTGTAGAATGACTCAGAGACATACAGTACCCAAGTTTCCTATAAACTAAACTTTCATCTCCCTGTTTTCCCCCTTCCTGTCTCTCCGGCATCATGAAGGATGAGCTCTTGTTCAGCGTTGTATCGGAGATGCACCCATGTGGTGTGCATGTCATGCATGATGCTTTGTGTACTCTGCATTCAGGGTGTTCTCCATCTCGGTCTGCCACGGGGAGTGCTGTGGTCACTCATGCATGTGTCTGTGTGCACGTGTACAGTTTTCAGTTGCATGTACAAATAGAATTGCTTGGTCATCAGACTTGTGTGTTTTTATCTTTACTAGATAATTCCAAACAGTTGGCCAAAGTAGTTTTAATTTATACTCTCATCAGCTATATAAAAATTCCTGTCAATTCATGTTTGACCAATACTTGTTGTCAGTATATTAATTTGGTAGGTGTGAGCTGACATCCATGTGGCTTTCAGTTGAAGAGTTTAATGCATCTGCACTTCATGTAATTATCAGTGAAATGGGATTTACATCTGCCATTTCCCCTTTGTATCCTATCTATCCTCTTGTGTTCCTCACATCCTACATCATTGCCTTTTACATTGGATATTTTAATTCCTTTGTTCCTTTTGCTATATACTTTTGAATTATTTTCTTAGTGTTGTTTTGATGGTTATCATTAATAATTTAATTTATGACGGTCTAATTTGGATTAATAACAACTTTAGTAGTATCCCAAAGCTTTGGACTCCCATACTGTTATTGTCATATAGTTTAGATGTTTACACAACAATGCAATAATATCTGGTATTGTGATCCCTCCAACTTTGTTCTTTCTCAAGATTGCTATAGCTATTCATATTATACACCCATCAATACAGATTTATAATTATTGCTTTTCGTAGTTTGTTTGTTTTCTAAATATATTTTATTTTTCAAATTTTAAATTCCTTATTGTTTAAAGTATTACATACAGTATTACATATGTCGCCTTTTCCCCCATTGAGCTCTCCCTGGCCAGCCCACACCCCCAGCACATGCCCTCACCCCCTGTTGTCTGTGTCCATTGGTTGGGCTTATATGCATGCATACAAGTCCTTTGGTTGATCCCTCCTCCCACCCCACCCCCAACCACCACCCACCCTCTATCTTCCCTCCGAAGTTTACAGGTCTGTTTGCTGCTTCTCTACCTCTGGATCCGTTTTCGTTTATCAGATTATGTTCATGCTATCCCACAAATGAGTGCGATTGTGTGATATTTATCTTTCTCTGACTGGCTTATTTCGATTAGCATAATGCTCTCCAGGTCCCTCCATGCTCTTACGAATGGTAAGAGTTCCTTTTTTCTTTTTTTACATTAATGTAGATGTTTGTGTAGATGTACCAGTCCAATTCTTTAATCCACTCACCTGCTCATGGGCTCTTAGGTTGTTTCCAAATTTTAGCTATGGTATATTGTGCTGCTATGAACACAGGGGTGCATATATCCTTTCTGATTGATGTTTTTGATTTCTTGGGATACATTGGATCAAATGGCAATTCAATATTTAATTTTTTGAGGAAACTCCATACTGTTCTCCACAGTGTCTATTTAAGTCCTTTGCCTATTTTGTTATTGGACTTTTTTATCTTTTTTTGTTAAGATGTATGAGTTCTGCCAAAACCGGTTTGGCTCAGTGGTAGAGCGTCGGTCTGCGGACTAAAAGGTCCCAGGTTCGATTCCGGTCAAGGGCATGTACATTGGTTGCGGGCACATCCCCGGTAGGAGGTGTGCAAGAGGCAGCTGGTCGATGTTTCTCTCTCATCGACGTTTGTAGCTCTCTCTCTCTCTCCCTTCCTCTCTGTAAAAATATCAATAAAATATATATATATTTTTAAAAAGATGTATGAGTTCCCTATAAATTTTGGAGATTGGACCCTAATCAGAGATAACATTGGCAAATACTTTCTCCCATGCAGTGGGCTTTCTTTTTTTTTTTTTTCTTTTTTTTTTTTAAGAGGAAAGGGAGTTTATTTATTTTTATTTTTTTTTCTTTTTCTTTTTCTTTTTTTTCTTTTTTAATTTTTTTATTAAATTATTATCTGTGTACATATATTACCATTGCCCCCCCCCAAAAAAAAAAAAAAAAAAAACATTCCCTCCCTCCCCAGAGTTTTGTGTCCATTGGTTATACTTATATGCATGTGTACAAGTCCTTCGGTTGATCTCTTATTTCCCTCATATTTCCCTCCCCTCCCCATTGTAATTAGACAGTCTGCTTGTTGCTTTACTGTCGCTATATTTAACTTATGGTTCATCAGTTTATAATGTTCTTTATTATTCATAAATGAGTGAAGTCATATGGTGTTTCTCTTTCATTGACTGGCTTATTTCACTCAGCATGATATTCTCCAGTTCCATCCAGGTTGCTGCAAATGATGAGAATTCCTTCTTTTTTATGGCAGCATAGTATTCCATTGTGTAGATGTACCATAGTTTTCTGATCCAATCATCTGCTGAGGGGCACCTAGGCTGTTTCCAAATCCTAGCTATTGTAAATTGTGCTGCTATGAATAAAGGGGTGCATATATCCTTTCTGATTGGTGCTCCTATTTTCTTGGGATATATTCCTAGTAGTGGGATTACTGGGTCAAATGGGAGTCCTATTTTCAGTTTTTTGAGGAAACTCCATACTGTTCTCCACAGTGGTTGTACCAGTCTGCATTCCCACCAGCAGTGCACGAGGGTTCCTTTTTCTCCACAACCTCGCCAACACTTGTCGTTTGTTGAATTGTTAATGTTGGCCATTTTGACAGGTGTGAGATGATATCGCATTGTTGTTTTGATTTGCATCTCTCGGATAAGTAGTGACTTTGAACAGTTTTTCATGTGCCTCTTGGCTTTCCTTCTGTCTTCTTTTGAGAAGATTCTATTTAGTTCCATTGCCCATTTTTTAATTGGCTCATTTATTTTCCTTTTACTGAGTTGAGTAAGCTGTTTGTAGATATTGGAGATTAAACCTTTATCAGTAATATCGTTTGCAAATATGTTCTCCCATGCAGTGGGCTTTCTTGTTGTTTTGTTGATGGTTTTTTTTGCTGTGAAAAAACTTTTTATTTTGATATAGTCCCATTTGTTTATTTTCTCTTTAGCTTCCATTGCCCAAGGGGCAGTATCAGTGAAGAAGTTCTTTTGGCATATATCTGAGATTTTGCTGCCTGTGGATGCCTCTAGTATTTTTATGGTTTCCCGTCTTATGTTTAAGTCCTGTAACCATTTCGAATTTATTTTTGTGTATGGAGTAAGTTGGTGCTCTAGTTTCATTCTTTTGCAAGTATCTGTCCAATTTTCCCAACACCATTTATTGAAGAGACTGTCTTGACTCCATTGTATGCTCGTGCCTCCTTTGTCAAATATTAATTGAGCATATTGATTTGGGTTGATATCTGGATTCTCTATTCTATTCCATTGATCTATATGTCTGTTCTTGTGCCAGTACCAGGCTGTTTTGAGGACAGTGGCTTTGTAATACAGTTTGAAATCTGGTATGGAGATCCCTCCTACTTTACTCTTCTTTCTCAGGATTGCTGATGCTATTCGAGGTCTTTTATTGTTCCAAATGAATTTTTGGAGAATTCTTTCTAGGTCAGTGAAATATGCCGTTGGTATTTTGATGGGGAGTGCATTGAACCTATAGATTGCTTTGGGAAGTATGGACATTTTGATGATGTTGATTCTACCAATCCATGAGCATGGTATGTTCTTCCATCTGTTTACATCTTCCTCTATTTCTTTTTTCAGTGTTGTGTAGTTTTCCGTATATAGGTCTTTTACCTCCTTAGTTAAATTTATTCCCAGGTATCTTAATTTTCTTGGTGCGATGGTAAATGGGATTGCTTTTTTGGTCTCTGTTTCTGTAAATTCATTGTTGGTGTACAGGAATGCCATCGATTTCCTGGCGTTAATTTTGTATCCAGCTACATTGCCAAATTCATTTATTAAGTCTATTAGTTTTTTGATGGAGTCTTTTGGGTTTTTTATGTACAATATCATGTCATCTGCAAATAAGGATAACTTTACTTCTTCTTTTCCGATTTGGATGCCTTTTATTTCCTCTTCTTGTCTAATTGCAACGGCAAGTACTTCCAGTACAATGTCAAACAGGAGTGGTGAGAGTGGGCATCCCTGTCTTGTTCCTGTTTTAAGAGGGAATGGCTTTAGTTTTTGCCCATTGAGTATGATGTTGGCTGTGGGTTTATCATATATAGCTTTTATTATGTTGAGGTATGATCCTTGTACTCCCACCTTGTTGAGAGTTTTTATCAGGAAAGGGTGTTGGATTTTATCAAATGCTTTTTCTGCATCAATTGATATTACCATATGATTTTTATCTTTCAATTTGTTTATGTGATGTATCACGTTTATTGATTTGCGGATATTGTACCATCCTTGCATTCCTGGAATAAAACCTACTTGGTCATGGTGTATGATCTTCCTGATGTACTGCTGGAGCCGATTCACTAGGATTTTATTGAGTATTTTGGCATCTATGTTCATGAGGGATATTGGCCTGTAATTCTCTTTCATTGAGTTGTCTTTATCTGGTTTTGGTATTAGGGTGATGCTGGCTTCATAAAAGGAGTTTGGAAGTGTTCCTTCCTCTTGAATTTTTTGGAATAGTCTGAGGAGGATAGGTTTTAGTTCTTCCTTGAATGTTTGGTAAAACTCTCCTGTGAAGCCATCTGGCCCTGGGCTTTTGTTTGCTGGTAGCTTTTTGATGACTGTTTCAATTTCTTCCCAAGTAACTGGTCTGTTGAGATTTTTAGATTCTTCCTGATTAAGTTTTGGAAGGTTGTATTTTTCTAGGAATATGTCCATTTCTTCCAGGTTGTGCAATTTGTTGGAATAGAGTTGCTCATAGTATTTTGTAACAATCCTTTGTATTTCGGTGGGGTCTGTTGTTATTTCACCTCTTTCATTTCTGATTTTGTTTATTTGGGTCCTCTCTCTTTGTTTCTTGGTTAGCCTGGCTAGAGGTTTATCAATCTTGTTTATCCGTTCAAAGAACCAGCTCTTGGTTTTGTTGATCTTGTGTATTGTTTCTTTGGTCTCTATGTCGTTTATCTCTGCTCTGATTTTTATTATTTCTTTCCTTCTGCTTACAGTGGGCTTTTCTTGTTGCTCTTTTTCTAACTCTTTGAGTTTTAGAGTTAGATAATCTGTTACCTTTTTTCCTAGTTTTTTGCAATAGGCTTGTAGAGATATGAACTTCCCTCTCAAGACTGCTTTTGCTGTGTCCCATAGATTTTGGATTGTTGTGTCTTCATTGTCATTTGTTGCCAGGATGTTTTTAATTTCTTCCTTGATTTCTTTGGTAATCCAGTCCTCGTTTAATAGCATGCTGTTTAGTCTCCATGTGTTTGATTTCTTTGGATTATTTTTATTGTAGTTAATTTCCAGTTTTATGCCACTATGATCTGAAAAGATGCTTGATATGATTTCTATCTTCTTGAATTTGAAGAGACTTTGCCTATGTCCCAACATGTGGTCTGTCTTTGAAAATGTCCCATGTGCACTTGAGAAGAATGTGTATTCTGTGGCTTTGGGGTGGAATGTTCTGAAGATGTCGATTAATTCCATCTGGTCTAGTGAGTCATTTAGGATTGATATTTCTTTGCTGATTTTTTGTTTGGGTGATTTGTCCAAATGTGACAGTGGGGTATTAAAATCTCCTACTATGATTGTATTACAATCAATCTCTCCCTTCATGTCCTCCAGCAGTTTTTTTATGTATTTGGGTGCTCCCACATTGGGTGCATATATGTTTACCAGGGTTATTTCTTCTTGTTGGATTGCTCCCTTTAGTATAATGAAGTGGCCTTCATTATCTCTTTTTATGTCCTTCACTTTGAAATCTAATTTGTCTGATATAAGTATTGCTACCCCAGCCTTTTTTTCATTTCCGTTCGCCTGGAAAATCTTTTTCCATCCCTTCACCCTCAGCCTGTGTGCATCTTTTTTTCTGAAATGTGTTTCTTGTAGACAGCAGATGTATGAGTTTTGCTTTCTTATCCAATCTGTTACCCTATGTCTTTTGATTGGAGCATTTAAACCATTTACATTTAAAGTAATTATTGATAGGTAGGTATTTGATGCCATTTTTATTCTATCCCCCTGTGTTCCTTCTTCGCTTCCTATTTCTTTATTTTTACAGTAGACCCTTTAGCATATCTTGCATTGCTGGTTTGTTGGAGATAAATTCCTTTAGTCTGTTTTTGTCAGTGAAGCTCCTGATTACACCTTCAATTTTGATTGACAGCCTTGCAGGGTACAGTATTCTTGGGTTCATACCCTTCCTTTGCATGACTTTGTATATGTCATCCCATTCCCTTCTGGCCTGATGAGTTTCTGTTGAGAAATCAGTTGCTAATCTGATGGGGGTTCCTTTATATGTAACTTTTTGTCTCTCTCTGGCTGCTTTTAAGATTCTGGTTTTGTCAATGTTTTTTGCCAGCTTAATTATAATGTGTCTGGGTGTTGATCTTTGGGGGTTCATTTTGTTGGGGACTCTTCGAGCATCTTGGATTTGTGTCGGTTTTTTCTTCTCTATCTCAGGAAAGTTTTCTGTCATTATTTCTTGAAATACTTTTTCCATATCTTGCTCAGTTTCCTTTCCTTCTGGGACCCCTATTATTCTAATATTGTTTTGTTTTGTATTGTCCCAAAGCTCCCGTAGGCTCTCCTCCTGTTTTTTTATTTTTTTTTCTAGCAGCTTCTCTAATTGGGTATTTTTTTCCATCTTGTCTTCTAGCTCACTGATGCGGTCCTCTGCTTCTTCTAGTCTACTCTTGATGCTTTCTATTGAGTTCTTCATAGAAGTGATGTCATTTTTCATTTCTTCTTGGGTCGCCTTCATTTCCTCTTGGTTCTTCTTCAGATCCTCTTGGTTTTTCTTCATTTCCTCTTGGGTCTTATTCATATTGTCAAATTTGTCTTCCATTCTTTTTAGCCATCCCATGATCATTACTCTGAATTCTTGTTCTGGTAGGTTGCTTGCCTCTAAATCATTTACTTCCTTTTCTGGTGATGTCTGATTTTCTTTCATAGGTGGGGTGTTTCTTAGCCTCCCCATGATCTTTCTGTTTTAAGATGCCTGTATATGTAGTTCTCTCTCTCCTGCTTAGATTTAAAGGTACAAAATACAACACAACCAGGTACAACACACAAGGCACTGAACAGAAAAGCGTTTGCAATATTAATATCCTTCAATAAAGATGACTAGAACCCAGCTAACAAAATCATACAATCAAATACAAAGAATAAGCGAACCAATCTTACAAAAAAGCATACAACTTTGATATAGTTAGCATTTAACATACAACTACAAAGGGGTGGAGAGAAGGATTTTTTGTTGTTGTGGGTTTTTTTTTTTAGGATAGCGACAAGGTAGGTGTGAGTTGGCTTGGAGTAGGGGGTTGGGAGCCAGATATACACAGGAAGGGTGAAATTTTAGGAGAGGGCAAATAGAAAAAAATAGGGAAAATCTAGAGCAATAAAGAGTTAAGATAAGCAGGACATCAAAGGGAAAGGGTTAGGAAAAGAGTGATGGCCTAAAGGTAGGGATGAGTTAGAATAGAGCGTTGGAGAAGGAAAGGTATAAATAGTCTGTTGATTAGTAATCCCAAAGGGGAAAAAAAGAGAAAAGAAAAAAAAAATTTTTTTTAAGTATATAATATGGCACTTAAAAGATAATGATAAAAATAAACAAAAGAAAATAAGATAAAAAAGATAAAACGAGCAAACTACTAGTAGTAATAATATTGATTACATATAAAAGTGAGTTAATTAAAAAGGTAAAATCAAGTGAGGAAAGATGAAAAAAAATATCTTCTTAAGTAAACTTTGCAACTAATGTAGCTTAAAAAAAAACAGAAAAATATTAAACAATTAGAAAATCAAAATCAAAAATTAAATAAAGTTTGCAGTAATGAAGGTCATTCACTTCCTCTGTTGCTCCGTCTAGCTCACCAGTTCCCAGTCTGGGCTTTAATAACAATTCCCAGTGTTTCTTCCGTGTTGTAATCAGGTCTTGTTTTTTGAAGCAGTTCTAGAGTCCATATGCACTGCAGCCTCTAGGTGGCGGTGCCTACTGGTGGCAGAGAGCCAGGCCTCTTGGGCCCCTCCTGTTTTTTTTGTTTGTTTGTTTGTTTTTTCTTTCCCCCTGTGTCCGGGATCTATGGAGGGGTGGGGGTTGGGCAAGAGGAGCCGACCACGTTCGCCTGCAACTCCCTCTGAGTCCGATTCAGACGTACTGCTCCTTAGGGGCCCCCACCGCAGTCAGGGGTGGCTCCAGCCCAGTTCTGGGTTTCCTACAAACACAGACCCCTCTGCAAGCGCGCGCAAGCTGCCGGCGCGAGCTGCGGCTTGGGGGAGATGCGCGCGCCGCTGGGGATATGCGAGCCGCGGCAGAAACTCACCGATTCTTCACCCTGGGGTAGAGCACTCCCTCCAATCCAAGCGTTCGCGCTGACTGTGGTCGGCGTCCAGGGGCGAACAGCCACTCGGTGGTCTTTACAGCCTGGCTATTCTGTCCTTTAATCCAAATCTCCTCCCGTCAAGATGGCGCGATTTCCCCGTCTTCTCCCCTAGCTCGCTCCGGGAGAGGATCGGGCTGCGGGTGTTCAATTGTCAGGGACACCCCAATCAGGCGTCCCCCAGTTTCTCCAGGTGCTCGCCTCTCTCTTGGCTTGTCGACAGGCACTCCCAGCGAGACCCTCGGGTGCTCTCTCCTTCCTCTTCGGGATCCGGGTCAGAACTAGCCTACCTATTCTTCCGCCATTTTCTCTCCGTGAAGTGAGCTTTCTTATTTTTTGTTGATGGTTTCTTTTGCTGTGCAGAAGCCTTTTATTTTGATGTAATCCCATTTGTTTATTTTCTCCTTAGTCTCCATTGCCCTAGGAGCAGTATCAGTAAAGATATTGCTATGACATATGTCTGATATTTTGCTGCCTATAGATTCTTCTAAGATTTTTATGGTTTCCCATCTTATGTTTAAGTTCTTTATCCATTTAGAGTTTGTTTTTGTGTATGGTGTAAGTTGATGGTATAGTTTCATTTTTTTGCATGTATCTGTCCAATTTTCCCAACACCATTTATTGAAGAGACTGTCTTGAACTCCATTATTTGCTCTTACCTCCTTTGTCAAATATTAATTGAGTTAATGGCTTCGATCAATTTCTGGGTTTTCTGTTCTGTTCCATTGGTCTATATGTCTGTTCTTGTACCAGGACCAAGCAGTTTTGAGAACAGTTGCTTTGTAATACAGCTTGATATCTGGTATTGTTATCCTTCCAACTTTGTTCTTTCTCAAGATTGCTATGGCTATTTGGGGTCTTTTTTTTATTCCATATGAATTTTTGGAACATTCGTTCTAGATCTGAGAAATATGCCATTAGTATCTTAATGGGGATTGCAATGAATCTATAGATTGCTTTGGGTAGTATGTTGATTCTACCAGTCCATGAATATGGTATATTCTTCCATTTGTCTTCCTCTATCTCTTTTTTCAATATCTTATAAGTCACCTCTACCCCTGGCCCAAGTATAGGTCTTTTACCTCCTTAGTTAAGTTTATTCTTAGGTATCTTAATTTTTTTTGTTGCGATGGTAAATGGCCTTCACTTTGAAGTCTATTTTGTCAGAAATAAGTATTGGTATCCCAGCTTTTTTTTATTTTTTTATTTTTTTATTTTTTCCTTTTGCCTAAAAAATATTTTTCCATCCCTTCATTTTCAATCTGTGTGAGTCCCTTGTTCTGAGGTGAGTCTGTTGTAGACTGCATATATATGGGTGGTGTTTTCTAATGCATTTAGCCACTCCATTTGTTTTGATTGGAGCATTTAGTACATTTATGTTTAAAGCTATTATTGGTAAGTATTTGTAGCCATTTTCATTCTTTATGCCTGTGTTCCTATTTCCCTTTGTTGTTGTTTTTTATTTATTTATTTATTTGTTTGTTTTCTTTTTTTAATATATTTTATTTTATTGATATTTTACAGAGAGGAAGGGAGAGAGATAGAGAGCTAGAAACATCGATGAGAGAGAAACATCGACCAGTTGCCTCTTGCACACCCCCCACCAGGGATGTGCCCGCAACCAATGTACATGCCCTTGACCAGTCCGCAGACCGACGCTCTACCACTGAGCCAAGCCGGTTTAGGCTGTTTTCTTATTCTTTTAACAGCAGTCCCTTTAGCATTTCTTGTATTGCTGGCTTGTAATATTAAACTTCCTTAGACTTTTTCTGTCTCTACAGCTCCTGATTTCTTCTTCAATTTTGAATGATACCCTTGTTGGATAGAGTATTCATGGATTCAGGCCCTTGCTTTGCATCACTTTGTATATTTCATTCCATTCCCTTCTGGCCTGATGTGTTTCTGTTGAGAAATCATTAATAATCTAATGGAGATCCTTTGTAGGTAACTCTGTCTCTCTTTTGCAGCCTTTAAAATTCTTTTTTTGTGATTAACATTTGCCATTGTAATTGTGACATATCTTTTTTTTTAAGGTATTATATGTGTACATTGCTTAACATTGCCCCCCCACCTCTCATACATGCCCTCCCTCCCCAGAGTTTTGTGTCCATTGGTTGTACTTATATGCATGCATACCAGTCCATCGGTTGATCTCTTATCTCCCCCAGATCACCCTACCCTCCCGCTGTCATTTGACAGTCTGCTTGTTGTTTTACTATCACTATATCTATCTTTCTGTTCATTAGTTTATACTGTTCTTTATTATCCATAAATGAGTGAGGACATGTGGTGGTTCTCTTTTATTGACTGGCTTATTTCACTCAGCATGATGTTCTCCAATTCCATCCAGGTTGCTGCTAATGATGAGAACTCCTTTTTATGGCAGCATAGTATTCCATTGTGTCAATGTACCGTAGTTTTCTGATCCAATCATCTGCTGACGGGCACCCAGCCTGTTTCCAAATTCTAGCTATTGTAAATTGTGCTGCTATGAACATAGGGGCTCCCCAGGTCACATGGCTCCCCCAGGTCCCACCACTCCCCCAAGATACCCTGCTCTCCTGGGGAACACGGCTCCCCCGGGTCCCACCGCTCCCAAGGGGCACACAGCTTCCCCAGGTCCCACTGCTCCCCCAGGGCACAAGACTCTCCCTGGTCCCACTGTTCCCCCAGGATACAAGGCTCTCCTGGGGCACAAGGATATCCTGGGGCACAAGGCTCTCCCGGGGCACACGGCTCCCCCGGGTCCCCTCCCCCCACCCCAGGTCACACGGCTTCCCCTGGTCCCACCGCTCCCCTGGGTCTCACGGCTCCTCCGGGTCCCACCGCCCTCCCAGGTCACACAGCTCCCCCAGGGCGCCCGGTGACGTGTCTTGATGTGGGTCTTTTTGGGTTCACCTTGTTTGAGACTCTGTGCTTGTGTGACCTTCCCCAAATCAGGGAAGTTTCCTGATTATTTCTTCAAATATGTTTTCTAATTATTGCTCTTCTTTTTGTCCTTCTGACACCCCTATTATATGTATGTTGCTATGTTTCACGTTGTCCTGAAACTCCCTACCAGACCTGAGGCCCTGAACCTAACTGTCCCCTATACCTGGGCTCCTCAGCATTAAAGAGAAAAAATCAACATAATATAGAAAAATGTTAGTTACATGCAAACAATTGGTTAGAATAAGATGGAAGTTGGAGACATTGTAGAAAATAGGTCTACCTTTCATCTATCGTTAATATCCCACCTTTGTATGACAATCCACCCAGCAGTATGAGCCTTGTTTCACACAGAGGTACTTATTGCAAAGTGAGCACCAGATGTTGCTCTTCACCTTCTTGCATGGATTGTCTTTGTAAGACACTCCAGGATTTTGCTTGTTGTGCCTGGAATGCTTTTCCATGCACATAGCACAGATATGATTAGTCAATGTCCCAAGCGGAATCTCTGGAAAACAATTGCCTGGGGTCATCCATTGAGGGCAGGGGTTCCTTTTGTGGGTGGCAGTGGGCTGATGTCCTGTATCAGTTTCTGAATGTATCTGGTGAAATGAACTGGCTTTTTTGAAGCATACAAGATATAAGAATTATAACTGGCCCACATTAAAAATGTTATGAAAAGCTGCCGGGGCCAGTGGTAATGATGAGACTGGTAAAAGCCAGTCATCTCGTCATTTTTGTCACAGCCACCCATATATTTATTATAGTCCTTCACCAGCTGTGGCATCGGTATTTTTTGCACACTGTCATCTTTATTTCTTCTATTTATTACTACATTTTGGGCTGGATTGTGGTAGTTTGAAATAAATGTGATGGGCTTTCTATCCTGTCAAACTAACCATGTTACACTTTCTTGACATAGATAGTGACTGTCACCCCTAAGCAAGTTTTTTTATACTTTTCAGCGACTTAGGAAACTGCTTCCTATTTTGCTTAGGGTTCCCACAATTCCTGTGTGTAATTCTGACAGTGCATATTTAGCAAGGGTTATAGAGTTGTAGAATCGGTCCATGACGAGCACATGAGATTTATTTTCCATTGCACATGAGGTCAGGAGACAAACAACTGTATTTCCTACTGCACCCAAATCTTTTATAGGCATTGGTGCAGCACCAGTGTAGATTTCTGCATTCAAAATGTAGCCAGTCTTGCCGAAACCGGTTTGGCTCAGTGGATAGAGCATCTGCCTGCAGACTGAAAGGTCCCAGGTTTGATTCTGGTCAAGGGCATGTACCTTGGTTGCGGGCACATCCCCAGTAGGGGATGTGCATGAGGCAGCTGGTTAATGTTTCTCTCATCGATATTTCTAGCTCTCTATCCCTCTCCCTTCCTCTCTATAAAAAAATCAATAAAAAAAAAAAAAAAAAGTGTAGCCAGCCAGTCTCACCGAAACCGGTTTGGCTCAATGGATAGAGCGTCAGACTGCAAACTGAAAGGTCCGGGGTTCGATTCCGGTCAAGGGCATGTACCTTGGTTTCGGGCACATCCCCAGTGGGGGGTCTGCAGGAGGCGGCTGGTTGATGTTTCTCTCTCATCGACGTTTCTAACTCTCTGTCTCTCTCAATTCCTCTCTGTGTAAAAACAATAAAAAATATATATTTTTTTTAATGTAGCCAGTCTCACCTTCATAGAGAAGGAAAGACTTGATGCCCCACTTTGTGGGCTTATACTTGATATACTCCTTGATGGCCAAGTGTTGTTGCTTTTTTTTGTTTTTTGTCGGGATTATCTCCTCCTCTAGGCTCACATGTTGCTTTGGCAGATAAGAAGTGGAGAAATAAAAAAATAAAAAAGAAGAAGTGGAGAAACTTGGGGAGCAGACTTTCCAAGAAAGGCCTAACTTTATATATTCTATCTTTCGATATCTGTGTCTTCCTTATCAATTATGTGTAAAAAACTCCAAAGGGCCAAGAATCTGTCTCGAGTCATAACATTTCGAAATCCGCGAATAAACCCAACAAAGTCAGAACCCTCATTTGTCCAGTAATCCCAATAGCTGGGCTTTATACATAAGTATTCCATATAGATCCTCAGTCCAAGAAAAGCCTTCATTTCTTCCACTGTGGCATCCTTAAAATTTTTGACATTATAGGAGTTGGGCTTTGCTATATGCAATTGGTGGGCCCAGAGGTTGGTTTTCTCTCTCAAATTTTGCCAGAAAGTATCATCCAAAAACAAGGATAAAAAGTCAGTCAGTTCACTATCCTCTGTGATAGATCCAGGAATGTTCACTGGGCCTTATCCATCCTTATTGAATTCAGGTCTGTATTTGGTGATACAGAATTCCTTGTGCAACCTTCATCACCACCTAGATCTCCCCATCAGCTGTCTGAGGGACATGCCCCCCTTCTCTTACTATTGATCTAGCTCTAGATCTATAAGGTTCAAGATTCTCCTCATCACTCAAACTCTCACTGTCTGTGTCACTTGAACTGTGTTCTTTTTTTTTTTTTTAAATATATATTTTATTGATTTTCCACAGAGAGGAAGGGAGAGGGATAGAGAGCTAGAAACGTCGATGAGAGAGAAACATCGACCAACTGCCTTCTGCACACCCCCCACTGGGGATGTGCCCGCAACCAATGCACATGCCCCTGACCGGAATCGAACTTGGGACCTTCCAGTCCGCAGACCGACGCTCTATCCACTGAGCCAAACCGGTTTCGGCTGAACTGTGTTCTTGATGAAATTCTGACTCCTCAGAGCCTGAATCAACCAAAGTATCGATCACCTGTTGGACTGTGATAAGTCTAGACCTACTTCGCTTTCCTATTGAAGTGCTTGGTTCATCCGCCACTCATTTCATTGTGAATTTTCAGAATTTTTTTCACGTCAAACCACACAAAGTCAATTTAAACACATGGGGGCAGACATTTGCAATGGCTAACCATGAGGTTTGACCACGATTGGTTGGTTATTTTTAGTTTGTGACACATTTCTTTCATGTACTAGGCAAAGTACGGAAAATTAGGTACAGCAGCATAAAAATTCGGAAATTACCGGAAAATCGGTACAGTGGTCTGGTAGGTTTAAGCTTTTCTGCTTTCTAATTTTTTTTCTTCAGTTGCTATTCAGATTGGGTGTATTTCCCGGCCTTATCTTCTGACTCACTAATTCAGTCCTCCACTTCTAGTCTACTGTTGAAAGCTTCCATTGTGTTTTTTATTGTAGCTAATATCATTTTTAATTTCCTCTTGGTTCTTACATAAGTTGTTGGTTTTTCTCATCCATATGGTTTATGAACCGTATGACCTTTATTCTGAATTCTTTTTCTGACATATTGAATGCCTTTGTTTCATTTAGTTCCTCTTCTGGTGATTCCTCCTTTTCATTTCGTTGGGGGTTGTCTCTTTGTCTCCACATTTTTGCTGTTTTCAAAGGGTCCAGGAGCTGTGTCATGCAGGGCTTGTGGCTGAAGCAGAGGGCTTGACAGGAGGGTGTGCTTCCTGAGAGTCACCAGTGAGCCCAAGCCCCGGGCCTGTGTTTGCAGTGGCAGGCGGGCAGGAGTGTTGTGCACCTCGATAGTCACTGGAGGGCCCAGATGCCAGGTTACGCAGGGCCTCTGCCACAGCAGTGGGTCGGGAAGTGGTTGTACACTTAGGAACCACTTGCGGCCACTTTTTTATCCTTTCTTCCTTTTGGAGCATCTAGGGAGGGGGAGTGGCGTGGTGACTGAGACTGACTTCCAGGAGTCTGGCGGCACTGTCAGGGTTGTACTGGCAGCACTGGTGCATTGGTGCATGGCCTTTCTCCAGAGATGGATCTGCAGGACTCTGAGGGAGGGAGTGGCTGCCACCAGGCTGGCGGGCCACTGAGACTGATCTGTGAGCTGAGTGGGAGTGCGGGTGGTCGGTGTATATCATAAAGACTAGTGTGATGGTGTGATACTTCCTTGCATACATGTGCCATGTTGTGCTTACCCATCTGTTGATGGACATTTGGCTTATTTCTGTCTTTGACTATTATGGGTAATGCTTCTATGAACATTGTCTGACAAGCATCTGTTTGAGTCCTTTCTTTCAGTTCTTTTGTGTACATACCTGGAGTGTAATTGCTGGCTCATGATGGAACGTTTTATTGTGTCAAACACAAAATGTTTTCTGAGAAAAAAGCTTCAAAGCATAGGTACAGCTGGCTTGAAAACATGTGGGCTTCATCCATTTGGGATCAGGCCTCAGAGGACAAGATGAATTCAGAGCTTACGTTAAGCAAAACTGAACAGAAAGAGCCATACTCCATTTTGAAAGTTGACTTTCAAAAGGCAGCAGTACTTTTTCTTAGAATTGTGCTCGAGGTGGAAGGTCTGGGTGCAGGCTCTTCGGTATTTTATGGACTCTCTAACTTTGTGGTTTTTAAAAACACCACAAGTAAGTATTTTAGCTTCTCTAAGGTTTTCGGTAAGTACCTTTTCAGTTCTGAAAATTTGTGACTGGTACGTGTTGTGATGAGCAGCTAACATCACTAATTTGCTATGCATTTATTTAAATTTTCCCCTGAACTTGACATTGCTGTATTGTTGGTTTTGTTACCAATAGGATTTGCCCAATAACATGATCCATCAGGTACCAATTAAGTCACTTCCCCAAGAATGGCTGTGGTGCGAGACATGGTGTGATGACGCCTCTAAGAAAAAGGCCAAGACCATTGATTTGGTAAGCTGGCCGCCGCGCCTGCCTGTCCTGGTGTCTGTCCCGGGGTGTCTGTCCCAGGGTGTGTGACCGCCAGTCTTGGGGCACATAGTCTCATCTGTCTGACTCTGCAGCGTAGGGTTAGGCGGCGCGGGGAGCAGCCCTCTGGTATGCGCAGCGTCCCCGAGCCAGCCTGCTCCGCTCTGCTGACAGCCTCGGCGGCTGAGGCCTGAGCACACTCTGAGCTCTGCCGCTCCCCTCCCGCTCTGCTGAAGCTCGTGTGTCCTTCTGGTTTTCGCAGTGTAACAACCCTATGACCAAAGAGCCCAAGCTGGAGGCAGCTGTCCGCATTGTCCCCGAGTGGCAGGACTACGACCAGGAGGTCAAGCAGCTGCAGATCCGCTTCCAGGAGGAGAAGGCGGCGGCAGCCCAGGGCATGGAGCCGGCGGAGGAGCCTGGCACAGACGGTAGGCGCTGGCAGTTCTGGTTTCTGGGGCTGCAGGCAGCGCTGTCCAGTGTTCCTCACTCCCTCCCTCAACCCAGCCCGCCGCAGTCCCTGCCTTTTCTTGCTTTTTTTGTTTGTTTGTTTGTTTTTGTTTTTGTTTTGAGAAAGGGTGCTTGTATTGTTGTTATTTAGGTTCAGGAGTTTTGTGTTACATAAGCCAAACCTGACAGTAGATTGAAATCTCTTGCCAGATCCCTTGGTTTTTCATGACTCTGTCCAGGCACCAGTGAGTGAACACATTCAGGACCAGCAAGCATGCGTGTCTGTGACTCAGGCCACGAGCCGAGAGCCGTCTGCACGCCGGCCTTGCTCTGTGTGTCTCCTTGAACCCTGGCCATTAGGGAGAGTTAGAACACAGCGTGGCCTTCTGTGAACTGCTCAGCTGCGTTCTGGACTTAACACTTACCCAGCTCAAAACTAACTGAATAAAGCAGCTACACAACATGGATCTTGAGCCATGCACCCAAACATCCTGAAGGTTGTATCATGATAGTGACTATCACAGCTTAAAGGGTGGATGTCTAAGATAAAAATAATTCACAATCATGGGTAAAACTTCAAGGATTTCCATGGACGGGCAGGGAATGAGCATCCTGCTCAGTCAGAGGGAAGCACATGGTGGGTCTGAGGGGCCTTAGGGAGGCGACGGGAGCCGTGCGGAGAGGTCCCCCGGGGGCTGTGCGCCCTGGCGCGGCCGGGCCGCGGTGCGCGGGGCCGGCCTCGGGTGCCGGTCCACCTCGGCGATGCCTCTCGCAGGTGTTTGCCTCCAGGAAATCGCTCAGCAGAAGTGATGGAGAAATTACGTGACAAATGCTTATAAGCCAAAGGCGTTGAAAACACCTTAAACACCAAAGCATACCAGTAGAGATGGTAAATGAGCTATGTGGGAAGGTGTTTATTAAAGGAAAAGGGAAGGCCTGGCTGAGATAGTGCGTTTTACTGGAAATAAATACTGTGCTTTGAAATAGTTTCTATTGTGTAGGGATATGCAGGTAGTTTCCTTGTAAAAATACAAATGTCTTTGTTGTTTTTGCTGTCAAGCACATCAAACCAAAGTTTCTAAAAATTTGAAGAGATAAAATGCAGGTGTGGGCACAAATAATAGGTCATAGTACTAGAACCTGTCCAGTCTGTATTTTATAACGTTCTTTGCAATTACTATCTTTTTCTGTAGGACCTCAGACTCATGAAGAATTATAATCTGCAGAGAATAGGAAATCGCACCATTTGAAGAACACTTTTTGTATTAAACTCTCGTTCGCTCTGACCTGTCTATACAACTGCTGACTCGGCTGGGCAGGAGCCCGGCACCTTTGGATTCAGAGCTTTTGCCTTGGGCATGGCGGCTCTGAGTCTTTGGAATGAAGGCTCTCATGGGTTTGTACCTCAGAGGAAGACCAGTGGCTGAGCTTCCGGGACTCTGTCAAGAGCCGTCTTCTAACCGGAAGGAAAACGGCCACGGCACTGGGGGGAACCCCGCCTGTGCGCCATCCCCTGAGCCACCGGCCCCGCAGCCTCCTTGCCTCCCCGCTAACAACAGCCCGGCCCGCCGTGCGGCCAGCCGTGCCCACGCCTCGGGGTTTGGCCAGAGTCCTGCCTGCCTCTCCCAGCACCCGCCTCTCCCAGCACCCTGCTTCTCCCAGCACCCGCCTCTCCCAGCACCCGCCTCTCCCAGCACCCGCCTCTCCCAGGATCCTGTCTCTCCCAGCACCTGCCTGTCCCAGCACCCTGCTTCTCCCAGGATCCTGCCTCTCCCAGGATCCTGCCTCTCCCAGCACCCTGCCTCTCCCAGCACCCTGCTTCTCCCAGCACCCTGCCTGTCCCAGCACCCTGCCTCTCCCAGCACCTGCTTCTCCCAGGATCCTGCCTCTCCCAGCACCCTGCTTCTCCCAGCACCCACCTCTCCCAGGATCCTGCTTCTCCCAGCACCCTGCCTCTCCCAGCACCCGCCGCCAGCAGGGCCACCCTGTGGGCTTGGGCGGGGGGAGAACTGAGGAGTGGAGGCTCGGGCAGACGGACTGACGGAAGGGAGGTGAGAGGAGGGATGGGCTGTAAACAGAACCGTTGTGACTAATGAAATGAAAACCTCCTGTTGCCACCCACTTCGCTGAGTACTTTAGGTCATTATTTGGAAACAGTTTTTGTATCTGTGGAAGTGTTTGCTTTCCCCCATTTTCTAAACCTTGTTTTTACTGCTTTCCTGACTGGGAACAGCCAGAGGGTGCCCAGGGGCCAGGGCCGCCCGAGTCACCTTGTCGCTCTCCCGCCACCTCCGAGGACTGGCCCCTCCCGCCAGGTCTGTGGCTCTCCACTGAAGGCCCGACACCTGAGCCAGGAGCGGGCTGGGCTGTCTTCTTGTTCCCGCCGCTCCTGCCCTGCCTTCACCCCGGGCTCCTGAGACCACATGAGCCTGTAGTCGTGGAGGCCGTGCAGGAGACCCTGCCAGGAGGCCTGTGCCAGGAGGCCCCTGCCGGGAGCCGGGGGGCGGGGCCTGGGCCGGTGGGGCTGGCAGGCTCCCTCGGAGCCGGGGGGCTGGGGCCTGTGGTGGGCGATTCCAGCCGCTCTCAGCTTCTGAGCGGAGGCGACAGCAGCACGAGCATGGCCAGGGGCTCCTTTTCGCCTGCTCTAGGGCACACATGGATAGCTCAGCCAGGTGGCATTAACTTGCAGGTTTTTTTAAATATAAAAGTCTTATGATAAATATCAAGTACTTCATCATTTCCATATTCCAGGCGAAAGGTGGCTTAGGAGTCTCAAGCACTCTGACCGAGCTTTGGAGTTTGTATCTATGATCCCGTTGAGCATGGGGGGGGGGGGGGCAGGCAAGAGGGGACTGTCCTGGGGTCACCCAGAGCAAGGGACGCTTCCGCTCCACCGCTAAGCCTTCCGCTCCGCAGCCTCTCAGCACCACCTGCCAGGCCGCCCGCTCCCTTCCCGCAGGGGCAGGAGGTCGGCCCGGACGTGCGTGTTTTGCTGTTCCCGTGGGCCCTCGCCCAGGGCTGTGGGTGGCCCAGCGTGAAGGCCGCTGGACTCCTGTCACACCTGCAGGGTCTTACAAGGCTGCGATGTGAATGCGCAGGACCAGCTGCTTCCGACGTGGCCTGGGCTCCCCATGGGTCCCGACTCCGCGCTCTGCAGGCGCGTGGGCGGGAGCATGGCACGGCTCCTCACCACCGGACCGGCTGGAAGGGCCGTCCTGAGCCAGTGCCAGGGGTGAAACGCTGCCACTGACCTGGGACAGGGCGGAGGACCGAGCTGGGGCCAGCGCACCGCTGCTGCGGTGAGCTCCTGTCAGCCTCACTGGGCGGCGCCTGCTCCTTTTCCACGAGAGTGACAAGTGCCCGGTCTGTCGAACGGCAGCCTGCCCACCGTGTGCATGCATCGCTCTAGCCCGTGTGCACCGGCTCTGGGGGGGGAGAGTTCGAGTGTACTGACCAGTGGCCTCCGAGAACTGAGCTCCCTGTGCTCTGCTGCCTGTAGCTACTCTGCCTGAGGGGACCTGTAATCTGGTCGCAGGCTAACCACCTGGAGGAGGCTGCATTAGGTGGGGGCAGAAGCACAGTTCCCCCTGCTCCCCCCCCCCCCCCCCCACTGGCCTGCGCTGGGGAGGAAGGAGCCCCGTGACCCGGAGCTGGGAAGCGGCTTTCTGGACAGCACCTCATGGCCGTGAGGACACACCGGTCCCTGCCCCCTCCCCTCCGGGGCCTTGAAAGCAGGCCTTCCTAAGGTGCCGTGAACCATTACAGACTAGTTCAACTCGAGAGGCACAGGGGACCATCTATCCAGCGCTTTTTCCTGAGCAAAAGGTCACTGGTATTAGATTCCTGGGAGGGAAATGTTCTGGTGAAGACACCTAAGGAAACTTCCTTGGTACACAAGTGGGGGTGCATTGTGTAAACTTATTTAAATACACAGACCATTGCTGTGTGGTTTTGTGATTAGTTCTTTAAATACTTGATTTTATGGGTGAAACGTGGGGGATAATTAGAGTTAACTTAAATATAGCTGCCATGTATCTAGTTTGGTTGGATAACATTTTAAATTCATATTTGTGTTTCCCTGCCTGCATGGAGGAAGAGAAGACCGGTCAGGCCTTTGGTCATTCTGTGGCTAATTCACACCTAGGAGACTCACTAGCTCTGTCCTCAGGGATATTTCAAAGCGCCTGGAGGACACAGGTCTCTGACCTCTGCTCTGCCACGGCAGGGACACTGCCGAGTCCGCGCTCCGGGCCCGCCCCTGGGACGCTGCTGACTGAAAACCACCAGGTCCAGTTGAGCGCGGACGCCCCGTGTGAGGACGGACATTCCTGTGAGGACGGACACTCCTGTGAGGACGGATACTCCCCATGTGAAGACGGACGCTCCCTGTGAGGACGGACACTCCTGTGAGGACGGACACTCCCCGTGTGAGGACGGACACTCCCCGTGTGAGGACGGACACTCCCCGTGTGAGGACCGACACTCCTGTGAGGACGGACGCCCCATGTGAGGACGGACACTCCTGTGAGGACGGACACTCCTGTGAGGACGGACACTCCTGTGAGGACGGACGCCTCGTGTGAGGACGGACATTCCTGTGAGGACGGACGCCCCGTGTGAGGACAGACATTCCTGTGAGGACGGACACTCCTGTGAGGACGGACACTCCTGTGAGGACGGACACTCCCCGTGTGAGGACGGACGCTCCCTGTGAGGACAGACACTCCCCGTGTGAGGACGGACACTCCTGTGAGGACGGACACTCCTGTGAGGACAGACACTCCTGTGAGGATGGACGGACATTCCTGTGAGGACGGACACTCCTGTGAGGACGGACACTCCCCGTGTGAGGACGGACGCTCCCTGTGAGGACGGACACTCCTGTGAGGACAGACACTCCTGTGAGGACGGACGCCCCGTGTGAGGACGGACATTCCTGTGAGGACGGACACTCCTGTGAGGACGGACACTCCCCGTGTGAGGACGGACGCTCCCTGTGAGGACAGACGCTCCCCGTGTGAGGACGGACGCTCCTGTGAGGACGGACGCCCCGTGTGAGGACGGACGCTCCCCGTGAGGACAGACACTCCTGTGAGGACGGACGCCCCGTGTGAGGACGGACACTCCCCGTGTGAGGACGGACATTCCTGTGAGGACGGACACTCCCCGTGTGAGGACGGACGCCCCGTGTGAGGACGGACATTCCTGTGAGGACGGACACTCCTGTGAGGACAGACACTCCCCGTGTGAGGACGGACACTCCTGTGAGGACGGACGCCCCGTGTGAGGACGGACACTCCCCGTGAGGACGGACGCTCCCCATGAGGACGGACACTCCCCGTGAGGACGGACGCTCCTGTGAGGACGGACACTCCCGTGAGGACGGACCCTCCCCGTGAGGACGGACACTCCTGTGAGGACGGACGCTCCCCGTGAGGACGGACGCTCCCCGTGTGAGGACGGACACTCCTGTGAGGACGGACGCTCCCCGTGTGAGGACGGACGCTCCCCGTGTGAGGACGGACCCTCCCCGTGAGGACGGACACTCCTGTGAGGACGGACACTCCCGTGAGGACACGAGTAGAGGCCGTCTCCCGAGTCTCCAGTCACTCGGCTGCGCCCGGCCGGCGTGGCAGCTGTAATGGCGTGGGATATGAGATGGAGTCCAGCGAAGGCCTTCATCCCATCTGTGCTCTGTGCAATGCCTTACTTAGACTAGCTCTCCAGAGAAACAGGCACACTTCCTCCTCAGAGTGAATGTGAGCATACATCACCGTGAAGTCAACAGTTTGAGAAAAAGGCAGCCAAACACGGTGTTACAGCAATGTAAACATGGAAAGCTGGAGAAAAATGTTAAATTTTTAAAAATACTGTGTACCTAAAACACACACCCTTTTTATAAAAACTTCTATTTTACTGTAATTCTGTTCCACTAATTGCAACATAGGCCCTGGTGCTGCCCTTGCGTGGCACATGCCCCAGGCCCTGAGGTGACTGTGAATGGACCTGCTGCTGCCGTCACAATAAAGGTCTCTTTACAGCTGTCTGGTTGGTCATCCCGCTCTTCCGTCTTGGAAGGGAGTGTCCGAGCTCAAAGTCCATGCCTGCATCTGGCAGAAGCAGCAGGCTAGCCAGGAGAGCTTTGCCTGACCCTCACGCCTGGTGGCGGAGCTGGGTCCAGCAGCAGCTAGTGTGCTAGGCCTTGTGAGCCGCCCAGGCAGGATCTGGCAGGCAACTGTCCAGCAGCACTAACCATGACGGAAGGGAGGGCGTGGGCTTCACTTATATGCAAGTTTGAGCTCCCAGTCGGGCCGGATTTGGAGTTAAAGAGGTGGTCCTTTCTGGCAGGTTCTCACGGGACACTGCAAGTGTGTGCAGGGCGTGCGCTTGCTAAGTGGAGGTTGTGGGTGTGCAGACACCACAGAGGGCACCTAAGGTGTCGGCAAGGGGGCTTCATGGTCTGGAGAAGCTTCTGCAAGATGCTGTTTAAATTGAAACCTGAAGAATAAGGAGGAATAATCCATGGAGGGGAACAAGAGTTACTGGATCTGATTTAGGGGGTCCTATGTAAACTCGTGTGGCCAGAGCCATGGCAGGAGAGAAGTTCCAGAGAGGGGGTCTGAGTCTGACCCAGGCCACAAGAAAGCCCCTAGGGGTTTTAAATGGTGCCAACATGAATGTTTTTCTTATATTTTTTAATTGACCTATAGCAAATGTAGACACAAGTCCATAAACATGCACCTTGATAGGTTTTCAAAGTGAACACATTTGTGTACCCATCACCCAGATTAATAAAAGAAAGGAAGTTGGATTTTATTTTATCTTAAACTCTGTATCTTGCACGGGGAGGGGGTGATGTCCCTCAGCCCAGACTGCACCCTCTCCAATCTGGGATCCCTCTCACAATCCAGGACTGCTGGCTCCCAGCTGCCCGCCTGCCTGCCTTTCTCATTGCCCCTAACCACTTCTGCCTGCCAGCCTGATTGCCCCTAACTGCCCTCCCCTGCAAACCTGGTCATGCCCTCTCCTGCTGGCCTGGTCCCCGCAACTGCTCTCCCCTGCAGGCCTGGGTTCCCCCCAACTGCCCTTCCTTGCAGGCCCGTTCACCCCCAACTCCCCTCTTCTGCCAGCCTGGTCACCCCCAACTGCCCTCCCTTGCAGGACTGGTCCCTCCCAACTGCCCTCTTGTGGTGGCCATCTTGTGTCCACATGGGGGCAGGATCTTTGACCACATGGGGGCAGCCATCTTCTGTGTTGGAGTGATGGGCAATCTGAATATTACTCTTTTATTAGATAGGATAGAGGCCTGGTGCATGAGTGGGGGCCAGCTGGTTTGTCCTGAAGGGTGTCCCGGATCAGGGTGGGGGTTCCCTTGGAGTGTGGGGGTGGCCTGGGCGAGGGGCCTGTGGTGATTTGCAAGCCAGCCACAGCGCCTGGCGACCCAAGCAGAGGCTTTGGTATCTGGGATTTATGTATCTTCTACAATTGGAACTTTGTAGTCTGGAGCAGAGGCCTGGGCCATCCAGGGTGTGCAGAAAGCTTAGCTTCCTTCATCACCAGGGAAAACCAAGCTTCTTGCTTGCTCCGTGTTTGCAGCCATCTTGGTTGGGTTAATGTGCATACTTGCTCTTGAATGGCTGGTGGGTGTGGCTTGTGGGCATAGCCAAGGTGTGGTAAATTTGCATGTTTCTCTTTTATTAGTGTAGATAACATGTAGATATCTGATTATAATCTGGTCTCGAGTAATGGCAAGAGCATTTGTATCAGACTAACCTATTTGTCATTATACACCCTGTTGAGATGCACTGGAAAGTGACCAGAGACAGGCAAAACCAGGGAGCAGGGCTCCAGCACAGAAGAGAAATGAGATCAGCACTGCGGCCACTCCTCACGTGCCCACAGGGAAGGCAGAGTGGCAGTCTTCCTGGGCTGCAGAGCTAAGCAGGGCATGGGGCTGCCTGCACAGCTGGAAATTGGAAGGGAAATTCCAGAAAGGAAGAGGCCACAGAGCCTTGAATTTGCCCTACATGTTCCCCCCCAAACGCTTGACTGACTAAATAAGGATGAACAGGATAGGATTTCAAGAGGCCCAACAGAAAGCAACAACCAGGAGACTCGAAATCTCAGTGGCGATTTTAGCAGATGTCTGGTGCTGGGGAGTGGAAGTTTGAAATTTATGTCCCACCAAATTAGAGAGGCTTGGTAAATACTTTGGGCTTTCTATTGAAAACTTAAAGGGCTATACTACCTTAGATTAGAACCATATCACAAAGCTCAGGTCTAGGCCCTTGGACTAAGGACAAAACTGAAGTAGATCCACTCTAGCAAAGCCTAAAATCAAGCCTGTGAAGAATCAAGGTGACTTGCTAGTAATTTAATTGCCTACTAAACAAAACCTAGCAAGTTTCCAGGAAAAAAATAACTGAATTCAGAGTCTTTAACTGAGTCTCTCAGACTATTCAGTGCACAGCCACAAATCAGGAGACATAAAAAGAAACCAGAATATATGACAATAACCAAGAAAAAATGGAAAGAAACACCCACAGAAACCAAGATGTTGAATTATTGAATAAAAATGGAGCATTTAATATCTTGCTCTTTGGCATATGTCTTCAGTTTGGCACAGATAAACATAAAAATTCTCATACTAAAAAAATTATAAATATGTTAAAGAATCTATAGGAAAGGATATTTGGATAAAGATGTGGGGAAATTTAGGCGAGAAATGAAATTTTGAAAATGGATTTCATGAATGAGCTTAAAAGAGGATTAAGCACTGCAGGAGAAAGGATCAGCAAGCTTGAAGACAGGATAACAGAAATCCAAATTGAAGAGCAAAGAGGGGGAAAGAGATTGAAGAAACAAACAGATGCAATGATATGTTAAGTGGAGTACTAGAAAAAGAAGCTACATGGAGAAATAATCAAAATTCTTCAAAATGTGATGAAAAATATCAGCTCATAGGTCCAACAAAGTCAGTGACTTCCTGAAGTACCATTTCTTAAAATGCTGTCTTCACCCAGCTTGAGGCCCTGGCTAGAGGCCAGTTACCTTAACCACCTCACCTATTGGACCTTCACACTCGGTGCCACTGTGCACCTCCCCTAATCACCCAAGGCCAGCAACCGACAGCCAGTGACAGCTCTTATGCCCCAGAGCCCATTGAAATTATTCAAGTGTGCCAATCCTAAGCCTTCTTCCCCTGCCTCACCCACTCATTAGGTGACCCTGTAAAAATGACAAATAACAGGTGTATAAGCTAAGGGGCAGCAGCCAATGTTCCGGGAACAGCTGGCTGGTGCGACTGAGCAGTGTGACCTTGTCCTTCCTGTCCAGGTGCACAGGAAAGGCTCTCACCCACAGTCTCCACCTTGCCATCCTCAGTGCTGCTGAGTGGCCCTGTGTGGTGTGCATGGACTGTGAGTATACTGGTAACAGCACTAACCCTTTCCTGGTTTCTCTCTCTTGGTCTGAATCTGGCCTCACCATATGCCACCTCCCCAAAGCAGGATAAATATAAAGAAACCACAAATAGGCACATCCTTAAAGTCTAGGACCTAGACCAATGCTGACTTTTCATCAGGGAAACAGAACAGATGCAATGACATTCTAAAATGTGAAAAGAAGGCTGTCTTAACATTTTGTATGCAGGGGACTTATTCTTCAAAACGAATGTGATGTAAAATTTCAGAATAACTGAATGCTGAGAGTATTCATTGCCAGAAAACCAGGACTATTAAAAAAATGAAAAGCTTCTTCAGGCTAAAAGAAAATCGATGCCAGGTGGAATTCAGATCTACAGGAAAGACTGAATATCACTGGAAACAGTGTGTGGGGATTTATACTGTTTTTCCCTTTAAGTAACTTGATGGCATGATGCAAAAATGGTACCTATGCTTATATTGTGGGGTTTATAACATGTCAAAGTAAAATTTTACACCAAGGATGAGTTACAGATTCTTACATTGCATGTGAACCAGTGTGATAGCTGATAAACTGTGATAGCTGAGGAATTATTGTTTTCCCTAGAGCAGCCATTTTTTTAAAAAAAAAATACAGTAATAGGAAGAGAAAGAGAAATGGAATGCTTAAATTAAAATTTAATTTTAAAAAACTTTATCAATTCAATAGCAACTGGAAAGGAGGAGCAAAGAAGTGTAGAGGGGATAAAGAGTAAACAAATCGATAAATAATGGACTTTAAGCTGAAAAAATTAATAGTTGCATTATATATTGACCATTTTAAACATTCAATAAGAGGCTGAGATTTTCAGATTGTATTTTTTTGGAGCAATTTGTGAGCAATGCACACTAAATAGAAATAGATGGGCTGAAACTAAGAAATATACAACACTGCTCTGGCCCGTTTTGCTGGGGGGTTAGAGTGTTGGCCCGCAAGTGAAAGGTTGCTGGTTCAATCTCTGGCCTCAGTTGGGGCATGAATGGGAGGCAATTAATCAATATGTTTCTCTCCTTTCTCTCTCTCTCTCTCTCTCTCTCTCTCTCTCTCTCTCTCTCTCTCTCTTTTTCTCTCCTATCTACCACCCTCCCTTATACTCTGTCTAAAAAAAAAATCAATGGAAAAAATATCTTTAGGTAAGGATTTAAAAAGAAAGAAATATACAACACAAACACTAATAATAAAACTAGTGTGACTATCTTAATATCAAACAGTGAAATTCAAGACAATGAGTGTTACCAGAGGAAAAAGGACATTCCATAATGATAGAAGTCAATAAATCAAGAGACATTAACAATCCTAAATATGTGTGCACTGAATGATGATTTAAAAATACAGAGTGCAGAAGTGACAACATGCAAAATGACAGACTACAGATTTGGGGTCAGTCACTCCACTGAGTCCATCACTAAGCTAGAAAGAGCCCGTGGAACAAATGCTTTGGGACCTCTGAGCAGGGTGGGCACTCTGCAGCCATGGGAATGAATGCTTCATGGATTGAAAGGCTTCTTACCTTTGTGAGTGGCCTTCACAGGCCAAGGGCCAGTCCCAGTTAAGTCTCAGCACCTCAGCTAAGGGGCAGCAGCCAATGTTCCAGGAACAGCTGGCTGGTGCGACTGAGCAGTGTGACCTTGTCCTCAAATACTTGGATTTGTGCATGTGGGCTGGTCTATGCCTGACGAACTGGCAGAGGTACTTGCCTTGGTTTTGGCCCTCAGTAGACGAGACCCTTTGTTTTCCTTATTGAAGATGGACATTTAAAGAAATTGTTCTCCGGGCACTGCTTGACTAAAGAAATAATGGAACAGAATTGTCAGGGGAAAGTGAAAGCTACACGGACACTCTCCCAGGACCAAACTGGAAAGACAATTAAAATACAGAAAAGCCACCCTGAAAAGTCAACTGAAGACTAGCTGGAGAGAATCCTGATAACTAAGGATGGAAAGTGGAGACCCCACAGAGACTGGTAGTAAGTGTGGGAGTGTGAAGAGGCTGGCTGGGCTCCCCTGGCAGCAGCTGAAGTTTTGGAGGGCTGTCTCACCCGGGGCAGGGAGTTCCCACTGAGAGCTCTGGGGTCTAAAAGCCACGCTGGGCTCCCCAGCCCAGAGCACCAGACGAGAAAGAAGTCCACTTAACACCTGGCTGTGAAAAGCAGCAGGACTGCTGTCTGCCAGAGATCTGAAAAGGCAGGCATCCTCTTTAAGGGCCAATGCACAACATCTCATATGCAGCCACTCACCTTGGTCTCCAGCAGTGGGAGAGAAGAGTGGACTGGAGCTGTGAGCAGAAGCCAGGGTTGGGGGCTCTGGGGTTGGAGATCGGAGGACAGCCATCCGGTTTCCTGTACTGTCATTCCCTCATGCTGGAGAGGACATTTTTCTCCAGTGAACCTCTGCTATCCAGGCAGTTTGGCCTGGGGGAAAGGCAGTCGCCACAGCCTGTTGGAAGAACTCTTGCCCTGTCCTATGATACATAGCCTAAGGCCAATCAAGGCTGTTGACAAGCAGCAGATGGAGGTGACTCTATGGATGCTTTGAGTCTTTGCCTGACCTCCTTCTGGGCTCAGAGCTAGGAAAAGCAGACTCTGGAACACATCTTGGTTCTTTCAAAGGCACCCAGCCCCAGCAGAGGAAGCCACAGGATGTAGATTGCTGATAGCCCCAAAGAGGGAACTCAGGGAAAATTGCCGAGACCGGTTTGGCTCAGTGGAATGAGCCTCGGCCTGCGGAGTGAAAGGTCCCGGGTTCAATTCCAGTCAAGGGCATGTACCTTGGTTATGGGTACATCCCCAGTAGGGGGTGTGCAAGAGGCAGCTGATCGATGATTCTCTCTCATCGATGTTTCTAACTCTCTGTGCCTCTCTCTTCCTCTCTGTAAAAAATCAATAAAATATATTATCCCGCACTAGAGATTGGGAGTTGTAACAGATCCACCTAACACACAGACACAAACCCAAACAGGCAGCCAAAATGCAGAGGCAAAAAACAACCTGCAAATGAGAGTTCCTCAGAAGAAGAGATAAATGAAATGTAGATATGAAATTTATCTAATATAGAGTTCAGAATAATGATGGTAAAGATGCTCAACAGCATGAGAAAAGATTTAGTAACTATGAAAAAAACCTACGGAGCCGAAACTGGTTTGGCTCAGTGGATAGAACATTGGTCTGCAGAATGAAAGGTCCCAGTTTGATTCTGGTCAAGAGTATGTACTTTGGTTTCGGGCACATCCCCAGTAGGGGGTGTGCAGGAGGCAGCTGGTTGATGTTTCTCTCTCATCGATGTTTCTAGCTCTATCCCTCTTCCTCTCTGTAAAAAATCAATAAAACATATTTTTAAAAACCTACAGAAATAAAGAATGGCATAGCACTAATAAAAAACGCACTAGAAGGAATACACAGCAGATTAGGGAAATCTGAGGATCATATTAGTGTATTAGAAGACAGGGTAGGAAAAACAAGCACTCAATCAGAGAATCAAAAAGAAAAAAAAATTAAAAAACAGGACAGCTTAAGGGAACTGTGGGACAATATGAAACGTAACAATATTCACATAGTAGGCATGCCAGAAGGGGAAGAAAGTGATCAAGGGATAGAGAACATGTTTGAAGAAATAATGGCAGAAAAACTCCCTAATCTGGTAAAGGGAAAAGTTACACAAGTTCAGGAGGCACAGAAAGTCCCAAGCAAGAGGAACACAAATAGGCCCATGTCCAGACACATCATAATTAAAATGACAAAAATAAAGACAAAGAGAATATAAAAGGTAGTAAGAGAAAAGAAAAATTTTACCTACAAAGGAGCTCCCATAAGGCTAACACCTGATTTCTCATCAGAAACTCTACAGGCCAGAAGGGAATGGCATGAAGTACACAAGGTAATGAATAGCAAGGATGTGAAACCAAGATTACTATATCCAGCAAGGCTATCATTCAAAATAGATGGTGAAATTAAGAGCTTCCCAGACAAAAGCTAAAGGAGTTTGTTACCACTACAAGGAGTTTGTCAGCACTACAAGAAATGCTAAAAAAGACTGCCGTAATGAGAAGACATATATAGAGAGAGAAACATAGGCATACAGAATTAAAATGGCAATAAATAAATATCTCTCAGTAATAACCTTAAGTGTAAATGGATTAAATGCTTCAATCAAAAGACATGGATGAGAGTGAAGAGATAGATAGGGGTTCTCCAGCTGCGACAAGCACGGCTAGAGAGCAAACGAGTCCTGAGTAGGGGTAACTGGGGACTGAGAAAAAGAAAAAGACAAACCCAGAGACAAACAGTGTTCCTCCTGGTCCCAGGGTAAAGCTGGGACCAGGAGGAACACTGTTCTTGGATGGAGACAGTGACCCAGAGCTAGTATGGCATGTTTATTATATACAGTATTATACCAGTAAGTATTACTAGAGTTTAAGACAAAGGAAATTATGTGAAATCATGATTAAAGATCAAGCTGCAATTCTTCATCCTTGTGGCTTCTTGTAATCATCAGGCCTGACTGGACCCTGATAATTGTATCTGCCCCTGGTGCCTGGCTGAACTTAGATAATGACATCCCCCCTCCCCCCCCCCCCAGCACCTGAGCCTTAGGTCAGGACTGACAACATTTCAGGACACGGCTTTGCTGACACCACTGGACTCAACCAACGACCCTCGCTCAGGTGCTCTTCTGGGTGCTCTCTACATCATGCAAAAAATTTTGACAGGCAAATGGAAATGAAAAACAAAGTTGGGGTAGCAATACTCATATCTAACAAAATTTCAAAATGAAGGTCATCACAAAAGACAACAAAGCTCACTACATAATATTAAAGGGACTGATCCAACAAGAGGATATAGCCCTCATAAACATATGTGCTCCCAACATAGGAGCATATATACTTATAAAGAACTGTAAAGGAGTGATCAACAAAAATACAGTCATAGTAGAGACTAACACCCCACTGACTTCACTGGATAGATCTTTCAGACAAAAAAAAAATTAACAAAACTGTCATTTTTCTCAGATGACATGATACTGTATATAGAAAATGAATTCAGCAATGTAGCAGGATACAAAATTAACGCCCAGAAATCAATGGCATTTTTATACACCAATAATGAACTCACAGAAAGAGAAACTAAGCAAACAATCTTAATTACCATCTCACCAAAAAAATTAAGATAGCTGAAACTGGTTTGGCTCAGTGGTAGAGCGTCGGCCTGCGGACTGAAGGGTCCCGGGTTCGATTCAGGTCAAGGGCATGTACATTGGTTGCGGGCACATCCCCGGTAGGGGGTGTGCAAGAGGCAGCTGGTCGATGTTTCTCTCTCATCGACGTTTCTGGCTCTCTATCTCTCTCCCTTCCTCTCTGTAAAATATCAATAAAATATATTTTTTTAATTAAGATATTTGGGAAAGGCTTATGCAGCTTCCTAATGCTGCAACCCTTTAATACAGCTCCTCATGTTGTGATAACTCCCAACCATAAAATTATTTTCATTGCTACTTCATAACTGTGATTTTGCTACTATTATGAATCATAATGTAAACCTGTGTTTCCCAATGGTCTTAGGTGCCCCTGTTGAAAACCACTGCTGTAGAGCCTAAGACCATCACTCTTCATTCACAGCCGAAGTCTGCAGCTTCCCTGGTGATTTAGAGCTGGTTGCTAGGCAGACCAAAGATTCCACCCCCGAGAGCCAGGTGAAAGAAGGCAGAGGGTCTAAATGCCTAAGCCACCTGCAACTGCTGCCCATAAGAAGTAGCAGCAGTGGGGGGTGCCAGGCAGTGCCAGGCAGAGGGAGTGTTTTACAACACAATAGAAAACACAAAAAGTTAAGCATTTGACTGACTGGTTAAAAGTAAAAATGACAAATAACAGGCCCTGGGATCTGGGAAAGCAGCCGGTGATAGAGCTGGTAAAAGTTTCCTGGTTGCAAATGTACTGAAAGGGTTAAAGCTTCACCAACAGCTGCTGGTACAGCAAGGAGTTAACAGGAGAGAAGAAACTCCTTTGAGCTGGAGGACTCAGGACTTTAAACTCTCCTGGGGAAGTGGAGAAAGTTAGCCCCTTAGACCAAGGGGTGAGCAAGACGCCCGGTTGGGGTGGGGCGGGGGGCTAGAGGCTCCGTTCTGGCAAGGGGTCCCGTAGAGGAGGCTGTGGTCTCTGCCAGGGACAGGACAGGTGGAGGGCAGAGACCTGACACCCAAGCCACCACAGGAGCACTTTGCTATGTGCAAATTAGTCCCTCCCTGCATCCCTGGATGTGTTTGGCTCGCCACTAGGAGCCAAGCAGTGGTGAGATGCAGGGATGGCAAGGCCCTGTAACTGGTAAACAGGAAAGGGTAAAGGGAAGACACTTTCCATGGACCAGAGAGCCTTCAGGACTTTCGGTCTCTCCTGGAAAGGAGGAGTCTGACTGAGGGACTGGCCAGAACCCCGCTGGGCTGGGAGGACCTGAAGCCGCATGCTGAACTTGTAGACCAGAGTTTGCTGGCAGATCCCAAGCCCAGTTGTGTAAGGTTACTGCCTGTGACAGCAAACAGCTCTCCCGTGTCAGAGTGCATTTCAGGAAATTGGACAGACTGTGTTTGTGGCCATAAAGAAGAACCGGTCTCCACGCACAGCCCTAACAGTGGCCTTTAGGAAACTGTATAATAGACTTGAATAATGCCTGCATCTACATGGGCATGACTCCAGAGAGACAAAAAAAGTTTTGCTTTGTGTGGAAGATCAAAAATGGACTTTCGTCACCTCCCTGAAATGTTTGTATAGCCCAACCATGTGTCATGTTTGGTAGCAGAAAATTTGGCTGCCTAAAATGGCCACAGTGCCAACATTGTACTTCATTATGACAATATGTGATGTTAACGTTTGATTCTCTTACAGATCTGAATACAGCTGCCACCAATTACTATAGACCTGTGCTAGTCTACAGACCTTAGTAGTCTTTGGGAGTAACTGGCGAATGTCCAGTTTCCCACACTAAGCGCCATATTGCTATGGCCGTATGCTAGCTGTCCTGGAAGAGGGTTATATAGGGATGAATCCCAAAAGGAGTAAAGGGTACCTCGCTGCCAAAAGGGCAGGTGCCCAAATGGGCAAGGAAAATAAAAAGACCTTAAAGCAGGTCAGTATATTTTTCTCCTTATACAATTCCCCCCAAATTTGGCAATATTTAATAAATAAATCATGGCAATACATTTCTTTGCATAAATTCAATAAGACCTGTTTCCAATAGTGGTTTTATTGACCTGTTTCCAATAGTGGTATTTTTTTTTTAAATATATTTTATTGATTTCTTACAGAGAGGAAGAGAGAGGGATAGAGAGTTAGAAACATCGATGAGAGAGAATCATCGGATCAGCTGCCTCTTGCACACCCCCTACTGGGGATGTGCCCGCAACCAAGGTACGTGCCCTTGACCGGAATCGAACCCAGGACCTTTCAGTCCCAGGCCGACGCTCTATCCATTGAGCCAAACCGGTTTCGGCTCCAATAGTGGTTTTATTGACCGGAAACTTTGACTGGAGTATCATGTTTTAAAGAGCCCTGTCTGAGGAGAAACCAAGATGGCGGCATAGGTAAACGCCTAACTGCAGCCTCGCACAACAATTTCAAAAATACAACTAAAATACAAGATGGACATTATCCAGAACTACAGGAAAGTTGACTGACTGGAAATTTTACAACTACCATGTTTCCCCGAAAATAAGACCTACTTACAGGTTACCTTCTGAGTGAAATATAAGGCATCCCCCCGAAAATAAGGCCCCCAGGATTCACAGTTTGTCTGGTTTGTGTTGACAACTACTGTACTATCATACCTATATACAGGTATACTACCATACTAGTATACAGGTAATAAATTTCCTTTATTTTCATTTAACAATAAATGTGTACCGTATTCTTCTTCATGGAAAAATAAGACATCCCCTGAAAATAAGACCTAGTACATCTTTGGGAGCAAAAATTAATATAAGACACTGTCTTATTTTCGGGAAAACAGGGTAGAAGAAAAGAGAAAACCAGCAGGAAAATCAGAAGGGCTGTAAAAGCCTAAGGTACAGAGACATGGTACACGCGTGCAGAGGATGGAGCCAGAGAGGAGGGGGCGGCTGAGTGCCTGGCTGGCGTTCCCTAGCGGGAAGGAGATAAAAGCTCCAGGCTGCACTGAACCCCAGTTCTGGGCGAGACCCTGGGGTCCCAGGCTCATACAGAGGGAATCTGTGCTGTAAGGCAGAAACTCGGGAGCAGAGAAAGGCATAGCCCTGGAGGTGTGCATATGAAAGCAAGCAGAGGATAGACTGTTGACTATGCCGCTGGATTGCCCTAGCAGGAAGGAGACAAAAGCTCCGGACTGCTCTGAACGTAGAGCCTAGACCAGCCATGGGCAAACTACGGACCACAGGCCGGATCTGGCCCGTTCGGCTGTTCTATCCAGCCCGCGGAGCCAAAAGAGCAGAGGATTCTCTTGCTCTCCCCTCCGCTCCTTCACCAGCAGCCCAAGATGAGAGTGCCAGCATGGTCAGGTTGCTTTTGTTCCAGCCCTCCGGTCCAGTTTAAGAACCCATTGTGGCCCTCAAGTCAAAAAGTTTGCCCACTCCTGGACTAGACTGTCAGGTAGCAGGCGAAACTCAAGGGCACCTTTCTCTCAGAGGCACTTGCAGTGAGTACCGAAGGACACTCAGGAACCTCATAGGGAAGGGCTGACAGGAAGCTAAGGCTCTAGGCTCCACCCTGAAACTCTGCCCCATCCAAGCTGTGCACAGAGGCTTTTGCAATTTTTCAAGTCTAGTCGAATAAAGTTGTCTCCCGGCATAGACACAGCTGATCCTCAGAGCCAATTGGCCTGGAGGTCAGTTCCTCCCAGTGATACCAACAACAATCAAGACTTAACTACAATAAGACTGTACACATAGTCCACAAAGGGGTGCACCAAGAGTGTCCACCTCAGGTAACTGGGAGGCTGACCCACTGAACCATATAGAACACCTTAGCACAAAAAGCCACCCTAACAACTCAGGGAAGCTGTGAAAATGCTAAGACAAGGAAACAGATCACAAATGAAAGAAATGGAGGACAATAAGCGACTGGATATGGAGTTCAAAAAGCATGGTTATAAGGTTTTTCAATAATTTCCTAGAAAAGGCCGATAAATTTAGTGAGACCCTCAAGCATATAAGAGAGACCCTCAAGGATATAGAAAAGGACCAACTAGTAATTGAACATATACTGACTGAAATAAAAAATATTATATAGACATCCAACAGCAAACTAGAGGAATGCAAGAATCAAGTCAAAGATTTGGAACACAAAGAGCCAGAGGACATTCCTTCGCATAAGCAAGAAGACAAGAAAATCCAGAAACTTGAAGATAGTGTAAGAAGCCTCTGGGACAACTTCAAGCAAACCAACATCAGAATTATGGGGGTTGCCGGAACTGGTTTGGCTCAATGGATAGAGCGTCGGCCTGCGGACTCAAGTGTCCCAGGTTTGATTCGGGTCAAGGGCATGTACCTTGGTTGCAGGCACATCCCCAGTGGGGGCTGTGCAGGAGGCAGCTGGTTAATGTTTCTCTCTCATCGATGTTTGTAGCTCTCTATCCTTCTCCCTTCCTCTCTGTAAAAAAATCAATAAAATATATATATTTTTAAAGAATTATGGGAGTCCCAGAAGAAGAGAGAGAGCAAGATACTGAAAACCTATTGGAAGAAATAGTGACAGAAAACTTTTCCCACCTGGTGAAAGAATTAGACTTACAAGTCCAGGAAGTGCACAGAACCCCAAACAAAAGGAATCCAGAGGACCACACCAAGACACATCATAATTAAAATTCCAAGAGCAAAAAACAAAGAAGATTAAAAGCAGCAAGAGAAAAGCAGGTAGTTACCTATAAAGGAGCACCCATACGATTGTCAGCTGATTTGTCAACAGAAACCATGCAGGCCAGATGGGAATGGCAATAAATATTCAAGGTGATGAATAACAAGAACCTACAGCCAAAATTACTCTATCCAGCAAAGCTATCACTCAGAATTGAAGGCCAGATAAAGAGCTTCACAAATAAAATAAAAAAAGCTAAAGGAGTTCATAACCGCCAAACCAGAATTATATGAATTGCTGAAGGGGGTTCTTTAGGAAGAGGAAGAAAATAAAGATAAAAATTATGAACAACAAATATGTAACTATCAACAAATGAATCTAAAAACCAAGGGAATTAAAAAAACATGGTGAACAATATTAACTGTTGAATATAATAGAATCAGAGGTATGGAAGGGGAGTGGACTGATGATTCTCAGGGAAAAGGGGAGTGGGGGTGAGGGAAGAGACTGAACATAAACTGTGCACCTATGGATGAGGACAAATGGGGGTGGGGAAAGGACAGAGGGTGGGGTAGGAACCTGGTGGAGGGAAGCAATGGAGAGGGGGAAGAGGAACATTTGTAATAATATGAACAATAAAGATTTATTTTTTAAAAAATAAAGAAAGAACCCTGTCTGATCTCTGAAGACCTGAAGCCATTAAGAGTACCATGGAGAAAGCCTGGTATCCTCTTGTTATCCCTGAAAACAAATGGTGCTGGGGCGTCAGGCCCATGCCCTGCCATCACTGGCGGCTGGTCAGAGTAGAAGGGGGGCAACGAGGGCGCCTCTGGGTCCCTGCAGGACCCCCACGCACTCTGAGCCGTGATGAGTAGGAGGGCTGAGATGGGCCTTGAAGCCTAGGGCATGGGCCTGGGTGGAGTCACTACAGGTGAGGACTCACCTAACTCAGCAGATACTGCAGGCAGACCTGACGGCAGCTGATGGCTTGGCTTCCTGGCCCTACAGGGCACTCTAAGATTCAATCATGAAATTTCAGCAAAGGTAGTCAGTTACCATTCTTATTGTGTTTATGCAAACAATCAGGCCAAATTAAATACAATAGAAAAATTAGTCTTGAATTAGCTCTTTTAATAAACAGAAGAGTAATTTTGAGAACAATTCTATTTCAATAAAAGTTAATAGAACTAAAATATTTTCTTTCCCTTCCCCCAGACCATTTGTTATAACTCTTGCTGTTCTAATTGCTTAATAATACTCAATTTTACAGTACAGTTTGTCTCCGCCAGGTCACAATCCTACCTCCTTCTGTGCCCCGGCCTCATCGTCCCTCTGACAGAGCAAGGATCTCTTGGCTCTGAAAGAAAACTCCGCCCCTCTCCACCATGGAAGTAGCCAGAGGAGTCCCACCGACATCCATTTTCCCTATAAGAATTCAGAGCCGGGATCCTTGAGGTAATATATTGGGCAGTAAGACAGACGTGAGCAGAGCAAGGGCGATCCCAACTGGTGTTGCCAGATGTAACCAAGTGTTTCCACCCCTCGCATGTGAGACAAGGGGCTGAGACCGAACCATCTGGTCTCAGGCACTCACCCTCAGGACGTTGTGGCACAGAAGGCCAAATAAATTACCCTTATCCAGGCTCTCCGGTGGGCAAAGGACAAATCAGTAACAATTTATACTGATAGCAGCTACGAGTTTGCAACAGCTCAAGTACACAGTGCTATTCATGAGGAATGGGGACTTTTAACTTCAGCTGAGAAGGACATCAAAAACAAGAAAAGCCAAAACCGGTTTGGCTCAGTGGTAGAGCGTCGGTCTGCGGACTGAAAGGTCCCGGGTTCGATTCTGGTCAAGGGCATGTACCTTGGTTGCGGGCACATTCCCTGGTAGGAGGTGTGCAAGAGGCAGCTGGTCGATGTTTCTCTCTCATCAACGTTTTTAGCTCTCTATCTCTCTTTCTTCCTCTCTGTAATATATCAATAAAATATTTAAAACACACACACACACACACACACACAAAAAAAACAAACAAGAAAAGCTGAAACCGGTTTGGCTCAGTGGATTGAGCATTGGCCTGCGGACTGAAAGGTCCCAGGTTTGATTCCAGTCAAGGGCATGTACATTGGTTGCGGGCACATCCTCAGTGGGGGGTGTGCAGGAGGCAGCTGGTCTATGTTTCTCTCTCATCAATGTTTCTAGCTTTCTCTCTCCCTTCCTCTCTGCAAAAAATCAATAAAATATATTAAAACAAAAAACAAGAAAAAAATTCTGGCACTATTAGAAGCCATCTGGCTCCTAAAGTAGTGGCATTCCACTGTAAGGGGCACCAGAAAGGGGACTCCCCAGAAGCAAGAGTCATGGCAAAGTGACCCGGGAGGCTGCCCTAAAAACCAGATTCTGGTGACTCTTCCAGTCCCTGACCTGCCCGACTGGCTCCGACCTGGAAGGGACCACGCACCGTCATCCTGACCACCCCACGGCAGGCAAGGTCAATGGGATCCCAACGTGGCTTCCTCACACGAGGCTCCACGCAGCACAGGCAGAATAGAGAGTCCAGGACTCTTCGGCTCCTCTAGAGATAAAACTTCCATATGTGCCATGTTACTCATTCTCTTTATAGGACTTGGTAAAGGAAGCCCCAAAGCTGAGTGTGTTAACAATGTTAACCATCCCCTCCCCAACAATGACCCACAAGTCAATGATTTGACTTATTCACATAAGCATAGTAATCCCTCCTTTGGGAAAACTGCTGTTTGAAACTGCTGTTCTGAAATTCTCTGCTATTTCTTGCTAGTCCCTTGTTCCATAAGTTAACTCTTATTTTTAGATGGTCTCTTATTCATAAAAACAACTTTGCTTTTTAGCTTAAATAATAGAAAAGTAACTCTGACCTTGAAAGCTGATACACTAATAGTGAGAATTCCCATATTCTCATGCCAAGTGTTTGTTCATTGTGCATCCAAGGTTACAGGTGTCTGTATAGATATGATAAGACTCAAGGTTACAAGCTGTCTGTAATGATACGACAGGTGTTTGTTAGATATGAAAATATTCAAGGTTACAAGCTGTTTGCAAAAATAACTTACATAAAGACCGAGACGGATATAAAAAGGGAATGTTCCTTCTTGTGGTTGTTCAGAATTTGACAGATATTCTGCTCTGAACCTGCATGAAATAAATGACTCCTAATTAACTGGCTTGTTAAGGCGGCTTGTCCTAGCTCGCTGACTGACACTACAACATGGGGAGTGTGTGAGGGCAGAACTGGGTAGGGGAGCCCACAGGAGCCCTTCTCTCCTGGCCCATCGGAAAGGGAGAGCCCTCAGGGCTGAGGCAGGAGCCTGGGGGGCCCACATCCTGGCCCAGTGCCCCCCCCCCCAGCATTGGACCATCTGGTAAGTCCCACAGTGGCCCAGCCCTTATAGCAAGACAGGCCAGGCAGGAGCAGCTCACGGTGGCCTTCCACGGAGGCACCCTAACAGACAGAGAAGGGTTGACTGCAGAGGAGAAGATGCCATTGGTCTGTCCACCCAGCTCAGGCAGGTGCTGTGTCCTGTGGGGTCCCCTCTGCTGCCAGGAGGCGTGACCTGAGTCAGTTTGCTGGCAGAAGGTGGAAGCAGAGGGACTTGAAGGGTCATTGCTTTTCCACATCTCGGTTTTCTGGAGACCTGCTGCCCTCAGTCCTCCTTCGGACTGATCAGAGGGAATGGTGGTGTTTGCTGAGCCAAGAATAACCGGGCCCAGAGCTGCTGTTGACATGGAATCTTCTAGATGGAGTTCTGGTGTGAAGGAAACCTGGACCTGCTCCTCCTGCCAGCTTCTGTGGACACCTGGGGATTTACACAGAAAGACAGAAATCCATGCATTTATGTCCAGACGGAAGATCTACCTTTTATTAGTATATATGGAACAAGTGTTAGCTACCTACCGATCTACCACCTACATATCATCTACCTACCTATCATCGATCATCTATCTATCTTCTATCTGTCAGTCATCTATCTATCGTCTATCAATCATCTATCTATCTAGATTCTAAAAGGTATGGAAAAGAAGACAGCAGACCAGCGAGGGACCTTGAGACCCAGGAATGACAGGATGTGAGTCCCTGGCGTTCTTTTCACCTCCTGTCTCCCAGAAATTGAGCAGGAGCAGACATCAAACCAGAAATGCCAAGGGGAATACACAGAAAAGCCCCCAGAAAGCCTGCTCTCTTAGCCAAAAGACCAAACAAATTCTTAGGCAGACACCAAAGACCCACCTCCACTGGCAGAGGGCCAGGGGGTCCTGGCCTGGACACAGCAGTGTCCTTGCAGGCGATCAGAGAAGGCTGCAGGAGAGAACTTTTGCCTGGTGTGGAGCCCCTCCGGATTGCAGGAGGCCTCGTGGGAAACCGGGATTGCTATCCACAGTTGGGGCTCCAGTGTCGGGGAGGCTGGGCCCACACCGGAAAATGGCGGATCAGTCCGGTTCATCCAGCAAAAGGACATGGAACAAATGCTCACAGCTGCGCCCTCGGCCCCACCAGCCATGCCCCAGTCCTCTCCGAGTCGGGCCTGGGTGCCTGCAGGGCCCCTGTCTCAGGGGCTGAGCTGGGCCACAGCTCATGTTGTATTAGTAATGACTGTGTTTTGAGAAGCATGAAACCACACAGAAAGTATGGCAAACCCCCATGGACCTACACCCAGAAGTGACAGTTATTCTTTTACTTGCTTGTTTTCTTTCCTTTTTTTTAAAAAAAAATCTTTATTGATTAAGGTATTATATAAGTGTCCTCATCCACCCATTGCTCCCTATCCCCCCTCACTCATGCCCTCACCCTACTGTTGTCTGTGTCCATTTGGTTGGGCTTATATGCGTGCATACAAGTCCTTTGGTTGATATCTTCCCTTTACCCCCAACCCCCTACCTTCCCTGAGGTTTGACAGTCTGGTCGATGCTTCTCTGTCTCTGGATCTGTTTTTGTTTATCAGTTTATGTTGTTTATTATTTTCCATAAATGAGTGAGATCATGTGATATTTATCTTTCTCCTACTGGCTTATTTCACTTAGCATAATGCTCTCCAGTTCCATCCATGCTGTTGCAAAGGGTAAGAACTTCTTTTTTATTGTAGTGTAGTATTCCATTGTGTAGATGTACCAGTTTTTTAATCCACTCATCTGCTGAGGACCACTTAGGCTGTTTCCAAATCTTAGCAATGGTGAATTGTGCTGCTACGAACATAGGGATGCACATTTCCTTTCTGATTGGTGTTTCTTTGGAATATATTCTTATCAGTGGGATCACTGGATCAAATGGGAGTTCCATTTTTAGTCCCAGGTTCGATTCTGGTCAGGGGCAAGTACCTGGTTGCGGGCACATCCCCAATGGGGAGTGTTCAGGGGGAAGCTGATCAATATTTCTCTCTCATCCATGTTTCTAACTCTCTCTCCCTCTCCCTTCCTCTCTGTAAAGAAGTCAATAAAATATATATATATATATATATATATATATATATATATATATATATATATTTTTAAATGGTGTTGGATTTTGTCAAATGCTTTTTCTGCATCAATTGATATGACTATGTGATTTTATCCCTCAGTTTGTTTATGTGATGCATCAGGTTTATTGATTTACGGATATTGTACCATCCTTGCATCCCCAAGATAAATCCTGCTTGGTCATGGTGTATGATCTTTCTGATGTACTGCTGGAGCCGATTTGCTAGAATTTTGTTGAGGATTTTGGCATCTATGTTCATTAGGGATATCCTACATAATAAAGAGTAATATGCAAATTGACCATCATTCCAACACACAAGATGGCCGTTCCTATATGGTCAAAGATGGCCGCCTTCATGTGGACACAAGATGGCCACCACAAGATGGCCAGCAGGGAAGGGCAGTTGGGGGGGACCAGCCCTGTAGGGGAGGGCAATTGGGAAGGGCCAGGCCTGAAAGGGAGGGCAGTGGGGGGGAACCATGCCTACAGGGGAGAGCAGTGGGGGGAACTATGCCTGCAGGGGAGGGCAGTTGGGAGGACCCAGGCCTGCAGAGGAGAGCAGTTAGGGGTGACCAGAATGGCAAGAGAGGGGAGTTGGGGGCTACCAGTTTGGCAGTTTGGCAGTTAGGGGTGACCCAGCCATCAGGGGAGAACAGTTGGGGCAACCAGGCCTGCAGGGGAGGACAGTTGGCGGGTGTGTGTGTGTGTGTGTGTGTGTGTGTGTGTGTGTGTGAGAGAGAGAGAGAGTGGGGGTGGGGACCAAGCCTACAGGGGAAGGCAGTTGAAAGCTACCAGGCCTGCAGGGCAGGGGAGCAATTGGGAGCAATCAGTCCTGGATTTTGAGAGGGATCCCAGATTGGAGAAGGTGCAGTCTGGGCTGAGGGACACACTCCCCACCCTGTGCACGAATTTCATGCAGTGGGCCTCTAGTTGGAATATAATTATCTTTCATTGTGTTGTCTTTATCTGCTTTTGTTATTAGGATGATGCTGGCATCATAGAATGAGCTTGGGAGGGTTCTTTTCTCTTAAATTTTTTAAAATACGTAGTTGCTTGGTGTGGTCTTGTGCCGAGAATCAGGGTCCCTGTGTGTGCATGCACCGAGAATTGGAGTCACTGGCTCTTCGTGTGAATGCACTGGGAATCAGGGATCCCAGGCATATGCGATGAGAAATAGTCTAGTCACTGGTGCTCCTTGCTGCCTCTTGTGTGGAGATTCAGGGTCCCCGATCTGCTTGGGAGACCGGGTGGCACAGTGGTCCACTCCTGCCCTGCAGAAAACAGCCTGTGTGCACTTGCCCTGAATCAACGTCAGGTGGCGCTGCTGCCCACTGTGGGCGTGGGGTCTGGTCACGTGAGTGTGCACTGCAGGAAACAAACTCCCGTGTCCTTGTACCCAGCACTGCCCTCCTGTGTGGGCACAGGGTCTAGTCATGGGAAACAAACTCCCCACGTCTGCACGTCCAGGTTCAAATTCAGCACAGCCTTCTTGCGTGGGTGCGGGATCTGGTTGCAGAAAAGAATTTCCCCAAGGTCACACACTGAGGCTCAAAGTCAGCACAGCCTCCCTGCCTGGGCGTGGAGTCTGGAAACGAACTTCCCCTGGCCACCCAGCAAGGCTCAACTGCAGGAAGAGCTGCCACTGCTGTGTGTGGCAGAAAGCCTGTTTGTGCAGAGGGTCTGGCAGTTCCTATTCCACTACCACAGGGCCGGCAGGGAGACTGGCTTTGTGACTCACAGAAATCTGTGGGCCATAACTGGTGTGGCTCAGTGGATGGAGTGTTGGCCTGTGACTGAAGGGTCCCAGGTTCGATTCCGGTCAAGGGGGTGTACCTTGGTTGTGGGCACATCCCCAGTAGGAGGTGTGCAGGAGGCAGCTGATCGATATTTCTCTCTCATCAGTGTAACTCTCTATCCCTCCCCCTTCCTCTCTGTAAAAAGTCAATAAGATATATTTTTTAGAAATCTGCAGCCGGGGTGCCTGGGGGCCTGGTGTCCCTGGGTCTGCAGCTGTGGCTGCAGGTCTTTTCCCTGAGTGGCTGTGAGTCCCGGTTTGCGACTGACAGGTCAGTGCGGATGGGCCGTTAAGCGGGGGTGTGAGAGCTGCGGGGACGCGGGGTGGGGAGCCCTCGGCAGAGCGGAGGCGGCCACGGCCTTTGGCGGGACCAGCCTGAGAGCAGCGTGGATGGGCTGACAGAGGAACGGCCCCCGGCAAATCAGAGCCAGGCCTCCGTGGTTGGCGGGGGGTTCGGGTTCGGGTTCGGGGCCTCTGGAAGTGGAGGGGCGGGAGGGCTAAGGGAGCTGGGCTCAGCAGTGTGGAGGGACAGACTGCCGCAGGGACCAGTGTCTCACCCAAGCCACGAGCTGACAGTCCCACTGCCCAGCGGCCAGGCCGATGGCGTTACTGACACGGTGGCCGGGGGCGGAGGGCCCTGGGCCAGGTCCCACCCTGACCCACTGGCTCTAACTAGGAGACTATGACATTGAACAAATTAAGGAAAATCAACCCCACTTGGGAGGAAATGGGAACCGTCAGGATGTGAGCAGCCTCTTTAACAAGGGCACATGGGGGGTGTCGGGGCAGGGCCGGGTGAAGCCAGCCCCCCTGGCCTAAGTGAGGCGGCTGTGCTGCTGGGAGAACAGGTGGTGCCACCCGCCTGGCTGGCGGCTGGACGCAGAGGGAAAGGAGGTGGCGCTTAGGGAGTCTGCCGAGGGCTCTGAGGTGCGGGGGGCAGCAAGGGGGCAGGGCCGAGCTGGTCCACTGGAGCAGCTGTGAGGAGGGACCTGGGGCCAGGAAGGTGCTGAGCAAAGCGTCCCCCGCACTGCTGCCCTCAGTGCCCGCCTCCCCGCGGCCCCGCTCCTGCCCCGGGGGCTGCAGGCTTCTCTCAGGCTGTGCCACCCCAGGAGTCCTGAGCTGGGAGTGTGGGGCTGTTGCGGGTAGGGCAGGGCGACCCCCTAGGTGGAGGGGGCCATGAGGACAAGCCCTTGCTGAGACGTCTGAGGTGAGGACACAGGAAGGACCAGGGAGCAGCCCCCAGGAAGCTGGGTGCTGGGTGTGGCCGGGGCACGGAGGGGAAGGGGCTGGGGGGCCGCGGCCACGAGGGGAGGGGCCCAGCAGTGGAGGCCGGGGCCCCGGGGACATCTGAAAACCAACCGAGGCCCCGGCAGTCACAGACACAGACACAGACACCAGCTCCGCCTCCGGGTTTATTTCATCAGCAACGTTCGCTCTGGCCCGCGACAAAAACTATCAGATTATGACTTGTCTCCCATCAACTCAGTTTTTGTATGAATAACCAAAGATTTCTTCTCAACGTTTGTTTTTAAACAAGAAGCTATAAATAAATAAAGCTTTAAATGCTCCTCAGCCGTCAAACACTTCCAGTTCTCGGCGTTCAGGCTCAAGCACACGGGAGGGGCCCAGCAGGGGCGTGTGGGGAGCGGGGCCCCGTGCGCCCCTGGGCCCGCCCTTGGCGCCGCAGTGGACTCCGAGGCAGGAGGCCTTTCCCGAGCAGCAGGCGGCCCGCACGGGCACGCGGGCAGGCGATGGGCTGCGGGAGCTGCCGGCCGCACCCTCGGGGCACCTCGGCCGGCCGCTGCCGGGCCAGGCCTGCTCTCTAGATGCGCGAGGGAGCCGGGGAGCACCGCGTGTCTGTGGAGCGGGAACAGGCCGTGGCTGAAGCGTCCCGCGTGCAGCCCGGCCCGGCGCAGGCACCCGGGAGCCGCTGCAGAGCCGGCCGCGGAAGGGCCCGAGCATCCGCCGGCACCCGAGGCCGTGCTGACCCGCCTCTGCCGTGTTGTCCTTTGCTTCCCTTCAGAGCCACTAAGTCACCTGGGTGCTGGTCTCCGCGTGCCCGTGGGTGGCCCTGGGCCGCGCTGGCACACCACCGTCCATCCGACACAGGACGAGGAGCCAGAGCAGGGGGCCGACAGACTAACCACTTCCTCACCCGACACCGAGGCGTCCTTGCCGAGGCCCCTGCCCACCCCCACGCCCTGGGCAGGCTGCTGCCCCTGCCGGCCCCTCGTGGCGGCCTGCACCCCGCCTGTTGCCTCCTGGAAACGGGGCGCTGGTCCTCCTCAGTGTGGGGCTCACTCAACTCCACGGAACCCAGGTGTTGGGCCTTATTCAGGAAGGCACGCTCAGGTGAGACCGGGCTTTGTCGTCTGCAGGACCTGCCGGCCTCGGGTGAGGCGGGCGGGGCAATGGGGGAGCCCAGCGGAGCTGAGAGCCCACACTCCCCGTACCTGCTGTCCACATGGGGCCCCCCACTCCGGGCCAGGCAGTCCTCACAAGTACCAGAGCCAGGGGGGGGCAGGGCCGGGCCCTCAGCTATGGCCGCCCTGACTCTGAGCTGGGCTGACGGGGGCACCCCAACGGCCACGCTCAGGCGCAGCCTCCCCACTTCCCATCCCAATGCCTTCTCCATTTCTCCAAAGGGGTGGAGCCAGGAGGTGTGTCCAACCTTCTGACCAGAAACAGGAAGCTGGAGGCGGGGCCCCAGCGCTGGACCCGAGTGTCTTCCTGGCTTTAGAGGGGTGGCCTGTTGCTGATCACGGGCGAGTGTGGAGCCCCCTCCTGACACCTCAAGGGCTTGCAGGCCCAAGGAGGCGGCTGGAGGCCCAGGGCTGCAGGATGGCTCAAGCTGGAGGAGCCCTACCGCCAGGGAGAGAGAGAGAGAGAGAGAGAGAGAGAGAGAGAGAGAGAGAGAGAGGTGCAGTGGGCGGGGCCGCTCCCCACTGATGGCTCCACGGTCTGTCCCTGTCTTCACATCTCCAGCTGCTGCCACAGCCACAGGACTCCGCTCGCCCCGAGCCCGTGGGTGGCACAGGTGGGCTCCTCAGACCCAGGCCTGGGAACCCGGGAGCACCAGCCCACCGGCTCTGCCGTCCCGTCTCGGTTCTGGACACGCCTGCCCCGGGGATCGGCCCCGGGACCCTTCCCACCGGGGGTGTGTGCCGGCCCGGCCGCCGCTACCACTTCTCGATGATGTGGCTCATGTAGTCCTCGGTGGGCACGCGGCCCGGCTCCTCCGCCTCCTCGGGCGGCGCCTCCTGGGCGCGGTGCAGCAGGCGCTCCTCGCGGCTCCGGAGCCGCTGCTCCCGGCGCTCCAGCTGCCGCCGGTACTGGTAGCGCTGCTGGAACAGGTCGCGGGCGTAGTCGTAGAGCTGCACGTCCAGGTCGTTGAGCTCCTCGATGCGCCGCACCGTGGCGGCGTCCACCTCCACGCCGCCGGCCCGCGTGCTGTTGTACTGCAGGAAGGGCCGGATGAACTTGAGGCTGAACGTCCGCTCGAACAGGTACTGCGTCTTGCGCTGGAACTCGGTGAGGCCGAAGAAGGCCATGCCGCGCAGGTTCTTCTTGGCGCTGTCCAGCAGCAGCTGGGCGCGCCGGGCCTCGGGCACGAAGGACAGGTTGTAGCAGCCCACCAGGCTCAGGTCGGCCAGCATGCGCACCTGGCGGTTGTTGGCCAGGTTGTAGGGGCAGTCCATGAACTCCTGCAGCGTGCAGCCCGACCAGTCCGTGCCCTCGTAGCAGGGCGGCAGCTCCTCGGGCGTGGGCGTGCGCCCGTCGCACATGTGCAGGGAGGTCTTCCAGGTGGCCCCGCGCTGCACATGCCGCCACTCGCTCAGGTAGCGGGACACGGGGTCGCGCAGCAGCGTGATGTAGTAGAACTTCCTGCAACGAGAGGGCAGTGAGGTGTGAGCACCCGGCGGGTGGGGCTGATCTGTCCGACTGGGTCTCCCTGCGGGTCCCAGACTTCCCCTCCGATGTGAACCCTTCGGCTGAGCCCTCGGACGGCCACAAATGAGACCCAGCACGCCCTGGCCGCCTGTGGCCACTGGCCACCGTCCCCGGGACGGCCTGGTTTCACCTGCTGGGCGAGAGCCCTGAGCCCTGAGCCCTCACACGTAGAACCGTGGCTCAGAGCCGCTCCCCGCACAGGCTCGGCGCACCGGCCCTGCAGCAGGGCACCAGCTGGGCCTCTCACAGGCCCCCCCACGCCCAGGCCCCCAAGAGGCAGGGGTGCACCAGCAGAGCCCAGCCCCGTCCCGGGGTGAACCACAACCTGTCCTTCGTGCTGCTTCCCGAGAACCGGGCCTGTCCTCAGGGCGTGTCCATCTGAGGGGAGACAGGACCAGGGAGGTTCGGACCACCCGGGACAGCCCGATCAGACCATGTCCCCGGGAAGCATCGTTTGTATAAAACTGCTGCTATTCTGGCCTTGGTAAGCGCGTGCAGGCTTAGATAATAAGGGAAGTAAGACTACTCCCATTGCAGAGAGGCGAGGACAACGCCCCAGACGGAGCTGTCAGTGCTGGCGCCTGGCCCCTTCCCAGCACGGGGGCCGCTTTCCCAGAAGGCCCGGAAGTCTCATTCCAAATTTGGGAGACAAAAGAGCTAGGGCAGTGGCCGGCAAACTCATTAGTCAACAGAGCCAAATATCAACAGAACAATGATTGAAATTTCTTTTGAGAGCTGAAAGCCGACTTCTGCGCATGGGCCACGAAGTTTCAATGGCACTGAACGTGCATGTCCAAATGTGGTGTTTGGTGGAAGAGCCACACTCAAGGGGCCAAAGAGCTGCATGTGGCTCACGAGCCGAAGTTTGCCAACCACTGGTCTAGGAAAAGTATAAAGAGAAAAGGTTTCCTCCGTGTGTGTGTGTGTGTGTGTGTGTGTGTGTGTTGGGGGGGGGGGCAGAATTTGAAAGGCGCATCTTTCTCTGGCCCCGCCCTCAGTGAGATGTAACCCCTTTCTCTAAGCTGCCTTGGTTTTCTCCGTGTCTGTGACACCCGAAGAACAGGGCACCTTGAGCTGGAGCCCAGGGGTTCCCAGGACAGGCCTGGGCGTGGCCGCGCCAGCTCTTCTTGGCAGGGCCTGTGCCAGCCCCTCCGGAGGGAGAGGAGTGTGGCCCGAACCCGAACCCCCAGCTCCGGTGGAACCTGCTCAGTGGCTCTGCCGCCCTTGGGAGAAGAGCGGAGGCCACCTGCACCCCGAGTGCCCCCCTGACTCCCGGGCCCTCCCCTCGCCTCTCCTGGCTCCCGGGACCCCAGGGCCTTGCTCGGGCTGCGTCCGCTTCCCTCGCTCCTAGGTGCTGAGTCCGGCCCCTCCTCTAGGCCTTAACCTCCCCCAGGCAGCCTCGCTCTGCAGACGCGCCTTCCTGTGGGCCTGGCACAGCGGTGGCTGCACCCTGACCTGAGCTCACCCAGGCAGGCAGTGGATGGCAGGCTGCTGTGTGCCGAGCCAGGCCACAGGCCTCCTGGGACGGACCACGAAGGAAGGGTGCGGGGTCCCAGGTGGAAAGGGTCCCAGGGCAGGGCCTCACCTTCGGACCCAGGAGAGGACACTTGCCCTGCGGCGAGGCAGCTGCCTGGTGCCTGTGGCCCCGGCCCTGGGGTGGCGTGTGGCCAGGCTCCCCCCTGCAGACTCCGGGCTGGTGGCCTCTGGCCAGTGTGAAGCCTCAGACGGGGCCAGCCAGGCGTTAATTCACAAGGGCCAGCATCCCAGAGACCAGTATGAGTCCGTGATAAATCCTGACCCCACAACCGCTTCCAAAGACACGCCCAGACACATGTGTGTTCATAAGCACACACGCATGCATGCACGTTCCCAGGAGGTTCTGTGTCTGCTGCCACGTCCAGCCCCGCCTGCCCAGGACCCACAGAACCCCACAAGTGTGGGAGTTCTTCCTGGGCCCACAAAACGAGGACGTGCATGTTGCCTGCCAGACGTGAGTCCCCAGCATGGGCTGCGCCTGGCTCCACAGGTGACCCCGGAGCGCCGGTCCCGGCGCGCAGTGGGACTCCTGTCTGCCGGCAGCCGCAGCCCTGCAGCCCCGGCGCCAGAGAAGCCTGCTACCTGCCTCCCGAGGCCCAGACGCGGCCCCCTCCCCGCTACACGTCTACACGACACACCGTCTGGACCCTGTGCCCGCCGCAGCCACACGTGGGCAGGGACGCCGTGGGTTCCGACGGAATGTCTCAGCAGTAAACACGAACAGCCACGGCCACTCGGGAGAAAGAGTGAGCGTGGACATGGGGAAGCAAAGAAAACAAGGACGTATGCGACCATGAAGCGAAGGCTGAGTCTCAGATCAGAGGCTCAAAGAAAAGGACACATTAAAACCTAAAAAGAAGAAGAGAAAGATCCCAGTGCACTCAAAGAAAGAGAAGTCCCCCTCACCCTTCCTGCTTACTGTCCCATCTAGCACACAGCGGGCCACCTTACCCCGTCCTGGCTGATACCGACTTCACCAGCCTATCCATTTCGGCCACACTGGACTCGTGCGGCCAGTGGTGGCTGTCTCTCTGCCAGGGTCTCCCTCGTATGACTGGCCATGTAAGGCTGGAACCGAGAAATGGGCAGGAGCGTCAGTAGCTCTAGGGATCACCACGGGCCCAGGATTCGAACGGTTTCCACGCCCCCACAAAGGAGCCTGCGCTGACGGCTGCTCAGCACAGGGAGCGCTCGCACGGTGCTGTACTGTGGCCACAGGCGGCCGGGACCGTAAGCGGAGGATCAGGAAGAGCCTGGAGTTCCCGTCCATCGTGACCGTCTAACCAAGGTGCACACTGAGCTGATGCCGAGGACACGGAGCCCCTCGGTCCAATACTGAAAAGACGACGTTTCTCTGCTTTCCTTCAACTCCCTCTGGCAGGTTTATTAAATGTAACAGGGCACAATGATACTGTTTATCAAGCTTCCAAAAGTAAAAAGCAAAGAAAACACTCCTTGGAGGCACATGCACACACACTGAGACCGTTTTTGAAAAGGTGTGATGTGATGAACACCGACGTTCATGGGGGGGGGGGGGGGGACACCAGCGCGGGCGTCACGCTGTATCTCTTCTGCACGCCACACAAGTTCTTTCAGATGCTCCAAGCACTTCTTGATAAAGAAACAGTTTTAAGGATTTTATAAACAAACCCAAGATTCTTCAGGGCAGCATGAGGCCCAGCCAGCCTTCTCACCAAGCCAGGAGTCGGCTCCCCAAAACGCAAGCATTCTCAAATTCTGCCCAGTGCTCACTGCTGCAGTGCCACCTCCTGTGTCCGCAGCTCCCGCCTCGTAGCCGCCTCGCCGCAGGGGCGGGTCCAGCAGGCGGAGGCCCGCGTCCTCTTTGGGACTGAAGGGGGCGGGTTGCTGGGCTGCCCCGAGCAGCGGCCACAGCTCTTCCCGAGCCGGCATCAGTGGTGCCAGGCCCGGGGGAGGGGAAGGGAGGGGAGGCAGGCCTGGGCCCACGGCCCTGCTCTGGGGCACGAATGGTGCCCCGGGGACCCCCAGAGCCGAGGCGGGGACACCTGAGTGGATGGCAGCGTGGCTGGTGACTCACGGGGCACAGGGGAGGGGTGCATCACCCGAGGGAAGAGGCCGGCTCACCGGAGGCAGGAGGCAGCGCGAGGGAAGAGGCGCGGCCAGAGCCAGGCCCACACCGGGCGGCCGCCCGTCCACCGGAGGACACTCGCGAACGGGCCCTGGGCCGCGGGGGCCCCAAACACCTCAGGGCGCCCACAGGCGGCACAGCCACTCGGCCACGGAGGCCCCCTGGACATGTCTGTCTGTCCAGGCGTCTGGTGGGCAAAACCCAGGCTGAGGCTGCCTCAGGCTCCGGGGGCCTTGCTACCGGAGCTCAGGGGGGTCCCCATTCCGGTGCCTCTTCCGCCTGGCACCACGCTGCTTGGCTCCGGCCCACCTCCCGCCTCCGGAGGGCCAGTCCTCTCCACTCCCTCCCCGTCCCCGCTCCACCGCCTGGCCCAAGGCTGAGCTCTGCCGCCCGACTCAGGCCTCAGGCCGCCTCCTCCTGCGCCCTCCTCCTGGGCCCACCTTCCCGCTTCCCCGGGCGGGCGGGGCTCAGCGTGGGGACTTTGGGGTGACAGAACGGACCGAGTCAGGGGTGGCAGCTTGAGGGGTGTCACCACCTTCGGGCGTCCCCACCCGAGCAGGGGAGGCGTCCTGCGAGGCGGGGAGCTGCCCACCAAGGCCCCGCGGTGATCTGGAGCCCAGCCTCCTCCAGCCCGCTGCCCGGCTGCCCGGGAGGAAAGCACGTGCACACGGAGCCCAGGCACAGCGGCCTCCGGGAACTCACCGCCCGGCGGGGGGACGCGGGGGCGGCCGAGGGAGGCAGGGCCCACACTGAGCCGGGAGGGGCGGCGAGGCCGCGAGGAAAAGCCCGGGTGCGACCTGCCTGGCCAGCCAGGAAGAAAGGCACCCCACGCGGGTGGGGAGAAGCCGAGGCCAGAGCGTTCCCGGCGGCACTGTGCCTCAGGCTTAGACACGGCTGTCACGATCCTCAGTTGTGCTTCAGACTCGCCCACGAGAGCATGGGAGCAGCGCCCGCGCGCATTCCCCACGGCGAGGGGCCGGCCCACGCCCAGGAAACGGCACCGGGCCTCCCGTGACCCCAAAGCCGGGGGCTCGGCCTCCAGCCCGGCCAGGAGGGGCCTGGGCCGCTGGGAGGAGGGGTCGGTTGGCGTGTGTGGGCACAGCCACCCGACACAGCTGCCCCACACGCGTGCTCTGGGATGGTGGCAGAGGAGGCCTGGGGGGCAGGGCACTCAGTCGTGGCCGGGACTCAGGGGTGACCTGCGGGAGCCCCATTTGTTCTTTTGGAGAACAGCAGCCCCCTCCGACACCGTGCCTCACCCCACATGGACTTGGTGGCCCAGCCATGGAGTCCTCACCCCCCACCGTCCGGGCCACCAGAGGAGACAGCCCCGGCCTCAGCCTGCCCTTCCCACTGCTCTCGGCCAACTTCAGGTGGTGGGAACCGCTGCCGAGGGCACACACAGGACCGCGCTCCGGGCAGGGCCTGCACCTGGCACCAGGCTCCCCACCTCAGGCGAGGGGAGAGACCAACACCAGCCCCACCTAACAGGTGAGAAACTGAGGCACACAGGTCATATGTACTAGAGGCCCGGTGCACGCCATCCGTGCACTGTGTGCAGGGAGTGTCTCTCAGCCTGGCCTGCACCCTCTTGCAGTCCGGGACTCCTCTCATGGGGAGCGGCCTACGCCAGCAGATGGACGTCCCCGAAGGGTCCTTAGGGCTGCTGCAGAGGCGGGGAGGCCGGCTCAGGGCTCTGGCTGAGCGGCACTCCCCCTGGTGGTCAGCGCGCATCATGGTGACAGGTTGTTCCACCGTTTGGTTGATTTGCATGTTAGCCTTTTATTATAGAGGATATAGTTAATCATTACCTAAGGCCATTTTCCCACTGGTTTTTAGAGGGAGGGGGGGAGAGAGAGGGAAACATCAATGTGAGAAAGAGAAAGACAGTGAAGGACTGCCTCCCGCACATGGCCTACCGGCCAGGGATTGAACCTGCAACCCAGGGACCGGCCCTTGACCAGGAATCGAACCTGTGACCCTTTGGATATTACCACTGAGCACCACTGCCAGGGCAGCAGAGCCCCTATGTACCCAAGTCACTCTGAGGGGAGTGCAGTGGCCTTAGCAGCCTCTGCCTCAGGTCATGATCTACTCGGTTAGGACCCACAGGTGAGCCAGATGGTCCCAGCTGCTGGTGGGACACAGGCTGTGCCAAAAGACTCATGGCCGCACCCTGGGGGCCTGCACTCGCTGCCACCTGCAGGCAGAGGGGACGGGGGTGAGGAAGGTCTGCAGCAGCACAAATACCAGCCCTTCCTACCCTCACCAGGCACCCAGCCCGGCTCTGCCTGTGCGGGCTGGCCAGTCTGCCAACATCACCAAGCAAGGGGCTGCCTTCCTCAGACCTTCTGCAAAACTCCACACACTGACCCGAGTTCCCATGTTGGCACCACGCCCGCCTCTAACCCCAGCATGTGCTGAGGGTGGGGCTGGTGCAGAACAGACCTGGCGGTTCTTCAAGCTTCTCAACTCTGAGTGAGCTGGGTGCACGCCACGCCCACAGCCCGCCTGCACTGGACACAGGGCCATCACCCAACAGACAGCTCCTGCAGCCTTTCCGCCCGGAGCAGCCACTCCCACGAGGGGCATGCCCGTGGGGTGCCTGGCACCTTGCCCTGGTCCCGCAGGCCTGAGGGGCTGCCAGTGTGTCAGCCCCGAGAGAATACACCTGCCCAGGGCTCCCTGTGGTTAACTGGGCCCAAATCCACCCCGGTCTCTGGCGCCTCTGCCTTCCGGGTGAGCTGCAGACTGACGGCCCCTCCCTAAGGGCTCCAGCATCACACCTCTGCGGACCAATCAGGACAGTGCCATGTGGACCAATCAAACTGTGTGAGTATGGATTCCTCATTTGCATGAAAGTGGGCCAATCAGGGACGCCCCTCTATTGGCCAGCCCCAGCAGGTCTCCCCAGCTCTGGGCCTGAGGCTCTCACTGAGCTGTGCGATGGAGTGAGCGGTCCCTTTTCAGCACCTCAGTGCAGGGGCTCCTGTTGGTGTAGCAACTGCGGGCGACAACCTCTGGATGACAGTGCTTCCACCTGGGTGTGTGTGTCTCCCTGGGGGTGTCTGTGGGATGTGTGTGGGGTGTGTGTGTGTGTGTGCTGTGCTCGTGGGTGTGGTCTCAGCTGCAGAGCAGCTCCAGTGGCAGGTCTCCGGCCCCAAGACCCTCCCCGCCGTGGGGAATGGGCCCCAGTCCCACCCTCCGTCGGTGGCCCACCTGTGACTCATCTCTTGGGGGGCTCGCACGCACGGCCTCAGAGCCTCACAATACCCCGCATCGCCAGGCCTGTAAGGCCATCCCAAGGATGCGCCACTGCAGAGCAGGCTCCGCCCCAGCAGCACGGCCCGCCCGCCCTGCAGGCCCGGCCTGTGCAGACCCACCTCCAGGCCTGGGTGTGCTCAGGGTGGAGGTGACGCATGCACGGGGCGCGCACCACTCCCTGGAAGGCCTGCCAGGAGCGCAGGTGACTTACTGTCCTCACCATTAGCCAGGCCTTTCTCCTGGAAGGCAGGAGGAGGGAGCCGGAGCTCCCCAATCCCCACAGCCGCCCACAGAGCCCAGCACCAGTGGCCCCACCTGTGTGTGGGCTGGGAGTAGGGGGGGGCGGGGGGGACACCACAGGAAGACTCCAGCCCCTCCCCCCAATTCTGCAGCAACAAACTCTTCCTTGAAAACACGCTCTCCCATGACCTGGCTGATCCTGAGGGCAGGGCCAGGGGCGGGGTGCCTAAAGGGGGATAGCGGGGCAGGGGAGGGCAGGCCCAAAGTGCCGGTCACTTGTGAGGAGGAAGGCAGCTCACTGCTGGGGCCTCTAGCCTGGCCAGCCTGCAGCCCGAGCCCCGCCCGGGAGGACACGAAGTCCACTCCCGGCCAAGGTCACTGCTCCGGGATGTCTCCGCTTCGTGGTGACAGGGAGACAGATCACAAACTGGACACAGGGAGAGGCCGCGACACGCCCAGCACAGTGGCCTGCTCCCGCTGTCCAGGTGTGCACAGCAGGTGGGTGGGAGGGGCTGGCTGGGAGCCGTGGAGCCCGTGCTCCCCACGGGGTCTGGCGATCCGCACAGGATAGAGGTGGACGTGCTTGTCCCAATCTTGTGTACAAATTTGAAGCCCGTGGCTCTGTCCACCAGAGCGTGGCCCCTGGGTCCTGGAAACCATGGCTGAGCTCAGCCTCAGGTTGGCCTGTTCCTCCTCCAACCACAGGGTTGGAGCCCAAGCAGCTGGAGACAGCACCCTGCCTTAGCCCCACCAGAACCACGCAGACGCCGCTCAGTGAGAAGGCAGAGGGCAGCGTCTATGGTGGCACCAGGTCCGGTCCACGAACAGCACGTCCCATGGAAGGATTCCCGCCGGCAGCCCCTGGGAAATGGCTAGGCCCCGCCCGCCTGACCCCTCACGCGCAGTGGCCACCTGAGAAGGCTTTCAGCCGCCTCAGAGGGCAGTGAGGGAGGTGCCGGGCCCAGGCCAGGATTCCCTCTGCTCCTACTGTTACAGGAAGAAGAACTTAAGGTAAATATTTAAACCTAGTGGCCTGGTGCACGAATTTGTGCACACTGAAATTAATTAGAAGAAGTATTTTAATATTGCTATTCACCTTTACTCTATATTAGAAATGTCAACCAAATTCATGATCAACAATGCCGGATAGCCAAAACTGGTTTGGCTCAGTGGATAGAGTGTCGGCCTGCAGACTGAAAGGTCCCAGGTTCAATTCTGGTCAAGGGCATGTACCTTGGTTGCGGGCACATCCCCAGTAGGCAAGAGGCAGCTGATCGATGATTCTCTCTCATCGATGTTTCTTTCTCTTTCTCTCTGTGAAAAACCATATATATATATATATATACACACACACATACAGGTGGGTCCTATGTCAGTGTCTCTCTCAAGACCGAATGGAGTGAGGGCTCAATGAAACCTGTTAAGTTAAAAGATGTCAAAAGCTCTGACAGAATCAGCCTGGGGCTCCTGTGCTACCTCGACAGCCCCAGCCACGAATGGGCCCCCAGAGTTAGGCTGCTGAGTCAGCTACCTGGCCGCAGGTCAAAGCCGGGGGCTGGGGGAGGCCGGTGATCAGCACCCCAGGCACCCCTGATGGAGCATTTCCTCCGGCAGTGACCTGGAACAGCTCTTGGGAGGGGCTGGGCAGCCGGTCACCGCTGAGCAGGAGGTGGTGGGCGGGAGCACCACCCGTGCCACCACCAGCCGGGCACTCTGAGACTTGCACTACCACCCCACCAGCAGCGCCAGCACTACCACCACCCCGGGCTGGGCATCACCTCAGGCCACCCGTGGCCTGGGCAGCAGAGGGACACAGTGACGTAGGGGTGCGGAATGGGCAAGAGGGACTAGGAGGGCCGGCTCAGCCACGCAGGCCCACCTCCCCAGCCAGGAGCTCCGTGGTCCACAGGGGCCGCTGCCAATTCAAAGATGCTCTGTGGCCCGAAGGTGCAGCTCTCTGCACCGGACAGGGGAGTGGCCGTGAGGGGAACAGCCAGAGGGAAGACGCCTCGGGCCCCGGGGCCTTCCAGGCCGGGGCTCTGCGCCTGCTGTGCGTCCTGTGCCCCTGCTGGCTCCGCTGGCCGGCCCTCCTCGCCCACCGCCCACCGCCCGCCTCCCAGCCACTTGGCTGAAGCCGGACCGCCTTTTCCTTGATAAAAACAGTGTTTTCCTCCGGGAACGCTGCCAGCCCAGCTCCCAGAGGAACAGCCGAGCCTCTCCTCAGAGCGCTGGCTGACGCTGGGCCGCAGGAGCTCCGGCCACGGGGTGAGCGCGGCTGTGCGCAGGAGCGGCCGCCTGCCTCCCAGGACGGAGCGGACGGCTGTGCTGCCAGAGGCGTGAGGGGCCGGCCCGCGTGCGCCGTGGGGCCTGGTCCTCCGGGGCAGGACTGCGCTCGTGGGCGGCCCTGCTCCTCGCCGGGTGCCTGCGGGCAGGACCTCTCCTCACAGGTGACACCGAAGCCTCCAGGTTGCCCGGAGGCCGCCTGCGGCCGCCCCCTCCGCCTGCCTTCACCGCTGGGAGCAGCCCCGAGACCTGAGCAGCTGGCTGAGGGAGGGTGAGCTGCGGGGCACTGGGGCCTCTCCGGGCCCCTGCACCATTGGGCTCTGGGGAAAGCGCGTCATGGAAGCTGCCCCGCGGCCCTCCACAGGCAGGACCGGCCTGCGCCCGGCCCCGGGAGAGGGTCACAAGGACCTGGGGCAGGCTGGGCGCCCCGCTCTGCTGTGTGCCTTGGGCGACAAGTCACTGAGGCTCTGAGCCTGTTTCTCATCTGCCCTGTGGGAGCCCCAACCGGCTTGTCAAGAACAAGGCAGGCCTGGCCTCGTGGCGTGGGAGTATTTCCGACGGTGCCCGGCCGAGTGGGCACTGGGAAACGGCACCTCAGCCTGGCAGCCCTCCCACCAGCAGCTGGTCACCACCGGAGTAAAATCCCTGGACTTGTGGAAGTTCGCACTCTCGTCAGCCATGCGGTCGGCGTGAGTGGGACGGAGCCCATGTTAACTTGGAAGAGGCTCTCTTGTTAATTGCATCGGATTTGGCTCCCTGCTGGTCTTTGGGGATCACGAAATCTGAGCACAACATTTGGGGGCTCATCTGGGATCCCAAGACCCTGAGGGACCCCAAAATTCAGAGAGCCTCATTGGCTGTGGTCTCTGTGTGTCTGTGTCTGACTGACGGAGTCAAGGATACGTGTTGGTGGTGCCCTGAAAGGTCTGGCAGACATGCCATTAAAGAATACGGGCCGACGTGTGCCCCAGAGGGCCGTGTGCCCCGGGTGAGCCGTGTGTCCCAGGGGGCCGTGTGCCCCGGGTAAGCCGTGTGTCCCAGGGGGCCAAGTGCCCCGGGTGAGCCGTGTGTCCCAGGGGAAGCAGTGGGATCCGGGGGGAGAGGTGGTGTGAACCAGAGGAGGAGCAGACTCTATTCCTGTGATCCTGAGATAGTCACCATAAAACAAGCAGATTGTCAAATGACAGTGGGGAGGGGAAGGAGACCTGGGGGGAGATAAGAGAACAACCGAAGGACTGGTATGCATGAATATAAGTACAACCAACAAACACAGAACTCTGGGGAGGGAGGGCATGAATGGGAGGTGGGGCAATGGTAAGCTATGTACACATATAATACCTTAATAAATTAAAAAAGGGGGGAAAAAGGGGGAAAAAAACCTGAGGAACTAAATAAAAAAAATAAAATAAAATAAATAAAGACTAGGGGCCAGAGAGACCTCCCTGAGTCTGGAGGCCAGCGTGAGCTGAAGTTCAAATGCGGGAGAGGCAGGAGCCTTTCCCAGGTATGTTGGACGGGCGGCTGCGGCTCGTGGCCATGGAGTGGGTTTTGGAGTAGGCGGCGTGAGGCGGCACCGTGTCGGATGGGGCCATGTCTATGTGCTGCCGAGTGCGGCCAACGGAGGAGCCACGGCCGGGGTGCGGGACCCGTGGCGGCGTGGGCCGGCTCCAGTGCTGGTGGGCGGCGCAGCGTGGGGGCTTGGTCTGCTGGTGGGAGCGTGGCTGGGGTGGCAGCCGCTGCAGCCTCGGTCGTGGGGCGGGGCCCGCAGGCCCTCCTGTGAATCGCCCAGGCTGCGGTGGGCATCGCGACGGAGGACGCAGGCCTAGCAACGACTTTGCTGGCGGCCTGGAGAAGGGGAGGCGGAGCTGGGAAGCCGGCGCTCCCTCCCCACGCACACGCCCCACCTCCCGCTCGAGCAGCACAGCTGCAACCTCACTCGAGGGGCGGGGCCAGCCTGGTGGTTCGGGGAGGCAGGGGGGTGGCAGCATCGGGTCCAGGAGAAGAGGCCTCGTGGGCGAATTTCTGTGCGCTTGTAAAGGCAGGCCAACGCGCCATGAAGCTGCTGCGGTGCGTGGCAGCACTGAACGGAGCTGGGTCTAGCGGTCTTGTGCTCTTGTAAAGGTGGAAAGGCCAGCTCAAAACGAGTGCGCATAGTTTTGGGTTGGGCTTGTTCTTTTCTGTGTACAGAATGAGCTTAAGAGATGGTGGAGATAAACTGGGAAATAAATTAAAGCTGGTTTCCCAAGACAAAAAGTCCTTTTGAAATTCCCCGCCCTGAGGCAGGTAACTAGATGGGAGTCTTAGCTAAAGAATGTGTTCATTTGCATTTAAAGGGCTAAAGGTGGCTCCTTTGAAATCAGCTTTCTGCCTGTGGCCATTTATTTAAGGACAAGTTTACATGTGAATATAATAAAGAACTGCTAAATATTTGACTTGCAAGCTCTGAAAGTTTAAATTGAATTGAGAGAAGTTATTTTTCTCTTAATGTAGAAAAAGTGATGTCCTTTCATGACTTGGTTTTTCTCACATGCCATTGTTGTTATCATTTGTAATCACATTATAAGCTTGAATTTGGGCTTGTACCTGCATTCTGTATGATTTAACCCCTGCGACTGTTGGGGGGGCGGGGCTTAGAGATGCAGATAGGTCTGTGTCTGTAGGGAAAGTGTGGCATTTTAAATTTCAAGTGGCTGGAGGCCTGGGGACAGGGTACTGGACCTGCTCCCCCCTCCCTTGCCGTTTCTATAAGATTTGAGGCATGGTTATGTATTTTTGACATGAAAGGATTTAATCCCTTCCGCTCTGTGGAAAGCCTCACTGGGAAGGTATGTGAGCATTCTATATTGGCCCTTCTTGCCTTATTTGCAGAGGGACCCTCTCCTCACAATCCAATTGCCCACAGCTGATGCTTGAGTTTTCAATTCATGCTGAGGTGAAAGCCTCGTGGTGGCTGGTAAGACCCAGCTACAAACAAGAGACTTGGCCCAGCTCATACTGAGACCCAGGCAACAGAGAAGTGGCTGGTGGTGACTGCCCTAAATCTAGGAGTGCTCAGGGCTCTCTCAAGGATGCATGTAATCCTTTCCATTAAAAAGTTGTAAAGAGAATGTCCTGACAGGTTAATTAGGAGAGGCAAGCCTGTTAATTCCTGGTGGACACTGGGGCAGCCTATTTAGTCCTGACGGAGCCGATGGGACCCGTACATCAGTCCAGGGAGCCACTGGACATCAAAGAAGGACTGTGGACCTCGGAAGGAACACGTGCTGGGGGAATGCAGCTGCTGAAGTTCGAGACTCAGCGCCTGCCATAGCCTCACCAGACATGGTGAAGCCTTAGGTGAGTGATGTAAGGAGCATTGCCAAAGAATTCTCATTCAGACTCTAGGTACCAGGAAGAGACCTATTGCCTAAGAGACTGGACCCTGAGGCAGCAGGGTGGCCAGCGTGCCTCCGGGCAGTGGCCACAGCATTGCTGGTGAAGGAGGCAGATAAGCAGACTCTGGCCAGGAGCTACACTGGCCGTCAGCCCTGCCGACCTGCTTCCGGATGATGGTCCAGAGGAGCCCATTCGTGGCTGCATGGAAGTGAGGCAGCGCTGCCATCATCAGAGGCAGCGGTAGTCACCCTGGACCACACCATTTGGGCACCGTTCCTGAACTTTTGGCCTCAATCCAGGCCCTTTGATGGAGACACTGTGCCATCCACAGAGAAAGAGAGTTACCGACTGCAGCCGGAAGGAACTGGCTGAACAGAAGTGAGCCACCGAAGGACCAGATGATGGGTGGACCCTCCAGATGACAAACTATTGGTCCTAGAGGCTCTAGGTCAGAGTTGCCCAGTGACACCAGGTTGCCCACTTAAGTGCCACCAAGACTTCTGAGCTTCTGAGAGGCAAAGTTGCTAGAAGTACTGTCTGTGCACAGGTGAATGTTAAGCAAGGTAAGGGGAGGGGGTCCCCCTAGGAATTCGGGTCCCAGGAAACTTCCCCAGGAGAGCATTTAAGGTGGATCTCACAGAGATTAAGCCACCAGCATTAAGGTCTAGTTTTGGCAGATAATCGGTGAAAATTGGACCAACCCCCTGTCCTTCGCCCTCGTATGGGCCAGGTGTACCCCTATTGGGATAGTTTCCCCCTTTTTGAGATCATGTAACCATCCTCTTGCTCAAGTCCTTACAGGCTCAGCAGTTTGCTTGTTCCAGATGCACTGCCAGTGCCCACCTCAGACCCTGTAGCCCGGGAACTCAGTGTGGGTAAAGAAATTCACTGCCCAAGGACTCAAAGGGATCCTGAGCACGCCCACGGCTGTTGAAGTAGACGGCACCCAGACCTGGCTACATGACTCCCAGTTCCTGCATGGCCTGGACCCTGGCAACTAGACATGAATCCCCAGCCTGGGTTCCACACAGGCCAGAAGGAGACTTGATGCCTGAGGAGGGGAACTGGACTTCAGTGAGGACAGTACTGATGGGAACTGTGGTACTAAAGGTCTTGATAACTGTATTTGTTGTTTATGCTGAAAGGAAGTAGGATGAGTCAATGATTTGACTCCATGCACATAAGACAAGGGGGGAATGAGAGGGGAGGGCAGGGCGGAGCTGTCCTCCATTTTGTGTAACTGGACCTTGGCCCTCACCCAACCAATCAGGGTCAGCCAAAGCAGTGACATCACCACAGGAGTAAAATCCCTGGACTTGTGGAAGTTCACGCTCTCGTCCACCATGTGGTCGGCGTGAATGGGACGGAGCCCATGCTAACATGGAAGAGGCTCTCTTGTTAGTTGCATCGGATTTGGCTCCCTGCTGGTCTTTGGGAATCACAAAATCTGGACACAACACCAGCAGCCCTGGTGAGGCGGGGCCCAGACCCCGGGTGCTTGGCTGAGTGAACACCCACCCCCACCTAGTGGGAGGTGGGAAGGGGCTCGAAACAGTGACCCTGGAGGCAGCCGTAGGACCAGGCCACACCCCCTCACGGGAAGGCTGCCGTCACGGAAACTGGCCCCAGGCCCCAGCGAGGTTGGCAGGGTGAGTGGGTGCTACAGCTGGCGGCGTACTCGTGGCTGCCCCGGGGTCAGTTAAGTGTCCCCGCAGCCCGGAGGTCTGGAGCCAGCCCTCTCCCTGGCCTGTGGATATGTGCACCCCCACTCTTCCCGAAAGCGGGTCTGGGACAGTGTCACACCAGAAGAGGGCACTGCCAGGCCGCAAGCCCCACAGCCAGACGGGCCTGCGTTCAGGGGCTGCCAGTTCCAGGTGTCAGCAGGGCCGAGTCATCTGGAACGGCTGAGGGCATGTCCCAAACCTGAAAAGGATGCATAAAGGCCTGCTTGCTGCCACACAGCTGAGGGCATCGTAATCTACATTTACTGCCTCCTGCTGGCCAAACACCTGAACAGCCGAAGGCAACTCTTCCAATCTGACCGTAAATGGTGTTTGCAGACCTGCCCTTTGGGGTGTACATCCACCTTGCCGGAGGGGCGTGCAGCGAGAGGCTGTTGCATGAAGTCTGAAGTCACGTGAGGAGAAATGCTCAGAAAACGTCCAGAGAGCCCAGCCCCTGGCGGCTTTGTGTGCTCTCAGGTGAGTCACGTCCCGGCTGGATGACACAGCCACCACGCCCCGGCCACGGAGAGGCATCGCCCTGCTGCCCAAAGCCCTTGCTCAGCACCACAGGCTAAGCTGCCACCAGCGAGCTTCCTGGGCACAGCCAGAGCCGAGGGTGTGGCCGATCAGGGTCCAGCGAGGCTGCAGATGGTCCCGTAAGCGAACCTCCGGAGACTTCCCAGGTCTGCCCGGGGCAGGAGCCCATGTGCTGGGCCTGGCCACTGTTCTCCCCGCCACCAGCCTCCCAGCTGCAGCCGAACGCTGCCAGGCACACAGGCTTGGGGCAGACATGTCCGTGGCCGGTGTGGGCTCTCCGGGCCAGGGACTCCGCACTTTCCCCGACTTTCTGGCCCCGCCTGGCTCTCTTGGGGCCAACATCACACGCCTGACTGTGGGGCCGGCCAACGAGGGAACCTCTCCACACCGCAGACCTGGTTCCCGGGCGGCACCAACGCCAACAATTTGGTTCTTAGCCAAGTGCTCACAGAAAAATGTCTCCACTTTCTAAGAGAGCTGCCGTTCTCCACCGGACAGCCCTCCACGTGGACACGTCCGCACGACAAAAAGCCTCTCCCGGCCCCACCCTCGGAGAAGTCGACTTCACTCCTAACCCGGAGTTCTGGTCATCTCGGGAAACCATGAATATTTTTGTGTTGTTGTGGCTATGTTTTGCTTTTGTTGCTGGTGCAATGGGCAATTAGCACAATTTTGAAAGTGACCCCCTTAAGGCTAGTAGGGGGTGGTTCCACAAATTTATAGATTAAACAGCACATTAGACATGTACAGTATACAGAAAGGGTAAAACGGAATCCTTTGGGGGTCTGGGATGGATTAATTCAATTTACACTGTTCCTAATGGGGAAAAAGATTCTGGTTTCGAACACATCTCTCCCTGAACAGCCTTCAGAGATGAATTAAGTTTGAGCAGCAAGGTTCCTCTGCAGCTCCGAGTGTGAGGGAACCAGAGCCAGCCTCCATGGACTCTCAGTCCACAGGGCGCTGCCGGGACAGGCTCCCCTTCCACCCGAGGCCTGCTGAGAGTCATTTATACGGAGCACCAGACACCCCGACCACCCCACTCCGGAGTTCCACTCCCAGGAACTACAGAAGGAAATGGAGCTACTCACAACGTGCACCCCGGCTCGCTGCAGCCCCCTCCCTCTAGACAACAAACGCCCTCACCACCGCAACCTCTCCCGAATGCAGGCGCCACACCGCTGACCTCCCACAAGAAAGAAACGGTGCTGGCCTCGCTGGTCCGTGCGGCCTCGCTGGCCCCGGCCAGGGCGGGAGCTGGCCAAAGGAAAGGCTGGCCTAGGAGCAGACAGGCCAGAGCAGCCCGTCCGCCAGGGGCGGAGAGCCTCTGAACAGAGGCAGGTCCTCAGCCCCTGGGACCACACGAGGCCGAGCACGGGAAGATTTGACAAGCCAGCGCCCATTCAAAAGGACCGGCCATAACACCGTTCAAAGTTCGCTTCAAAAGAAAGTTCTGCATCTGCTGAAAAAGATGTTTTTTCCTTTTCTTAAAAAATGAAAGTGTGCCTAGCTGGGTGTGACTCAGCGGTTGAGCATCGACCCAGGAACCAAGAGGTCACTGGTTCGATTCCCGGTCAGGGCACATGCCCAGGTTGCAGGCTCGATTCCCAGTGCGGGGCGTGCAGGAGGCAGCTGATCCATGATTCTCTTATCATTGATGTCCCTATTTCTCCTCTCCCTCTCCCTTCCTCTCTGAAATCAATAAAGAAATATATTTTAAAAAGTGAAAATGTAACAACATTTTGACCTCAGCTTCTTGCTGTCTCAGCCCAAGTGCTCTCTAGGTGCTCAGGCCACCGAACGCCCGAAGGCACCCACCCCGTGCGTGCGTCAGGGAGACCCCCCCTTGCAGGCCAGTGTGGCGTGGTCCCCACAGCACAGGCCAGTGGCGGGGAGGCGAGGCGGGAGCTGCCGTGTTCCTCTGGGGCCGGGGCTGCACGCGAGGCCAATTTCCTGAACCCGGCGTGTCTGGGCGAAGCCGCTGAGCACGGTCCCGAGAGGCCGTGGGTCCTGGGGGAGAGTGTTCTTGCCGGTGCCAACGTCCTGTGGACATGACGGCATGCAGAGCACCACGGAGCGCTGGCATGAGAGGAGCAGAGCTGGGCTGCGGAGAGTGCAGCCTGCCGAGCAGTGGGGAGAGGAGGGCAAGCCGGGCAGAGGGCAGCACAAGCCTACTTCTGAACCAGAGGCCTCAGGGCGGAGCAGGCAGGGCGTGGGGCCGGAGATGAGCACAGAGCCGAGGGCACACGCTACTGACGTAGGAGCTTCCGGGCGCCATGCCTCTGGGCACAGTCTCCACAGGAAGCACCCGGGGCGCTCCGGGGTGGCACACAGAGGGTGGCCAAGCCAGGGTCACTATGGTGGCCCAGAAGCCACATTCAGGCCCCAAATGCCTTTGTTGATTCCCAACGAAGCCTAAGTGACTCCAGGGCCACCCAGGCCAGACCTGGCACTGCCATCAGGCCGACGGAAGGAGGAAGGAGGGTGGAGGGTTCTGGCCCTTAGAGCACCACCGATCCTGCAAGGTGACACAGAGGTGTGGGGTGCGGAGACACTCACCAACGTAGCTCCTGGCAATAGTCAGGACACCTCTCCAAGGCCAGTCTTGCCCCTACAAGCCCTCCCGGGCGGATGCCAGCAAGTGCGGCAGCCCCTCCCCCACCTCCCTTCTCCTCTATGAACACAGGACAAACAGGAATCCGCACGGCCTCACACACCTCTTCCAGGGCAGGGAGCTCCCGGAGGCCCTGCCATCTCCACGTGGCCCCTCAGCCTGACAGATGAGCGGCAACTAGGAGCACCCTCACTTCCAGCGTAAGGCCCCCGCCCCTGGGCCTCAGGAGCTGGGAGAGGCTTGGGGAGAGATTCTAGAAGTGCCCCTTGTGACAGAAAGGCATCTGCCCAGGTCCGGCAGTGCCCGGCCTGACAAGGAAAAGGGTCCTCACCGGGCCAGACCCCCAGGGCTGTGCCAGGACAGCTCCGACCCCACCCGGGGGTGCACACCATGGGAAGGTGGGACCTGGCCCTCCTGGAAGGAGTGAGGGTGACACCCGAGACTCGTGAAACCAGCACCACCAACGCCGGGCACTCCCGGAGGACGGGCACTCCCTCCTGAGGTGCCGGAGCCCACTACAGGGGCGCGGGCAGCCTCCGCGGCGGCTTCAGGGCGGGCGCACGTGGCTCAGGCCGAGGCTGCGTGGCCTCAGGAAGCTCATTAAAAGCAGCCTATCTCGTTCCTGGACGGAAATGAAAGGGGGAGGGAGAGCCACGGCAAAGCTGCCACCTGCGTGGTGGCACAGGCGGCTCCGTGTGGACCACAGAGCAGGGTCAGCACCTGGCTGACCGGGCGGGCGTTTATTTTCCATTCTTGTTGCACATCCCCTGGCGCGCACAGGGGAGGGGTGGGCAGCAATCAGCTCCGCCCGGCCCTCCCCCTTCTGTGTGTGAGGAGCCTGATCTGCTGCTCTTCAGGACAAACTCCGAGCAGAGGCCAGGAACCTTCGCCCCGTGGCCGGGAAAACCAGCCTCAGGAGGCGGGGCTCCAGCAAGAACAACCTGGCTGCAAACCTGGGCCAAGGCCATCGGCCCGCGGGGCCTGCCAGCCAGCTCTGCACACGCTCCCCGGGCTCTCGGGTAACTCCCTTTGGCAGACCAGCCCCCTCCTGCCCACAGGGACCTGCCTGCCTAGGGCCTAGGCCGGCCGTGGGCAAACTACAGCCCGCGGGCCAGATCCAGCCCCTTGGACTATGCCGCCCGCTGTTCTGTCCGGCCCGCGGAGCCGAAAGAGCGGAGGGCTCTCTTGCTCTCCCCTCCGCTCCTTCACCAGCAGCCCAAGAGGAGAGTGCCAGCATGGTCAGGCTGCTTTTGTTCCGGCCCTCCGGTCCAGTTTAAGAACCCATGGTGGCCCTCGAGTCAGAAAGTTTGCCCACCCCTGGCCTAGGCCTGCCTGGGTTGGGCAGTGCCCAGTTCCAGGGGCCTACAGCCCCCAGGCCGAGCTCAGGCTAGCACAGGGAGGATCAACCATGGGTGTGTGTGTGTGTGTGTGTGTGTGTGTGTGTGAGAGAGAGAGAGAGAGAGAGAGAGAGAGAGAAAGGGGGGTGGGGGCAGGGGGTGGAAGAGGCTGGGGAAAGGGTTGGGGGAAGGCCGGGGGTATTAGGCCAGGAAAGTGCATCTGTGCAGAGCTGACCAAGTGTGAGCAGAAAGCAAAGCTCAAGGGCCTGGATAGGCTGGTGCAGAAGGAGACCAGGAATGTTCTCTCAGGCTGAGAGCTGCTTTTTTGTGGGGGAGGGAGCAACACAGCCAAGGGAAAGGGGGAAGATACCCCCCCAACTCCCTCTAGCTTTAGGGCCCAATTCCCAACAGCCTGGGAAAGACCCGGGAAAGGACTGCAGGTTGAGCAGGGGGAGCAGTGCACGGACACTGCTCAGCTCCACTGGACACTGCTCAGCTCCACTGGACGAACGCCCGCCTTCCCCCCCAGATCCCCGAGACCCGAGCCCTCCTGAGTGCCGACAAGCAAGACTCCACCAGCCAGATCCCACCCAGCCGACCGGCAGTCTAAGGCAAAAGGAAGACAAACCACAGCCGGCAAAGCCTCCAGCAGCCCCCACCCCCCCCCAGGAGGCCCACCGAGCACCCACACCCACAGGACAAGGTTCCCAGCCTGAACACCCCCCCCAGCACCGTCCTGGTGCGTCCCAGGAGAGGTGCCCCCAACCTCCACAGAACAGGGGGTCCCCGGGAAAGGTGCCTGGCTGCACCTGCCCCTCCCGGCTCAGCTCCCCCCAACCTGGCTTTTGTTCCTCTCTCAAGGCAAGCTCATACTTGGTCCGGGCCCAACTCTGCCTGCCTGCCGTCTGCGAGCCAGGCCGCACTGGGCCTTTGTTCTCGGGGCGCACACGCAGGCAGCCTTCCCAGCCCCCCGAGGCAGTCTGGGGGCCCACAGGGGGAGGGGCTCGGTCTCCGGGTGTCGCGTTCGCTCGGGGCGGGAGTGCCTTGGGAGAGGGCGCAGGAAAGCCTCGCACCGGGTGGGAACACACGCCCAGCATCTCCTGCCCTGCCCCGCGGCCGAGGCCGAGGCCGGCGTGGGCTTCCACGGGGGGCGGCCCGGTCCACAGCGGCCGCAGGAGCGGCGGGAGCCCGGGCACGCACGCCGTGGGCGAGGGGAAGGGCGCGTCGGGGCGGAGCGGGGCGCGGGGCGCGGGGAGCGGGGCGCGGGGCGCGGGGAGCGGGGCGCGGCCGGGCGCGGGGGGCTCACCTGGGCGCGCGCAGCGCGGCGGGGTCGCGGCGGTCCAGCACGCCGGGCACACAGCTGGTGAGCTCGGTCCAGTCGGCGTGCAGCCCGCAGCTCCAGCCGGTGGAGAAGCGGGAGAAGAGCCAGGTCTCGCGGCGGTTGGGGCGGTAGCAGGTGCACTTCTTCTGGCCGGGCCGGCAGTCGCAGGGCACCTCGAGGCGCACGTTCTGCACGAGGTGGCGGCCGAAGGTGGTGCCGCCCGTCTTCTGGATGTGCAGGAAGACGATCACGTCGTCGCCCTTCATGTCGAAGCGCAGCGAGCGCTCCAGCTCGCGCCGCGGGAAGAAGTACTTGCGCTCGTAGTGCGGGTCGGGCGTGGGGAAGAGGTCCAGGTCGTCGGGCGGCGCGCGGCCCGGGCCGCCGCGGCCCAGCCCGGGGCCGGCGTACTGGTAGAGGATGAGCATGAAGCACGCCGAGCCCGCCACCACCAGCACGAACCGGCTGGCGCGCTCAACCATGGTCCCGCCGCGCCGCCGCCGCATGTGTCACCATCGCCGGCGGCCCGGCGGCCTGCGGGCGGGCGGGCGGGCGGGCGGCGCTGCTCCCTCCGCCGCCGCCGCCGCCGCGCGGCGGCCCCGCCCGGCTACTCGGCGCCCGGGCCGCGCGCTGAGGCTCGGGCCTCGGCCCCGCGCGGCGCCATGACTGCCCTCCGCCGGCCCGTCGGGCCCCGGCCGCCCCGGCCTCCCTCCCGACCTCCCCGGCCTCCCCGGCCTCCCCGGCTCCCGCCGCCTCCGCCCGCCCGCGGCCCTCACCGCCCCGGCGCCGATCGAGCAGACTGCGCAGCCCCGCGCGCCGCCGCGTCCTCAGGCGCCCGCCCCGCCCCGCCCTCCGCCGCGCCGAGCCTCTTGCCGTCGCCGCCCGCGCCGATCCTCGGCCCCGCCTCCGAGCTGGCGGGCTGGGCGGGCCGGGCGCCGGCCTTCTCCGGCCTCGGGCCTCCCCGCGGGGGAGGCGCCCGCCGGGACGGCCCCGCGGCGGGCGGAGGGAGCGCCGGGAGGGCGCGGCGCGGAGCGGGCTCTCCGGGCGGGAGGGCCTGCGGCTCCAGCGGGCCAGCGGCGCCGGCCGGTGTTGCGACTCCAGCCAGAGCGCCCCCGGGAGGGCCCGGCCGCCAGGCCTGGGTTCAGATGCCCGCCCCGTCCCCTGCGGGGTCCTTGGCTTCCTTCTGTGGGGGTCCCCGAAAGTATGGGGGAGGGTTTGTGAGGGTTTGTTGTGTCGATTATACCTCAGTGACATTGTTAAAATATACTAAATCACACCACAAACTCCTGGCAGCAAACCCGGAGAACTGGAACAATCGCCCTGACACCCCAAAACCCATTAAGCCTGAGATTTGATTGGACAGCCGCTGGGGACCGAGGGCGCAGGGTCCTGGACACAACGAGGACGCCAGGGCCGGGGGCCACCGCCTGCGGCCGCCGGGCCTCTGGACTGAGGCAGAGGCTGAGGCCAGGCAGCTGGGCAGCCGGCGTCTGGACCTGGATGACAGTTCCCACCAGATGGGCCATCCGGACGGAGGCCGCTCTTCACCGGAACTGCCGCCCATGTGTCCTTCCTAACCCATCAGCAGGCCTTCGGGGGGCTACGGCGGCCGTTTGAGGAGAGGAGCACAAACTCCAGTGGGTGAGGACCCGGCGAAGGCCACATGGCTGCCGGGGGCTCCCTCTGGCCCGGAGCGCAGGGTGGCAGACCCCAGCACACTTCCCGTGGCTGCTGGGGGCTCCCTCTGGCCCGGAGCGCAGGGTGGCAGACCCCAGCACACTTCCCTCCCGTGGGCGCCGCTGCCCGCCCGGAGCCTGGCCCAGCATGGAGCCCAGGGCGCGGGCCAGGGCACAAGCCCCTCTGTGAGTGACAGCGAGGTTCTCACCTGGGGTGGCCTGGCTCCAGAGCCGCCCTCCCTCTCCCCAGGCAGGGCCGAGGCGGGGTGGAGGCTGTGGGAGGCTCCAGAGGGCCAGCCCTCGGCTCCTGACAACCTTCTGCTGCCGAAGGACGCGGGCAGCGTGCTCGTGAGAACACTGGGTGTTCTCAGTGCCTGTGGCCCCACCTTGTGACAGTCTCCCTGTCCCAAGGGGGTCCCACCTTGTGACAATCTCACTGTCTCAAGGGGGTCCCACCTTGTGACAGTCTCACTGTCCCAAGGGGGTCCCACCTTGTGACAGTCTCACTGTCCCAAGGGGAACTTGGAAGAACGGCCACACGGGGTCCCAGTGGGTGGCTGCCCCCGCCAGGAGCCCAGCAGCCTGACCACACGGAGACAGCTGGAACGGCTCTTTCTGGAGGCCCGTTAGGAGGAGCACGCCTTCATGGGCTGTGGAATTTCACCCGTTTCCCCTGGAGCAGGCTGCCCCGCACTGGGCCCCGGCTGCAGGCCACGTCTCCACCTCAGAGTCCCATCAGGAATCACAACCCGGAACCCAAGCTGCTTCAACCCTGGCGACAGCCCTGGGGTGGGAGGGAGCCCTCTGATGGAGCCTCAGCGTCACCCTGAAAAGTGCAGGACCACATTCCGGCGGACCGGGTCTGGGACCGGGTTTGGGGCGCAGACGAGCTCCCCGGGCCGGGTGCTGGGAGTTCAGGAAAAAGCGGTGGCAGCCCTGCTCTGTGCCTGCCTGCCGGCCCCTAACCACACCCGGGTAAGTTCTGTGTGCAGTGCCAGAGGACAGGAGACAGGGTAGGTGTCCATTAACGCCGGAGCAAAAGGAAGAGACGCGCTAGAGCCGGGAAGGGGAGAGCACAGAACCTAGTCCCTGTCCTTGGGCTCCAGGAAGCGGAGCCGCCATAGGATTTGGCTGCAGGAGCGGAAGGCGGTCTGCTCAACCCGACCAGCCCGGAGCCCTCTCCCTCCCGCCGCCTCCCCCAGGCCCGGACCCTCCCCCAGGCCCGGACCCTCCCCCAGGCCCGGACCCTCCCCCCCGCCTCCCCGTGTCCCGGACCCCCCCCCCGCCTCCCCCAGGCCCGGACCCCCCCCGCCTCCCCCAGGCCCGGACCCCCCCCGCCTCCCCCAGGCCCGGACCCCCCCCCCGCCTCCCCCAGGCCCGGACCCTCCCCGCCGCCTCGGCGAGTCCAGGTCCGAGAACCCGGAGATCAACAGCCGCCGCCGCCCGCGCAGGCCCGCGGCTGCGCTCCTCGCCTGTGGCCGGCCCGGGGCCGGGGCCGGGGTGTGCGCCCCCCCAGCTCTGCTCCGGGTGTGTGTGTCCCCCCCCAGCTCTGCTCCGGGTGTGTGTCCCCCCCCCCAGCTCTGCTCCGAGTGTGTGTCCCCCCCAGCTCTGCTCCGGGTGTGTGTCCCCCCCAGCTCTGCTCCGGGTGTGTGTGTCCCCCCCCAGCTCTGCTCCGGGTGTGCGTGTATGGTGTAAGTTGGTGATCTAGTTTCATTCTTTTGCATGTATCTGTCCAATTTTCCCAACACCATTTATTGAAGAGACTGTCTTGAATCCATTGTATATTCGTGCCTCCTTTGTCAAATATTAATTGAGCGTAGTGATTTGGGTTGATATCTGGATTCTCTATTCTATTCCATTGATTTATATGTCTGTTTTTGTGCCAGAACCAGGCTGTTTTGAGAAGAGTGGCTTTGTAATAAAGCTTGAAATCTGGTATTGAGATCCCTCCTACTTTATTCTTCTTTCTCAGGATTGCTGTGGCTATTCGGGGTCTTTTATTGTTCCAAATGAATTTTTGGAGAGTTCTTTCTAAGTCAGTAAAATATGCCTTTGGCATTTTATTTTATTTTTTAAAATATATATTTTATTGATATTTTACAGAGAGGAAGGGAGAGAGATAGAGAGCTAGAAACGTCGATGAGAGAGAAACATCGATCAGTCGCCTCTTGCATACCCCCTACTGGGGATGTGCCCACAACCAAGGTACATGCCCTTGACCGGAATCGAACCCGGGACCCTTCAGTCCCCAGGCCAACGCTCTATCCATTGAGCCAAACCGGTTTCGGTTAGAATGTAGTCTTTAGTCTTTAAATCTTTTTAGAACAGAGAAAATTCCTATGATTTGAGCCTTTAAAAAGGACTAACTACACCTGTAACGGCGCAGTCGTTTGGAGCCTGCCTGCCTGCGTGTGTGCTCTTGCGGCTGCCGTGGCCAGTTTAATAAATCTTTGCATGCTTTTTAAATTTTTTTATTTTTTAAAAAATATATTATATTGATTTTTTACAGATAGGAAGGGAGAGGGATAGAGAGCCAGAAACATCGATGAGAGAGAAACATCGACCAGCTGCCTCCTACACATCCCCTACTGGGGATGTGTCTGCAGCCACTGTACATGCCCTTGACCGGAATCAAACCTGGGACCTTTCAGTCCGCAGACCGACGCTCTATCCACTGAGCCAAACCGGTTTCGGCATTGCCTGCTTTTTAAAATTAATTATCAGCCTCCAGTGGTCCTATTTTGAACTCAGGATTTGACCCCACCCCACAGTAACACCTCTCTGGTGAGAGCTGCCTAAAACAGAACCAAGAGGGACCATGTCCACAGGGACCCCCTTGAGAATGCCTCACCTGGCAGGTCTGAGCTGGGGGAAACATTTGACGTCAGGTTTTGAACATCTGGTAAATGCTCAGATTTGCTGATACCTATTTGCTGATGTCCCCAGGATTTCATCCAGGGCAGAGAGGAAGGAGCCCATGAAAAGGAGGAGCCCTGAGAGAGAATGCCATAGTTCTCAGCACGCACTCTCCTGACAATTCCCCCTGCTCACAAAGACAGTTGTAAGAAAACATTTAACAGAAAGAGCGGACCCAGCCACAGTGTCATAGAAGGCCGGCCCTGGGGTGCGGGTCAAGCTGAGGGAGTTGGGGTGATGGGGGCAAAGCAGGCCTGGGAGGCAGTGCCGACTTTAGGGGAGTGTAGGCAGGCTTAGGGGATTTTTAGAATTGGGGTCCATGGGAAAACACAGGGCTACAGACTGGGAGAAGGTACACCTCCATAGCAAGGGAGCAGCAACAGTTGTATTTCCATAAGACAAGGGAACTGGGAGTAGCTAACAAGGTCTATATTTACAAAATAAAGAAGAAGGAAGGAAGCCCAGAAAGAAAAGAACCATGAGAGAGGAGGGCCTCCGGAGTGACCGTGGTAACAGATTCAGAGGATGGTGACCAATCAGAGGGATATCCGGGCACAGGAACTTCTGCCTTTATAAACCAAGGAGACCGGAAGCCAGGGAACACTTTCCCTCTCACCACGTGGGAGTCTGTACTTGTTCTTCAATAAATCTCCACCTTTGCTAGATCACCTTTTGTCTGTGGATTCATTCTTCCACTCCAGCCGACAAAGAATCCGGGTTCCAGCGCAAAAATTCCGTTTCAAATGGAAGCAGGCTGGCCCTCATATTAGGGGGGACTTATAACAGAACACCTATTTTAAATCTTAGGACACCCACCTATACTTATGTGAATGGGGGGTTAAGTCTCTTATATGTGAATAGGGGGTTAAGTTTTTCTTTTTCTTTTTTTTCTTTTTTAAATATTTTTATTGATATTTTACAGAGAGGAAGGGAGAGAGATAGAGAGCTAGAAATGTCAATGAGAGAGAAACATCGACCAGCTGCCTCTTGCACACCCCCTACCGGGGATGTGCCCGCAACCAACGTACATGCCCTTGACCGGAATCGAACCTGGGACCTTTCAGTCCGCAGACCGATGCTCTACCACTGAGCCAAACCAGTTTCGGCGGGTTAAGTTTTTCTTAAAGCTTCCTTTTGAAGGCCTGTACAAAGCGATTGGGGAGGTGACTCAGCTGTGAATCCAGCAAACAGAACCGATAAGCGTGGTCAGGCCAATCCATGAGGAGTCAAACATCATCTATCACCATCATCTCTTTGAAGGACAATAGCAGGCCTGCACATAGCTGCATTCGTCACCCCAACCTCTTCCCCTTTATAATCCGGTCCCCTGAATCTTGCTGGGAGGCAGGATTTGATGCTTGTAAGCACCCTGTCTTCTACGTTGGCTGGCCTTCTCAATAAACATCCAATATGATTCGACCCTGCCTTTGCTATTAGACATGGCGACAGGCAGCCGGAGCCCAACCCCGGGGTTTCCCGGGAACACTCACTGCACAGCCCCTCCCACCACTCTACCCTGCATTCTTACCCCCACTCTTCCTGAACCTGCACGTGGGCACCAGCCAAACCTGGCTCTCGCTGGTTTCAGTGTAGTATTGTACCCCAAATCTCACAAAGGATGCCTCAAAAAGACAAGTTATAGAGTCATTTATTAAGAGCAGGCGGCTACGAGGGGCAACATGCTCCAGACCTTGCAGCCCCGAAAAGCTCGCCACACCTGGCTTACTGGTATATCGGCGGAATATCACAAAGGTATGGATTCCATCTTTGGGTTTGGAGTGAGGAACCTGGTTTGCACAAAGCAGTTACAGAAGCCAAATTGAGCAAGATAGTTATCTGTAAAGATTAAGTATAGTTTTGCCAAACCGGTTTGGCTCAGTGGATAGAATGTCAGTCTGCGGGCTGAAAGGTCCCAGGTTCCGGTCAAGGGCATGTACATTGGTTGTGGGCACATCCCCAGTGAATTCTGTGGAGAGTGTGCAGGAGGCAGCTGGTCGATGATTCTCTCTCATCAGTGTTTTGTGTTTTTAAAAATATATATTTTATTGATTTTTTTACAGAGAGGAAGGGGGAGGGATAGAGAGTTAGAAACGTCAATGAGAATCATCGACCAGCTGCCTCCTGCACCCCCCACCCCCCCAACCTGGGGATGTGCCCTCAATCAATGTACATGCCCTTGACCAGAATCAAACCTGGGACCTTTCAGTCTGCAGACCTGCAGACTGATGCTCTATCCACTGAGCCAAACCACTTTCGGCTCTCATCGATGTTTTTAACTCTCTATCCCTCTCCCTTCTTCTCTGTAAAAAATCAATAAAAAATCAAAAATCAAGAAAAATCAAGAAAATCAATAAATATATATATTTTTTGAAAAGTATAGTTTTGGGTCTACGGATCATTTTTAAAAAAATATTTTATTGATTTTTTTATAGAGAGGAAGGGAGAAAGATAGAAAGCTAGAAACATCGATGAGAGAGACATTGATCAGCTGCCTCCTGCATACCTCCCACTGGGGATGTGCCTGCAACCAATGTACATGCCCTTGACCGGAATCGAACCTGAGACCTTTCAGTCCGCAGGCCAACGCTCTATCCACTGAGCCAAACCGGTTTCTGCAAGTCTACGGATCATTGAATCAACAGAAACACATTACCTGGAGTCACTGAGGCAATTTAGAATAATTGTGCCACCCAGATGCCGGGACCACTGAGTCAACCATAACTCATTTAGGGTAATTGAGCTGTCCGCGTTTGCGGTGGGCATTTTCTGTTTTCCGAGTCCCGCAAGGAAACAACAGGTTCCGGAGGAGAGGAGCTGGGGATTAAGAAGTTAGAGAAAGAAAGAAATAAGAGGCAGAAATAGACTCAAGCTGGGCGCTAGGTGGGAGCCATCTCTCTGATGGAGAGACAGTCACAGGCACCTCAGACAACACAGCACATTTGTTGATTTCCGAAGGGGAGTTTAAGGTCAAAAGGAGTTTCGGGTGTGCCCAAATCCTATTCATCAAGATCTGGGTAAGTTCCCCATTTTTTGTTACAAGATTTAGCAAATCAAGATCTGGGTAAGTCAAGGTCCTATTTGTTCCTCATTCCAAGCACCTGGATAAAGATAAGAAATCTGTATTGAGCCGAAACTAGTTTGGCTCAGTGGTAGAGCGTAGGTCTGTGGACTGAAGGGTCCCGGGTTCGATTCCGGTCAAGGGCATGTACATTGGTTTCGGGCACATCCCCGGTAGGGGGTGTACAAGAGGCGGCTGGGGCTGGTCGATGTTTCTCTCTCATCAACGTTTCTAGCTCTCTATCTCTCTCTCTTCCTCTCTGTGAAATATCAATAAAAAATATATTTAAAAAAAAAGAAATCAGTATTGATAACAGCATTCTGCCAGTGCCCTCGGGCTCAGCTGATAAGAATTAAAAGAATATCCACGTGTCTTCTCAGGCGGCTCTCTACCCTGGTTCCCAGAAGAACATGCTTCAATAACCAGTGAGATCACAATCCATGTGATATTCAAACCACCATCAATTCAAACTATCAGTCAATTGGGATAGCATACATAAGTTCAGAAAATCAAAATAATTTTTCTATTGTTTTAGCAAGCAAATAAGTACAGAAGCCAAACAGCAGGGTTAAAGTTAAAGTTAAAAAACTGCAGTTTAGCCGAAATTGGTTTGGCTCCGTGGATAGAGCATTGGCCTGTGGACTGAAGGGTCCCTGGTTCGATTCTGGTCAAGGGCACGTACTTTGGTTGCGGGCACATCCTCGGTGGGGATTGTGCAAGAGGCAGCTGGTCGATGTATCTCTCTCATCGACGTTTCTAACTCTCTATCCCTCTCGATTCATCTCTGTGTAAAATCAATAAAATATATTTTAAAAAAAACCTGAAGTTTAGCCGAAATTGGTTTGGCTCCGTGGATAGAGCATTGGCCTGTGGACTGAAGGGTCCCAGGTTTGATTCTGGTCAAGGGCATGTACCTTGGTTTCGGGCACATCCCCAGTGGGGGGTGTTCAAGAGGCAGCTGCTGATTGCTACCATACTCCACCGGAACACCTGCTGCCTCGATCCCCTGCCTGAAGCCAGGCTCATGGCTGGCAAGCGCAGCAGCGGTGTCAGGAGCCTCTCCCACCTCCGCAGCCGGCGGCAGTTAGGAGCAAGGGTCCTGGACTGCGATAGCCCCAGACCGCAAGAGGGATGTCTGAGTGCCGGCTTAGGCCTGGGGGGGGGGGGGAGGACACACCAAACCTAAGATGGCAAGCAGACATCCCCCAAGGGGTCCTGGACTGTGAGAGGGTGCAGGCCGAGCTGACATTTCCCCTCACCCCCAAGTGCAAGAATTCTGTGCACTGGGCCCCTAGTTTACAATAAACCTCAAGCTTTAAACTTTGACAGCAGAGCCCTAGAGCTCCAGTCTGCCCCCGGCGCCTCTCCTCACTCGGGGAGCCCCAGTCACACTGGACCGTTCTTTGTTTGCAGCCCTAAGGGCACTGCGTGTGCTGTCCTCCTGCTGGCACAGAGGCCTCCAGGCCTTCTCAGAGGCTGCTTCCAGCCTCCGGGCCTCAGCTCAGATTCCACCTCCCGGGGAGGCCCCCCTGGTCACCCAGTGTGCCTCTCCCCAGCGGACTCCTCCACCTCTCCAGAGCACCAACCCCACCCTCAGACCTCCTAAATTTATCCAGCCCTCTCCCCAGTCTGGAAGTTCCCTAAGGGAGGCAGCACCTGCAGTAAGGGCTCACCAACTAGTGAGTGAACAAAGGAAAAACAATTCAAGTATGGGTACCAAGACCTCGAGGTCACGGGCTTTGTTTTGGAATTTTTAAAATACCCAACCTGACCCTCCCTCAAATCCGCCCTAACACTCCCTGACACCCCCCTGCGAGATTGGCTGGCCACAGAGTAGCCGGAGCAAATTGCCATCTACCTTCGAAGCAAAGGGCGGTGAGAGAGCGAGGCCGGGCCGCGCCTCGCCAGCAGGGGGCGCCCGCCCCGCCTCGCCGCGCGCCCCGCCCCCGTTCCTCGCGGCGCGGGGCACCTCGGCCGCCGCCACTTCCGCTCGGGAGGAGCGACGGGCCCAGGCACTTCCGGGGCTGCCGCGTGGAGCTCTGCGGCGCGGACGCGGTCGGCATGGCGGTCTTCTCGGGCCCCGCGCAGCCGCTCCTGTCCCTGAACCCGCAGGAGGACGCCAAGTTTCACCAGGAGGTGGCCCAGGCGCGCCGGCGCGCAACCCAGGTGAGCGGCCTGCGGGCCGCGGCCTCGCCCTCCCCGGCCCGCTGCCCCCGGCTCCCAGGGCGGCCCCGCCGCACGGGCGTGGGGCCCGGGCTGGCTGCCCGTGTCGGGGGGGCGGTGCTGACGGCGGAGAGAGGGCCTGGCCGGCGGCCCCCGCGGAGCGGAGCGGGTGGCGCCGGGGGAGGCAGGAGCCGCCGCCGGGATGGCGCCCCCCGCCGGGCCCGCCAGGCTGTGCGCGGCGCCGGGGCCCGCAGACTGCCGCCGCCCCTCCGCCGAGGGCCCCTCGCCCGTTCCACCTGCCGCGGTCTTAGCCTGCGACACGCGTGGAACGAGGACGTGGAGAGGTTTGTCGGTAGCGTGAAGGTGGCCGTGGTCCGGGAACTTTCGACGATCGGCCATCTGCAGAGGACGCGGGGAGCCGCGTGTACGTGGAGTGAAAGCTGGGTTCGAGCCCCGCGTGTCTGTGGAGTGAAAGCTGGGTCAGAGCCCCGCGTGTCTGTGGAGTGAAAGCTGGGCTCGAGCCCCGCGTGTCTGTGGAGTGAAAGCTGGGCTCGAGCCCCGCGTGTCTGTGGAGTGAAAGCTGGGTTCGAGCCCCGCGTGTACGTGGAGTGAAAGCTGGGTTCGAGCCCCGCGTGTACGTGGAGTGAAAGCTGGGTTCGAGCCCGTGCGTCCACGTGGAGAAACCGCGCCCTCCCCGCGCCGGGGGGCCCAGAGACGCTGCGGGGTCCCGTGGGTGGACTGAGTGAGAGCTGGGATTTTCCAAGTTCGTTGCAATGTGATTTTTTTATTTTTTACTAAAACAGCTTTTCCTTGTTTTTTTTTATGTCTTCAGAAACAGAAGCAAGAAAAAGAAAAACTTACTCCCGGAGTGATTTATGTGGGCCACCTGCCTCCAGCACTTTACGAAACCCAGATCCGCGAGTATTTCTCCCAGTTCGGCACCGTTACGAGATTCAGGCTGTCCCGAAGTAAAAGGGTAAGGTTTCTGTACTGAAGCAGGTTATTTATTTTATTTTTCAAAAGTACGTCATCGGGACAGTGTAGAGGGCGAGCTCACATGTTATTCTTATCAGACTTCACCCCAGAAAGGGACACGGGTGAGGGCTAGAACCCGAAACAACCGGGAAAACAACGAGAGGGTACTGTAGACGTCTGTTTTCTGTTGAAGAGAGGAGTTGTCCCAGACCCTCTAATCACATGACCCTTTGGTAAAGGAAGCGTCTGTGTCCTGCAGCACATGGACTTGAGTTTGGGGAGAGGTGCAGGCCTCCGTTAGCCTCTGAGAAAGCAGAGGGGTGTATAGGGAACCCTGGAGAATAGGGACACGGCCACACTACCTGTATTTAAGGCCTGGCTTCCCCGGGTTACTAGTTGTCTGACCTTGGGCAACTTAGATAACCTCTCAGTGCTTTAGTTTTCTCATTTGCAAAATGTGAGTGAAATAACACCAACATCCTAGGAGTATCTGATTAAAGATTAGACAGGGTCATGAATGTGAGGTTCTTACAGAAAGACCTGTGTGTGTGTGTGTGTTGTTGTTATGCCATCCCTGTCTTCTAATTTGAAAAGGTGGTTTGTTTCAGTAATAGAGGTCATTTTATTTTTTTTACTGCACACATACTCTTTGTAACCATAGTGACCTCTCATTGTTGGAATCTTTATTTGTCTTGATGCAGTTTTTTCACATTTTCTCACTTGAGTTATAGCATATCAAAGTTAAATTTTATATTTTATTTGGCACGTGAGTGCGTAGTTTATGCATCCATCTTCCGCTAGATCTCCTAAAGTCACAGGTATTAAGTTTTGTCAAAGCAACATCTCAACATTAAAGAGGATTTCAGATTTAAAATGCCTGCCCCGGTATTTCTCTAATCCTAACCAAAATAATACATTTTCTCTGTATGCCTCCCCTTTTCCCCCATTTGTCTATTTGTAATGGTTGCTTATTATGTGGGTGAGCTATTTGAAATGGCCTGAAGTCTACCAGAGAATGAGTTAGTAACTTTTTAGATAGCCACCATTTTCTTTCTTTTTTTAATATGTTTTTTTTTAATTGATATTTTACAGAGAGGAAGGGAGAGAGATAGAGAGCTAGAAACGTCGATGAGAGAGAAACATCGACCAGCTGCCTCTTGCACACCCCCTAGTGGGGATGTGGCCGCAACCAATGTACATTCCCTTGACAGGAATCGAACCCAGGACCTTTCAGTCCGCAGACCAATGCTCTACCACTGAGCCAAACCGGTTTCTGCAGGCAGCCACCATTTTCTATTATCAAATGTCAACTTGCTTCAGGTCTTTGTTTTTGGTTTTGTTTTTTTTTTTAATATATTTTATTGATATTTTACAGAGAGGAAGGGAGAGAGATAGAGAGCTAGAAATGTCTATGAGAGAGAAACATTGACCAGCTGCCTCCTGCACACCCCCTACCGGGGATGTGCCCACAACCAATGTACATGCCCTTGACCGGAATCAAACCCGGGACCTTTCGGTCCGCAGACTGACGCTCTATCCACTGAGCCAAACTGGTCAGGGCAGGTCTTTGTTTTTTCAGTAATAGATTTCAGGCAGACTTGAGGTCCCTTTTGTACCCTTCCTGGTCCTCTGCACCTTCCCATGCCCAGGAAATTACTGTTCATGGAGTCAGTGTTTTCCATTGCTCTATTGTGTTTTGGAAATCTTTACTACGTGTGTCAGTATAGATTGTATAATAGTGTTCTCTCTTTCTGCACTTTTTAAAAAAATAAATCTTTATTGTTCATATTATTACAAATGTTCCTCATTTTTCCCCCCTCCATTACTCCCCTCTACCAAGTTCCCATCCCAACCTCTGCCCTTTCCCCATCCCCCATTGTCCTCATCCATAGGTGCACAGTTTATGTTCAGTCGCTTCCTGCACCCCCCACTCCCCTTTTCCCCGAGAATCATCAGCCCCTCCCCTTCCATACCTCTGATTCTATTATATTCACCAGTTAATATTGTTCATCATGATTTTTACTTCCCTTGGTTTTTAGATTCACTTGTTGATAGTTACGTATTTGTTGTTCATCATTTAAAAATATATATATTTTATTGACATTTTACAGAGAGGAAGAGAGAGAGAGAGAGAGAGCTAGAAATGTTGATGAGAGAGAAACATCGACCAGCTGCCCCTTGCACACCCCCCACCAGGGATGTGGCCGCAACCATTGTACATGCCCTCGACCGGAATCGAACCCGGGACCCCTCAGTCTGCAGACCGATGCTCTTATCGCTGAGCCAAACCGGTTTTGGCTGTTGTTCATAATTTTTATCTTTATTTTCTTCCTCTTCCTAAAGAACCCCCTTTAGCAATTCATATAATTCTGGCTTGGCAGTGATGAACTCCTTTAGCTTAAATTTATTTGTGAAGCTCTTTATCTGGCCTTCGATTCTGAGTGATAGCTTTGCTGGGTAGAGTATTTTTGGCTGTAGGTTTTTGTTATTCATCACCTTGAATATTTCTTGCCATTCCCGTCTGGCCTGCATGGTTTCTGTTGAGAAATCAGCTGACAGTCATATGGGTGCTCCTTTATAGGTAACTACCTGCTTTTCTCTTGCTGCTTTTAATCTTCTCTCTTTGTCTTTTGCTCTTGGAATTTTAATTATGTGTCTGGGTGTGGTCCTCTTTGGATTCCTTTTATTTGGGGTTCTGTGTGCTTCCTGTACATGTAAGTCTATTTCACCAGGTGGGGGAAGTTTTCTGTCACTTTCTTTCAATATGTTTTCGGTATCTTGCTCTCTGTCATCTTCTGGGATGCCCATAATTCTGATGTTGGTTCGCTTGAAGTTGTCCCAGAGGTTTCTCACACCATCTTCAACTTTCTGGATTCTCTTGTATTCTAGCTTCTGCAGAGGAGTGTCCTCTGGCTCTTTGTGTTCCAAATCTTTAACTTGATTCTTGCAATCTTCCATTCTGTTTTTAGGACTCTGTAAAATATTTTTTTATTACAGACAATGTATTCTTTTTTTTTTCTTTCTTATGCTCTTTTTTTTTTTTTTTTTAAATATATTTTATTGATATTTTACAGAGGGGAAGGGAGAGAGATAGAGAGCTAGAAACGTTGATGAGAGAGAAACATCAACCAGCCGCCTCCTGCACACCCCCCACGGGGGATGTGCCAGCAACTAATGTACATGCCCTTGACCGGAATCGAACCCGGGACCTTTAAGTCCACAGACCGACACTCTACCACTGAGCCAAACCGGTTTCGGCTCTTATGCTCTTTTTTTAAAAAATAAATCTTTATTGCTCAGATTATTATAATTGTTTCTCCTTTTTCTCCCCCATAGCTCCTTCCACCTGATTCCCACCCCACCCTCTGCCCTTACCCCCTCCCCCCACTGTTGTCCTCATCCATAGGTTATACAATTTTAATCCAGTCTCTTTCTGCACCCCACACCCCTTTCACCCTGATAATTATCTATCCACTCCCTTTCTTTGCCCCTAATTCTATTATATTCTATTTATTTTATTCCTCAGATTTTTAATTCACTTGATCTTCTTCCTCTTCTTAAGTAATACCTTTCAGCATTTAATATAATACTGGTTTGGTGGTGATGAACTCCTTTAGCTTTTTCTTATCTGTGAAGCTCTTTATCTGCCCTTCAATTCTAAATGATAACTTTGCTGGATACAGTAATCTTGGTTGTAGGTTCTCGCTATTCATCACTTTGAATATTTCTTGCCACTCCCTTCTGGCCTGCATGGTTTCTGTTGAGAAATCAGCTGATAGTCTTATGGGTGCTCCCTTATAGGTAACCAACTGCTTTTCTCTTGCTGCTTGTAAGATCTTCTTTTTGTCTTTTACCCTTGGCATATTGATGATTATGTGTCTCCAAGTATTTTTCTTCGGATTCCTCTTGTTTGGGGTTCTGTAGGCTTCCTGTACTTGTAAGTCTATTTCTTTCACCAGGTGAGGGAAGTTTTCTGATATTATTTCTTCAAATATGTTTTCAGTATTTTGCACTCCCTCTTCTTCTGGCACCCCCATAATTCTTTTTTTTTTTTTAATATATTTTATTGATATTTCACAGAGAGAATGGGAGAGAGATAGAGAGCCAGGAACGTCGATGAGAGAGAAACATCGACCAGCTGCCTCTTGCACACCCCCCACCGGGGATGTGCCCGCAACCAGTGTACATGCCCTTGACCGGAATCGAACCCGGGACCTTTCAGTCCCCAGACCGACGCTCTACCACTGAGCCAAACCGGTTTCGGCATGGCACCCCCATAATTCTGATGTTGGTGCGCTTGCAGTTGTCCCAGAGGCTCCTTACACTATCTTCAACTTTCTGGATCCTCTTTTCTTCTTGCTTCTCCAGCGGAGTGTCTTTTGGCTCTTTGACCTGATTCTTGTGTTCTTCCATTCTGCTGTTGGATCTCTGCGTAATATTTTCCAATTTAGTCAGTTTATGTATACTTTTTAGTTGGGTCTCATGAAGATTATCGAGCTTTTCTAGGATATTCTTGCATAACCTTAGAACCGTAGTTCTGAACTCTATATCCTCCATCTCTTTTGTTTGAGATCTATTTCCTTGTCTCGGCATTATCACTATTTTTCAGAGTTGGTAGGATGGCTTTGTGTGTTTGGTGTCCTATATAGCACAGTGGGTCAGCCTCCTCGGTTACCTGAGGTAGACACTCTTGGTGATCCCCTTTGTGGACTGCGTGCACAGCCTTGTTGTAGCTAAGTCTTATTGTTGTGAATTGACCTTCAGGCCAATTGGATGTGGGTATCAGCTGTGTCTACTCTGGGATAAGTTCTGTATTGGAGACAGTCTTATAGGATCAGACTTGAAAAACTGCAGAAGCCTCTGCTCAGCTTGGATGGGGCGGAGTCTCAGGGCTGAACTGACAGTCTTGGCTTCCGCCCTGCCCTTGTGCACTCGCCTGAGTTTCTGCCTGACCGTCCCAGTTTCCCCAAGCAAGAGCGTGGGTGCCCCAGGGGCTCGCCTGGACTTGGGCTGGTCTCTGTAGTCTGGAGCTTCTGACTCCTTTGCTACAGAGAGGCCGCCACCTTGTACAGAGAGGCAGCGGCAGCCTCTGCGGTCAGACCTGGAGCTTCTGACTCCTTCCACTCCGGAGAGGCGGCGGTCAGACCTCAGTGCGTTCTCATTCGCGCGTGCATGACTGTAGACCCTACCGGCTGCGGCTCCTGGTCCCCGGTCTCCCAGTTTCTGAGTCTCTGGGTGCCTTTCTCTACAGTCCAGACTCCACCCGTATGAGCCTGGGACCACGGAATTTAGCCAGGGTTGGGTTCAGTCCAGTCGGAAAGGGCTCCGTGCAATTGGGGAATTCCTCCCCTCCCGCCAGGCAGGCATTCAGCGGCCGCACTTCCTCTCCGCGTGCGCGCGTCTCCCTACCTCAGCGCTCTGCGGCTCCCAGTCCGATCCGTGAGCCTCTCTCTTTCTTTCTAGTTGTAGCTATTCCACTCTGCCAGCTTTCCTGAGGATTTGGTGAAGTCCCTTTTGATTTTCGTTGTTTTTTAATTAAATTGTTGATGAGGCGGCAGCTTAGGAGACTGCATAGGCCGCCATCTTGGTTCCGGTCTCCCAGACAATGTATTCTTTATTCCTAGTTGATCCTTTATTATTTCTAGTTGATACCTTTCCATATCTTCATAGGTCTTGTTTATTTTATCGGCCTTTTATAGGAGATTCTTTTTTAAATTATTTTAAAAATATATTTTATTGATTTTTTTACAGAGAGGCAGAGAGAGGGATAGAGAGTTAGAAACATCAATGAGAGAGAATCATTGATCAGCTGCCTCTTGCACACCCCCTGCTGGGGATATGCCCACAACCAAGGTACATGCCCTTGACCGGAATCGAACCTGGGACCTTTCAGTCCACAGGCTGACGCTCTATCCACTGAGCCAAACTGGTTTCCGCTCTAGGAGATTCTTGAACAACCTTATAAGCGTGGTTTTGAACTCTATATCCAGTCGCTTTTTGTCCTCAATTTCTTTTGTTTGTGATCTGTTTCCTCGTTTCGACATTTTCGGTGCTTCCCTGAGTTGGTAGGGTGGGAGAATCAGCTGTGTCTATGCCAGGAGACAGCCTTATTGGACTAGACTTGGAAAACTGCAGAAGCCTCTGTGTTCAGCTTGGATGGGGCGGAGTTTCTGGGTGGAGCCTACAGCCTTGGCTTCCGGTTAGCCCCGCCCTCTGAGGTTCCTGAGTCTCAGTGTACCTCAGTGTCCTTTGGTATTCGCTGTAAGCACCTCTGAGAGAAAGGCGTCCTAGAGTTTCGCCTGCTATCAGAGTCTAGTCTCTCCCAACGAGCCCACAACTGGGGTTCAGTGCAGTTGGAATTGGGGTTCAGCACAGCTCAGAGCTTTTATCTCCTGCCCGCTAGGGAACGCCAGCCAGGCACTCAGCCACCCCCTCCTCTCCCCACTCGAGCACTCTGTCTCCGTACCTTAGGCTTTTATAGATCCTCTGATTGTCCTGGTTTTCTCTTTCCTTCTAGTTGTAGAATTTCCAGTCAGTCAACTTTCCTGTAGATCTGGATAATGTCCACTTTATATTTTAGTTGTATTTTTTGAAATTGTTGTATGAGGCTGCAGTTTGGCATTTACCTAGGCCGCCATCTTGGTTTCTTCCTCTCTTTCTGCACTTTTATTTATTCATTCAACTATCTATTTTGAGCTTTATCCATTTAACTCTAGTACATTAATTGTCATTGCTATGTTCCTCTGCTTGAACATACTCAAGTTTATTTATCTAGCTTCCCATTGAACATTAGGTTTTTATAATATTTCACTCTTGGGTAAGCTGCTGGGAACATTAAAAGTTTTATAGGAGGGGTCAGCATACATAACTGAAATAAAAGTCCTATGAGACACTACTTAACCTTTCTGTTCAGTTGTTTAACGTGACCTTTCTGACCTAAATTGATTTGCCTGTCATTATAGGTTTATTAGCCATTAGAATTCCTTCTGTGAACTGCTTATTCTTATATTTTGCCTTTCTTACTGTCTTTTAAAAAACTTTTTTCTGCCTTTTTGAGGATTTTTTTATAGATGTTTTTCTTTATAGTAATATAATCATTGTCTCCCACAGAATTGTATTTTGAAAATGTTCAAGTCTGCCTAAACCGGTTTGGCTCAGTGGATAGAGCGTGAGCCTGCGGACTGAAAGGTGTCCTGGGTTCAATTCCGGTCAAGAGCATGTACCTTGGTTGTGGGCACATCCCCAGTAGGGGGTGTGCAAGAGGCAGCTGGTCGGTGATTCTCTTTCATCGATGTTTCTAACTCTATCCCTCTCTTCCTCTCTGTAAAAAGTCAATAAAATACTATATTAAAAAAGAAAAGAAAATGATCAAGTCTGCAGAGAAGTGGAAAGAACAATAATGTAAAGAACATCTCTTCCCTGCCCTGGATTTACCCATTATTAACACACTGACACGTTAGCTATATGTCATTATAGGTATAAAAACGCACTTTGTTTTACTGAACCTTAGAAGAATATAACAGTCATAAAGCCTTGAAATACTTCATTGTAAATGTACTAGGAAACCGGACACGATACAGGAGCCTAGCACAGCGGTCACCAGATGGTGGTCGTGGAATGCTGCTGGTCCGTGAGGTCTGAAAGGTTGGCAGCCGCTGGGCTAGCATGGACTTGCCATCTTCACGTAGTCCCAGAAATCTCCAGCCACCACTTTCCTTACCTGTTGTAGGATCCAGTCACGATTCCTGCATTGCATTTGGTTGGTAGGACTCTTCAGCCTGTGTAAGAGAGTCTCCTTGCCCAGTTGTACTTCCTTTGTTTTTCTTAACATTGGCTACTTTGAAGAGTTCACACTGTTAAATCAATTCCAACTGTGGTTATGGACTTGCCTGTGTGATCAGACCCCAGGAGTACCTCAAGGTGGGTGGCGTGTTCAGCCTTTGGGGATCTTTCCCTTTTCCCACAGCAGTTTCCACGCTGTATGCCATAATCTAATTTTCGAATGGGCCTGGTGTGTTGTTTAATTAAATAGCATTTTAGCGGTTTAGAGTTTAATTGTTTTTGTGGCAAATTTTTTAATTGCAGACTGGAAATAGCAGAGGCTATGCCTTCGTGGAATTTGAATCTGAAGATGTTGCCAAGATAGTTGCTGAGACAATGAACAACTACCTTTTTGGCGAAAGACTCTTGAAGTGTAAGTGCTTGTCTTCCCGTGGGGCTGGGCACCTGCTGCTGGTCGCTGTGGCGTGAAGGACAGATGGCTCAGCTATTTGGACATCCACCCCATTTCTGGGATGATTCCTTAAGGATGGTGCAGGGATCAGTTCTAATTAGAATTTTAAAATCCGAACCAGACTGAGCTGTTTGTGCTGAGATGGAATTGGGGAGTGATTTCTGGGAGCACAGAGGAAGAGCAACTAACCCACCTTAGAGGGTGTGGAAGGCTTCCCTGAGGAAGTGTTTAGATTAAAATCTGCCCTAGCCAGGTTGTCTCAGTGGATAGAGCTTCCACCTGCGGGCTGAAGGGCCCCAGGTTGGATTCTGGCCAAGGGCAAATGCCTGAGTTGTGGGCTTGATCCCCAGTCGGGGGAGTGCAGGAGGCAGCTGATCAATGATTCTCTCTCATCATTCTAGTTTCTCTGTATCCTCCCTTCCTCTCTAAAGTCAATAGATTGTTGGTGACCGCTCTAGACTCCTATATCGTGTCTGGAGTTGAAATAGGAGTGAGCCAGGTTCGGGGAAGGGGTGAAGGTTGAGATCCTGGCTGTGGGGACAGCACATGCCAAGCTGGAGGTGACTAGCAGTGTCTGTCTATGAGGGACGGAGGAGAGCAAGAGACGAGGGCGAAGACGAGGGAGGCCAGGTCTGTGAAGTCCTCATGAATCTGGGAGTTCGCTATGTGTCCTGAGGACAGTGGGAAACCATGAATGGGTTCTAGATAGGGTGACAGTGAAGTGGGGGTCACAGTTCAGAGTCGGTCTGAATGGCATTGGTACAGCTCTTCTACCAGAGAAACCATGACCACAGCAGACTAGAAGTTCACCTGCACAAACCAGCGCCTCCAGCTTGACATCCAGCACAGCCCTGTCTGGTCCCAGGGCCCTTCGGGGGCAGAGTTAAGTTCTGGGATGCTTGGGGCGGAGGGAAGGGTGACTGTCCAGGTACCCCGGTCCGGCACGTCTGGTCAGGCCGCTGATGAGGCTGCTCAGGCGGCTGCTTCTCCGGCATCTCTGCCTATTGGTTCCTCCTGCCAGGGCAGTCCCAGCAGCCTTGCTGGCGGTGTGAGTTCATTCACGGAGAGGAAGGGCTGAGGAGGGGGTCAGAGGACTGCACGTGGGGATCAATGCTATGCTGTACCTTCCCACTTGGTTGAAACTTGTTTCTTTTTTCATATAGGTCATTTTATGCCACCTGAGAAAGTACACGAGGAGCTTTTTAAAGAGTGGCATGTTCCGTTTAAGAACCCGTCTTACCCAGCAGTGAAACGGTATAATCAGAACCGGACACTTCTTGGAAAGCTGCGGATGGAGGAGCGATTTAAAAAGAAAGAAAAATTACTCAGAAAGAGACTAGCTAAGAAGGGAATTAATTATGATTTTCCTTCATTGGTAAATATTCCTTCAGAAAATATATTTTGTGTTTTTCTTCTTGGAGGTGGGCTTTGTCCCTCAGTAGCTGTAACATGATTATGGTTTTCTCTGGAAAGTGTCTAGCTCAGTGCTTACCAGGTACTAGGGTTTGACTAAGTTTTTGAGGCACTGCATTCTAAGTTCTTCCTAAAGTGTGTTAGGCCAGACCTTATAATCGACATGGTACAGAAAGGAAATTTCAGAGAGGGGTTAGGTTTTCATGATCTGTTTTACCAGTAAATTATTGAAGTTAAATCACTATTCAAACAAAGCCACATGCTGCTAGATTGCTACCAAAAGTGTCCTTACCAGAATTTAATGAAGTTTGGTATTACATGGTATCGGTAAACGAGACTATAAATTGGCCATCCTTTTTATGCCATTCCAGGTAAAATTTTGTTCTTGTTCTTTTAAATTGGAAGTAAAGAGCATATCAGATGTCAGCAGTGTCATCTGTGAATTAAGTGAGCAGGGGTTAGCATCGCCAGCCTGCTGGCATGCAGCTGAGTCAGCACAGACGTCACTCGGCAGTTCCCATGTCCTGGCTTGCCGGTTCTCCTCCGCTCTGGTAGAGAGCTGTGTCTTGCACTAAAAACAGGAGTGCGGGTCCCTCGGGTGTGGCTAGGATAGGTAACGACCTAATTTCTTCACTCAATTCTGAGGTTGGTTTGGTCTTTCACAGACCCTTTCAGCTTGCTTTCAAACAGCTACTCGGGCCAAAACCGGTTTGGCTCAGCGGTAGAGCATCAGTCTGCAGACTGAAAGGTCCCGGGTTCGATTCCGGTCAAGGGCATGTACCCTGGTTGCGGGCACATCCCCGGTAGGTGGTGTGCAAGAGGCAGCTGGTCGATGTTTCTCTCTCATCGACGTTTCTAGCTCTCTATCTCTCTCTTCCCCTCTGTAAAAAATAAAATATATTAAAAAAAAAAAAAACATAACAAACAGCTACTCGGTTGGTAAGAGATCCATGGCATCTCTTCCTTAGTTTATTAGGTCTTTTATTTTTATTTTTTTTATATATATATTTTATTGATTTTTTACAGAGAGGAATAGAGAGCTAGAAACATCGATGAGAGAGAGTCATTGATCAGCTGCCTCCTGCACACCCCCCACTGGGGATGTGCCCGCAACCAAGGCACATGCCCTTAACCAGAATCAAACCTGGAACCTTTCAGTCCGCAGGCCGACGCTCTATCCACTGAGCCAGACCGGCCTCAGCTTATTAGGTCTTTTAGCCTTATCCAGAAACTAGAAGGCTGATTACCCCCAGTTCCGGTTGTTAATTCTTTGCCTAAGTCCCAAACAAAGTCTTTATGTGTTTAAAAGTCTGTGTCCCAGGCCGCAGGCCCTGGTCCTCTTACGAACCCTTTGGCGCTGGTCTAAAGCAGGACCCGGGCCAGCTCAGGCCTCACTGCACCCACAGCTGCTGCCCGCCCCCCAACTCGGCCCCTCTTCTACTGTTGGCCCTTTACTGGGGATCATTCACTATATTTATGGAGTTTGCTTTTTAAACTGAAATGCTTTCTGCTATAGGAAGGATCTGCTAATAATATGTGGAAGGACCTAATGGTAAGTTGACAATGTAAATATGTGATTCTGCCAGGTATTAACTTCTTTGTGTTGGTTTACTTAAGATTTTACGTAAAAAGGAGAAAAGCAAAGCTTCAAACACCGACCTTCAGAAATCCACAAATAGACAGGTAAAGTTCTTTTTTTGCATGCCATTTGTAGGGAAAGGTAAATGGTAAATATATTTTACTACTAAAACTGACAAATATAGAAATTGATGAAGTTTCTTAAACTTTATTGCAGGCTTTACTTAAGAAGAAGAAGAAGAAGAAGAAGGCTCCAGCCACCCCTAAAACTCCTGAGAATACTGTGGATAGCCAGGTGAAATTCTCTTTAATATTTTGAGAATCGGGTAGTTTAATTGAAAAGAGGAGAAGCAGTTTCTGCTACTGTCAGTTTGTTAAAATTTCACACTTAGCCCTAGCCGGTTTGGCTCAGTGGATATCGCTGGGCCTGCGGACTAAAGAGTCCCGTGTTTGATTCCAGTCACGGGTGCAGGCCTGGGTTGTGGGCTCAATCCGCAGTAGGGGATGTGCAGGAGGCAGCTGTTCAATGATTCTCTCTCATTGATGTTTCTATCTTTCCCTCCCTTTTTCTCTCTGAAATCAATAACAATATTTAGAAAAAAAATTCACGTTTAATTTGTGACTTTAGCAGATGCAGTGAAAAGTTATCAAAACTTTTCCTAGCAAAAGTTATCATTGTGAGTTTATTATTGCACTTTGTACCTCTTAAGCAAAGCGACTGAGTTAAGAGAGGAGGCCACTGTTTTTACAAATGTAAGATTAGGGTTTTCTACTTCATACCCTATAATGGAGCATATTATATTACAATGGATTATGACTTTTTTATACTAAGTTTGATAAGCACCTAAGCTCTTTTCTGTGTGATCACATCACTGAAAGATGGAAACAGGCCTGAAATAACATTGCACAACCTGTGAAAACAGAGGGAAGGGGTAAAACCATTGCTCACAGCTTCCCATATTTATGTATTATTATTTCTTATTGAATTTAGTGCCCCACACCAGTTTGTACACCAACATTTTTGGATAAACGAAAATCTGAAGTGGCTGAAATGAATGATGATGAAGATAATGAAATAGTTTTCAAACAGCCCTTATCTGGCATAAAAGAACAAACACAAGAGACTGCAACACCGACACTGTCAAGGAAAAAAAGACGAAGAAAAAGTCATCAGTGATTCTGAATGTATTATGAATAATGCTTCTGGGAAAGGTGATTTTTATGAGGACTACATATGGGAAGAAGCCCTGTTGGAGCGCGTCAGTAAGAGGAATTGGAGCTCGGGCTTGCCTGTCCAGCTGAAACTGGTGCGCACACGACCCAGCAGGAGCCAGGCCCACTGCTGCTCCCGAGCTCCCAGTTTTCTTCCCAGATTCCTACCCGCCTTCAGGGACTGCCTGCATTAACTGCAGGTTCAAACAGTAAGCTGCAGTGTTTGTTAAATAAAGAAAATAAAACGTTGCTTTATTGTCTACATGGTTCTCTGTAGGCTGTGCACATTTAACCCAAAAGGGTATTTTAGACTTAGTGGTCAAAACTGGACATTAAATTAAGTACAGTGAGAAGGCAGGTCAGGAGTGCATGCTAGTATATGGTCCTTTTCCTAATTTCAGTTAGTTTTTGGTAAGCTAGTATGGACTACTAACCACTTCACTATCATCAATGTGGAATTGTATTTACTTGTTTAAACAGTGACCAGCAAATAAAAGTGCTTTTTTACAGTTTATTTGTATGCAAGTGGGACTTGGGTGTCTTGAAATAAAATGGTAGGTTTTCACCTCAAATATTTTTAATTTTCTAATGCCTTTGAAATGTATTTTTGTATTAGCTAATCCACATTCATTGAAAACTGCCGTCAAACATTTTTTATCCATTATTTAGTAATCTTTAAAGTGATAGTGGGCTGAGAGGGCAGCATTTGTGGTACAAGACCAGTTTTGATAGAGACCGGATGTGGTCCTCTCATTGCTGGCTGCACTTCCAATGGCAGTGGCACAGTTTTATCTCGATGGCCTTGTGTGCCACATGTCTCAGCACCAAGAGTTGTACGTATTTTGATTACCAGTGCATACCTATCCAGTATACAAAGAACGTGTTCACGGTGGACTGGGTTATTTTATCAATTCAGGTGGCAGCGACACATCAGCTGTGCTAAAAGGACACAATATATATAGACATTATCAGACTAAGCATCACAATATTCCCAACGTAAAAAGCAGAAAAATGAACTATCTCAGCACAATTTTGTTAATCCTAACCCAAGATATCTTTCCATTGATTTCTAAAGAGTGGAAAGGAGAGGAGAGAGAAGCATTAAGAAATGACATGTCAGTTGATTGCTTCCTACATGCACCTAAGATACTTGCCCTTGACCATTAAATGAACCAATTGAGGCTGGGACCCTTTGGTCCAAGGGCCAAACTTCTACCCATTTAGCCAAACTGGCTAGGACTCGGCACAGTTTTTTTTACCCAAAAAATTTATCAGGTGCTAATGTTTCCAAGTGGCTCATTAGGCGAGCAAAGAAAAAGCCCTTTGCCAATGGTAAGGTAAATTTTGAGTGCAACAGCTGAAGAAATGTGTCCAATAAAATAAATTTAAAAAAATATATTTTAATGATATTTTACAGAGAGGAAGGGGGAGAGAGAGCTAGAAACGTCGATGAAAGAGAAACCAACCAGCCGCCTCCTACACACCCCCAACCGGGGATGTGCCTGCAACCAGTGTACATGCCCTTGACCGGAATCGTACCCGGGACCCTTTAGTCCGCAGACCGACACTACCACTGAGCCACACTGGTTTCGGCAATAATAAAATAAATTTTTTTTAAAATAGATATTTTTATTGATTTCAGAGTGAGGGAGAAGACCAAGATAGAAACATAAATGATGAGAATGGTTAATTGGCTGCCCCCTGCACAATCCCTACTGGGGATTGAGCCTACAACCCGGGCATGCACCCTTGACTAGAATCAAACCTGAGCGACAACCTGTCTGCATTAGCCTGGGACTGAGGAGGTTCGCCTTCAGTCTGCAGGCCTGCGCTCTATCCAAGGAGCCAAACCAGCTAGGGCTAAAATGAACTTTAACCCCCTGAAGCACTATTTATTTTTAATATATATTTTATTGATTTGAAAGGGGGCGGGGAGAGAGAAACATCAATGATGAGAGAATCATTGGCTGCCTCTTGCACACCTCCCACAGGGGATCGAGCACACAACCCAGGCATGTGCTCTAGATCAGAATCAAACCCAGGATCCTTCAGTCCACAGCTTGACACTTGAATCATTGCGCCAAACTGGCTAGGACTAAAATAACTTAAAGACAGCCTTTATCTCTGGCTAGTGTGGCTCAATTGGTTGACTGTTCATGGCACATGCCTAGGTTGCGAGCTTAATTCCCAGTAGGGGGCGTGCAGAAGGCATCCAATCAATGATTCTCTTTGATGTTTCTCCTCCCTCATAAAATTAATAAAAACTTTAAAAAAAATTTTTTTTATTGATTTTTTACAGAGAGGAAAGGAGAGGGATAGAGAGCTAGAAACATCAATGAGAGAATCATCAATTAGCTGCCTCTTGCACACCTCCCACTGGGGATGTGCCCGCAACCAAGGCACATGCCTTGATTAGAATCGAACCCAGGACCTTTCAGTACACAGGCTGACGCTCTATCCACTGAGCCAAACTGGTTTCGGCAATAACTTTTTTTTTTTATTAAAGACAGCTTTTAAGCAAGAAAGTTGCTTAAAAAGTTGAAGCAACAATAGTTAATTTAAAAAGGCTAATGAAAATGGTGATGGAAGCAGATTTGACTTGGGTTGGTGAACAAACAAAAAGTAAAAGTAAAATAAAAACAAGGCAACTTTTAAAAAAATAAATCTTTATTACTCAGATTATTACTATTGTTTCTTCTTTTTCTCCCCCAAAGCTCCCTACCACCCAGTTCCCTTCCCACCCTCTGCCCTTACCCCCTCTCCCCCGAATTGTCTTCATCCATTGGTTATACGATTTCAATCCAGTCTCTCACTGCTTCCCCACCCCCTTATCCTCCCGATAATTATCAGTCCACTCCCCTTCTTTGCCCCTAATTCTACTATATTCACCACTTTATTCTGTTCCTCAGGGGGCAACTGGTTTTGATTGTTTTTCGTAGGCACTTAAGTTAAAAAACCTTAAAAAACCTTACCAGTACTGTTCAGCTCACTGCTAGAATGACCAATTCATCAGGGTCTTCCCAGAACCTTTCTGGTTTTAACACTGAAAGTCACACATGAGGCGAACCTCCTCAGTCCCAGGCTAATGCAGACAGGTTGTCGCCCTCAGACAGACTCGATGCGTTGCCTGTCTGTGGAACAACTATAAGCAAAAATATTTCAAAGAGCAGAGAAAATTCATCCAGTAGAACTGAGGTGGAACCTGCTAATATGTGCCATAGCTGATGGTAGTAAAAAGAAGGAAAAAAACAACATACAGAACTAGAAAAAGACACAAATGTAGAGTTTGTGAAAATATAAGGAGTTTAAGGCCTGTTGGTTGCACTATTCACCAACAAGTATTTAAATATGTGAATTGCTCAGCTGGTGTGTCTGTGCTTGAGCATCAACCTATGAACCAGAAGGTCATGGTTCAATTCCTGGTCAGGGCACATGCTCAAGTTGCAAGGTCGATCCACAGTTGGGGGCGTACAGGAGACAATGATTCTCATCATGTTTCTATCCTCCCTCTGAAATAAATAAAAATATATTTTAAAAAAATAACAGCCGAAACTGGTTTGGCTCAGTGGATAGAGTGTCGGCCTGCGGACAGAAAGGTCCCAAGTTTGATTCCGATCAAGGGCATGTACCTTGGTTGTGAGCACATCCCTGGTGGGGGTGTGCAAGAGGCAGCTGATTGATGTACCTCTCTCTCATCGATGTTTCTAACTATCCCTCTCCCTCCTCTCTGTAAAAAAAAAATCAATAAAATATATTTTAAAAAAACATTTAAAGAAAAAATATGTGAACATATCATGTGTTATTGAATTAATTGTGTCACTGGTGTACTTTATTTGTTGTGGACTTAGCTATAATCAATTCCAGGAATTTCTGACAGAAATAGAAGCTCAGTATTCTTGCCCTAGCCATTCTGGCTCAGTGGATAAGAGTGTTGGCCTGTGGACTAAATGTTCCAGGTTCAATTCGGGTCAAGGGCACATGCCCAGGTTGCAGGCTCCATCCTCAGTAGAGGGTGTGCAGGAGGCAGCTGGTCTATGATTCTCATCATTGATGTTTCTATTTCTCCCTCTCCCTCTCTGAAATTATATATATATATATATATTAAAAGAAGCTAAGTATTCTGACTTGCCCTACCACACAGCAGTTTAATGGCTTTCTGGTGGTAACGTTTTGTTGAGACGTTCCAACTTCAGGGCCAAAACTGCAAATTTTTGAATGAGAAGAACCTCCCTCAAACACTGAATGGCCTTAGAATTTAGCTTTTGCTGCAGATTGGTGTTTCTTAATGAATTCAACCTAGAATCAGAAGTCAGAGCACCACTTATATTTGAAACTAATATGGTGCTAAAGTAACTTTGATGTCAACATGTGAATAAAAGAAATGTCACACTGTCTATGCTGGCAAAAGTTAAAACAGGCTCTCCATAGCCACAAAATATGGAGCAGATTCACTTTCCAGCCTCAAACTACAGATCCATATCTCAATACACGTGAAAAGGAAATTTGCATATTTCAAAACCCATTGCAAGTAATTTTGATGATAGGAAACACTTAACACCTACAAAAATTAACTCAATATATTATAGACTTAAATCTAAAACATAAAACTAAAAAACTTACAGGAAAACAAGGAAATTCCATGACCTGGTGTTAGGCAGAGTTGTGTGTGTTTTTTCCTATTTTTTTTTTTTAATCTTTATTGCTCAGATTATTAAAATTGTTTCTCCTTTTCCCCCTCATATCTCCCTTCTACCCGGTTCCCATCCCACCTTCTGCCCTTAGCTCCCCTCACATTGTCCTCATCCATAGGTGTACGATTTTAGTCCAGTCTCTTCCTGTACCTCCCACACCCTTTTCCCCTGATAATTATCAATCCACTCCCTTTCTTTGCCCCTAATTCTATTATATTCACCAGTTTGTTCAGTTCCTCAGATTTTTAATTCACTTGATTTTTAGATTCACTTGTTATATATATTTGTTGATAAAAATTTTTTATCTTTACCTTTTTCTTCTTCCTCTTCTTAAAGAATACCTTTCTGCATTTCATATAATACTATTTTGGCGGTGATGAACTCCTTTAGCTTTTTCTTATCTGTGAAGCTCTTTGCCCTTCAATTCTGAATGATAACTTTGCTGGGTAGAATAAACTTGGTTGTAGGTTCTTGCTATTCATCACTTTGAATATTTTTTGCCACTCCCATCTGGCCTGCATAGTTTCTGTTGAGAAATCAGCTGATAGTCGTATGGGTGCTCCCTTATATGTAACTAACTGTTTTTCTCTTTCTGCTTGTAAGATTCTCTCTTTGTCTTTTGCTCTTGGCATTTTAATTATGGTGTGTCTTAGTGTGGTCCTCTTTGGATTCCTTTTGTTTGGTGTTCTGTGTGCTTTCTGTACTTATAAGTATTTCTTTCACCAGGTGGGGAAGTTTTCTGTCATTATTTCTTCAGATAGGTTTTCAGTGTCTTGCTCTCTCTCTTCTTCTGGCACCCCCATAATTCTGATGTTGGTACGTTTGAAGTTGTCCCAGAGGCTGTTTACACTATCTTCAACTTTCTGGATTCTCTTCTTGCTTCTTCAGAGCAGTGTCCTTTACCTCTTTGATTCTTGCGTTCGTCTAGTCTGCTATTGGGTCTCTGTATATATTTTATTTCCGTCAGTGTATGTTTAATTTCTAGTTGGTCCTTTTTCATCTTCTTGAGAGTCTTGTTAAATTTATCAGCCTTTTCTTGGAAATTCTTGAAAAACCTTATAACCGTGGTTTTGAACTCTATATCCAGTCTTTTGTTCTCCTCCATTTCTTTTATTTGAGATCTATTTCCTTTTCTGGGCATTTTCGCTGCTTCCCTGAGTTGGTAGGGTAGCTTTGTGTGTTGGTGTCCTATATTATCTGGTGGATCAGCCTCCCCAGTTACCTGAGGTAGACACTCTTGGTGCTCCCTTTTGTGGACTGCGTGTACAGCCTTGTTGTAGTTAAGTCTTGATTGTTGGTATCACTGGGAGGAATTGACCTCCTGGCCTATTGGATGTGAGTATCAGCTGTGTCTACTCCAGAATACCTTCTGTATTGGAGACAGTCTTATAGGATCAGACTTGCAAATTTGCAAAAGCCTCTGAGCTCAGGTTGGATGGGATAGAGTCTCAGGGTTGAGCCGCAAGTCTTGGCTTCCTGTCAATCCTGCCCTTGTGTGCACGCCTCAGACCTCTGCCTTCCACGGGTCCCCTGAGTTTCCGCCTCATAGTCCAGATTCCCCTTGTAAGAGTGTGGGTGCCCCAGGGGCTCTCCCTGAACTGGGTTTCAGTGCTCAGTGCAGTCGGAACTGGGGATTCAGTACAGTTAGGAGCTCCGGACTCCTTCCACTATGGAGAGGCCTCAGCAACCTCTGTGGTCAGACCTTTCTGCGTGCACTCACTTGCGCGCTGCGGCTCCTGGCACTCCTGCATCTCCCAGTCTGTTCAGACCTCTCTATGCGCACTCACATACTGCGGTGGCTCACGGCTCCCCTGATCTCCAGGCAAAGAGTTCTTAAACATGATAGCAAAAGCACAATCCATAAAAGAAAGAACTTATATGTTGAACTTAAAATATAAAACTTACTCTGTCTAAGACACTGTTAAGAGAATGAAAGGATAGGCTACAGACTGGGTGAGACTATTTGCAGAGGACTTTTTATGTAGAATAGACCTCTCAATCAGCCAGTTGTCATAGGGAAACCAACTTCTGACTTCTGACCTTAAAATGGAAAACAATCACTTGTATTCCCATTAAGGACTCAAACATGATTTAAAGTATATGGTGATTAACATTCACTAAATATTTGCATATGTCAGATACTGTAAGCATTTAAAATATATTAGCTCATTTAATAAAAAACTATGAAATAGATTATTACTATTTCTATCTAAGATGAGGAAACTGAAGCCCAGAAAGATTAAATAACTTGCCAAAAGATAGTAAGTATATGATCAATATACAGCCAATTAAGCTGACCATGGGTTTAACGGTTCCTTTCACAGGATCAGCATGAATGCTAGGTTGTTAGTGGTAATGTTAAAAAAAGACAGATGTGAACTCCTTGCACTGATAAGATTTGGTGCCTTTTTAATTTAATTGTTCTTGTTAGACCTGGTGACTTTGTGAAATGGAGGCAGAAATTGGGCACTGGGGCTGGCATGGAAGAAGGAGGACATTATGCTCCATTCTTACTACCGTGTTCCCAGAAAATAACACACCCTCCGAAAATAAGACCTACTTCATGGAAACATAATACATCCCCTGAAAATAAGACCTAGCGCGGGACCAGGGGGAGCCGTGTGCCCCGGAAGAGCCTTGTCCCCAGGGGGAGCGATGGGACCAGGGGGAGCCCTGTGCCCCGGGGGAGCGGTGGGACCCGGGGGAGCCATGTGCCCCAGGGGAGCAGTGAGACCTGGGGGGAGCCGTGTGCCCTGGGAGAGCCTTGTTCCCCGGGGGAGTGGTGGGACCAGGGGGAACCGTGTGACCTGGGAGAGCTGTGTACGCCGGGGGAGCTTTGGGACCCGTGTGACCTGGGGGAGCGGTGGGACCCAGGGAAGCCGTATGCCCCAGGAGAGCTGTGTGCCCCTTGGGAGCGGTGGGACCTGGGGGAGCCGTGTTTCCTGGGAGAGCCGTGGGCCCAGTGGGAGCGATGGGACCCAGGGGAGCTGTGTGACCTGGGGGGGCGGTGGGACCCAGGGGAGCCCCTATGTTCATAGCAGCACAATTTACAATAGCTAGGATTAGGAAACAGGCTAGGTGCCTGTCAGCAGATGATTGGAACAGAAAACTATGGTACATCTACACAATGGAATACTATGCTGCCATAAAAAAGAAGGAATTCTCATCATTAGCAGCAACCTGGATGGAATTGGAGAACATCATTCTGAATGAAATAAGCCAGTCAATGAAAGAGAAACACCACATGTCCTCACTCATTTATGGATAATAAAGAATATTATAAACTAATGAACAGAAAGATAGATATAGTGACAGTAAAGCAACAAGCAGACTGTCAAATGACAGTGGGGAGGGTAGGGTGATCTAGGGGAGATAAGAGATCAACCGAAGGACTGGTATGCATGCATATAAGTACACAAAACTCTGGGGAGGAGGGCATATATGGGAGGTGGGGTGGCAATGGTAAGCAATGTACACATATAATACCTTAATAAAAAAATGGTGGGGGAAAAAAAGACCTAGCGCGCATCTTTGGGAGCAAAAATTAATATGAGACACTGTTTTATTTTCGGAGAAACAGGGTAGTATGTGCTCAGGTTTGAAATAACTGAAAACGACTTAACACTAGGTGGCACTAGACCCCAGGCACTTAAATCTACAATAAATTCATTTTACTTAAAGACATTGGCAAAATGTACTAATCTCCTAAAGAGATTTATACCTTAATGCTAACATTAAAAAACACACACAGCTAAGATCGGTGTGGCTCGGTGGATAGAGCGTCGGCCTGCGGACCGAAAGGTCCCAGGTTTGATTCCGTCAAGGGCATGTACATTGGTTGCAGGCACATCTCCGATGGGGGGTGTGCAGGAGGCAGCTGGTCGATGTATCTCTCATCATCGATGTTTCTATCTATCTCTCTCCCTTCCTCTCTGTGAAAAATCAATAAAATATATTAAAACACACACACACACAGCACCAATTTTTACACTAGAGAGCAGAAACTGCTACTATGAAATCACACAACTGGGTGCTTAGTAACATGCTGTGGATAATTGCTTATTGTTGAAAATATATTTGCCAAAGGATTCAAGGGCACCAACAATCCAACATACTGATGATATGAAAGTTTTTAGCTTACCTAATTGCATGTAGTTATGAGCTTATGTTAATGGTGCAATAATATAAGCTAACCATTTTATAATTTGATCTCCCCCAGGAATATTAGATTGTGGTGGTTCTGTTTAATAAGAGCATTTTATATTAAAATAAAACACCTTTGTTTTACTACTGTAATCACTCAACAATATTTAGCCGTGGTGTTCAGGGGTTTTCCCATTTTGGCTCACTGTGCTCACTTAGGTATTATTTTTGTGTGTGAGGCCTGAATTATAAACATGAAGTAAAACACTGGACTTAGAATTTGGGGTATTTTTTCTACTTTAATTAGTAAATTTCAATATTTTGGAATTATTTTTTCAAATCATATTGGGGTGATATACTTCTGGCCTTCTCTCTCAAAAACAAACAAAAACCCCATAACTGTTTGGGAAGTTAGGGATTAACTAGGGTCAAGAATTAATGTCCATTTATCCAGTCATAGAATGTTTCACATACCTATCTACAAATTTCTCCAGTTCCAGTAACCAATCTGCAGACTTGGTATTTATTAAATTGCTTACCAAGTATTTCTGTGGCCAGCTCTGCTTCTTTTTGTGCTAGTAGGAAGAAGGAAATTAATTTTCATTTTATTCAGCAGTGGTATTATGGAAGCTATTTTTTTTTTTTTCTGCTGACAAGTGGCCAACTTCAGAATCTCCTCTGTTATAAATAAATGCTGTCAACCTAGATGCCCGGGAAAAGACATTCAGACATTTGCCATTTGCCACCGTGTCCGTGAGAAACGCGCTGTCCTCTGGCGGCTTCATTCACGGGTTCTTCTGTGGCTGGCGTCTCCCAGCGGCAGTGCTGGAGCACTGGTTTGAAGGGAAGCAGGATTTTCACAAAAGGAACCATGAAAAGATCTGTGTTTTCTGTCCAAAAGAGAAACTATTCAGATGGTTTTTGGCAGGGATACAGGGTAATCATTGGCAATTTTTTTCTCCTAATGAATTGTGTCAATTTTTCTTCTATTTCGGCTTTAACACTTAGCTAGATGATAAATATTGTGGCTTTTTTCTAATTAGCTTTTTTTCTTAAAAAACAAAACAAAAAAACAACCCACTGCTGATGCATGTTTGGTATAATAAAAAATGCAAACAAGTAGTTTAGTAAGTGCAATCTGTATAACTGTTTCCCACTTTGCAAATTTGTACTTAGCCAGTTATCTGATTTGATGTTAATGTAGAAGTGACCATATAAAAGCATAGTTACTCATACAGCTCATTATGTATGATTTACTGGTGACTTTTCCCCTTTAATTTCTTATTTTGTTGTTGTTGATCCTCACCCAAGGATATTTTTCCATTGATTTTTTTTGAGAGAGAGAGAGAGAGAGAGAGAGAGAGAGAGAGAGAGAGAGAGAGAAAGGGAGGGGGAGAAACAGAGAGAGAGAAATATTGATGTGAGAGACACATCAGTTGGTTGCCTCTCACACATGCCCTGACCAGAGCCAGGAATCAAGCCTGCAACCGAGGTACATGTCCTTGACCAGAATGGAACCCAGGACCCTTCTTCAGTCCTCTGCCGATGCTCTCTCCACTGAGCCAAACCAGCGAGTGCTCCTTTTATTTCTTAAACTTAATTTGTTACCTGAGCAGGGAATACATACAAAAGGTACAAAAATTCAAACAGTTCCAAAAGGTATGGGGTGAGAAGTCAGTCTGTGTGTGTGGAGGGGGAGGGAAGGGGGGTGCTCACTCTCCTCCACTCACTGGCATGTCACTCGGTAGAGGGCTCTCCCCCCTCAGCAGTGCAGCCGCTGATCTCCTGGTCTGTCTCCCTCCCCTGATCTCCTGGTCTGTCTCCCTCCCCGGGGGCGCTGTGCTGCCCCCTCAGGAGGATCTTGCTGCCCCTTCATTTGAATGGAGAGTCCCTATTGGTTTCCCCTTTATTATCTACTTGTTGTCTATCCCTCGCCCACACAAAGTACCCATGTTTCTAAGGCAAGAACCTTGTCTTGTTTTTAGTTATATCCCCAGCAATTAAGAAAATGCTGGCAATCCTACTCGTTTCGTTAATGCATTCCAACACATTGTATCAGGCACTGGGGGTTAGCAGTGAATAACGCCAGCATCCCCCCCCCCGCCCAAACAGCTTACATTCTAGTATTGTGAGACAAAGCAATTATCAAAGGAGTAAAATAAATATATATTATGGTAGAGAGTGGTAAATGTTGTGAGAATAAACAAGTAATCTTTTCTGTCAAAGAAGGAAATTTAGCCAACTGCCATTTTGAAACCCCAAAGGTCAACCTCTCCACCCCTTTTTTCCTTTAAATTAGCCAATTGCACAAGAATATGAGCCTCAACTCTGACCAATCAAGAGTGAGGGACGGAGGGTGTGCATCAGGGGTAAAACCCGAGTGGACCACCTGCTCAGTGTGCCAGACCCTATGCATGTGCACTCTCCTGCAGGAGGAGAGGTATTCACCATGCTATCTGGCTCCCAAGAATTCTTTGTGTTCTACCAGGACCCCTGGTTGTGGGGCTCACCTTCTTTCTAACAATTTTGGGGGCTCATCCAGGAGTCCATTGGTTGCCACAGGGGCCATTGGACCCCTCTCCTGAGGAGGCACATCCAGCGGCCTCAGTGAGGAGGAACAGCACTACTCTCTGGGCCAACTATGTTCCGCTCTCTATGTATTTCTTCTCATTATAGCAGTCCCTGTAGCATTTTAAAAAAAATTTATTAAGGTATTCCCAGGGGGCTGTGTGCCCCGGTTGAGCCATGTGTCCCAGGGGAAGCAGTGGGACCCAGGGGGAGGGGCGGTGAGAACCATTCTTTATTTCCCACTCAGGACTCTATTCATGGGGTCCTGAGATAGTCACCATAAAACAAGCAGACTGCCAACTGACAGCGGGGAGGGGAAGGAGACCTGGGGGGAGATAAGAGAACAACCGAAGGACTGGTATACATGAATCTAAGTACAACCAACGAACACAGAACTCTGGGTAGGGAGGGCATAAATGGGAGGGGGGGAGCAATGGTAAGCTATGTACACATATAATACCTTAATAATTTTTTTTAAAAAAACAATAAAAATATATTTAATTAAAAAAATGTATTAAGGTATTATATGTGTACATAGCTTACCATTGCTCCCCCCCCCCCAAGTCCCTATAGCATTTATTGCAGTGCTGGTTTGATGGTGATAAACTCCTTTAGCTTTTTTTTTGTCTGGGAAACTTTATTTTACCATCTATTTTGAATGGTAGCCTTGCTGGGTATAGTAATCTTGGTTTCAGATCCTTGCTTTCCATTGCCTTGAGCACTTTATCCCATTTTCTTCTGTCCTGTAGAGTTTCTGATGAGAAAGCAGCTGACAGCCTTATGGAAACTCTTTTGTAGGCAACAAATTGCATTTCTCTTGCTGCCTTTAAGATTATCTCTTTGTCTTTAATGTTTGGCATTTTAATTATGATGTGTCTGGGCATGGGCCTGTTTGGATTCTTCTTGCTTGGAAATCTTTCTGTCTCCTGAACTTGTGTAACTTTCCTTTCCCAGGTTAGTAAAGTTTACTGCCATTATTTCTTCAAACACATTCTCCATTCTTTGCTTGCTTTCTTCCCTTTCCAGCACTCTAATTATGTAAATATTGTTACATTTCATATTGTCTCACGATCCTTGAAGCTGTCCTATTGTTTGTTTTTTTCTTTTTATTTCTCTGATTGAGTGATTAAAAAAACTTTTTTTTAATTTAAAAAATCTTTATTGTTCAGATTATTACAATTGTTTCTCTTTTTTCTCCCCATAGCTCCCTCCACCTGGTTCCCATCCCACCCTCTGATTGAGAGATTTGCTTTCTACCCTGTCTTCTAACTCACTGATCCAATCCTCAGCTTCCCCTAATCTGCTATATTCCTCCAAATGTGTTCTTTATTAGTGCTATATCATTCTTTATTTCCCACTGTTCTTTTTTCATAGTTACTACTAGAGGCTGGGTACACAAGTTCATGCACAGGTGGCCTAGCCAGCAATTGGGGCTGATTGGAGGAGCTGACTTGCAGGGGTTGGGGGAGAGACCGTGAGAGGTTGGCCAGCCTGCCCCACCCCCTGGTCTAACTACCAGTCAAACTCCCAGTGGAGGGGGCAATTTGCATATTAGCCTTTTATTATTTATAATATATTTTCTCATGCTGTTGAGCATCTTTACCATCATTATTCTGAACTCTGTCAAATAAATTTCTTATCTCCATTTTATTTAGTTCTTCTTCTGGAGAATTCTCTTGTTCTTTCATTTGGGGGTTGATTTTTGGTCTCCCCATGTGGGCTACCTGTTTGGATTTGTGTCTATATATTAGGTAGAGCTGTTTTGACTCCCAATCTCTAGTGCAGGACACTGTTGGACACTGTTTCGGACTGGCCCTGAGTAACCTGGTTGGGGCCATGAGCAATGCACAGCCTGTGGCTCCCTCTGCTGGAGCTGGCTGCCTTTGGAGAGGACCAGGGTGTATACCAGGGTCTGCTTTTCCTAGCCACAGCCCAGGAGATGAGGCAAACACTCAAAGCCTCCAGAAGTCGTCCTCCTCTACTTGCAGTTTGATTGTGATCAGCCTTGATCGCCCTCCGGCTATTGAACACAGGGTGGGGCAAGAGTTTTTTTCGACAGGTTGTGGTGACTGCCTTTCCCCCAGACCCAAACCACCTGGATATCAAATTCCTGCAGGGGAAAGAGGTGTTATGACTCAGCACAGGAGACCAGGGTGGCTGCCCTCTGAGCTCCAAACCCAGAGCCCTCAACCCTGGACTCTCCTCACACAGCTCCAGCCCACTCTGCCCTCCCTCTGCTGGAGCCCATGGTGAGTGGCTGCATACCCAATTTTGTGCACTGGCCCTTTAAGAGGGTGACAGCATTTCCAGCAGTCTCTGGCGGGCAGACAGCAGCTCTGCTGTGTTTGGTGGGCATCTTTCTCAGTTCTGGTGCTCGTGGCTGGGGGCCAGCTTGGGGTTTAAACCCCAGAGTTCTCCCTGGGAGCCCCCTTCGGCTGCTGTCTGTGGGAGCCCCGCCCTTTCTCCTCTGCCCTCCCTACCAGGCTCTGTGCGGCCGCCACCTCCCATGCTTGGCTATCACTCCATCTCCCTGCGCAGTTGACTTTTCAGGGTGGTTTTTCTGTATTCTCGTTGTATTTCCAGTTTGGTCCTGGGAGACTGTCTATGTAGTCCACTTACTCCAACGCCATTGTTAACCTCTTCTACACAAGTTATTTTGAATTGAACAATTAAATATGAAACAAGAGTCAAGTCCAGCTGAAGCAGTCCCCTCGTTAGAGGTAACCTGACACGTCCCATTCGCAGAGCAGGGGAGGCAGCATGGAGCCGCCAGCTGTTCTTCAAAGCTATTCCTTCCCTCCTTATCCTCCGCAATTAACTGCTCTGGGACTCCGGCTTTGGGACTGGAACCAGGATCCAAACCCAGGATAGCCTTCCTCCGACATCTTTCTTCTCATTACCCTTTTACTTCTTTTTAATATATATATATATATATATATATATATATATATATATATATATATACTTGTTTTTTTACAGAGATGAAGGGAGAGGGATAGAAACATCCATGAGAGAGAAACATCGACCAGCTGCCTCTTGCACACCCCCTACTGGGGATTTTCCCGCAAACAAGGTACATGCCTTTCACCAGAATTGAACCTGGGACCCTTCAGTCCGCAGGCTGACGCTCTATCCACTGAGCCAAACCGGTTTCGGCACCCTTTTACTTCTTTTTATTTTATTTTTATTAAGGTATTATATGTGTACATATCTTACCATTGCCCCCCTCCCCACCTCCCATACATGCCCTCCCTCCCCAGAGTTCTGTGTTCGTTGGTTGTACTTAGATTCATGTATACCAGTCCTTCAGTTGTTCTCTTATCTCCCCCCAGGTCTCCTTCCCCTCCCTGCTGTCAGTTGGCAGTCTGCTTGTTTTATGGTGACTATCTCAGGACCACATGAATAGAGTCCGCTCCTCCTCTGGTTCTCACCGCCCCTCCCCCTGGGTCCCACTGCTTCCCCTGGGACACACGGCTCACCAGGGGCACACGGCCCCCTGGGACACACGGCTTACCCAGGGCACACGGTCCCCTGGGACATATGGCTCACCTGGGACACCTGGCCCCCTGGGACACATGGCTCACCCAGGGCACACGGCCCCTCTAGGGCGCTGGGGTTGCGTATTAGAGGCGCCACGCTAGCTCCTCGCTAGCACGGCGGGCAGGCTGGGACAGCTGCAGGCATGCTGAGATGGCTGCAGTCAGGGAGACCGCCCTCAAAGGTGTCTCGTTCAGTGTGGAAGCAGAGCAGCTGCGGACGCGGAGGCTAAGTTCTGAGGGCGCTCACTCCCTGAGCCCGGGGTGTAGTGAGCTCTGTTCTCCGTGGATTTCCTTTATTCGCAGCGGCGGTGGCGGGTGCAGCAGTGACGGTGGCTCCTGTGGTTCAATTTCCACTGTAGTTTTAAAGTTCACATGGCGGCAGTGGCGGGAGCTTCGGCTCGGCCATGCGGCGGTGGAGGAAGGTCTCGCTGGGGCCACTAATGGAAGGCGCCGTGCCAGCTCCTTACCAGCATGGCGGGTGTGCTGGGAAGGTTGTGGGCGGGCTGAGATGGCTGCGGGAGGAGAGTTCCCCCCTCAATGGTGTCTCCTTTGGTGCGAAAGCGGAGCTGCTGTGGACACAGAGGCTAAGTTCTGAAGCCACACTCTCTCTGAGCCCGGGGCGTAGTGAGCTCTGATTTCGGTGGATTTCCATTTGCGGGGGCTGCGGCGGCGGTGGGTGCGGCAGCAACGGTAGCTCCTGTGGCTCAATTTCCCCTGTTGTTTTAAAATCCACATGGCGGTAGTGGCGGAAGCTTTGGCCCGGCCATGTGGCATCGGAGGAAGGACTCGCGGGGTGCAAACAGAAGCCGCCGTGCCAGCTCCCCACCAGCACGGCGCGCGGAGGCTGGGTCGATCTGGCTGCGGTGTGGGAGACGCTGCACCATCTCTTCGTTAGCACGGCTTGTGCAGAGGCCGGACCGAGACGGCTGTGGGCAGCTGTGGAGGAAGGACTCACTGGGGCTGCAGGCCGGGAGACGCTATGCCAGCTCCTCACCAGCACGGTGGGTGGGCTGGGACAGCTGCGCGCCGGTATGTTTGCGGGCAGGGAGGCTTCTTGTCAGGGCAGGCGCCGAAGGCACAGTGGAGGTGCCGTATAAGCTCCCTGTTTCCCACGGCGGCCGGTGGGGCTGGCACAGTCCCTGGGCCCCGGGGCGGAGCGAGGTCTGGCTTCCCTCATTCCTGGTGGCAGCGGCTCCGGCAGGTCTGGTTTCGCCGTAGTTTTAAACTCCACATGGCAGCAGCGGCGTCCTGCTTTGTGTCTAGTTGTAGCCTTCCCATTTTGCCAGCTTTCCTGTGGGTCTGGTGCGATCCCTTTCGATTTTAGCTGTTGTTTTTTTCCAAATTGTTGAGGAGGTGGTGGCTTAGGAGACTTCCTAGGCCGCCATCTTGTTTCCTAAAGCTTCTTTTCCAAATTGTTGATGAGGTGGTAGCCTAGGAGGCTGCCTACGCCGCCATCTTGTTTCGGTCCTCCTTTTACTTCTTAGAACAAGATCTTTTCAGCCCTGAAACTTCTGGTAGTTACATATTATTTCTTCATATTTGCTCTGCTTTAGAAAAACTTGACACTGCCCTACATAATGTTCTTTTAATTTTTATTCAAGCATTTTGTGCTGCTGATTGGTCTGGAAACATCATTCCTCTAATCCATAGTTACGTATCTGAGCCCGGCGTGGGCAGATTAAGAAAAGAGATACCATCAGAGAGAACAGGCAACCAGGACCTAAGCTCATAGGAGACCATAACTTTGTGGGTCCCTAGGAAATCTGCCTGAGACTTCTCCTGTGATGCTGAGCATGCCAGCTGGTCTAACATGAATAGTCCCTGCTCTCTGAGTCTGGGCCTGCCCTTCACCATGAGTGCATCCTTCATCTATCCTTGATCTTCAGCTGACCACAGATTTCATTAATGGTGCACCAGAGTGTGTTCTTTCTTAATGCTACACAAATAATGGAGCCTTACAATCCGCAGGTGTCTCAAGTCCAGGAGCTGTGGGACAACCATGTGCAAACTGCACATGCCACGCAGCTGTGCCTCTCGGGTGCTGTCTGCTCCCGGCTCGTCTCCATCTCGTACCTTACCTCTCAGCACAGCATTTTTGCCCAATCAACATTAGCTACTTGTTATTTTCTTATTTCCTCTGTTTGTACAATGGAAATATCTCTCGGTAACCCATCTTCCTTTTTTGGTATTCTATAAACTAAACGCATTGCCTTTTGTTTCTTTTCTCACTTGATTAATTCTCTCCCTCCCAGGAAATGAAATCCGCATGCATTACACAGAGCCGAGGCCGCAGTGTGGCGGAGGCAGGAGGCCTGGGGAGGAAGTCCGGGATCCGGTCCTCTCCTGGCTGTGCAGGAACTCACTGGGCCTGGGTTTTTGGATCCCGGAAACAAGGCACTGAGTTAACTAATCTCCGAGGTCCTTCTAGCCCTAAATTCTGGAGTCCTTCGTTTGACTCCACACACATCCTCACTGGAAAAGTTCTGCTCTATCCCAGTCTGCCCTGGGGCGGGGATCTGTGGGACAAGCAGGCCGGTGGAGTAAGACCTCGCCTCCAAGACAACACCCTCCGGCACCGTGTCTCCCATTCACAGTCATTCTAACCTCCAGAGAACCAGTCTGGGAACACCGAGAAGTGAGTGCGAGCCGCCAGCAGCTAGGGGACAGCCCACTGCAGCGACTGCTCACTCGTCTGTCTCCCTGGGACAGGTCTTGTTCAGCTTCGTGCCCGCCCTCACCCCCGCTGTCACACTCAGCGATGGACAGCAGAGCAGGTGCCCAGGAAATGCCCAGCGAGTGGGTAGGTCACAAGTGGGCAGTGCCAGCAGAAGGCGTGCCCAATTAGCTACCCTAGAAGGAGCAAAGCAAGGAGGGGCTTGTCTGACGCCACCGTGGGGGCCAGGGCGGACCTAGGGTTCAGAACATGCCAACAGGCTGGGGAGTGTTCAGAAACAGGAAAAGGAAAGGACTGTGATAGGTATGTGCTGTGTTTGCTTGCTCCGCATCCTTCCCTGTGATTGGGCGGCCCCCCCCCCCCCCAATTTTCCTTGAGTTTACCACCTCTCCCCACCAGCAGCCACGTGCTTGGAAGGGAGGGGCTGCAGCCTGAGGTGTGGCGGGCCCAGCATGGTACAGAAGTTGGGTGGCTGCCCTGGGACCGTTGCTGGAATGTTTGGGCCTCTAACTCCCAGCACACAACTCAGGTGGCCCGTTTGTCACCACTGGAGCTGAGAAGAAAGCCAACTTCAAAAAGCTGACAACAACCTGGAAGCAGCTGGTTCCTGACACACTCCACTTCTCTGAATCCCTTGCTCCAGCGGAGCCCGACCTCCGTGGTCTTCTCAGCCAGGCCTGTCATCACTCCCCCTTCCCCCCTCAAATCAGTGTGCGTTGGGTTTCTACCACACGCAGCCGGGGCACGCTGACTAATGCAGGCGACCGATGTTCCCAGACTGGCAGATTTGAAGCAGTTGCAGGCTTAAAGGAGCAAAGTCTTATCCTAACGACCTCGATGGGAATTACAGCCAGAGCGGAGCCCAGAGCAGAGCGGGGGCTCAGCACGCCGGGCTGCGGGCTGTAGACCATTCCTCCCACCCAGTGAGCGGGCCACAGGAACGCACTCTCCGCCTCCTGCTGGCTCTCACCGAGCCCACAGCAAGGGCTCTCGGGAGCCTGTGCGGTGGCTGCCGCCTGTTCTGCTATAAATGCTCATACTCTTGTCTCCCTTGGTGTGACCAGTGGGACACTTTCTCCCCCACCCCACACGGCTTACACTGTAAATATGTCTTGCTTAATTTAGCCTCTTTTTTTCCTGACTAAACATTACCCACAGCTGCCTGCTGGGTGGGAAAACGGCCAACAAATCACCAAGCAGGTGATTGTCAGTGAAGAATTTCCTACTAACCAGTGGGGATGTTGACCATTTTAAGAACCTGGGGGTGGGAGGCCATAAAAACCACTTGTGCAGAGGGTGTGGGGTGGCGGTTAATTATGCTCCCCCCGTGGGCACATGTGTCCTGTCAGGGCATCCTCCGATGCTGTAACAACCATGCTGTGGGCAGATCTGTCAAGCAGACAGCATAGGCCTGTGGCAAAGTTTTCATTTGTTTCTCCTCCCAATGCCAGGTTTTCAGATTTAAAATTTGTTCCGCTTTCCAGGGCACTGAAACTTCCACTTTCCAGGGCTGGTGTAGCTCAGTGGCTGAGCATTAACCATGCACCAGGGGGTTACCGGCTCCATTCCCAGTAGGAGACGTGCAGGAGGCAGCCAATCAATGTTTCTCTCTCATCATTGATGTTTCTATCTCTTCCTCTCTTTTCTTTTCTCTGAAATCAATTAAAAAAACATTTTTTAAGGAAAAAAGAAATTGCTATATATTCCTCAAAAAGAAAACAGAAGATTATTACTAAGCCATGGTTCTCAAAACTGGCTGGTACTAGCACAAGAACAGACATATAGACCAATGGGACAGAACAGAGAACCCAGAAAATTGACCCAAGCCATTATGCTCAATTAATAGTTGACAAAAGAGGCAAGAGCATACAATGGAGTAAAAACAGTCTCTTTAATAATGATGATGGGAAATTTGGTCAGATACATGCAAAAAAAAAAAAAAAAAAAAAAAAACAGGCCGAAACCGGTTTGGCTCAGTGGTAGACTGAGCGGACTGAAAGGTCTCGGGTTCGATTCCGGTCAAGGGCATGTACCTTGGCTGCGGGCACATCCCCGGTGGGGTATGTGCAGGAGGCAGCTGGTTGATGTTACTCTCTCATCGACATTTCTGGCTCTCTGTCCCTCTTCCTTCCCCTCTGTAAAAAATCAATAAAATATATTAAAAAAAAAAAAAAAAAAGAAAAAGAAAAAGAAAAAAAAAAACCCAAAACTAGATCACCAACTTACACCATAAACAAAAACAGACTCAAAATGGCTAATGGCTAAAGGACTTGAATGTAAGATGAGAAACCATAAAAATCCCTCCCTTCCTTCCTTCCTTCCTTCCTTCATTCCTTCCTTCCTTCCTTCCTTCCTTCCTTCCTCTTCCCTCCCCCCAACTGCTTCTCTCCCTCCCTTTTCTTCTTATTTAATTTATGTCCATGAATTCTAGTCTTTTGTTTAATTCTTATCACAGTGGGCCTATTAAAAGATAAGTCAGATTGTATTGTCCCCTGGTTAATACCTTCTAATTGTCTGTTTCCCTCAAAGTACATGACTCCCACAGGCCTCCCAACTGAGGACTGAACCCAAAACCTGGGTAGGTGCTGTTCCATCACCTATGTTCAAAATGAAAACTCGGGGATCCCTGAGCCAGGCCTATACCCTCTTACAGTCCTTGAGCCCTCAGGGGATGTCTGGCTGATGGCTTAGGCCTGCTCCCTGTGGGCCTAAGCTGGCAGTTGGACATCCTTCGTGCTGCCGCAGAGGCAGGAGAGGCTCGCACCACCGCCGCTGTACTTGCCAGCCATGGACCTGGCTTCTGACTGAGCATTGCCCCTCCTGTGGGACAGCACCAACCACCAGGGGGCAGCTCCTGCATTGGGCGTCTGCAGCCTGGTGGTCATGCATGTCACAGGGACCAGTCATTCCTTCACTCGGTCGATTTGCATATTAGCCTTTTATTATATAGGAGAAGCCACAAACATGGTGACTCATAGAGGTTGATTTCCCTTAAATGTGACAATTTGGTGCCTAGGAATACTTCTTACTTATTAATGACTCAATTTGCTTCCCCTAGAAATGAAGTCTTTGTAGAGATCAACATCCCTCCATCAGTGTCCCCAGATATCACCATTGTTGTTGATAAAATGGTCCGTCCCTGCAGGAAGCTTTCACATTCTACTATGTCTATGGAGGCATTTTGCTGCTCAGTACCTTTTCCCTTCTCTCACCATTGTTGTTTATTTTACACTTCATATTTTCCTGGACTTCAAGACTTGGACAATAAGATTATTTTTTTTCCTTTTTTATTGATTTTACTAGAGGCCCGGTGCATGAAATTCATGCACCTGGGGGGAGGGAGTGTCCCTCAGCCCAGGCTGCACCCTCTCCAATCTGGGACCCCTCTCACAATTCAGGACTGTGGCTTCCAACTGCTTACCTGCCTGCTTTCCTGATTGCCCCTAACTACTTCTGCCTGCCAGCCTGATCACCCCCTAACCACTCCCCTGCCAGTTTGATTGATGCCTAACTGCTCCCCTGCCAGCCTGTTTGCCCCTAACTGCCCTTCCCTACAGGCCTGGTCTCCTCCCCACCAACTGTTCTCCCCTGCGGGCCTGGGTCCCTCCCAACTGCTCTTCCCTGCAGGCCCAATCACCCCACAACTTCCCTCCTCTACTGGCTTGGTCACCCCTAACTGTCCTCCCCTGCAGACCTGGTCCCTCCCAACTGCCCTCCCCATGCTGGCCATCCTGTGGTAGCCATATTGTGTCCACATGGGGGCAGGATCTTTGACCACATGGGGGCAGCCAACTTGTGTGTTGGAGTGATGGTCAATTTGCATATTTTATTAGATAGGATAGAGGCCTAGTGCATGGGTGGGGGCCAGCTGGTTTGCCCTGAAAGGTTTCCCGGATCAGGATGGAGTTCCCTTGGATCAGGGTGGGGTTCCTTTGGGGTGTGGGGTGGCCTGGGCGAGAGGCCTGTGGTGGTTTGCAGGCTGGCCACACCCCCTAGCGACCAGGCGGAGGCCCTGGTATCTGGGGTTTATTTATCTTTTATAATTGAAACTTTGTAGCCTTAATGGGAGGCCTGGGCCAGCCAGGGTGTGCAGAAAGCTTGACTTCCTCCATCACGGGGGAAACCCAAGCCTCCCTCCTGCTCTCTGTGGCCATAGCCATCTTGGTTGGGTTTATTTGTATATTTGCTCCTGATTGGGTGGTGGTCATGGCTTGTGAGTGTAGCAGAGACATGGCCAATTTGCATATTACTAATTTATTATATAGGATATGGAACAAATTGCCTTGTGAAATCCTTCAGCTTTCAGATTAATTTGAGTGTCAAATATTTGAGCACTCAGGCATTAGGAACAAAACACAAAAATCTAGTAACTTGCCAATTAGGTGGAAACAAAGTAGAGTGACAGTGTAGCATGTAACTTCCTTTTATAACTGATGGGATATTAAGACATGACATTAAACCCAATGCTTTAAATTCGAGTCACTTGTGAAACAATGATATACTGTAGGCCAGAATCACCCCCATTTTTCCAGTGGCTGCATACTACATTATTTTATGAGTATAATAATATACTACCTTATAGATAGGTATTTACACTACCTACAACTGTTTGGAAAGCAATGCTGTAATAAATATACATATGTATATATGTGGCATTTATGTTAGTATCCTTAATGCATAAATGTATATTATATGTCCTTAACATCTGCCATATATACCAGTGGCCCAGTGCACAAAGTTCATGCACATTACAGAGGAATTAATTAGAGAACATATTTTAATATTGCTCCCGCCGCCGCCCACCTGTCTGGTTCCTGGGTGCAGGTGAATGGGATTCCTGGCTGGCAGGCTGCTGACAGAAAGCTGACGATGGCGGATTCGCAAGGGATGGGCTCCCCCGCCCTGCTGTCTGGCTCCTGGGTGCGTGTATCCGGCTCCCTACTCCCTCCTCCCTCCTGTCAGAGGCTGGGTGGGTGCCCGTGGAGAAGCAGCATCAAGTCCCACCAGCACTGTGAGACCCAGAGTCAAGTCCAGCCCTCCTGTGAGAGCCTCACAATCGCATGTCCCAGACCCAGAGGCGCCCATGGGGACTCAGCGTCCAGCCCCACCAGCGCCCGTGGGAACGCAGTCCAGTTCTCGCACCCGCCTGTGCCTCCTGCACACCAGTCCCTCCCGCCGTGCACGCAGCTCCATGGCCTCCTGGTGAACGGTCGTTACCGCGTGAAGTTGTCATGACCACAGGCTTTTTATACTATAGAATAAAATACATATAATGACCTAATGTATGTTTTATATATATAGTAATATATAATTTATGTCCTTAGAATGTGTACATGTGTGTACATCCAAGTCATGTTTTCCTGTAGGATCTAGTTCTCAAAGTGAAGCTATTGGGATAAAGCAATGACATACTTGAAGTTTCCAACAGCTTTTTGGTGTAAGGTGTAAGAAAGCGGTTCAATTTATATATATATATATATATATATATATATATATATATATATATATAATTGATTTTTTACAGAGAGGAAGGGAGAAGAATAGAAAGCTAGAAACATCGATGAGAGAGAATCATCATTGATCAGCTGCCTCTTGCACACCCCCCACTGGGGATGTGCCTGCAACCAAGCTATATGCCCTAGACCAGAATCGAACCCGGGACCTTTCAGCCCATAGGTCGACGCTCTATCCACTGAGCCAAACCGGTTTCAGCTGGGTTTGTTTTTGTTCATCAATTTATGTTGTTCATTATATTCCAAAAATGAGTGAGATCATATGATACTTATCTTTCTCCAACTGGCTTATTTCACTTAGCACAATGCTCTCCAGGTCCATCCATGCTGCTGCAAATGGTAAGAGTTCTTTCTTTTTTACAGCAGCATGGTATTCCATTGTGTAGATGTACACAGGTTTTTAAAAATATATATATTTTATTGATATTTTACAGAGAGGAAGGGAGATAGAGAGCTAGAAACGTCAATGAGAGAGAAACATCAACCAGCTGCCTCTTGCACACCCCCACTGGGGATGTGCCCGCAACCAATGTACATGCCCTTGGCCGGAATCGAACCCGGGACCCTTCAGTCTGCAGACCGACTCTCTACCACTGAGCCAAACCAGTTTTGGCTGTACACAGGTTTTTTAAATTTATTGTATTATTTTTAAAAAATATATTTTTTATTGATTTTAGAGAGGAAGGGAGAGGGAGAGAGAGAAACATCAATGATGAGAGAGAATCATTGATTGGCTGCCTCCTGCAAACCCCCTATTGGGGGAGATTGAGCCCACAACCTGGGCATGTGCCTTTGGCTGGAATCAAACCTGGGACCCTTCAGTCCACAGGCTGATGCTCTATCCACTGAACCAAACCAGCTAAGGCAACCACAAGTTTTTTAATCCACTCATCTGCTAATGGGCTATTTCCAGATCTTAGCTACCCGGTATTATAAATTGCGATGCTATGAACAGGGGTGCATATATCCTTTCTGATTGGTGTTTCTAGTTTCTTGGAATATATTCCTAGGAGTGGGATTACTGGGTCAAATGGGAGTTCCATTTTCAGTTTTTTGAGGAAGCTCCATACTGTTCTCCACAGTGGTTGCAACTGTCTGCATTCCCACCAGCAGTGCACGAGGGTTCCTTTTTCTCCACGTCCTTGCACTTGTCGTTTGTTGATTTGTTGATGATAGCCATTCTGACAGGTGTGAGCAGACACCCTCTTTCTTGTGTGGAGCACTCCCCTCCTATGGCATCAGCCAGAGGGGACGCAGCAGCCCCAGTCCACCCTGCTGAGCTTGGTCTCCCGACAGAATCTTGGACAGACTGAGTTGTGTGGCTCCAGGCTGGGAGCCATTTTCCCCTCGCATGCCTCACTGGTGCAGAGCCCTCCCTTCACGCAGCCACACTCTGCTCGGGTCTGATCAACCCTGCTGACCTCACCCTGATGAGTCCCTGGGACCCCAGTCCAGCCCAGAGGCCTATGGGCACCCAGCAAATGGCAGCTAGACCTGGATACCCTGGGGCACGAGCTGAGTGGCCTCAGACCCAACACTGCCACTGAGTTTGAGCTTGTGTCAGTCTAGGGAACGCCACTCAGCCCTGGTGACTCACTGAGAACCTACTCACCGCTCAGTGGCTGAGCCCACTGGGGGTGGGGGGGGTGAGGGGGGGACAGCAGTTGGAAGCAGGCCAGGCAGGTCTCAGGATGGAGATCTCCAGGGGAAGGGTGAGGGGAGGCAGAAGAGGGAAAAGGGGACTAAATGGTGATGGAAGGAGATTTGACTTTTGTTGTCAACACATAATACAATATACGGATGATACATATAGAATTGCACACCTGAAACATATAATTTAATTAAACAATGTCATCCCAATAAATTCAATAACAATTTTTTTGAAGAAACTGTCACTTTATTCATGGCATTTGTTGCTCAGGAGGTTGACATCAGTTAAAGCCTACACCAGGTACAACTACTTTTGCCATAGTTGTCTCATAGGTGGCACATCATATTCAATAAAACATATGTGTGAATTGAGTTTTATTTTACCTTTTAATGCAAAACAACCACACAGACAATAATGATAGTTTTATGCTCACACAGACTAAGCAACCGGCTCAGGCTCACAGAGGTGAGAGAGCGTCTCTGAGTCTGTTGGATCCAAAACCCTATGTTCTGTCTACTTTTTGTCACCTCCAACCACATAACTGAAGGAATGGCAAGATTTTAAATTTCAATAAGAAACAGAACTGCAAATTGACTTTTTTCCTTCTTGGTATTCTAAAAGCACTTACTTTCTTTGTCCCTAGTTTTTATTTTTTATTTTATTTTATTTTATTTTTTTATATTTTTATTGATTTTTTACAGAGAGGAAGGGAGAGAGATAGAGAGCTAGAAACGTCGATGAGAGAGAAACAATGGCCAGCTGCCTCTTGCACACCCCCTACAGGGGATGTGCCCGCAACCAAGGTACATGCCCTTGACCGGAATCGAACCCGGGACCTTTCAGTCCGCAGACCGACGCTCTACCACTGAGCCAAACCGGTTTCGGCTGTCCCTAGTTTTTAAAAAAATTATTTTTATTTCAGAGAGAGAGAGAGAGAGAAGCATCAGTGATGAGAGAGAATCATCGACCAGCTGCCTCTTGCACGCCCCACACGGGGGGATGGAGCCTGAAACCAGGGCAGGTGCCCTTGACCAGAATTGAACCTGAGACCCTTCAGTCCACAGGCCAATGCTCTATCCACTGAGCCACACCTGCTAGGGCCTTTGTCCTTCGCTTTTAAAAAGTCAGCTTCACTGGGATATAATTAACAAACGATAAAATTACATTTATTTAATTTTTTACTTTAAGTGTGAGCTGAGAGCAGCCGCACCCTTTGCCTGCCGGAAGTGCGGTCCCCTCCCCCAGCCGGAGCCGCAACCAGGGGCTGCCATCTCACAAGTGTGGTCCTGCCGCGTGCACTGGTCGTGCCTGTTTCTTTCACAGAAGGCAATGCGCCTGAGATCGTGGCGCACCCAAGGTCTGGCCTTGGCAGTGCCCGTGTCCTGCTGTGGCGGAGGCGCAGGTCACCCCTCAGGACGGACGGGGTGTGGATGGCTCCCAGGGTGTCCTGGCGTTCCTAAAGCTCCAAACGGAGGAACGTGTTTTCATTCCTCTTGGGAATCTCCGGGTTCTGTGATGTGCGTTTTTAAAAATATATATATTTTATTGATATTTTACAGAGAGGAAGGGAGAGAGATAGAGAGCCAGAAACGTTGATGAGAGAGATACATCAACCAGCTGCCTCCTGCACACCCCCCGCCAGGGATGTGCCCGCAACCAATGTACATGCCCTTGACTGGACTCGAACCCGGGACCTTTCAATCCACAGACCGACGCTCTACCACTGAGCCAAACCGGTTTTGGCTGTGATGTGCATTTTAAGTGTATAGGAACCTGCCACACTGTTTCATCTTTCCAGCGCGGATCCTTGCCCATTCTGGTACAGATGGTCTTTGCAATTGTAGCCTTTCTAGTGGCTGTTGGCGATGTCTCACTCCTCTCTCACCGAGGCTTTAAGAAAGTGAAAACTGCCCCCAGTTTTCATAGAAAACCCGGGAGGGTCGGAGCTTACCAGGATGCACTCCTGGTCGCAGCTGAAGCCGAGCTGGCCAAGTCAAACCCGGAGAAGCCACCTTTTGGAGGACACGCCCCGATCTGTTTGAGAGCGCGTTGACTGGGAACCCACTGCTCACTCACCGGCTCCCAGGTTGAGGTCGCCACGTCTAACTGTGCGGCGGCGGCTCTGCTTGGGGAAGAGAAGGGCTGGCTTCGCTCCACTCACGGCCACAGGGTGACCCCAGCCCCGGAGCCCCGGGCATCTCAGACCCCGGGCATCTCAGACCCCTGGCCACGGACCAGACAGTGTGACAGTGTGCCAGCACTGTCCCAAGCACGGCACCAGCCTCCCGGCGTACAGCCGGCGGGGAAGACGGATGCCAGACAAGCCATGGTGCAGTGACGTGTTCCGAAGGGCAGGTGCAGTGACCCGGGCCCTGGACAGCTGCAGGGGCCAGAAGGCGCCCGGCACCCCAGGAGAGAAGGACCGCAGCTCGAGGAGGGTCCGCGGGCGAGTGGGGGCAGCAGGCGACATCCACACGGCCAGCGCCTGTGGTGAGGCTCGCGGGGCAGGGACAAAGACAGAGCCAGGCCGGTCCAAAGGAGGCCTGATCTCGCGCTCCCGGGCGGCTCACTGGGCCTGAGAGGGTCGGGCTGGCGGAGCTGAGGCACGTTTTCACACAGGTTTTCAGCGAGGGCGCATGGCCAGACGCTGAGTTCCAGGAATGGGGCAGGGGTTCCAGGAATGGAGCCAGTATCTGTGCCACCACTCGCCTGGAGCACTGGTCCCTCGCGAGTTCCAGGAAGGGACCAGCAACTGTGTCGCCACCTGTCTGGTGCACTAGTCTGTTATCTGCGTCGCCATCAGTGGCGTGCATCGGCTTCTGGAACTCCTCTGACCTGACACCTATTAAGAGATCAGGCCCACGCTCACTGCAGGAGGACAGGGCTTGCCCTCGGTTATTGCCAAGTTCCCCACGCTGCCCTGATGCTCCAGGATTTGTGAGCCTCAGCCTTAGAGGAACAGGCCGGGCCAATGCGGGTCACAGCCTGGCTTTGGGGAGCAACTCGGAATCGATCTCCTGCTCTGAGCTTTCACTGTGGACTCTACCACAGCTGCCCCCCATTTCCCGCCCTTTGCCTGCTTCCAGCCTGCCCGCCTAGGCCTTCCCTGCATTATTGTCTGTGCCCATGGGCCCTTATCATTTTTAAAATCGACTTTATCCATGTAGTTTATGCAGCAACTTTTACTAATTTAAAAAAATCAATGAGTTTCAACAAATACATAGCTATAAAACTACCATCACCCCCAAAAGTTATCTGTACCCCTCTCCCCTGCCCCCAGGCTGGGCCCTGAGCAACCACTGGTCAGCTTTCGGAACTACTAGAGGCCCAGTGCACAAAATCGTGCATGGGTAGGGTCCCTAGCGCCTGCTGGCAGGGGGCCACTTTTCTCCCCTCCCTCCCTCCCCACCGCCCGCCCCCACTGCCCCACCTGCCCTCCCCCCCTGGTCAAACTTCTGATCGAACTCCTGGTCAAGGGGACAATTTTCATATTAGGCCTTTATTATATAGGGCAATTTCATATAAATGAAATCATGCAGTATGTATGTAGTCTCCAGTGTCTAGCAGCTTCTCATTTAGCATAATGCTTCTGAGTTTCACATATGCCGTGTGTATCAGAAATTCATTTCGTTTAATTACTAAGTGGTATTCCTTGTGTAGATTACTACACTTCGTTCACATTGGCATTTGAGTTGTTTTCACTGTTTGCCTATTATAAATAAAACTTCTATGAAAAACAAGTCTGTTTTTATTTTATTTTTCTTGGGTAAGAAGTGGGATTGCAGGGCTTATGCCAAGTGCATGTTTAATTTTTAAGTAATTGCCAAACTGTATTCTAATGTGACTGAACCAATTTGCATTCCCACCAAAATGTAGGGGCGTTCCAGTTCCTCCCCGTCTGTGCCAGTACCGGCACGTCGGCTTTCTTAATCTCAGGTTGAATGTTGATAAAACCAGTCTTCCTGCCGAAAGGAACAGACTGGGTAGGTGGTTGTCGTGGTAGTTTGGGCAGATGGCTGTGAGGGGCAGTTAGAGAACTTCTGGCCTGCCTTCACCGCAGGAGAGGCTGTAGGAAAGAGATCAAGGAAATTTGCCTCGACTGCGCTGAGTGCGAGTGCACAGAGGAAGTGAGACCCCTACCGGGTGGACAGTGCTCAAGGCACAGGATCTCTTGACCCTCCACAGACACGCTCCCGACCCTGCTCTGGGGCGTGGGAACTGCATCAGTGGAGGAGGACGGCAGGGCAAAGAGATGGTTCTTATCTCCTTGGCTGGAAAGAAAAAGTAAGTCCTCATAGGAAGGAAGTTATAAGTAGTGATTTAGATTATTGATTGATTTTTAATCCTCACCTGAGGATATATTATTGATTTTAGAGCGAGAGGGAGAGAGAGAAACATTGACTGGTTGCCTCTTGACTGGAGATGGCCATACCATGTCCTTGGTATGGGGATCAGACCCACAGCCTTTCAGTGCACATGGCAGTGCTCTAACCACCGAACACACTGGTCCTGGCGAGCTATCTTTTGAAATAACACTATCACCACAGCACGCACTTCATTAGTGTTAATTTACAAATAGCTCATCCTGAGGGCGCGGAACTCCCCTCAAGTCCTCACAATTTAGCAGCTAGGTGAAGGGCCTGGCCACCTTCCCCAACATTGTCTCCACAGGAAGCTGCATTTCTCGGACACCCTCTCTGTCTCTCACCTCTGTCTCTGCAGCCTCCCCAGCACAGGCCTAGCGGTACCGAACAGCTCTGACATTGCCCGGCGCTGCCCCTGGCAGGGGGAGTTAGCACACCCGTGCTCCTCCCGGGTTCCAGCGGGAGCTGCGGGAGCTGGGCCCTGAGTGGCCCCACCCTCAGCGCCGTTTCCCAGAAGCCACACAGACACCTGTTCTCACCCCCTCAGCGGATTAGAATGGGGGTCAGCCACAGAACGTCCGCCATGAAGACGGAATGGCTATACAAGATGCCCACCAGCCACCCAGCGCCCAGCTCCCGGACTTGTCAAGAGGCCGGTGGCCTCCCAGCGCTGCCGCAGGGAAAAGCGCTCCCTCGTTGGGAGGACAGAGTGGAGCTTTGGCTGAAACACCGCCTTCAGCAGCAACTCCTCAGCCCTCTGTCTGGTGAGGGAAGTCAGCTGCGGGGACACAGGGGCTTTAGTGACTGGGGGGCTCTCCCCCACTCTGCACTTCCATTAGCAGAGGCCTCTGGTCCCTTCCTTCTGGGTGCTTCTGTCATTAGAGTGGGAAGTGGCCTTCTCGCCGAGGCCTGTGCAGTCCTCACCAGCTTGGGGCTGCACAGCGCCCCCTCCCCCGCACTGGATCCACCCGCACCCGCAGGTCTGCCCACCCTGCAGCCTCCTGAGCGGGCTGGCCCCGCTGGCCTCTCTGCTCCCGCTGAGACGCCCCTGCCGTCCCCAGGGGAGCTCAGTGTCTGCTCTCCTCTCCACTGGCCCCTCGCTGCCAGGTGCAGCCCCACGTGCTGGCAGGGATCCGAGGACCGGCCTGATTTAGAACGAGGTCACTCTGAGTGACTCCTCTCGGGTGGAGGAGCATCAGCTGCTGGGCAGGTGCTAAGTAGGGCCCAGATCTTAATTTGGGGACACTGGGGTGGACGCTGCAGGAGGAGCTCCGGTGGCAGCAGCTGCCTCAGCGGGAGGGGGGGGGGTTGTCCTGGCTGTAGGTCTGTCCGCCTCCAGACTTGCCCTCAGCTCTCCTCTTCCCCGTTCGCCATGCCTGTGGCCTTATCAGGATCTCAACCCCAGAAACCTTCCACATGGCCACCCACCTCCTGTGGCCATATTGTCAGAGATGGCATGCTGGCATCCTCAGCGCAGCTGGGCACACTGGGAGGACGGGCCTGGGGTGCCCTTCCTGCCCCCGGACTGTGCTCACCTGCAAAGACGCTCAGAGGAGACCCAGCCTCGTGAGGATAGGTGATGGGGGGAGCACCCCCCATGCCAGCCACAGAAGGCACACGCCAGGTGACTGCCAAGAGCTGCCTTCGTCTTGCCCCGCCGGCTCCTCCTCCGGCTCCTCCTCCGGCTCCCGTCTCTAGCCACTCAGACTGGGTGACAGAGCAGTGTTCTTTTCCTCTCGGGAAATTTGGCTGAGACACTTGTGTAAAAGGAAGATCATCTGCTGTCGCCTCAGTCTGGCCTCCTGCCTGTGGTCTCTGCTCTTCTTAACCGGAAAGACCCACGGGGACCCACGGGGACCCACGGGGACCCACGTCCCCAGGAAGGCTGCGGCGCCGCTCCGGGCCGTGTCCGGTTGAGCAGGTGCCCGAGGCCCGGCCCTGAGCGAGCTTCCCCTGGGCACAGCAGGACCGGCGGGCAGCTCTCGTCCCATCGGTGGCTTCTGCCCACAAAGCAGCGTTCTTGTACATCTCTCATTAGTTTTTTTTTCCTTTTGTGATAAAATACACCTAACATAAAATTTAGCATCTTAACCATTTTAAATGTACAACTCGGTGACATTTAGTGCGTTTACATTATTGTGCCGCCACCATCCATCTCCAGAACATGCCCATCTCCTCAAACTGAAACTCTGTTCCCTTTAAATGGCGATTCTCTATCTCCCTCCCTCCGACCCCTGCACCCCCTTCTGGCTTCAGGCATGTGATCACTCCAGGTGTCTCATACAAGTGGAATTATACAAGTGTGTGTGTGTGTGTATGTGTGTGTGTGTGTGTGTGACTAGTTACTTCATTTAGCCTAGTGTCCTCCAGAGTATTCCGTGTGTAATATGTGTCAGCAGTTTTTTCTTCTTAAGGCTGAATAATAGTTCATTGTATGTACATAGCACATTTAAAAAATCCATTTATTGGTCTACTTTGTAAAAGGATTTTACAGAGAGGAAATTAGTGAGCAGTCGTAAAGCCCACAAACTCAGAAGCCTGTACAGGGAAGCGTGTCTCCTCCTGGCCCGAGGGTGGGGCACCCAACCCTCCCTCAGCCACGACCTTGCGCTCCCCTCCTCTCTGTGCCCACTGCCCAGCCCTGGTTCCTGCACCCAAACCTTCCAGTCTGGTTTCTCCAACCCAGACTCCGTCTCTGGAAGGCACCCCACTCTCCTGTCCTAAAGAGAGCCCCCCTCACTGCCCCTGGCCTTCCCAGCGGCCCCCTGCCAGGACCGACCACTGCCGTGCGGGGACCCCCAGTGGGGAAAGCTTCCTCTCCAAACGTCTGGAGAGATCGTCTCACAAGAGTCAGCACAAGTGTCCCCATCCTTAGAAAGTCTCAGAACTGCCAGCCGGTGGGCTCAGGGGTTCTAAAAATCTGGGATACAGTTACACAGTGGAATACTATGCAGCTGTGAAAAAGGAGCGTTACCCTTTGCAACAGCATGGAAGGATCTGGAGACTGCGTAAACCCTGATTTTGTAGATCACAAGTTAACAGACTTCAGATTCAATGGACTAAATTTCCATTCTATATGTCATATGTGAAAATTAGCACCCTGTTAATTTTAAAATGCTTTGAACCAAGATTTGCTTATAATTAAAATAACACATTATTTTTTGTTATTAATTACATATTTAAAATATTTTTATTGATTTCAAAGAGAGAAAGGGAGGAGAGATATGAAGATGTCATTGATGAGAGAAAACCATTGATCAGCTGCATCCTACACAACCCTGATTGGGTCTGAGCCCACCACCCGGGCCTGTTCTCGGGCGGAGTTGAACCGGGGCCTCCTGGTTTACAGGTAGACACTTCGCCACTGAGCCCCCGGCTGGGCAGTTCACTGTTCTTTTTAAACAAAATTTAGCAAATAGGCCATATATTGGAAAAAACACTGTAGTAATTTCACCAACATAAATAAATATTACAAATCTACAACAATAGTCTGCATATTTAAATCCAAGAATCACTACTCATAAACAATGTTCAGCGAAAGATTAGCACGTGATCACTCCACATCACTCAAGGTAATTGGTTCTGTTGTCATGTGGGTGATTTTCTGCAGCAGTTTTTTCTAATGTATCTTTATTGTTGAAAGTATTACAAATGTCCCACTTTTCCTCCATTAATCTCCTCTACCACCTTCACCCCCCACACACAACCCCCTCCCCCATGTCTGCACTGCACTATTGTCTGTGTAACTGGGTTATGCATAGCCTTCCTATCTAATAAAATAGTAATATGCAAATCGACCATACCTCAACTACACTCACAAACCACACCTACCAGCCAATCAGGAGCAAATATGCAAATTGACCCAACCAAGATGGCTGCGGCCACAGAGAGAGCAGAGGTTTGGGTTTCCCCAGCAATGGAGAAAGTCAAATTTTCTGCCTGCCCTGGCGGGCCCAGGCCTCTGCTCAAGGCTTCAAAGTTTCAATTATAGGAGATAAATAAATCACAGATCCCAGGACCTCCACTTGGGTAGCCAGGGGCCATGGCTGGCCTGCAAACCACCACAGACCCCTTTCCCATGCCACCCCACGCCCCAAGAGAACCCCCACCCTGATCCAGAACACCCCTCAGGGCAAACCAGCTGGCCCCCACCTGTGCCCCAGGCTTCTATCCTATCTAATCCTATCTAATGAAATAATAATATGCAAATTAACCATCACTCCAACACACAAGATGGCTGTCCCCATGTGGTCAAAGATGACTGCCCCCATGTGGACACAAGATGGCCACCACAAAATGGCCAGCAGGGGAGGGCAGTTGGAAGGGACCAGGTCTTCAAGGGAGGGTAGTTGTGGGCAATCAGGCAAGTAGGGGAGGGGAGTTGGGAGGGACCAAGCCTGCAAGGGAGGGCAGTTAGGGGTGACCAGGCCTTCAGGGGAGGGCAGTCAGGGGCAAACAGGCTGGCAGGGGAGCAGTTAGACATCAATCAGGCTGGCAGGGGAGTGGTTAGGGGGTGATCAGACTGGCAGGCAGAAGCGGTTAGGGGCAATCAAGAAGGCAGGCAGGCATGCAGTTGGGAAGCCAGCAGTCCTGGATTGTAAGAGGGATGTCTGGCTGCCCTACCAGAATCCTACTGGGATTGGGCCTAAATGGGCAGTCAGACATCCCTCGAGGGGTCCCAGATTAGAGAGGATGCAAGGCTGGGCTGAGGGACCAACACCCTCCTCCCCACCCCACCTCCTGCACAAATTTTGTGCACCAGGCCACTAGTCCTATATAATAAAAGCCCAATGACCATAATGGCAGAACGACCGTTCAACCAGCCACCATGAGGTGCACTGACCACCTCTCAGTCCCTTTCCCCAGCTGGCAGGCTCCCGTCGCCCGATGGCAAACGGGGACCCAGGAGTGGGTGGCGACAGGGGCAGGACTGGTGAGTGGGCAGAACAGCCAACCTCTTGCCAGGCCCCGATCACTGGATGGCTAACAGGGAACCGGGGTGGGTGGCGGGGGAGGCAGGTGATGCCAGGCCAAGGCCCCTGCCCACCAGTAGCCCCACAGAGAGGGCACCTGTGGTGGGGGTGGGTCCGGTGAGTGGGCAGGAACGGTCCCTCCCCTGCCCGCAGGCTCCCATTGCCTGTTGGCAAACTGGGAACCCGGAGCAGCCAGGGAAGATGGGCCTGATTGCAGGCTTGGCTGAGGAACCATACCCCACACGATCTCATGTGCTGGCCTGTAGTATGCATATAAACACTTTGGTTAATCTCTTCCAACCCCAGCCCCACCCCCAAATTCCCTCTGAGATTTGTCAGTGTGCTCCCTGCCTCTATCCCTCCCCCATGCCTCCATCCCTGCTCCATGCCTCTATCCCTCCCCCATGCCTCCATCCCTGCTCCATGCCTCTATCCCTCCCCCATGCCTCTATCCCTCCCCCATGCCTCCATCCCTGCTCCATGCCTCTATCCCTCTCACAACCCTTTATCTCTCCCTCGTGCCCTACCCTTCCCCCATGCTCCTATCCCTCTCCCATGCCCCATCCTTAGTCCATGCCTCAGGCCTGCGAGATCTGGCTGATGCTCCTAGGTACATCAGGCCATGCTCAGGTTTGTGCATTTGTATACTTGCAGTGACTGGTGAGACATGAATTTAAGCTAAGTAAAGTAAGCCAGTTAGAGGAAGACAAACATCACATGATCTTATTTATATGTGGAATCTTTTTTGTTTTTGTTAATCCTCACCTGAGGTTATTTTTCCATTGAGTTTTAGAGAGGGTGGAAGGGAAGGGGGAAAGACAGGGAGAGGAACATCGATGTGAGAGAGACACATTGATTGGTTGCCTCCTGCACATGCCCTGACCAGGGCTGGAGCTTGAGCCTACACCCGAGGTTTCTGTCCTTGACCAGAATCAAATGTGGGACCCTTCAGTCTGCAGGCTGATGCTCTGTCCACTGAGCCGACTGGCCAGGGCTATGTGGCCAATGAACAAATTACACTGATGAACAAAATAGGTCCAGAGGCATGGGTGCATGGAACAGAACACAGATCTCAGTGGGGAGAGGGGTGAAGGGGTTGGGAAGAGATTAACCAAAGATCATACATGCATACATGCATAACCCATGGACACAGACAATAGTGTGGGGAAGGCCGGGGTGGGTGGAGAGGGGCAGAAAGGGGGAAAGTGGGGCCCATCTGTCATACTGACAATGATTTAAAAAATGCAAAAAAAGAGTGATAACTCTGTGTGTGTGTGTGTGTGTGTGTGTGTGTGTGTGTGTATGTGTGTGTGTGTGTGTGTGTATATGTGTGTGTGTATGTGTGTATGTGTGTGTATATGTGTATATGTGTGTGTATATATGTGTGTATGTGTGTGTATGTGTGTGTATGTGTGTGTATATGTGTATATGTGTGTGTGTGTATGTGTGTATATGTGTATATGTGTGTGTATATGTGTGTATGTGTGTGTGTGTGTGTATGTGTGTGTGTGTATGTGTGTGTATATGTGTGTGTGTGTGTGTGTGTGTGTGTGTGTGTGTGTGTTTTGGGGCAGGAGTGTGGGTTGCTGAGGGCTAGTGGCTCCCTGAGAAGCCAGGGCTCGGTCCGAGGTCGAGGCTTCGAGAAAGAAGGCTGCGGCTTGAGGCCCCAGCAAGGAGCTGTCACGGAGCAGCATAGGCCTTGGGGCCTGAAGGGAACTTACAGCCCGAGACCCAGTTGTTACGCGTGTAACAGCTAAATCGCACGCACTGCACTGCACGCTGTGTTTCACCACGACGGGCCAATCGGTTCAGGTGGATAAAGGATCCTGACCTTGGGGTGACCCCTGCCTGCAGGCCGGGGCCTCACTGACCACGAGCGGCAGGACGCGTGCCAGATGCAACGACCAATGAACCCTGCCCAAGGGCAGGACACTCATCAGAGACTGTGACCCAGACCCTAAACGCTCACTTGCTGAATAATCATATTAAAGGACACACCTGGAAAGCTGATCAATTCTACTGAGAGCCGCCACTGACACCCCCTAAATTCCTGCCTTTGGAGAATAGATAAAAACCCTGAAGGCAAAGGCCCCAGTGCACACACACTCTTTCTCTAAAGAATGCCCACATCTTCTTCCTTCAAGCATGCATCTTTGCTTTCTTTCTTCTCAGCTCAGGGCCCCCATGAGACCTACAACCAGGGAAAAGGGGGCAGCAGCCTGTGCCGGGCCAACCCAGAACCGATCTCCAAGGGCTCTCCTTCTGCCTCTGTGACTTCTTTCTTGAGTCCACGCAGCCCAGCTGGCTCACTTCTTCTGCCTCTGTGACTTTCTAAAAGGCTAAATAAATTTCTATTGTGCTAGAGTTCTCGGCGCTGAGTTTATTTTTATTTATTTAGTTTTTTAAAAAGCATTTATTTATTTATTTATTTATGAATCCTCACCCGAGGATATTTTCCCACTGATTTTTAGGGAAGAGTGAAAGAGAGAAGGAAAGAGAAAGAAACAGTTCTCATAGACGCAGAAAAGATTTTAAGAGCAATGAAAATGAAAGTAAAGCAAAGTGAGATTTATGAAGATATACTCCAAGTGAGAATCCGGCTCGTTGAGAGAAACAAAAGCCCAAATCCCTGGGTTATATGGTTTACGTGCAGGATTATTTGCATTCAGGGATGATTGACAAAAAACGGTTATATAACTACTAGTGGCCCAGTGCACCAATTTGTGCATATTGAAAGGAAATTAATTTAATTAAGAAATATTTTGATATCACTATTCACATCTAGCTAATGAAAAGAAAATAGGATTCTACTGAGTCTCCTATCTACCTACTCCAGGACTTCTGTGAGGATCAAATGAGATGAGGCATGGGAAAATGCTTCACAGACATTTGGATACACTGTAAAATGTTTGCACCTTTTCTGTTGGGTTCATGGGCTGAAGAAACTTCGAGGAGGCTAGTTGCTAGGGAGAGGAAGCTGATGTCATTACTCGTCATAACCGGGTGCCCACCGCCATCACCATTTCTGGGCTGGGCGGGGCTATGGGTGCATTTTACGCCATGGGTCTTGGCAGCGTTGGCTGCAATCTGATGGGGTGTTGCTCCAGGGTGGTGGCAGGGCTTGTGTCCCACTTGGGGGAAGCCTGGCTTGGTCAGGGTTTATTCCTAAATGGCCATTGTGCATCATGGCAGCCCTTTGTGCTCACTGTGCATCATAGTTACCAGTCAAACGGATGGACACCTAGCCTTTATACATAGAGATATTTCTTCTGCACATACCCTCACCCATAATGCATATAGAAAAACCCACAGGGAGGGGTTCAAAACGACAATGCAAATTTTGTTATAATTAGTCCAGGGCCCTAGTTGCATCGAGGTCCTATTGTTTTCTTATGAGCGTGTGCCAAGAACCGCTGGTTCTGAACCTGCCCGGTGGCGGTCTGCTAGCTGCCGGGCCGCCCGTGGGGAGGCGGTCTGCAATTGGTTGTCAATAAGGAAAAAAAAGAAATTGTTTTCTTCCTGACAAATATACAAAAGTAAATTCTAAGTTTGTAAAAGGACAAAGTTGATAAAAAATTAGAGGGAGAAAGCATTTTGAGATCTTTTCCCTCAGCATATGTTATCAGTTTGGTTTAAATGAACTCTTATGAAAATTGTCTACAGGCTCAGATGTTATTATGGCATGTAGGTCAGAAGTCTGGTGTGAGTTTCACTGAGCTAAAGTCAAAGTGTCCTTCATTCTGGAAGCTCTGGGGGATAATTCATTTCCTTGCCTTTTCAGGTTTCCTGAATTCCATGGCCCTGTTCCTCCACATTCAAAGCAAGCAATGTCATTTGTCTGGTTCTCTGGCTACAACCTTGACAGGTTGCTTGGGCCCACTTAGATGAGCCAGGATAACACCCCCGTCTCAGGGTCTTTAACTTTGGTCACATCTGTGACATCCACTTTGCCATGTAAGGCGCCATATGCACAGGTTCTGGGGATTAGGATGTGGACATCTTTGTCTCCCCGAAAAGAGGGCTCTGTGCTTTCTGCTCTGCCTGTGGTTCTCTAACCCAGGTAAGTGGGCCTCCATATCAATGTTCTTTCACACTTTTCACCCCTGCTGTAACCGTTACACAGCTGCATTTGACATGCCATTCCTTGGCCAGGCACTCAGCTCAGTCCGCGGGGGTTCCTTAGTCACCCCTTCCCATCCTGGTCTTGCACAAGAACTTCGTGTTCTGGTCGGATGAGTTTCCTTGCCACAGCCCTCAGTCTGCTGTTCTGTTCTGCACATTCCAGACTACACACCTTTGTCTGGGTTGTTCCTGCCAAACCGGAACACTCTTCCCTGATTCTGTACATCCTCCTGAGAAATCCCGTGAGACTGACATCTTTCCCCACATGCAGTTATCTTAATTATCTAGTGCTGTGCTGAACTTTATGTGACTGTATTTGCTATTTCCACCTAGACCAGTCACCTCAACATGCTTGTTAAAAAGCAGAGTCCTGGGCTTCACCCTCAGAGAGATTAACAAAACAAAAAGGAAAAAAAAACCACACACACACAAAAAAACTAGAGGGAAATATAGGAGAATATTTATGACTTTGGAGTGGAGAAAGATTTTCTTTAAAAGAAGAAACAACTAGTATAAATATAAACAGAAAAGATTGATAAATATGATCATAAAGACACCACTGTAAAAAAAAGTGAAGAACCAATTTCTAACCTGGGAGAAGATAGATGTTGGCTTCATATTCCTAATGAAGAATTTAGATACTGACTATAGAAACTTTTCTAAAATTAAAACATAAAGAGACAAGCAGTCTATCTGAAAAGTGGCCCAGGTAGAAAAAGCTCTAACTGCTAGTGAAGAGAGAGATACTCAGCCCTCTATGAAATCTGAAAAATGCAAAGTAACACCATAAGAAAATACCATTTTACACTCTTCAAATTAGTAAAAAGTTAATAAAAACCTCTTAAAATACAAATACAAGCCCTAATCTGTTTGGCTCAATGGATAGAGTGTTGGCCTGCCGACTGAAGGGTCCCAGGTTCGATTCCTGTCAAGGGCATGTACCTTGGTTGGGGGCACATCCCCAGTAGGGAGTGTGCAGGAGGAAGCTGAATCAATATTTCTCTCTCATCAATGTTTCTAACTCTCTACTCTTTCCCTTCCTCTCTGTAAAAAAATCAATTAAATATATATTTTAAAATTCATATACAGTGCTAGTGTTGGACACTCTCATATTCTGCTGGTAATTTTTGATATTTTTGTCAAGTTGAAGGTATGTAAATACTAATACCTCATAAATTTCACTAGAGAAATGTGAACATGCATTAGAAGTGGGTTTCATAAAACTGTTTATATAGCAAGGTTGAAAAAATAGCAAACAAAACTAAACAAAATCCCTAGGAAATCACTGGATGTCCATTAATTGGAGATTAGAAAATGTTAACACCTTCATACAGTGGAATAACATAGAGTACTAACATTAACTGGAGCTATCCTATATATCCATTGGACAAGTCTCAAAAATAGTACTGAGAAAAAAATGTCAGTTGCAGAAAGATATATACAATAAAAACAATGTATAATATATATATATATATATATATATATATATATATATATATATCGTTTAGCATAAATACTATGTATACATTACATGTAATATTCTATATAATAAAAGCCTAGATAGCATCAATCCCTCCCACGATGGCCGTGTACACAGTGGAGGCAGGGCCTGGTGGCCACTTTGCATGGTGAGGCTTCGGGTCTCGTGGCTCTGCGTGGCGTGGAGGAGGCTTGTCTCAGTGTCTCTGCCACCTGGCACAGAGGAGGCAGGTCCTGGTGGAGGAGGTGGATTGTGGCAGGGGAGGGCAGTTGTGAATGATCAGGGTGGCAGGGGAGGGCAATTGGGAATGATCAGGCCGGAAGGGGAGTGGTTAGGGGGCAATCAGGCTGGCAGGAGAGTGGTTAGAGGTCGATCAGGCTGGCAGGCAGAAGCAGTTAGGGGTAATCAGGTAGGTAGACAGGCAGGGAATGGTTATGAGGCAGTGGTCCTGCATTGTGAGAGGGATGTCCGACTGCCAGTTTAGGCCTGATCCCTAAACCGGCAGTCACTGATTGACCCAAGGGGTCCCAGATTGGAGAGGGTGCAGGCCAGGTTGAGGGACCCCTCCTTCCCGATGCACAAATTTCGTGCACCAGGCCCCTGGTATACCATAAAACTTAAAGTATACTAATGATACTAACCATCACTTACAAATACATTTATATATAGGAAAAACATAAGAGGTATGGAAATATAAGCACCAAATTCAGGAGAGAGGGAAGGATAGGCGATCAGGTGGAGCTGCACAGGAGTTCATCAGTTCTATGTTTTTTTGTAATCCTGAAATACTTCATTAAAAGCAAGCCAACAAAACCAAAATAGCTCCAGTGTTGTGAGATAGCTCCCAATTCAGTTTTCTGTAAAATCTTTTATTCAGGTCTAATTTCAGCCTACTGCTTCCAAAAACGTTGCTTGCTCTCAACCTGGTGACACAATCGGTTTTTAACTTTAATCTCATGACTAGGACTCTCCTCTGTCTTGGGGAAGACAAATACTTGCTTCTAGTTAGCAAGCCTGTACAGGAATTTCCTCCCCGTTTATAACCAGTGTTCTCTTTTCAAATTTTTCCAACCTGCTTGGCTAATTTTCAGAGAAAGGGCATTCAAAGGATGCTGGACAAAGGATAATTTTGGGGGTATGGTTCAAGTATGGGTTGTCAAATTTGTTAGCCAGCTTTAAAGCTACTGAAATGGCATCAGGGTTCTAGACTGGGTACCTCCCTCATGCACTGGGACCAGGTTGGGGTTTAAACCTGAAACCCAGGTACATGCCCATGACCAGGCATCTAACCTGTGACACTTCAGGGCATGGGCTGATGCTCTAATCACTCAGACACACCAGCCAAGGCTGGAGGCTCTTTCAAAAAAAAAATTCCTAGGCTCTGAAATGTCTCTTTTCTATGATTTACATCAAACTGGTTTGATAAATACTGATCACAGATCTCTAGACAACTTTTAGGGATGCTATTATTTTTCGTAAGTCCAAGTTGAAAGTATAAAGAGTCACCTTTACTCCACCTGTCATGATGCTACATGTCCTGCTGCCCAGGTAGGCGCAGACTGGCACTGTCTTTGTATCTACACCAGCAGTGGCCTGGCAAGCCCTTAAAGTGGTCGGTAGTCTCTTTGTAATAACTTTTCTCTTACTTGTCCCTAAGAGGAATCTTATTTTCTGAGGTAGGTTACAAATACTTTTTGTTTAAATTGAGATATTGTATTATCAATGGACAAGAGGGCCCACTAATAAGGAATAATTTACATACATCTAATCTATTAAATTCAGTGGGAATCAGAACTGTCCGCTTCCAGTCAAACCTATAAGTTTCTAGAGTTGGGAACTACCAGTTATAGTCAGGAATTACAGCTTGAAACCAGCTAAGGTCGGTTTAATTTTAACAAATGTGTCTGAATTCAAAAGAAAGGAGCTGGGCAAGCGGAGTTTGAAAATTACTGTGTAAACAGCAGGGCGGGTGTGTGATGCTAGATGCCTCAGAATGCAGTGCAGCGTAGGAGACGATGCAGAGAAATGCGGTGTGGCCAAGTTCATGAGAGAAGACACAGCTATATAGCTAAATCATGCACGAGCAAAGGCAAGTTTTGGGAATTAACAAAATACGTTTGAGGATATTAATTTAAAGATGGTGAAGAGATTAATATCATGTATGCTGTGACTCACTGAAAATCAGATGAAGCAATAAGGACAGCTAGGAAGCCTGGCACTAGACGATCTGAAAAGAACAGAAAGAATTTGAGTTACTGTGAACAGCAGAAGGCCAGAGAATTTCATCCAGGAAAAGGAAACGCTGAGTAAACATGACTACCTGGGAAATAAGACAAACACAAATCTTATAAATTTAAAATATGCTGATTTATTAATGTATCATTTAACTTGTAATCTGCAAGCTGGCAGAGTAACAGCCCCCGCCTCCATTTCAAGTACTACATGATATAATCAATGTGACAGAAACAGAAGAGGAGAAATGCAAGAGTGCAGTTCTGGGGCAGCAAAGATTCTCATGCATGACAATCAGGCAGTACCCTTAGATTTATGATACATTTGGAATTATTTTATCCTTAATATGGTGAACAAACAGACCAGATCTGTTACCTTTCCTAAGGCAACGAAGTAAGACAGTTTCATTTACAGATTCTAATCTAGCTAATACATTCCTTTCCGACTTTGCTTTATGATTTTGAAGTGTGTATATGTGATAATAGGCTACATGACAAATTATGCCAATTTTTGTAAATATTCTCTGTGAAATTCTAAACGACCTTGCTAAAATGGAAAGATTTAGAATTGCTCAAAACTATTAAAATAAACAAACCCTGCTCAAAGCCGATTCTAAAACATTATTCTAGTTCTGAGAGTCAAATATGTCATAAAGACTTCAATGTTTTTTTAAAATATATTTTATTGATTTTTTATAGAGAGGAAGAGAGAGGGATAGAGAGTTAGAAACATTGATGAGAGAGAAACATCAATCAGCTGCCTCTTGCACACCCCCTACTGGGGATGTGCCCGCAACCACGTTACATGCCCTTGACCGGAATCGAACCCAGGACCTTTCAGTCCGCAGTCCGACGCTCTATCCACTGAGACAAACTGGTTTTGGCAAGACTTCAATGTTTCATTTGGTTCCGCTCAAGAAACATTGCCTGCAATCCTCAGCTTTTGACCACCCCCACCTGTGGAGTGCTCCCTCTTAGGTTCCATCATTATCCTAACTGCTAGTCCAGTAATTTCTGCTTTCCTTCCGACACGGGCTACCTTCTGTGTAAGAACTGTTCCCTTTCAGCTATGCATACTCAGGAGCAGGCCAAGTTCTGGCAAAGGAGAGGCTGCTAGATAACATATAAACAAAAGCAAATCGCCCTCACTTGGTTTTGAACGTTTCCAAACGGCTCTCTACATTTGGCTGGGTTGACCGGTCCACTGGCACAAGAGTCCATCTGAGAATTGGCAGGGACCAGTGTTGCCTGAGAGACCTCCCTGGTGGCAGCTCGGAAGGAGGTCTCTGAATGAACACTCTGTGTCCAGTTACCTACGTGTTGGCAGTTGCCCTTTGAATTTCCTAGGTAAGGACTGGTCTTCTAAAAGCCTGAACAGGTCCAGATTATGAGACACTGGGCAACAGGGAATGTTTAAGGGACATTTGATCCTTTGCTTTGCTGTCCACAGAACCACAGGCTCTGTCGTGCTTCTTATGGTAAGAGCACTGACTTCACTCTGCCATGGCTACTGACAAGTGGATTTTGTAGCATCAATTTCACTAGTTGTGACCTCAATGCTTCTGACTAGACTAAGTGACTTCTCTGAGATTCATAGTGAGCTGGCAGCTATGAGTGCACCCCTGAATCTATCAGTTCTCTGGGAACTGCCACTGCAGTGTTTAAAGAGGGCGACCCTGGCAGCATAATACCTGGCCAGATGAGAAAACTCGTGAGAGGTACACCGGACACCTGTGTGGTCCTTCGGTGGGTGATACTCACCATGTCAGCCGAATGTTGAGAGAAATTGCATTCCAGGGCGTGGTTACAAACAAGATCCAGCAAACGATGTGCTAATCTGTTTCCATCACGTATAAAAGACACACCCTGTTTTGCCCACACATTTCTGTGACACACATTACTTCTCTAGAAGAGATTGCCTGTTCCCCAAGTAGAGCAAAACCAGATTTCATGTGGACTATTACACAGATGTGGATATATGAATCGCTGAATTAAATTTCTATAGGCACACTTCTTATTTTAATTTTTATAAGAGTTTATTTGAGCACTGACTGGTTTGGCTCAGTGGATGGAGCATTGGTCTGCATACTGAGGGGTCCCAGGTTCGATTCCGGTCAAGGGCATGTGCCTTGGTTTCGGGCATGTCCCCAGTAGGGGGTGTGCAGGAGGCAGCTCATTGATGTTTCTAACTCTCTGTCCCTCACCCTTCCTCTCTGTAAAAAAAAGAAAAGAAAAAAAAAAAGAAAAAGAAAAAAGAAAGAAAGAAAAAGAGTTTATTTGAGCCAAACGGATAAATATAAAGTATTTTGGCTAGCCTAGACTGGAAGATACTGTTTAACTGAATCATGGAGGGGGGGGGGGCGGGGGGCGGAGGGGGGGGATCCTCTTACCCAGAGTTTAGCAATTTTTGTTTGTAAGGGCATTCCATCAAATCCTTTAAAAATGACTTTTAGGGATAAAAGGGAGAGATCAACCAAAGGACTTGTGTGCATACATATGAGTCTAACTAGTGGTCAAGGACAAAAGGGGGTGGGGCATGAGTGAGGAGGGGTGGGGGATGGGATTGGGGAGGTGAGGACAAATATGTGATACCTTAATCAATAAAGAAATTTAAAAAAAATTAAAAAATGACTTTTAAAAATTATAAAAAATGTTTGTAGAATAAAGAATAATGCATAAATTTAAAAATAACCAATAATCTTACCATCCTGAGATGGTCACTTGCTCATGTTTTGATCTAGCAAGTTTTCTATGTCCAAGCTGCACTTTTTTAAAAATATATATATTTTATTGAGTTTTTACAGAGAGGAAGAGAGAGGAATAGAGAGTTAGAAACATCAATCAGCTGCCTCCTGCACAACCCCACTGGGAATGTGCCCACAACCAAGATATATGCACTTGACTGGGATCGAACCTGAGACCTTTCAGTCTGCAGGCCTATGCTCTATCCACTGAGCCAAACCTGTTTCGGCTGCACTTCTTTTTTTAAATATATATATATATATATATATAATTTTTACAGAGAGGAAGTGAGAGGAATAAAGAGTTAAGAAACATTGATGAGAGAGAAATATTGATGAACTGCCTTCTGCACAACCCCTACTGGGGATCGACCCTGCAACCATGATACATGCCCTTGACTGGAATTGAACCTGGGACCCTTCAGTCCGAGGGCCAATGCTCTATCCACTGAGCCAAACCAGTTAGGTTTAAGCTGCACTATATATATATATATATATATATATATATATATATATATATATATATATATATTTATTTGATTTTCCACAGAAAGGAAGGGAGAGTGATAGAGATCTAGAAACGTCCATGAGCGAGAAACATCGACCAGCTGCCTCCTGCACACCCCCTACTGGGGATGTGCCAGCAACCAATGTACATGCCCTTGACTGGAATTGAACCTGGGACCTTTCAGTCTGCAGACCGACGTTCTATCCACTGAGCCAGACCGGTTTCAGCAAAGCTGCACTTCTTATAGGAACTGATACCAAAGGCCAGGCACCTATCAATCAGTTGCTGAAGAAAACATAATCAGAAAGCAGAGAAAAACAGGAAGAGCTGAGGATAGTAATAAAAATTGTCATCCTCAAAATTGTAAGGTAAATAAAAAAGGTGTAAAATCATAAAGCTTGCGTGCCTTTAGGAACCATTAGTGCAATATTTTACTCTGTGGAGAGGATCCTGAGAGAGAATGTGACCAGCTGAGAGCAGGCACAGCCAAGAATTAGAATTTAGGAGTCAAAGCTTTTGGCATAATCTCCCTGTTCTCACAGTGCTTTTAACTTATTAGATTTAATAATTGATAAACTTGGCTATAGAATGTACATTATTATATGATATGGGAAGAATAATATAATGCCCACAGATCCTTTTCAATCCATCCAAGTCACAGTTGGCAGTTTAGTCAGAGGATGTTAGACTATCAAGAGACCTTATAGATCCTATGTAGTTTATGCTCCCATTCTATAGATAACAAAACTGAGGCCCAGAGGGAAAGATGATTTGCTAAGGATGCTCAGCTAGTTTGTGGTAGAGTTGGGAGTAGATCTCCTGACTGTAAGGTCCTAAAAATAGTGTAAAATGTAGTGTTCATTATCATCAAAAGACAACTTCCAAAAGATACCATGAACTCTGGATAAATGGGTGTTCACTTACTCTGCTTTCTACTGAACTACCCCAGTGTTAGTGAGGAACCGGGGCAATGGTCATCGGTGACTGCCACCCTCACAGCAGGAGACCGCTGGGAACCAGGTGGCGCTGACGGATGTATAAAGTAGTTTTGCCAAAATGCTAATGTGAATCAGAATAAAGCATACAGTACTATCAAGTATTTATGGGGATAGAAAAACATGTTAGAGACTCTTAGGAATATAATAAAAAAAAGTCTACAATGTGAGAAACTTACAGGACAAATAACTTGGTTTCTTCAGCAAAAAATATTTCAAGGAAACATGAGATTTGGGGTAGGGGAATCTACATATTAAAAGATCCCGGTTTGGCTCAGTGGATAGAGCATCAGCCTGCGGACTGAAACATCCCAGGTTCAATTCCAGTCAAGGGCATGTATCTTGGTTGTGGATACATCCCCAGTAGGAGGTGTGCAGGAGGCAGCTGATCGATGATTCTTTTTTTTTTTTTTTAATATATTTTATTTATTTTTTTACAGAGAGAAAGAAAGAGGGATAGAGAGTTAGAAACATCGATGAGAGAGAAACATGGATCAGCCGCCTCTTGCACACCTCCCACTGGGGTTGCGCCCACAACCAAGGTACAACCTGCGGTCTTTCAGTCCGCAGACCAACGCTCTATCCACTGAGCCAAACCGGTCTTGGCTGATTGATGTTTCTAACTCTCTATCCCTCTCTCTTCCTCTCAGAAAAAAATCAATAAAAAAAAATTTTAAAAAAAGACCCCTAAGGAGAAGAAAAAGAAAAAAAAATCCCTAAGAGAAAAATAAATCAAATGCAATATGTTGGCATTATTTGGATTTTAATTTGAACAACCTGTAAAAATAATTATGAGACAGATATAAAAGAATCAGAAGGGAACAGTATGAACAACTGAATGCCAACAAATTAGATGAAATGGATACATTTTTAGAAAGACACAAACTATTACAACTAACTCAAGAATAGAAAATCTGAAAAGACCTATAATAAGAGATTGAATAAAAGAGCAGAGCAAAATAAAACAAAATTACCCACAAAGAAAAGCCAAAGCCCAGATGGCTTCACTGATGAACTCTATAAAACATTTAAAAAAGAGTGACTGCCAATAGTTCATAAACTTTTCAAAAAAAAAAAAAAATAGAAGAGGAGGGAATACTGCCTAACTCATTCTGCATGGCCACTATAACACAAATACCAAAAAACAAAGATATCACAAGAAAATTAGGGACCAATATGCCTTATGAGTACAGATGCAAAAGCCTTCAACAACATACTAAGAAATAAAAACTCAGCCACAGACGGAGCTGCCGCCGCCACGTCCAGATCCTATATGGCACGCCACCAACACCCGCCCACCGAGCGCTCCTGGTTCCTTTTGGTTCCAAGTCCAAAATGGCAACACTCAAGGACCAGCTGATTGTGAATCTTCTTAAGGAAGAAAAGAGCCCCCAGAATAAGATTACAGTTGTTGGGGTTGGTGCTGTTGGCATGGCTTGTGCCATCAGTATCTTGATGAAGGACTTAGCAGATGAACTTGCTCTTGTTGATGTCATGGAAGACAAATTAAAGGGAGAGATGATGGATCTCCAACATGGCAGCCTTTTCCTTAGAACACCAAAAATTGTCTCTAGCAAAGACTATATGGTGACTGCAAACTCCAAGCTAGTTATTATCACAGCTGGGGCTCATCACCAAGAGGGAGAAAGCTGCCTTAATTTGGTCCAGCGAAACGTGAACATCTTTAAATTCATCATTCCTAATGTTGTAAAATACAGTCCCAACTGCAAATTGGTTGTTGTTTCCAATCCAGTGGGTATCTTTTTTTCTCTGATTATTTTATTTTTATTTGTTATTAAGGTATTATATGTGTACATATCTTACCATTACCCTCCCCCCCCACCTCCCATTTATGTCCTCCCTCCCGAGTTCTGTGTTCGTTGGTTGTACTTATATTCATGCATACCAGTCCTTTGGTTGTCCTCCCTCCCCAGATCTCCTTTCCCTCCCTGCTGTCATTTGACAGTCTGCTTGTTTTATGGTGACTATCTCAGGACCACATGAATAGAATCCGCTCCTCATTTGGCAGTCTGCTTGTTTTATGGTGACTATATCAGGACCACACGAATAGAGTCCGCTCCTCCTCTGGTTCTCACCGCCCCTCCCCCTGGGTCCAACTGCTTTCCCTGGAACACACGGCTCGTCCGGGGCACACGGCCCCCTTGGACACACGGCTCACCCGGAGCACATGGCCCCCTGGGACACACGGCTCACCCAGGGCACATGGCCCCCTGGGACTCATGGCTCACCTGGGACACCCGGCTTCCCTGGGACACATGGCTCATCCGGGACACCCAGCCCCTTTGGGGGACACGGCTCACCCGGGGCACACGGCCCCCTGGGCCACATGGCTCACCTGGGGCACACGGCCCCCTGGGACACACGGCTCACCCGAGGCACACGGCCCCCTGGGACACACGGCTCACCCGGGGCACACGGCCTCCTGAGACACACGGCTCACCTGGGACACCCGGCCCCTTTGGGGGACACGGCTCACCTGGGGCACAGGGCCCCCTGGGACACACGGCTCACCTGGGGAACATGGCTCCTTGGGACACACGGCTCACCTGGGGCACCCGGCTCCTTTGGGGGACACGGCTCACCTGGGGCACACGTTCCCCTGGGACATACAGCTCACCCGGGGCACAGGCCCCCCTGGGACATATGGCTCACCCAGGGCACACGGCCCCTCTGGGGCGCTGGGGTCGCATATTGGAGGGGGCTAGCACAGCAGGCAGGCTGGGACGGTTGCAGGCAGGCTGAGATGGCTACAGGTGGGTAGACGGCCCTCAAAGGTGACTCATTTGGTGAGGAAGTGGAGCAGCTGCGGACGCGGAGGCTAAGTTCTGAGGCGGCCCACTCCCTGAGCCCAGGGCGTAGTGAGCTCTGTTATCGGTGGATTTCCTTTATTCGCTGCAGCAGCGGCGGTGGCGGGTGGCAGGTGGCAGTGGGCGGTGTGGCATTGACGGTCGCTCCTGTGGTTCAATTTCCACTGTAGTTTTAAAGTTCACATGGCGGCAGTGGCGGGAGCTTCGGCTCGGCCATGCGGTGGCTGAGGGAGGACTCGCCGGGGCCACTAACAGAAGGTGCTGTGCCGGCTCCTCACCAGCACGGCGGGTGTGCTGGGAAGGTTGTGGGTAGGCTGAGATGGCTGCGGGCGGAGAGTTACCCCTTAATGGTGTCTCCTTTGGTGCGGAAGCGGAGCTGCTGTGGACGCAGAGGCTAAGTTCTGAAGCCACAGCCTCTCTGAGCCCGGGGCTTAGTGAGCTCTGATTTCGGTGGATTCCCATTCGCGGGGGCGGCGGCGAGTGCAGCAGCGATGGTAGCTCCTGTGTCTCAATTTCCCCTGTAGTTTTAAAATCCACATGGCAGTAGTGGCATAAGTTTTGGAGCCGGCTGCTGGCGGTTGCGGCGGAAAGACTCGCTGGGGCGCAAAGGGAAGGTACCGCACCATCTCCCCACCAGCACGGTGCGCGGAGGCCGGGCTGAGTCGGTGTCGGGCCGGGAGACACCGCGCCATCTCTTTGCCAGCACAGCGCACGGAGACCGGGCCGAGCCAGCTGCGGGCGGTGGCGGCGAGGCAAGGATTAGCCGGGTGTCGCAAACGGAAGGCGCCGTGCCAGCTCCCCACCAGTAAGGTGTGTGCGGAGACTGGGCCAAGTAGTCCGGGAGACGCCAAGCCAGCTCCTCGGGATGGTTGTGGGCAGGCACCGAAGGCTCGGCGAAGGTCGAAGGTCCCATATCAGCTCCCTGGTTCCCATGCCAGCGGGCTGGCCCACTCCCTGGGCCCCGGGGCGAAGCGAGTTCTGGCTTCCCTCATTCCGGGCGGTAGCGTCTCCGGCAGGTCCGGTTTCGCTGTAGTTTTAAGCTCCACATGGCAGCAGCGGCACCCTGCTTAGTGTCTAGTTGTAGCCTTCCCATTTCTGGGCCGAGCTGGCTGCGGGCGGGGAGACGCTGCGCCCGCTCACCAGCAAGGCAGGCGGGCTGGGATGGCTGCGGGCCGGGATGGTTGCGGGCAGGGAGGTCGAGCTCACGGGCTTCTCATCCAGGCAGGACCCTAAAGGCGCAGCGGAGGCCCGCATCAGCTCCCATGGCGGCCGGCAGGGCTGGCCCACTCCCTGAGCCCCGGGGCGGAGCGAGGTCTGGCTTCCTTCATTCCTGGCGGCAGCGGCTCCAGCAGGTCCAGTTTTGCCGTGGTTTTAAACTCCACATGGCAGTATTGGTGCCTTGCTTTGTGTCTAGTTGTAGCCTTCCCATTTCGCCAGCTTTCCTGTGGGTCTGGTGAGATCCCTTTCGATTTTAGCTGTTGTTTTTTTTCCAAATTGTTGAGGAGGTGGCAGCTTAGGAGACTTCCTAGGCCACCATCTTGTTTCGGTACCTCCAGTGGGTATCTTGACCTATGTGGCTTGGAAGTTAAGCGGCTTTCCCAAAAACCGTGTTATTGGAAGTGGTTGCAATCTCGATTGAGCCTGGTTCCGATACCTGATGGGGGAGAGGCTGGGAGTTCACCCATTAAGCTGTCATGGGTGGGTCCTTGGGGAGCATGGAGACTCTAGTGTGCCTGTGTGGAGTGGAGAGAATGTTGCTGGTGTCTCCCTAAAGAATCTGCACCCTGACTTAGGCACTGATGCAGATAAGGAACAGTGGAAACAAGTTCACAAGCAGGTGGTTGATAGTGTTTATGAGGTCATCAAGCTGAAAGGCTATACATCCCGGGCCATTGGCCTATCTGTGGCAGATTTAGCAGAAAGTATGATGAAGAATCTTAGGCGGGTGCATCCAATTTCCCCCATGATTAAGGGTCTCTATGGAATAAAAGACGACGTCTTCCTTAGTGTCCTTTGCATCTTGGGACAGAATGGAATCTCAGATGTTGTGAAGGTGACTTTGGCACCGAGGAAGAGGCCCGTTTGAAGAAGAGTGCAGACACACTGTTGGGGATCTGGAAAGAGCTGCACAGTTTTAAAGTCTTCTAATGTCATACCACTTCACTGTATGGCTACAGCAGGATTTTAGTTGGAGATTGCATATTGTCTTTTTTACCTGATCTGTAAGAACATCAGTTTCATAAAGATAGAGATAGTAATAGTTCATAAAGCACAGCATGTGCATCCTGATGCTGGATGGTCCTTATCTTGTGTAGTGCTAAACTAGCTAGTGTGAAATAGTTCCATCTCCTCAAAGGCACTACTGCCAGTGTTGCTCACACTACAGACACCCTTCAAACTAGATGCGTGTTCACTGTGTGTTACATAACCTATGGTTCCCTTTTCTCCAATCAGTCACATCCTGGGATCCGATGTAAATCCAATATCGCATGTTTTGTGCATAACTGTCCTAAAGGATCTTATTCTGTATACTGTATGTATCAGATTAGTGCACATTGCCATATAATGTGAAAAGTCTAAATATAAATAATACAGCCAATTATCCAACTGTAATACCAACTAAAATGCCAAATAAACCTTGAACAGTAAATTAAAAAAAATTCAGCTACATATAAAAAGGATATAACACCATGAACAAGAGGGATTTACTCCAGAAATGCAAGGCTGGTTTGATATCTGAAAAATCTGTGCAATATACTATATAAAGAATAAAGGACAAAAACCACATGATCATCAAAATAACATGGCAAATGGATTTGACAAAATCCAAATCTCTTTAAGGATAATGATACAATACTGAACTAGCAATAAAAGAGAGCATCCTCAATCTGGTAAAGGCCATATGTGAAAAACCCACAGCTGACATCTTATTTGATCTACTTTATGGTTACTTCCTCCTATAGACCTATGGTTTCTCACATCTTCTAATACCCGGTGTCCAAGGACCAGTGCTCCCACAAAGAATCACCTCATTTTATTGCTCCCCTACTCTTAAAACTAAATTCCTCCTCCAAATTACCTACCTTCCCTCTCTCCAGTTCTGTTTCTAACATTCTTATTGAAGCCACTCCCACCAGGCTTTCCTCCTCAATACTCCAATGTGATGGCCAAAGGGCAATTGTAGCCTCTTGGAAACTGACTTGGTTGCTCTTCCCGATTTCCTTTCATGGCTGCCTCATATTTCAGTGGCTGCTCTGTCTCCTTTGGTTCCATTACCATCTCAATCCCTGAAATGCTGGAGTGCTCCAAGGATCCTCAGATAACTTTTATGTCTCCCAAATTTATCAATCAGCTTGCACCTTTATTCTGAATTCGATTCATGTATCTACCTTCTTGATATTTCCACGTTAATAGGCATCTCAAACTTGACATCTCCAAAATTAATCTATTCCCATTCTTTCCTATTTTAGTAAATGTCAACTCAGCTCTTCAAGTGGCTCAGGTCAAAATTTTGGCATCCAACTCTTTTTCTCACACGCTATATGCATTAATTAACCAATCAAATCTCATGTACCATTTTATTTGGATATCTCACCCCTCCAATGATTGCACTTTGCCCAAGCCACCTACTAGTTTCTCACTTGGACTATAGCAGCCTCCTGTCTCCACCTCTGATCCCCTACAATCTATTCTCAAACCAAAGCTAAAGTGATTCCTTTATTTTTATTGCTTTCAGAGAGGAAGAGGGAAACATCAATGCTGAGAGAGAACTGATTGGCTGCCTCCTGCACGCCCCCTACTGGGGACCAAACCTTTCAGTCCGCAGGCCTGTGTCTATACACTGAGCCAAATCAGCTAGGGCCTAAAGTGATTATTTTTATTTTTTAAATATATTTTATTGATTTTCCACATAGAGGAAGGGAGAGGGATAGAGAGCTAGAAACATCGATGAGAGAGAAACATCTGACCAGCTGCCTCCTGCACACCTCCCACTGGGGATGTGCCCACAACCAATGTACGTGCCCCTGATCGGAATCAAACCTGGGACCTTTCAGTCTGCAGACCGACGCTCTAACCACTGAGCAAAACCAGTTTCGGTGGCAGAACATTCACTCTTTTTTTTTTTTTTTTTTTAAATAAGAACATTCACTCTTGACATGTGAATACTTTCTTTCGATGTTCTTGTCCAAACTACTGACTAGTCAGTGGCCGTGGAGCTGGGCTCCCATCGGAGTTTTGTTTCATAATTATTTGTGGGTATGTGGTCAGTTAGCCTGTGCTCAGCCCATCTGTAACCCCATAACTCAATTTTCCCCCCTACCAAATGTGGTAAATAACAATTGGCTCATGTTTATCTTGATGTTTAATGATGTATCAATAATTTATCTAAAGTAGTAGTCAATGTATGGCATACCTTAAATCCTCCATAAATGCTTTATATAAAGGGAGTATGTAATAAGTTCCCACTGTCAAGAGTAACTTTCTAAAACTATTTTTTCACCATGCTGCTACCCCAAGTGAAGAACCTGAAACTGTATAGATTTCTTCCCTTGGTTTCAAAATTTCCCCCATCCTATTGAGAGCAAAATTATACACTGCTTTGTTCATAGCAGCATTATTCACAACCAGAGGCCCGATGCACAAAGATTCATGCAAGAATGGGCCTTTCTGCCTAAATCGGTTTGGCTCAGTGGATAGAGCATTGTCCTGTGCACTGAAGGGTCCCAGGTTTGATTCCGGTCAAGGGCATGTACCTTGGTTGCTGGCACATCCCCAGTGGGAGGTGTGCAGGAGGCAGCTGATCGATGTTTCTCTCTATCCCTCTTCCTTCCTCTCTGTAAAAAAATAGATGAAATATATTTTAAAAAAAGAAAAAAGAATGGGCCTTCCTTCCCCTGGCTGCAACCACCACCTTCACTCTGGCATGGAGTCGTCTTTCTGCTTTCTCACGCTGCCTGGAGCTACTGTGATGGTGCAGAATGCCTGTGTCTCCCCCCACCCCATATATGCAAACTAACCGGCCATCTTTGTTGGGTTAATCTGCATACTCACTCTTGATTGGATTGGGGGGGGGGTGAGACAGTATGGTCAATTTGCATATTTCTCTTTTATTAGTGTAGACTAGAGGCCTGGTGCACAAAATTCCTGCACGGGGCTGTGGTGTCTCTCAGCCAAGCCTGCACCCTCTCCAATCTGGGACTCCTTGAGGGATATCCCACTGCCCATTTAGGTCAGTCAGACTTCCCTCTCACAATTCAGGACTGCTGGCTCCCAACTGCTCACCTGCCTGCCTTCCTGATTGTCCCTAACCATTTCTGCCTGCCAGCCTGATCACCCCCTAACCACTGCCCTGCCAGCCTCTTTGCCCCCAACTTCCCTCCTCTGCCAGCCTGGTCACCCCTAACTGCACTCTCCTGCAGGCTTGATTGCCCCCAACTGCCCTCCCCTATTGGCCATCATGTGGCCACATGGGGGTAGGATCTTTGACCACATGGGGGCAGCTATCTTCATGGAGTGCTGGTCAATCTGCATATTACTTTTATTAGATAGGATAGAGGCCTGGTGCATGGGTGGGGGGGGGCAGCTGGTTTTCTTTGAAGTGTCCCAGATTAGGGTGGGGGTCTCGCTGGGGTGTGGGGTATCCCAAACCAGCCATGCCCCTGGCGACCCAAACGGAGGCCCTGGTATCTGGGATATATTTATCTTCTACAATTGAAACGTTGTAGCCTGGAGCAAAGAAAAGCCTTCTGCTTGCTCAGTGGCAGCAGCTATTTCTGTTGGGGTTTATTCACCTCCTACAATTGAAACTTTGTAGCCTTGAGTGGAGGTCTAGGCTGGTCAGGGCAGGTGGAAAGCTTGGTTTCCTCCATCACTGGGGGCAACCCTAGCCTGATCTCTCCAGCTCCTTGGCTGCCATTTTTCTTGGGATTTATCTTCTGTAATTGAAACTTTGTACCCTTGAGTGGAGACTTGGGCTTGCCAGGGTGTATGGAAAGCTTAGCTTCCTCCATTGCAGGAGAAACCCAGGCCTCCCTCCTGCTCTCTGTGGTGGCAGCCATTTTGGTTGGTATTAATCACTGATTGGCTTGTGGGCGTAGCGGAGTGATGGTTAATTTGCATATCAATCTTTTATTAGATGGGATAGCTAAAAGGTGCAAGTAATCCAAGTGTCTACCAGGTAAACAATGGAATATTATTCAATCTTAGGAAGGAAATTTTGACACAAGCTACAACATGAGTGAACATTAAAGATGTTATGCTAGGTGAAATAAGCCAGTCACACACATCCAAAAACAAATGTTTGTAGTATTCCACTTACACGTGGCAACTGAGTAGTCAAATTTATAGACAGAAAGTAGGTTGGTGGTCGCCAGGAGCTGGGGGAAAGAATTCTAAGTATAGAATTCATTTTATAAGAGGAAGAGTTAAGGGGATGTTGTATAACATTGTGTCCTTAACTCTACTGTACACTTAAGCATTGTCAACAGTAAATTTTATGCTGTTTATTTATACTTAAAAAGATTTAACCCCACCATCCCACTCATTAAACCTTACTTTCCACTTGTCACATGTGCATCTTGCCTTTCAGTCGGCTCTCTTCATTTTATCCCCAGGATAACACCACTGCCTGAGCCTTTGCCCCACGGTGTTTCTTCACTGGAATGCTTCCACCAACTCTCCATTTTCAAAAGGTTGCTTGTGCTTTCGCCCTAAAGGTGTTACCTCTTCTAGATTCCAGGAGTTAAGTTCCCCATGTCATCCCTATTTCTACGGTCCCGCTCTTCTGCACTGCAGAGGGGCCTGCGCCGGGTTTCACTGGTTTAGCTGTCTCTCCGGCCCTACAATTAAGCCCAAATAGCGGGCATTCCCTGGCAGTTCTCCCGCCCCCCCCCCCCCCCTACCGCAGACCCTTTCCCCAGCGCGGGGCGTGGCCCACCGGAGCCACCAGGGAGAAGCCAATGCGCTGGGCTCCGCGACGAGCTGCGGTGGCGGGGCCGGCACCCTCAGCCAGCTCCCTCAGCCATCTCCGCGAGGCGGTGTGCAGTCGCACACAAAGCTTCCGAAGCCCAGGCACCGGCGAGCGCGGTGCGGCCTCCCCACCCGCGGCCTTCCGGCCTCCGGGCACTTTCCCAGAGAACCACCGCGGGGAACGCGCGGGCGGGCGGGCGGCCGAGCGGCGCGGAGGAGCCACGCGTCCCGAAGGTCTCCGAGGCTCCCCCAACAGGCTCCGCTCCAACAAGGTCAGAGAGCCGCTACGACGCGGTGCTTCCGGCGCCAGGGGCGCCGCCTACCCCGGAAAGGAAGGAGAAGGGGCGCGGGTACGGAGGGCCGCAGGGCACGACCTCCTCCTAACCCAGAAGTGAGAAGCCGCTCCTTCAGGACTGGGCGCCGGCCGAGGAGGCTGCTCCCGCCCTGACCACCCCTCCGCCTGCCCTCTGGCGCCCTGCCGCCCGGCCGCGGAGACCCAAGCCTCGTCTAGCCCAGTTTGGTCGCAAGTCCCCGCCGGCACCTGGCCCACAACTCCCTAGAGCACCTTCACCCTACGGGTCCCCGTCGGGGCCAAGCGCGGCGCTCCGAGCGCGAGGGCCCGGGAATTGCGGCTCCGAAGCCCGCGCGGCCAGGCCTGCGCCTGCGCGGGGCGTGACCATAGAGAAGCGGCCGCCGCTCTGGCCTCGGCTCACGCTCTCTATGGTCCCGCCGGGTCGGCGGCGGTCAGGAAAAAAGGGGGAGCGCAGCGCGCAGGCGCTCTCGGCATTTTTTTTTTTTTTTTTTTTTTAATCCCCGCACCGAGCACTTAACCTCATTAGGGCGGAGGAGAAGGCGGCGGCGGTCTGGTAAGGCGACGGGCCCCTCGAGCGAGTACAACGGCGGCAAGTGTGGGGCGAGGGCGCGGAGGTGCGGCCCCGGCCCGCGCAGGCCCCCGCCCTCGCCGGGTGGAGGGCGCGGGACGGGGGGGGGCGATGTCCAGCCCAGCCCCGGCTCCGGGGCGCACTTGGGGGGATGGGGCGGCCCGAGGTGGGAGCCGGCGCGGGGCGGGTGGGAGGCTGTTTTCCAGCCCGCGGATCGCCGGCCCGGCCGCTTTGCAGAGGCTGGGGGAGGGGGCGGCGGTGAGGTCAGCCTGCTTTGTGCGCCCCTTTCTCTTCCTCTCGCAGACCCCACCCCTGGCCAGACCCGCGGGCCGGGGGAGCAGCCAGCGAACCCCGATTCGCGTTTGGAAAGACCCGGCATCGCGAGGGGAGGGGGCGAGGGAGAGGAACCCCGGCGGCTGGCCGGCGAGTGGTGGGTGTGGAGGGGGATCCGGAGGGAAGGGGTGCCGGGAGGCGGCGGCCCCCGCCCGGCAGACAAAGCGGAGCTAGCGGCGCGGGGGGCGGGCCGGGCGGGCCGCGGAGGGTCCCTCGGACCCGGGCCGCCGTCGCCCGCGGAGCTGGGAGGGGGCCGCGCCGAGCGGAGCCCGCCGCCGCCTCCGCTCGCCTTTGTTGTCCCCGGAGCTGGCCGCGGCGCCCTGACGCTGAGGGCGATCCTGCGCCCTGGCCCGGCCGGTGCGGTGGGGCGACTCGCATTTTGCTCTCCATATTCTGAGCCGCTCCGTTGGGTGTGGGGCTTTCTGGCTTCTGACTTATTACATAATGTTTTAAAAACAATTATGTTTGTTTCTAAAATTAAAGGAAAAGTTAGGCGGAGCCTTGAAAGCATGTTTTGTCGGGTCTGGACCAGTCTCTCCGTTTTGGGGTTCGGTTCGTTCATTGCACGCTGACTGGTCGCGGGCCCGTGAGCCCCTTACACGCGGCTTTGATGGCCGATGTGGCCGGCGAGCTGCGCCCCGGGTCCTTGGGGAGGCAGCGCTGCAGAAGCGCCAGGAGGGGGAAATAGTTGCATGCTGCCTTGTGCCGTGCGCCGAATGCGGGTGCCGCCTCAGTCTGGCACAAATCCTGGCTTTAAAAGTTGCTTCTGTGACTGTTGTTTGTCACATACACTGAGCACCTGCTATGGAGACTCCCGGACAGCGGGCTCCTTGTGCTCATCACGGGAGCGGGAGAAGAGCAACCTTGATGCATGCGGACCATATAAATAACGAGAATAACACCAGGCGTCCCAGTGTCACCCCGTTATTTACCTTCTCTGTCTGCTAAGAAAGATGTAAGTTTTGGTGTGCTGTTTGCGGCTTCATCTTTGTAAACTTAGGTAATTTTTTCTTTTTAGCAATTGTTACTCAGATCTTCCTTTCTGTATTTTATAGTTTATTAGCTAACCTAGAGCACTGTTTTAGACTTTTAAAGTTCCACTTTTTATTGCGTTTTCAGCCATAGCTTTACATTTTCTTAACTAAGTCAAAAATCCTTTGAAGAGACTGTTGGTGGTGGAGGTGTCAAAAACTGGATCACCATGTAAACTAAGTGGCAAATAAAGAAAAGGCCTTTTGCTAAACTGACACTTTAGTGTTAGAACTGAAAACCCAGATCTAGTGTCGTGATTTTGGCCACAGACTCAACTTTATGTGAAAGGGATAAGCATTTTTTTGTTCTAATAGGAAGCAAAAATTTGAAGCTTGGCGTGCGCTCTGTGAGGGAACCTCGGGTAGTTCAGATGATGGGAACTTGCTTTTTATAGAGCAAGATTTCAGACCCTTAAAATAGTTTGACAGGGATGTTGAGAATGATTGGCTAGAAGAACATTAAGTTTATTGTTCAAATGTGTTATATTTTGTTCACTGGTTTTGGATTTAGATAATTTGCTTCAGTCTTTTGTTAATTCTATTTCCTTAAGTGACTCAGTGTCATGATTTATAAGTTGGGTGAGATAGTTTATTGGATCAGACACTTAAATTTGTTCTTTGAGACTATATAGTCTTAACAGTCTTCTACTTAAAGTCATAGTTTTTAGATTATTCCGTAATACATTTTATTTTGTAGTACTATTAGTAAATATTATAACAATTGAAAGGATTATAAATATTACACTTAGAGCTGAGTTACTAAAACTCAGTTTATTTTAATAACTGCATTATTTAAAAAATATTTTATTGATTTTTTTACAGAGAGGAAGAGAGGGGGATAGAGAGTTAGAAACGTCGATGAGAGAGAATCATCGATCAGCCGCCTCCTGCACACCCCCCACTGGGAATGTGCCCACAACCAAGGTACGTGCCCTTGACCGGAATCGAACCTGGGACCTTTTGGTCCACAGGCCGACGCTCTATCCACTGAGCCAAACCGGTTTCGGCAATAACTGCATTATTAAATTGTCATATTGAATAATGGAAAAAGTAGACAATAGCAAAAAATAACAATTGTTTAAAAACAATTCTCTAAAAGATTTCCTAGAAAATAAGAGAAGGATCATTAGTGAGTGTCGACTGGGTTTCCGGCTCCGTCCCTAGTTGGGGTTGTGCAGGAGGCAGCTGATCAATGATTCTTTCTCATCATTGATGTTTCTCTCTCTCTCTCTCTCTGAAATCAATAAAACTATTTTTTTTAAAAAGAAATCATTGATGAAATAGTTTTTTTTTGGTTTTTAAAATGTAATTTAAGAAATTTATCTAATGTTTTTTTACCCAGTCCAATCAGGTTAAAAAATGTATAGGGGTGACAGATGAAATGGTATGAATTGATGCTGGTTATGCTGGAAGTGTGTAAATCCTTCCTGGTTTAATGATTTCAGCATGCTTTCTCTAGACAGCTCTGGTTTTGTTAGTGTCCTTTACATGTGGTTAAATAAAGCCATTCCATGTGACTTAAGCAGCATCTGTGACTGTTGTCTTAGGTTAGGAAACTATCAATGATTTCCACCTTCATTGTGCATTTGGCTCTGCCACTACACTAGCTCTGTGACGTTATGCCATGGGCTAGTAAATCATCTCTGTATTTTAATCTTTATCATAGAATGAGGATGGAAGGAGGACGGTGGTAATAGTAGTGCTTATTTACAGGGTTGTTGTTGTTTTTGTTTTGTTTTTTAAATATATTTTTATTGATTTTTTTACAGACAGGAAGAGAGGGATAGAGAGTTAGAAACATCGATGAGAGAGAATCATCGACCAGCTGCCTCTTGCACACCCCCTAATGGGGATGTGCCTGCAACCAAGGTACATGCCCTTGACCAGAATCGAACCCGGGACCTTTCAGTCCGCAGGCTGACGCTCTATCCACTGAGCCAAACCGGTTTTGGCTATTTACAGGGTTGTTGTAAGGATTAAATGAGATAATATATGTAGGGTGCTGAGAATAGTGGCTAGCATACAATGAATGGATTAATTAATATACAACACGTACAGGTAATATTAATAATAATGTGGGACTAGTAGCAGCAATCAAGTCGCCAGACTCAATGGGGAGCTTGTTAAAATATGAACGGCCAGGCCTTATTTATTCACTTGAGGCCCAGTGCACGGAATTCGTGCAAGAGTAGGCCCTCGCAGCCCCTCGCAGCCCCTGCCTTGGCCCTCAGCCGCCCGGACTGCTGGCTCGGCCCTGGCAACCCGGCTTCGGAAGGCCATCCTGACAGCCGTCCGCGGTTAGTCAGTTTGCATATTATGCTTTTATTATAGATTTCTGTCCACCTAGAGATTTGGTCAGAAAGTCTGAATGGAGCCTGGGCAGCCACAGTTTTAACGTTCCCCAGGTGATTCTTAAAAGCCCCCAATTTGAGAATCCTCCACTCTATATTAACATTGTCAGTGATTGCATTGGCTTTTGCAAATTTAAAAACTTGGCAGGTTTTCCTAAAAGATTCAAACAGAGCAGATAAAGTGAAATACATGTCCCTAGGTCGTCCCAGGCCGCTTGGGAAGATTATCCACTTATTACCAGTTTGGAACTTATTCTTCTAAATACTGATCCCTTTTCTGTAGCTTCATATATATATAATAATGGTCAGACTTAATGGTAAAAGGTTTTTTCAGATAATTTATATTCATGATGTTATTTGCTTCCTTACAAGTCCTGGGACGGAGGTAGGGGAGATGTTCTGCCATTTCACAGATGAGAAACCAAGACCTGCAGGTTGAATCTCAGCACGCGATCCGCCAGAGGAGAACTGGGCCTTCTGTTTCTCAGCTTAGTGTTCTTGTGTGCACTGTCTCTTCGCTACATAATTTTGTTGGCTTATATTAAAGTTATAGTTCATGAAGTCTTCTTCTTTTTAAAAAAAACATATTTTATTGATTTTTTTTACAGAGAGGAAGAGAGAGGGAGAGTCAGAAACATCAATGAGAGAGAAGCATCAATCAGCTGCCTCTTGCACACCCCCTACTGGGGTTGTGCCCACAACCAAGGTACATGCCCTTGACTGGAATCGAACCTGGGACCTTTCCGTCCGCAGTCCGACGTTCTATCCACTAAGCCAAACCGGTTTCGGCATCATGAAGTCTTCTGATCTTTTGCCATGGGAATAGCTGCCAAACCAGATCTCTCTCCTATGTTTTAGTTTGTTTATACTTGCTTTAAAAAAAAAAAATCTCCATTCAAGGTTTAGTAGTTACATATATCTGTTAAGATTTATCTTGTGGGGGGAAAAAATCTAGAACTGGCATGGCACATTTTGGTGAGGTTATCTTAATTCAGGATAGCTGAGGACAATGAATGTACTTTCAACCTACTTCTGTAACTGTTGTTCTTTTAACTTGCCAAGCAGGATCAGTTTAATTTATTTATACTCTTATTACAATAATATAGCAATAATACAGAAAGTACAGAGACCAGGGAAGAAAACCCACATGAAACCATTCTAACACAGCTATTATTTGTTAGAGTATCACCCTTTGAAGCTGTCCACCGGTCCATACTTTGTAGAAAGTAATTTTAGGTGTTGCATGTTTTAGGAATAGTTTCTGTGTAATGACATATGCATCATTTTAATGCTTAATAGTCTTTGTCATATTTGAATTGATATGGTAAATTTGGTAAACTGGGATCCTTGACATGCAAGTATCTTTTATTTTTTTGTGTTACATATACTGCAACAGTGACTATTTTTTGAATATAGTTTGTTTCTTTTAGGATAAATTCAAAGTGAGATTATTGAGTGACGTTTATGCACATTGCCTGACTTAAAAGTTGTACCAGTTAATAATTTTTCTAGCTATCTAAGGACATACCAGTTTCACAAAATTTTTACCAACTCCTGGCAATATAATTTAAGTATATATTTTTGTAACTGTGAAGAGTGTAGAATGTACCTCATTTTTATTTTTCTGTCTTACTATGTATTTATTTTTAAAAAGAATAACCAATAACGGCACTTTTATATGAACCCACTATATGCGGGTTTATTGGATATTCTGAGCAGATGTTCTCTCTGCCTGCCTTGTGTTCATTCTGTCCAGCATTGCTAGGCAGGTATGGAGGAAACTGCACCTTTGCTTTGGGTGGCCGAATGTTTATTTGTCAGTATCAGAATGTAAACTAACATTTTGTGGTCTACCTTCAAGTGCTTCTTTAAACAGTTATGCTTAAGGCCCTACCTGAAATTCAGGGCGGGGCAAAAGTAGGTTTACAGTTGTATGTGAAACACTCTTTTTGTATTATTTATTAATTACTAGATGCCCAGTGCATGAAGTGTGTGTGTGTGTGTGTGTGTGTGTGTAAGGGGGTCCCCTGTGGCCAACCTGCACCCTCTCCAATCTGGGACCTCTTGGGGGGTGCCTGACTGCGGATTGGGCCTGAACCAACAGTCATACATCCCTCTCACAATCTGGGACCTCTGGCTCTAACTGCTCACCTGCTTGCCTGTCTGATTGCCCCTAACTTCCCCTCCCCCCAAGCCTGGTCACCCCCAACTGCCACTTCCCTCCCCACCAGCCTGGTCGCTCCTAACTGCCCTCCCTCTGCTGGCCTGGTCACCCCCAACTGTTTCCAACTGCCCCACCTTGATGGCCTGGTTGCCCCCAACGGCCCACTGCTGGCCTGGTCACCCCAACTGCTCTTTACCTCCGTTGGCCTGGTCCCCCCCAAATGCCTCCCCAAGGGCCTGGTTGCCCCATGCAGCCAGCTGTTCAGTGGTTTGGTCGTCCCTCACTAACCCCCCTGCCGGCCTGGTTGCCCCATGCAGCCCGTGTTTGGTCATCCATTCAGTTATTTTAGTCATGTTGGCCCCTGGCTTTTTATATATTAGTATTGTATTATTTTCCATATGAACAGCTATAACCTTACTTTACCCCTGTCTTGTATTCAGTAATCAGAATGTCTGGCGGTGGAGGTGAGGCATCTGCTTTCTTAAGTTTCCCAGGCGATTCTGAGGCCATTAGCTCTGGAGAGCTGCCTCAGACCTACCTTGTAGCTAATTTTTGCTCAGTTTCTTCGGTGTCTTGTGAGTAGAGGCAGACGCCTATGAAGGGTTGCTCAGACGCGCTAACAGAGGCCTGTTGTGTAGGAATGAATGGCAGAGCGGTGCCCTTCCTACTGTAGAGTAGCTGGTTCATTCTAGGAACAATGAGCCAGTCTTTCCAAGAGTAGTTGAACTGTATAAAAACAGCTCCTTCTCTGAAGTCTTCTCTGAGGCTGGTGGCTGTTGTTTTATTGAAGTTCTCATAAGTCCTCTGCTGTTTAGCGTTAGGGTGGCACATAGACCTATTACAACAGCAATAGCCACCGTAGACTGAACACTCAGCATTTGCTAGGCACTAGCCTGCGTGTTATAAGTACACTTACACACACACAAACACGTACGTGTATATATACACTGAGTGGCCAGATTATTATGATCTCTGAATGCATAATAATCTGGCCACTCGGTGTACTTCTCTTGAGTACCTTATTTGATATCTTGCACCTGGTCATTTTCTCCTTTGCACTGGCTGATACCGTTTCCCTGAAAATAAGACAGTGTCTTATATTAATTTTTGCTCCCAAAGATGCGCTGGTTCTTATTTTCAGGGGATGTCTTATTTTTCCATGAAGAAGAATATGGTACACATTTATTGTTAAATGAAAATAAAGGAAATTTATTACCTGTATACGGTACGGTAGTACGGTAGTTGTCAACACAAACCAGACAAACTGTAAATTCTACAGTATCAAGAATTTACTCATTTATTCAATGACAATCATGTCATCATCTTCTGGAACATCATCATAACAATCCAATACCTGAATTTCCTGGTGAATTTCTTGTGACTCCATTTCTTTCAGAATCAGTGGACCAAATCTCTCATGTTTAGCAATAGCACTGTCTTTAAATGAGTACTTCTTGTCAAGGTAGCCTGCTCGCAGGGCATTTGCAATGCAACTGTCAGTGATTTTCTCCCATGAATTCTTCACCCAAGTCACAACTTCTTGCAGTTTAGGTTTCACAAAGTTTCCACGCTGATTTCTCTCCATTCACACAGCAGTGACGTCAGGACTCGGTGTAACATCACTGGTTGCTAGACGCCAGTCGGGGCGGCCCAAGCGACCAGTTTACGGTAAATTAATTTTCATTCTGAGACAGAGCCTGGGGCCTTATTTTTGGGGGATGCCTTATATTTCACTCAGAAGGAAACCTGTAAGTAGGTCTTATTTTCGGGGAAACACGGTAGAAAGCTCAGGGCAAATAGGTGGTTGATCTCCAGCAAAAGTTTAGAATACTTTTGGTACCAATTTGAGATACAAATACACTGAGTGGTCAGATTATTATGTGTTCAGAGATAATAATAATGTGGCCACTCGCCGAAACCGGTTTAGCTCAGTGGATATAGCGTTGGCCTGCAAACTAAAAGGTCCTAGGTTCGATTCCAGTCAAGGGCATGTACCTTGGTTGCAGGCACATCCCCAGTAGGGGGTGTGCAAGAGGCAGCTGATCAATGATTCTCTCTCATCGATGTTTCTAACTCTCTATCCCTCTCTCATTCTCTCTGTAAAAAATCAATAAAATATATTAAAAAAAAATAATGTGGTCACTCAGTGTGCATGTGCACACGCGTGTGTGTGTGTGTGTTTACACATGTCTATGTAGAGAGAAAATGATTGATTTCAGAGAGGAGGGAGAGGGGAGAGAGAGAGAGAGAGAGAGAGAAACATCAGTGAGGAGAGACAGTTATTGATCAGCTGCCTTCTTCAGCTCTGGTCTGCCTTGGTCTCTGCTATAAAGTTTCAATTGTAGACAATAAATAAATCACAACAAAAATGGTGGCAGCCACAGAGCTGGAGAGAGCAGGAAGCTTGAGTTGCCCACAGCGATGGAGGAAGCCAAGCTTCTGCAACCCTGGCCTGCCTTGGCCTCCACTCAAGGCTACAAAGTTTCAATTATAGAAGATAAATAAATCCCAACAGAAATGGCTGCGGCCACAGAGCAAGCAGGAGGCTTGACTGCTCAAGGCTACAAAGTTTTAATTATAGAAGATAAATAAATCCCAGATACCAGGGCCTCCGCTTGGGTTGTCAGAGAGCAGAGCCAGTCTGCAAACCACCACAGGCCCCTCGCCCAGGCTGCCCCATGCCCTAAGGGAACCCCCACCCTGATCCAGGACACCCTTCAGGGCGAACCAGCTGGCCCCCACCCATGCACTGGGCCTCTAGTACTTTGCTAATTCTTCTAGCAACATTTAAAGGCAAGAACTATTTTGTTTTAACTAGAGGTCTGTTGCACTGGTGGTCTCTTGGCCTGGCCTGCACCCTCCCATAATCCGGGACCCCTTGGGGAATGTCAGACTGCAGGTTTTGGCCCAATCCCCGCAGGCCAGGCTGAGGGACCCCACTGGTGCATGGGCCTCTAGTATGCATATAAGATCTTTGGTTAATCTCTTCCAGCCTTCCCCCCTCCTCCCTTCCCTCTGAGAGTCATCAATCTGTTCCATGTTTCCATGCCTGTGCACTGAGCATCTGCCCCCTGGTGGTCAGCAGTGCACATCACAGCTACTGGTCACACCGTCAAACCACGACTCGGGCTTTTATATAGACAGATGAAGGAAGCGGAGGCTTAGAGAACCAGATCACACAGCAGCCGAGGAGCAGAATTTGGCACTCAGACTCTGCAGTTTCCTTTTCATTTACTTTTGTTCTTTCCCAGCATGAAAGGTCATTGGGCTGCCTTGGGAGAAAATGCTCCCAATAACATGGAGATGAATGTTTCTCACTAGGGTTTCCATAGGGGTAGATCAGGTACCCATAGGCATTTTTAGACTTACGTCTCTGATTTGAAATCTGCCTTTGGGCAGTCCAAATCACTATATAAGCTTTTTTTTTTTTTTTTTTTTTTTTTTTTTTTTTTAAACACAGTGGGCACTAATAGGTTTATTGCTGGCTTTATCCAGTGGCCAGATAAGTTTCTATTGAACTAGTACAAAAAATGTTTTATAAAGTATCATACTTTAAAAAGATACTAGCTTGTAAGAACATGTAATAAATAACTTCAAAATGCAATGGGTATTTAATTTTAAGGCTTGCCTTTAACATTTATGTAAAACATTGTGTAATATGAAAACTCGAGAATGCTCGTGATCTGCCCACAACATGTTAATTTAAGATTTTATTGTAAAATCTTATGTAAAATATAACAATATGCAATTTAAGTCATATTTATGTATATAATTCAGTAGAATTAAGTACATTCACACTATTGTGCAACCATCACCACAGTCTAAATCTTTTCCATCACTTCAAACAGAAATGTAACTGTTAAGCAATAAATCCCCATTCCTTCCCCTCCTTTAGCCACTGGTAACTTCTAATCTGCTTTCTGTCTCTGAATTGGCTGATTCTAGATATGTAATATGAGTGGGATTATATAATATTTGACCTTTTGCCACTGGTTAATTCCACTTAGCATATTTTCAAGGTTCATTCATATTGTAGCATATTTTAAAATGTTATTTCTTTTTAAAATATATTTTTATTGATTTCAGAGAGGAAGGGAGAGGGAGAGAAAGAAACATCAATGATGAGAGAGAATCATTGATTGGCTGCCTCCCCCACACTCCACACTGGAGATCTAGCTTGCAAACTGGGCATGTTTCCTGACCGGGAATTGAACCTGTGACCTCCTGGTTCATAAGTCGATGCTCAACCACTGAGCCACATCATCTGGGCAGAATGTTATTCCTTTTTAATCGCTGAATAATATTCCATTGTATAGATATACTACATTTTGTTAATCCATTCATTTGTTGGTTGGATTATTTCCAACTTTTGACTAATATGAACAATGCTATGATGTACATTTGTTTACAAATTTGTATTTGAGTCTGTTTTCAATTCTTTTGGGTACATACCTAGGGGCAGACTACCTGGGTTGGCTGGTAATTCTTTGTTTAGCTTTTGAGAAGCCCCAAACTTTTCCCCAGTGGCTGTATCGTTTTACACTCCCAGAAGCAACATGTAGTTTCAGTTTCTCTATATCCTTGCCAACACTTGTTATTTTCTTTCTTTCTTTTTTAAAATTTAAAGCCATCCTAGTAAGTGTGAAGTAGTATCTCATTGTGGCTTTGATTTGTGTTTCCCTAACAACCAAGTAGTTGAGCATCTTTTCATGTGTGTATTGGCCATTTGTATATATTTTTAAAAAATATGTATTTTTATTGATTTCAGAGAGGATAAGAGAGGGAGACATAGAAACATCAATGATGAGAGAGAATAATCTATTGGGTGCCTCCTGTGTTGCCCTGACTGGGAATTGAACTGTGACCTCTTGGTTCATACGTTGATGCTCAACCATTGAGCAATACTGGCTGGGTTATTTGTATATTTGTACAACTTTCTATTCAAGTTCTTTCCCCTTTTTTAAATTGGATAGTGTGTCTTTTTGTTGTTGAGTTTTACAAATTATTAAATATTCTGGTTATAAAACCCTTGTCAGATATATGGTTTTCAAATACCTTTTTCCAGTTGTTCTGTAGATTGTCTTTTTACTTTCTTGGTAATGTCATTTGAGAAACAAAAATTTTTAATTCTGATGAAGTCTAATTAGTCTGTTTTTTGTTTGTTTGTTTCTTTTTGTTGGTCCGCTTTTGGTATCATATCTAAGAATCTGTTGCCAAATCCAGGGTCATAAAGGTTTATTCCTATGTTTCCTTAGGGTTTTATAGTTTTAGCTCTTCTATTTAGGTTATGGATCCATTTTGAGTTAATTTTTGCATATGGTGTGAGGTTGGGATCCAACTTCATTGTTTTGCATGTTGATTCCAGTTGCAGCACCATTTGTTGAAGACTGATAGAACTTTTTATTTACTTATTGGCGTTTATATTTTGCCTTGAGTTTTTTTACTTGACTGTTTACCCTCGTCAGCCGAACACCTCCTCTGCCCTGTTGTCTCTCTTTAAAGGAGGATACATGGATGTTTTGTGTGTATTACAGCTTTGCTGCTTGACATGTAATAGAGACACTAACAAATCTGAGTTCCTTCCCTTTCATTCAGTTTTATGTTCTTACTTTTACATTGTTTGTGTTCCAGAACAGATTGTAAGGACCTTCGAGATAAGTTTGTGTTATATTTCTTTATTTTCCAATTCTTTCTTGTCCCTCCATCACTCTGGTGCCCAGTTTAGTAGCATGTAAGTCATGTGCTTAACTTTTATTGATTGAATTGTGAAGCTAAAACACTATTTTGAGTTTGTGCAATGTACAATATATTGATGATGTGTTATAGAATTGTGTTATAGAATTGCACACCTGAAAGGCGGGCAAATTTATTTTATTATTTTATAGTTTTTATTTTTATTTTTTTAAATCCTCACCTGAAGATATTTTTTCATTGATTTTCAGAGAGAGTGGAAGAGAGAGAAAGACAGAGAGAGATACTGATGTGGAAGAAACAAATGGATTGGTTGCCTTCTGCATGTGCTCTGACCCCGGCCCTGGGCTGGGGTGGAGCCTGCAACTGAAGTATGTGCTCTTGCCGGGAATCGAACTGCAACTCTCTGGTCCGCAGTCTGATGATGCTCTGTCCACTGAGCCAAATTGTCTAGGGCCAAATTCATTAAAAAAAAACCCCAAACACATTATTTTGAGTTTGTGCAATGAATGTATATAACTTTTCTAAAATTAAAAATCATTAGGAATTCTCCTTTTGCCTAGAAATCCCAAAAGATCTGTTTGGGTCTGTGTTGTCAGATTTTCCTTCATTGCACTCTGGCGTTTCGTGGGGTCTCATGTTACGGCCTAAGTGATTGCCCTTGGGAGTCCGTTTTGTAATCTCTGGTCCCGATGATGTCAGTGCAGGGGGCTCAGCTGGAAGCTTGGCCCTGGTGTTTCACTTTCCAGTAGGTTTTACTCCTAAGAAGGCATTTTAACACTTTTATCATGAAATACTGCTTATTCATCCATTGCTTTCTTTAGTAGATCTTTATTATTAATAGTGAAAACAAAGAACTATTTTATTTTATTTTCTTGTTCCAAGCAACGTAACAACATCAGAGAGGCAGAACAAATCCAGTATTTCATTTAGAAAGACCTAAGCAATATTATCAATCCTCACATTTGGGAAAATGACAGAAGGACCCGAGTTCAAAATCTTGACTTTATAAAATACTGGTTATTAATCTTGTAAGGAAATGTTCTGCCTGTTGCTGATTGAATTTATCTGTTGGTAGTAATTGGCATGCCAAGTAGATTTCCATGTCATGAAAGTGAACATGTTGGGAAAAGCTTTTCTTTACTTAGAAATTTCCAAAGGAACCCTTGTTTAGACAAAGGAACAGTATTTAGATAAATTGTGTAGTCATGCTTTTTTGGAAACATGAAGGCATGACCAAGCTCTGGAAGGTAAGGAACATCTGACCATTTGATTGTAGACCTCTTGGGGTGGAATGTGGGGGTGGGGAGTGGATGGGAGGCAGAAAGGCTGCACATAAAGTGTTAATGAGAAATGGACCAAAATACAGAGCCTTAAGAAAACTGTTGCTATTTATCTATTAGAGGCCCAGTGAACGAAAATTGTGCACGGGTGGGGTCCCTAGGACACCACCTGGTTCCCCACCTTTCCCCTTTTCCTTCCCTTGGTGCTGTGCCACCACCACCGCAGGCAGGCGGACATCCCTCTCACAATCCAGGACTGCTGGCTCCCTGCCTGCCTTCCTGACTGCCCCTAACTGCTTCTGCCTGCCAGCCTGATCACCCTAACCACTCCCCTGCCAGCCTGATTGATGCTTATTTGCCCCCCTGCCAGCCTGTTTGCCCCTGACTGCCCTCCCCTGCAGGCCTGGTCCCCCCAAACTGCTCTTCCCCGGAGGCCTGGGTTCCGCCCAACCTTCCCTGTAGGCCCAGTCACCCCCAGCTTTCCTCCTCTGCCGGCCTGGTCACCCCTAACTGCCCTCTCCTGCAGGCTTTATCGCCTCCAACTGCCCTCTCTTGCAGACCTGGTCCCTCCCAACTGCCCTCCCCTGCTGGCCATCTTGTGGTGGCCATCTTGTGTCCACATAGGGGCAGGATCTTTGACTACATGGGGGCAGCCATCTTTGACCACATGGGGACAGCCATCTTGTGTGTTGGAGTGATGGTCAATCTGCATATTACTCTTTTATTAGATAGAATAGAGGCCTTGCACACGGGAGAGGGCCAGCTGGTTTGCTCTGAAGGGTGTCCCGGATCAGGGTAGGTGTTCCCTTGGGTCATGGGATGGCTTGGGCGAGGCGCCTGTGGTGGTTTGCAGGCCAGCCACCCCCCCAGCGACCCAAGTGGAGGCTCTGGTGTAATTGAAACTTTGCAGCATTGAGCGGAGCCAAACCTCCTGCTTGCTCCGTGGTTGCAGCCATTTTTGTTGGGATTTATTTATCTTCTATACTTGAAACTTTGTAGCCTTGAGTGGAGGCCTGGGCTGGCCAGGGTGTGCGGAAATATTGGCTTCCTCCATTACCGAGGAACCCAAGCCTTCTGTTCGCTCTGTGGCTGCAGCCATCTTGGTTGGATTAATTTGTATATGTGCTCCTGATTGGCTGATGGGTGTGGTATTGTCAGTTTGCATATTACTCTTTTATTAGATAGGATATTGTTGCCATGTAAATAAGAGCTATTCTAGAGTATATCCCGGGAAGTCAGGAGAGGGATGGGTTCCTAATCTGGGAGTGGGTGAGAGATCTACCCCTTTCTGTTTTGTCCTGAAGGATGTGAGGCCCTGAACACCCCTGGGTGGCCATGCTGGAGGCTGCTTGCTGCCTCTTTATGTGTTGGCCAGGCTTCTAGCTTGTGACCACGGGACCAGGAGCCTGACTCTTGGCCCTACTAATGCCCTGGTCTAACTGTGTGGAGTGGCCCAGACAAGGGCCAGGAAAACGCTGCTTTTGCTGAGAGAAGGCTGTTTGAAAGTGACATCTTGCAGAGGACTGTAGGTCTTGGAAAAATCAGGACTCATTTAAAAAAAAAATATATATTTAGGGTCCTGGCTGGGTGGCGTAGTTGGTTGGAGCGTCGTCCCATACAGGAAAAGGTTGCTTGTTTGCTTCCTGGTCAGGACACTTACTTAGTTAGGTTTTGGGTTTGGTCCTTATTTGGTCCTGTTGTTGTGTGCAGGGAGGCAACCAACCAATTGATGTTTCTCACATTCTCTCTCCTTTCCTCTCTCTGAACATGTCCTCAGGTGAGGACTGAAAAATAAAAGGATACCTAGGAATCTTCTTATGTCCCTTTTTATTATGAGCAAGTTTTAATCTCTTGTAGTTGTATAGGAAGATTCTTTTAAAAATATTAATTTAGTTTAATTTTTTTTATTAATTTCTTTATTGATTAAGGTATCACATATTTGTCCTCAACCCCCCATTCCAATCCCTCACCCCACCACCCCGCTATTGTCCTTGACCACTGATTAGGCTCATAGGTGTGCACACAAGTCCTTGGGTTGATCTCTCCCTTTTACCCCCACCCTCCCTTTGAGGTCCGACAGTCTGCCCCATGGCTCCTTATCTCTGGGTCTGTTCTTGTTCATCAGTCTGTGTTGTTCACCATTTCCCCTAGATGAGTGAGATCATGTCCTACTGGAAATATAAGAATCACAATTGAGACAAGCAATAATCGTTATGCCGAAAGGTATATGAATCAGTCTGTAGTGAGCTTCTTTCTGGGCCACCAGTTCTTTTGAGACCCAATTTCAATGTCAAACAGTTCCTTATGTATGCATGTCAGCAAATGATATTTCATTTCCAGATGGTGGACAAATGGTGGTAATGCAGGTCCAACCCTCTCTGGTTTGGTCCTGGCAACCTGCAGTGAACACAGCTGCTGACTGCTAGTATGGCAAGGCAGTGACAACGTCTTCCATCTCTGGACTGCTGCTCTTCTGTCTCCGTGGTTGGAGTAGCCCTGTCAATTCCTCTCTGTTGCTAGAATCCACATAGTCTTGGAGCTGTTTTTTGAAAATATACAAACATATTCTCGACCAAAAGTTAATAAAGGAATATTTTCTATAAATTTGACTTGGGATCCTTTTTCATTTTTTGCCCAAATGATTTTCCTCTGGCTTGTTTTGACACCATGTGTTTTTCATAGGAAGATTCTTTTAATCTTGTTTAAATTACTTAGAAAGGACAAGAACTGTTATTTAAATGCATTTTTTAAAGATGTAAAATATTATTTTTGACCAGATAATACATACACATGACTTAAAATTTAAGTTTTCCTCCTATCCTATCTACCACTACCAGGTTCTCTTTCCTGTAGACTCCAATGTTATTAATTACATGTATGAAAAAACGCATATATGTACACATATCTATTTTTCCTCCCCTGCCTTATTTTTGTACAGGTGTTAGCCTATTACAGACTACGCTGCATTTTCTTTTTTCCCCTTTCCCCCTAATGTAACTTGGAAATCATTTTATGTAAGCATTTAAAGACTTCCTCCTTTTTTTTTTTTCAATGAAGAATATGGCTAAATAATTTGGCATTGTATGGCATACCATAATTTACTGAGCCTCTGAATGAGGAACATTTAGTTCTTTCTAGTCTTCTGGGTTTATAAACAGTGCTACAAAGAATAATTCTGTGATAATTTATTTTGCCCACGCATGTACATGTAAATTCCCATAAGTTGGAAGTTTGGGTTTGAAAGTTATATGCCTTTAAAATTGTTGAGAGATATTGCAAGTTATTCACCCTAGTGTGTTTTTAAATTAAAAAACAAACAAACATATTTGTGTTGACTTCAGAGAGGAAAGGGGAGGGAGAGAGAAATATCAATGATGAGAGAATTAATCGGCTGTCTCCTGCACGCCCCCTACTGGGGATGAAGCCCGAAATCTGGGCACGAGCCTGACTGGGAATTGAGTTGATGCTCAACCACTGAGCACACTGGCCGGGCTGAAGTAACCTTTCCTTTGTCATTGCTCAGCTAGTTTCTAAGCTGTTGCTCTCTGCCAGGTCACTTGTACTGCACCATCAGGGTTGGAAGCCAGACCGAGGAAGGTCGGTTTGTCAGTGGATAATGAATCCCTGAAGCCTCCTTTCAGGTCTCTCCTCAGCGGCACAGGGCTCCCTGATCATTGAGGCTCCGCGGCTGTAAGCTGCCCCAGGCCGTGTGACTGTCCTCAGTGTGACTCTTGCTGGGGGCAAGGATTGGAAACCGGGAAAGTGATTTGGAGGGTGAGAGACCAAAACACGTGTGATCATGTCATCGCACACCTCAGGCAGTGTTGCCATAGCAATCATTTCACTCGTTGCAGTCTTGCCTTACTCCCTGCTTACTAAGGAGTCATCATATCCATGTGTAAGGTAGTCAGGAAAGCGCCTTGTGGTTGAGTTGGAATAGATCGTTCCCTCAGTCAGCCAGGAGAGGAGCTCATTGGAGGCCAAGCCTGGCAGGTGGGCCGCCACGTTCGCTGTTTGGTGGACTTAGGAGCCAGGTCACTGACAAGAGCCTGTCCCATCAGGTTATCTTTTCACTTTTCTTTGATTTTGGAATAACTTTAGATTCACAAGAAGTTACAAAAATAGTCCAGAGAGTTTCTGTTTACCTTCCCTCAGTTTCCCCAGCGCTTATGTGCTACCCTTTTTCTCTTTGATCCATTCGCTGTGTTTGTTACTTGTGCTGCTGCCTGGATGGCTCTTCCTCTTCCTTGGTTCCTCATGGGGCACTTGCTTAGCATGTGGTGCTGCGCCAGGTGCTAGGTGCTCCTCACTGTTCAGCTTCTTATTTAGGAATAGCAAGTAAGGTGGATTATTCCTAAATTACGTATCCGTATCCATGTCCAAAATACTTAGAGACCCATGCGCATTGTTGGTGAGAAGCGGCAGCTGTGATTTGGTGGAAATAGCCATGGGTTTGGAGTTAGAAGCCCAGTTCAAATCCTGATTCTGCTTCCTGGTTGCTATGTGATCCTGGAAGTCACGTTGCTTCTGAATCTGTTCCTCTTGTGTGAAGTGGGCATCTACCTAATCTACCTAATAGCAGAGTAAGTAACATGTTAACTGATGTATCTTCGCTATGCCCGCCAGCCACAAATTACACAAATTTGTGAGTACTCAACCCAACAAAGATGGTGGGTTAATTTGCATACATAGGCACCAGGGGCAGGGTGGGAGCAGGCGTTCTGCACCGCCCCAGCTGCTCCGGGCCTCTGGGAAGGTGGAAAGGAGGCGCTGGCCAGAGCAAAGGCAGTGCCTGCAGCCAGGGGAAGGCCCATTCTGCACGAATCTTTAAAAAAAAAATTTTTTTATTGATTTTACAGAGAGGAAGGGAGAGGGATGGAAAGTTAGAAACATCGATGAGAGAGAAACATGGATCAGCTGCCTCCTGCCCCCCCACCCCCCCATGTGTCCACAACCAAGGTACATGCCCTTGACCGGAATCGAACCTGGGACCCTTCAGTCCACAGGGCGACACTCTATCCACTGAGCCAAACCGGTTTTGGCTCTGCACGAATCTTCATGCATTGGGTTTCTAGTGATGATGATAATCTTGCAGAGGCTTTGGTGGGGGAGGTAAAGAAAGTATCATTTGTATAATCCTTTAGTGAATTGGAAATTGTCTCAGATGTTACGTAGCTATGCTTATTTATTAATTTTTGCTGTACGTAGTTTAAATTGTTAAAATGAAAGCCACATTTTAAAGTATTGCTGCTTTACTACTTTATAGCTTGACTTAGCTTGACTTTTACTCAGTAACCGAGGAAAACACTCTGCTTTTATATCCCAAGCCTTACACCTTCTGCCTTCACATTAAATAACCAGTACTTAATAGGGTTTTCTTTTGTCAACTGGTAGTAGCTTAGCTCCCTTGGGAAATTTGGGATGGTCATGCCAGCTGTTCTGCGATCAAGTGACATATCAAATGTTCTCCTCTCTTCTTATTCACCTAATCTGGGGATTTCATGTTCTAGAAACCTCTTAGAAAATCTTAGATGATCTTTTCAGCTTACCTTTTAAACAGGTGTCACTCTTAGAAACCAATTCTTAAAATGGTGCTAGAAACTTACATTTTTTATTTTTAAAAAAGAGTTGACTTTTATATATAAGTGAAATAAGTATTCAGCATAAAAAGTGGGGGAAACATGAAAAATTTAAGATTTAGATAATTGACTAATTTTTTAAAATGTGGTCTAGATGCAGACACATGCTTTTATTTTCTCTTTTTTAAAGAGATATAAGTATATTTTTTTATTGATTTTAGAGAGGAAGGGAAAGAGAGAAAGATAGAAAGTCAGTGATGAGAGTAGAATACACATTGTTCTCAAGTGCATGTGGGACATTCCCTAGGACAGATCATACATTATGTCATAAAACAGGACTTGCTACATTTAAACATTTATTTTATTTTAAATAAATCTTTATTGCTCAGATTATTACAATTGTTTTTCTCTCTCCCCCCCCCCCCCCCAATAGCTTTTTTCCACCTGGTTCCCATCCCACCCTGTCCTCTTACCCCCTCCCCATTGTCCTCATCCATAGGTGTACGATTTTAATCCAGTCTCTTTCTGCACCCCCTACACCTTTTCCCCATGATAATTATCAATCCACTCCCTTTCTTTGCCCCTGACTCTATTATATTCACCAGTTTATTCTGTTCCTCAGATTTTTAATTCACTTGATCTTCTTCCTCTTCTTAAATAATATCTTCGAGCATTTCATATAATTCTGGTTTGGTGGTGATGAACTCCTTTAGCTTTTTCTTATCTGTGAAGCTCTTTATCTGCCCTTCAATTCTGAATGATAACTTTGCTGGATACAGTAATCTTGGTTGTAGGTTCTTGCTATTCATCACTTTGAATATTTCTTGCCACTCCCTTCTGGTCTGCATAGTTTCTGTTGAGAAATCAACTGATAGTCGTATGGGTGCTCCCTTATAGGTAACCAACTGCTTTTCTCTTGCTGCTTGTAAAATCCTCTTTTTGTCTTTTGCCCTTGGCATTTTAATAATGATGTGTCTTGGTGTGTTCCTCTTTGGATTCCTCTTGTTTGGGGTTCTGTGTGCTTCCTGTACTTGTAAGTCTATTTCTTTCACCAGGTGGGGAAAGTTTTCTGATATTATTTCTTCAAATATGTTTTCAGTATTGCGGGGGCCTGATGTGGCGTGATCTCCCTTTTCCGAGTCCCACACGGAAAGAGAGATGAATGAACCAGTTCTAAGGGGAGGCGGCCAGGGATTGAGAAATATTAGAAATAAAGAGAGAAGACACAGAGATAGATTTTAAGCTGGGAGCTGGGAGGGCCACCAACCTCCTCTGCTGGAGAGGCAGACTGACGACTCCTGAGCCACACAGCACATCTATTTATACTCCAATCCAACAAGGGGGTTTCAGAGAAAAACAAGGAGCCTGGGAGGGCCCAGGGCCCACCCACTCTTTCCTCCTGGACAAACACAAGCCAGGAACTAAGAACATCTCCTCACTCCCAGGGCAGGAGTGCAACTGACATGATTCTGCCAAAACCCCCGCCCCAGTCAGCAACAATCTAAATAATGTCCAGGTATCTTCCCATTTGGCCCTCTACACAGTATCTTGCACTCTCTCTTCTTCTGGCACCCTTATAATTCTGATGTTGGTACTTTTGAAGTTGTCCTAGAGACTCCTTACACTATCTTCAACTTTCTGGATTCTCTTTTCTTCTTGCTTCTCCAGAGGAGTGTCCTTTGCCTCTTTGACTTGATTCTTGTGTTCCTCCATTCTGCTGTTGGATCTCTGCATAATATTTTCCATTTCAGTCAGTTTATGTATAATTTTTAGTTGGGTCTCATGCAATTTATCTGCCTCTTCTAGGAAATTCTTACATAACCTTATAACTGTGGTTTTGAACTCTATATCCTCCATCTCTTTCGTTTGAGGTCTATTTCCTTGTCTCTGCATTTTCGCTGCTTCCCAGAGTTGGTAGGATGGCTTTGTGTATTTGGTGTCCTATATGGCCCAGTGGGTCAGCCTTCTCAGTTACCTGAGGTAGACACTTGGTGTTCCTCTTTGTGGACTGCTTGCTCAGCCCTGTTGTAGCTAAGTTGTTGGTATCCCTGGGAGGAATTGACCTTCAGGCCAATTGGATGTGGGTATCAGCTGTGTCTACTCTGGGATACCTGCTGTATTGGAGACAGTCTTATAGGATCGGACTTGAAAAACTGCAGAAGCCTCTGTGCTCAGCTTGGATGGGGCGGAGTCTCAGGGCTGAACTGACAGTCTTGGCTTCTGCCCTGCCCTTGTGCGCTCGCCTGAGTTTCCGCCTGACTGTCCCAGCTTCCCCGTGCAAGAACGTGGGTGCCCCAGGGGCTCGCCTGGAATTGGGTTGGGTCTCTGTAGTCTGAAGCTTCTGACTCCTTCAGCTATGGAGCGACTGCTGCAACCTCCGCGGTTAGACCTCTCTGCGTGAATTATACGAAGTATGTTCTCTGACCACTGTAGACCCTGCCCGCTGCGGCTCCCGGCTCCCCTAGTCTCCCAGTCTCTGAGTCTCCGGGTGCCTTTCTCTACAGTCCAGACTCCACCTGTATGAGTCTGGGTCCACGGGGTTTTGACCGGGATTGGGGTTCAGTACAGTCGGAAAGCATTCAGTGCAATTGGGAATTCCTTTCCCTTCCCGCCAGCCAGGCATTCGGTTGCACTTCCTCTTTGCGTCTGAGTGTCTCCCTACCTCAGCGCTTTGCGGTTCCCAATCCGATCCTTCCCAATTCGATCCGTGAGCCTCTCTCCTTCTTTCTGGTTGTAGATTTCCCACTCCGCCAGCTTTCCTGTGTTTTTGGATGAAGTCCGTTCTGATTTTAGTTGTTGTTTTTGAAGTTGTTGTGCGAGGCGGCAGCTTAGGTGCTTACCGAGGCCGCCATCTTGGTTCTCCTACATTTAAACATTTAAATGGGAATTATACGAAGTATGTTCTCTGACTACAATGGAATGAAATTAGATATCAATAACTGGGAAATTTGGGAAACTCACAGATATGTGGGAATTAGACAATTGTTAATGTAAAAAATAATTGAAACCTATAAAGAATTTTTGTGAGTTTATTTGAGCTAGACTGTCAACATATGCCAGGAAGCAGAATCTCAGCCAATTGAGATAATGCTCCAGAGAATGGAGGGTTACATCTGTATTTACACGTTGCAATCAAAGGAAAGGGATTTAGGGGAGTTACATGAAATCCATTGGTGATAGATTAAGAAGGTGGGATAAAGCAAAGCTGGGAAACTTCTTGGGATACGGTAAAAAGTGAAATGATGGACATATGCTTCTTTTACAGAGATGGGTACAGGGTAGCTTTACATAATAAGTTGATAATTAACTGGATAACAATAACAGTGAGGGAATGTCCCGGTGCCATTGGTTGTGCCCTGAAGGGTCTGGAGAAAAGGAAGCTACAAGTTACCCAGACTTCTCACAGATATGTTATCTTAGAGGCCCACAGATAAGTGGGCTCAGGAAAGATCTAAGTTGACCTTTGTAGGGAATATACTGGCCTAGGACAGTAGTCAGCAAACTGCGGCTCGCGAGCCACATGTGGCTTTTTGGCCCCTTGAGTGTGGCTCTTCCACAAAACACCACGTGCGAGCGATTGAAACTTTGTGGCCCATGCGCAGAAGTTGGTTTTTGGCTCAAGAAAAATTTCAAACGTTATACTGTTGATATTTGGCTTTGTTGACTAATAAGTTTGCCAACCACTGTCCTAGGAAATGACTACCTAGTATAACCTGTTTGTAGTTATATATTTAATTTTCAGACCATCCTTTGTGGTCACTTTAGGTCTCTGAGTTTGCAAGACTGCTATGCAGGCCTCCCCTGAGCTTGTCAGGTCAGCATGTGGCCCTTTCATCCACACAGAATACTAAGTCACCAGTGGGTAAAGAAGAAATCACAAGGAAAATTTGAAAATATTCTGAGGTGATTAAAAAAATCATAAAATAACCAACATACCATGTTGTAAAAGTAGCACAACAGTGTGAATGTACTTAATGCCAACAAACTGTACACTTAGAAGTGGTTAAAATAGTAAATTAAAGTATGTTTTACCACAGTTAAAAGAAACCTGCCGCTCTCACCGGTTTGGCTCAGTGGATAGAGCATTGGCCTGCGGACTAAAGGGTCCCAGGTTTAATTCCCGTCAAGGAGGTGTGCAGGAGGCAGCTGATCGATGTTTCTCTCTCATCAATGTCTCTAACTCTATCACTCTCCCTTCCTCTCTGTAAGAAATCAATAAAATATATTTAAAAAAAGAAAAAAGAAAGCTGCCACTCATTCAGTGTTCAACAGTAAATCTTTATTGCGTACCTATTACATATACTTCATGCAAAAAAAAAATACCATAACTTTAGGGTAATTAGTAAAAGCATTGCTTGGAAATTTATAGTAGTAAACACCCATATTAAAAAAGAGAAAGGTCTGACATCAGTAACCATTTTCAGAAACTAGTAAGAGCAGAACAAAGGAGCGGAGGAGCCAGTGCACACGCAGGAGGACCTGCTCCCAGTTCCTCCCGAGGCTGTCCTGACTGCAGCCCGAGCTGCTGGTGAGGCTGGTCTTCTGCACTGGAGTGCGCCCGGTTCCCCTGGGCAGGATGGCCTTTCCCGGCTCTTTGTCCGTTGGAATCGAAGAATGAAACCGCAGACTGACGGTGGTATAGTGAAAGTGGAAATTTATTGAAGATCAAGTACAGACTCTCACGTGGGGAGGGGGAAAGAGTCCCTCCGAGTCCCTTTTCCCTGCAGTTTATAAAGGCTGCAGATCTTTTGTGCCTTGATAGCCCCTCTGATTGGTTGCTACTCCCCTTTGATTTGGTCACTGTAGAAACTTCAAACCTCAAGTGGGACACGGAGGCCCCCTCCCATTGTTATCCCATTCCCCTCTAGGAGGGGGTTTCTTCCTCCTTCCCTTTATTCTGTAAATGTGCTCCTTTTGCTACTCACACTTCCCTTAACTAATGGGCATATAACTATAGCCTCTCCCATTCCCTTGTCTCAGGGAAATAGAATTTCTGCCTTCCCCAGCTCCCCTGTCTTACGGAAATGTAACGTTTTGCAGCTCAGTAGCCTGTGCTTTTTCCATGGACCCCCTTAATTTAAAAAATTCCCTAAACCTGCCCATTTCACCCCTAAAAATTCCTATTTCGAAGAGATGTCACAAGAAAATTACAGACCAGTATCTTTTGTGAATATAATTACAAAAAGTTCTCAATAGAATACTAGCAAATTGAATCTAGCATCATATCATGTTTACACACTGATCAAGTAGGATTTATCCCAGGAATGCAATTGTTAACGTAAAAAACCCATTGAAACCTGTAAAGAATTTTTGTGAGTTTATTTGAACCAAATTGTCAACATATGCTGGAAAGCAGAACCTCAATGAATTGAGATAATGACTCAGCAGTGTTTCCCAAACTTTTGACATATGTGTACCCCTTCTATAATTTTCGTAACGCTGAGTACCCCTCGTCAAAAAAAAAAAAAAAAAGGATGTGTTTTAATAACAATCAAAATATATTTATTTTTTCTTTTTTTGGTACATACACAAAATAATAAACGAAAAATAAATACGTGTACCACACTGGGAAATACTGCTCCAGAGAATGGGGGTTACATCTGTATTTCTATCCATTGCAATTAAAGGAAAGGGACATAGGTGAGTTACATGAAATCCATTGGTGATAGACAGGAGAGTTTGGAGAAAGCAAAGCAGGGAAACCCCTGGGATTGGATAAAAAGTAAAATGATAGACACATACTTAGGTGGGTGTAGGAACAATAAACATGATAATCTAAGGGATCCAGAAAAAGGGAAGTGACAAGTTACCTAGACTTCTCAAAGGGTATGTTATTATAGATGCAAAAGACAGAAGGGCTCACTTAAAGTAAAGGTTGACCTTGTCAGTGAAGATATCCACCATCACTGCTTTTAGTAGTTTAATGTCAGACCATCCTTTGTGGTGACTTTAGGTCTCTGAGTTGAGCCGGTCAGATTAGCATGTGGCCCCTTTTGTCCACACAAGCTTGGTTTATTATCTGAAAATTCACAACATATTAATAGAATAAAGAAAACCATATAATCTTTTCAATAGCTGAGAGGATAGAATTTGGCAAAAATCCAATATCGTTGCCCTCGCTAGTTTGGCTCAGCTTGCAGACTGAAGGTTCTCGGGTTCGATTCTGGCAAAGGGCGTATGCCTGGGTGTGCAGGCTTGATTCTCCAGCCCCAGGTGGGGAGCATGTGGGAGGCAACCAGTCAATGTGTTTCTCTCATTGACGTTTCTCTCTGACTCTCCCTCTCCCTTCCACTCTCTAAAAATCAATGGAAAAATATCCTTGGGTAATGATTAACAACAACAAAATCCAATATTATATGATGAAAATAGTCAACTAACTAGGAATAGAAGTAAAATTTATCAGTGTGATACAGGCCATTGTGAAAACCCACAACTCATGTCATACTTAGTGATAAAAGAATGCATACATTCTTCCTAAGATCAGGAACAAGACAAGGATTTTCTTAAAAAATTTTTTTGGGTGACATTAGTCAAAATGATTATATAGGTTTCAGGTGTGGATTTCTGTGTTACAAGATCTGAATATTGTGCCATGCATGTGCCCACCACCCACAGTGAAATCTTCTGTCGTTATATATTAGAAAGGGATGTTCTTTTGTCACTTCTGTTTCATTATACTGGAGTTCTAATTAGGGCAATTAGGCAAGAAAAAGAAAAGGTATCCAGATTGGAAAAGTAGAATAAAACAGTCTATTTGCAGACGACATGATGTTGTATAGAGACTATCCTAAGGATCCACTGTAAAACAATTACAACTAATAAATGCATTTATAGCAAGGTTGCAGAGTGTAAGATCATTATACAGAAGTTAATTGTATTCTTTTGACTTGCAGTGAAAATAAAACTAAGAAAACAGTTCCAATTATAATAGCATCAAAAAGAATGAAAAACTTGGAATACAGTTAAGACATGTAAAACTGTAAAGTATCGTTGAAGTAAATTAAGATCTAAGTAAATGGAAAGGCCTGTGTTGATGGATTGGATGATCTAATATTATTACAGTTGCAGTACTTTCTATTTAAAAAAATTTTTTAAAATTGATTTTTCACAGAGAGGAAGAGAGAGGGATAGAGAGTTAGAAATATCGATGAGAGAGAATCATCAATCAGCTGCCTCCCGCACACCCTCCACTGGGGATGTGCCTGCAACCCAGGCACATGCCCCTGATCGGAATCAAACCTGGGACCCTCCAGTCCCCAGGCCAACGCTCTATCCACTGAGCCAAACCAGTTTCAGCAAGGTTGCAGTACTTTCTAAATTGATCTATAGATTTAACACACTCCTTATTAAAATCTCAGTTGCCGTTTTCCCCCAGAAACTGGTAACTGACCTTAATATTCATATCGAAATACAAGGGACCTGGAATAATCAAAACAATCTAGAGAAAGAGGAACAGATTTGGAGGACTTCATAACTTACTACAAAGTTATAGTAATCAAAACTGGCACTAGCATACGGATAGACATATGTGTAGAATGGAAGTCCTGAAATAAACCCTTATATTTATAGTCAATTGATTATTAACAGAGTGCAAAGACATATTAATGGGGAAAGAATTTTCGACAATGGTGCTGGGACAAGTGGACATCCATATGCAAAAGAATGAATTTTGGTACCCCTAACACTGTTGTAGTGCATCCTCCTTCCCTCTCTTTATTGCCCTTTATACTTGTCTACTTTTTATTTATTGGGCAGGGGGAGGGGGAAAGGGCATGGGCAGAAGAGATTTCCTCTATCTTGGCATAATTCAGAGGAAGGCATAGTTACCATGGTCGGTTCCCCTTCCCCTGTCTTGGGGTGGGGTGGGGGGGCAGAGGAGAGGTGCGAGGGAGGGGAGTGGTGGTAGACTTACTAAAGAGAGAAACTGAGGGGGGGAAAATGCATTTGGATGCTTTACATATTTTATGGAAGTAACTAATCCACTACTGACATGTTCTTAGGCATTTAATACTTTCTTTTTGTTTTGCAAGTTATACATTATATTCCATAATTTACTGAAAGGGAGATTTTTCTCCATTATGAAATGGTAAAACCTGATTTTTCAATAATACTTTCCTATTTGTAATAATAAAAATAACATTCAGTATAGAAAAAAATAGAAAATAGAGAAAAACTCAAATAAATTTGTAATTTTACCACCAGAAATTAACCAAAGTAAATTTCTTTTTTTCTCTCTGTATATGCCTTATCTTTTAATGTAACATGATGAACCCTCTTTTGTAATTTTTTTGGCATTTATGGTGGTTTCTTGTCATAACTTCACTATAGTTAATTATTGTTTGTACTGGGTGAGTGATGGGGGGAGTAATCTCTTACATAGAAGGTTTGTGGTCATCAGGCCGAAATGCTGTCATGGCACAGGAGCAGCAGCTCTGGCAGTGTGTGGGGCAGGGCGAGAGCTACTAGTGGCGGAGGGCGGGGCAGCAAGCTACTAGCAGTGGAGAGCTAGGAGCGGCGATGGGCAGGGTGGCCAGCTGAGGCAAGTGGGAGTGAAGATTCGTTCAAGAATAGGCCTTCCTTCTCCTGGCTGCCAGCACCCGGGACCTAGGGGCCTTTGCTGTGGCCGCTGCCTTCTGCCTTCTGGCTTCGTTCTGGCCCTGAGCCGCCTTCCACCTTGGTGCGCTGCCCAGAGGCCTGGAGTGGCCAGGGACGGGCGGAATGCCTGTGTGCCTGCCTGACCGCCACCTGTTGACATCTTTGTTGCGTTAATTTGCATATTCTCTCCTTACTGGCTGTTGGTGCCGCCATTATTTTTGTTGCGAAGTGACAGTCAATTTGCATATTCTGTCTAAGAATTTCTTAGATAGGGTATTGGACTATGAGGGAATGTTTATTACAGCTGGGCCAATAAAAAGGAAAGGCCTTAGTGTGGAAGCCACTGGAGAGCCCAGGCAGGGCGGCCTTAGCTCTGGAAGGTCAGAGACGGGCGTGGCGGCAGGTTCAGGGGATTCGCCCTGGGTGAGGTGCGCCCCTGGTCCCAGATCCCGTGGGGTCCCTTAGGGTTTAGGAGATGCATGCCTGTGGGGAAGAAGAGGGGAAAGGGAATGGCGGGCCTGCTCAGCAGAGTGAGGCCACAGCTGGGCCCCTTGCTTGAGGCTTCTATTTCTCTCTTGCAGGCTGGAATCTTAGGGGAGATCTCAGGGGTGGGTTTCAGTAGAATATTCATCCGCTTTCTAGGAGTGCTCCTTCAGGGTCGTGGCCTCACCTACTGCTCACTGTCAAGGCAGAGGGTTGTTAATCACCAGTTGGTCCTGGGTTTGGAACTGAAATACAGCTGAGGCCTAGATGTTATCTCTAAGAAGGCGACCTTCACCCGCTGTAAATTGTTCTGCCAGTTTGCTCAGCTCTCTGTCTCAGTTTCCCTATTTCACTTGTCCTTGTTTACTGGCCTTGCTCATTTCTCCCCCAGAGACTTCCATCCTAAAATCTTTCCGGGATGATGAGGGGGAATGGCTTTGTCTTCAGTAACTGCTTCCTGCTGACAAGGGCTGTGGTCCCTGCCTGATCTAAGGGGGGAAGGGAATGTGTCAGAGACAGCAGAGAGTTGTTAGCTGATTCTTTCAAAGTAGGATAGGTTGGAATGGGGAAAGTAATATCAACCTTGACTTTTCCCTTTATTGCAGAATATTCTTGGGCTCACTTGAACAATCCCAGATTTCATGATTTTTCCAAGGTAAATTAATTGTATTCCTAAACAATTGTATTCCTGATTCTTTAATTCAAAGATGACTGGGACACAGCACTGTTGACTTTTTAAAAAAATATATATATTTTATTGATATTTTTACAGAGAGGAAGGGAGAGAGATAGAGAGCTAGAAACGTCAATGAGAGAGAAACATCGACCAGCTGCCTCTTGCACAGCCCCTACCAGGGATGTGCCCGCAACCAAGGTACATGCCCTTGACCGGAATCGAACCCGGGACCTTTCAGTCTGCAGACCGACGCTCTACCACTGAGCCAAACCGGTTTCGGCAGCACTGTTGACTTTTGCTGCCGGATGTTGACTGTTGGGTCTTATGTCTATTCAGCCGTTCTGCCTTGTACCTGATTGGTAATTTCCAGGCTTTTTGAGAATAAGCAGAACTTTTTTTAGTCTCCAGCATCGCAGAGCTCTGCATAGTGGAATTCCTAGTATCTGTTAATTGAGAAAAGTTACCAAACTAAAAATAAGAATTTAGAAATGCTTTTTATATTATATTTTCATTTAAAAATTCATAACTGCATATGCATACATTTGAAAATATGGATATGAATATTTAGTTCACCGATAATGCTAGGGGTGTGTATGGAGTAATTCTCAGACATCCTTTTAATAACTACTCTCTCCCCCAGGGGTGGGGGTCAGAGATGTTAGAATACAGAATTGGTAAGGATTTGCCAGCATGGGAGCTATGGTGATTCTGATCGGACCAGCTCCCGCGGAGCGGTGGCGTGGGAAGCCTGTCGGCTGCGGGTGAACAGGAAGCGCATCGTTGTAGAGTGTTGGTGTGGACAGCGGTTTAAGGGAGCGTCACTGTTAATAGTGTCATTGGTGAAAGCCACCCAGAGTGAAGAGAGGGTCTTTTAAAGATGGGAGATTTAGAGGAAGTTTATAAATTGCTAGGAATGAGCCAGTGGAGGAGAGGTTGCCGATGTTGGAGAGCAGACAAGAGGAAGAGAAAAGGAGAGTGCTTTCCTAACCTCACAGGGAGAAAGAGGCTGGTGGTTGTCCTGATATGGTGGTCGAAGATCTAAACTGTCTGATATTGCCTCATTTACAACCATGTGGGAGGTCAGAATATCGGGAGAGAGCTGCAGAGTGGCACAGATTGGTGCTTGAGAAGATGGGAAGTCATTTTGAAGGGCAAGCAAATTTACTAGAGAACTAGTTGGAATGCTGGGTGTGGTGAAGGTCTTTTGAAGTTTGAGATGTGCATATGTGTGTGTGTGTTCTCTACCCGTGATCGACTGGTTTCTGCAGGCACGAGAAGGCAGCTGGTTGTGTCGAGTTCAAGGTTCGGCTTTGCTGGGCAGCCATTATAGTACAGAGAAAGATGAGGTTAGTTCAAGCTATTAACACATGCTTAACCCACGCTAACAGGAGAGTGAAACTGGGAAGGAGTTTGTGGAATTGAAGAGGTTGGGGCCATGCGCTTAAACAAAAGAGCTGGAGGGATGGGCAGCTGTGGTTGGAAAGTGGGAACTGATGGCCGAGAGCAGACGTGAAACACGGACGGCCTGAGGAGGTGGAAAGGAGGGGTGTTGTCGTCCACTTGGATGTTGAAGCCACTGAGGAAAGCCAGAGGAGACAGGGACGTGGTGGCTGCATAGGTGCCAGGTGGAAGCCAGGGATGTATCTGCCGGTGGCATCGTTGGCATTCCTGGCTGGATTCCTTCAGGCAGCATTTTATATTCCCTTCTCTGCCATCTCCACAGCACCTCCACACCCACCTGGTTTAGGACTTGTCCTATTCAACTGTTTGCATTTTGGTCTCTTTCCTGGCAACCACCTCCTTGGGGACCTTGACCAAGTCTTACAATCTGTGGCTTCCAGTAGTTAGCATACTGTATGCACGACTTGGCACAGAGCAAATGTTTGTTCACTGAGTGAGTGTGTGAGCTGGAAAGTGATTGGGGCCATGGGAGGGAGGAGGAGGAGAGGGACAGACCAGAAGTAACAGGTAGAATAAGAACAGAGACTTACTGCTGGCAGGGAAAGGCAGTGTCTTTTTAAAGTTTCAGACCATATTATAATTATAAAAATAATTGTAATGCAGAGTCTTATTGATAGAATCACAGCACTTTTGACTTAATGTGACTAAATTCTGCTAATTTCTGGCTCCCAAACTTGGCTATTCACGTATTACGCCTGCCTTCTCCATGTTTTCTAGGGAGATTTTTGATGTTGTCATTGAGTAACTGGTGCTGGTAAGTTATTTTATTTTTTTAAATAAATCTTTATTGTTCAGATTATTACAAATGTGTTCCTCTCCCCCCCCTCAATTGCTCCCCTCCACCAGGTTCCCACCCCACCCTCTGCCCTTTCCCCACCCCCCTTTGTCCTCATCCATAGGTGCACAGTTTATGTTCAGTCTCTTCCTGCACCCCCTACTCCCCTTTTCCCCCGAGAATCGTCAGACCACTCCCCTTCCATACCTCAGATTCTATTACATTCACCAGTTAATATTCTTCATCAGTTTTTTAAATTACCTTGGTTTTCAGTTTCATTTGTTGATAGTTACGTATTTGTTGTTCATAATTTTTATCTTTATCTTCTTCCTCTTCCTAAATAGCCCCCTTCAGCAATTCATATATTTTTGGTTTGGCGGTGATGAACTCCTTTAGCTTTTTTTTTTATTTGTGAAGCTCTTTAACTGGCTTTCGATTCTGAGTGATAGCTTTGCTGGGTAGATATTTTTGGCTGTAGGTTCTTGCTATTCATCACCTTGAATATTTCTTGCCATTCCCGTCTGGCCTGCATGGTTTCTGTTGAGAAATCAGCTGACAATCGTATGGGTGCCCCTTTATAGGTAACCACCTGCTTTTGTCTTGCTGCTTTTAATATTCTCTCTTTGTCTTTTGCTCTTGGGATTTTAATTATGATGTGTCTTGGTGTGGTCCTCTTTGGATTCCTTTTGTTTAGGGTTCTGCGGGCTTCTTGGACTTGTAAGTCTAATTCTTTCACCAGATGGGGGAAGTTTTCTGTCACTATTTCTTCCAGTATTCTGAGATTTGCTCTCTCTCTTCTTCTGGGACCCCCATAATTCTGATGTTGGTTTGCTTGAAATTGTCCCAGAGCTTTCTTACACTATCTTCAATTTTCGGGATTCTCTTATCTTCTTGCTTATGCAGAGGAGTGTCTTCTGGCTCTTTGTGTTTGAAATCTTTGTCTTGATTCTTGCGATCTTCCAGTCAGTTTTTAGGACTCTGTGTCCTAAATATTTTTTTTATTTCAGACAATGTTTTCTTTATTTCTAGTTGATCCCTTATTATTTATAGTTGATCTCTTTTCATATCCTCATAGGTCTCATTTATTTTATCGCCTTTTTTAGGAAGTTCTTGAAAAACCTTATCACTGTAGTTTTTAACTCAATGTCCATTCTTTTCTTTTCATCCATCTCCTTCCTTTGTGTCCTGCCTCTTCTCTGCATTTTAGTTGTTTCCCTGATTTGATGGAATAGTTTTGTGTGCTAGGTGTTCTGGTAGAACCCAATAGCCTTCCCAGTTACCTGAGGTGGACAGTCTTGGTGTAGCCCTTTGTGGGCTGTGTGTGCAGTCTTGTTGTTAAGCCTTGCTTATTGTTGGTATCACTGAGAAGTGTTGATCTGCAAGCCAAATGGCTGTGAGGATCAGCAGTGTTTCAGCTAGGAGGGCTTCTGTACTACACTTGGATGGGGTGGAGTCTCGGGGTGGCACAGACAAACTTTGGTTCCCTGTCAGTCTTGCCTTAGGAAAGTCCTGTTTGCGGTGAGTCTCACAAGATTGGTTGTAGGTGCGTGCACCTCTTTGGTAAAGGCACAGACAAGCTTTGGATTCAGGTCAGACCCTTCTTAGAGAAAGCCAGCCTCTGGGAGAGCTTCTGTGCTCAGCTTGGATGGGGCAGAGTCTCGGGTTGGTGTAGATAAGTTTTGTTTTCCCATCGGCCCCTCTACGAGTCCCACAGTGATGGCCACTGGCTTCACACACGTCATAGAGATCTCTGCCCGCTGCCTGACAGTCTGGCCTCTCCCTGACTGGGGCCGTCTATCAGAGCAATAGGGTGATTCTGTTTTCCTCCCGAACAAGAAAGCCAGCTGTGCGTTAGCTGTCTGCCCTCTTTGCCCCGGGAGTAATACAGCTGCGAACTCAGCCTAGCTGCCCTCTCCGAGCACTGGGAGTTTGCCAGCAGCAATCTCAGCCCGGCTGCGTGCACTGGGAGTAAACCAGCGCCTTTTTGCTCACAGTTCTCCGCACCTTCACAGTTTCTGAGGGTCAGTGCACCTTCTCTCTCCTTCCCAGATGGCAGAGCCTCCTCTCAGCTCTCTGTCCGGTGCTTCAGGGCAAAGCCTCCCCTGTTTTCCAGTTCTAACTTCAAATTTGTTGTGGTAGGCTGCATTCGGGTGTCTACCCTATGCCGCCATCTTGGTTTCTCTCTGGTACTGGTAATTTAAATTGTACTTTTTGTAAATATGTTTTTATCTATTTCAGAGAGAAAAATAGAAACATCAGTGATGCGCGAGAATCATTAATTGGCTATCTCCTGCACGACCCCTACTGGGGATCAAGCCAGAAACTTGGGCATGTTTCCTGACTGGGAATTGAACTGGGACTTCCTGGTTCATGCCCCACACTGGTGATTGAGCCCACAACCTGGGCATGTGCCTTGACCGGGAATTGAACCATGACCTTCTGGTTCATAGGTCCATGCCACGCCAGCCAGGCAACATTTTTATTTTATTTTATTTATTATTATTTTTAAAAAATATATTTTATTGATTTTTTACAAAGAGGAAGAGAGAGGGACAGAGAGTTAGAAACATCGATGAGAGAGAACCATCGATCAGCTGCCTCTTGCACACCCCCCACTGGGGATGTGCCCGCAACCAAGGTACATGCCCTTGACCGGAATCGAACCCGGGACCTTTCAGTCCACAGGCTGATGCTCTATCCACTGAGCCAAACCGGTTTTGGCAACATTTTTATTTTTAATTATTGTATACCCATGCTTTGGACTTCAGTGAGGTGGTAGTAGAGTAATGTAGAATTGTGGAAAGAATACAAACATTGGGGCAGGTTGATCTGGTTTTTAATAACTGCCTAATAATTATTAGCTTTAAAATCCAGGGCAGTGTTTTTTTTAAAAAAACCTAACCTTTCTGAGGTTTATTTCCTTATTTTCAAAGTAGGAGTGCTAATGCCTACCTATCTCACAGGTATCTCATTGTCTCTGCCTTTCCACACTTCTCCTCAATCATTCATGAGGTCTCACCGCCCTCATTGGCTTATGCTCCTCCCTCCCTCTGTAAGTGCCGTTAACTAATGGGTACACATTCTGTCTACAGTGTAAGACAGAGTTCAAACTGAGTCTTGTTGAGATAGTTTTGACTTGGTCCTTCTGGATATTCTGGATCCGTCCCTTCTCTGATAGGACCACAGCACATACTCAATGCCCCTTGTTTGGCAGGTGCAACATTCTTCCTGTGGAATCGGCACCCTGTGTTTGTGTTGAGTTCTCATATTGACAAGTTTTCTGCATGTTGTCACCAAGAAAGTTGAAGCACTTTCACGTTAACTCATAGACTATAGTTACTTTTTAAACATTTTTTTTTCTTTTAATAATGGGTCTGAACATTCTGTGACAAATATTTGGTTGTTGTTTTAATTAAGAAGTACTGATTTTAGAAACTAATAACTTCAAAACTTACACATACACACACACACACACACACACACACACACACACACGACAATTTCCTTTCCTTCTCAACGTTTTACCATGATTGCAATCATTAGCCAGCCTTTTGCTATTAAACTTAAATGGCCAATTGAGACAAACAGTTCTTAGACCGCTCTCCACCACTGAGTGAGACCGGGTGGCTGGTGTGGGATGATATCATTCGTCCTGAGCTTTCTGGGCAGACGTGGTGGCTTTGCCAGTTCCAGCTGCCTTCCTGTCCACTGCTTTGATGACTCCCACAGCAACTTTCTGTCTCATGTCACGAACAGTACAACGGTAGTTAGAGAAGCTCTCAACACATAATGGACTTGCCAGGAACCATATCGATAAGGGAAGCATCACCAGATTTTAAAAACTTAGGGCTATCCATCTTCCAGCTTCTCCCCAGAATGACGATCAATCTTCTTCAGCTCAGCAAATTTGCAAGCAACATGAGCTGTGGGACCATCCAGCACCGGTGCATATCTGGCCTGGACGGTTCAGGATAGTCATCCCAGGTGTGAAGCCAGCTGCTTCCATTGGTAGTCATTTTGGCTGACACCAGCTACGTTGGCTCGGCGAACATCTTTGATAGACACGTTCTTGGAGTTGAAGCCCATGTCCTCAAGAAGAGCTTCCCTCAAAGCTTCATGGTGCACTTCAGCAGACTTTACTTCAGCGGTAACATTGACCGGAGCAAAGGTGACCACCTTCCGGGGTTGAGAACACCAGTCTCCACTCTGCCCACAGGGACAGTACCAATACCACCGATTTGGCAAACATTTTGGAGGGGCAGACGCTTTGTCAGTTGGATGAGTTGGTGGGGATGCTATCCAGAGCTTCAAGCAGTGTGGCTCCATGGGCATTGCCATCTTTACGGTGACTTTCCATCCCTTGAACCAAGGCATATTAATACTTGTCTCCAGCACCTCATCATTCCAACGAGAAATTGGCACAAATGCTACTGTGTGAGAATTGTAGCCAGTTTTCTTAATGTAGGTGCTGACTTCTTCAACAATTTCCTTTTACCTTTTCTTGCTGCAGGGCAGCTCAGTGGGATCCATTTTGTTAACACCAACAATCAGTTGTTTCACACCCAGTGTGTAGGCCAGGAGGGCATGCTCAGGGGTCTGTCCGTGCTTGGAGATGCCTGCTTCAGATTCACCAACACCTCCAGCAGCAAGCAGGACCGCACAGGCAGCCTGAGGTGGCCTGTAACCCTGCTTTTTCATTTAGTCTCTGTGCCCTTGGGCGTCAGTGATGGTCACGTATTACTTGCTGGTCTCGATTTTCCCACAGGAGATATCAATGGTGATACCTCGCTCTCTCTCGTTCAGCTTTCAGTTTATCTGAGGCCCTGGCATACTTGAAGGAGCCCTTCCAAATCTCCGCAGCCTCCTCTGACTTTCCAGTGGTTCTTTTGTCGATCCCACCACGTTTGTGGGTCAGATGGCCAGTAGTGGTAGACTTGATGGAATATACGTGTCTAATGACAGTGATGTTGATATGAATCTTTTCCCATTTTGGGTTTGAGTTGGTGGTTTTCATGACACCTGTGTTCTGGTGACAAACTCGTTGTGGAAAAACTAGTTATTTCTTTTGTAGCTTCTTCATTGAGGTGTGTTATATGGTGAGTGACTTGCCTCGACCAATAGGATGTAGCAGGTGTGATTTCCAAGTTGTGGGTCCTAGGCCTTGACAGCCCTGGCAGCTTCCCACGTTGCTGTTTTGGAGTGCTCCACCCACTATGTAGCGAACTCGCGCTGTGCTCCCACATGGTTAGAGATCGTGCGTGGCAGGTGCCCAGCCAGCAGCCATGTCAATGCTCAGACATGTGAACGATGCCACTGTGAAGTCTTCAGCTCTCACCACGCTGGCAGGTGACAGCAGCTACATAAATGTCCTAAGGAAGATTAGCAGAATCTCCCAACTGAGCCCAACCAACCCACAGACTTAAGAGAAAAACCTTTTTAAGCCACCAAATAAAAATGGTCCTACTTTTAACTTATAACTTACGGAGAAGTCTACAGTAGACTAAGAGGTTGCAGAGCTTGCGCTTGGTTCTGTTCTCCCATTCACCAGCTTTAATACTCAGTAGTTGTGTGCCTGAGTGCCACAGAGTGGTTATGATGAGTCAGGGGCCATAGATACCTTCTGCAACCTCTTCCCAGCTTTAACTCTTGGTTAGTGTATGTGGAGCCAGTATTCCCCAGAATGCAACGCCTAGGTGGGGAATTATTGTTCTTTTCATCACATTGGACTGTCTTATTCTTGTTGAAGATCGTACTTTTTAACTTCTGTCTCTTAGCCTGCAGTAGAATTGGGCTATTGTTCTGGGTTAGGGTCTAAATCTAAAAAGGTTTAGGTTCTAATCCTATATAATAAAAGGCTAATATACAAATTGTCCCCTCGGAGTTGGAATGTTTGCTGTGGAGTGCGCTGACCACCGAAGGGCAGTGTGGAACGAAGGAAGGCCCCAGCTAGCAGCTGGGAGGCACGATTGGCCCTGATTGCCAGCCCGGCCTAGGGACCATACCCATACACAGATTTCCTGCACTGGCCCTCTAGCCTATATATATGTCTCCTATATAATAAAATAGTAATATGCAAATTAACAGCACTCTGTTATACCAACAAGCCACACCCACCAACCAATCAGAACAAGTATGCAAATTAACCCAGCTAAGATGGCTGCAGCCATAGAAAACAGGAGGCTTGGGTTTCCCAGGTGATAGAAGAAGCCAAGCTTTCCCACACCCTGGCTGCCCAGGCCTCCCCTTAAGGCTACAAAGTTTTAATTATAGAAGGTAAATAAATCCCCTGCCACCATGGACTTGGCTCCACTCCAGGCTACAGTGTTTTAATTGTAGAAGGTAAATAAATCCCAGATACCAGGGCCTCTGCTTGGGTCGCCAGGGGGCGTGGCCGGCCTGCAAACTACCACAGACCCCTCGTTCAGGCCATCCCACACCCAAGGGAATACCCACCCTGATCCGGGACACCCTTTAGAGCAAACCAGCTGGCCCCCACTCGTGCACCAGGCCTCTGTCCTATGTAATAAAAGAGTAATATGCAGATTGACCATCACTCCTACACACAATACGGCTGCCCCCATGTGGTCAAAGATCCTGCCCCCATATGGACACAAGATGGCCAGCAGGGGAGGTCAGTTGGGAGGGACCAGGCCTGCAAGGGAGGGCAGTTGGGGGTTGTCAACCCTGCAGGGGAGGGCAGTTAGGGGTGACCAGGCTGGCAGAGGAGGGATGTTGCGTGCAAACAGGCTGGCAGGGCAGTGATTAGGGGGTGATCAGGCTGGCAGGCAGAAGTGGTTAGGGGCAATCAGGAAGGCAGGCAGGTGAGCAGTTGGGAGCCAGCAGTCCTGATTGTGGTGGGATCAGGCCTAAACGTGCAGTCTGACATCCCTCAAGCGGTCCCAGATTGGAGAGGGTGCAGGCTGGGCTGAGGGACACCCCCCTGCCCCCGCCCCGGGCTTCTAATATATATATATATATATATATATATATATATATATATATATATACACACACACACACACACACACACACACACACACACATATATGCGCCTAAGCTATTGAACGACTGGCCGACCAGCCAACTGGCTGGTAGCTATTATGTGCACTGACCACCAGGGGCAGATGTTCAGTGCAGGAGCTGCCTCCTGGTGGTCATTAGGCTCCCACAGCCAACCTCCTTGGTCCCTCCCCCCAGCTAGCCAGCCCCAATCAGCCCGATCGGCCCTGGTTGCTGGTTAGGCCAAGGGACCCCACCTGTGAACAAGCTAGTCTAGAGCTCACCTTGGGCCCTGGCTGTGTCCTGATTGTTTTTGTGTCCCAGGGCCTTCCAGTAATGCCTTACCCATAACATACTTCATTGTTATTTAGTTCACCCATAGGAAACTTGTGGTTCCTGATTTCAGGTGAACTTCAGACCTCAGTTTCATTTTTGCACTCTTCCATAATAGAGAACCCGGGCAGGATGTCCTATGGGGGACCCGGGGAGGATGTCCTGGTAGGGGACCCGGGCAGGATGTCCTAGAGGGGACCCGGGCAGGGTGTTCTATAAGGGACCCGGGCAGGATATTCTATAAGGGACATGGGCAGGGTGTTCTATAGGGGACCTGGGCAGGGTGTTCTATAGGGGACCCGGGCAGGATGTCCTGGTAGGGGACCTGGGCAGGATGTCCTAGAGGGGACCCGGGCAGGGTGTTCTATAAGGGACCCGGGCAGGATATTCTATAAGGGACATGGGCAGGGTGTTCTATAGGGGACCCGGGCAGGGTGTTCTATGGGGGACCTGGGCAGGATGTCCTGGTAGGGGACCTGGGCAGGGTGTTCTATAGGGGACCTGGGCAGGGTGTTCTATGGGGGACCTGGGCAGGATGTCCTGGTAGGGGACCTGGGCAGGGTGTTCTATAGGGGACCTGGGCAGGGTGTTCTATGGGGGACCCGGGCAGGATGTCCTATAGGGGACCTGGGCAGGATGTCCTATAGGGGACCCGGGCAGGGTGTCCTAGAGGGGATCTGGGATGGATGTCCTATAGGGGACTCGCAGGATGTCCTATAGGGGACCCGGGCAGGATGTCCTGGTAGGGGACCCGGGCAGGATGTCCTATGGGGGACCCGGGCAGGATGTCCTATAGGGGACCTGGGCAGGGTGTTCTATGGGGGACCTGGGCAGGATATTCTATAAGGGAACTGGGCAGGGTGTTCTATAGGGGACCTGGACAGGATGTTCTTTAAGGGCCCCGGGCAGGATGTCCTATAGGGGACCTGGGCAGGATGTCCTGGTAGGGGACCCGGGCAGGATGTTCTATGGGGGACCTGGGCAGGATGTCCTAGAGGCGACCCGGGCAGGGTGTTCTATGGGGGACCCGCAAGATGTCCTGGTAGGGGACCTGGGCAGGATGTCCTGGTAGGGTACCTGGGCAGGATGTGGGTGGAAGGAAAGATTTTTACTTCCTCCTTCTGGGTCATCTTCGAAATCTTCCTGCATCTTCTTTTCTAAGTCCTCCAGATCCTCTCGTTTATTTTCTAAGTTTTCTGAATTACTTAAAATATAAAGTCTTTATGTAATTTTGTTGCTCTGTGAAGTTTTGCCTTTGGTCAGTTGCTTTCGATCTTTTTATGATTCAGTTGTAAATGCTTAGAAACTTCTTCCTGGGGTGGGGAAGTTCTGAGGGGAGAATGCATAGTTATTTGCTTATGTGTCTAAAAGTGTCTGTGAAAAGACACAGAAAAGGGGCCATCATGTGCTCTTAGGCAGAGAAACCGGGGGCTGGGCAGCAGTGGGAAGGAGGTCTTGTACTCTGTACCCTGTGAATTCGGCACTGTGTGACTGATAGTCCTGAGATGGAGAACATGCTCGAAAGCATGGGGAAAAGGTACCGAAAATCCAGATTAGTAAGAATGAGAGAGGATTGTCCGTACCCCTTTTAAAATTATTTTTTATTATTTTAATTAATTTTTTTTGCTTGGATAGTTTATTTTATTTTATTTTATTTTATTTATTAAGGTATTATATGTGTACATAGCTTACCATTGACCCCCCCCGCCCCCACCTCCCATTCATGCCCTCCCTTCCCAGAGTTCTGTGTTCGTTGGTTGTACTTATGTTCATCCATACCAGTCCTTCGGTTGTTCTCTTATCTCCCCCAGGTCTCCTTCCCCTCCCCGCTGTCATTTGACAGTCTGCTTGTTTTATGGTGACTATCTGAGGACCACATGAATAGAATTCGCTCCTCTTTTGGCAGTCTGCTTGTTTTATGGTGACTATCTCAGGACCACACTAATAGAGTCCGCTCCTCCTCTGGTTCACACCGCCCCTCCCCCTGGATCCCACTGCTTCCCTGGGGCACACGTGTCTCCCCCCGGGGCACACGGCTCTCCTGGGACACACGGCCCCCTGGGACACATGGCTCACCCGGGGCACACGGCTCCCTAGGACACATGTCTCGCCCGGGGCACACGAGTCTCCCGGGACACCCGGCCCCCTGGGACACACGGCTCACCTGGGGCACACGGCCCCTCTGGGGCGCTGGGGTTGCGAATTGAAGGCGCCTCGCTAGCTCCTCGCTAGCACGGTGGGCAGGCTGGGACGGCTGCGGGCAGGGAGACCGCGCTCCAAGGAGTCTCAGCAGAATCGCTGCTGATGCGGAGGCCAAGCTCCGAAGCCGCCCACTCCCTGGGCCCAGGGTGGAGTGAGCTCTGTTCTCGGTGGGCTTCCCTCACTCTCAGCAGTGGTGGCGGTTGTGCGGAGATGGCGGCCATTGTGGCTCAATTTCCACTGTATATTTAAAATCCACATGGCGGCAGTGGCGCCCCTCCTTGGGGTCCCGGCAGAGGCACCGGCTCGGCCCTGTGGTGGTGGGCCTGACGGGCGAAGGGCTCGCCGGGGCCACGAACGGAAGGCACCGCGCCATCTCCTCACCAGCACTGAGGGCGGGCTGGGACGGCTGCAGGCGGGCTGAGATGGCTGCAGGCGAGGAGACCGCCCTCAAAGGTGTCTCGTTTGGTGCGGAAGCAGAGCAGCTGCGGACGTGGAGGCTAAGTTCTGAGTTCGCCCACTCCCTGAGCCCAGGGTGGAGTAAGCTCTGTTTTCGGTGGATTTCCCTTATTTGCCGCGGCGGCAGGTGCGGCGGCAGGTGCGGCAGCTACGGTAGCTCCTGTGGCTCAATTTCCCCTGTAGTTTTAAAATCCACATGGCGGTAGTGGCGGAAGCTTCGGCCCGGCCATACGGCAGCGGAGGAAGGACTCACTGGGGTCACGAACGGAAGGCGCCATGCCAGCTCCTTACCAGCACGGCGTGTGCAGAGGCTGGGCCGAGCTGGCTGCGGGCAGGGAGATGCCGCGCCAGCTCCTCACCAGCACGGCGGGCAGGCTGGGATAGCTGCGGGCCGGGATGGTTGCGGACAGGGAGACCGTGCTCAAAGGCTTCTGGTCTGGGCAGGAGCCGAAGGCGCGGCGGAGGCCCGGTATCAGCTCCCTGGTTTCCACGGCGGCCGGCAGGCTGGCCCAGTCCCTGGGCCCCGGGGTGGAGCGAGGTCTGGCTTCCCTCATTCCCGGTGGCAGCGGCTCCGGCAGGTCCGGCTTCGCCGTAGTTTTAAACTCCACATGGCAGCAGCGGCGCCTTGCTTTGTGTGTAGTTGTAGCCTTCCCATTCCGCCAGCTTTCCTGTGGGTCTGGTGTGAATCCTTTCAATTTTAGCTCTTGTTTTTTTCCAAATTGTTGATGAGGTGGCAGCTTAGGGACTGCCTAGGCCGCCATCTTGTTTTGGTCCCGTTCCCCTTCTTTTTAATTAAGAAAAAGAAGAGGACACGGGCCCCAGTCTGCGCAGTGCCTAGGCCTTCCGGGGCTTTTAGTCTGTGCATGTGGTTCGTGGGGGTGTGGGGCCAGTTTTTGAGTGTGCTAGAAATCTGAGGGAGAGCATTTATGCCATATATGTTTTATAAGGCCCTCTTGGACTGGACTGAGCAGGACCATTTTTCTCCCTGGAATGGAGGCTTGGCTCTCTTCCTTGTTCTTCCCAGGCAGGCACGGAGTCTGACCTCCTTTCTCTGAGTCAGCACAGAACGAGGCCAGGCTTGTAGGCCAGGCTTGTAACAGCAGAGGTTTGAAGGTGGGGAGAGGAAACTCACGGGGCATGCGGCCTTGGAAAGTCACTCACCTTTGCTTCAGTTCCTTCATCTGTAAAATAGGGATCAGTACGTACTTATGGAGTTGGCTGGAGAATGAGAGATGGTGTGTGTACAGTGTCCAGCATGGAAGCTGACCCCCAAGGTGGATTCTTTAAAATGGTGTTATCATCGTTATTGGTTAGTGCCGGTTTATTTTAGGCTCCTTGAAGGAGTAAAGGACATGGGATTCTTGCCATTGAGAATGACAGGTAGGTGTTCAGGGGAGGAAGGAGTGGCTCTTGGTGTGGCTTGACTAGGTGTCTTTTCTGCTGGTCTCCTCAGAGTGGTTTGCGTGGCCGCGGTCGATGAGTGGCTGCCGGTCCCGCTGGCCTCGCCGGGCCTGGCCTCGCCGCGGGGGGTGGGCTGGAGAACCGGCCTCTCTCATCTGGGCCCAGAGAGCTCCGGCGGCGCGGGAGTCTCCGGCGGCATCCCGAGGGGCGCCGGAGCTTGCTGTCAAACCTCTGCTTGCTTTGCAGTTGCCGATTTCCTACTGCCACAGCAAGTCCGGGACCAGGTCCAGAGTCCCGGTGGGCGTGGGAGGAGTCGCAGAGAATCAGTGGCCATTGCCCGAGCCCAGCCGTGTTTGACCTGCTTCTTGGGCTGACATTGGGCCCAGAAAGAAAAGGTTCTGTTGGTTTCTCCCGTTTCCTGTGTCACCGATGCCTCCTTTAGTCCGACTTGTGAGCTATTAAGGAACTGGAGGTATTTTGTGTGAACTCAAAATTGGAAAGCAGGGTAATAGGTGCTTTTATGTATCTAAGATCCTCTTGTGAGGGAGGGACCGTTCTGGGGAGCGGAAGTGGCTGGAAAGCAGGTGCCTCCTCCCTTTCAGGAAGGCTTGCCCTGTGCGACGGTGAGTTTTCTTCCCCGTCCCCAGCCTGCGCATTGTTAGAAGCAGTGAAGCAGCACACACCTGGGCTCCGAGGGAGCACTTTCCTTACCGACTCACATGATTCCTGTTGGTGTAAAACAATCTCGATTTTCCTAACCGGTGTGGCTCAGTGGATAGAGCATCAGCCTTCCGACTAAAAGGTCCCAGGTTCAATTCCGGTCAAGGGCATGTACCATGGTTGCGGGCACATCCCCAGTGGGGGGTGTACAGGAGGCAGCTGATTGATGTTTCTCTCTCATCGATGTTTCTAACTCTCTATCCCTCTCCCTTCCTCTCTGTAAAAAATCAATAAAATATATTTAAAAAAAATCTCTGATTCTGGAACTGGGAAAGACCATTGAGCTTCATGCACTAAGAGGGGGTGAGGCTGGTGATGCTGGGGAAAGAGTTGTGAGCGCAGAGTGGAAGAGCTGCAGGGCGCAGCCTTTACTTGGTGTAATGGTTCAGCTTTCCCTGCTGGAGCCCCGAGGGTCAGGCTGCAGGGCTGCTGTGAGAAATCTCTCTAGCGGAGTCAGGGTGCTGCATCTGGAAGGTAGGCCTTCTCCGGGCTTCTTAGGTGAGAATGAAAGGAATTGACGTAGGAAGTGTGCACATTTGCTTCAGCAGCTGTAGATTAAATGGTCAGCTTGGTCACTTAATGAACAGATTGTGGTACTTTTCCTGTATCATGTGTTTTGCCCTACCCAAAACATGATTTTGAGGTCTCCTGCTTTTATAACAGTACCAGGAGCTACTGTGTGCCAATGAGAGCTCCATGTCAATAACTGATGAGAATATGAGCCGGTTTCCTTTTTTCCTTCCTTACTTTCTTCGTTGTGGAGAGGATGTGGTAAAGGCTACCGCTCAACTGCTGTAAAGCTGCTGAGCAAGAGGTTTGATGCTGGTACAGGCTTTGGCTTCCAGGGCTGCCAGACCGACCACTTTGTCAATGTGTTCCTAGGGAGCCCACCCCATATCCAGCCCTTGGTTTTTTAGAAAACTGAGAAGAAGGCAGTAAGCTTCAGACACAGAATGGTGTTAAGTTTTAAGTGGGAAGCAAAATTTAACAATGAAATATGCCAGCTAAAGCAGAGAGTGCTTTGCTGACTGGTGCATTTTTAGGCTGGAAAATTGTGACAAATCTCAACCCACCAACTGTGTAGCCCACTGGCTCTGCTTGGGCCTTCCGTGTTCTTCCTGCTTACAGCAACATGGCCCTGGCCCGTGTGCTTGGTTGGTTGGGTGACTGGTCGTTGGGTAGATTCCTGATCCGGGCACATCCCAAGTTGTGGGCTTGATCCCTAGTAGGGAGTGTGCGGGAGGAAGCCGGTCCATGTTTCGCTCTTAATGGATGTTTCTCTCCCCCTCTCCCATTCTCTCTAAAAAGTCAATTAAAAATCTTAAAAAAATAATGATTATGTTATTCTGATGTGGTTGTGGAGCATTCCTGATTCTCATTTCCACTTATGATTATAAATGATTCTGCAGCATGAACTGCTTTGTCTTTGATTCAGTGTTTATAACATCTGAGTGCTGATTATCTGTGCTGATTTGTCGTTTTCTTACTTTTCAGAATGGACTGCTGAATTATGAAGCATTTCAGACCCAGTACCAGAACCTCACTCCGCCATTCCCTCCTGTATCTCCTACTAGTTATTTAAATTGAACTTTTAATATCCGGCCAGCTGCTCTTCAGACACACATGGTGCATTGTTGCCATTCCCCGGACTGCATCTTTGAAACACAGGCTCTTAGTAACCTTCAGCGAACAAAGAGGCCACCTCCCGGGGACATTAGCTGGGAGGGCGTCACCCCGGCTGCCCTCCAGCTCTGCTGCATCTTGGCTTTGATTCGCCATGGAGCCTCGCATGGAGTCCTGCCTGGCACAGGTGCTGCAGAAGGATGTGGGGAAGCGCCTGCAGGTGGGCCAAGAGCTCATCGACTATTTCTCAGACAAACAGAAGTCTGCCGACCTGGAGCATGACCAGACCATGTTGGATAAACTTGTGGATGGACTCGCTACCTCTTGGGTGAACTCTAGCAATTACAAGGTAAGCTATGCGTTAGAAGGCCCTCCAGGTGGCTGGGCTGCCTTCGTGGATCCCAATTGGTCCTTAAGGAAAAAATCCTGTGTGAGCAGTTGGCATGATTCCTTGGCTTCCAGTAAGACACCTGGTCAGGTTATGGCTCTCAGACATTTCATTCTAGAAGAAGTAGAGTTTCCTTTATTTTTGTTTGAGATGAGAAACTGTTATCTTTCAGCACTTTGAGAGCAGGCCAAGTGACCGGCAAAGGGAAGGTTCACGTTGGAAAGTATAGAGGCCTTAGGGTGGAAGGAATGTTGTATCCTGCACCGGTGGCTCAGGGTCTCTCGCTGAGTGGCCCTTCCTGAGTGAGGGCTGTCTTCCTGAGGTCCTGTGTGTGGCTTGGAGCTTCTACTTCAGTTCTGCAAACCAAGGCTTTCTGTGCCTTACCCGGTGGCAGGGGCAGGCAGGGTCCTCTGACCGGCTGAGATGTGAGGGTTGACTATATATACCAAAGGACTGAGTTTTCATGAATAAAAACTGGACTAGACTTGAAGTGCAGAGGAGGTGTCTCGCTCTCTGCCTCCCCCTCCCCTGAGGGGAAATGACTGCAGTTTGACAAGAGGGTGGCGCCTTTGGGTCAAGGTTGTGTTGCCAGTAGGTGCTGTAGACATTGTGAAAGGGGCTTACAGAAGCGGAATTTTTGTGCTTTTTTCATTGACGCAGTCTTCTGAGATTTATCTGCACGTGGAAACTAGTGTTTACAGTATTCCTTTGTTTACTTGAGTATGTTATACACTGTTTTCCAAATACATTAAACCTTGGTCTTGTCTAAGAGTCAGCAGGCTTTATACTTATGAAGGGTGTTACATAGGAACCTAATATTACACCTACAACTGGATATAACATTTATTTGAAAGCTGGGCTTAAATTCTACTTCATCCGTTTATTCGCTTAGTTAAAGTTAACAGGTGCTCCTTACCCGCATGGCATTGGTGCTGGAAGGCAGGTGTGTCTCGGAGTTGAGGGTCAGACTCTGTGCAGTCACTGTGCATGTTGGAAGCACAGCCACCACTCTTTCTGTGTACGAGGTAGGATGCTTCTGGCTGAGAGTAACCCAAACGGGCTCAGTTGACTTAGGTACTATTAGAAGCCTAATTTCCTCTAAGAATTTAAGAAGTCTACAGTTGCAGGGAAGAAGAGTGTCTGCTGTGTCTTCCGCTAGAGCAGCCGTGGGCAAACTACGGCCCGCCACGGAGCCGAAAGAGCGGAGGGTTCTCTTGCTCTCCCCTCTGCTCCTTCACCAGCAGCCCAAGAGGAGAGTGCCAGCATGGTCAGGTTGCTTTTGTTCCGGCCCTCCGGTCCAGTGTAAGAACCCATGGTGGCCCTCGAGTCAAAGTTTGCCCACCCCTGCCCTAGAGGAGATCTTTCTCGAAGCTCCCGGCAGAGTGGCTTCGCGTGTCTCCCCAGCATCACTGGGAATTGGATGGGTCCATGGTTGCTTTTGACTGGCATGCTTAACCTGCTGTGTTAGGAAGGGGCCAGCTCCGCTGCAGGAAGCACGTGGCCATGTGAAAGGGGGATCTGTGGACAGTGTCAGACTCGTGGCCATGTGAAAGGGGGATATGTGGACAGTGTCAGACTCGTGGCCATGTGAAAGGGGGATATGTGGACAGTGTCAGACTCCTGGGGGGAAGCTTAGGCAGGGCTCTAGGTACCATGGCTAACCAAGTAACCTACTGTCTGCTATGCTGCAGGAGCTTTCTTAACCTCACCAAGCTTTAGTTTCCTCGTCCATGGTGTGGGCATGATGGAGCTACTGTAAGCACTAAAGGAGAGTGCATGCCCTAACCTTATCACATGCCTGCACATAATAAACACCCAGACATTAGCAGTTGTTATCAAGACTTGGCTCCTGTCTTCAAGGAGCTCAGTCTCGGGGGGCGGGGGGGGTGAGCACTGGAGAAGAAGCAGGGTCCCAGTGTGGAGTGGGCAGGGGTCCCAGTGTGGAGTGCGCAGGGGTCCCAGGGTGGAGTGCGCAGGGGTCCCGGTGTGGAGTGCGCAGGGTCCCGGTGTGGAGTGGGCAGGGGTCCCAGTGTGGAGTGCGCAGGGGTCCCAGTGTGGAGTGCGCAGGGGTCCCAGGGTGGAGTGCGCAGGGGTCCCGGTGTGGAGTGCGCAGGGTCCCGGTGTGGAGTGGGCAGGGGTCCCAGTGTGGAGTGCGCAGGGGTCCCAGGGTGGAGTGGGCAGGGGTCCCAGTGTGGAGTGGGCAGGGGTCCCAGTGTGGAGTGGGCAGGGGTCCCGGTGTGGAGTGCGCAGGGGTCCCGGTGTGGAGTGCGCAGGGGTCCCAGTGTGGAGTGCGCAGGGGTCCCAGTGTGGAGTGCGCAGGGGTCCCAGTGTGGAGTGCGCAGGGGTCCCAGGGTGGAGTGGGCAGGGGTCCCAGTGTGGAGTGCGCAGGGGTCCCAGTGTGGAGTGCGCAGGGGTCCCAGGGTGGAGTGCGCAGGGGTCCCAGGGTGGAGTGCGCAGGGGTCCCAGGGTGGAGTGCGCAGGGGTCCCAGGGTGGAGTGCGCAGGGGTCCCAGGGTGGAGTGCGCAGGGGTCCCAGGGTGGAGTGCGCAGGGGTCTCAGTGTGGAGTGCGCAGGGGTCCCAGGGTGGAGTGCGCAGGGGTCCCAGGGTGCAGTCCGCAGGGTCCCAGGGTGGAGTGCGCAGGGTCCCAGTGTGGAGTGTGCAGGGTCCCAGTGTGGAGTGTGCAGGGTCCCAGTGTGGAGTGCACAGGGTCCCAGTGTGGAGTGCGCAGGGGTCCCGGTGTGGAGTGCGCAGGGGTCCCAGTGTGGAGTGCGCAGGGGTCCCAGTGTGGAGTGGGCAGGGGTCCCAGTGTGGAGTGCGCAGGGGTCCCAGTGTGGAGTGGGCAGGGGTCCCAGTGTGGAGTGGGCAGGGGTCCCAGTGTGGAGTGGGCAGGGGTCCCAGTGTGGAGTGGGCAGCGGTCCCAGTGTGGAGTGCGCAGGGGTCCCAGTGTGGAGTGGGCAGGGGTCCCAGTGTGGAGTGGGCAGGGGTCCCAGGGTGGAGTGCGCAGGGGTCCCAGTGTGGAGTGCGCAGGGGTCCCAGTGTGGAGTGCGCAGGGGTCCCAGTGTGGAGTGCGCAGGGGTCTCAGTGTGGAGTGCGCAGGGTCCCAGGGTGGAGTGCGCAGGGGTCCCAGTGTGGAGTGCGCAGGGTCCCAGTGTGGAGTGCGCAGGGTCCCAGGGTGGAGTGCGCAGGGGTCCCAGTGTGGAGTGGGCAGGGGTCCCAGTGTGGAGTGCGCAGGGGTCCCAGTGTGGAGTGCGCAGGGGTCCCAGTGTGGAGTGCGCAGGGGTCCCAGTGTGGAGTGGGCAGGGGTCCCAGTGTGGAGTGGGCAGGGGTCCCAGTGTGGAGTGGGCAGGGGTCCCAGTGTGGAGTGCGCAGGGGTCCCAGGGTGGAGTGCGCAGGGGTCCCAGTGTGGAGTGGGCAGGGGTCCCAGTGTGGAGTGGGCAGGGGTCCCAGTGTGGAGTGGGCAGGGGTCCCAGTGTGGAGTGCGCAGGGGTCCCAGTGTGGAGTGGGCAGGGGTCCCAGGGTGGAGTGCGCAGGGGTCTCAGTGTGGAGTATGCAGGGGTCCCAGGGTGGAGTGGGCAGGGTCCCGGTGTGGAGTGGGCAGGGTCCCGGTGTGGAGTGCGCAGGGTCCCAGTGTGGAGTGCACAGGGGTCCCAGTGTGGAGTGCGCAGGGGTCCCAGTGTGGAGTGGGCAGGGGTCCCAGTGTGGAGTGCGCAGGGGTCCCAGTGTGGAGTGCACAGGGGTCCCAGTGTGGAGTGGGCAGGGGTCCCAGTGTGGAGTGCACAGGGGTCCCAGTGTGGAGTGGGCAGGGGTCCCAGTGTGGAGTGCACAGGGGTCCCAGTGTGGAGTGCGCAGGGGTCCCGGTGTGGAGTGGGCAGGGTCCCGGTGTGGAGTGCGCAGGGGTCCCAGTGTGGAGTGCGCAGGGGTCCCAGTGTGGAGTGCGCAGGGGTCCCGGTGTGGAGTGCGCAGGGGTCCCAGGGTGGAGTGGGCAGGGGTCCCAGGGTGGAGTGCGCAGGGGTCCCAGGGTGGAGTGGGCAGGGTCCCAGGGTGGAGTGGGCAGTATGAGAAGCCCGGGCTTGGTGGGAGATAGGAGGAGGAGTAGCGCGGCCAAGGGGAACCCAGGATTTTGAAGACTGACTAGTTTTCTCAGAATAGCACTGGCAAGCAGAGTTTTGTTTTGTTTTTTATTCGCCACGGAGCCTTGCGTGGAGCCTGCCTGGGCAATGACTGCAGGCTGGCCGAGAACTCGCAGACTTTCTCAGACAAACAGGCGACGTTTTCTGGGCTGTGGCAGCTCGAGGGAATGAGGGACACTCATGCTGAGCAGCTTTCCTACTTAATCTCGACAACTTTATTCAGCTACACACGCAGTCAGTCACCTGCAGCTAGTGGGCTTTGTGGGAACAAACATCCGAGTAGGGACCGGGAGCTTTTGTGAGTACAGCCCCACAGCCCTTTCTTCAGTTTTAAATCCCCAAAACTCTGGAGACTTAGTGTTTTTTACTTGTCATTTGACTTGAAGTGAACTCATGTACGACTATTATAATCTTTATTTTTTTGCTTAGGATGTATTCCACTGCAAAAGTATTAATATGTTTGACTGTGGGTTGCTGTCCCAAATTCTGTTCAAAGGTGTGTGTACGTACACACACACAAACACACACACACACACACACACACACACACACACACACACATGGCTATGTGCACTCTTTTAACTTGAAAAATTCTGATCTTTAGTGTTTTGGGCCCGTCATGTGGACCTGTGTTAACATTGTGGAATAATAATAACAGCCCAGATGGTTATGGGACTTTACTATGTACCAGAAAGTGTGCTACATGTGTGTTCATTTTTAACTTACATTTACCATATGAGCTAGATGCCGCCCTCCTCATTTTACAGCTGAGACTGATGCTCCATAAACCGGTTACCTTGTTCACGGTGACAGAGCCGGTAAATAATGTTTTGGAGCTCGAACACCCTCTCCCCAGATGTTCATGCAGCGTAGTGAGCCCCACACTTCCTCTGAGGTGGCAGGCGCTGCTCCGAGGGCTGGTGTCCAGAGGGGAAGATGGCGGGCACTGCTCTGACGGTGTGGTCACTGCTGGCACTCGCTCTGCTCCGTCTGGTGTGTCTGCACTCCCCCCGGGCACTGCTGTCTCCAGGCCCATGCCGCGCTGCCCTGTATTTGAAATCTGTAGGGTTCCTATTGACCCAAGGCTTCCTTTGCCTCCACCCTAATTGTCTTTCTGGTCTAATTGGGGGACCGGGAAGGCAGATGAGAGGACAGTGCAAATGTAGGGCAGGAAGTAATTCACCGTTAACGTGCATCGGACCTGAGAGGCCTCGATGGGGAGAATTAAGCAAAGCCACCGGAATCGAGAAGAGGGAGTTGCACGGGTTCGGAGCAGCCTCTCTCCGCTTTTGAGCCTCCCTTTCTGGGCCGCACATTCCCTGGATAGACTGGACAGTTATCTGTCCTTGGGCTTGAGCGGTGTTCGCCCGGCCCTGGGGCACGTGGGCCGGAGGAGCAGGTGTTGGCCGATGAAGGAGGCTCCCTCATTTCCCTTGCCTGTCTCCCAGAAGGTGCGGTTGGGTTCCGATTAGGTGACTTCTGATTCTTTGTCTGGCAGCCTGTGGTGTTGCCGCCAAGTGATGGGTCCGTCCAACAGTTGTCTGTCCTCCGCAGGTTCTTCCTGAGTGCCATCCCGTTGGTTGCACAGAGGGACATTTTCTGGTGTAATTTTAAAAGACAGTGGCCTTTCCTGTAAGTGGAAAAGCTGTAGTGAGCGGTACTAACCAAAAGCAAAAAACAACAACAAAAACCTCAGGAAAAGGGAACTTCAAGGAAATTTATGTGTATTGTTGAATAAAATAGTGTCCTTGATATATGTAGTTAATGGCATTTTTTTCTACATGCGTGTTTACGCATATGCAAGGGCAGCAGAGTCTACTGGAAATAATTCAGATTTGAGTATGATCAGTCTGATTCCACTCCTGGCTCTGCCACTTAGACATTTTTTTATATTGAGTTTTTATTGGTGATTATAGGAATATGTGTTATAACAGTAAAAGTGTTATAGGTGAATTTAATATATATATATATTCTATAGCATCTGTTCAGAAAAGATTATATATATTATTCAAACTATTCAAGTCTTACAAAACATTTTCAGTGTCTTTTCAACCGAGAAGAGTTGCATTCAGCATGCTTCTCCTCCTGAGATGGTTCATACGGAGCAAGCCTTGCTTTCAGTTTTTCATTTTCTACAATGGCTTCATATTTCTCTTTTATTTCTGCCAATTCCGGATGAGGCAGCTCTATTTCTGGATTTTCTGGGGTAGCAGCTCCTAAGTGATGCTTTAAAAAACCCAAAGCACCATTAGGTTTCTCTGTTCTTCATGTCAGTGTGTGAGCACTCCTGACTTCCCAGGAACCTCCGGAGTGCTCACGCTTCCTTCCAGGCGGCGGCTTAGCCGGCGCCCGAGACCATGGCTGCCGGGCTCTGAGTGCCGCTTAGACTTCTGAGAGGTGATTTTCCTCCTGTGAAGGGTGCGATGATTCCCGTTACATGGCATTAGTATGAGGACTGAGAGCCAGTGTGCACAAGGCGCCAGCAGTGCCTCCCATGCAGCCCGAGGTCAGTGCAAGGAAGATGGTGAAGCTTATGTAGTTACTGGGCCACCTGATAACGGGACCTGTGGACAGTTAACCTTTTTCACATGTGGGCCAGGGCTGCATGCCGTCCTGTGGTCCCTGGGACAGAGGCCGCACCTTGGTGGCAATGTGGCCTTTTGGCTGTGCACTGCTGATCAGAGCGGCGTGGGCCGCACACTCTAAGCGTGCGTTTAAACCTTTGATTGGAGACCCGTGTCTTAAGAAGGTTTCACTTGTTACACTTTTTATTTTTAACACTTACTTACACTTTGCCTTGTTCGGAAAGCTAAAATTTAAATAAGGATACGTGTAATAAAAGAAATGATAAATGTCAAAGCAAAAAGAAAAAGAGACAGCTGGGTGAGAGTGTGGCGCCAACATTGAGGCTGGTGATACATGGCAGCTAACGGTTCAGGAGCTAACATTTACGCACTCATGATGTGCCACGGACTCTACGTGCTTCAGATCGTTGCTGCGTTTAGCCTGCTGTAAGTGCTGGGCAATAGCTCTCATTGTACCTATTCTGCAGCTCAGGAAACTGCCCGAGAGAAGACGAACCTTACCTGAGATTACATAACCAGCCAGTGTAAGAGGCGGGATTCTAATTGGATAGTCTTGACGTTAGCGCCCACATCTGGGTCAACATGCAATACGACTTCTTCATAACATCGCAACAATACCCCTAGCTTGTTTGTCAGAGCATAGAAAGGAGTGTAACGACACCCCCCCCCCCCCGCATTTAATAACGACTGCTTTAGGAGACCAGGCCTTGAATGAGAGAGAAAGCAACTCATTTTGTGCTTCAATTAAAACAAACAAACAGCCGAAACCGGTTTGGCTCAGTGGTAGAGCGTTGGTCTGTGGACTGAAAAGTCGCGGGTTCGATTCCGGCCAAGGGCATGTACATTGGTTGCGGGCACATCCCCGGTAGAGGGTGTGCAAGAGGCAGCTGGTCGATGTTTCTCTCTCATCGACGTTTCTAGCTCTCTATCTCTCTCCCTTCCTCTCTGTAAAATATCAATAAAAATATTTAATAAAACCCCAAACAAACAAACAAACAATCACACAAATATCTTTAAGATTAATGTATGTAAAACAGTTATTTGACTGGTCCTAGTGGAATCATGACCATATCTATTTTTAAAATTTTCTATTTTTGGAAAATATTAGACCTACAAGAAACTTTCAAAAAGCAGTGAAAAGAAGCACTATTTACAAAAGCCAAGAATTGGAAATAACCTAAGTATTCATTAGTGGATGAATGGATAAAGGAAGTATTTGAATATATTCAATGAAATATTATTTGGCCATAAAAAGGATGAAATCATGCCATTTGTGACAACATGGATGGCCCTTGAAGGACTTATACTAAGTGAAATAATTCAAGGGCAAATACTGTCTGATGTCCTTTATATGCGGACTTTTAAAAAAATACCAAAACCCCTTCCATAAGTGAAGCTCCTAGATGCAGAGAACAGAGTGGAGTTTGTCCGGGGTGGGGCTGGGAGTAGGAAAATGGATGCAGGGTGGTCAGAGGTGCAAACCCTCCGTTATAATTAATTCATCACCGGAGTGGGATGTGCAGCACGGAGACTATAGTTAGTAGTACTGGGTTGTATACTTGAAAGTTGCTTAGGGTATATCTTTACAAGAAAACCTTGTCATTATGTATGGTGATGGATGTGAAGTAGACAGACTTCCTGAGGTGATCATTTTGCAGTACAAACAAATATGAATCATTGTGCTGTACATTTGAAACTGATATAATGATAAAAACAAGAACATTTACTTATGTAATCTTAGTACAGTTACCTACCGTATTTGCCGGCGTATAAGACGATTTTTTGGCCCTGAAAAATACGTATTTGCCGGCGTATAAGAGACTGGGCGTATAAGACGACCCCCTAACATTTCCACTCAAAATACAGAGTTTGTTATATACTCGCCGTATAAGACTACCCCCCACTTGGAGGCATATTTTTCAGGGCCAAAAAATCGTCTTATACGCCGGCAAATACGGTAAATCAGTATTGGGATTGATAGAGTACTAACATGTAGTCCAGTGTTTCCCAAAGTGTGGTACGCGTCCCCCCAGGGGTACGGGAAGAGTTTGGTGGGGGTACGAGTTGCACCGGAGTTTGGTGGGGATATGCACTGCACCGTGCTTAGCTGCGCCTAATTCTACATTCTCATGAGTCAAGTCAATTTCATCCTTTTCATTGATCCAAATAAATGTTATTTTATTATAAATAAATAAAAAGTTTGGGAAACACTGATTCGAGTCCATAAACCTTATTCACATTTCACCTATTCTCCTACTAATGCCCATTATAGAGAAAGGATAACAATTTCTTTCTGGTCCATGATCTAACGCAAGATCACAGGTTGCATTGAGTTCTCTTCCGTATGGTCTACTTTAATCCAGAATAGTTCATCACCTGCATTTCCTTATCTGTCTTGACTTAATACTTCTGGAGAGTACAGGCCATTTATTCGTATTGCCCTTCAGTTTGAGCTAGTTTGGTGTTTCTCATGGTTGTTAAAGCCTCTGCATTTTTGCAGGCATACTGCAGAGGTGATGTTCTGTCCTTAGTGTGTCATTGCAGCGCACCTCTTGTCCTACCTGGTGCAAGAGGTGTTTGCAGGTGGTTTAAAAAATTGCTATTTTTTTACTTTTATGATTAATAGGTATCTTGTGGGGAGATATTTTGAGACTATGTAAATATCCTTCTTGCCATCAAATTTTCACCTACTAGTGAAAATTTGATGGCAAGCATCCACTGATGATTCTTGCCTGAGATAGCTATTACTGTGTTGGCTGACAAAGGGTGATTTAATAATTTCACTATTTCTTCTTTATTTATGATTTGACTCCATATATTTTTGAGATGTGTCTCCTATGTCTGTTTGTATAGCAGGAGGTAAGTATATATTTCATAGTTATTTCAAAGAGGAACTACTGTGAAGAAAGGAAAAACTGTTTTAAAATAGTCTTACTTAGGTACATTTATATTCATAAAGGTTTTAAGACAACCTAATAATTTATAAGCATACAATAAAATAATGTGATAAAGTTTGCATTGGGCTCTGGGCTTCCTACAGTAGAAATGGAGAATGGTCAGCTGTAAGGTTTTATAACAATGTGAAAGGAATATAGAAAGTCAAATAACAGCAAAATGTCTTCCTGGAGTTACCAAGATACTCGACACTGTGCAGGAAGGGAAAAAAGCAGAGCATGGAAAACGTGTGAGACACGACAGTACTGAGTGTGGGATCCAAATTATTCAGCTGCGCTTTTCCTGTAGATAGAACTCACCAGCTTGAGCTTTAGACTAAGCGGGCATTGTCAGATGGCATCCAGGTTGAAAAGAAAACCAAGAGCTTGTAGACCCCATTGAGCTGTCTTTTAAACACGTTGGGTAAGAGGGAGAGCCCTTGACAAGGAGCACAGCAAAGAATCCAGAGAATTGGGTAAAAGTGGCTTGAAATATAGAATGGGCGGTCAGCCTGGAGGAATAATCAGGTTACAACTGCTTTTTACATGGAATTTTGGGCAGGGCAAAGATGGTTGTCCATTTTGGACCAAATCGATGGGGTGACAGATGAGGAGGAAGTGCTTTGTGCCAGGTTTGATGATGGGCACGAATTTCTGTGTTTAACCATCCGCAAAGGCTCTGTGGAAGAGATAGCCATTAGGACTTTTTTGGATGAGATAAGAGAGATGGCACAGTGGTTCCACGAAGGAGCATGTTGCAAGCCTCATTAGTAGAGGTAATATCCTCTCTAATAAAAGAGAAACATGCAAATTGACCACTCTGCTACACCCACCAGCCAATCAGGAGCAAGTATGCAAATTAACCCAACAAAGATGGCGGTAGCCATGGAGCTGGAGTGAGCAGGAGGCTTGGGTTGCCCCCGGTGATGGAGGAAGTTTCCCCCCCTGCCCTGGCCAGTCCTGGCCTCCACTCAAGGCTACAAAGTTTCAATTATAGAAGATAAATAAATCCCAGATACCTGCTTCCAGCGGGCCCTGATCTCAGCTTAAGGAGGCGCTGGAAAAAAAGAAAAAGTAAAAGAAAAAAAGGAGGGGCTGGGAGCTTGGGTTGCCGGGGGTGTATGGTCAACCTGCAAACAGCCTTCAGCCCCTCACCCAGGCTGGCCACATCTCCATGAGTTAGTACAGTTTCAGTGTATTGTTTTCTTCTGTGAATGGTTAGCCATTTTTTAAAATTCATACCTGGTTGCCAACATCTAGGACAGCGATTTTCAGTCAATGTTCCATGGCACACTGGTGTGCCACAAGAATTTTTAAAACATGCAATATTTGACTATTAGAGGTTAGGGGCGCTGACCTCTTTTGTCTAAGATTGTCAAAGAAGGAGTGTGAGCAGCCAACACAACAAAAGCTGTCTGGTGTGAATGAATAAAAATTATACCTTTTTTTTGGTTAGATTGGCAAGAAATATAGTATTTTTTGGTATGCCACCAAATTTTAGTAATTAGTTTATGTGTGCCATGAGATGAAAAGGGTTGAAAGTCGCTGTTGTTTTGGTCATAAGCATCACTACATTGAACATACAAATCTTTATGCCTCTGTGTCTGTGCTGAGAGTTCTGAAAGACGGGGTGGCTGGGTCGGAGAGGCCCGATTGCCTACCCATCAGTGGTGTGTGGCGTCAGCATTTCTCGTGGCGTTTTTCCTTTTGGATGGGCACAAGCTATCTCTGTTGCTAGAAGCAGCATTGAAAAGGACTTCTGCTCTTAGCCCTTCAGATAAGACCAAATCTTAGGAGGATACAAAGTAAATAATTTTATTTTTGTGATTGCTGAAAATATCTTTGCCCGTGGTGTATAACATATTAACAGAGGGATATATCAGCAGTTAGGAGGAGGAAGTCTTGATATTGCAATCAAGTCCGCTTTGAGGCGGAGTAAAGAAGTTGGGCCTTTCCATTAGTAGATCTTTAATTCCATTAGCTTACCTTTTTCTCTCTCTCACTGATTTATCTCCCAAGAGAGTTGTGAGGAAAACCCATCATAAGCTATTATTTTGGAATGTTCCTTTCCTTTTCCCACGTGCTTTCCCAGCTTCTGTTAGCCTCCATGTCAGCTCATCTTAACTGGGCTGAGATGGGAGAGGCCAAGTTGAGATGGCAGTTTTGTTTGCGTCGGGCAGTGAGGGATACGGGTGTGATCTTAGTTGGTTCTTCAAAAGATTCCAGCCTAACATAACAAATACTAAAAACAAAAACAAAAACAAAAACAAAAAAACACAACCTCAGCTTTTTAAGAAAAGTGATTGTTAACCTTTCTGATCATGGTTCGGACTTGTATTGAACAAGAACTCAGTTTGAACTGAAATGAGCATTATTGGGGCAGATCACTGGCCAGGGTGGTGGCTGAGATTACAGTGAGGTGCTGGGGATTGGGGGTGGGAAGGGGAGGCTCTGTGTCTGTGTGGCCAGTGTCCATGATCTTGGACACAGGCTTCTGTTTAGTGTTGTACTCATGTCCACCTGCTGTGACCCATTGCTTACTACCAAGGAAAGAACCTCTCTTATTCCAGCTTTGAGTAAAACACACACAAACCCTTAAAGAAACCCTCAAACCCTTCATCCGTGCCTTAGGCAGGGAGATGTGCCGGTGCAAGACAATGGTGTTCCCCCTCAGAAAACCTTGTATTGACTGCTGGACCTCAAAGGGAGGGTGGGGATAAAAGGGAGAGATCAACCAAAGGACTTGTGTGCACACACGAGCCTAACCAGTGGTCAAGGACAATAGGGGGGTGGGGGCATGAGTGGTGATGGGGTGGGGGATTGGAATGGGGGCTTGAGGACAAATATGTGATACCTTAATTGCGGGGGACCTGATGTGGCGGGATCTCCCTTCTCCGTGTCCCGCACGGAAAGAGAGATGAACGAACCGGTTCTAAGGGGAGGCGGCCAGGGATTGAGAAATATTAGAAATAAAGAGAGAAGACACAGAGAAAGATTTTAAGCTGGGAGCTGGGAGGGCCTCTGACCTCCCCTGCTGGAGAGGCAGACTGACGACTCCTGAGCCACACAGCACCTCTATTTATTCTCAAATACACAAAAGGGGGGGTTTTCACAGGAAAAAACAAGAAGCCTAGGAGGGCCCAAGGCCCACCCACTCCTTCCTGCCTGACAAACACAAGCCAGGAACTAAGAACATCTCCGCACTCCCAGGGCGGGAGTGCAACTGACATGATTCTGCCAATATCCCGGGCCCAGTCAGCCACAATCTAAACAATGTCCAGGTATCTTCCCATTTGGCTCTCTACACTTAATAAAGAAATTAAAAGAAAGAAAACCTTTTATTAAAGGGATGGAGTAAGGAGGATGTGATTTCCTTAAAAAAAAAAAAAAAAAAAAGGAGGCGTGGCTGGGGCAAGTGGCTCAGGTGTGACCACTGAGGGGATCCTGCCCGTTTGGAATGTGATAGTTTAGATTGCGAGAGGCTGCAGGCTCCAGGAGGAGGCTCGGGGTGGGATCAGAGGCCTGGGCTCGCATGACAGCTCTGTACTTCGCTTTGGGTGGGCTTAGGCGCGCCACGGAACCTCTGCCTCCGTGGTCAGGAGCGGTGGACCTGAGGAGTGGCCGTGTCCACAGTGCGTGGCACGGGACTGTCTCTGTGTGCATCTCGTTGCACTGCTTTGTCTTCGGATGACCCTGTATTACCTGGATTTTTACTTCTGTCCACAAGTCAGAGCTTTTCTACTTTCCCAAACCCCTTTCACTGGGAACCCCAGCCTTAGTGATTATACTAGATTTTGGAGTCTTAGCATAAAATGCCAGTGCCCTTATGGGTATAATGCCATTCTTTCTCTATTTTACAAATCTGAAGTCTGAATCATTTATGTGTTGATGTACACAGAGAGTATATGCTGCTTTAGCACTTCACGTGTGCACTTACCTTTGCCTGTTCCGCGCTAAGCCATTCCAAGGTGTCTTGTAATGAAGGAGCCTCTTATGTTTGTTCATTGCTTATATTTTTCTGAGAGCCAGTTTGAGCCCTTTGCTTCTGCTGTAATTCCCGAATGGAGTGTCGTAGTTTTAAAATCAGGGGAGGAGGGGGTTAGGAAGTAGAAAGTTCCAGCCCGCTTTCTTCTTTGTGGAAGCTGGATTCCTTGTTCTCTTATTTTTCTAGATGTTTCTTAGGGCCAAACCTTTTCCTCCCTACGATATGTTAGCCAGGATCAGCCTCTGGCTGCGTCTGCTGCTTTGAGGGAAGTAGCATGAGAAGTGGGTGAGAGCCGGCGCTTTGCCCAGGAGGCATGGCTTGGGGTTAACCACACTCTACCACCGGCCCCGGGGGCCACCCTCAGCACTTCGGCTCCCGGGGCCCACAGCACGGCGGGCGGGTGGGTATGCGCACAGCGGAAACATGCTTTCAGGGTGGGCACAGTTACAGTTCGCACGGTAAGTGCTGTAACGATTAAGGAATAATAATACAAGAATGAACTCTGTTTCATGTACTCAACACTGTAAACCTGTTTTTGCCCCACCATGTACATACTGGGAAAGCTGGCAATAGGTAGACCTTCTATGATTTGTAATACCATTAAGCATTACCATTTTAATACCATTAAGCATAGTTAGTGGGAGAAAACTTTATATGCATCACATATGGACCGATGTATGTAGGGAGTTATATGCTTTGTCGTTTATGCTTTAACTCTCTGTACATCAATCCATAAATGATTCAGACTTTACATCTTCAAAATACAGAAAGAGTGGCATTATGCCCACACAAACACTGGCCTTTAGGTATTAGAATTCCAAGAAAAAAAAAGTGTAGTATGGCATATGCCAACTTATTTAAGATTACTTTTAAGAGAAGGGGGTTTTTATAGGCGAATTTGTTGTTGGGTTTTTCAAAATAATGCAACTACATTTAAAACATTTTTTCTTTTTGAAGAATACTGTAGGGCCGTCAGAAGTGGTTCTCTGCGCAGGTGGTTTCTTCACATGAGAAAGGCGTTGCCCCGCCCGGGCTGCTGCTGCGGGAGCGGGAGGGGAGCAGAGGGAGAAGGTGGCGGAGGGGAAGCCGCCCGGAGCTCAGCACTTTCCTTTGCTCTGGAGGGAAATGGCCTGAAGCACCTTGCCAGGAGGCTTTGTCTTACAGACTGAGGGGAAATGGATCTGTCTCTTTAGCCATCTCCAAAACTGGGCGCCTCCCGCCACGGGAACACCGGCCACGGCGAGCTGAGTGCTCCGTGTCTGGGGAGCCGTTCTGGAACCTCACCTTGGCCACCGCCTCGTCTCCTGCCGTCACCGTCGCCGCCCTCTGCGGCCACGCTGTGTTGTAACCGGCCTGCAGGCGCTCCCGGCCCGGTGCAGCGGTGGCCGGAGCGGCGTCTCAGTTCCTACTGACACCCTTTCCGCCCGGTCTTCAGTGGCCTTGGCCCCGTAAAGTAGACGACTTCTCACGGAAAGGGTAAGGCTTGAACTCCGGGACCAGACTGCTGGGGTTAAAACCCGTGCTCCTCCCTTAGCCCTTCAATCCGCCGCAGTGTGAGAGCTGAGAGCCGCCTGGTTGCCCGCAGCCAGCCTCCTTTCAAGGCCGCGCTGTGTCTCTGCAGGGTAGGAGGTGAAAGTTTACTGGCCCAGGTCTCTCGCTGCATTAAATGTCTGTGAGTGTGGATTGTGGGGTGCATGCTTTTCTTTCTTTCTTTCTAAACTATTTTGGAAACAAATAAGCAGTCATCTCTGGTGGGGCAGATCAGATCCACTGGGCATTTAACCTCCTCCCTCCGAGAAAAGCCACCGGCGAGTGTCCAGCTTCAGGAATTGGAGTTCAGGCAGGCTGCATGAGGGAGAAGCTTCAAAGTGTGCACACAATGTGAAGAGCTGTGTCAGCGAGCTGTGAGCACCGTAACAGGTTTTCAGGATTGGAAGAAATTGCACTCCTTGAGCATAAAGCTGATCATAGTGAAGAACAAAAGTGAATACATATGAGCAAGAATTGGAAAGGATTTGAATGGGTAGCCACTCGCCTGGTGGACACGGTACGAAAAGGGGAGGAGGATGCTGCTTGAGTGAAGTTAAAGTGAACTAGAAGTGTTTGCTTTATATTTTTTGCCAAAATGATTAAATGGTGACAGAGATTGCAGAAAAGGAACTATCTGAATATCAAAGTATTTGATCTCCTGTGTCAGAAATAACTGTATGCTTCTATATGCACTACTTTTATTTTTAATTATTTAAAAGATATTTTTGTTGATTTCAGAGAGGAAGGGAGAAGGAGAGAGAGACAGAAGCATCAATGATGAGAGAGAATCATTAATTGGCTGCCTCCTGCACACCCCCACTGGGGATAGAACCTGTAGCCAGAGCATAGGCCCTGACTGGGAACTGAGCCACGCCAGCAGGGATGTGTACATTACTTTTAAATCTTAAGCCCTTCCCCAAGGTTAACTGAAAGGCTCTTTAAGGTTAAGTAATGCTCTCTAGGGAACATGGCATTGGATTGGACTTGGATGGGAGCCTCCAGGCCTTTAGCTCTCTTGTTCAGTCAGACTCTGCCGACAGAGATAACCCGCTGCCCTGTAATCATCGTGTTTGGGGACTATGGTAAAAAAAATAAACAAGTCTTGGATTTCCCGCTGGGCTAATAGTGGTGAGTAGTGAGTTTAAATTTTCAGTGAAAAGAATAAAAACTTGAGCAGAAGTTGGGAAGAAGAGTGGTGTAACAGTCACGGGGAGGTGGCTTGGTGTCTACAGGCGAAGAAGAGAAGCCCCGTGTAAGGATTTTGGGTGGACTAGCATTCTGACCACCAGATGAGTAGTGTTGATGACCTTAGAACCAAGTTTAGAAAGAAAACATTTATTTCATACAGAGAACAGAAGGTCCTTCTGGGAGGGGGAGAAATGATTATAGGTGCAAAGATCCGAAGGAAATAGCTTGATTATAGTGGAGCAGCAGATAAGATAAATTAAATCTGCAATCTTATCTTTAAAATGAAAGATATACCAGGATCCAATTTATGTTATGTTTTGATATTTGATTTAGACTCTGAAAGTTTTTGGCAGAAAAATTTGCTTTAACTTAACTTAAAAATTAATATGCTCTTGCACTGAGAGAATTTTAAGTTCCTGCATATATTTATTTGGCTGGGTAACTAATTGAAAGTGGGTCCAAAATCTTTGGTTCTGCTTTGCATCCGCACCTGGGGCCTGGCCCTGCGCTGTTGGCATCAGCTTTATTTATTTATTTATTTATTTTTTTGAGTGGATTCTTGGCTCTGCAGTCACCTATGTGAGATGCTGGTCTGCCCAGAAGGGAGTCTAAAGTAGAAATTCAAGGCCAGCTATGCATGCTCGCCTTTGCCAAAGTGACACACAGGCAAACAGAATGAGTCTGCTCCTCACATTCTGTTCTCAGAGGCCAGGGGAAGGACCTGACTGCGGTTGGGACGGAGAGAATGACTGACTTGTTGAGGTGTGGCGTCTCATTTCTAAGTGCTTTACACAACTACGTGTGCTGTTCATTCCCAAGTCCTAATGATATGGATGGTATCTTTTCTCCAACAAGAATGCGGCTTTTGGCAGAGACTATGGATCACAGTTGCTTAAAATAACCAAGTCTTTTAGAACCTGAATGAAAATTTGTGGCCTCTGTGCATGTGACGTGTTTATGAAAGAAATGTGTGTATGATGATTAAAAAAATCACTTTAAATGAGAAATAGTGACGTTCAAATTGGGAAAATCTCAAATGTCCAGCATTGGGAGAATATAAAATATATGTAAGTGCCCTGGCTGGTGTGGCTTAGTTGCTTGGGCATCGTGCTGTGCACTGACAGCTTGCCTGTTCGATTCTGCTCAGGAATCATGCTGCGGTTGTGGTCTCGATCCATGGTGGGTGTGTGTGATTGATGTGTTGCTCTCGAATTGATGTTTCTGTCTCTCTTCCCCCTCTCTTCCTCTCTCTAAAATTCAATATATGAAAGCCTAAATGACTGTTACGACTGGACAGCTGGATGACCAACTGGTAGCTGTGACACGCACTGACCATTGGGCAGACGCTCAACGCTCATTGCACTCCCATAGCCAACCTCCCACAGTCTCTCCTCCTGGTCAGCTGGTCCTGATTGGACCCACCTGGGACTAGGCGAGATGGCCCTGATTGCTGGCCAAGCTGAGGGACTCCACCTGTGCACGAATTCCTGCACTGGGCCTCTAGTAGAATATGAAAATTTCTATGTAAGTATTTATATATGTTTACCCAGAAGATGGTGTACTCTGCAGCAACTATAGTTTATAAAGAATTTTCTGTGACATGGGGAAATGCCAATGGAAAAATGATAAGGCTGGTGCAAAATTTATATACAGTAATATGTCAGTACATATAAATGTGTAGGGAAAATGATCTGGGAAGAGATACGTAAAAATTTTAATGATTTTAATCCATATTCTGAAATAATAGCTGATAGGTTTTTCTTCTTTTAATCTTGTATTAGAGGCCCAGTGCACAAAATTCATGCACGAGGTTGGGGGGGGGGGTGTCCCTCAGCTCAGCCTGCACCCTCTCCAATCTAGGACCCTCGAGGAATGTCTGACTGCCGGGATCGGGTCTAAATGGGCAGTCGGACATCCCTCTCACAATCCAGGACTGCTGACTTCCAATTGCTCGCCTACCTGCCTTCCTGATTGCCTCTAACCGCTTCTGCCTGCCAGCCTGATCACCCCCTAACCACTCCCATGCCAGCCTGATTGATGTCTAACTGCTCCCCTGCCAGCCTGTTTGCCCCATCTTCCCTCCTCTGCTGGCCTGGTCACCCCCTAACTGCCCTCCCCTGCTGGCAATCTTGTGGTGGCCATCTTGTGTCCACTTGGGGGCAAGATCTTTAACCACATGGGAGCAGCCATCTTGTGTGTTGGAGTGATGGTCAATCTGCATATTACTCTTTTATTATTTAAGATATAGGACTGGTGCACGGGTGGGGGCCAGCTGGTTTGCCCTGAAGGTTGTCCTGGGTCAGGGTAGGGATTCTCTTGGGCCATGGACAGCCTGGGCAAGGGGCCTGTGGTGGTTTGCAGGCTGGCCACACGCCCTGGTGACCCAAGCGGAGGCCCTGGTATCTGGAATTTATTTACCTTCTACAATTGAAACTTTGTAGCCTGAAGAGGAGCCAAGCCTCCTGCTTGCTCTGTGGCTGCCGCCATTTCTGTTTGGATTTGTTTACCCTCTATCATTGAAACTTCGTAGCCTTGAGTGGAGGCCTGGGCTGGCAAGGGCTACAGAAGCTTGGCTTTCTCTATTGCCTGGGAAATCCAAGCCTCCCTCCTGCTCTCTGTGGCTGCAGCCATCTTGGTTGGGGTTAATTTGCATAGTCACTCTGATTGGCTGGTGGGTGTGGCTGGTGGGCATGGCTTGTGGGTACAGGGGGGTGATGGTTAATTTGCATATTACTCTTCTATTAGGTAGGATTTCCTAAATTTTCCACAGTATGCATATATTGGTTTTTAAACAGAAATTTACAAATTTTCCTCTACAACTGCTCTGAGAAGATATAGGTGAGGATATGTATGATAGAGGTGATGCTTTATCTGTAAGGTCTGCTACAGGAAGAAGTAGAAGTTGGATTAATGGCATAAAGCAGCACCTTTGGTAGGTACACAGTTGCATATCTGAGATTAAGAGGATCACCAATAATTAGTGATTTACAGTGATTCCTTAATTTTTCTCTGGGAATTATGGCAACTAGTAACTTTACATTTTGAAGATATGGATGATACCCAAGCTATATTGCAATTAAGATCAAGGCTCCACTAGGCATATTCAACTGCTTCAGCCCCACTTTTTTCCACATAAATTTTCAACTAGTTGCTGTAAAAAGATTCTTTTTTAAATCCTCAACTGAGGAATGAGGGTATTTTTCCCTTTGATATTTAGAGAGTGGAAAGGAGGGGGAAGGGAACAGAGAAAATGAGGGGAGAGGAAGAGAGAGAGAAACATCTATGTGAGAAAGTCACATTAATTGGTTGCCTCTGGCACTCGCTCCAACCTGGGGCAGGGAATGAACCTGCAACCTAGGACTGTGCCCTTGACCAGGAATAGGACACAAGACCCTCTGGTATGCAGGCGGACACTAATCACTGTGCCACACTAGCCAGGGCTAAAGTGATATTTAATAAATCTGTAGAAAATCTGTTACTGCACTGTTTTAATAAAGACTATTTTGATAAGTTTGCCAGCTAAATGAGCAAACATTGGTTTGAATTTAGCTTATCTTAATGACTTAAATACTTCATTTTAAAATTTATCTTCCAGTGGTAATTGCTAGATTTTGTTTTGTTGTTGCCTGAGAATTTTGGGATAGAAGATTGTGAAACGTGCCGCAGCCCAATGCTCAGAGTTGATTACACTGCTGTGGGAGTCATCCGCTCCGGCTGTTAGATTTGGTTTCTGCTTTATGGAGGAGGAGGATTATTCCAAGAGGGAAGAGGCTTCTTTATCCTCACTAATGCATGGAGTTGAAGCATTCTCTTTATGTATTTCAAACCTTTAGAATGGAGACCTTTTTTTCTTTTAACTATTTGTTTTCTTTTTTTTTGTCCACAAACCCTTGTGTCAAGAGCTGCCTTTGAATAGATCGCAGTGAGGGAATGGCTCCACTGAGTATGAGACCCCCACCCGGAAGCCGGTTCCTTACAAAGGAAGGAGAGGCCCCTTTCCGGCTGCGCCCCCTTTCTGGGAGGAGGGGCTCTCGCACCCTCCCAGTCCCAGTCCCAGTGCCAGTCCTGATGTTTTGCTGGGATGGCAGTGGGCCATCCGAGGCCACCTGAGGCCATCCCAGGCCACCTGAGGTCACCTGAGGTCACTAGAGGCCACCTGAGGTCAATGGACGTGCTCCAGAGCTGCCCTAGCCTGCCTGGGCGGGATTCTGAGGAGAGGCATTCAGTCATAATCCCATAGGTGGTAGCTGTGCCCCATGGTAGAATGGAGATCTCTCTCTTTTTAAAACCTTTTACCTCAGGCCCTAGCTGGTTTGGCTCAGTGGATCGAGCATTGGCCTGCTGACTGAAGGGTCCCGGGTTTGATTCCGGTCAAGGGCTTGTACTTCGGTTGCAGGCTCCATCCTGGCCCTGGTCCTGCTGTGTGTGGGAGGCAACCAATCCTTGTGCCCCTCTTGCATCAATGTTTCTCTCTCTCCTCCTCCCTTCTACTCTGTCTAAAAATCAATCAATCAATCAATCAATCAGTGGAAAAACTACCCTTGGGTGAGGATTAACTAAAAAACAAAAATTTTCACCTGAGGATATGTTTACAGAGAGGAAGGGAGGGAGGAGAGAGAGAGAGAGAGAGAGAGAGAGAAAGAGAGAGAGAGAGAGAGAGAGAGAGAGAGAGAGAGAGAGAGAGAGAAAGAAGAGGAGAAGTGAGAGATGAGAGGGAAAAATTCATTTGTTGCCAGGCCTAGAATGGAAGTCTTTTGACATGAAGGAATGTGTTGCATCTTCCTACCCCCTTCACTAACAAAACAGTCTTAGTAAGGATTATAATTGCATTAGTGATTGTCAGGGGGAGAAATGGAAAGTTATTATGAAAAGACAATCTAAGGAAACTGGTAACACCATACCAGTTTCAAAAGAAACATAGGGATGTATTAATGAATACTGAATTCTGTTTTAAACTTTAAAATAAAACATGTTATTAGGTATCAACTAAATGAAGGAAGAGAAGGAAGTATGTATGTTTTGGACTCAAAGGAGTGAGAATTTTTAAATTTTATTTATTGATTTTAGAGAGAGGGAGGGTGGCAGAGAAGAAGAAGAAGGAGAGAGAGAGAAACATCAATATGTTGTTCCACTTATTTATGCTTTCATAGGTTGACTCTTGTATGTGCCCTGATTGGGGATCAAACCCACAGCGCTGGTGTATTGGGACAATATTAGCCAACTGAACTACCCCGCCAGGGCTGGTTTTTGTTTTTTTTTTAATAGGTTTTATTGATTTTTTTTTTTTTTTAAAGAGAAGGGAGAGAGAGAGAGAGCTAGAAACACCAATGAGAGAGAAACATCGATCAGAAAAAGAAGAGCTTTAACATATTTGAATGTCTAGTTATATACTAGACCTTGTGATAATTGTTTTCAATATTTTATGCCACTTAAGCATCATAAGAATTGAATTTTCAACCCCGTTTTAAATTTGGGAAACTAAAAATAAATGTTTACCACCCTCTCCTCCCTAAAAAATTATTTGAGTCTTTTTAAGAATTTCCCAACAGTCAGTGATGAAAGTAACTTGCTTAATATGTGACACCTTGGTGAGCATCTTTCTGGGTTTTTCCTTTGTACCTGCCACATTAGAATACAGTATGTTTGCTTTGTTTTACTGAATTTTAGAAGTTTTTGGAATTTTTAAAGTATTAAAATTTGTCATTTCTTTTGATACTCCTTTTTATGCATGTTATGACTTACCTGCCTTATTTTCAATAAATAGAGATTTAGGTTATTTGTATATTTTTACCATTTAAATAACATTGTGATAATTATCCATGTATAAGGGTTGTATCTTTTCACCCCCAACATTTTTCATGGATTTCTTTCCCCCATTTAAAAAAATTTTATTAAGGCATTATATGTGTACATAACTTACTATTGTCCCCGCCCCCCCCACCTCATGCCCTCCCTCCCCAGAGTTCTGTGTTCGTTGGTTGTACTTATGTTCATGCATACCAGTCCTTTGGTTGATCTCTTATCTCCCCCCAGGTCTCCTTCCCCTCCCCGCTGTCATTTGACAATCTGCTTGTTTTATGGTGACTATCTCAGGACCACATGAATAGAATCCGCTCCTCCTCAGGTTCACACAGCCCTCCCCCTGGATCCCACTGCTTCCCTGGGGCACACAGCTCCCCGGGGCACATGGCTCATCCGGGGCACATTCCCCTCTGGGGCGCTGGGGTCACGAACAGGAGGCGCTGCGCCAGCTCCTCACTAGCATGGCGGGCGGGCTGGGACGGCTGCCGGGCGGGGAGACCACGCTCCAAGGAGTCTCGTTCCGGGCGGGAGCGGAACAGCTGCGGACACGGAGGCCAAGCTTTGAATCAGCCCCCTCCCTGGTCTCGGGTGGAGTGAGCTCCACTCCCCGTGGGCTTCCCTCATTTGCAGCGGTGGCGGCGGGTGCGGCAGAGGCAGTGGCCCCCGTGGCTCCTCTTTCACTGTATTTTTAAAATCCACATGACGGCAGCGGTGTCCCTCCTTGGGATTCTGGCAGAGGCTCCGCCTCGGCCCTGGGGCGGTGGGCCTGACGGGCGAAAGGCTTGCTGGGGCCGAGAACGGAAGGCGCCGCGCCAGCTCCTCACCAGCACGGCGGGCGGGCTGGGACATCTGCAGGCGGGCTGGGACGTCTGTGGGCGTGGAGACCGCCCTCAAAGGTGTTTTGTTCGGGGCGGGAGCGGAGCGGCTGCAGACGCGGAGGCCAAGCTCCGAAGCCGCCCACTCCCCCTGGGCCCGGGGTGGAGTGAGCTCTGTTCTCTGTGGGCAGTGACGGTGGCTGCTGTGGCTCCACTTCCTCTGTAGTTTTAAAATCTACAAGGTGGCATCTGCAGAAGTTCTCTTCCGGCCATGCGGCAGCGGACGAAGGACACGCCAGCTCCTCACCAGCACGGCGGGCCTGGAGGCCGGGCTGAGATGGCTGCAGGGGAGAGACCGCGATCAAAGACCGCGTTCGGGGCAGGCGGAAGGCGTGGCCAGGGTCCGGCATCGGCTCCCTCACTCCCACGGCGGCCGGCCGGGAAGGCCCACTCCCTGGGCCCGGGGCGGAGTGAGCTCTGCTCTCGGTGGGCTTCCCTCACTCACGGTGGTGGTGGCGGCGGAGGCGGCGGCGGCTCTGGTGGGTCTGGTTCCACCATAGTTTTAAACTCCACATGGTGGCAGCGGCACCTTTCTTTGTCTTTAGTTGTAGCCATCCCATTCCGCTAGCTTTCCTGTGGGTCTGATGTGATACCTTTCGATTTTAGCTGTTGTTTTTTTCCAAATTGTTGATGAGGTGGCAGCTTAGGAGACTACCTAGGCCTCCATCTTGTTTCGGTCCCCTGGATTTAAAAAAAAAATATTTTATTGATATTTTACATAGAGGAAAGGAGAGAGAGAGAGAGCTAGAAACGTCGACGAGAGAGAAACATTGACCAGCCACCTCTTGCACACCCCCTACCGGGGATGTGCCCACAACCAAGGTACATGCCCTTGAGCGGAATCGAACCCGGGACCTTTCAGTCCACAGACCGACGCTCTACCACTGAGCCAAACCGGTTTCAGCTTTTCATGGATTTTTTCAAATACGCATAAAAGTAAAGAAAATAAACAATGAATCTCCACATACCCATCACCTAATTCAGTTATTATTAGATCCTGCCATTCATTTCATCTGTCCTCTCTGCTTTTCCCTTTGAAATATTTAAAAATACATTCTACATGCCATATAATTTTATTTATAAATATTCCATATATATCTCGAATAAATGAGGACTTTAAAATAACGTCAGGTCAAAACTGGTTTGGCTCAGTGGATAGAGCGTCGGCCTGGAGACTGAAAGGTCCCAGGTTCAATTCCGGTCAAGGGCATGTACCCTGGTTTCGGGCACATCCCCAGTAGGGGGTGTGCAAGAAGCAGCTGATTGATGATTCTCTCTCATCGATGTTTCTAACTCTCTGTTCTTCTCTCTTCCTCTCTGTAAAAAATCAATTAATATATTAAAAAATAACCTCAGTCACACCCAACAAAATTACCATAAGTGAAAATAATCTAATAATTGCTCTATGTTCAATTACCCTCAGTTGTTTCAAAAATATCTTTTTACAGTTAATTTTTTGAATCTGGATCCAGCTGATGTCCCATGTTATTCCTTTTTTCATATAATTTATTTGTTGAAGAAATTGTATAATTGTACTGTAGAATCTCCCTCATTCTGGATTTAACTGATTGCATCTTTTGTGTCATTCAGCATGTTCTGTGTCTTTAAGCTGGTGATTAGATCTGAGTCTTAGAGGCTTGATTAACTTCAGCTTTCATTTTGTAACTACCGCCTCTCGGCTGGTGTGGCCCGGCTGCGCCCTCGCAGACCCATCTTGCCTGGTTGCCCTACTTTTAGGGAAGCGAAGGTCGGTCAGTGGGGTCAGGCATCATCACCTGTCCCTTCATCATGTTTCCCATCTAATGGTTTAGTAGCAGTTGATGATTCTCGCTCAGATTTTTTCATTAGACAGCAGTAGGATAGTTTTCTAATTCTGTGATCTCCTTTCATTATTTCTTACCTATGATTCTTCTGTAGAGAACTTTGCCTTACCAACTATTCAGTTTCTCTGAAATAGATTCGATAAAGGAAAGGCAGTTTGAGTGCTTTTTCTCTCTTTGATTATCAACTTTCAGAACATGAGTTGGTGCCTGCCAGCCTCCAGAGATGACCAGAGAGGGCATGCTAACATTAATGTCACTGATGAGTTTAAACTTACTTGTGTGTTCAGCCCATTACATTTGACCATCTTCCAATAGGAGCCCTCTTAAGTCATCAGAAGGGCACGCAGCCAAGGGTCTTTCCCAATAAAAGTAACTGGGGCACCGCAGAGAATGGCTGATTCCGGGAATTACCTAAAGTGTGTAGGCAGGAATTTCCTAAAATGAGTCTGAGGCATCTTGTCAGACTCGGAAGCAAGGAGATGCTTTTAACTGGGTTCACAGTATATGCAGTTGCCTGCTGGTGTGTGGCCTCCCATAAAGTGTGAGCTCTGGGGGCAGGGACTGTGCTGTTTTTGGAGACTCATAACCCGGATCTGTCCCCGCTAGAGGTGCTGCGTCCCACCCCACCTGCAGCATAAACACAGTGGAGCACTCGGCTTTTTGGCCCTGAAAAATATGCCTCCAAGTGGGGGATAGTCTTATACGGCGAGTATATAACAAACTCTGTATTTGTAGTGGAAATGTTAGGGCGTCGTCTTATACGCCCAGTCGTCTTATACGCCGACAAATAAGTATTTAATTAACTTGATAACAATAACAATGCTGTGCCCTCAGGGGTCAGGGTAAAAAGGAAGTTAGAAGTTACCCAGACATCTCACAGATATGTTTTTGTTTTTTTTTTTAAATATATATTTTATTGATATTTTACAGAGAGGAAGGGAGAGAGAGAGAGAGCCAGAAACGTCAATGAGAGAGAAACATCGACCAGCTGCCTCCTGCACACCCCCCACTGGAGATGTGCCCGCAACCAATGTACATGCCCTTGACCGGAATCGAACCTGGGACCTTTCAGTCCGCAGACTGACGCTCTACCACTGAGCCAAACCGGTTTTGGCCATCTCACAGATATGTTACCTTAGAGGCCAAAAGGCAAATGGGCTCAGTGAAGACCTAAGTTGATCTTTGTCAGGGAAAATATCGGCCTAGGACACGACTGCCCCCTATAACCTGTTTGTAGTTAAATATTTAATTTTCAGACCATCTTTTGCGGTGACTTTAAGTCTCTGAGTTTGCAAGACTGCCATGCAGGCCTCCCCTGAGCTTGTCAGATTAACATGTGGCTCCTTTCGTCCACAGTAGATCATGAACTTGGTTTATTTATCTTGCTTCTGAGATGACATTGGTTGAGTATAATCAATTTGGGTGCATTTAACCTTCCCCCGTCCTATCCTCTTCCCTCACCTCCTTAGGAAAGGAGACTTTCCTTTGGCATTTTTACATTGGATTTCCAACATTTTACATTTGGTTTTGCTCAGCTCCACTGTGGTGAGAGGACTTGGGCAGATCACGTGACCCCAGCCCTTGCTTCCACAGGGGAGCAGTAATGCTGCCAGGTCTCCCTCCTTTCTGTTCACCGCCCTCTCTCATTTTCTCTCACTGAGGTTTACAATCTGATACGTTTCTATGTTTTAGCCTATAAATAGCTGCAAAGCTTCCCTTTCTGTCAGGCTGTTGTGTGGCCAAACGTAGGACAGCTGCCCATTGGCGGTTTGTTTTTAAAAGAATTAAACCACTTAAAAAATTGAGATAATATAGGCTTCTTAAAAAATAATGCAGAAAGACCCTTGTATAAATGCCCAGTTTCTCTGAAATAGTTATATTTTATCAAACTGTGGTGTAATATCATAACCATAATCAGAATATTGACATAGATTCAAGCCAACACCCTTAACTCAGATTTATGCAGTTTTATTTATGTTCATTTATGTGCCTTTTGATCTGAAGTTTCCTAAGTTAGCATTTCAGTTTTGAGGTGACTGGGTAATAGGGATAAATATCACATTTAATATAAGAGAATTAATTTATAGATTAAGAAGAAATATGATATTTTCCCTTTGAATTCTAATGACTATAGTAATAATTTGGGGCCATATGATGCAATAATTTTATTTAACAAATAAATGATACAAAGTAGAGAATGAGCTCTGGCTGGTGTTTGCTCCCTGGATAGAGTGTCAGCAGTGCACCAAAGAGTGGAGGGTTCAGCTCCGGGTCAAGGGCATGTGCTTGGGTTGCAGGTTCAATCCCTGGCCCCAGTCGGGGCTCGTGTGGGAAGCAACCAATCTATGTGTCTATGTTTCTTTTTTCTGTCTTCAGTCTCTCCCTCCCTCCCTCCCTCCCTTTTACTCTCTCTCAAAATCAGTGGAAGAAATATCCTTGGATAAGGATTAACAAACAAATAAGAAAATAGAGGACTAATTTATTAGCATATGCACTCTTGGCATGTCAAGGATACTTTAACAATGCCTTTGAATCTGCGTGGAAGCGGATGAGCGTACCCATTGCCAGCTCTGTTGGTTCCTCTGCCTTTGCTCAGGAAGGCGTCCCACGGGTGCTGCCAGCGCGGTCAGGGGCCCGGCCTGCATTGACAGTGGCTCTCCTCCTCCTCGTCTAACTGATGGGAGGAGACGGGGGCTGGACCTCAGAAGACCGGTTCCTTTCCTCGGGTGTTTGGGTTTGAGACGTGGCCAGGCACCATCTGTCGAAGTCAGGTTAATTTTTATCTCCCCCAACATACACAATCGAATTGTCAATAAGTTTTAGTAGATTTTTTCTTTTTAAAAATTATTTTATTGATTTTTTTTTTACACAGAGGGGGGGAGAGGTATAGAGAGTTAGAAACATCGATGAGAGAGAACCATCAATCAGCTGCCTCTTGCATACCCCCCACTGGGGATGTGCCTACAACCAAGGTACATGCCCTTGACCGGAATCGAATCCGGGACCTTTCAGTCCACAGGCCGACGCTCTATCCACTGAGCCAAACTAGTCTCGGCAGTGGTTTTTTTCCTTAAATCTTTTTGTACTCCCTCCCGCCCCCTTCCTCGCCCCCATCTTTGTGAATGTGTGCCTCTTGAAAGTGGCAGAAAAGCATAAGGAAAATGTTGCTGTTTTATCTGAAGTACCGTTACAAACTTCTCACCCTCGCCTCTTGAGCACGGACGGCCTGGCAGCCGGGCAGCCTCTTCAGCGGTAGAAGTAGCTCTCTGAGAGTCTCCGCTCCCCAAGCGAACTCTCTAGAACGTGGACCTGTTCTGTGCGCCCTCCTCGGGAGCCGGGTCTGTGCTGCCGGAAGCAAGCTTGAACACAGAGTATGTGCAAAGCCCTGTAATGTGTTTGTCTCCAACATGCTTCCTTTGCCTTTCTCCCACACATCCCTCCCTTCCGTCTCCGCACTGACTGGCACCCCACTCCCTCCGCCCATCCGCTCTCCCTCCTCTGTAGGAGTCACTGCTTGGCTTTTTCAAACTCCTGTGTGTACTTGGAGTCCAGCGTAAGCCCGGTGGCTTCCGTACAGACAGCCCGCGTGGCTTTCCCAGCTGAGAGCAGTGTTCAGTGGTTGGCGTTCCCCTGTCGCTGAGACCACACTTCCCCGCTGCTAGGCCCGTGTGGTCTCATAGTGTGGCCATTTGCATACTCCAACCATATTATCAATATTGGTTCTGGCAGGGGCCACATTTACCTTTCCGGCTCTGAGCCCTTTGCTTGCACCCAGCATATAGTAACTGCTTGTTACATTTAACTGTATTCAACTTCTAGTAAGCATCTTCTACTTCCTGTGTTTAGATGGCTTTGTGTCTAGGTTTTGTTTAATCTGCTTTGTCCTGTGAAAACATGTCTTTGACAGCTTCCTCTCTGATAGTCGTGTCCTAACACAGGGCAGTTTTCTGAGAGGCACAGGCGTGGGACGAATGCATAGAAATGTGACTGTTAGGCAGGAGGGCTCTGATGGGACCGTCATCTCCCGAAGGTGAAGGAAGGAAGGGTAGGTGGTGGAGGAGACACCTGGAGGTCAGCCTGGAATCGTCCTTGTTTCCTTCCTGTCGGTAAGACTGGAACATGGGTGTTGGCTGGATGACTGTCCTTCCAACCTTCGTTGGCAGCTTCATCATTTGATTCCAGGTTGTAATTTGTTCCCGGAAAATTCCAAATAGAAAAATCATGAATGTCTTATCACATAGAATCTCATTGAAGGAAATCTAGAAATACGGAATGCAGTTTTGACCTTATATATAAATACTGATAGGTGTGCACCCTCCACTCTGAAGGGGGAGGCTGGGCTTCGTGGTTGTGCCACAGCTCCGTGGCTTCGTGCCGGGGTGCCTGGCAGACGAGTCAGTGTGTGCTCAGGAGGAGCTCATCAGCTTTCGTCTGCGGCCGTCAGAAAACCGCCGCCGGGCCTCCCTGCTGCTCAGTGCTCAGCGTGGGTACCGGCCACGGGCTGGTTTCCGTTTAGAGAAGGAAAGCCTTTCCTAGCCAAGAGGAAGTTCAAGGTTAGACTTTTGGATACCTTTCTTTCCTTTAAGACTATGAGATATTCAAATGTCTCTCCATTTTGCAGATGAAGCATACAAGGGCGATCGTTTGCTAGAATCAGGCCCAGGCCCAGCGTGTGCACTGCGTGTCGTCATGGCGACAGTGTGCAAACAGGTGCCACGTCAGCCGCCAGCACACGGCCTTGAGTCACCTTTGACAGTCATAACTGGGTTCTGTCACTGCCCAGCCTCGCCCCTCCCATGTCTTAGAATAAAACACAGACTTTGCCTTTCTGCAGCAATTTCCAACCAGTGTGCCATTAAGAATGTTTAAGACGTGCACTACCTGACTGTTTAGTCAGGGGCACTAACCTCTTTTCCCTTAGATTGTGAAATTAAAAAAATGACAGCAGCCAACACACATATACGTAGCTGTCCGATGTGAATGAATCAAAATTATACCTATTTTATTTATGATAAGAATTATCAGGAAAGAATGTATTTTTTGACGTGCCGCAGGATCTCAGTGATTAGCGAGTGCCGTGCGACGGAGAAGGGGAGGACGCTGCCTTCCTGCGAGGAGCCGGGCTGGCCCCCCGGTGCCCGTCCCCCTGCTGCGCCCCCCCTGCTTCCGGCACCAGAACCCGCTTTCCGACGATGGCCCGCTTCCTCCCGGTTCTTTGTGCCGTGAGCCCTGCATCTCCTCAGGTCTCAGCACAAACCTCACCTCCCCTGGCCCCCTCAGCCAGGTCCGTGTCCCCGACACCCCCACTCCATGTGCTTCCTGGCGCAGGGCCCCTGGCTGTTGGAGTGCGGATTCCATGCCGCAGAGCGCGGACAGCGGCCCGCTCAGTCCGTTTCCGAGAAGCGAACGTGAGAGGGGAACAGTGGGAACAGTTATGCCGCTGGAAGGCCCGTGGCTTTCCTGAGACCCAGCATTCAGAACCCTCTGACGTGAGGGATGTATGACCGCTCTGGATAGCTGGAGGTTACCTGATCCACTCCCTCCCTCCAAACTGCCAAAGTACAACTTGTGGCGTTTGCCTCCTCTCATGTCTCAGCAGCGAGGGAAGGTAGAGAGGATACTCGAGGGCCTGCAAAGTATGGGAGGCGTTCTCTGGTTTTGCTAGTGAAAACTGACGGTCCTGGGGGCCAATTCAGCACCAACCGGAACCCCCAGTTTGGGGTGTGGTGAAGAAGGAAACTTCATTCATTGCAAACAGCTCAGTAGTGACACAGCCCATCTGTGGAAAACAGCTCCGATGTGAGGCAGCTTTGGGGCCAGGGGGCTCTTAGCTGGTCTGGTCTGCTCTGCTCTGCTCTGTGCCAGTCTGCTCTGACCTGTGCTGGTTGGCTTCACTTGGCTCTGGTGAGGCATCAGTGGGGGAAACACAGTCTTCAGTGGAAGGGGCTGTCCCGCCCCTGGTCCCTGATTGGTGTGTCTTCATGCAAACGAGGACTCCCAAATCCTCACAGTTTGATTGGTTCGAAAGGCGCTGTCCTGATTGGTCAGAATAGAGCCACTTTAGTTGGTCCAGGCTGTACAGCTCGATCGGATGGGGTTGAAATAGGATTCCAGGTACTCCTTTATAAGGGCTGGCTCAGATGGCAGAAAGTTCAGTGTAGGCTTCTCCCTGAAGTGCATTTTGAGAGGATCCCCCTCTTAACCCCCCACACTCCCCATACAAGGTAAAAATGGCTGTTAGCATTGAATTTTAAAATTTGAGCTCAGTGAGCCACCCAGGAGCCTCCTTCCTTCCTTCCTTCCTTCCTTCCTTCCTTTCCAGGAGCCCTTTTTAGTAGGTATTTTCTTTTTCAGGATCCACACTAGATCCTGAGAAAGAACTCTTGGACTTCTGCTCAGCACAATGACTATGTCATGATGACTCTGAGACTCCAAGAAATGCTAAATTCTAGAGTATTCTCTGTAATAGACATGTTAGTGATTTCAGGAGGCTGCATTAACTGAATGGGACTAGTCCTTAGATGTCTGGAAAGACACGGCAGACCCCGCCTTCCTGTTAGCTGCGGGCCTAGTGATTGCTTAGGGCGGGAGGAGCTGGGGGCAGTCCGCTAAAGCTGTGTTGTGGTTACTTAAAAAAGCTTGTCATTTGTTCTTCTACCTATCTAGAATACAACGCGTTTCTTATCTGCTATCAAGGCAGTGGCTTTCTGAGAGTCACTTGTTACCTGATGGGACTGTTCCAGTGAGAGGTCCTGTAGGCTGTGAAGGTCATTTGGTGCATTGGTCACGGTTCCCCATGAAGGTCATTTGGTGCATTGGTCACGGTTGCCCCTGTGTTCCATGAGGGAGCAGGTTGGGACTGCTGACCCTGGGGGGGGGGGGGGCGGAGATAGTACTCAAAGGAATCCATCCGCCTGGGCTTCCTGAGCCCCTGTGCTGTGCTGATTTGGCTATGAGCCTGAGAGCATGAAGTCCTCTGGTGCGTCCCTCCTGTTCTCTACTGCATCTTCCCCCCTCATGGCATTCAGTGAAAATTTCACACTAAGGAACGGAAGGCCTACTTTGTGTTTTGTTTCACTGGTGTAAAAGTATGTGGGTCTGAGAAGTGAACCAGTTTACCCATCCCAACGAAGAAGACAGAGGCAACCACATAGAGATGTTGTAACGCAGCCAACAGAAATCACTGCCATGTTGGCAGTTTGTGTGGGGTTCTATTTTCCTTTCCTATACTCTTTATAGTCCAGGTTTCTCTTAATTATAGGATGATGATAGCATAATTAGGTTAAAGGTGTATTTGCCCATTTCACAAAATTTTTGAGAAAATGTGTCAGTTATTGAGAGGAAAAGAGTCTTCCTGTGATTCTGACAGAGTAGATGTGGCTTGTATGGAGGATCTCGTGGTTTACAAACAGTGCTCAAGTCCAGGCCTCCTGTGGGAAGAGACGAGCAAAGCTTCCCGGATGTCGTGGCCCAGCAGCTGGGTGTACTGGTAGAAGATAGGCAGGATTTTGGCAGGTGGAAGTGAACACTGTTGGTGGAAATGGTGCCTGAGCAAAGTTGTGGCTGGAGAAGGCTGAGGAAGATCCCACTCGGGCCAGCCCTGTGAAGCCAGTGCTCTGCCTTCCCCATCCGCCAGAAGCTCCGGGAAGGCAGAGCTCTGGTTTACTCTGTACGCGAGCCCCTGGAAGAGGGCCTGGTCACAGGAGAGCTCCAGGCTCTGTTCAGTGAGAAGGGAGCTGGGTATAATGAAAACAGCTAGTGCTCTGGAACAGCTAGTGTTCTGTGCACCACGCCTGCGCTGGGCTCTTCCAGGCAGATTCCTTCCCTTAATCCTCACAGCCATCCTGTTAGCGGCTGTTACAGGGGAAGGCCAGTGGTAGGGTGGCAGCTGAAACGTGGCTACCTGTGTTCAGAACCAAACTCTTCACCTGACCTGGGCTTCCCAGAAAGATAGATTTGTGCTGGACGTTGGATGGCATGAATGCCATACTTAAAGCAATGAAGCTGCTTTGTATCAGGCTGTGAGGAAGCATTGAAGATTCTGAGCAGACTCCTAGGGCGTTCCAGATCCATGCTGGAAAGTTAAAAAACACGGTGTCTAAGCTGATTTGGGTCAAATAGGAGTTACGTAGAATCTTGGTTCTTGAACTTAATTTGTTCCAGAAGGCTGTTCACAAAGCCATTTGTTAAAAAACCGAATGGTTTTTCCCATTAGAAATAATGCAGATTTCCCGGCTGGTGTGGGTCAGTTGTTGAGTGTTGATTCTTAGTCAAGGCACATGCCCAGGTTGCAGGGTTGATCCGTGTAAGGTGTGCAGGAGGTAGCTGATCCACAATTCTCTCTCATCGTTGATGTTTCTTTCTTTTTATCCCTCTGCCTTCCTCTCTGTTAGAAACAAGGTGAGCCCCCAAATTCAGGGGTCCCGGTAGAACACAAAATATACTGGGGAGCCAGGCAGCAAGATGAAGGTCTTTACTTCTACGTAGAAGCAGGCGCACACATGGTCTGGAAACACGCACACATAGAGCAGGCAATCTGCTCAGGATTTATAATCCCTGATGCATGTGACCTGTCCCTTGCTCTTGATTGGAGCTCAGGCGCACAGTCTTTTGAGATTGGCTAATTCAAAGGGAGGGGCTGGCCTTTGCCATTTCAAGATGGTGGCCCCCAGGGGAGCTGCAAACCATGCGGCCATCATGGCAGTTGCCAAGTCATGCAGTCCAAAATGGCGGCTGTCTAAACTGTTCTTTGACAGAAAATGATTTGTTTATTCTCACACTTTCTGAAATCAATAAATATATACTTAAAAAAAGAAATAATGTAAATTGATTGAGTTAATCCATTCAAAACTCCCAAAAGAAAAAAAAAAAAAGAAGCTAGTCACAACACAATTTCCTGAGATGTCAAGAGCCAAGGTTTAGTGGTAAACTGACACAGACTCGCTCATTCTCTTTTTTGTCATCTGAGTGACATGTGACTGATCAGACAGATATCAGCATGGAAGGGTTGTCGTTCAAGAACTGATGTTTTGTTTGACTACTGTGAAAATTTTTTTTTTAACAACTTGGTTGAGAACTGAATTATTGGAGATGGAGGAGACATTTGCTAATCAAGGATTGACTGTTCTAGGAAATAGTTCAGTGAGGTGAGAGGTAATAAGGTTATTGTAGTGGGCTATTGAAATGGTACGGGAGAGTTGGATAATGATTTGAGCATTTGACATTGGAATATAAATATTATCAAAATTAATAGTGGTGCCCTAGTCAGTTTGGCTGAGTGGATAGAGCTTCAGCTCATGGACTGAAAGGTCCTAGCCTGGGTTCGATTCTGGTCAAAGGCACATTACCTCAGTTGTAGGCCTGATCCCTGGTCAGGGTACGTGTATGTCTCTCTCTCTCTCTCTCTCTCTCTCTCTCTCTCTCTCTGTCTCAAAATCAATGGAAAAATATCATTTAAGACATGAGGTTGTACTTTGCACACAGTAAATTTGCAATAAAATAGGTTTCATTTTCTCTGTAATAGCTGCTCTTTGATAGGAACTTGAATCTCCCTGCCCTAAGGAAGTTTATCTGTGGACATTGGAGGACTTGTGCTTCAAAGGTGCCTCTCTGGGTTCCCGTCGTGGTTCCACTGGAAAACGGAGTCTTTCAGAAAAAGGCCCAAATCATTTCCATTATAATGTTTACCAGACGTACCGCTTAATAACAGTGAATTTTTAAAAAATAAATCTTTATTGTTCAGATTATTACAGGTGTTCCCCCCACCCCCCATAGCTCCCCTCCACCTGATTCTCCACCCCACCCCACGCCCTTACCCCCGCCACTGTCTTCATCCTTAGGTGTAAGATTTTTGTCCAATCTCTTCCCGCACCCCTCAGACCCCCTCCCCCCTGAGAATTGTTAGTGCACTCCCTTTCTATATCCCTGATTCTATTGTATTCACCAGTCCATTTTGTTCTTCAGATTTTTTATTCACTTGATTTTTAGATTCACTTGTTGGTAGGTATGTATTTGATGTCTTTTTGTTGTTCATAGTTTTTACCTTTACCTTTTTCTTCTTCTTCCTCTTCTTAAAGAATACCCTTCAGCATTTTCATATAATCCTGGTTTGGTGGTGATGAACTCCTTTAGCTTTTTCTTATCTGTGAAGCTCTTTATCTGATCTTCAATTCTGAATGATAGCTTTGCTGGGTAGAGTGATATTGGTTGTAGTTTCTTGCTATTCATCACTTTGAATATTTCTTGCCACTCCCTTCTGGCCTGCATAGTTTCTATTGAGAAATCAGCTGATAGTTGTATGGGTACTCCCTTGTAGGTAACTGTTTTTCTCTTGCTGCTTGTAAGATTCTCTCTTTGTCTTTTGCCCTTGGCATTTTAATTATGACATGTCTTGGTGTGTTCAGATCCAGGCTGGAGAGATTATGGGACATAATCTCAGCTAGAATAGAATGTGGATGCAACTCGAGTGTTTCCAGAAGAATGGATGAATGGAACACTAGGCTTCCTCTTTGGGCAATGAATCCCTCATTTGAAGTAATTCCATCGTGAAGTTTTATTTTCATCCTTTGCTTTTATTTCCCCCAAATGTGTCCTGCCTATCTTTAAAATTTGAAATTAGAATTAGATAGCGTAGGAGTTAGTACAGAAGACACTGGTTTCCCCAGAACTGAGAATTTATTTCCAGTTCCCAGGCCTTTTTTGTTTTCCCAGAAGCTGGAAGTTAGAAGAAATTAGAGCAGAATTTTTTATTTTGATTTCTCTATCCTGCCTTTAGGCTTTTATGCTAGAATAAGTGGGGCTTGTTTTCCATAAGTGAATTCATTAAGTGTGTAGGCATGTGAAATTTTTTATTTTTTGGCAAGGCTACTGTGAATTGTGTTTGAAAGCATGAATGAACTTCTGGAATGGAAGAGGAGGGCTCAGCCCACAGGGAGAGTTCTGCTCGCTTCCTCCGCCTGTGGAAATCACATTGCTTTCACCCACCCCCGTTTCCTTGTGATGTAAGCCCTTCTAGAAAGTCATCCCCAGTCATTTTACGAGTGAAGGAACGGGACCCCGAAGACGCTGGCGGGCCCTTTTCAGTTCTTTCAAGAGCAGAATCCTGTGAGGAAACTGATGATTTTCCTCAGTGAACATACTAATTATGACTGTTACTTAAACCCTTTAAATAACTCTATTATTCTCTATTTAGGAAGATGGCTCACTTACCCTCATCTGAACTCCAAATGCTTGTCTTCTGGGTTATTTTGGCTCGGAGCTTTCCTTTGACAGTTGCTGTATACAAGATCAGTGTCCTGCAAGATACTGCTGTCAGACACTGTGGTGTTCAGTATAGGGTCGGGGAAGGGGCCCGAGGACAGGTGTTACAGTGAGGGAACATTCCTCATGGGCCTTAACCCATGATTTGTAGGTAATTAGGGGAGCTGGATCATAGATAAAAAAAAGATAGGCCCCCCTATACATTGTCTTTAACTTTGTATTATGGAAATTTTCAAACCTATGCAAAGGAGAGGATGTCATAATAGATCCACATGTATCCATCAGCTAGCTTCTGTTCCTTCTAGGCAGGCACCCTGAGGGAATTTAGATTTATATGTTAAGAATTTAAAATATTAGCCCTAGCCGATTTGGCTCAGTGGACAGAGCATCAACTAGTGGACTGAAGGGTCCTGGGTTGGATTCCGGTCATGAGCACATGCCTGAGTTGTGGGCTCGATCTCCAGGGAGGGGTATGTAAGAGGCAGCCAGTCAATAATTCTCTTTCATCTTCGACGTTTCTGTCTCTCTTTCCCTCCCCCTTCCTCCCTAAAAACTATGAAATATATCTAAAAAATAAAAAAAATAAAAACATTAAACCGCCAAAACTGGTTTGGCTCAGTGGATAGAGCGTCGGCCTGCGGACTGAAAGGTCCTGGATTCGATTCCGGTCAAGGGCACGTACTTTGGTTGCGGGCACATCCCCAGTGGGGAGTGTGCAAGAGGCAGCTGGTCGATGTTTTTCTCTCATCGATGTTTCTTTTTTTTTTTTTTTAATTTATTTTATTGAGTTTCTACAGAGAGGAAGAGAGAGGGATAGAGGGCTAGAAACATCAATGAGTGAGAATCATCGATCAGCTGCCTCTTGCACACCCCCTACTGGGGATGTGCCTGCATTTAAGGCACATGCCCTTGACCAGAATCGAACCCAGGACCCTTCAGTCCGCAGGCCGACGCTCTATCCACTGAGCCAAACCGGTTTTGGCATCTCATCGATGTTTCTAACTCTCTATCCCTCTTAGTTCCTCTCTGTGTAAAATCAATAAAATATATTTAAAAAACAAAACAAAACATTAAACCAATATTTATTGCAACTTTCTTAAACTGCAAAACTCTGTGTGCTTGTGAAAATATAATAGAGACATGTATGAAGCATAAGATGAAAGGCCTGCTCCCCTTAATATATGCACATAAGCATTGTATGTAAATTTTTGAAAAAATAGGGTCAGACTATGCTTATTCTGTAGCTTGCTCTATTTTTTCTTTTCTTATTTTTTTTTTTTAAAGTCAACTTCAAAAAAATTTTCACGTTATTTTCTGCAGGAAAAGGAGCTGGAGTTTTGGTAGCAACCAAACTGTGGATCAGTTTAGGGAGTAACACCGTCCTAACAGTGTTAAGTTTTCTGTTCCATGAACAGAGAATATCTTTTACTTAGTTTTTCTTTCATCAGTATTTTATAGTCTTTAATGTACAAGATTTGCACTTTTTTTGGTTAAATTTATTTCTGAGCATTTTTTTTCTTTTCGGTGTTATTGTAAATGGAATTGTTTTCTTAATTCCATTTTTGGTTGTTTATTGCTGGTGTATTTATTATTATTAGTTATGCATATAGCACACAACAATCTAGAACCAATTTACCCAGTTACCTATTGATGGATTTGTAGGATTATTATTATTATTTAAAAAAAATATATTTTATTGATATTTTACAGAGAGGAAGGGAGAGAGATAGAGAGCTAGAAACGTCGATGAGAGAGAAACATCGACCAGCTGCCTCCTGCACACCCCCTACCAGGGATGTGCCAGCAACCAATGTACATGCCCTTGACTGGAATTGAACCTGGGACCCTTCAGTCCGCAGACCGATGCTCTACCACTGAGCCAAACCAGTTTCGGCTGTAGGATTATTATTGTAGGATTATTTTACTAAAGTAATGCTGCAGTAACCATTGTTGTATGTCGACTGTACTACTTTGCATACTTATATTAATATTTCTGAAATAGATTACTAAAGATGAACTTGCTGGGTCAAAGTTTATACATATTAAAAATGTGATGGATAGCAAATTGTGTGTCAAAATCCCGTTATCATTTATAATAGCTTATAAGCAGCTTATGCTAGTATCTATTTCCCCAATCTCTTCAGAAACAAATCTTTTAAAAGTTATCTCAATCTGACAGGTTATAAATGGTGTGTCATTATTTTGATTTACAGTTCTTTGGATATAAATGATATTGGGCAACTCTTGCTCTCCCCTCCGCTCCTTCACCAGCAGCCGTGTTAACATGGCAATGTCGGGAAACACGGCCGCAGCTCCTTCACTGAGCCAGAAGTTTGCAAATACTCCTGAACTTGAGTTTTACCTGGGAACGGAGGGAGATCGAGGGCCATACCGTGCTGGCTACTTAAATAGAAGGTTCCGTGTTCTGTCACCTGGAGAAGGGGGAGTAGGTATCCCATTGTACAGACAAGAGGCCATGGGCGTTGAGATGTTAATTTTCTCTTTATTTCAAGCAGCAGTTTCACTTAAGATGTAACAGAACTGGTTCTTGAAGGTGCTGAGAATACAGCAAGGGGGTCCAGGGTGCTGTCTTCCCACCAGCCAGCCGCCGGCCCACGCTCAGGACAGTGTGTACAGACTCCGCTTCTGCGAAGGCACCACTGTTTCACGATGCTTTGTGCGCTGGCCTCACTTTTTAGCATAAAGTTGCACAGAGGAATAAGCTATGTCAGAAGTTATTCTTTCATTTTTAACCTAATTTTAAATTTGGAGGCAAGACACCTTTCCAAGTAAGGCACGTCAATGGCATTCATTCATTCACTCAACAAGGAAGGTTCTGGACTCCAGCAGTGGGTAATTAGATGCCTACAACATACTTGGGGGAAAGGACCCATAAGCAAGTCAGCTGAGTGACTTTTATAGGGTCCCTAAAGGCTGCTGGCTGCCCGCAGGGCCTTCCTTCGTTCCACGCTGCCCCCTGGTGGTCAGCACACATCATAGCGAGATTGAACTTCTGGTCAGTTCAACTCCCAAGGGGCCACTTTGCATGTTCGGTTTTTATATAGAGAGAGGGGTAAGTGCTCTGGAGAACAACACGGCAGAGTGGTGGCAGGAATGTGTGTGTACATGCCCGCACCGACCGTCAGCAGGGGCTCAGAAGATGGCGTTTAAACAAACCCTTAAGTGCTGTGCTGGGACAAACCCAGTGGGTGGGTATTTTGGGGAAGAGCATTCCAGGCAGAGAGAGAGAGAGAGCATCAGGTGGGAAGAGGGAGCTCGTCTGGGCTTTGACGGCCAGGCGGAGGCCAGGGAAGAGAGGAGGCGGCAGTGATTCAGAGAGGAGCTGTGAGGCCAGGTGGTGAGGCTTGTAGGCCTTGCAAAGACCAGCTCTCATGCAGGAGGGAGCCACTGGAGGGGTCTCAGAGGAGGCGTGGCATGACAGACTTACTTTAAAGGACATTCTGGTTGTGTGGTGCGCATAGACAGAAGCAAGGATACAAACAGGATAAAGTGGCAATGTCTGTGTTTGATCCAGCCATCCTCCAAATTTGCTGGCATAGCTGTAGTTGATGCTGATGATAGAGGTGAATGTGGCATCTACCTTTACAGCTTAAAGTCTACTCTAGGCTCTAACAAGCATGTCAAACTTTCGGCTCTCGGGCCAGAGGCCTCATTTAAGTAAATCCACAAGCTGTGAGTTTGACATGCTTGCTCTAGAGCAGTGTTTCCCAAAGTGTGGTACGCGTACCCCCAGGGGCACGGGAAGAGTTTGGTGGGGGTACGTGTTGCACCGGGGTTTGGTGGGGATATGCACTGCACCGTGCTTAGCTGCGCCTAATTCTCCGTTCTCATGAGTCAAGTCAATTTCATCCTTCTCATTGATCTAAATAAATGTTATTTATAATATGACTTTTATTTATATTTTATTATCAATAATTTTATTTTTTGTTTATTATTTTTTTGTGTATGTACCAAAAAAATAAAGAATAAATATATTTTGATTGTTATTAAAATACATCCTTTTTTTTGACGAGGGGTACTCAGCGTTGCGAAAATTATAGAAGGGGTACACATATGTCAAAAGTTTGCGAAACACTGCCCTAGAGAAAGATAGTTTCAAAAACCAGAGGTCACAGCTGAGTTTGACTGATAGAGCGGTGTGGAGTGGGTGTGCTGGAAATAGCTCCCTGTCTTGGGTAGTGGCAGGGCCCTGGAGTTGGTGATGTTTGAGGTGAGGCTGGAAGGAGGAGGGAGAGGGGAAGCAGGGTGTTCCCGGCCAGCTCGCAGGAAAGCTGGTTTGCAGGGAGTGCTCCCCGCTGCATCGCTCTCCACCCCCCGCCCCAGCCCCTGCTCTGCTTCCTTCCACTGCAGGACTGTTTCTGGAGGTAAATAACAAATACCTCCCTCCTCAAGTATAAGGAAGTCTTCCATAAACTCAGTCACAGGAAGATAAGAGTTCTTGTAAGCCTAACAGATTATTTCTACAACTTTATTGAGGTACTCGGGGCCTGAATTTGTGCACCTTGAAAGGAGCTGCTCCCACACTCCGCTGCTCCCACACTCCGCTGCTCCCCACTCTGCTGCTCCCCACTCCGCTGCTCCCCACTCCGCTGCTCCCACACTCCGCTGCTCCCCACTCTGCTGCTCCCCACTCTGCTGCTCCCCACTCTGCTGCTCCCACACTCCGCTGCTCCCCACTCCGCTGCTCCCCACTCTGCTGCTCCCACTCCGCTGCTCCCACTCTGCTGCTCCCACACTCCGCTGCTCCCCACTCTGCTGCTCCCCACTCCGCTGCTCCCCACTCTGCTGCTCCCACACTCCGCTGCTCCCCACTCTGCTGCTCCCCACTCTGCTGCTCCCACTCTGCTGCTCCCACACTCCGCTGCTCCCCACTCTGCTGCTCCCCACTCCGCTGCTCCCCACTCCGCTGCTCCCCACTCTGCTGCTCCCCACTCCGCTGCTCCCACACTCCGCTGCTCCCCACTCCACTGCTCCCACACTCTGCTGCTCCCCACTCCGCTGCTCCCACACTCTGCTGCTCCCCACTCCGCTGCTCCCACACACTCTGCTGCTCCCACTCCGCTGCTCCCCACACTCTGCTGCTCCCCACTCCGCTGCTCCCACACACTCTGCTGCTCCCACTCCGCTGCTCCCCACACTCCGCTGCTCCCACACTCTGCTGCTCCCCACTCCGCTGCTCCCACACACTCTGCTGCTCCCACTCCGCTGCTCCCCACACTCCGCTGCTCCCCACTCCGCTGCTCCCACACTCTGCTGCTCCCCACTCCGCTGCTCCCACACTCTGCTGCTCCCACACTCCGCTGCTCCCCACTCTGCTGCTCCCCACTCCGCTGCTCCCCACTCCGCTGCTCCCTCACTGCTGCTCCCCACTCTGCTGCTCCCCACTCCGCTGCTCCCACACTCCGCTGCTCCCCACTCTGCTGATCCCACACTCTGCTGTTCCCCACTCTGCTGCTCCCACACTCCGCTGCTCCCCACTCCGCTGCTCCCCACTCTGCTGCTCCCACACTCTGCTGCTCCCCACTCTGCTGCTCCCCACTCCGCTGCTCCCCACTCCGCTGCTCCCCACTCTGCTGCTCCCACACTCTGCTGCTCCCCACTCTGCTGCTCCCCACTCCGCTGCTCCCCACTCTGCTGCTCCCCACTCCGCTGCTCCCCACTCCGCTGCTCCCACACTCCGCTGCTCCCACACTCGCTGCTCCCACATGGTGACTGCCCACCCCGCTCACACCCGCTGACAGGGACAGCAGGGAGGGATTGGGGCCAGGGCTGGCCCACCGAGCAGAGGCTGCTGCCCCAGTTGCTCCTCAGGAGCAGGGGGAGGTGGAGAAGCCCTCAGGGCCAATCGGGGCTGGCAGTGGGTGCGAGCTTCGGGCAGACTGAGGCACGCAGGAGCAGAGAGTTTTCAGTAACCCGAGGCTCGCCCAATGACAGCGATCGGTCCCCACCTTGGTCTCGTGCCCCTGCTCACCTGCTCCACCATCCCACTGCGGCCCATGGTGGCCATGTTCCTCATTCTGCCACTCCGCGTCCCCTTGTGGTCAGCGCACATCATAGCGATTGGTTGTTTGGTTGTTCCGCTGTTCAGTTTTTTATATATAGATAATTTGTATACCATAACATTTGCCCATTAAGTATTCAGGTTAATTATTTTTAGTAAATTTATAGTTGTATAGCGATCTCCACAATCCAAGCTTAAAACATTTCTCCATCACTAAAAGGATGCCAACTTGCCATTAATTCCTATTCCACCCCCAGCTGTAGGCAGTCATTTCTTAAGTAGAGTCATTCCAGCTGTAGTTTTTGTGTTGGATTTCCTTGACCTAGGATCACATTTTCAATGTCTGTCTTAAATGTATCAGTAATTTGTTCCTATTTATTGTTGAATGGTATTTAGTTGTATGGCTATGCAACATTTTGTTTATCTGTTACCAGGTGGATTTATGGATTAATATCACTTTTTGATTATTGCGAATACTGTCCCCTTTTTGCCAGAATTGCAGCCAGTGGACAGATGATTGTTTAGGATAAGTATAAACAAGAGTAATTTAAAAATTATTTATTTATTTATTTTTAAATCCCCACCCAAAGGTATTTAATTGATGAGCGAGAGCGCGCATCAATCCATTGCTGCTTGTACACACCCCAGAACCCACAACCTGGGTAGGTGCCCTGACCAGGAATCAAACCTGAGACCTTTGGGTATGTGTATAGGACAGGGGTGGGCAAACTTTTTGACTCGAGGGCCACATGGGTTCTTAAACTGGACCGGAGGGCCGGAACAAAAGCAACCTGGCCATGCTGGCACTCTCCTTGGGCTGCTGGGGAAGGAGCGGAGGGGAGAGCCGCTCTTTCGGCTCCGCGGGCCGGAGAGAACAGCCGAACGGGCTGTAGTTTGCCCGCGACTGATATAGAACGACACTCCAACCAACTGAGCAACACTGGCCAGCGTGGAGTGAGAGTCATCTTGACTTTCCAATTGCTACAATAAGCTCAGTGTGTCAGTTTGCCCTTCTGTAAAACTAATGGTTTAGTGAGTGTTATGTAAGTGACCTTCCAGTTCCCGCTCCCTATCTGCAGTGGGATATTTATAGCTGCGGGACGCGGCTCTCGGTGTTGTGAGGGTTAAATAAGAGAGCAGTTGCTTTCCGCCCTTCTGTCTCTGGGAAAGGGTGGGTGAGCGCCCCCTGCCTGGGCAGGTGGGTGTGGAGGGCAGGAAGGCGAGGGCCCTGGGGTCCCAGGCTGAGGTCCCAGGCTGGGGAAGGGCTGCCGGAGGGCGGACGGGCCGTGGGGAGGGGATGGAGGCTCGGAGGCCGCGGGGTGGGTGCAGCTGCGGCTGCTGGGGCTGCAGTAGCCGAGGACGGAAGGTCAGCTGGAAGCATGCAGGCTTGTTGGGAAGGCCTCGTGGGAAATCGGATCTCTGCTTAATCCCTCGGCCAGCCGTGGGTGTTTTGGCGCCTGATCTCATGTCCATAAGCTGCATGGGAATGAGAGAGGTTTCAAGAGTTTAGAGTCTTTGCTGGATTTAACCCACAGTGTTTTTCCTTTGGGCTCCTCAGTTCTTTAAAATGTATTCAATAAGCTGCCAGGGATTAAAATCTGGAGATGTGGCCACACTCGCCTTCATCCCACACGGAGTCACGTGACCTGAGCTTTGAGAGGGTCGGGTGTCCACAGTCCGCCGCTCCCGCTGACTGCTGGCCTCCTCTCTGCTTGGGCTCGACCGCCATTGGTCCAGAGCAGTGCTGTCCACGGGAGCCACGGGCCTCCTGTGGTTGGGTTCAGGTCGTGACATTAAGTCCAGGTTAGTTCTGCTTCCCACTCATACCTGCTCGGTAGCAGGTGGCTGCTGTGGGCCAGGGCAGCTTCCGCACTCTGTCCCTGCTCAGAGCTGGATTGCGCTGGTCTAGACACCCCCCCCTCCCGGGGGAGGGAGGGAAGGTGCAGGAGGCAACTGATCAATGCTTCTCTCTCATCGATGTTTCTACTCTCTATCCCTCTTCCTTCCTCTCTGTAAAAAATCAATGAAATATATATTTTAAAAAACTTAAATATTTTTCCAAATGCAATATCATACACACACACACACACACACACATTTCAAAATAATATTTTTATTGATTTAAGAAAGGAAGGGGAAGGGAGAGAGAGATAGGAACATCAGTGATGAGAAAAATCATTGATCGGCTGCCTTCTGCATGCCCCACACTGGAGATGGAGCCTGCAACCCGGGCATGTGCCCTGACTGGGAATCAAACCAGTGGCTTCCTGGTTCATAGGTCGATGCCCAGTCATTGAGCCACCCAGCCAGGCAACAATATTATATTAGTTTCAGGTGTACAACATAACATAGTAATTAGACACTTACATAATTTAGGAAGTGATTTGCCCAGTAAGTCTAGTGCCCATCTGACACTATACATAGTTATTACAGAATTATTGACTATATTTTCTTTTAAAAAATATTTTTATTGATTTCAGAGAAGGGAGAGGGAGAGAGAGAAACATCAATGATGATAGAGAATCACCGATTGGCTGCCTCCTGCACATTCCACACGGGGGATCAAACCTGCAACCCAGGCATGTGCCCCAACCGGGAATCGAACCTCAACCTCCTGGTTCATAGACTGACACTCAACCACTGAGCCCCGCTGGCCAGGCTGACTGTATTTCCTCTGTTGTACTTTATATCCCCGAGGCAGTTTTTATAAATGGCAATTTATTTCTTCTTCATCCCTTCACCTTTTTCACTCATCCACCCTACCTCTCTCTCACCTGGCAACCATCAGTTTGTTCTCTGCATATGAGTTTATTTCTGTGTTGTTTGTTTATTAGATTTCACAAAATAAATGAAATCATTTCATTTATCATAATATCATAAAATATCATAAAAATCTACACCAGTGGTCCTCGGCCTTCCCAATGCCACGACCATAACACAGCTCCTCATGCTGTGGTGACCCCCAGCCATACAATTATTTTTGTTGCTACTTCATAACTGTAATTTTGCTACTGCTATGAATTGTAATGTAAAGATCTGTGTTTTCCAATGGCCTAAGACCAACGGAAAATTAGACCATCGGAAAACACAGATCTTTACATTACGATTTGCATATTACCCTTTTATTTTATAGGATTATTATAGAGGATGGTGCTGATGAAGTGCTGAGTGTGTATTCCTTTTACCCGGAAGCTGTCCCTTTCAGAGTTTGTCCGAGGGGATGACAGCACACGTGGAAGAGCGCCCCCTCATTGTTGTTTAGAGCAGTGAGAAACCCTAACCCACCTGAGTGTCCGTGGGGCTCAGAGGATGGGTTGGCCATTTTGGTACCTAGCTTCACAGTCACTGAAAATAGGGGAGAGAGACCGATATTTATTGATTTGGGAAGATTTCCACGGCATGTTGAGTGAAAACTGGATTTCCTATATAATAAAAGTATAGTATGCAAATTGTCCCCTCGGCCGGGAGGTCATCCGGAGTTCGACCAGGGTCGGGGCTGGCTGCGGGAAGGGCTGGAAGCCTTGCAGCCGCTAGAGACTCCCAGTGCGTGCACACTGGGCCCTGGGCCTCTAATGTATATGTAACATGTATGTGAAATGAACCTCTTCATGTAAAATTCCTGTGCACAGTGTCCACGCACAGATGTCACAGGGATGGTCATCAAAATATTAGCAGGCTTATTGTGCAGTGGGGTTTGGACTTATGCCCGCTCTGATTGTCCCTCTCTCCTCTGTTAGCCAAGCTGTTTTTCTTCTTCTTCAAGTGGCGCTTTTATAAAGACAGGGGCTGGCATTTAGTGAGTGCCCACTACAGTCAAGCCTCCCTTCTTGAGCGGCTCTCATCTCGGACATTCAGTTCGCTTCCATACTTTCTTTTTTCCAGAAAGTATGTCTTGGTAGTCAAACCAAACTTCCACTTTCCACCGGACAACCATTTCTTTCTTTTTTAAAAAAATATATTTTATTGATTTTTTTTACAGAGAGGAAGGGAGAGGGATAGAAAGCTAGAAACATTGACCAGCTGCCTCTTGCACACCCCCACGGGCAATGTGCCCACAACCAAGGTACATGCCCTTGACTGGAATCGAATCTGGGACCCCTCAGTCCGCAGACCGACGCTCTATCTATCCACTGAGCCAAACCGGTTTCGGCCACCGGACAACCCTTTCATGCTGGTACTTTGTTGTGACAAAAGGGGTCTCTCAGGCCACAAACAAAGGAGGGAATGCTAATGTCTAAGGCATGAGAGAAACAGAGGTCACAGCTGAAGAGGTGGAAACCTGTTGTTGATTTGGCTGAAGGGCAGCAGCCAGCAGTGACAGCGTTCTGGAGGCAGAGCCAGGACGCTGCATGCTGACCTGAAAGACGCCCTGGAACAGCCTCGTAGGCGGCGGTTTGATAAATTTTTAGAAAAGAAGTGTTTGTTTATAGATTTAACAGAAAATTAGACATGTACTGTGTATAAAAAAGGTTAAAACAGAGTCATCTGTGGGTCTAGAACGGATTGATTCAACTGACATTATTTCTAACGAGAAGACCTGATTCGGTTTTGAAGCAATCGCTCTGGAGCAGCATTCCAGTGAATTAAGTTGGAGGTCTGAGGTTCCGCTGGGTGTTCCAGGCATTGTTAAAACTCAGCCCTCCTGTGTGTGCCCTGCGGTAATGTGTCACTGTTCCTGTTTGACTGACAGAGCATTTTCAGCTCAGTTGGCCTGCAGGGGCGCAGCTGGGATCCCACCCAGATCTTTGTTTGTAAAGCCCTTGCACCTTCCTACTCAGTCTCAGAGCACCAGAGAGGTTTGGAGCCGAGGCTGGCGGGGGCTATCTAGTACTGCAGAGAAGTATTGTGAAGGTCTTAAGCTAGCGAGGAGAGGAACCGGACTGTGCACGAGGCTCTGTGACTGCTTTTGCTGTACTGCACGTGGCCTTGACTTAGGAGGCTTCGGTTAGTTTTCAGATTGGCCACTATCTGAATTTCTTGACATGAGTATGTCTCTCTAACTCTGGTCTTTATTTTTCTCATTTGCAAAATAAGGATAATGCATCAGTATTTCAGATTATTGTGAGATTACTCAGATTAACTCAGAAGTGTCTTAAAAACAATAAAATACAAGTGTGAAATACTGTTTTTAGTCTTGTCAATGTAAGAAATGTTCAAACCTGTAGAAGTTTTTATTATTTTATTTGAGCAAAAGCTGATGATATATGCCTGGGAGCAAGATCTCGAGTGCTCTGGAGAGTAACAGTTTTGAGGTTACTGTATGCATTTGGAATTAAGGAAATATGTGGAGATTGGATCACAGAACTCTTCCGGTTAACGAGATAATGTGCTCTCTTGAGGGCGGTTACACTTATTTCAAAGGCGTGTTAACCTAGATGTGCAGAAACAAGGGCCAGGGCTTGCTTGACAAAAGCTAAGCTTTACTAAAGAACTTCTTATGGCTGAGTGTCACACCCCAGGATTGCCATCATTACTTTCCATAAATGGCTCAGTAGTCTAATACATGATGTTGAAGTATGAAGGCATATTTGTGAAGTGAGCTATTTGCATAGTTTGAAGTGAACATACAGTCTACAAACTGGGTTAAGTATAAGAAAGTAAAACATTCTGAATTTTGAGATGCCAACTGAAATACTCAAGGAAATAGGTTTCCTTTAAGGGAGAAACTGGAGGTGCCCGGTTGGCTTGACCAGCAGGTGGCACACGCGGTGACGCTCCCTCGGGAGCACAAAGTCGCGGTGTGTTGTGGGTGAACTGGCTGTAGAAGCGGGTTTGTAAGTTCCAAAAATTGCACCGAGGCGGGCGAGCCGCCCGATGCGCACGTGTTGTTCCGGCGTCAGCAGTACTGCCCTCACTAGCCGTTCATTGGACAGTAGCGCAACCCCAAGAAAAGGATGGTTGGCGGTCACTGCCCTTCGCGCCGCTGGCAGTGCTGGCCAGTCCCTGGTTGGGTTGTGGTGACTGACTTGCAAAGTCCCGGCTTCGCCGCGCGTTACTGTACTTAAGCTGACTACAACTCCCGAAGCAAACTACCAACTCCCTGTTTTCGGTGGCTTTTGAGGGAGCAAAGAGGCAGCGCGGTTTTACCCAGAAGGCCACGCGCCAGCCGCGGGGTAATTTGCATGTGCGCCTCTCGCTGGGCGGGGCCAGCCAGGGGCGGAGCCGCGTCTCATTCTCCCTGTCTGGCTCCCGGACGGGCGGCCGGCCTGGCTGTGGCAGCCTTTTGTTCCCTCTTAAAGCGGAACGGCTCTGTTTGCACGAGAGCAGCCCTCCTCTTGACACAGTGCCTCTGGCCAGTCGGCACGCGCTCTGGGCCCCGGTCCAGCGCCTGAGCCGGAAATGCGCGGGCGCCCCGGGAGCTGCCGGGGGGCCCTGGGCCCGGGGCGGCCGCTCACGGGGCCGCGGTGTTTCCCCTTCATTGCAGGTGGCTCTTCTGGGCATGGACATCCTCTCCGCGCTAGTCACCCGGCTGCAGGACCGGTTCAAGGCTCAGATCGGCACAGGTGAGCTGTGGGCGAGGCGGGCGGCCCCCAGACGCCCCTCCCTCCGGCCTCCGGGCTCCCCCAATCCCGCAGTTAGCCGGGCCCCGCCGCCCCGCCCTCGCCCCCTCCCTCTCCGCCACACCCCCTTCGCCCCAGCTCCCTGCTGGGGTTCCAGCATTGGCGTTCTACACCAAGTGTGACTGGAATCCTTTTATTTCCTGCACAAATGAGCCGTCCTAACTCAGCGCGGGCCGGGCCTCCCCCGAGAGCAGCCCTTCCCTCCGGCACTCCCGCCGCGCGCACCCTGTGCCTCCGGGTGATGGGGCTGCTGCTCGGCTCACTCCGCTATGTCCGCACGGCGGCTGTTAAATGGTCACTCTCTTATTGAAGGGAAACAATATGCCAGTAAAATGAAATGAAAAGAACCACAGGTTTTATAGATCTAGAGATAATTTCGTCATCTCTAAATTCCTGACCTCTGCGATTTTATGACAATGGGAGCACGAAGCAGCTCTGTGTGTGCGAGATTTCTCACAGGTGTCTGTCCGTTGGCCTACCTGTATCTCTTACTCTCTGTTACCTTTCGGTTAGTGTGCTCCTGTGGATAAGGTTGAGCTCGTTTCCCATTCAAATAGAACCCCTTAACTTTAAGAAATTCAGCATTTCAATAGTGTCTCATTTTCCTCCTAAATTAGCTGAGTTGGTCAGGAATATCTTTTGTAAAAGAAAGGTTCATCTTCAGCCTCTTAGAAGAATCTGACCGCTGGGATGCAGGTGCCTTGGAGCTCCGGCCAGCGGCCCGGCCCGGTGCGTGGAGGAGGCGTGGGGGAACACATGTGCTCCGTGCAGGGGTGGGATCTGCACGCATGTGTCTTACGTAAAATTAAAACAGAGGCAAAGGGTAGATTGAGCCATTTGTGTCTGCCCTGCCCCCAAGGAAGTATGCTGGCGCCCTCCTCTCTTACCCTCAATTCCTTTTGGATTGACTCCTGCCAGTGTCTTCCATTGACATCTGCTTTAATATTTGACCAGCATGAAGGTGTCAATCAGAAGACACATACTCACGTCAAAGCAAAAAGGACTCTGCTGATTCTTAGAGTAGTTCCCCTGGACTTGAGCAAGGAGAAGAGTGGGGATGGTGGTTTTAGATGGGGGACCTCATTTCGGCTAGAATTCGTCTTCCCAGTTAATTGAAATATCAACAGCTGGTGACCCCTCCCCACCCCCAGCAGGTGTTCACTGTCACTTGCATTTTGATTTCCAGTGCTGCCGAGCTTAGTAGACAGACTGGGAGACGCTAAAGACTCCGTGAGGGAGCAAGACCAGACCCTGCTGCTGAAGATCATGGATCAAGCTGCTAACCCCCAGGTAGGACGTCGGGTGGCCCGTGGCGTGCCGGGGCTCCCCTCATCGGGGCTCCCCCACACAGAAAGACCACTTATTTTAATCTGGTGGTATTTCAGATGGAAATTTTTATAGCTCCCCCCACCCCCATATTTGAAGAAATAATAAATAGCAAAGCATGTATTTTGAATAAATTAGTGGGCTTAACATGGGTTTTGAGTGCTTGGTTTAATCCATAAACTTGAGCTCATTGATATAACTGGTTCTGTATTTCTTTGAGAAGAGCAGTTATGATGTCTGGGTGTTAGGAGGCCTGGCCGGGCTGTCTGCTAGTGAGCGGGGCCGCGGGCCCGGACACAGACCTGCCCCCACGTCCAGCTGCGCACTGCTGGGGAGGGGCATGTTGTCAGGAAAGCTCTTCTCGGGGGAGACCTGGACTGGCCTTCAGCGCTGAGCGGGCGGACAGCTGGTCCAGGCAGGAGAGCAGTGAGAGTGTCATCTTGGAAGCCACCGGCCTTTTTCGGCCTCCTTTCCTCACTCCTGAAATAGGGCCAGCTGTGCCTCTCTTTGGGAGAATGAAATACCATTACGTGAAGAAATGTGTTTGGAAGAAATTTAACTTGATAGACAAGTGGCGGCCACTTCTCAGTGTGCGGCTTCAGAGGGCTAAATGGGTGGCGCCCGCTGAGAGTCCCTCTTCCTCGTCCTGCTACCCCGAGGCCGCAGGAGCCTCACCCTCTCCTGTGCTTCCTCCGCAGTACGTGTGGGACCGGATGCTGGGGGGCTTCAAGCACAAGAACTTCCGCACTCGGGAAGGCACGTGCGTCTGCCTCGTCGCCACCCTCAACTCGTAAGTCTGGCCGGGGCCCGAGGGTTTTCCTGGCTGAGCTTTTTCATTAACGTTTTATTTTGAAATAACTATAGATTTCAGGAAGTTGTAGAGAAATGTATTGGGAATGTCAAACAGCCCCCCCCTCTTCCCCCAGTGCCACCATCTTGCCTGCGCAGTGACACACAGGAAGTTAACGCTGATACAGCCACGGAGCTTACTCTCACTCCTCAGTCTCACCATGTGATGCAGTTCTGCACAGTTCTGTCACGCGTGTAGTTCCATGTGACTACCGCCACCGTCAGGGTGCAAACCTGTGCGTCACCCCAGGCTGCCCTTTGTAGTTAGTCCCTAACCGCTGGCAGCCACCAGTCTGTTCGCCGCCTTATGGCTTCATTCCCAGAATGCCATGTACATGGAGATTGGCTTTTCCTCCCACTCGAGGTTGCACATATGTTGCGTAAACAGCAGTTCATTTCTTTTATTGCCGAGTAGAATTCGTGGCACAGACCATCAGGATTTGTGTAACCTCTCAGCTGCTGAAGGACATTTGAGTCCTCCCCAGCCTTTCCTATTACGAAGAAAGCTGCTGCGAACACTTGCACAAAGTTTGTTTCAGCAGCAGCTTTCGTTTCTCTCGGGTCAGTGCTCAAGAGTGCAATGGCTGTGCACTTGGTAAGTTTATTTTTAGTTTTTCTAAACAACTCTCTCCCCTTTGCATGACCGATGTTGTCCCCAACGGGTCACCACTCCCCGAGACCGCAGTGCCAGGCGGTGCGCGGTGTGGGTGGAGCTCCAAAGCCACCAGCACGCTGTCCTCCGAGAGGCCGCGTCTGGTGGTAAACTGAAGGCCGAGTGATCATTTTTAGACTTAAAAGAAGCTGCCACCCATTTTCCTGAGTTGTCTGTACCATTTTACATTCCCACCAGCAGTGTGTAAATGAATCAATTTCATCACATCCCTGCTAGCATCGCAGGTTATCACTGTTTTAATTGTAGCCATTTTGATACGTGTGGGGTGATATCGCATGGTGTGAATTTGTATTTACTTAATGACTGGCCATGTGAGTATTTTTCATGTGCTTATTTGTAGGAAAGGCTTTTTAAAAATTAATTAAAATTACAAATCAGCTTTTCTGATTGTTACAGAAAATTTAAATAAAGAAGAAAATGATGATTACCCATACTTCTAGCACCTTCAGATAATCACTGATCAATGTGGTGCATTTTATTCCAGCCTCTACAGTTAGATTATTGTTAAAAGCAAAATTGGGCTTAGGACATTTCTGTCACCATGTAAATTCCCCCCTCCTAAGTTGTTAGCCTTTTAGTGCCATTACATTTGGCCATATGTATTGGAAACGGTTAAACAGTGTTTCTAGCCATTGATCATAGTGGTTTCACGTCTAAGAGTTCATCCTGAGGAAGCACCCAGATGGCAGAGGGGGCTGTGCTCATGGCGTCTGTGCCGGGGAGCGAGGCGGGCCCTGAGCACACGCTCTCCTCAGCAGCGCTAGCCGCAGCCCTCCCCCGTCTCCTCCGGCTCTTCTTACCGAGCCAGGCGGGCACAGTCCGGGCGGGTGTGCCGGCTGGCAGAGGAGCCGCTCCCTGACAGAGCAGTAGGTGGAGACGGCCGTGTGGGGGCGAGCGCTGGAAGGGCTGGGCGGGCTTGGTCCAGCTGGGGGCCAGGCGGACAGAGCCCAGGGCAGGGCGAGGACACGTCCATGAGAGGCTCTCGGTTCCGCACTCAGGGCCAGCGGACACCACACCTTTATTTTGGAACCAGATGGGAAGGGATGGAGAAGACGGCAGATGAGAGCCCGGTGTGCGGGCGGTGGGCCCGGCACGGAGGGCCCGGTGAGTGAGGCAGAGTGGCCTCTGCTGCTGCTTTCTCACCGGTGATACAACACTCCTTTTGTTTTCAGCTCCGGAGCACATACTTTGACACTAAACAAGATTGTGCCACATATATGTAATTTACTTGGAGATCCAAACAGCCAGGTGAGTGTTTTCCATGGGAATGGTCACTGGTTAGATCGCTAACATACGTGTTGGTGTTCTCTGTGTATGTGATGGTGGGAGGGACTCTGTTCATCTTCGTAGAGCTCTGATTATTGTGTGAGCTAATGAGCCATTTGCATTTATAAGCTGCCGTTGGTCAGTGTGGCGGCCTCTGCCCTCTTTCCACGAGGGGCTGAGACTCCAGGAGCCCGGAAAGGGTGTCCTCCGGGCCAGCCCCCGGACCCTCACTCTGGCCCCGGCGCTGCAGGCGGGCCAGCCCCCGGGACCCTCACTCTGGCCCCGGCCCTGCAGGCGGGCCAGCCCCCGGACCCCTCACTCTGGCCCCGGCGCTGCAGGCGGGCCAGCCCCCAGGACCCTCACTCTGGCCCCGGCGCTGCAGGCGGGCCAGCCCCCGGGACCCTCACTCTGGCCCCGGCGCTGCAGGCGGGCCAGCCCCCGGGACCCTCACTCTGGCCCCGGCTCTGCAGGCGGGCCAGCCCCCGGGACCCTCACTCTGGCCCCGGCTCTGCAGGCGGGCCAGCCCCCGGGACCCTCACTCTGGCCCCGGCGCTGCAGGGGAAGGTGGGCCTGGGAGGGTGCCCAGCACGCGTCGGAGGCGAGCACTGCCGGTGGGAGGGGATTGGCCGGGAGTGCGAGGGGACTCCTCCAGCCTGGATTCGTGGCTCATGGTTTGCTCTGGGTAGCGGCCAGACTGGTGTGCACCCCTGTGGAAACGCCTGGAACCCTGACAACTGTAGATATTTTATATAAATTTTACCTAAATTAAAAAACAAAACAAAACACAAAAAAGAGGCCCCACGTCCTGAGCTGAAGGGCGGCCGGAGTGGGTAACCGTGGCCGGGTCTGGGCGCCTGCAGGTCTCGCCTGGCCAGCTCGTTCACGCCGAGTCCTCTGGTCCGCATTCGCTCTGCAGGCTGTTAAGAAAACATTTCAGGGTTGAAAATAGGAAAACAGGAACACAAACTTACCAAGGATATATTTGTATAATAAACAGGCCTTCATTTTATTTATATTTATTTAAAAAAATTTGTTTATTGATTTATTTGAAAGAGGGAGGAAAAGGAGAAAGAGAAAAATAGAGAGGTTTGTCATTCCACTTATTTCTGCATCCCCTGGTTGATTCTTGGATGTGCCCTGGCAGGGGGATTGAACCTGCAACCTTGGCATCATAGGGGGATGACCACCATCCCCATAGGGGGATGACCACCTGAACTCCCAGCCACGGCCCAGCAGGCCTTCCTTTATGATTGCTAACGTCCCTCGCGCTTCCCCGCTGCCACCAGCTCCCGGGACCCTCCGCTCACTGTCCCCCCCCTTCTTCTCGGCCTGGAAACCCAGTTGCATTTCGCACCCTCCTCGCCTGCTGCTGTCCGGTCTCCCCGGCTGGTGCCTACTTCTCTCCGCTCAGCTCTTGCCCACCCGCATTGAAAATAAAGTGTTAAGATCCAAATACAATTGTTAGATATTTTTATTATGGGATCATACTTCATGTTCAGCATTAATTTAAGAATTCTAAATTATAAAATGAGTTATTTGGCCCCCTCCCCCTTTTGGTGGCTCCGTTTTTGTTTCCTGTGGGAAAGTCCTTCACTGAGCTGCTGCGGTGCCCCTAGCGGAGCAGAAAGCCACCGGCTCCTTGAATTTGGCCCCAGTGCAGTGGCTTACTTACTCAGCCACGTGATGTGAAAGCCACGCAGGGCCCGTGGGAGCCGAACGTTTCTGTTAAGGTGGTGCTCCCTGGCCAGCGGTTGGCGTCCGGGGAGTCAGAGTCCCAGACTGCGCTCCGGTCACGTGCCCACACCTGCCTTCCGTGCGTTTGGGCTGCATGTGCGCACTCGAGGCGCGTCCCCAGCACCTCGGCCCGGGGACTTCCCAGCTGCCCCTCTGATCCTGCCCCCGCACCCATGCCTCCCTCACCCGAGGCTCTTTCCCCCTGGTTTTCTCAGAGTGAAGGGCGGGGGAGACAGAGAGGGAGACACCAATGTGAGAGAGACATCGGTTGGTTGCCTCCCACACGCACTGGGACCAGACACCAGGCATGGAGCTCTCCACCACGTGCCCGTGACCAGAATGGCACCGAAGACCCTCTGGGTAGCCGGCTGGCCCGCCTTTAACTTTTCATTAGTCTTTCCCGCTAGTCTCGGGCCCTGGAGGGTCGGGCCGTAACTCGCTCCTCTTTCTTGTCCCAGGACTGCCTTCCCGGAGTGGGGGGGCTCAGGAGACACCCTCAGCCGTTTGAATGACCTGTCCTTCTCAGCTCTGTCTCGGCCGGAGAGGACTGGTTTCTGGGCCGTGCTCCGCGCCTCCGCTCTCCCCCGGCAGCTCCCTGGTCCGCAGGAGGCCGCCGACACCGGCGTGGCCTCTGCACACCCTCCCCTAGGGGCCGCGGGCTATTTGCCTGTCGGTCTGAGGGCAGGGACTCGCAGTGGGAAGCCCCTCAGGAGCTCCTCGGAGGGGCCCGCAGGTAGATGTGCCGAGTGTTGCTTAGGATGCTTTTTGCTCCAAGTATCATTTCAACTCTGTCAATTGCTGGAGCGCGGGGAGAACGCATTGTCCTGCATAATGTCCAGGGTTTGTAGGTGAGCAGTCATTTCCCAGAGACCGGCTCAGACCTTGGGCTTTGTCCTTTGCACCTGTCCCCTGGCCACAGCCCGGCCCAGCCCAGGCCGCACGCTCCGCCGCCCGGCTGACGAAGCTCCTGCGTTAGCTCCGCACGGGAGGGTCCAGCCCGCGCGGACACACGGGGAGTGAGGGGGCCTCCCAGGTGCCCCTCACTGGGCTTCTGCGGCTGAGGGGACAGGGTCCGTTTAGTGCCTCTGTGTTCCCTCCCCATCCAGTATTTGAAGCAAATCTTAGCATTTCATTTAATTCTTTAAAAAAATGTTATTAATTTCATAGAGGAAGGAGAGGGGCAGAGAGGTAGAAACATCAATGAGAGAGAATCATTGATTGGTCACCTCCTTCACACCCCTTACTGGGGACGGAGCCCACAGCCCAGGTATGTGCCCTGATCAGGAATTCAACCGTGACCTCCTGTCTTACAGGTTGATGCTCAACCACTGAGCCACACATGTCGTGCTCATTTAATTCTTAAATACTGTAAAACGTATTTAATGAAATGCTGAGATTTGCTTCATCATCTTAAAGAATGAAAAAAACCTAAGGGCTATGGACTGGAATATGTATGTGGCGACAGGACCTACCCTTTTTCTATTCTTTGGGATTGTACCTGCAGAGTCAAACTGTTAACCATGGCCTCCTCTGGTCAATTACCTAGAACGGATTGTACACACAGTCGCACTGGTAAAATGGCGGTGAACTTGGGGAGGTGTGTCGCCTGCTGTGTCCCAGCAGGAAGTGCTGTGGGATGACACCGAGAGCTGTAAGATCTCTTCTTTTACATCTAGGTTCGAGACGCAGCAATAAACAGCTTAGTGGAAATTTACAGACATGTAGGAGAACGTGTGAGGGCAGACCTCAGTAAAAAAGGATTGCCACAGTCCCGGTGAGTTCAGACTTTTTTTTTCCTTCTTCTGCTCTTCGCCCTACTCCTTTTCAGTTAACATTTTGGTTTGCTCTACTTCTTTTGTTGTAATTTTTTCAAAGAATCTATGTTTAGTGGATTGGCGATGGGAGATCTTGTCCTGATCGTATGTCAGGGGTCCCTTCGCATTCCAATTCCTCAAAGTGAGAAAGACTGTAAGAGACCCTAACCCTAACCCTCACCGTCACCCTCACCGTCACCCTCACCCTCACCCTCACCCTCACCCAGACAACTCTCTAGCCAAGCCTCAGGCCATCCCCTGATTTTAGAAGCATAGTGAAAATGGGTGGATTTTGAAAATTCAGTTCTTTTGGTTCAGGTGGTTCTATATATTATATACACACAGCGCCTAGTTATAGTATGTGCTCAGAATATATTTGAGTGAGTGGAGCCTTCCTAAGAACGAGTTTGGTTTGGGAAACATCTTTGAAATGATAGTTTTCTGTTTAATGTCGCCTCGCCACGAAGTAGCTGGGCTCAGCATCTTGTCAGCCCAAGGCCACCTGCACGCACAGGTGTCTGCGGAGCCGGATGTAAAGGTTAGTGCAGAACTGGATGTGCGGGGTTGGAATTGGAGGCAGAAACCTTGCGCTGCCCATTCCTTTAGGGAGAAAGTAATGTGGAACCCTGGGAGGTAGAGGTGGGCTGGACTCAGAGCAGCTGGACAGAGCTGTCCTCGCGGCCACGGCAACAGTAGAGGCCCAGAGACTTGCAGCAGCTCACACAGCCGAGGCAGAGCTGGGCCCGCCCTCTCCTTCCTTCACCCTGTTTGACACGAGTTACCGAGCACCTAGGATGGGATGGGATGTTGAATTATTTAGGGGTCTGATGTCCCTTAGTTGGACATGACAGGGGCCCTCCCCCTAAGACAGGGTTCCGGGAGCACCGAGTGCGGCTGAGTCACATCGGACCTGGTGTGGCTCTCCTGTCACTGCTCTTCATGTGTTTACAGAGGTAACCCCTGAGAATAGAGTTTTCATGCCCGTGCTTTGTTAACCTCAGCCTTCTGGATCTTGAATGAATGGTGAGAACACTTATGGTGAGAGCAAAAGTTAAAGACAAAACTACTGAACGATCTCTTGGGCAGCATCGGAGGAGGACACAGTGAACAGGCAGAGCAGGGGCTGGAAGGCGAGGGCTGTTTGTTGATGTCACCATCATTGTTGGGAAAACAGGCCTTCAGCAGTGAGCCTCTTTCCCGCTCCAGCATGGCTCACCATGCTCTCAGCTCACAGGGGCCGGGGCCCTGACCGGACTGGCGGCGAGCACAGTGGGTCCCTGGGTAACGCTCGGAGGTTGCTGCGGCGAGATCTCGAGGTGGGCGCCGGAGGGAGACGCCTGCTTGCAGGGTTGGCCCTGGGCTCTCTGGAGACCTGATTTGGGGAAAGGTTCGCAGTGAGAGAGGAGTGGCCCCTGGGCCCCGGCGCAGGCTGAGCCGAGCCCCTGCTTTCGTGCAGGGAGCCGGCCCTTTGGGAAGCCCAGGCAGAGGGCTGTGACCAGCCCCGGGAGAGCCGCCAGGCCCCGAGGCCGGTGAGCAGACCGCCTCTCCCGGGCTGTCCCCCCGTTGCTGGGAGATGAGCCACGGCCTGTGTGACTTCACCAGGGGCGGCTCTGGGAGGCTGTGCCGGGGCCCCGCTCCTCCCCGCGCCCTCCCGATGCTGCCTTTCTGTGTGTTCTTTTACTATGACTGTCCCGTAGTAACAGCTGTGAGGATGACTAGATGGTGAGTTCTGTGATTGCGTTGGCAAACTGTTCAATGTGGAGGGGCCTGAGGCCCCTCAGCGCAGAGTGTGTTTTAGGGACGGTCCCAGAGCAGTGGAGGCCGCAGCCCCCGCCCGTGTGTCACGTTGCTTTCTGCTACCCCCCCCCCCCCCCCTTTTAAATTTGAGATAGATCGACACGTCAATCAGTTGCCTCTTGTACACGCCCTGGCTAGGGATCAAACCCGTACCCTGGGTATGTGCCTGACCGGGAATCAAACCCACCACCTTCTGGTCTATGGGGCAACACTCCAACCAACCGAGCCACATCAGCCAGTGCCACACACTTTTAAAAAACATAAAAAGCTACAGAAAAATGGGGGTTTCTGTACCTCATGCTACCTAAAACTTTCCCCCAATTCTGGTCCAGGCAGGAGCCGAAGGCGCGGCGGAGGCCCGGTATCAGCTCCCTGGTTCCCACAGCGGCCGGCGGGCTGGCCCACTCCCTGGGCCCGGGGCGGAGCGAGGTCTGGCTTCCCTCATTCCCGGTGGCAGCGGCTCCGGCAGGTTCAGTTTCGTTGTAGTTTTAAACTCCACATGGCAGCAGCGGCGTCCTGCTTTGTGTCTAGTTGTAGCCTTCCCATTTCGCCAGCTTTCCTGTGGGTCTGGTGCGATCCCTTTTGATTTTATCTGTTGTTTTTTTTCCAAATTGTTGAGGAGATGGCGGCCCAGGAGACTTCCTAGGCCGCCATCTTGCTTCGGTCTAACTTTCCCCCAATTCTGAAGCAGATGGAGAGGTGTCTGTGGAAATGGACTCACCGGTCACCGCCGTTCTGTCAGTGCTCAGTGCTCGGAGGACGAGGCCGGCGGCTCTTAACAACGTCCTCCGGGGAAAGAAGCCGAAACCACTTTCTTTGGATTTTTTGCAAGACAGTTACCTAAGGCCCAGCACTGAGTGTCAGAGGCTCTGGCTGCCACCTTTATTTGGGGGATGCGTCCAAATGGAAGGAGACTTGTAAAGAATCCTGCTGCTGTTTGGGAGATTCAGTGTCTGCTCTGTGTGGCTCAGATACCTGACTATTCTAGAGCTCTGTTACATCATTATAGACTTTTTTGTTATTATGTGAGCAGAGCAGATTTTTCAGCTTAGCAGGATTCCACAGGGCTAATAAAGTATTGTAGAATTTGCTTAACGCTTTCTGAAACTTGGGTTCTGACCTAGAATGAAAATGTTGACCTCCTATGTGTTGGTTCATTGACAACTACATTGGAGAAGAAGGTTAACTATAACTCTGAAAGATCGTGATGCCTTCATCCATCAGCTGAATGACTTCACCAAGAGCAAACTCATTTGAGCAGCAGTCTGTGCATTTCACAGTTGGGAAGTGCCTTCACTTTGGAGGAGCTGGAATTATGTGTTTGAGTCACGTGTTAAAAGCTACTTTATTTAGCCTTGCTGTCTGGTGGCTAAAATAATACTGCGCTGCAAAATAAAGCAGAGATTTCCAACCAAGTCTTCCTGTTAGAAGGTCTCTCCCCACACGGGACCTCAGCATTGTAGAGCTGTGAACTTTAGTTAGGATAGTCTTTGGCCAATTTGTATTGTTTAAAACATTTTTTTCATTGTTCTGTGCAGAAAGTAGGTACCCAGTTTTTTTTAGTTTAAAAAAAATATATTTTATTGATATTTTACAGAGAGGAAGGGAGAGAGATAGAGAGCTAGAAACGTCGATGAGAGAGAAACATCGACCAGCTGCCTCTTGCACACCCCCTACCGGGGATGTGCCCGCAACCAAGGTACATGCCCTTGACCGGAATCGAACCTGGGACCTTTCAGTCCACAGGCCAATGCTCTATCCATTAAGCCAAACGGGTCTCGGCAGGTACCCAGTTTGGAGCTATGTCTTGTAACATGCCATATGGTTGGGTGGTGTCTGTGTGGCACGCTGGGCAGCCAGAGTCTAAATGGATCCCCGTCCCTCCTGCGGCTTACTTTCACAGACACGCTCGGCATTCCCGGTCATGTTGAACATCCGGCAGTATTTGTGCTGGATGTGGCAGTGGAGCTGTGGGTAAAAGACTGGCGTTAAGTCTGTCTCTGGAGCCGTCACTTGGGAGCCAGCTGTCTGAAACAGCGGGTGCGTTAGACCTGAAGAAACTCTTAATTCGCAGAGGGAGCCGCTGCGTGCCCCGGCTGCATTGTGACGTGTGGTACCCTCACCGCCAGCCTCAGTTTGAATGGCTCTCCTAATGTTTGTTTTGCTATTTCAATCTATTTAAAAATGTACGGACATTTACCAGACATCATTACTTAATGGTGGTATAGTGAAGGGAAAATGGAAACTTGCTTATTGCAAATTTGCTTGCTAAAGCGTTAGTGCTGTGGAGAGGAGAGGGCCCACGGCTAAATCCGCGGAGACACGTGCTCATTTCTAAGTTTTGGTTCTGCTGGTGACGTGTACCGAGAGCTGACGAGGTGTGAGACTGTCAAGAAAGGCAGTTCTGTCCCCTCTGCCATTTTCCTGCGGAGGCAACCGCTGTCCCCTGCCTTATGGCTGCTGCTGTGCCTATTGCTCTGTCTTTAAATACTGAGCATGGATTGCTGAAACTTAGTTTTTTCTCACATGAACTTTACTTTGCATCAAGGAGGGTAAATTTCAGCTCTTTCTTCGTAACCTCTCTCATGTATATAGATAACTGCCGTTGCCACACCCACCAAATATAGTCATGCTTTAATTTTGATTAGAACATTTAGTTTATATTATGAGTAATATATGAGTAATCATTAACATGAAATAATAGAACGTTGAATAAAAATTAATATTTTTCCTTGAACATTAACTTACCAGACACTGAATAACTCACAAATTACTGCACAGATAACTGCATAGTCCCTATGTCTGGACTGATAAGCGTGACACAAATAAACCTATTTTTCTTGTTCTCTGAAAGCATATTTTCCATTGCGCACACCAAATAAGTCAGTATAAGACTAATGATGTGGCAATTAGCTGCTAAAGTATTCGCTATTAGTATTAATGGAGAGAAATGGTGCGTCAGTGGGCAAGGTGCATAGGAAAATGAATGCAACATGATAATAGAAATCAGTCATTAGCAAACGTTGTAGTTCATTATTAATAACTAGTGGCCTGGTGCACAAAATTTGTTCACAGTGAGGGGGGTCCCCTCAGCCCAGCCTACACCCTTTCTAATCGGGGATCCCTTGGGGAATGTCTGACCATCAGTGGTCAAACATTCTTCTTGCAATCTGGGATCACTGACTCCTAATCACTCGCCTGCCTGCTTGCCTGATCATCCCTAACTGCCTCTGCCTGCCTGCCTGATTGCCCCTAACCTGTCTGCTTGCCTGATCATCCCTAACTGCACTCCCCTGCCGGCCTGATCTTGCCCCCAACAGCCCTCCCTTGTTGGCCTGATCTTGCCCCAACTGCCCTCCCCTGCCAGCCTGATCTTGCCCCAACTGCCCTCCCCTGCCATCCTGATTGGCCTCTGCCTTGGCCCCCACCACCATGGCTTTTCCAGAAGGAAGTTGGACGTCCAGAAGATGGTCAGTCGACCCTGTCTAATTAACATATTACCCTTTTAGTAGTATAGATAGATTTTATAGGATAGGATTGCTTAAATGAGGGAAAAGCCATTTTCATCAGCAGGAGATGCTCTTGGCAGACAGAAATGCATAGTCCCTATATCTGGACTGATAGCCAGCCATATGCACTATACTGCCAAACTGGTCATTAAAATATTGAACCTGCCGAAACCAGTTTGGCTTAGTGGATAGAGCATTGGCCTGTGGACTGAAGGGTCCAGGGTTCAATTCCGGTCAAGGGCATGTACCTTGGTTGTGGGCACATCCCCAGTGGGGGGTGTGCAGGAGGCAGCTGATTGATGTTTCTCTCGATGTTTCTAACTTTTTATTCTTCTCTCTTTGTCTCTGTAAAAAAACAAAAACAAATATATATATATATATATATATATATATATATATATATATAAATTTAACCACTTTTTTATACCTTACACCAAAAAGCTGTTGCCCTTAAACTCCCCCCCCCCCAGCCCCCACCTTAGGTTTGCCTTCATAGTTCACCCAGATTAGGTTCTGATTGGTCAGTTTCTATGCCAGTCAGTGTCAAAAGCTCCGCCTCCTAGGCAGCCATTGGTTCCTCACACTTCACCCAGATTTGGTTCTGATTGGTTGGTTTCTATGCCAGTCAGGTCTCTGGGCCTGTCAAGGGGCCTGATTAGAGAGGTAGGGCTTATCAGCAGCCCCAGTGGAGGCCAGAGAGAAAGAGAAGTGCGGCTGCTGGCCAGACCCAGAGTGAAAGAGAGAGTCAAGTGCCGATCAACAGCTTCCACGAAGGCTACAGATAAGATCCTGCTTCTGTCTCCCCAGGCCTCCTCTCCCCCTCCTCCCCCTGTTGGTTGAGCCTCCAGTCATTGTGGATGTTAGATATTCTGGGTTTTTATATATTAGGATTATGTATGACAGAATATTCTAAAAATTAAGTTACAAATTTTTTTTTTAATTTTTTAAAAAACTAAATCTTTATTGTTCATATTATTACAAATGTTCCTCATCCCCCCCCCCCCCAATTTCTCCCCTACACCAAGTTTCCATTCAATTCTCTGCCCTTTCCCCACCCCCCATTGTCCTCATCCATAGGTGCAGTTTATGTTCAGTCCCTTCCCGCCCCACTCCCCTCCCCATTTCCCCGAGAATCATCAGTCCACTCCCCTTCTATACCTCTGATTCTATTATATTCACCAGTTAATATTGTTCATCATGATTTTTACTTCCCTTGGTTTTTGGACTCACTTGTTGATAGTTACCTGTTTGTTCATAATTTTTATCTTTATTTTCTTCCTCTTCCTAAAGAACCCCTTTTAGCAATTCATATAATTCTGGCTTGGCAGTGATGAATTCCTTTAGCTTAAATTTATTTGTGAAGCTCTTTATCTGACCTTCGATTCTGAGTGATAGCTTTGCTGGGTAGAGTATTTTTGGCTGTAGGTTCTTGTTATTCATCACCTTGAATATTTCTTGCCATTCCCGTCTGGCCTGCATGGTTTCTGTTGAGAAATCAGCTGACAGTCGTATGGGTGCCCCTTTATAGGTAACTACCTGCTTTTGTCTTGCTGCTTTTAATATTCTCTCTTTGTCTTTAGCTCTTGGAATTTTAATTATGATGTGTCTTGGTGTGGTCCTCTTTGGATTCCTTTTGTTTGGGGTTCTGTGTGCTTCCTGTATGTGTAAGTCTATTTCTTTCCCCAGGTGGGGGAAGTTTTCTGTCACTCTTTCTTTCAATATGTTTTCGGTATCTTGCTCTCTGTCATCTTCTGGGATGCCCATAATTCTGATGTTGGTTTGCTTGAAGTTGTCCCAGAGGTTTCTTACATTATCTTCAACTTTCTGAATTCTCTTGTCTTCTTGCTTCTGCGGAGGAGTGTCTTCTGGCTCTTTGTGTTCCAAATATTGGACTTGATTCTTGCAATCTTCCAATCTGTTTTTAGGACTCTGTATAATATTTTTTATTTCAGAGAATGTATTCTTTATTTCTAGTTGATCCCTTTTCATATCCTCATAGGTCTCATTTATTTTATCCGCCTTTTCTAAGAGATTGTTGAACAACCTTATAAGCGTGGCTTTGAACTCTATATCCAGTCGCTTTTTGTCCTCCATTTCTTTCGTTTGTGATCTGTTTCCTCGTTTCGGCATTTTCGCTGCTTCCCTGAGTTGGTAGGTTGGGAGGATCAGCTGTGTCTATGCCAGGAGACAACCTTATTCCACTAGACTTGGAAACCTGCTAAAGCCTCTCTGATTTCAGCTTGGAAGGGGCAGAGTTTCAGGGTGGAGCCTACAGCCTTGGCTTCCGGTTAGCCCCGCCCTCGGAGGTTCCTGAGTCTCAGTGTTCCTCAGTGTCCTTTGGTACTCGCTGCAAGCACCTCTGAGAGAAAGGCGCCCTAGAGCTTCGCCCGCTACCAGACAGTGTAGTCTCTCCCCCAACAAGCCCACAACTGGGGTTCAGAGCAGTTGGAAGTGGGGTTAAGAACAGTCCGGAGCTTATGTCTCCTTCCTGCTAGGGCGATCTCGCGGCCCAAACAACAGTCTGTCCTCTGTGCGCACAAATGTGCGCGACTCAGGGGATCTGCTTTTCGCCGTTCCCCTGAGCTTCCGCCTTACAGCCCAGATTCCCTCTATATGAGGCTGGGGCCTGGGGGTCTTGCCCAGGACTGGGGTTCAGTGCAGTCAGAACTGGGGCTCAGCACAGTCCTGAGCTTTTGTCTTCTTCCCGCTGGGGCAATTCAGCAGCTCAGCGAACAGTCTGTCCTCTGCGCGCAATGTGCACGACTCCGGGGCTCTGCCTTTCTTGCTGCTCCCCTGAGCTTCCGCCTTACAGCTCAGATTCCCTCTGTATGAGCCTGGGACCCCAGGGTCTCGCCCAGAACTGGGGTTCAGTGCAGTCGGAGTTGGGGTTCAGCACGGTCCGGAGCTTTTATCTCCTTCCCGCTGGGGAACGCCAGCCAGGCACTCAGCTGCCCCTCCTCTCCTGCTCCGTCCTCTCCCCGCGCGCACCGTGCCTCCGTACCTTAGGCTTTTACAGCTCCTCTGGTTTTCCTTCTGGTTTTCTCTTTCCCTATAGTTGTAGAATTCCCAGTCAGTCAACTTTCCTGTAGTTCTGGATAGTGTCCACTCTATATTTTAGTTGTATTTTTTGAAATTGTTGAGTGAGGCTGCAGTTAGGCTTTTACCTCTGCCGCCATCTTGTTGTCTCTGCCCAAGTTACAAAATTTTTATTAAAATGTTTCTTAAATACCATTATATTGGCTGGGCTGCAAAAATATTTTTTGTGTGCACTGTATGCAGCCCTTGTGCCACTAGTTTGACATGCTTGGGGTAAAGGGTCTTGCACTGGGCATACTCGGGATCAGTTCAAAAAAAGACAAATCTTGTGAAAGGAGGGGTGGTGTTTCAGGATTTGCCAGGGTCAGATAATGACAGTTGTTTGGCAATGGGTATTTTAGTACAATTTTTTATTTTATTTTAAAATTCTCACCAGAGGAAGAAAAAAAATAAATATATAAAAATATATAAAAATATATAAAAAAATATATATAATATATATATATATATATATATATATATATATATATATATATATATATATATATAAATATATAGAAAGGCGGGGAGACAGACATGGGTGTGAGAGAGACACATGTACTGGTTGCCTCCTGCATGCACCCCAACTAGGACCTCAGATCAACCTGCTCTCGAGATCCATGCACTTAACTGGGAATTAAACTCGTGACCCTTTGGTCCCTGGGCAATGCTCAGACCACTGAGGCCAATTGGCCAGGGCTCGTTTTTTCCCCCAGAGAACATTTCTTCAGTCCTTAAGGACTTGGTTTTATATGGGAGGTGGTGGGACAGTGCCCGCAGGTCTGGTGGGTGGGGTCTGGTGGCTGGGCTCTTCTGTCCTTCCAGGCCTCAGGACAAGCGTCCTGACTCCTGCTGTGAGGGGACAGCTCACACTGGAGGGGTTTTCAGGCAGCTGGGGCGGGGGAGCAGGGGGCAGCTCAGAGGCCTCTAAAACACTAGCTTTGGAATATCCCTAATGGTTTCAGCCTCTATCATGATTTGAATGATGAACTTAAAAAAAAAATTTCACCAGAGGACATTTTTCCTATTGATTTTTAGAGAGAGTGGAACAGAGAGAGTGGAGGAGGTGGGAGAATGAGAGAAACATCCACATGAGACAGATATATTGATTGGTTGCCTCCTGGACGCGCCCTGACCAGGGCTTGGGATAGGTACACGTACTTGACTGGGAATTGAACCCACAACCCTTCAGTCCACAGGCCGATAGTCTAACCATTGGGCACACTGGCCAGGGCACTTTTTAGTGGCCTTTTCCTTGGGTACGTATTCGGTGCAGTTCATGCACATGGCCCAGGCCTTTTTTGGCATGGCTGTTGTTCCTTCTTTTCTTGATCATCTTGGGAAGGAGGCCTGAGAGAGGCTGGGGTGGGGATTTTTACTGAGCTGCAAACTTACTCAGCTGTTTCCAGGCTGCTGGCTTTCGGCTGGTGTGTTGGAGATGGAAAACAATAGAAAAGTTGCTATTCTTACCAAGATTCAGCCATTTTTCTTGAGGAATGATCCTTGGATTGTTGTAAGCCTTTGGTTAATTTCCAGAATTTTGTAAAATGTGATTTTGCTAATGTTTTCTTAGTATCTTTGAAGGAGCAGATGTTTTGAGTTCCTTATTCTGCCATTTTTGAAGGGCTGCTCACCTGCTTGCTGTTATGATTTGCAATATTTTACCTCTGGAAGTATTGGTGGCATATTTTAAAAACTTTGCTAGTTTCTTCTTTTCCCTAAGTTGGGTATGTTTTTGTTAACGATGGTCTCTCTTCTTTATGTTAGAATTCTTGCTCAGGTATCTTAGAATTTTTGGTTGTTTGCTCAGATTAAAGAGTAGTTGACTAAAAAGCCAAGGAGGAGGTCTGAGTGTAAGCGTGAGGCTTGTTGACTGTGAGAGCACTGGTTTTTGTTTTTAGGAAATTATTATAAATGTTTATTATAGAATACTAGAGGCCCAGTGGACGAAATTCGTGCACAGGGGCGTGGGGGTTGTCCCTCAGCCCAGTCTGCACCCTCTCCAATCTGGGACCCTTCAAGGGATGTCCCATTGCCATTTAGGGCAGTGAGATATCCCTCTCACAATCCAGGACTGCTGGCTCCCAACTGCTTACCTGCCTGCCTTCCTGATTGCCCCTAACCGCTTCTGCCTACCAGCCTGATCACCCCCTAATCACGCCCATGCCAGCCTGATTGATGCCTAACTGCCCCCCTGCCATCCTGTTTGCCCCCAGCTTCCCTCCTCTGCTGGCCTGGTCACCCCTAACTGCCCTGGGTTGATTGCCCTTGCAGGCCTGGTCCCTCCCAACTGCCCTCCCCTGCTGGCCATCATGTGGTGGCCATCTTGTGTCCACATGGGGGCAGGATCTTTGACCACATGGGGGCAGCTATCTTAATCTTTTGTGTTGGAGTGATAGTCAATGTGCATATTACTCTTTTATTAGATAGGATAGAGGCCTGGTGCATGGGTGGGGGCCAGCTGGTTTGCCCTGAAGAATGTCCAGGATCAGGGTGGGGATTCCCTTGGGGCGTAGAAGGCCTGGGCAAGAGACCTATAGTGGTTTGCAGGCCGGCCACGCCGCCTCCTCCCCCCATCCCCCCCCAAGCGACCCAAGTGGAGGCCCTGGTATCTGGGGTTTATTTATCTTCTGTAATTGAAACTTTGTAGCCTGGAGCAGAGCCAAGCCTCCTGCTTGCTCTGCTGCTGCTGCTGCCATTTCTGTTTGGATTTGTTTACCTTCTATAACTGAAACTTTGTATCCTGGAGTGGAGGCCTATGCTTGCCAGGGCAGGTGGAAAGCTTGGCTTCCTTTGTTGCTGGGGGAAACCCTAGTCTGTTCTCTTCAGCTCCGTGGCTGCTGCCATTTTTCTTGGGATTTATCTTCTATAATTGAAACTTTGTAGCCTTGAGTAGAGGCTTGGGCCTGCTAGGGTGTGCAGAAAGCTTGGCTTCTTTCATTGCTGGGGAAACCCAAGACTCCCTCCTACTCTCTGTGGTGGCAACTATCTTGGTTGGGGTTAATTTGCATACTCACTCTGATTGGCTGGTGGGCATGGCTGGCGGGTATAGTGGAGTGATGGTTAATTTGCATATTACGCCTTCATTAGGTAGGATTCTAGGAAGGGGTAATTAGATCCGAATTTTATAGTAAAGTAAGAATTGAAGAATTGAATAAAAATTCAGAAAAAATCAGGGGAGCCGAAACCAGTTTGGCTCAGTGGATAAGAGTGTCGGCCTGTGGACTGAAGGGTCCTGGGTTTGATTCTGGTCAACGGCATGTACCTTGGTTGTGGGCACACCCCCAATAAGGGGGTGTGCAAGAGGCGGCTGATTGTGATGTTTCTCTCTCATTGATGTTTCTAACTATCTCTCTCTCTTCCTCTCTGTAAAAAATCAATAAAAAATATTTTTTTTAAAAGAAAAATCAGGGGAAAATAGTATTGGTTATTTGTCAAACTATTAGTGACATTTATTTTAAAGTTTAAGTCTAAAGACTTCAAAATTAAAACTGAAAAAAATGTGGTGGCTTCAGAGGTTAATCATTAGTTATGTATGTAATGTCTTAGAATATGTAAAACTCACCCTTTTAGACTTGTATAAATTGACTAGTGGCCTGGTTCACAAAATTGGTGCACATTAAAAGGGAATTAATTAGAGGAAATATTTTAATATTACTATTTGCCCTTTCTCTATAATAGAAGTGTCAGAGATGAAAGAAAATTAGTAAAATGTATATGAAAATCTCCCTTCTGTTAAGAGTCTCGGGCGTACTGCGGGACCCAGAGTCAGGTCCCTGCCCACCTGCGCGCGCCTCGAAATCTTGTGAGTCCCAGACCTGGCCTGCCCCACCCCATCAAGCCCCGCAGGGTGGGGGGCACAGCCTCAGGTCCCCCAGCTCGGCCTCAGGTCCCTTGGCCCTGGCACGAGGGTGTGATGACCATTTGCATATTAGCTCGTTATTATATAGGATAGGACCCAAGAGAGGCATTTCTCTTGCTGTACTCAGTACTAGACACCAAAGCCGTTCCTGAGGCACACTTGGTTGGCGTTAGACTGTTGGGTGACTGACCTCTTGAGGCAGTGACTTTGAGAGGAGCCCGGTGCAGGCACTGTCAGCAGAGATTGGGACAGCCAATCAGCCAGGAGTGTGAAAGCACAGGAAAAGGCCTGCCTGCTGAAGGATTCTGAATGAAGATGCTAGTACCACTAACAGTGATCTTTTTAGCATTCTCCTGCCCAGCTGCTTGGGCCTGCCAGTTGTGGGTAACATAGCCACAGTGAGAGCTATTACCACAGATGGAGAAGCTACAGATTGTTCCACCGCTGTCATTGATAACCGTGAACAGTTTCCCAGGAATGGAAGAAATAATTTCTCCTTCCAGTAATTTTCAGAAGAACAAGACTAGAGGTATTCCTTGTTCCTAACTTGCAAATTTGCAGGCATGCTCATGTCAGAGGGTGAGGCTGGGACACAATAAAATGCAGTATCTTGGTCAGGGCATGCCCCGGCAACCCGCCTAGTGATATTATTTCTGGGCTTATTAAACCGTTGGAGATCTTTGCTACTTATAAAAGGGAAGGTGATGGAAATATAAGATTGATTCTAAAGCATCTTTTCAGATCTTTAGTAACTACTATATTTGAAAGTGAGTGACAGTTTTACTTATGTCTGGTCCTAACATGAGAAATAGATTTGATTTCATTTAGTATTGATTTCAGAGAGTCCAGGAAGGAAGAGGGAGAGAGAGATAGAAACACCAATGATGAGAGAGAAGCATCAATCGGCTGCCTCCTGCACGCCTCCCAAGGGGATCAAGCCTGCAGCCAGGACATGTGCTCTGATCAGGAATCAAACCCCAACTTTCTGGTTCTTGGGTTGATGCTCAACCACTGAGCAACACTAGTGGGGCTAGATTTTAAAAAATATATATATTTTATTGATATTTTACAGAGAGGAAGGGAGAGAGATAGAGAGCTAGAAACGTTGATGAGAGAGAAACATCGACCAGCCGCCTCATGCACACCCCCTACCGGGGATGTGCACGCAACCAAGGTACATGCCCTTGACCGGAATCGAACCCGGGACCTTTCAGTCTGCAGGCCGACACTCTACCACTGAGCCAAACTGGTTTCGGCGGGGTTAGATTTTTAAAAAATATATACATTTTATTCATTTTTTACAGAGAGGAAGAGAGAGGGATAGAGAGTTAGAAGCATCGATGAGAGAGAATCATCGATCAGCTGCCTCTTGCACCCCCCACTGGGGATGTGCCTGCAACTAAGGTACATGCCCTTGACCGGAATTGAACCTGGGACCTTTCAGTCCATAGGCCGACGCTCTATCCACTGAGCTAAACCGGTTTTGGCTAGATTTTTAATTTAAATGCCAACTATGCTTAATTGTGAGTGGCTGCCTAGAGTAGTTTGAGAAGGAATCTGGGGCTATATCTGTACTTAGATGGGTTGAAAAGATTATTGATATCTACCATGGAGTGGGAAGGGGCGTAGAAGTATATCAGGCTAGTCCATCTCTTTCCTTTTGCCTCTGTCTGCTGGTGGGCATTTTTGGCTCCCCTGTTACTTAGAATTCTAAGTAGAATAGAATGAAACAGAAGCTCTAGAGATAAGAACTTTCCACATTCAGCATCTAGCTAACTCTGCGAGGTCCAGTGAATGAACCCATGGACTGAGGGCAGAGGATGGAAACAACTAGTTTTCTGTAGTGAGGGCAGGGGCCAGCATTAGGCCCCAGCTTTTCACACAGCGACAAAGCTCTCCGGCCTGGCATAGCGCTTGGTGTGTATAGAACACTGAAAGATAGCGTTCCCATCTTCACCCCCAAGGAATTTCCATTCTGGTTAGAAAGAAAAGACAAACATGGTTGGAATAATTAGAACTTGTGGGACTGGACTGTCTGTAAGAAAAGTGCTAAACTTTCAAATTAGGTTTCTGAAATGGATGGCATAGGTTTGAATGCAGAAGTTCATAACCTTGGTATCTTAACCTTTATACTTATTCAAATGTATCGTGTTTGCTTGGGAATGCTTCTTTTTTTCTTGAGGGACATATCCCTCCCCTCCCCCCATGCACCTCTAATTTTTGGTGTCACTCAGACAGAATATTGAGTTTTGCTTCAATTTAAATGTCAAGGTGAAAATGATCCACTAATAAAAAATTAGTGTCATGTTGCTTTTTTTTAAAAGATGAAGATTATCCAGTTACAATGTTTGTAGAGAAATTATTTATAACATTTTAAAATTAAGCATAAACCATAGAAAAGAAAAGCCTTTGTAATATTTAAAGCATTTTAAAAGTAATTAGCAGTCTGTGCTTAGGCAGAAATATATGCTTTTCATAGTGCATATTCATTTTGTATAGATTAATAAATTTAATATAATGTCTGAGAGCACGAGCTCTGGATTCTTAATCTCAGGGCTGGAATTTCCACCCCAACTGTGTCCCCTATGCTAGCTGTGGGGTTCTGATTTCTGGGATCTGTGAAGTGGAGAGGGTAATAATCCCATGGAAGGCTGTTACAGGGTTAAACAAGAGCTGTCCGTTAGCGCCCTCTTTGCGTGAACTATAGTAAGTGCTTGTTGACATTGTTATTGTTAAGTCACTGTCTTTGTATCCCTGGCTTTTTCAGTGATGGTTAATAATCTATATATTTTCATTCATACAGGTTGAATTTAATTTTTACAAAATTTGATGAAGTTCAAAAATCTGGAAACATGATACAATCTGCAAATGGTGAGTAGAAAAAGGAGTCATTCTGTTTTTGCTTTATCAGTTTTATGTCAGCGATGCTTATGCTATTTCTGAGCAGTTGAATTTAATGTCTTGTGAGAGTTTCTAGGTCTTAAGACTTAATTTCCATTTACCCACTTCCTGAGGCCAAAAACTATGGAGGTAGCATTGACATACTTTCATGACCTGCCTGAGTTCATCAGCTGATCCTGTTGGCTTTTCTTTTAAAAAACAAACACCTGGAATCCCAATGGTTCTCACGGCAGCAGCTACTTTTCTCTTAGTGCGAGTGGTCATGGTATTTACCTGAGCTCTTGTGCTAGCCTAGCCAATATTCTTAGTGTTAGTCTGTCACGGCACCTAAAGTTTATTTTCCTCACAGCAGTAGGAGCCATCCTCTCAGGATGTAACTTAAGCGATGTTAATTCCCTGTGGAAACCCCCCACATTTCCCGTCACATGGAGATGGCAGTTCAGTGCTCATCGTGGCCGTCCCGGCCCTGGTGGTCTGGTGCCGATCACCGTTCTGACGGCGTTTGGTTTTGTTCTTCCCCAAAGTTCTCTCGGCTGCCATTCCGTTGGCCTTGCTGATTTTGAACATTCTAAGCTTTTCTTGCTTTAGGGCCTCTGTGCTCATGAATCCTTCTGCTCCAAACATTTGTTCCCTCCGTGTCATCATGGCTGCCTTCCGCCTTCCATCCAGATCTCGGCTGAAGTGTCACTGCATTACAAAGGCCATCGGGAATAGCACATCCACTTTCTAAGGGAACTCTCTGTGCCTTCATCCTGCTTGACTTACCTTCTTAGTGCAAATCACTGCAAAAACATTTTTATTCATGAGGGTAAGAACTGTGTTTTATTCCTTTCTTTATCCTTAATGCCTCACAAAGTCCCTGGCATGTTGTAGGTTGAATAAATAAAATAATAACTGAGACTTGAGTTCTGACCCATCGTCCATTATTTGTATTCAGTTTATTGTAGCGTGCACTGATATTTGAGGACAGGGGGTAATTCTTGTGATTACAGAAGGGAAAGAAAAGAGTGAATTACTGTATAAATAAAGTCATCATTTCAGAATTGCTGGGGATCTTAAGTCATAGCATAACTTTCAAATTTTGAATATCTTGAGGTTGTAAAGATGTTTTTATTAATTCCTTTTATTTCTTATTTTCTAATTCCCTTTATTTATTTTAAAAATAACGATTTATTTTCAGTCACAGGTGACATACGCTATTATATTAGTCTCAGGCATACACCCCAGCAACTAGATATTACATACTTACTATGTGGTTATCCTGATAAATCCTTCCCCCATCTCACACTGTACAGTTACTTGACTATTATTGATAGTATTCCTTATGCTATACTTTACATCCCCGTGACAGTTCTGTAACAGCCAATTTGTACTTCTTAATCCCTTCCTCTTTTTCATCCATCCCACACTGCCCTCCTATCTGGCAACAGTTAAAATGTTCTCTGTATCTGTGATTCTGTTTCTGTCCTGCTTGTTCGTTTATTTTTTAGATTTAATTGTTGATAGATATGTATTTATTACCATTCTACTGTTCATATTTTTTTCTTCTTAAAGAAGATACTTTAACATCCTATCTAATAAAGAGGTAATGTGCAAATTGACCGTCACTCCAACACACAAGATGGCCACCCCCATGTGGACACAAGATGGCCGCCACAAGATGGCTGGCAGGGGAGGGCAGTTGTGGACAATCAGGCCAGCATGGGAGGTAGCTGGAAGGGACAAGGCCTGAAAGGGAGGGCAGTTGGGGGTGATCAGGCCTGCAGGGTAGGGTAGTTGGGGGGTACCAGGCAGCAGGGGAGGGCAGTTGGGGGCTATCAGGCCAGCAAGGGAGCAGTTTGGTGTCAATCAGGCTGGCAGGGGAGTGGTTAGGGGTGATCAGGCTGGCAGGCAGAAGCAGATAGGGGCAGTCAGTCAGGCAGGGTAGGCAAGAGCGGTTGGGAGCCAGCAGTTCTGGATTGTGAGAGGATGTCCCATATTGGAGAGGATGCAGGCTGGGCTGAGGGGGACATTCCTTTAGTCTGTGAAGCTGTTTAGCTGTCCTTTGATTCTAAATTATAACTTTTGTGGGTACAGTAATCTTGGTTATAGGTCTTTGCTTTTCCTCATTTTTAATATTTTTTGCCACTCCCTTCTGGCCTGCAAAGTTTCTGTTGAAAAATCAGCTGACAGTCTTATGGGTGCTCCCCTTGTAGGTAACGGCTTTTCTCTTGCTGCTTTTAAGATTCTTTCTGTCTTTAACCTTTTGCATTTTAATTATGATGTATCTTGATGTGGGTCTCTTTGGGTTCCTCTTCTTTGGGACTCTGTGCTTTTTGGACTTGTATGTCTATTTCTTCTATGTCAAATTAGGGAAGGTTTTTGTCATTATTTTTTTCATATATTTTAAATTTCTTGCTCTCTCTGTTCTCCGTCTGAAAACCCCATGATGTGAATATTGTTATGCTTGAAGTTGTCCCAGAAACTCCCTACCCTGTCTTCATTTTTTCGGATTATTTTTTATTATTGCTGTTCTGATTAAGTGTCTTTTCCTTCTCATTCCAAACCAATTATTTGATTCTTGGCTTCATCTACTCTACTGTTGATTCTCTGTAAATTATTCTTCATTTCAGTTAGTGTAGCCTTCATTTTTCCTAATCCTTTTTCATGTCTTTGAAATTATTAAGATTCTTGAGCAACCTTATAACCATTGTTTTGAACTCTGTATCCAGTTGTTTGTTTGCTTCCATTTTATTTAGTACTCTTTCTGGAGATTTCTTCGGTTCTTTGATTTGTGATGGGTTTCTTTGTCTTCACATTTTGACTACTTCCTTGTTTCTGTTTCTGTATATTAGGTAGAGCTGCTATGTCTTCTGGAATTGGTAGAGTGGGACACCTGGGACTCCAACAGCCCCCACTCACTCAACTATAATCTGTCTGATTTTTACAGCCTGAAGTTACATGGACTTCTCTTCCCAGCTCTGGAACCCTGGGCTAGGGGTCTGGTGTTGGGCTGGGAACCCCTTGTTACTTCTGGGAGGCCTTGGCAAGGGAGATAGCCTTCTGATTAAAAAAAGTGCCACACGTCCCATTAGTGAGTCTCTTTCATCATTAATGTTTCTCTCACACTTTCTCCCTCTCCCTTCCTCTCTGAGATCAATACTACTACTACTACTGCTACTAGTAATAGTAATAATAATAATAGCCCTAGCCAGTTTGGCTCAGTGGATAGAGTGTCAGCCTGCAGACTGAAGCGTCCCAGGTTTGATTCTGATCAGGGCACATGCCTGGGTTGTGGGCTCGATCCCCAGTGTAGGGTGTGCAGGAGGCAGCCCATCAATAATTCTCTTTCATCATTGATGTTTCTCTCACTTCTCTCCCTTCCTCTCTGAAATCAATAAGAATATATTTAACAAAACAAAGCAAAAAACATGCCACACGTGGGTGTCGGACTGGCCTGTTCCATGCCTCTGCCCCCCCTACCAGTCTCAATGTGTTTTCTTCTTAACCTTTCTAGTTGTAGGACTTCCATTCAACCAGATTTCAGGCAGTTATGAATGATGGTTTTCTGTATTTTAATGTAATTTTGATGTGGTTGAGAGAGGCAGCGAGTACTGGCATTTACCTACACTGTCATCTTGGTTCTCCAATAATAATGCTTTTTTGAATAGGTAATAAAAGCTTGGATTTGAGCTAAGTTGAAAGAAACTATTAATGTAATAATAATACTCTTAGGGAAGAAATGAGTTTCATTCTTGGTTGTATTTCTTGGCGTATTCAAAATTGCTTACTAAGATACGTAATTGGTTATATAAAGTGTAAGATTTGTGACTAAATCAACAACTGAAAAACAGCTGAGTAGCAATTAGTTCTGTCTGTAATAGAATACTTCATACTCAAATGGTTCTTTTTTTGTTGCTAGGTTACCCCTAAGGTCTTTCAGCTTTGACTGCCAAGAATATACATTGTTTTTATAGATGTTTAAAAATACATTGTTTTACAGATGTTGCTTCCCCCCCCCCCCCATCTCCAGATAATTAGCAAATTCTTTGAAGCAAAAATTACAGTTTTTCTTCCCTTGGGTTTTGAAAGGAAATTATTTTCTATTTAAGCTTTTGTTCTTTCAGCCATGCAGATGTTTTATGTTGATGGGAGAGTTTGATTTTCAGCATGGAAGAGCCAGCTGTTAAAGACTGGTTCCTGTCCTTCAGCTGTCGCCACTTAATTAAAGATCTTTAATTGGATTCGATTGAAGCAGGGCCATGGACACTAATTTGGTTAACTATGTTCATGTTTTTGAGTTTATAATCAAAGCTAACATGGGAAAGGATGAAAATATTATACTGCTAAATTCATGAACATTTCATCATTCTGACTGCCTGAAATCTGGCTGAATGGAAGTCCTATAACTAGAAAGCTAAAGAAAAAGATAAAATGCTTATTTGCCAACAAAAAATATAAACTAGATAAAAGATAATCAATTGGCTTTTGTACATGAATATATCTAGTTTATCATTTTACTGCCAAATGCATCCTACCTAATGTTTTTTCGCTAAAAATTTTTATAATTTGAAAAATGTTACATATCTTTCTAAGTTGTTGGAAATGAGAAATACTTGTGCAAGTCTGATAACAAATAGACCAATGATTAATTTTTAGGTGAGATCTGAATTGTTGCACAGTGTAGCTATAACTGTCAACATAAGGAACATCCAAACCCATAAGAATTTTTATGATTTTATTTGAGCCAAACTGATGACAATTGCTGGGAAGCAAAATCTCAACAGAATGAGAAAATGCTCCAGAGAATGCATCTTCTTTTACACATCACAATCAAAGAGAAACACGAGGGCTTAATATGACATTCATTGGTGGTAGATTAAAGGGGAGGGAGAAAGTGGGGATTAGATACAAAGTGAAATGAAGGGAGAGACCTCTTTTGTATTGAAAAGCATAGGATAGTTAACAGTACAGCACATGGAGACGGTATTGGGAACGAGGTAACAGTGAGGCGTTCCATGGTCTCGTGCTCTGGTGGGACATTGTGCTCTGAGGAGTCCGAGAAAAGGGATTTCTCAGGCATTCCAAAGGTGTGTTATCTTTGGTGCAAAAAGACGGTTGACGTTAAGGTAAAGATTGACCTTTGTCAAGGAAGATAGGACTATCACCACGACTTGCTTTTCATTAGGAAGTTGAATTTGAGACCATCCCATGTGGTTACTTTTGGTCTCTGAGTTTGTAAGGCTTCCCCTGAGCTTGTCATGTTTAATATGTGGCCCTTTTTCATCAACAAAAGCATTCCTTGAAAAGTGAATTTATTTCCTATTGTTTTATTAAAAAGCCAGGCATTCATTATTTTGCATAGTCTTTAAAATAGTGCCGATGCCCTAGACACTTTAGGTCAGTGGATAGAGCATTGGCCTGTGGACTGAAGAGTCCCGGGTTTGATTCCTGCCCAGGGCACATGCCCAGGCTTTGCGGGCTCGATCCCCAGTAAGTGATGTGCAGGAGGCAGCGATCTGTGGTTCTCCTTCATCGTTGATGTTTCTGTCTCTCTCCCTCCCCCTTCCTCTCTGAAATGAATAAAAATATACTTAAAAGCAATGTTGATCTGGGCTCCCAGGCCCTCTCATACTTGTTTATTGCACTCTGCGTGTCACACGGTATGGGATTCTGGTCCCATGGTCACGGGTACAGGGATCATCTGGCAGAAAGCTGACAGGCATGCTGTGCTAGGAAGACCACCTACAATAGCCGGGAAGGGACGGTTCTGGTACCAGCTCAAGCTACAGTGTGCTCTCTCTTCTTATTTAAGGCTTATGTTAGTCATGCTCTTCTCTGTTTTCAGGGGGGAAATCAGATAGTTAAATTAAAAAACACACAACTAGTTTTAAAGAAGGCTGACTTACATGAGTAAAGTCAGATAGAAAGGTTCACCTCCCACCAAACCCCTGCACCCCCCTTTAAACAAAACGCTGTTTTATATATATAATATATAGTCCAGGCTTTTATTTTGGAATGGGGTGCAGTTGTCCTTGGTGCTCGATCACCCTGAAGAAGCAGTGGGTGGAGAGTGCTGAGGCAGGGGCTGTGGGTAGATACAGCTTTCAGAGCACTGCTTTTATTTGTAAAGATCCCTGACAAACATGACTACTGGGAAAAGGTAGGTGCTTTCAATACAGTCTGAAATTTTGCTGTTTAGGAAATAAATAAAATGTGTAAATATTTAAGATTTTATTTGCTTTGGTAACTAAATATTGTGGCTGAAACTTGGGAAAATAATTGCCATGAATATTTGCATTTAGGCAGGGAAAATTGTGAAACCTACAGATACGTTCATGTTAACCTTTGAGGACTAAGAGGAAGTAGGTTCAGTAAAACGAGCTTGCTGTGTTTTCCTCAGCTCTGGATTCCACGTACTTTTCATTTCTTTCTGCTCTTGTACCCATGGGATGTGGACTAGGGTAATAAGTTACTTTACAATTGCAATAGGTTTGTCAGTAAGAGCAAGCTGTCCCGAAAGGAACTAGCGGCCGGGAATGCCAGGGTTTCCGCAGCGGGTGAGGAAGACACGGAATTAACTGCAGCAGCGACGGGCACTGCGTTCGTCTGGAGAACCATTTCATACAACTTCCTTCCCTTTTACAGATTTGCATTTTAAAAATGCAAAAGTGGAACTGAAAAACTACAAAGTAGTATTGTTTTCTAAAAACCTTGTTGATTGGTGTTTAGTGCGCACAGGGAGCTTTATCTATGCCCTGCCGTGCTGCTGCGATCTTTTAGAAGAACCTGCGCCAGGCTTGTGAGGGAGGCGCGGGCGGGGTGACGGGCAGCCCGGCCTGCTGTCTGCTCTCCAGGGAGGCTCCGGGCGGGCGGCTGTGAGTTGTTGTCTCTGAGGGGTGTTTCCACCCCCGGCAGCGGGAACAAGATATAACAACAGGGACTCTGCCACTGAACAGGCCCGACACGGAGCGGACCGGCTCTGTGTGTTCTGTAGGGGATTGTGAAGGTGTGTGTATTTATCTCCTTAAACTAAATTTGGTTCAGTTTGCAGAACAGGGTCATACTCGACGATGAGCATTTCTGCTTGTTAGTTATATTTTCATATTGGGAATTTAAAGCATGGAGTGACCATTTCTTTTCACTGCCTCCCTCGTGGCGTCCGTATTCAGGGGCGGCTGCTGCGGGACGCCTGCCCCGCAGGAGGGTGGGTCACTCGTGTCAGAGCCCTTCACGTGACAACTGAAAGTGCGCTGCTTACAGCATTTGTCTTAAGTTGTTGTATTTGTTACTATTTTTAAAAACAGGGTAAAGTAATTATGGAAGTCAACTAATGTATTAAAAACCATGGAGAGCGCCCACAGATCTGAATAAAAACTTTTCCCCTTGATAATTCCTTTCAAATTGTCACCTTGAAATACAAGCTTAGAAGCAGCATTGGTGACTCTTACCTTCAGTAGCTGTAAATGTAGTAGGTAACAAGGTTTAAAAGCTGTTTTTTGCAGTTGTGGCATATTGAATTTTTCTGTCAAGCCACGATTAACAAAGTGCATTAACAATCTGCAAAACATAATGCCAGAGTTCTCCCGCCGCCAGTGTAGAGTGTGTTAGGGTTTCCACAGCACTGTCTTGATTGAATGCCTTTTGTTTCATGGTCCTCACAGCCGCCTGTGCGGGAGGCTGCAGGCAGCTCCGCCTTTCTCTGTCGGGCCGGCTGCACGGAGGGCCGGACCCTGTCCGAGTCCTTCCCGCAAACCCGGTTCCTTCCCCAACCCCGAGTCCTTCCCCAACCCCGGTTCCTTCCCGCAACCCCGAGTCCTTCCCCAACCCCGAGTCCTTCCCGCAACCCCGAGTCCTTCCCGCAACCCCGGTTCCTTCCCGCAACCCCGAGTCCTTCCCCAACCCCGAGTCCTTCCCGCAACCCCGAGTCCTTCCCGCAACCCCGAGTCCTTCCCGCAACCCCGAGTCCTTCCCCAACCCCGAGTCCTTCCCCAACCCCGAGTCCTTCCCCAACCCCGGGCCAGCTCTGTGCCTCCTCTGCTGGGAGGGAACCGGCTGTTTCTGACGTGCTACCATCTCCAGTCGCTGCCTTAGGGAATCATTAAAAGATGAAAGCATTCAGAGAGATAGTATTAAAACAGGCACTAGAACGGTATAACCAAGGTTTAGACACTTTGAAATGTGCTTTTCCTAACTAGTTGTTTGCTGGTTAGCTGATTGGGGCTCCCAGGGAAGCGATCCGGGAGAGGAAACTGTATTATAAACCGGCTGAGTTTTGTTTCTGGAATCAGGCTGGTGCAGTGCTGCAGGTCTCAGAAACTGAGGTTTTTGTTGAAGGCCATTTACTTCTAAGTTAAATTAAAAAAAATATATATATCTTATTGGATTTTTACAGAGAGGAAGAGAGAGGGATAGAGAGTTAGAAACATCGATGAGAGAGAAACATCGATCAGCTGCCTCTTACACCCCCCCCCCCCCAGATGTGCCCGCAGCCAAGGTACATGCCCTTGACTGGAATCGAACCTGGGACCTTTCAGTCCGCAGGCCGATGCTCTATCCACTGAGCCAAACCGGTTTCAGCGGGAACTCTTAATGGTAAAACATAATTTGGTTTATCTTTTATTTTTTAAAATATATTTTATTGATTTTTTATAGAGAGGAAGTGAGAGGGATGGAGAGCTAGAAACATCTATCCACTGAGCCAAACCGGTTTCGGCCTGAGTTAAATTTTTAAAATAGGGTGGGGGGTGGGTAGAGAGATTGCTACAGGGTGACCAACTTTAATTTTACTAAATATAACAACAATAACAAAACAAAATCCCACCTATCTCTTATTCTTTCAAAGAACAATGGCTATTAACGCCAATAAGAAATAAGAAAGATGTAACTTAGAATAAAAGGTAGTCCTTAAAGTGCACTGAATTTAACTCTGATTAATTTACAAGTTTTCCTTAGAATTTTCAGTTTGATGCAGACTGGTGTAAATCATTCAAAAAATGTCACCAGTACTTTTTAAGCGGATTTTGTGTTTAGAGGGTGTGTAAGTCAGCCGTGGGCAAACTACGGCCCGTTCGGCTGTTCTCTCCGGCCCGCGGAGCCGAAAGAGCGGAGGGTTCTCTTGCTCTCCCCTCCGCTCCTTCACCAGCAGCCCAAGAGGAGAGTGCCAGCATGGTCAGGCTGCTTTTGTTCCGGCCCTCCGGTCCAGTTTAAGAACCATTGTGGCCCTCGAGTCAAAAAGTTTGCCCACCCCTGGATTGTAAGTGGACAAGTGCCTCTGGGGCGGTGTAGGCTTTGGAATCCCTCAGACCGAGGCTGCAGGAACGGTGTGTGACCTGCTTGTCTCTCAGCTGGGATTGTCTCCCACACAAGTTTGGGGCAACCCCCGCACGCACCACTGTGAGCGTGAGTGAGGCGGTGCATGCCGCCAGCCTGTAAGAGCGGACCCGTCCATACAGAACGCAGTCCGTCCACTGGGCACTTAGATGGTCTCCTGGGGGTGAGAAGTTGGGCTGGGTGTTTAAAGGGATCCACTGATGTTTTGTTTACACACGGAAAGCTCTCTAAAGAAGAACAAAAGCAGAATCTGTGTGTAACAAGCTCAGATCCGGGCTTCCGACAGCAGCGGGCTTTGTGGGGAAAGGACCGGTCTTAGGGCGGGAGCAGGAGCAGACCAGGGAGCCCCTGGCAGAAAGGAAGGCCCTGCTCGAGACAAAGCAGAAGCAGTCATGGGTGCCAGAGGGACCCGGCCTCCACGGGAAGATTCCCGGTGGTCACGCTGGAACAGGCTGAGCAATAAGACAGTAGTATTGGTTATTGCCGAGTCCGTGCCAGTAACAGAGGAGACGGGCAGCTCTCCCGGCGGAATCACTCCCCCCCAGCTGTTAGCTGCTCCACCTGGAAGAGGAGAGCACCCCATGCTCCCGTGCTGAGTGAGGAGCGCAGGCCTTCTCCCAGAGCCCGAGCCGCCAGCCGACACGTCCTGCCTGAGGGGCCGAGGTCCATGTCCGCAGTCTAGTGGGTGGCACGTTCCCTTGATGCGATGCGATGCGATGCGAATGGCATTTTACCTTGTAGTCTTCCTTCCCCAAACCCATAAACTCTCTCACCGTGATGGAAAATCAGTAACTGTTTGCAGATGGAAGGACCCTGTGAACTATCCAGCCAGCATCCTGGGGCTCTGTCCAGGATTCTGAGAACTCACAGCCTGGAGGAGCCCGGGAGTCGCTTGGTGTCCTCAGTGCGGTCTGGAAGGGAAAAGACAGGAGGAGGAAAGGAGGGAACTCTGAATAAACTATAGATTTTAGTTAATAACGTATCAAAAGCACTCTGCTAATGTTATGTCAATGGTGGGGAGGCTGCGGGGCAGATGGGAACTCCACACCGTCCTCACAACTGTCCTGTCACTCGAACACTATTCCAAAATAGAAAATTAAAAACAAAAATCTGGAAACTAGTTGTGGAGAGAAGCCTTTTTTTCTCATTTTATTTTTTTCTGGTAATATTTGAGTTAATTATGTTTATACATGCATTAGTTTTGTTCTTTTTTATATTTTATTGATATTTTACAGAGAGAAAGGGAGAGAGATAGAGAGCTAGAAACGTCGATGAGAGAGAAACATCGACCAGCTGCCTCCTGCACACCCCCTACCGGGGATGTGCCCGCAACCAAGGTACATGCCCTTGACCGGAATCGAACCTGGAACCTTTCAGTCCACAGACCGACGCTCTACCACTGAGCCAAACCGGTTTCGGCCATTAATTTTGTTCTTTGAGAAAGGTTCTGTAGTGGGATTATATGCTTTTATTTTTATGTGTTTTTTAATTGAAATCCTTTATTGTTGAAGTATTACATATGTCTCCTTTTCCCCCCAATGACCTCTCCTCAGCCGCTCCTGCCCTCCCAGCACGTGCCTTCACCCCCTTCTGTCTGTGCCCATTGCTCATGGTCATCTGCATAAATACAAGTCCTGTGGTTGATCTCTTATCCCTCACCCCCTTCCCTCTGAGGTGTGATGGTCTGTTCAGTGCTTTTATTTTTTTTAAAGTATATTTTTATTGATTTCAGAGAGGGAGAGAGAGGTAGAAACATCAGTGATGAGAGAGAATCATCAATTAACTGCCGCCTGCACGCCCCACACTGGGGGTTGAGCCCACAGCCCGGGCAGTGCCCGGGAATCCGGCCATGAGCCCGCCGCTGGCTCTGCCGGCCTTATTTAAACTGCATGACAGAACGGTCAGAAACGTGCCACAATGTTTCCAGGGGGTGGCTTCTGGGAGATTGCTCTCTTCTGTATGTGTTTTCTATTTCCCAAATGGGGCCGGGAGGGTTCCAGATACGTGGGCGTGAGCTGGACGGTTGTGGCTGCATTCTGACTTTCCGGAGGCCTGGGCAGACCCGGACAGGCTCCTCACCCCCGAGGAGGAGGCACGCTGCTCACCGCTGAGGCTGGGTGTTTGCAGTTCAGGTGAAAAAGTATCTGAAAAACAACAACACAAACCAGTGGTTTCTGTGCTTACTCTTCAGATAAAAATTTCGATGATGAAGATTCCGTGGATGGTAACAGACCTTCCTCTGCCAGTTCTACATCTTCCAAAGCTCCGCCGAGCTCTCGGAGAAACGCTGGGATGGGGACCGCCCGGCGGCTCGGCTCATCCACTCTGGGGTCTAAGTCTTCAGGTAATCCGTCCCCGGCCGGGCGGTGGGCTCAGCTGTGCCGGCCTTTAAGCCAGAGGGGCTGGTCCTGGCCTTCCGGGTCCCACAGAAGTGAAGCAGTCTCACTCGCGGTGTCTGCCGCCATTCCTCACCGGCTGTGCTGTCAGTGTGCGGAGCCGGAGCGACGGAAATGTGAGAGGCTCTGTTGCCACCTTTGGTAGCAGAGGCTGCGGCGGGGAAGCCCGCACCCAGGGGAGCGGAGCGGAGAGGGAAGCCAGGGGGCGCCCCGGCGGCACTGGCTGGTGACCGAATGGGCTCCGCAGTGACTGCGAGTCCGTGGGCCTTCTTGGCCAGGGTGCCTTTTCTTTTTAAAATATATTTTATTGATGTTTTACAGAGAGGAAGAGAGAGGGATAGAGAGTTAGAAACATCGATGAGAGAGAATCATCTGTCAGCTGCCTCTTGCACCCCCGCACTGGGGAAGTGCCCGCAACCGAGGTACATGCCTTTGACCGGAATCGAACCTGGGACCTTTCAGTCCGCAGACCGACGCTCTACCACTGAGCCAGACTGGTTTCAGGTTGGCCAGTTTTTATTTATCAAGACAGACTATCTTCTGTCGTTAAAATGTATTTTGTTTCTCCAGGTGGCATTATTCCTTGTGAGTCCAGTACAGATATTAAATTAAGTAGGGATTAGTTCCTTGAGGTTTGAAAATTGATTTACAAAGATTTCCTTCCAAAATCCCGCCTTTTACCCCCCGAATTTGGATAGTTTGAGTCCTTATTATGTACTTCCATTGTGAATTTATATGCAAATGTTATACTTTTTTTACTACAAAATATGTGGCCACTGCTTTTAGAAGTGCTCCTGTTAGCTTTGGGCTTTTGAGCTGGCTGCCGTGCCGAGTGAGAGCTGGAGCGGGGTCAGCATCCGCGCCACAGCCTGCTGTCCTGCCTGCTCTCCGAGTCCGCGGCAGCTGTCTGCGCCGAGAGCGTGATTCTCTAACTTTTTTTTAGGGGAGTGCATTTAAAAATTTTATTTTTGTTATTGAGCTTAAATTCACATAGCATAAAATTAACCATTTTAAAGATCACACAATTCATTGGCATTTAGTATATTCATAGTATTGTGCACCTATCACTTCTGGCTCCAAAACAGTTTCCTCACTCCAAAAGGAAACCTCACACTTTACACATTGCTCCCCATTCCTTCCTCCATCCCGCCCACCACCAGTCTGCATTTTGTCCCTGAGAGTTCACCTGTGCTGGCTGTTTTGGAGAAATGTGGTCTTTGCTCTGGCTGCTTTCCCTGAGCACGTTTCTGAGATTCATCCACGTTGTAGCATGTGTCAGTGCTTCATCCCTCTTGTGGCCAAACTACTCCTTTTTCCTGATCTATTCTTGAGTGGTGTCAGTTCTACAGGTAAGGTTTCTGAAATTTCTGCATGATCAGACCACTTCATTTCCTTCCCACCCTTCCCCCAGACATTCCTTCCCAAAGTCTCAGCCGTGGAAACCCACAGAGATAGCAGCCCTGCCCTCCCCTCCGCCCTGACCTCAGCCTTTTCCCGTTTGTGTAGCGCATGGCCAGGAATTTCCTTGTTGGCTCCTCCTCGCCAGGTCCCTAGTCCTCTTCCCTCTGAGGGTACGTGGCGCAGCGCCTTATGCCGGGAGGCCCCAGGACCTGTCTGCTCAGTGAGGTCCAGGCACAGAACACCCAGCTCAGTGCATGACTGGCACCTGTCCTTAGTTGGCCTGTAACTGCTGTGTGAGTGGCTGTTCATCGGGGGTGGGCACACATGTACTGCTGCCAGGCGGTGTCCATAAAGCCCTTTTCTGTGCGGGTTCCAGCAGGACACTAAGCACCAGAGAGGTGTCTGGAAGAAGCTGTAGAGAAGCACTCACAGTGGTCAGCGTGCATCATTAATGAGGGTCACAAGGAACCTGCAGACACCAGTTTTGAAACCTTTATTATGAAAACAATAGTTGTAAGAGGTCATAAGATATTATGTGTGGAGTTCATAGTAGCAAAAAGAAAAATGTTGCTCCCTAAGTGATAGCAATTAACTTTTAAGTATACAAAGCATCTCACAATAATTTTATAGGGAAAACTTGTTACTGATGTATAAATGAAAAATTGCCAATTATCATGAGTTCAAATGGAATGAAAATGTTTTAAGGCTAATATAAAGTTGAAATGAAACTGTTAAATGCATTAGAAATTATTTTAATTGGTTGCACATTGACCTATGAACCATGGTTTGATTCCCAGTCACCATGCCAGGTTGCAAAAAGCAGCTGATCAATAATTCTCATCATTGATGTTTCTATCTCTCCCTTCTCCTCTAAAATCAATAAAAACATTTTTTTAAATGAGTAAAGTATTGTGTAATCACAACACTTTAAATTTTTACTTAGCTTTAAAGAAATGATTACATATCTATAAAAAATAACTGTTATTATATTTATCAGATTCTTCCAATGCACTTTATTTACATTTTAAAATAAAAATTTTTATAGCGCCAAAAGAAGGAGCTGGCGCCGTTGATGAAGAGGATTTCATTAAAGCCTTTGACGACGTACCTGCCGTGCAGGTGAGTGAGGATGTTTGAGTTGATTAAAAACAAGGAGAGGCTTACTCTTCAAATTTCACTTTTCAAATACGTCCATGGGAAGTTGGTTACTCGGTAAGTAATTTTACGTATCAAGACTATAGGAGCTCTGAGATCTGTAAACCTCAGATTACAGACTAGAAAATGTTGGAGCCTTTTATAGCTAAAATGAGCAGAAGTCAAGGCCCAGGATGATCTTTCAGTAAGAACTAGAAAGAAGTTGCTTCTTCTAGTAACAAGCTTGTGGGTCAGGGCACATAAAAGAGGAGGGGTGGGGGGGGCAGGAGGGAGTGATTAGATTACACAAAGGAACAAAGAAGCATGCTTATTTAGGGATTTTTCTTAGAAAATTTAGTAAATTTGAAGGGTTTTGGTGTCTGAGAAGCTATGAAGAATCCTATATAATAAAGAGGTATATGCAAATTGACCATCACTCCAACACACAAGATGGCCATCCACATGTGGTCAAAGATGGCCACCTCTGTGTAGACACAAGATGGCTGGCTGCCACAAGATGGCCAGAAGGGTAGGGCAGTTGTTGGCGATCAGGCCAGCAGGGGAGGGCCCCAGACCTGGAGGGGCAGGCAGTTGGGAGGGAAAAGGCCTGCAGGGGAGGGCAGTTGGAGGCAACCAAGCCTGTAGGGGAGGGCAGTTAGGGGCAACCAGGTTGGCAGGGGAGGGCAGTTAGGATAAATGGGCCAGCAGGGAAGGGCAGTTGGGGGCCACCAGGCCTATAGGGGAGAACAGTTAGGGATGACCAGGCTGGCAGGGGAGGGCAGTTAGTGGTGACCAAGCCAGCAAGGGCAGGCAGTTAGGGGCAATTGGGCCTATAGTGGAGCAGTTAGGCATTGATCAGGCTGGCAGGGGGGTGATCAGGCTGGTAGGCAAAAGTGGTTAGGGGAAATCAGGCAGGCAGGCAGGTGAGCAGTTGGTAGCGAGCGAGCGATCCTGGATTGTGAGAGGGGTCCCAGATTGGAGAGGGTGCAGGCTGTGGGACACCCCCTCCCCGGTGCATGAATTTCATGCATTGGGCCTCTGGTGGTTTAATAAAAGCTTATTTATGCCATCTTGATGCTTCACTTAAGTACCTAACAGATGAAGCAAATATATTGATAAAAGTTACATTTTACTTCATACATTTTAACTGCTTTGAATGTCTTAGTGTTTTTGTTTGTTTGTTTGTTTTATTTTTTTAAAAAAATTTATTTTATTAAGGTATTATATGTGTACATAGCTTACCATTCCCCTCTACCCCCACCTCCCATTCATGCCCTCCCTCCCCAGAGTTCTGTGTTCGTTGGTTGTACTTATATTCATGCATGCCAGTCCTTCGGTTGTTCTCTTATCTCCCCCCAGGTCTCCTTCCCCTTCCCGCTGTCATTTGACAATCTGCTTGTTTTATGGTGACTATCTCAGGATCACATGAATAGAATCCGCTCCTCATTTGGCAGTCTGCTTGTTTTATGGTGGCTATCTCAGGACAACACGAATAGAGTCCGCTCCTCCTCTGGTTCTCATCGCCCCTTCCCCTGGGTCCCACTGCTTCCCCTGGGACACACGGCTCACCCGGGGCACACGGCCCCCTGGGACACACAGCTCACCCGGGGCACATGGCCCCCTGGGACACAAAGCTCACCCTGGGCACACGGCCCCCTGGGACACATGGCTCACCCGGGGCACACAGCCCCCTGGGACACACTGAATGTCTTAGTGTTTTTTTATTAATGACTGGAGCTAGTAATACTTTTCTTAGCCTACATTGACTAGCCAATTCTCTGGATTACTATAGCATTTTATGTCTATACTAGAGGCCTGATGCATGGATTTGTGCAGCTGTGGGGTCTCTCAGTCTGCCCTGCGCCTCTTATAATTCAGGACATCTCAGAGGATGTGTGACTGCCGGGTTAGGCCCAATCCCTGCAGGCCAGCTTGGATCGGGCCAAAACCGGCAGTCTGACATCCTTTGAGGGATGTAGTAGTGCGCACAGCTGCAGGTGGCTGGGGGGAGCCAGAGCCTTAGTCTGGGCGGGTGCCATGCCGCGACATTCCCACTCATCCTTGCTGCGTCACTGCTGCTCCGATAATGCTGCTGTGTCACTGCCGCGTCACTGCCACTTGGATAATGCTGCTCCGGAGGCAGGAGGGGCGGGTACCACCACAGCTGCGCTCGCTGGCCATGAGCCTGGCATCTGGTGCCCATCCGTCAGCTGAATGGCGCTCCCACTGTGGGAGTGCTCTGACCACCAGGGGGCAGCTCCTGTGTTGAGTGTCTGCCCCCTGGCGGTCAGTGCAAGTCATAGCGACTGGTTGACCAGTTGTTCGGTAGTTGGTTGCTTAGGCTTTCACATATGTAGATGAATTGCTTGTTAACTGCTATTTGGTTTCCATATGTGTATAAATGAGATAACGGGCATCTTAGGCTAAGTTTCATCCTTAAGCTCTTGACCTCTCCAGCACGTCTCATTCCTGGTTGATGATTCTCCCACCTGTCTTGTCAGACGTGGGAGTAAATGAGAAAGGAGATTTGAAAGTGACGGACATGAAATAGGTGTAATGCGGTGTTGTATGTGAAGGACTTGTGCACCACTGACCATTCTCAGCGAGTCTTGTTCTTTTTAATGAAAGCCACCTGCTAAGTTTACCATAAAGCTGTATCTGAGGCTGGTTACCCTTTGTGGGCGCCAGATCTAGTGGGTACATGCTCACAAGGGGGATGAAGCCTACCTTAGAACATATCTGTCCACATGTTATACCACAGGCTCTTCTGGAAAATGAAATGGTTTATTTTACTAAACACTCTTGACTTCATGTAATTAAGAAATAGTCTTTTCTATTTTTTACATTATCTTGTGCTTATTGTAAATTAATTTTGCTTACAGATTTATTCCAGCCGAGACCTCGAGGAATCCATAAACAAGATTAGGGAAATATTATCTGATGACAAGCATGATTGGGAGCAAAGAGTAAATGCTGTAAGCCAGTGATTTTATGTGATTACATTTTCACTAGATTCTAAACTCTTAATTATGAAATTGGGATATAGCTCTAATGATTTTAAGGAGTAAATATTTTTAAGTAAAATTTTTTGCATTAACATTTTACCTTTTAGTAGAGTACCTCACCTCTATTTTTAAAGCATGCAGACTTACACCTTTCTGTAGATTCTATGTTTTTAACAAAGACCTAATTGCGGGAGGTCACTCTCACCTGGGAAAGACACGAGGCTGCTTTTCAGTGGCATTCAGTGTGATCCTCTCTCCGCCTCTCTTCACATTGCGTGCTAGAAAGTCCTGTTCTGTCTGTTTTTAAAAGTAGATTAATGAAAGCAAGTAGCTGAACACTGGAGGGACGGTGTGTCTGATCTGAGGAAAGCTGTTTTTACAGTGGTTGGCTGGCAGAAAGAGGGGTGGTAAAAAAGTATCGTGTTCTCTTTCAAATTCAGACCAGCTTTTGGTAATGATACTGTGGAGGATACCAAAAGAGACTGTAGGACTGCTACTTCCTTTGATTTATTTATTAATGGCAGTTGGAGTGGGTGTGGGGGAAGGTAAACTTAGGGGGAAGAGCTTTTCACAAGCTAAAATGCAGGTTTTGGTTATTTTATCATTAGGATAGAAAGTATACATTAAGATGTTTTCAATTTAAAATGCATTTTGTAGAATTATATTTATCATAGATACTACATTTAAAAATTATTTTTCTTATTTTTGATACATAGATTTGTTTAGTATATTAGCTAACATTTAATTGGCTGAATTCTTTTTGTAAAACTATTTCATATCATTGACATTGATCTCTCATATTTGATGGCTTCTGTTGTTGTGTATGTTCTGTTTTAGGAACAGTTTTGTATATCTCCTAATTTTCTCTATCCCATTAGCTAAAAAAGATTAGATCTTTACTTTTGGCTGGTGCTGCTGAATATGATAACTTCTTTCAACATTTGAGACTTTTGGATGGAGCCTTTAAACTATCCGCTAAGGACCTGCGGTCTCAGGTAGTGCGGGAGGCTTGTATCACGTTGGGGTAAGGACTGCAAAGCTCCAGATCTCATGTCCTAACTTCCTGGGCACGGGCTTCCGGGGCGGCTCGTGGGCTCTGTCCGGGGGGTCTTTCTAATGTCACTCCTACCAGTCTCTAGGACCCATTCCAGTTACGTTGCTGCTCATACTTTTAAAATACTTCGTGCCCGGTTATGTAAAGTATGACAGATTTTGAACTTCACTCTGTGACTTAGCGCTGAAGCATTTGTTACTAATAATACAGAAAAATGAAATTCATAAACTTGTTTCCCAGCCTTTTCATTGATTTGCTGACAGCATATAGCATGCTTATCAAAAAATTTTATTGTTTCTAGAAGAGTATTATAGCTACAAAATAAAAATTAAAGACATGTAGCCAAAAACCGGTTTGGCTCAGTGGATAGAGCTTCGGCCTACTGACTGAAAGGTCCCAGGTTCAATTCCGGTCAGGCGCATGTACCTTGGTTGCAGGCACATCCCCAGTAGGGGGTGTGCAGGAGGCAGCTGATCAATGTTTCTCTCTCATCGATGTTTCTAACTCTGTATCTCTCTCCTTTCCTCTCTGTAAAAAAATCAGTATAATATATTTTTTTAAAAAGACATGTAATGTGGCCTAGTAAAAGTTTATCCTACCTAAACTGCATGTGGACCAGTGTTTGGAGCGGGAATTCTGTGTTGGGCAGGGTGTCAGCACAGCAGAGGAGCAGGGCCATCGATGGCATTGCGGCCCTTTAAAGCCTTGGCTGCAGTCAGATACGGAAGCGTGACTGCTTCGTGTGAAAGTAAAGAGGGTGAGAGAGAAAGAGTGAGGCAGCCCTTTCCTGTGTATGATTCATTAGTGTGGGATAAATGTGTCTTTTGCTATTTGAATTCTGATTTGTTGGAAATGATTTATTAATTTTTAGCACCACGCTCTAACCAACTGAGCTAACCAGCCGGTGGTGATTTATTAATTTTTAAAGGAACAGTGGGCTACTGGCTGTTTGCCAAGTCCTCTACATGTACATTGGAAGGATTTGAGACCCTTGTCCTTTATTTCTAGATAACTTTAAAATGTTAAGAGTTTTATATGATTCACTGTTTGTAAGAAATATAACTACAGCCCAGTATTCATTTCTTATTTTAGGCATCTGTCATCAGTGCTGGGGAATAAGTTTGACCATGGAGCTGAAGCCATTATGCCAACTATCTTTAATTTAATTCCAAATAGTGCCAAAATTATGGCTACTTCTGGTGTTGTAGCTGTTAGGTTAATCATTCGGGTAAGTACGTTTTGGGGCCATATATGAGTAAGCAAGTGGTAAATCTTGGCGGTTGATAAGCAGTAGTTAGAGGCATTTTTCACGAGAGTGATTACATATAGTTGGAATCATACCATATGTACAGTATTGGCCGTTCCTCCACTTAATTATAGCACATGAGCCTTTCACGTTCCATCACGTGAATTATGGATGCAGTGCAGTCATTGAGGTGTTGACCATGGACTCATCAATGCTTGTCAATATTGGAGCATCTCCATCTGCTTTGGAGTTTCTGCTGTCATTTCCACCTCCAGACTCTGCTCCCATTCCTTCCTTCCTGATCCCCAGGCGTTCCACTCTGGGCATTTGTGTTTGTGACTGTTATTCACCTGTCATTGCTGTGTACTTAATTATAGGAAGCAGAGAAACAAAATATTCTCTTTAGTTCAGTTTTCTAAACATTTCTGTACATTTAAGTAATTATTCAAGTAATTTATATACAAGTTCTCAATAAAATTCAGTTGTTCACAGCGGCTTAAAACTGAGGTTCTCCATAACACCGCTGCCCGCTCCCAGTTCCTTTTCCCAGAGGCTTGATGTTAGCTGAAGTCTACCCAGAATATTCTGATTATTGTGGGTTACTTACTTTGTATTACTTTTAGTTCTTACTATTTGCACTGCCTGCTTAATATTAAACTGAAAGCCATTATTGGATATTTCCATTAAAACAATATCAAAATGAATTGGTCTGCTGACCCCTTTTGAACTCACGCGGACCTCTGTTGCTCAGACAATTTAGATTTTATTCCAGCTGGTTGTTTTAATTTTAGACTTATTTGCATATCATGTTGGTTTTAGCTCTATACATGTTATGACCTTTGGCAATCTTCAATGATACTCTTTTATCCTTCTTAAACTCAGTGGAATTATAATCTGAATGTACGTATGTGCACTTTAGGTAGGTTAGTAAGGAAGTGGTTGTCCTAGTTTTGTTTTTGTGTTTTCGAGTGTCCATCTGTTTTTGGTTCTTCTCCACAGCACACACACATCCCCAGGCTGATACCTGTGATAACAAGCAACTGCACCTCCAAGTCTGTTGCAGTTAGAAGGTAAAATTTTAAAGTTTCTTTATTTTTGCATTGTTTAAAATCCAAAACAAATTCCAATAGGGAAAAGTTTGTTTGAAATGTTTAGTAGTATTTAAGATTGCTGCAATGAATAATATTATAGTGAAGAATTGTGGTCTAAATAGTCAGGAAAGTAAATTTGGATAACCTTATTTGTGCATGCATCATGGAGGAGAGAGAATGAATGAATGTGTGTGAGTGTGAGTGTGTGTGTGTGTGTGTGTATATGTAGGTTTGTGAGTTAATTGGGGATTGGGTGGGCGGAGGGGGGGGTCCTCTGTACATCTTTTCCTGAGATAATCTCTCTACCTGTGTCATTGGTGTACCCTATGCTTTGGAGGAAGACAGTAACTGTGTATGTGCGAGAAAAAGTGAGTGTCAGTTATTTAATAGTAACAGGTAGGAGGAGGTGTGTGTGTTTGCATCTTCTGATGGTGATTTCTGGGATTCTCGATTCTGACCAATCACCTGCTGCTGCTCAGTGATGGGAGGTGCACCCAGAAGACGCAAAGCTGCGTAGCTAGGGCCTTGTTCCTGGCCCCGTGTTACCTTGTGCCCTGTGAGCCCTCGTCACATTCGGGGAGTAAAGGCGCCCTCCTGGGGTTTGTGCTTCTGGACTTTTGAGTCACAGGGTCTTTTGAGAGTCTGTTTAAACCTGCGTGCCCTCTTCCCAGGAAAACGTAAACGCACGGGGTGGTTTTGTCGGTTTTGAGAAGCCGCTCCATGGGCTGTCAGGGGCTTTATGGTGTACATGATGGCAGCAGCCTCTGGGCTCACCTGCAGGGCGGGCGGTAAGAGAGGGCCCCCCCCCTACCTCCCCCCCCCCCCCCCCTGCTTGCACTCCGCCATGCGAGCTGCCTGCTGCTTCCCTCCTTTCCCCGGGCGCCATGTGGGTCCTGCTGGGCTCCCATGGACAGGGGACCCTTTTAAGCATGAGGTGGCCCCATATCCGTCTCACGGTAAGTGGCAGCCATGGGTAAGTGGCAGCCATGCGGAAGAAAAGAAGGGCACTCATCCAACTGTGTAAATCAAGAAAGAGATGTGCTCCTTCCACTGAGAAAGCTGGATCTGGAGCTCAAGGCCAGATTGCAGAGCTGAGGAAGCAGCCTGCCCGGCCCGTGGCTCCCCGGGGTCTCCTGGCGTGGGGAGGAGCCGTTTGGCTGGGCGGAGCTGTTCTGCGGGGCCAGGTCACTGAGGTGAAGGCTTCGGGGCTCAGTGAAAGCCTAATGGATGGTAACCGTGGTAGAACTTGTTGCTGCTGCTGCTACTGTTGTTTTAGGTTTCCTAGGGAAATTCAGAGGCGCTTTTCCTTTGTGCGGCAGAGTTGCGGTGAGGGGGCAGTGCGGGGTGTTTGGACAGTAGCCGCCTGGGCTGCCCTGGGTGCTGCGGCAGCGCTGGAGCCGGCGGGCTGCGCTCAGGGCTGAGGATTGGGTTCCAGGGAGGGTAGCTTGCCGATGGCAGCCTTCTCTCTGTGTCTTCACAGGACAGAGGGAAAGAGAGCAAGCTCTCTATTTCTTCCTAGAAGGGAACCAGTGCATCCTGAGAGCCCACTGAAGGCCCCATCTCCACACACCATGTATCGGGGGTTAGGGCTCCAGTGGATGCACGGTGGGTTGGCACAACTCATTCCGGAGCAGTTAACAGTTCTGGCCCCATCGGTGTCTGGGCCCCTCCCAGATGGCTGTTCTGTATTCAGTCAGAGCAAGTACCGTCAGAATCATGTGTCTCAGTGCGAGGGGACATGGGGACCAGCTGGCGTCGCTCTGCCTTTAGAAGGGAGAGAGGGCAGTGTAACCGGTCCCTACATTCGCTCGATGGAGTTGCTAAGAAATGTATTGCACAACTTCCCTGCTTTTCAGAAGTTTATCGTTAGTTGGAGAGATTAAAAGCAGTAACAGATGCTGGGACTGGTTTGGCGCAGTGGATAGAGCGTCGGCCTGCGGACTGAAAGGTCCCGGGTTCGATTCCGGTCAAGGGCATGTACATTGGTTGCGGGCACATCCCCAGTGGGGGGTGTGCAAGAGGCAGCTGATCGATGATTCTCTCTCATCGGTGTTTCTAACTCTCTATCCCTCTCTCTTCCTCTCTGTGAAAAATCAATAAAATATATATTTTTTAAAAGAACTAAAGAAAGACTTAAAAATATATATAAAAAATAAATAAAAGCAGTGACAGAGAGTGGAAGAGTGAGTTACAGCATTCAGAGAGAGCAGTGATCAAAACCGGCAGGTAACATGCTCAAGAAGCTTCACAGGAAGTGGAAAATGGAGCTGCCTTTCTGAACGATGAGCAGGTGAAGAGAGACAAGTTCTAATCTGATGTGTTTAATTAACACATTAATTACATGTGATTAAATAATGCCAACATTGATAGGCGTCTGTGTTTGCTCTAAGTCTGAAACGTTGAAAACAAAGTCTAATTACAGGTGTATTTTTAATTGATACTTAAGACAAGAATTAGTGCTAAAGATGGCTGTTGGCACTAAGAGAAACCCAGTGTGTTTCCTTGGAGAAAGTTTGCTTTGCAAACCCCCAAACTCCCATGTTGCCACCCAGGAGTGAGCGGACTCTCCGTGTGCTTCCAGGCCCCGTGCTGCGGCGCACGGCGGCCTGTCTTGTCTGTCCAGCTGCTAGTTGAGTCTTGGTTACCGTTGTATCTCTAGCACCTAGCAGAGGGTGAGGGCTTGATACAGACTTACGGGGTGGTTAGTCGTATGGATTGTGAGGTTTTGAATTAGGAAGAGCATGGGAAGGAAGGTCGGGTCATTCGAGAAAGATCACCTTCTGCCTTGTTTCCTAGAATGGGTTCCTAAAACCATTAAGATTTCTTCCTGCAAAGATGGATGCCCAGGCCTTCACCCAAAGTGGTGATGCCCTCCAAAGGGGAGGAGTCAGGAGTGTCTCCGTGCACAGATCAGACTTAGGACTTGCCACAGAAGTGAAGAGGCTGACAGAGAAAGGCTGCTGGAAGATTGAGGAGAGGAAAATGGCTGAGTAGCTAGAAAAAAAAGGATTTTAAGTACTACCTAGAACTTTGTCAAACACTTCTTGTTTTTCAGGGTATTTTTTACTTTTTTTGTGTACAAGGCATTCTGTGAAATTAATGCAAAGACCAATTGCCTGATTTTGTAATGTACGTTGTTCTTTTGTGCATGTTTGCGTCCTGTGTCCACGCGTTACTTGAGGTAGAAGTGAGGACGATGCGCTCTGGGGGCGAGGCTGCTGGTGGGACGTTTGTATTCTGTCCCTACAGTTAGCTCTGGGTTTTCTTCTGACCACCATAGGCGCTTAATTTAAAATTTTATTTGACTTTGTTAATTCTGATTCCATCTTTATGTCCCATGTTTTAAATCATACAAATTAGAAGTCACATCAATTATAAAAAGTAGTGTTGGTGCATTTAAGAAAAAAGCTTTTGTTTTCACTAACATACAAATCATATTTTTTCTTTATAATTTTCAGACGCTGTTTTGAATTTTTAGATTTACTTTTACAAGAATGGCAAACACATTCACTGGAACGGTGAGCATCTGTTTTGCTGTTTTTTCTCTCTGAATTGAATCCTGGATCTAATGACTCAGTGAACGGTCCACTTTCTGTCAGAAATGAAGGAATCTAAGCACTTGTTCTCATGACAACATCTGTTATTTCTGCTGCTCTGAGGCACATAACAGCCTGGAGTGGATTCACTGATTGAAGGATTGGTGTGTCTAGCGGCGTGGGCAGGCGTGTGCGGTGACAGCCACACAGCCCGGCTGGACCTTCGCTGTCCTGCCGCTGGCCTCCCGGGCTCAGGTGTTCTGAGCAGCCAAGGGGGATCAGAAAGTTATCGATTTCTCTCTATTCAGATTGGTGTTTGGTAAGTTTCACATCATCATAACAAAAACTGGGATTGTGACAATTTTTGAAGAATAGAAGCCTGCCTCTAAGCTTTGAGTCATTTTTTTTTGTTATTTCTGAGTTAAATTTGGAGAAATAAATGCTGATTTTTGTGCCCCTCATTTTATTTTATTTTTTAAAATATATTTTATTGATATTTTACAGAGAGAAAGGGAGAGAGATAGAGAGCTAGAAACGTCGATGAGAGAGAGAAGCATCGACCAGCTGCCTCTTGCACACCCCCTACAGGGGAATGTGCCCGCAAACAAGGTACATGCCCTTGACCGGAATCGAACCCGGGACCTTTCAGTCCGCAGACCGACGCTCTACCACTGAGCCAAACTGGTTTCAGCTGTGCCCCTCATTTTAATGATATGTCTATAATTTGTGAAGACCTTCATAGCATACTAAACTTTCATTAGAGTGGGATTTTAATAAAGTGAGTACTCCTGGGAGGCCCGTGCATGCTGCAGTGGTCAGAGATGAAGCGAAGCTGCGGCTCCCAGAGGCACATTTTCACCGGGATGTAGTGCTGTGCATCTAGAGCAGCGGTTCTCAGTACAGCTCCTCATGTGGTGGTGACCCCCAGCCATGAAGTTATTTTCGTTGCTACTTCATAACTATAATTTTCTACTATTAATGAATTGTAATGTAAATATCTGTGTTTTCCGATGGTCTTAGGCGACCCTGCTAGTGGTTCTCAACCTGTTGGGTTGTGATAATTGGAAAAAATGGCAGATATTTACATTACGATGCATAACAGTAGCAAAATTACAGCTGTGAAGTAGCAACGAAAATAATGTTATGGTGGGGGGTTAGGAAGGCTGACAACCACCGCTCTAGAAGACAGTCTCACATTTTTTTCAATACTTTCTTGGCTTTTAATCCCACAGTGGTATGTCCTCTTTATTTGGTGGCAGTTTTGGGATTAAGAGGAAAATGGAATGAGGATTTAATGTGGGGACAAGTAAAGAGAATAGAAAAGCATGAATAACGTATATACAGCCTCATGTGTTCACTCACCTTCCAGCTCTGTGTGTAACTTAGCAGGATTCACAAAATAGTGGATGAATGAAGGAGTGAGGGAGAGACTGTGAATGGGCTGGCAAAACTGGTAACTGGTCTTTGTTCTATGAAACTATTCATTCCAGCATTTCCCTTTTCTTAAAACTTTGTTAAATGTCAATGAGACAGTTTAATGATTTCTCTCACTTAGAGTAGAACATAACTGAAGAGAATACCTATTTATAAAATGGTTACATAATTTTATAAAATTGTTCATGATACATAGTGGAACTTGATAAAACATTCTCTTTAAATACAGAAATATGATGCGGATATATTATGATTATAATTGTCTCATTAATATTATGATTATAATTGTCTCATTAATATTATGATTATAATGGTTTCATTACAATTTCCATAGAAAATAGTTCTGACTTTGGAAAAAGGGGATTTTGTTGCTTTGGTCCATAAAAGATTGAGCTAAATAAGTATGGCCTGAAAAAAGTCAGCTGTAACTTAAAAAAAAAAAACATGCCAGAGCGTAGCCTTCTCGGGTGCTTGGTGGGGGTGGGGCACTGGGCCGGCCCGGGCCCAGGACTCTGATGCGGAAGCTGCATTGTGACTGGACTCGGCAGGAGGCTCCAGGTTCCGTGTTCCACTCTGAAGTCACGTCTCACGCTGGTTTCCATCTGTGCAGCACGTATGTTAGTAACTGTTGCTTTCTGTTCCAAATGTCTAGGCACATATCAGTATTAGCCGAAACGATAAAGAAGGGAATACACGACGCCGACTCTGAAGCCAGGATAGAAGCCAGGAAGTAAGTGTGTATTTGTACGCTCTTTTCGTGCACTCGTGTTCTCTGGCTCCTTCCCTGAGCCCTGTTAGAGCCAGGCCAGAGGCACAGTGACCTCTTTCCCTGTGAGCATGTCACAGTGAGTGTCAGGTGGGTGTGCCTCACAGTTGGCGGGGGTGGGGGGAGTAGGAGGGATGAGCAGAGGCTCAGGATTGGCTGCTTGCTGCTGCCAGCAGGTTGGATGCAGTTCACAGGGCTGTGGCCGCAGACAGTCAGTGCTCCCTGGAGTAAGCTCGCCACTGCGGCCGCGACCACCAGAAGCTTCGGGCTAAGTCTTTCTCGGGGCCCAGGAGCGCGTGGATGAGCACTGCCAGCTTTGTGCCTGGGGCGGTTCTTCTGTACTTTTGTAGTCGATCAGCTCTTCTCCTTAACATAGGTTAAAACTTATTCTGGCCCTAACTGGTTTAGCTTAGTCGATAGAGAGTTGGCCTGCGGACTGAAAGGTCCCGGGTTCGATTCCGGTCAAGGGCATGTACCTTGGTTGCAGGCACATCCCCGGTAGGGGGTGTGCAGGAGGCAGCTGGTCGATGTTTCTCTCCCATCGACGTTTCTAGCTCTCTATCTCTCTCCCTTCCTCTCTGTAAAATATCACTAAAAATATATATTTAAAAAAAAATCCTCTAGTGAGGATTACCAAAACAATAAAAACACACTGCCATTTGTGACTCCCTCAGGTTAGGTATGGTTCTCGGTATTTTAGCTCCCTCTCCCTTAAGGCTCCCCAGTGTTCGTACAAATGAACCTCTTTAATTTCCATTTTGTAACGAGGCTGAGGTTCAGAAAAGTTCCCGCCCAGTGTCAGCCTCCTTTGTTCTCGGCGGGCCGTGCGCGGGCTCCGGGCTCGGGGAGGGGAACCGGCGCCGGGCCCGGGCCCGCCTCGCAGTCACAGAAGCTGTGCTCTCCCGAGGTGCTACTGGGGCTTCCACAGCCACTTCGGCCGCGAGGCGGAGCACCTGTACCACACGCTGGAGGCCTCCTACCAGAAGGCGCTGCAGTCGCACCTGCGGAACTCGGACAGCATCGTGTCTTTGCCGCAGTCCGACCGCTCGTCGTCCAGCTCGCAGGAGAGTCTGAAGTAAGGGCTGCGTTCCTGTGAGATTTATGTTGCAATCTGCTGCATGAAAACCCAAGTCCTAGTGTGTGTTCACGTGTACGAGCGGCTACAAATCCCCTTACTCCAGGTGCCTCCTGGGACGAGGGGAGCTGCCACGGGAGAGGTATGTAGGTGGCCTTGGTCGTTGCCGTTAGTGGATCTTGTTACATTTATGTGACGGTTCAGCAGAGTGGAGTGACGTCGTGGGTTCGGGGCCTCCTGAGAGCACGGTGTGGCCGCCCCTGAGACGGAGCGTCCTGTCGCCTTTCCCCTGTGCTCCAGCGTCTGTCCCTAGGTGGGACTTGCTCTCTGTGTTTGCGACATAGTCCAGGGTGGAATGGCGAAGCTTTCTCAGTTTATAAGGTTGTGGCCACCTTGTCTGAGAAATTCTGAAAACTCCGAAATCATTCTTCATTACATAATTTCCAGTTACTGATTGTACTTGTATTAATGCAGGTCAAGTGCATATTTGAAATAAGCAGGTGTATGCTTTATTTCCAGTCGGCCGCTCTCTGCCAAAAGAAGTTCCACCGGAAGCAGCGCCTCTAGAGGTGAGCTGACGGGCCAGGCAGCCGCGGGAGCTGTGGCTCTCCTTGGTCAGGGCCACGCGGAAGCTGCCTCAGCCCCGGCCCCGGCCCCGGCCCCGGCCCTGGTCCCTACTCCAGCCCCTGCAGCAGCCCCAGCCCCAATCCCTACCTCAGCCCCGACCCCAGCCACTGCAGCAGCCCCAGCCCCAGCCCCTACCTCGGCCCCAGCCCCAGCCCTTGCAGCAGCCCCAGCCCCTACCTTAGCCCCGGCCCCAGCCCCAACCTTGGCCCTGGCCCCAGCCCCTTGCCCCAGCCCCTGCCCCTACCTCAGCCCCGGCCCCTACCTCAGCCCCGGCCCCTGCAGCAGCCCCGGCCCAGCTGGCTTGCAGAGTGCGCGCTGCTCTGTGCTCCGCCGTCCCCAGCAGCTCCCCTTCTCCAGGGCCATGAGCTGTGAGGACGGCTTCTTCAGGCAGAAATGAGCTCTGGCCTCCTCACACCGGCCCCCAGCCCGCGGTCCTGCCACGCCGGCGCAGCTCCTCCCTGTGGTCCTGGGTCCGGAGCGGACCGCGGGTGCTTAGAGCGGCAGCAGCTCCGCGGCCGGCCGGGGGCGGGGGAGCGGGCAGGGGCTCCCCAAGGCCGGCCGTTGGGTAAGAGCACACTTTGCCAGGTTGTGAAGAAACTGGCCAGATGTGAACAGTGTTTTGTTTCGCTTCTCATACTAACCAGAAATGTGGTCCATTTCTGTGGGTGGCATTGTAGCCTGTGGTTACAGGCGGACAGATACGATGGGGTGTGGCGTTGTGGTCACTTTCTTTCCTCAGTGTGGGCTGAGCTCTGTCTTCAGGGACCAGGAGAAAGTGTTGGTCAGTGTTGTGTTCCAACCTTTGCTAAAACTTGATACTTGCTGTAAATAACAGCAAAATTAGTTTAACAATATGTGTGTACAGCTCCAGTGTGGTTCCTCCTAATGTTTCTTGTGTTACCACCACAGCTTCGACCGTCAGCACTAAATCTGCGTCAACGACGGGGTCCCTCCAGCGGTCCCGGAGCGACATCGATGTGAACGCAGCGGCCAGTGCCAAGTCCAAGGCCGCCTCGGCTTCAGGCGCTGCGCCCTTCAGCTCCGCAGCGGCCTTGCCTCCGGGCTCCTACGCATCCTTAGGTAACCACATCTCCACCACCTCCGTCTGCTCTGTGGGATGGCAGTTCCCTCTGCGCAGGCTCACTCACCTAATTCCAAGAGTCCCTGTCGCAGGGCTGATGCGCGAGACGAGTGACTGACTGGCCCATAGCAGGTTAGCAGCTCCCTCCTGCGAGCGTCCCCTTCCCTGGGGCACCCTGCTGTCAGCAGCCAGCTGGTGCCACATGGCGTGTGGCACCGAGCACAGTCTGCCTCCAGCTCCACTCCGCTGGGTGGCCCCGCACGGCCCCTCCGTGTGGCCACAGCTGGCTGCTCTCCCGCCTGACTTTGGTGGAAGCGGAGCAGGCAGGTCTAGTGAGGAATTCACCAAAGATAGTCCCTGTACTTAGACATTTTCTAGTTTGAAAATGCAATTGGACGGAGTGGGGAGAGGTGACAGCAGGAGGAGGGGTCCTCTGAGGAGGGGGTGGCTTTGTTAGCCAGCGTCACCATCCTGTACAGAGGGTGCTGTCCTCCCGTCACTCCAGGGACAGCCCAAAGGAGCATGAGAATCAGTCTCCCGGAGTGAGTGTGCGGAGGGGCGGGTCTGAGCGCACAGCCCTGCCGTCCGAGGCTGGCGGCTCACTGAAGTGTGCTTTGGTGCAGGTGACGTCATCGGAGCCAAAGCCTGGGGCTTAGCTGATGAGTTTGGTTTTGGATTTCTTGGAAATGAATACAGTTTAAACTTTATGAAACATGGAAACTAAATTATGTGGTTTACATATTAACTCCCAAATCAGCCCTAAAGTTAACGTTCTGAAAACGCTGTGCACCTGGAAGCACAGGGGAAGACTCCAGGCAGAGGTCCCGGGCTGCCCCTCACGCGCTGGGTGCCCGGCAGCCACGGAGTCCCGTCTCCCTGGCCCCACGTTAGCTGCAGCCCTGCACCCAGCTCAGATGTGTGACAGGAAGTCATAGGAAAGAGAAGGGAGCTGCAGCTGTGATAGGAACATCATTAGTGTGAAAGGCACATACGTTCTGGAATGTTTGTCATTCCGTAGAGAATGTGTTCTCCACGGAAATGCCTTATGTGTGGACGGGTAGGTGCGTGGAAGGATAATACGTTAGAGGGGAAGAAACCCACCGAGCGCTCCTCCCCCCCGTGACCTCACGTGGGCGTCTCTGTGACGCAGCGTTGACATGCCGCCACGGCAGAGGAAGTAAGTCAGCTCCCTCTCCCCTCCTGCGGGAAGTGAGGTCACTTAGTTCATTAGTTCAGTGTTTGAAGTGCATGTAATCCACACCTGAGTACGGTCTCATTGCTAGGAAACGTGAGCACGGACCACGTAGAGTCCTCAGGAGCCTGTTTCTGCTCCCGTGGGGCAGGGTGACCTGGCCCAGTGACTTCCCTCGCTGCTCGGAAAGCACCCTGGCCTTTGGTCTGGTGATGCAGGGCTGACCTTTCGGAAGCACTGATACAATTTTCAGCCCAGGGTTCCCTCGTCAAATAATAAGACTGGCGTATCCTAATTCCTCCCCTTTTCCTGCCATGTCTAACTTCCCTTATGTTCAAAGCGACAGAAAACAAAGCCACCCTGAAATGCAACCTAACCCTTCTGCGGAGTTGTCGTGGTTGCCGTTAGTCTGACATGTTACCTCTTTGCAGAAGTGTAGCTTTAAAGCTGATGGTCCTTTTCCAAACTTCTAGAGTCCAGACACGTGAGGGACGATGTGGAGTCCGTAGGCCTTGATTCAGGTACCATGTTGTACAGCTTGCTGCTGGCGAGTAGTTGGGTAGGCATTGCTAGAGCTAGCTTCTGAGCTTCTCTCGCCTCTGCCCCGAGTTGACTCTGTAGTAGTTTAGTTTTTAGCCCATGTCCTCCCCCCAACCCTTTCTGGTGCCTTGTTCTTGAAAAAGGAACTCCTCAGAATGTGAGGTTTGGCTAAAAGAAAAACAAGTCACTCTCAGCTGAGCCCTGCCCGGGTGCCCTCCCGTGTTTCCCAAAGGCAAAAAGCACACGGTTCTCACCGAACCGGCTCCCAGTGAGCCTCTGCTTCGCTGCTGAACTTGTTTCCCTTTCAATTTTGTTTTAAATTGTACTTTTGCTTTTTTAGTAGCTAATAACATTCTGCTTTTTAAGTTTTAAATGTTACTAACTGTTCCCTGTTACCCCTCCCCTTGTTTTTAATTTGCTTAAAGATGGTACTGCCACTAAAGCGGAGGGTAAGCGGTTTGTTTCTGTGACGGAGGTGTGTCTCCCTTCCACGGCCTCTGTGCTCACGACTGTCTCCTGCCGTCTCACTGAGGTCCCTGCATGAGACTGCACGCTGCTCCCTTCCCTCGTCATTGTCCCCCGGGGTCCCGCCTCCCCGCTCCTCCCGTGTGCCGGTTCTCGTGAGTGAGCACTGTATGCGTGGCCGGCCCTGCGCGGGGAGCTGCGGGATGTGTGTGCTGTGTCCCAGCTGCCGGCTGGGAGCTTGTGACTCCTGAAGCATCTCCTCCCCTTCTGTTTCCTTTTGTGTCCTCTCGTACTTTGGTGCTTTTGTGGGCCTTTAGGATTCGCTCTCCTGTTTTGAAAATAAATTTGTGTCAATCATCCAGGTTAAAGACGGGTAAAGGTTTTCTACCAGGTAATTTATAGAAATAGTTAAAAATGCATTTCTTTCCCCAGTGATGTTACACCATGCCATTTTTATTTGTATTACTGAGAGTACCCCGTCATTCATGTGTTTCATTCATCCACTCCCCAGGCATGAGCAAGTGCCTCCTGCGCGCCATGTCCTCGCTACACAAGGACATAGCATGCGACAAGAGTGTGCGTGTCCAGGTCCTCTTGGTTTGGCTCTGTGCTGTCTCCAGAAGGCCTCCCTGATTTTGCATTGGCCTTTGGATGCTAGACCTAGCTAGTCGAGTGTGTGTAGGTCTTTGACTAGCACATGCTAGACAAGATCAACTTTTACAAAGGCTCCAGAGAGAAAGCATGACGATGATTCATGAAATTGGAATTTAGATGGTGGCTTAGACACACCAACTCTCAGGATAATGATTTAACAATTAAGGGTGCTAGTTTACTTTCATATATTATTTAGAATTCTAAAGGCTAACCTGCAAAGCACACTTTTGGATTTATGTTAATATGTGTAGTTCACAGTACTTTATATGCGCTAATTTCAGAGAGGAAGGGAGGAGAGATAGAAATATCAGTGATGAGAGAGAATCATGGATTTTCTGCCTCCTGCATGCCCATATGGGATTGAGCCCACAAATCAGGCATGTGCCCCGGCCGGGAATCGAACCCTTGTTTCCTCCTGCTTCATAGGTTGATGCTTAACCACTAAGCTACCTGGGCCAGGCAGTTCATAGTATTTTTAATCCATGTACTACTTCCTAAGATAAACATAGTCCCAAGATCAATGTTCTTCAAATTTCTCATGGAAATTACCTAGAGAATAAAGGCCCTGCCCTTCCCCGGAAAATTCCGACTCAGTTTGAAGCCGCAGGTGAATGTGAATTCTCAACAAGCCCCCCCCCGGTGATTTGGGTTGGAGAAGTTTGTGAAATGAAAAGCTACCAAAAATAAAAAATGGAAAAACACCTATGTTATAACGAGAACCTCATTTGTGATAGAAGTCTGACGCTGGGTGTGGTTTTCTGTTTTTAGCTGATAGGGGCAATTATTTATTTTCCTTTCCCATAGAAACCATCTTCAAGAGTTTTTCAGCCGAGGTGGAAGGAAAGTGTGGAGGGTGGAATACAGTAATGCCAATGAAATGGAAAGTGAAAGACACTGTGGGGAGTTATATTTCCCCCCCAGAACACCCTGCTCAATGTGCCTGTATCACACAGTTGGAATCAGTCTGCTGTCTTAGCCAGCACGGGGGTTTCTCCCCCTTTTAATCAGTTTTCTTTTTACTAGTCAGAGCAGGTTCAGAAACTTGCCCATTGGTGACTGTGCTGACCGGCCAGAAGGCTCTTTCTGGTCCCTTCCCAGTGGGGAGGGGAGGACATGAGGGCTGGATTGTGCGGAGTTCAGGATCAGACGGAGAGTGCTCCTCGGCGGAGCCCCTGAGCCCCTGAGCGTGGTGCCGTGACCCCGGGCCGCAGAGCCCACAGCAGAGCCTTGAGCGTGGGTGAGGAGGGAGGCCCGGAGGCCGGGGAGGCTGTTCGCGCAGACAGGTCAAGGCTGTCATTCCTGTTTGCTGAGCAGCATGGCTGGGCAGTGATGCCTGGAAAAGCTGCAGACAGTTAGGAGAAAAGGCAGCAGTAAATATTACAAAGTGTCTTGACATAAGTTTCCATATCTGAGATTGTGGACTCATTATGGGCCTTTTAAACAATTTATTCTATGCCAAAACTGGTTTGGCTCAGTGGATAGAGCGGCGGCCTGAGGACTGAAAGGTCCCGGGTTTGATTCCGGTCAAGGGCATGTACCTTGGTTGTGGGCACATCCCCAGTAGGGGTGTGCAAGAGGCAGCTAATCGATGTTTCTCTCCCATCGATGTTTCTAACTCTCTATCCCTCTCTTTTCCTCTCTGTAAAAAATCAAAAAAATATATATTAAAAAAAATATTCTAAAAAAAAATCTGTTAATTTTTACTAACTAGTTCCTGAGATAAGAAGAGATAGGTACTATCATTATTAGGAGACAAAGATGATTTTGAATCAGTACTTGGGTGATCTAAATTTAAAATTCAGACAATACATTTAAATTTTGGCAACTTCATTATTATAGTATTTAAGAAATATATATATTCTTGGGAGGTTATTTATCATACACATAGAGTAGTCTTTCTAACATTTATGAGTAATTAGAATAATGTTTTTTGTGATGAATCAAAAGCTCAAATTTTGGTTTATTTCTAGGATAGCCTTCAGTGTGTTGTGTTCAGTAATTTGGGAAATTTAGAAATGGAAGCATTTATGTAGTCTGTTATACTGCTTAGGAGAAAGTTTATGATACATGTTGAACTTGTATGGCAAATAAATACACTCTCATCTAAATTTTTGTAGCTAGTATGCTTAGAAAATTGGTTTATTTATATTTTTCCCTGAAATAAGTAATTTCAAGTGAAGAGTTACCGTGTTTGAATGACCGGTGTGGTAACCGATGACTACGGGTAACTTCAGAGAACAGGCGATCCATGTTAAGTATAGTCAGAGGCCGGCGTGCCATTGGCGGCCTCAGTAAAGACTGTGGAGCCCTGTCTGCTCTCCCGGGGAGGAAGCTACGTCTTAGTTTTACTGAGAACAAAAACATTTGGTGTTATTTATTGCACATGTGCCCAAGAATTCTGAAGTGTAAGTGGTTGGCTTTATGTAGAAGTAAAAGAGTGTTGCGAGTGTTTATCTTGGAAATATGTAAGGAAAGTTACTCTTTTTGGGAGAGTATTTATAGGAAGCAAAATTTACAACTGGTCGATTTCCCAAATTTTGATTCTATCAAAGATGCTACCTGTGAGTAGCAGTAGGTTTAATTGTGCCCCCGAGCAATGAGTCGTGAAGTAGTAGATCTGTGTGCCAAAATGTCCCCATGAGATGACAGTTGAGATTTACCTAGGAGCCTTTTACTTTTTATACCCTCCAAATTGAGAATTGGCTCAAACTTGAAACATATAGGGAACAAAAAACAAAACAAAACACCTCTACAGTATGACACTAACTGGGGATTTCTAAAATTATCTTAAGCTATGGGAATGGAATATGGGAAAACCATGCCTGCAAATTAAGCCAGGTGCGCGGGTTTAGTTTCCTGAGTTGAGGGCTTTTGTGGAAGAATGGCAGTGTGCGTGGAAAGACTCCTCAGCAGCACTATTAGAACGCCCCCACCCCCACGCGGGTGTTCCCTTTGTTCCTCGGAAGGCAAAGCCTGCGCTCCTCTTACAATCCTGTTTGCCCTGGCTCTGCTCTTCTCGGGCAGATGTGTTTGTCAATGTGCTTGTCCCTCCCTGCAGAATGTTTTTTATTGCACAGTTGTCGAATATCTCTTATTTCTATTTCTCTTACTTATTGTGACTTTTTTCCTTTCATATCTACTTCTGTCTGTCATAATACAATATGAATGAATGAATGTGAATATGTCATTAACAAGTCAGAATACAGAACTGAAGACTATTTTTCTGTTGGTTGCATTTATCGAGTAGGCTTTGTTTTTCCTAAAGAGTGTTTTATAGACTCTAAAATATACACAGGCACTTACAGTAATAAAATGAAAAAACAATTTCTATAAAAGAAATAAATATCTGAGTGCAGCATAGTAGAGGCCCTTTGAACTCTGCCCCAGAAGGATTTTAAGGGTGCCCCGAGGGCTTAGTTGCTAACTGGAGTCCCTAGGGAAGGCAGGACATTAGCCCTTGACTTCACCAGATGAGGCTCAAGAGTTGGCGTTGAGCCAGCGTTGTCGGTGCTGTAGATGCACGGAGCAGGGGGCTGGGAAACTTCATCGCTCTCTTGACCTTGTCCTAGGCAGAGGGAGAGCATACCTCTCCCCACTGTAGCCACGCTCTCTCGTCAGGCACGTTGTCTCAGGCTGCCTTCCCAGTGGTGTCTGATGGACAGAGTGGTCTGGGTTGGTAGCCCCCAAGGGTGCCTGCCAAGAACAAACATTGAACTTTTACCGAGGAAGCCACTCTCAAATCTAGTTCCTTGGGTAAGATGACCAGACGTCCCGCTTTGTTCTTGGGATCCCCACAGATTTAAAAGGGTGGGGCAAAAGTAGGTGTACAGTTGTGAGTATGCAAAAACAGTTTATTCTTGTATTAATGATTGTGTTATTTTTCCATATGAACAGCTTTAGACTACTTTTGCCCCACTCTGTATGCCAAATAGGAGTTCATAGTTCAAAATTGTGTAACCGGACAACCAAGGGGTCCGGGCTGTCTGTCACCACTTGAGCCAGTTCAGCAGAGACAGGGTTGAATCATATATGAGCATTTATTCCAATAATGCCAAAGAGGACCACACCAAGACACATCATAATTAAAATTCCAAGAGCAAAAGACAAAGAGAGAATATTAAAAGCAGCAAGACAAAAGCAGGTAGTTACCTATAAAGGAGCACCCATATGACTGTCAGCTGATTTCTCAACAGAAACCATGCAGGCCAGATGGGAATGGCAAGAAATATTCAAGGTGATGAATAACAAGAACCTACAGCCAAAAATACTCTACTCAGCAAAGCTATCACTCAGAATTGAAGGCCAGATAAAGAGCTTCACAAATAAATTTAAGCTAAAGGAGTTCATCTCTGCCAAGCCAGAATTATATGAATTGCTGAAAGGGGTTCTTTAGGAAGAGGAAGAAAATAAAGATAAAAATTATGAATAACAAATACGTAACTATCAACAAGTGAGTCTAAAAACCAAGGGAAGTAAAAAACATGATGAACAATATTAACTGTTGAATATAATAGAATCAGAGGTATGGAAGGGGAGTAGACTGATGATTCTTGGGGAAAAGGGGAGTGGGAGTGCGGGAAGAGACTGAACATAGACTGTGCACATATGGATGAGGACAATGGGGATGGGAAAAGGGCAGAGGGTTGGGTGTCCCTTTATAGGTAACTACCTGCTTTTGTCTTGCTGCTTTTAATATTCTCTCTTTGTCTTTTGCTCTTGGAATTTTAATTATGATGTGTCTTGGTGTGGTCCTCTTTGGATTCCTTTTGTTTGAGGTTCTGTGCGCTTCCTGGACTTGTAAGTCTATTTCTTTCCCCAGGTAGGGGAAGTTTTCTTTCAATATGTTTTTGGTATCTTGCTCTCTGTCATCTTCTGGGACCCCATAATTCTGATGTTGGTTCACTTGAAATTGTCCCAGAGGTTTCTTACACTATCTTCAACTTTCTGGATTCTCTTGTCTTCTTGCTTCTGCGGAGGAGTGTCCTCTGGCTCTTTGTGTTCCAAATCTTTGACTTGTTTCTTACAATCTTCCATTCTGTTTTTAGGACTCTGTATAATATTTTTTATTTCAGACAATGTATTTTTTATTTCTAGTTGATCCCTTCTCATATCCTCATAGGTCGTGTTTATTTTTTCGGCCTTTTCTAGGAAATACCTGAAAAACCTTATAACTGTGGTTTTGAACTCTATATCCAGTCTTTTTTTTGTCCTCCATTTCTTTCATTTGTGATCTGTTTCCTTGTCTCAGCATTTTTGCAGCTTCCCTGAGTTGGTAGGGTGGCTTTGTGTGCTAAGGTGCTATATATAGTTCAGTAGGTCAGCCTCCCAGTTATCTGAGGTGGACACTCTTGGTGCACCCCTTTGTGGATTGTGTGTACAGCCTTATTGTAGTTAAATCATGATTGTTGTTGGTATCACCGGGAAGAACTGACCTCCAGGCCAGTTGGCTGTGAGGATCAGCTGTGTCTATGCCGGGAGACAGCCTTATTCAACTAGACTTGGAAAACTGCAAAAGCCTCTGTGTTAAGCTTGGATGGGGCGGAGTTTCAGGGTGGAGCCTACAGCCTTGGCTTCCCCTCAGCCCCGCCCTCTGAGGTTCCTGAGTCTCAGTGTTCCTCAGTGACCTTTGGTACTCACTGCAAGCACCTCTGAGAGAAAGGTGCCCTAGAGTTTTGCCCGCTACCAGACAGTCTAGTCTCTCCCCCAGTGAGCCCGAAACTGGGGTTTAGTGCAGTTGGAAGTGGGGTTAAGAGCAGTCTGGAGCTTATGTCTTCTTCCCTTTAGGGCAATTCAGTGGTGCAATCAACAGTCTGTCCTCTGCGAGCAATGTGTGCAACTCGGGGGCTCTGCCTTTCACCGCTCTCCTGAGCTTCCGAGGTTCCCTCTGTAAGAGCCTGGGGCCCGAGGGTCTCGCCCAGAACTGGGGTTCTGAGCTTTTATCTCCTTCCTGCTAGGGAATGCCAGCCAGACACTCAGCCACCCCTCCTCTCTGGCTCTGTCCTCTCCCCATGCGAACACTGTGTCTCCGTACCTTAGGCTTTTACAGCTCCTCTGATTTTCCTTCTGGTTTTCTCTTCCCTTCTAGTTGTAGAATTTCCAGTTAGTCAACTTTCCTGTAGTTCTGGATAATGTCCACTTTATATTTTAGTTGTATTTTTTGAAATTGTTGTGTGAGGCTGCAGTTAGGCATTTACCTATGCTGCCATCTTGGTTTTTCCTGCCCAACTCAGGACACTTTAGTCTGTGGGCTGATGCTCTATCCACTGAGCCAAACTGGGTAGGGCAGAAAGTATTTTTAACAATATAAGAAGACAATAGGGATTCAAAAAGGTTTTTGTTTTCTCTATAAGATTGGTATTCTGATTGAATTGTGGAAGGAGAGGTATTTTGTATTCCTTGGAAACCACAAAATGCCTGAATTTTAAGAAGGTTAACCCCTAATCATACTAGTCTGATCATCAATGACTTTGCATATCTGAATTCAGTTTTATTTTAAGGTTTCATGGTTTAAAAATTGGAGTTAACAGATTGCTTTACTTTGAGTGACAAATCTTTTCATAAATGTACTTGATTTTTTAAAAATAATTTTTATTTGATTTCAGAGAGGAAGGGAGAGGGAGAGAAAGAATCATCGATGATGAAAAAGAATCATTGATTGGCTACCTCCCAAACCTGGCATATGCCGTGACCTCCTAATTCCATGGTCAACCCTCAGCCATTGAGTTATGCCAGCTAGATAACATTACATTATTTTTAGGTCATTGTTTTTCTAGATACTCCTAGTATTTATTTATTCTTTCTTAAACATTATTTTTAAATTACAGTTTACATGCCATATTGTTTTGAATTACTTTCAGGTGCTAATTTTATTTTAATCATCTTTTGCAACCTAGAAATTTATGGCACACAAGCTTTAAAATAGAAGTTTAATGCTACATATCAAAACACATTTATTCCCCAGGGTGTTGTAGTTTTTGTGGATTGCTGAATATTTTGCATTTGTTCCTTTTTTTCTATTGTATTTTCTTAAGACAACAGCTAATATTTTCTGACTCTGGACATTTGACAGATTTCTAGCCAATAAAAAAGAATTTAACGAAAATTTGATTTAAAAAATTCTCCAATAGATACCACCTTCTCATCTGAAAATATAATATGCTAAAGTAATTGAAACATAAGACCCTGATAGGTTCACGACTCATTCTCAGGAGTTCCAGACTTATTTTCAAAAATTGATTGGAGAGACAGTCAGACATTGATTGTCTGTTCCAATTATTTTTGCATTCATTGGTTGTTTCTCGTCTGTGCCCCGACCAGGGATCAAACCCACAACCTTGGCACATCAGGACAACACTCTAACCCACTGAGCAACCCGGCCAGGGTCCCTTGTGTACTTTTAGAATTTGTGTGTGCTGAAGGAAAACACGTCGGGACCCCGGGTAGGAGGGCTGCTCCCCGTCGGAGGCCGGCCGGTGCCCTCGGCCGGGGTGGGTTGTAGGCTGCGCTGACCGAGAGCCCATGGAAACACTGTCTTTGCTGCGTTCTCCAGGTCGGATCCGTACGCGAAGGCAGACCTCTGGGAGCACCTCCAACGTCGCCTCCATTCCTTCCGATACGCGAGGCCGCAGTCGCGCTAAAGTGGTTTCACAGTCTCAGCGTAAGAAATCTATTTTATGCTCTCTGTTAACCAGGTTTTGCTCAACAGCCATTCTCATTGACTTCAGGGGGGAAACACATTTCTGTGGCTCTAAGGTACTGTGAGTAATTTGATGTTTCTTGGGTAAGCTTAAAAAATGGGAGTATTCAAGGGTACTTTTGTCTCCTGTCAGGTGATTTAAATCTTTTATCATTCCTCATTAAACATTAAAATGACCTTCTCTTCCCCTCTGCAAGTCTCTCCAAGTGGAGCCCCCTGGCGTGGCCCACGGCCCTGTGGGTAGGCCGTGCTGGCACACGGAGGGGCAGGAGCGGGCGAGGCCGGCTAGTGCGGCCCTCTCTCCGTGCTCACCAGTCCACCCATCAGACCCCCTAACCTTCTGTCCTAACATCGCAGCCCGCCCCTGCCTCTGCATCGCACAGCTGCCTGCCTCCGTGCTTGCTTCTCTGTGTGCTCAGTCACTCAGTCTGCTGGCCTGACGCAGGAGAGTGAACTTGTCCCTAGGCTCCACCCCGGCAGCTCCCTGAGCCGCCTGCTCCCTCTGCCTGCGCAGGGGGAGGGGAAGAGGGAGGGAGCGGAGGGCCGGCGGGGAGAGGCTGCCTCCCCGAGCCCCCTGCTCTGGGCGCTCCGGTCTGCCAGACCGGGGTTCTCCCACCGTGTACAGTGCCTCTAGCTGCGGCTGACCGTAGGCACCTCCCGTGTCCCTGTCACACCCACACCCTATGTTAACCAGCTCACGTCTCTTCTGGAAAGAAAGAAAGAAAGCGAGAGGTTAGTTGTATTGCTGCCTTTGATGAGTTGACAGAACCCAGGCTTGTCTGGCACAGAAGCCCCTTTTCCTACTCGACACCACAGCCACCACACCACACCACACACCACAGCCACCACACCACACCACACAACACCACACCACACACCACACCACACACCACACCACACCACACACACCACACCACACACACTGCACACACCACATCACACCACACACACCACACCACACCACACCACACACACCACACCACACTGCACACACCACATCACACCACACACACCACACCACACACACCACATCACACCACACCACACCACACACACCATAGCCACCACACACACCACACACACCACACCACACACACCACAGCCACCACACCACACCACACACCACACCACACACACCACATCACACCACACCACACACACCACACCACATCACACCACACCACACACACCACACCACACACACCACATCACACCACACCACACACACCACACCACATCACACCACACCACACACACCACACCACACCACACACACCACATCACACCACACCACACCACACACACCATAGCCACCACACACACCACACCATACCACACCACACACCACACCACACACCACACCACACCACACACACTATACCACACACCACAGAGCGAGGATTGAATGGAATTGTACATTTCTTCCTTTATGTCTGGCGTGCTATTGGCGTTGGCCCCTCGCTGGTCCTCTGCTCAGAGTGGCGAGGAGGCACGTCCCTCCGGAGTGGGCTTGAGGGGATGGCAGAGCCTCAGTTCAGTCTTAGAAACACTCTGCTCTCTCCCTGCCTTCGGCTCCACTTCAAAAACTGCCCTTTCACCCACCCACTGCAGGAGAGAACAGCAACAAGCAACAAGCCTGGGTCTTACACTTATGAATAGAAATTAAATATTTTTAAAATATAATTTTGATAGGAAGAAAATATGAGATACATATAAATGTAGATATACTAGCATTCAGAGTCCTGGTTTAATAGCACATAGATTTTATTAATATTATATTTAGGGCTCTTAACAGTTAGCATATTTTAGATATTTGAAGATTTAAATATTTGAGGCTTTAAATCTTAGAGGATGAATATTTACATGTTTGAGAACTTGGCATCAGGACTCGGTGCTCTCTAACACTGCGTGCTTGCTGAGCCCTTCCTGTGGTGAGCCTGCTCCCCTCGGTGGCAGCCGCTTCCCTCGGGGTCACCGCCTTGCTCTTCTCCGCATCCATACGTCCGGCACCGCTGGCGTGTTGTGGGTTTGTAAGTGTTCCATGAACAGACCAGAAATAAATGCTAAGTAGTGTGACATATAAAATCAACATGAGTACAAAAGTAGAGCAGGAGGAATAAGAACTAGAAGAAGATAGTTGAACAAAGACCTGTGTTTGCATGCTGACCTCTGTATTGTGTTGTTGTCTTTTAATCCACCTCTTGCCTGTTCTCTGGTCTGCTCTCATAATCAAGGATCCAGATCTGCTAATCCTGCTGGTGGTAAGCCGTTTCTCTTCTTGTTGGTTTGTTGTTTTGTTCACTCTCTCTCGCCCCATGTTTCTTGCACAATATTAATTTTTATATTATGAGCTTAATTAATCTTTCTGCATTTTTTCTGTATGTTAAAATCCAAAATTTGAGATAGATTTTCTTTTTTCTTTTACATAGCTTAATGGTTTATGTGTGTGCTCAAATTTTATGAGCAAATTTAACAGATCATGAGGTGGGTAATCTCTTCATGGTAATCTGTACTTGTGATTTTTGCAATGAATTTCACTTTACATTATAGTTAAATCATTATATAGTAATATTTTTTGTGGGTATGCACCTTAATGATTCATTGAATGGTGTGTGTGTGTGTGTGTGTGTGTGTGTGTGTGTGTGTAATTTTCAGTTAAGTGTTATTTCAAAGGTTTCTACCTTTGGCTCATCCTTATTCTGGTAAATAATAACGCGCACTTTGTTTTAGAATTTTATTGCCTTTTGTATTTAAGCAGATGATCTAAGTAAATGACTGCCATTTGGGTGTGTTGATAATTTTGACCCATAAGAAATGGTTATTTAGGTATCTAGTCACTTAGCCATAATAAAAAATTATTTAGCGTATCATTTGTTTTTATTTTATAATTTGCATACATATCAGAGAATGTGATCTATATGGTTGCTACTTTTGTAAGTTTTTGTAGTACATAAAAGGTGAAAATAATGTTTGTTGAGTTACACATGTGTCTGTGGGAAGTGTGTTTATACATATCTGTATAATTTTGACTACTCTGTCAGTTTCTGCAAGGTATGATATTTTTTTTTTAATGGTTATTAGTCTTTCTGAGTGGTATATTAATAACTAGGACTTTTTCAATTTCTTCCTGTATTTTTACTTTTATGTTTTACATTTCAAAACTATATTATTTGGAGCATAAAGGTTCGTGATTATTATATCTTCATGGACAATTTGTTTATCAATAATATATCCTTTGTCCTTTTTTTAAATGCTTGTTTTATTCTATTTTGTTGTTGTGGGTATGTTGTTGTTTGTTATAAATAGCATACATTTGAGTTTTATTTTATTTTTTAAAATCCAATCCAAACATCTTTGGCTTTTAATAGGTGAATGTAATCTAGCCACATTTATTTTTAAATTGTTTAAAAATATATTTTTATGGATTTCAGAAAGGAAGAGAGAGGGAAAGAGAGATAGAAACATCAGTGATGAGAGAGAATCATTGATCGGCTGCCTCCTGCACGCCCCCCACCGGGGATCTAGCCCGCAACCTGGCTGTTCCATGTGCCCTTGGCTGGAATTGAACCCAGGACCCTTCACTCCACTCTGTCCACCAAGCCAAGCTGGCCAGGGCATAGCCACATTTATTATGATTACTGATATACCTGAGCTTAGTCCTACCATCTTATTTTGTGATTTTTATTTATCATGTTTCTATTTACTTCTTCCCCTTCTCCCTTGTCTTCAAATTATTAATTAGAGTTCTCTTGAATCCATTTTCTATCACTGATGTTTAAGAAATTTTTGTTAATATTTATACTTTTCCAGCAGTTATATTTAAAAATAGTGACGTATCAACTCTCACAGAAAAAAAGAACAAAACACTAAATGAATGCCATTGAGATGATTTCTAGAAATTTTCTGTGGAGCAGGGAGGCTATTTGGACTCATCCTGCTTTTTGGATCGGAAGTTTTGCAGTTATTTTTGCACTGTACCTCTAACCTTCTATATCTATTCTTTTATGATACTTTGGTATTCTTTAATGTGCCTAATGTTTAAAAAAATTGGTACTGACACCAACTACAAATCTATTTTTATAGTTGATCTAAATTAATGTATAAACTGGCTTCTGAAATACTGTAATTTATTCCCTGATTACAACTGTTATTCAATTTTTTTATTTTTTTATTTTTTATTTTTTGCTTTATTTTTAGCTGGCAGCCGGTCAAGTTCTCCAGGGAAATTGTTGGGAAGTGGTTATGGTGGCCTTGCTGGAGGTTCCTCAAGAGGCCCGCCTGTGACACCCTCTTCAGAAAAACGAAGCAAGATTCCCAGGAGTCAGGGATGTAGCCGAGAAACAAGTCCAAACCGAATAGGATTAGGTAAGGATTCTCTAAGACCCTGGAGCACCATTTCCAACTTGGTCAGAATTTTTATTATAACCCAATAAATGTTTCTAATGTGGCAGATAGAAATTTATTTTTGAATTAAAGATGCCATTTTGCCCGTGTTAAAAAGACATTTTGATTTGTACTTTTTATGGAGTATGGCATGTTCAGGTTTCAGTTCTAACTGAAAAGTGTGTGGGGCTTACCATTTAGATTGATGAGGAAGAATTGTCTCATGGGTTTTCATGTTTCAGAGTCATTTTGCAAAATATTAGAATTGGGGGAATGGGCAGGGTTTTCTACTGTACACGTGGAAGCAGTGCTGCTTTTCACTTTGCTTTCCCTGATTAGCACTACGTAGCTATTAACCTAAATTTTCAAAAGCAATTTGTAGGGTCCACATTTATTTTGATTCTGATCTTCTCTAACCTAATTGGTGAAATTTATAGTAAATATATACATATATACATATATACATACATGCATATATATATATATATATATATATATATATATACACACACACACACACACACACACACACACTTACTTTTGGCATAATATTTTTCAAACATAAAATCCAGGACTAGATGGAAATGATGTAGCACTTGTTTTTGTGTTGTAGTATCAAGTTTCATTGTAATGTATAGAATTACTCTCAGCAGCTTAAAGACCTTTTACATCTATTAAAATCCAATTGTACACTACTTTTTAATATAAAAGGTAGTAGTCTTTTGTAATATATTATGCAAAATGTGTGTTCAAACTCTGTCTTTACCTGTTTTCTAAGGGTAAAAATCTATTAATGTGAAACCAGTGCTATATTTTTTAGTCTTATGGGCTTATGTTTCTCATTCATTTGTCTCCTTAACTTTTACTTGAATGTTTACTGTGATGTGCAGTGTGCTTTGTTAGACTTCAGGAATGGAAGTAAATGAAATAGATTGAACTTCTGATTTCAAATAGCTTGCAGTCTTAGGGGTGAGAATGTACCGAGTAGAACAAATACGATGGCGTGGCGCTCTGGGACCCTTCGCTGGCTTCCCGCGGTGTGCAAGTCCTCAGAATCCCACAGTACGTGCTCCCGCCGCACCAACAGGTCTGGCTGAGTTTCCTCGGTCACAGTTTTTCTTGAAAGCAAGAATTGTCCTAGAAAAGGAGTGTCTGCCCCATTTCTTATTTCCTGCTAGTAGAGGCTCCCAGAATAGGACCTGCTGTGGCGAAGTGTAAGGTGGGGAGATGAGGAAAAGGTGCTGTAGGGCAGAGGGGAGCATGTGCAGCAGCAGTCAGACCAGAGGGAGCACAGTGCATTCTGGGTAACACAAGTAATTCTTTTGGTTGCAATAAAGGAAGTTGGTTAGGGCGGGGTGGGCGATGAGGGCAGAGGGGCGCTTAGCATCCAGCTCATGGAAGTCCTTGAAAGCTGCTGAGCTAAGAGAAGGCAGGGGCAGATACGTAAGAAGTAGAATGCATAGGATTTGGTTTGACATTCACAAAGCAGGTGAGAAGTGTTAAGCAAGCAGTGGTTAGTTAATTCCACATGATGCCAGCATAAAGTGGTAGTGCATAGCATGCTGTCTGAGCTGACAAGTTACTTGCATCTAGTACGTAATAACAAGTTGTGTGGATACAACTAGAGAAAATCACCATGGCTGGAATATCTACATTTCAGAGTTGATATTCAACATATGTATGTTTGGATCTGGTTTTGATTGTAAAATGCATTTAACTTCAAATCGGGGTGTGAGGATTTAAGCTGTTTTATTTGCATAGTTAATTAATTTCAAAGGATGTTTTGGCAATCCAGATTAGTCATACTTTTAAATTGGGGTGGGGGAGATTTTACTTTATTAAGGATGCCATTTTTACCTTCTTGAAATTGGAAAACAAATCAACTTTAGTCACCTAACATAACTTTAGGACCTGATATTCCATGGTCTTAACTATGAAGTTTGTGTTATGGATAGTTGAAAAGACCACATTTAATAAGTTTATGAAACATCATCCATCAGTAAGAACTAAATAGGAGCCCACTTCTGAATAGTTTTTATTTAAAACATTATTTTAAAGCAAATTGTTTTCTTGATACTAATTATGGGGATCAGTTATATGTCAAGCTTTGAGGTCATACATATAATTCTGAATAAAATAGATATTTCCTTTGAATGTCTGCACATTGGAAGAATAAGAACATTCACACAGAAATAAAGATCCTTATATAAATAAAATGTACCTTCCCATTTCTCCCTGTGATAATCTTAGATAATCTTCCAGTTCATAGGACGTCAGATATATTAACATTTTTTCAGGAATAGATTTTATATTTCTGTGATCATTTAGTATATACTGCGTATATGCCTGTGTATCTAAGTATTTTGTTCATTGCATAGCAATTTTGAATGTAAATATTCAAAATAAGAGGAATCATCTTTTAAGAATATTTTATACAATTCCAAGACTAATTAGTAATTTTAAGTATAGTTAAGCTAGGTTTAGAATTTACATTGAGAATTGCTTTTAGTTATCTACAAATTATGTTTGGTTCAGCTATACTATTTTTTTTTTTGCTTGAAATAATATTTCTTAAGAAAATATTCTTTTCTCATCTGTGATAAAAATGATACCCAAGCTTTTTTTCATTAGCATTTACTTAAGCAAAATAGGATGCAATTGCAGTAATCTAGCACAGAAACCAAATAAAACCCCGCTACTCTGTTTTTTTCTTTTTTTTTCTTTTTTTTTTTTTTTAAATATATTTTATTGATATTTTGCAGAGAGGAAGGGAGAGAGATAGAGAGCTAGAAACGTCGATGAGAGAGAAACATCAACCAGCTGCCTCTTGCACACCCCCCACAGGGGATGTGCCCACAACCAATGTACATGCCCCTGACCGGAATCGAACCCGGGACCTTTCAGTCCACAGACCGACGCTCTATCCACTGAGCCAAACCGGTTTTGGCTACTCTGTTTTTTTCTTGGCAATTTATTCCTTCATAAGTTATTCAACCAAAAAAGAAGAATATACTTTTTGTGAATTATTTCATTTTTGTCTTTTATTCTATTTTTTATTAATAATGAACTCACATAAATAGCTGACATTCATAGCAATTCTATTTTGGAAATTTGCTTTTTTCCCCCTCCTGCTAATCTATTAAAAAGGCTAAAAGATAGATTTGAGTTTTTGCAATTTACATTCTGTGGATATATGTTTAAAATACTTTTACATGTTCTGCTTTAAAATAGTTTGAAAGAATTAAAAATTAGTAATTAACTTCGAGCAGTTAAATTAGACCACTGTGTGCAAGACTAAAACATGACAATGTTTAGACTAGGGAGATAGTTTATGTCTTAATTTCTGGTACTTTTCATTATCCTCTTGCACTTCTTAAGTTCTGGTAGAATTCTTCCTTAAAAGGCAAAGGTCAGGGTTACCCTTAAAACACTATAAAGGTGGAACGAAGTGTCTCTCAGATGAAAACCAATCAAATGGTTTCTTACGGCTTTCCAGCAATTCACGGGAGCGCAGGACTCCGGAGCTGCCTGTGAACACGCTTTAGAGTTCACAGAGCCAGGATGTTTGTATTTCTCCCCGTTAGCCTCGCCTCGCTGTGCTCACGGGGAGCGTCCCCTCTGGGCGTCAGTACAGAGGCAGGCGGACTTGGTGTGTTGTTTTGGTGTTTACCACCTAATTAATTATTCCTTGTAAAAATGGTTTATTTACACACTTATTCTAAATCCTCCTAATATATTGGTCTCTGGAAGAGGTATTATAAATGTCTTAAGTTATCCAACATTTAAACTGTTGATATCATCACTAGAGGTACTTTAATGAGGTTTGGAGCAGCCAAGTGAGAAGATTTTTACAAAATTGCAAATGGATTCTTCTCTGGGTTACTACTGGCCACATGCTAAAGGAGCCAGAAAACATGAGTGAACTTTCTCTTGGTGAAGTACCAGGAGGCTAAACTTTATTAAGAATTATTCGTATTGTTTCAGGTCATGTCTATCCCTTTTCACATTCTTGGTTGTCTTCACACGGCAGGGAGAGTAGATTTCCCGTGCTGTAGCGTGTGTGCTGTTTAAGGGAGGGAGGGAGAGCTGGGTAAAACTTCTGGAGTAATCGGGCAAGAACTGTAAGAAAATGCTGAGCTAAGCATGATGGGTTAAAACTGTCGGGACTGTTTTTATTACTTTTGACCGGGTTTTGGCCCAGGCAGTGCAGCAGACAGATGCTCATGTCTGCCTTTCATCTGGGAGCCAGAAGCATTCCACGCGGGCCTCGCCTCGGGCACGTGCTCTCGATGCCCACGTTCTCCCCGCCTCCGGGGGCCGGCTCCGGCGGCCCGCGCCGAGCGTGGCGCTGCCAGGTCGCTGCAGGGATGGGATGTGGTGTCGATCTGCGGAGCGGAGCGAGCGCTGCTTTGTGGGTTCTGTGCAACTTGTCATGTGTTGGCGGGTCAGCAGGTAGTCCTAGCGTTTTTTTAAAGAGTTTAGCACCTGCTGCTTTTGCCTTATTGGAGGAGCTGTTCAGAACGCTGTCAAGCATGGCTGATACATACTCACTGCCTCTTTGAGTGGAAACTCGGTGCTCCTGTCACTGGCAAGGTGAAGGAGAAATGGGAATTACTGGAGAATTCCAGAGGCGGCTGTTTGGACGGTTGCCTTTCTGTGCTTGACCTTCCTTTGCTTGCCGGTGCGGACCTGAGCCATTGCCGCCACCTGCCCAGCGTGCAGGCTGATCGGTCTCCCGCCTCGAGAGGCCGCGGCTGGAGTGGGTGGCTTTTCCGCCTTTGTAGTCTTCTTTGTCGGGGCCTCACAGCTCTGGTTTGTGAGATGTTCTTGTGGGTTGGCCATACAGGAAACATACCTTGCTCTAAAATAAGTAGGTCATGCTCATTTATGCACCGATTTGAAAACAGCCATGTTTTTACATCAGCGGATCAAGTTTATTTTCCCCAAAATGTCTAAAGAAGCCATTTCTCCCCAGTCCAGGAGAATAGACCCTCTCAAGGTGGAGATATTTGTCGTCCCATCCGCTGTTTCACTGGTGCTCACACGCCTGTGCTATGCCAGCGTGTTCACAGATATTTTTCCAGTACTAGATTTCTATTTTCTCAAAATAGAATGAAAAAATAAGGGCATAATTATCTTTTCTGCGATTTCACAGCCAAGTTATATTAGAAACTTTCGGCTGTTTATGTGATTGTGTTTTCAGTGTTTTATAACGTGAGTATAATAAAATGATCTATAGATAATCATAAGGTAATAGGCCATTTCAGGTCAGGGGAGGGATCGTACAGAACGAAGATGGGGTGGCCGTCAGGCACTGTGAGGCGTGTAAGGCTGGGTCAGTGAGGTGCGGGGTGAGGACGCAGCAGAGTCTGATCCCCGGGGAAGAAGCAGGGATCAGCGCTGGGACAGGGAAAGGGGGCCGCGTCCCAGCGCCCCCTCTGCGGTCTCGGGTGGGGTGCGTTCGGACTGGCTGTCCGCAGGCTGCGAGGGCGCAGCGCCTGTCCCGCCAGCCAGGTGACTGCTCTGCCGAGAAGGCCCGGCCGGGAGAAGTGGGCTCCTAACCAGTTAATTGTATGGATTGCAGTGACCGGGACCCTTACTGTGCTTTTCAACCTAAATTAAGAACCCAGTGCACACGAAATGGCTTTGGTCCTTTACCCTCCAGGGAGGAAGAAGTTTGCCAGAGCCATGAAGACGGATCATCTCTAAAAGACCGAGCTCTTATTTTCTGAGGCCGGTTTGCTCTTTGGAAGCTTTCTTTCCATTTCCACACTGAGGCGTTCCTCTACCTTCACACCAAATGCACAGCTCTCTGAGGCATGGAGCGGAGCTAAGCTTCTGCCCTAGCCTCCCCTGTTGGCCGGCCCCCGGGAGGCGGAGCGGGGGCGCGTGCTCACTCATCAGGACAATGTGGTGATTACGTTAATAGAATGTGACTGACATTTGTGAGTTTTTCTGTCTTCATTAAACTTGTTCACCTTCTCTGAAACCCCTCATGCTGCACACTAGCACGGAGCAGCCGTATCCCTCGACCCAGCATGAGTCAGGGGTGCAGCCGCGATACCAGCCGTGAGAGCAGCCGGGATACAAGCCCTGCTCGGGGCTTCCCTCCACTGGGTGAGTACACGGAGGCCGGCCCGCTCCGAGCGCTGCCCCGGACCGGCGGGGACGGCTGCCTGCCCTCCTGCTGTCCGTACCCTTTCTTCTTCCTTCCCTCTTCCTTCGCCACCCTTCGTTTCCCCTCTGCATGCTTACATTTGGGGCGTCTCCAGTTTTTCAGAACTGGAGGGAAAACACCACCTCGGCCTGTGCTGTTGTCATGGCCACTTGCGCCGGGCAAGCTCATCGTGTGTTCCTTTCCAACCTAGGATGAAGCTTAGCCCAAGCGCATTGCTGCTTAAACGTAGAGCTAACACAGAGTTTATTCTTACTCATGGAACTTCTACAGTTTGTGTTTAATTTTGCCAGAGATTAGGCCATATGTGGTTTAATTCAAAGGGAAAAGATATAAAAACACGACCATGTTTAGGACAGTCATGTGCTCAGTTTCGGGGTGATGACGTTAATTTAAAAGCAGCATGAATGAGGATAGTAGCCACGCTTTTGTTAACTGGTCATTTCAAAGCTTTCGTCCAAGCAATCTGAAAATAGCATTTTGATAAATTGCTTGGGTATATAGCACAGTGCTCAACTTTCTGATGTTTCTTGTTCATTAGATATTTCATTTTTCCTGGGCTCAAGCGGCGGTTTAATTTCTGTGACCTGATGCCATCCCAGGACAAAAAGCTTTACAATATTTGGTCATGAGGAGGCCACCAGCTCTGCCCCCCCTCCCTCCCCCCTCAGCTTCTCTTAGAGCCAGAATTTGTATTTTAACCGTTTCTAGGCTTCAGGAAAAACAAGGGGAAAATGTATCTATTATAGGATATTTTATTTACCTTTTCTTGTTAGTTTTAATAGTTCTGCCTTTCTCTAATATGGACATATAAAGTACTCTCTCATGTAGTGCAAATTATTAATCCCCAAAGCTGTCTGTCAACGCACAAAGGAAATGTTTGTGTTCTTCAGTCATTGTGTCTCAGTCCTTTGCCAAGTGAAGTGCATGTTTTCCTTTTGGTAAAGGAAACCCCTTATAACGAGGGGCTGGAGGCGAGTGCCACATGGGACCGGTCGGCGGGGGCTGTTACTTTCGGAGTAACTGGTCTCTTACGTATAAAAAATGTCAAAAGCGTAAGGTCTTAGTAGTTGTTTTAGTGCCTTCTAATGTTATACACTGCTTCCCAATATCTTCCCCCCGACTCGGTATCAGTAATCAAAGTCTAGGTGTATTCCTCCGTGACCCCTTGTGCCTGTGGAAGGCTGAGGAGGAGGGGCAGCCAGCCGATGGCGAGGGGCGGGGGGGCGGGTTGCCGTGGTCACCCTCCGCCAGCACTCTCAGCGGCGGGTCAGGCTTCAGCCAGTCAGGGCGGCAGTGGTGGGTTTCTGAGTGAACTGGTGATTTTTCCTTTTAAGTGAAGAATCTGTTTCTGTGTGTCCTGCTTGCTATTTGACCTTCTAGAACAGCGGGCCACGGTGGTCCATGAGGTCTGACAGGCTGGCAATCGCTGCTCTAGAAAACCTGTTCCATGAGCGAACCAGCCGGCCTGCTGTTGGCCCCCTTGTCTCTGAGAGCAGTCAGTGTGCGTGCCGTGCACGTCTGGCAGTTTTGTCTGGTCCATGGACGCAGCCTGGGTAGCGCTTGCGGGCTGTGGGCCAGGCAGGCTGTGCTGTGCTTTTGAGGCCCATCCGCCCGGGGAGCGGAGGGCGCCGGTCCGTCCTCACTGCCTGTGGCACAGGGACCTGCTGGTGCCTTTGGCAGCCCGGCCGAAGGCAGCCTGCCTCCCGGGGCAGCGGTGCGGGTGCCGCTGCTCCCTCCCTCCCTCCCTCCCTCCCTCCCTCCCTCCCTCCCTCCCTCCCTCCCTCCTTCCCTCCCGGGCTCGGCCTCGGCTTGCGGTGGTGGCCGGGCTGTAGTACCACCTTCCAGATTAATCTTTATACCATGCCCTGCGCTTCCCTCCATGGGTTAAATTTGTTTATAAAACTTGGTTACACAGGAACAACAGTGCTCACATGTCCCTGGCACCATTCTGAGCATAATAATCCCTCGTGGTCCCCGGGATGGCTGTTCCCCCGTCACGGATGAGCCACGGTCTCCGGTCACACAGCTGGGCAGTGGTCTGGGTGTGGGTTCAGGTCTGGTTCCGGAGCGTGGCTGTCCCGGCCGCGCTGGAAGGCGGATGTCTCTCACTTGCTCTCTGAGATGTGGTCAGAGCCGCGGGCGCCTCTGCGGCCCAGGCCCGGAGGAGCCGGGAGGCCTGCACCGTCCGTGCCCCCCAGGCGGGGGCTGGGGCTGGGGTCCCGGAGGAGTCCAGAAGCTTGCTGTGCGGGCGCCGCCTGCGCCCTGCAGAGCATGTGCAGGGTTCTTTCTCTTACCCACGTGGCAGTTCCCCGCCCTGTAAAGAAGCCGTTTGTGCTAGTGTCCTGTGTCCCCCACGGCCAGTTCCCGCCTCCCAGAAAGGGTGCGGCGGAGGTAATTATGTGACTACATATTGGCTGTGTTTGCATTTTTATAACTGGATTGTTTGGGCCATTTTAATGGCATGAGAATGTATTTATATGGTTATAATGACAAGATCTACGTGAAATTAAGGGCTCCAGCACTTGTAAGTAAGGCTTTGATGTAAATGGTTTCACTTGGATTCCACTGCCCGGTACTTACTGAGATTGTGACAAAGGGTTCATTACGTGACAGATGTACTAGGATATTTTATTGAAATAGATCCAAAGGACACTTTATAAGAAACCTTTAGATCGTGTTTTTCTTAAAAGCTACTTTCAGTTTAAACTATCAAGTGATTCTGATCAACCTGTATAATGAAATGATTATTTTGCTTCAGTCTGAAAAAACATTTTGTCATCTTCCTTATTTGAGTAATATCTGTTTTAGAGATTGCTGATTTATTTGTGTGCTTCTTGAAGAATTAGGAATTTTTAAATTTTCTTTTTGTAAGACAATAAAAATGTGTCCTTATTGACAAGGTACGTAGCCTTTGCTGTTTAATAACACATATGCCACAGATATGTGCATTTCTCCAAGTAATGTGGTCTTGACTAATGATGGTACTGAGATGTTTAGATGTTTGACGCCGGCGAACGTCAGCGTGCACAGAACATGCACCCAGTGCGTGTGGAAGCAGCGCTGCCCAGCACTACGTTAAACAGGGTCTAAGGGTGCAGTCGCCACGTGTTGGATGGCACCCTGGTAAAAAAGATTCATGTTTGAATCAAGTCTATATTTCATAATTAATTGTAAAAGTCATTGTCTCCAAGGATTTAGTTTAGCATGCATTTCCTCCGATTGGTGACTAAATATGCTTATTATGAGTACTTGCTAATGAAACAATATTTAATGTCTAGATGTAAATTGGAATTCACTCCTCACTATTACTGCCAGCACCATAGGGTGACTGTTAACCACTGTTTGTTCTGTGCCTGGCATTGTGGTTAGTGCTGTATGTATTAATTCTCTCAACTTAATTCTCTCAACTCCCAAGAGATAGGTACCATTAACAGCACCATTGTACAGATGAGGAAACTGAGACACAGATGTTAAGTGCTTTGCAAGAGGTCTTACTCACCCACCAGGATTTGCCCCCACTTGCATTACAGAGCCAGTGCTCATACCGTGGTCCTGCAGATGCCTCTCCCGGAAGGCCATTTAAGCTTAAAACTAAATTTCAATAATTAAAAACTAAATGCATTGATCAGGATACCCATGCGACAGAACAAACTTTGTCTGGGGAGAATGCATTGTAAGTTCATTCTGTTTGTGCTCAGATAACATTATGAATCCTCTTTTGTGTTTGGTGCATGGTTACATGTGCATCACGTACTGAGAGACATCTTGTGGTCTGAGCGAGTCCATCCCGCTGTTCAACTCAGACTCGACAGTGCTGGTGACTCCTGGTGTTCTTCATGTGCATATTTCATAATGGCTGGTAGAGGCTTCATGGAATAAAGACTCACCTGGAGTCTGAATTCGTTGATGCATAAGGAATGCCTCACGAGGGCCTCGGAGGGCCTGTGTGTTTAAGAGCTGCCTGAGAGCCAGCAGCCGTGGAACTTAGGGATCGGCCCTTGCTGTCCATTCATATGTGGCACCATTTCTTTTCATGAGAAAACGTGGTCCGTGGCGGCAGTCGCTGCACTTCCTTTGGACTGTGGCATTCTGTCTGGTACCTCTGTGTTAATGCTATGGGTGTCACCATTCCTTTTACCTGCAGCCTCTCGACGGCATTCCAGGTCCACTAGCGCTCTCTCCACTGCTGACTCTGTCGGGCAGTCAGGTGAACAAGTGCTAACTGCATGCCTCGGCTTCCCCATCTCTCGTCCGCCCTCATTTCCATTCGTTTTCATCAGTGTCGGTCAGCTCTTGGCATGTATGCACTTCATTCCCCCCACCCCAATGTGCTTCAATTTTTTTTAAGTTGTTGAATGTTTATGGTTCTGTTAATAGGCTGTAGCTGCTTTATAGCTTGTTTGACAACATTATTTCTCCAGTGTTCATATTTATGTTAAAGTGAAACAAAGCAAAAAGTCTGGGGCACTTTTCACCCTCTTTTTGCTCTGTCCCCCAAGAAAGCAACCCAAACTTTAGGTATCAGAAGGGTCCCTGCGGGGAATGCAGAATAACTATTATCCAGTAGAGCCATCTCCCAAGTCTTTATTCCCAGTAAAGTGATGATTATTAATGTTAGTTAGTGTCAGGTTCTAATTTGGTTAGAAAATTAGAACTTTGGTTACCAAAGTATGTCATACCAAAGTAAGTCACACACAAAATTATAGGTATAAAAATAAATGGATTGTTCTAACACTGTTATGGAAAAACAAGATCATGATTCAGATAACACAGTTAGACCAGTGGTGCTTTTGCAGCCTTTGGTCCCCAAGCTTCTTCCTTCTCAGCCCCTTTTTGACAATACCAGAAATTCTCTGGTTAGCCACTGGGGCAAACGTAAGCATACAATAATATAACAGTTCGCCAGATTTAGCTGGCATCATTTTCATATGCTAGCAACCCTAATGACTACAGTATTGAGTAAGACTCAGTCTTACTAACTCACAGGTGGTAACCGTGACCAATTCACTGAGTTAGATATTTTCTCTGTTCCTCCTCTAAATGAAGCCAGGTATGCATTTTTTAAATACATGCCCAGATTAGCACATTCCCCTGAAGGTTATGGGCCAGACTGAGGGTACAGCCATCTGTGTCCACCGCTGAGAAATGAAGCTGCTTACTAGTATCAGAGCAGCAAGAATGCAGAGCAGAGTTTGCTCTGGTTGAAATAAAAGGCTTACAATTCTGCTTAGATCCAAACATCTCCTCTTAAGATTTGGAATGTGATGATCTCCGATACATTTAGAACGAGCTGTAGTCACTGTGTGACCAAGCTGTGTGCATTTGGGAAGCAAGAATAATTAATCGCATTGTTCTTATGGTTTTAATTTTGTGTCTGAAAAATCAGTATTATCCCTGGAGCAAGACTTGCTGGCATGAGATCTAATTTCTTACTTTATTTTATGTAGACTTTGTTTTAAGTTCATGCTGGTAATTTTTAAATGGCTTTTAACTGAATTACTTCCATTTTGTTATTCATAAATCCTTTACTATCTACCCTTTTTTAATGGGGGAAAAATGAACAAAGATCATTCATGAAACTGCAAAATAAATCTCAAATTTATACTCATTTCATATTTCAACTGATAATTTATATCTATATAAGTATGTAGATATAATTGTTTTGTGGTTTCTCTTTAGTTTATATGGCACATTAAGTTGCCTTAAATGATTAAGGTGGCATTCAGTATGATCAAGTACATTAAAAAAGGGGATAGTATAACATACAATCTTTGTTTCTTTATAAAAATTCATGACTATAGCTTTTTTGATAAGCATTGTTTACATTTTTTCTTTCTTTCTGTAGCGATGGAAGATGTTTTGAAACTGACATTTTAAAATTGTTAAATAACACTTCACTTTTAAAGTTCACCAGCTTTGTAGCTGATGTTTATTATATATATAAAATATTATTTGTAAGATTTTATATATCACTTTATAGGAAAGATCAATTTATTTAAAACAAAATACTAGTTTTCCTTTTATTGTAGATGCTTCATATGGCTAGTAACAGATTTTCCTTGTCCAGTATATGTTAATAAAAAGAAAGCATTTTTATCTTAACATTTCTTCCAAAGCTTTTTTTTTTTTAATATCTTAACATTTTAAATAAGAAACTAATATGATATACCTATGAAGAATAATTTACATGGACCTTCTATTATAGTTTAAATCTCAATACTTCTTAAGGAAAGCTGGTCATCTGTGATGTAAAGGACTTTGAAAAGCGAGTTTTCATTGTCCATGATCATTATCAAGCTTAGAATAGTTGTTTGAACTGTAAAATCTGTTCTAAATCTTTTGGATTCTATCCATTTTGTCCACAAGAATAAAGACTATTATTTAAAAATCCTTTGAGGGACTCAGGAAAAATGTATACAATATCATCTTAATTATTAATATTTTGCAGTTAAAATGCCAGCTTTCATGGTGGTTATTAAATAATTTTAATAAATATATTTAAATAACCTTTGATGATACAGGAATTATGATGAACATGTCTAAAATTAATTTGAATTTAATTAGTAATAGTTAAACAATGACATTGATGAAAATTTGCAGTGAGAATGAATACATTTGTTGTAAATTTTGACATTGCACATGGCATTAGAACTCATTTACCTGCGGCCTCAGTAGCCCTGAGGCATCCTAATTAGATGGACCAAACCTCAGGGCCACTTGACTCCAGAGCAAGCATGTCAAACTCAGAGGCTAACATGGGCCAACTAAGCAAGGTTTAAGCTTATGTGGCCCGCAAAAACAACAACAATACAAAACGTCAATTTTTATAGAAACGTAGGTTTATTTCAATAGAGACATGCTGAGTACAAAGGGCTGAAATAAATGAGTAATTGTTAACATAAAATAATAGACCATTTTAATAAAAATCACTTTTTCTTGAATATTAACTTACCAGACACTGAATAACTGCACAAATTAATAAGCGTAACCCAAATCTATTTATTTTGTTCTCCGAAAGGGAAATATTTCCTGTTGTCCACACCAAACAAGTCAGTACAAGACTAATGACGCGGCCATCGGCTGCTGAAATATTCCCTGCTGGTGTCAGTGGAGATAATATTAAATGGTGCGCCTGCACGTAAGGCATGTAGAGCGTGTGAGGGAAATGAATGCAACGCGATTATAGTATTCAGTCATTAGCAAACGTAGTTTGTTATTAGTAATTATGTATAACGGGATGTTGTAAAAACTAAATTACAAAATTTTTATTAAAATGTTTCTTACACACTATTATATTGGCTGGGCTGCAAAAATACTCTTTGGGGCCACATGCGGCCCATAGGACGTGAGTTTGACATGCTTGTTCTAGAGGGAATGCTAAACATGAAGGGACTCAACCCACAGCTCTGCTCCCTTCTAAAACAAGTTGCTCTCTCCTATATCTCCGCACCTTTCAAGAATAAAACATCATTAGAGAACCATTCAGTTGTCAGGAGGCTCTGGCACGATGGCACTAAGTGTGAGCAGTGTACCCTCTGCCCCTGGTGAACAAGTGTAGTTGAAACTGCAAGTCCATGTGGGTGAAGCCGGCTGGGCATTTCCGGGCCTCTGCTCTGTAGGTGGGGAGAGGCAGGAATCCTCACAAAAATATTGAGAAAACGTGAATTAAAGTGACTTATCTTTTGCCTTTGTTTTTTAAATAGATCGGTTTGGGCTCGGCCAGGCCGGAAGAATGCCGGGTTCTGTGAATGCCATGCGCGTGCTCAGCACAAGTACAGATCTTGAAGCTGCTGTTGCTGACGCTTTGGTAAGTCTCAGTGCATGTCCGGCTCTCTGACTTACTCATCCGGATGATTCTCTGTCTTGACAGAAAAGTGCCTCCAAATCAGGTTACTGAACCATCCCTGACACTCTTTAAGTTGGGTAAATTTATATTACTGTTTTTCTCAAGCCTTTATCTCTGTACATAAGTGAGGGTTGGCCTTACAGAAATTATTAGCATCAAGTATCGAGGAAGTTGTGATGACCTTGGGATTCTCTGTTGTCATTGGGTGTCTTTTTCTCTTCTTTTTTTTCAGCACCTGCCTTTCCCCATTCTATTGCTTCTATTGCTTTACAAGCTTTGATGGCATAACCTAAAAAAATCATTATACTAGGTCATAGCTTTTGTGGTTTGAAAAATCTGCGTTTATTCCGTTACCTCACTAGTTGTTCCATATCATTTTGCTTTTTTGTTTGTTTGTTTTTAAAAATGAGTTTGTAAGTCATTATCTGTGGAAACTTTCCCCAAATTTAAGATGAACCCTTTGAGGCTATGGAGCATGGGTGGAGTATTTTTTGCATCCTTATAATGTAATATCTAAAAACGTATATGAAGTGCCCAGAGGCCTTACACTTATGGTTATAGCAAAGGGGTCCTTCACAGAAGTGCATTCTAAAGACACGGCTCAGGGCGGAGCCCAGCCCCGGGCCTTTTGGTGTGTGCGCCCACGCCAAACTCGCACTCTGAGAGCTGCCTGACCCCGGCTGTGCCCGTGCTGTTGGAAGATTCTTCTTCTCTAAGGAAGCATCTGACTTCCAGACCCTGAAGTTTTAAATCAGCCATGTTTTGTGTGATCAAAACTTCTGGTCTGTGGCCACAAGTGATTCTGACTTTCTCTTTCCTCCCTCTCTCCTTCCCCTCTCCCCCTCCTCTGCCCCCCCCTCTCTCTTTCTCCCCCTCCCCTGCTCTCATAAAGCTTCCCTTCGGCAGGGCCGCTGGCCAGCTCTCCACAGCCTCTGCAGGCCTGTGCTGGCGCCTGCAGGAGCTGAGGGTGATTGCTCTAACCGGCCTTTAACTTAAGAGCCAGGAGCTGGGACAGAATTCTGTGACGCTGTTTGTCCTTCCAAGTCGAAACGTTTAGATTCGGTCTCTTACTCAGAGATCCGGGCAGTGGAGGTCAGAGGTGGGCAGTGACAGGTGTGCCGGTCCTTAGCTAACGGGCCGTCCAGTTAAGGGGTGGGCGTTCCCTAGATCTCCGAAGAGCTGTGGGGGCCGCACACAGTCCGGAAATGGAGCGGGAGAGAGTCTGCGCCTTGGCTCTCTGACTCGGCTTTTCCCGAGCGCCAGCTCCATTGGCACCGCATCACCCTCGTTAGCTTTTGTTGGAACTGCTTGGCTTCTCCCGCGGCCCTGCTTCGGAAGAGGAAGCGCAGTTCTTGCCCACAGGATAGAAGGCGGGCAGACAGGATGTGCCTCCGCGACAGATGCGGAATTCTGGTGACTCCGGAGATGCCCCTCCCTCGGGGTGGAGGCGCCAGCAGAGGCACAGAAGCGCTGGCAGGCCTCGTGAGGGGCCAGGAGGGCCAGGAAATGCCATGGGAAAGCATTCTTTATTACTCACTTGATCTCACTTGATGTGAATCGCTCGCTGCTCTGTATTTTTGTTTGCTAAGATATGTTTTGCTATACACTTTTGTTGCAAGAATGATCCCCACATATGCTTCTGACATAATTCTCTATGCTTTTTCCCCCATCCTTCAATATTTTCCTGCCTACAGCTGTTAGGAGACTCCAGGAGCAAGGTACCAGTGCTTTAACTTTTGTTTTACAACTCCATTTTTTCTGTATATTTCCTTTAGGAGCTAGTGAAAGCAACAAAAGCGCTAGTGCAATATAGGAATTCTGGTCTAAACTGTGATATTGTTGAATCAGGTGCCGCTTCGATTAGGCAGCTCTGTCTGCGTTAGTGTCTATTCTGATGTAAAACCGCGCCCTCTCCCGGTAGCGCTTCATTTCATTTTTAAGCCCCATTTTAACTACACTGTGTCGTTATTATTTCATGAGTAGATATATTCAGTATTTTTCTTACTGGAGGGATCTAGTGTCTGTATAAGTGAGGTGGCCGTACTGATTGTGCCGGGAGAGCAGGCGTAGGGCAGCACGGCCCTGAGCTTGGGAGGTTCTAAAAACCTCCTTATTAGGAAACTACATCTGTGCAGGTTAAGCAGATAGCTATGTTTTTCTCTTAAATTGTATTTCATAAATTTTATCAATTTCACTTAGCTGTTGCTATAGTATATATAGGTTTAATTTGTATTCAGGGTAAGAGAAATGCTAACCTACAGGAAGCCCGCTTGTGGTGTAAAACTTAGTCCTTAATAAAAGTGGCTCAGGTCATTTAGGAATCCTTGTACATAGCTCACTCTGCCACCGTCATTCTGTTTGAAGCTTTAAGGAAGTAGAGTCTTGAGACAAATTTACCCGGAGACCATGCTCGAGACCTGTCACTTTTGATGGGGAAGAGGCTGTGGGTGCACAGCTTGCATTGTGTGAGGTGGCTAAGCCAGGTTATTTAACATACAGTTCCATTTATTTATTTGTTATTATTTTATGTTTTTATTTCAGAGAGAGGAAGGGAGATGGAGAGAGATAAAAACGTCAGTGATGGGTGAGAATCATTGGTCGGCTGCCTCCTGCACTGGGGATCTAGCCTGTAACCTGGGTATGTGCCCTGACCGGGAATCGAACCTCCTGGTTCATGAGTCGATGCTCAAAACCTGAGCCACACCAGCCAGGCAACATGTAATTCTGTGTAATCCTTAGAAGAAGCCTGTGAGGTAATGATTATCCCAAAGGTGGGAAAACCAGAGCAGAAAGGGCCAGAGGCTCTCTGAAGTCACAGCCCGCCCGCGGTGGCAGCAGGACTGTAACCCAAGTCTGTCTGACCGAGAGGTCCACACAGCGTACTGGAGACCACACCCTTTTTCTCTGCTACAGGTGCTCTGCTCACTGCTTGTCTGTCCACCAGAAACCTGCCTCCTGCTTTTACTCCTAAGCCAGGCCAGGCAGGCGTGGTCCCCGCATCTGTGTGCGCCTCTGACAGGCAGCTCTTGTTGGTGGCGGGTGTGTTTGGGTGACTCACGATCATCTCATCTTCCCCTTCTTTCTCCATCGCCCTCCCTCGTCGGCCCTGGCAGAAGAAGCCCGTGAGGAGGCGATATGAGCCCTACGGGATGTATTCTGACGACGATGCCAACAGCGATGCCTCGAGCGTCTGCTCTGAGCGCTCGTACGGCTCCAGGAACGGCGGCATTCCCCATTACCTGCGGCAGACGGAGGACGTGGCGGAGGTCCTCAACCACTGTGCCAGCTCAAACTGGTCGGAGCGGAAGGAAGGGCTTCTGGGCCTGCAGAACTTACTGAAGAGCCAGAGGACACTGAGGTGAGGACGGGGCCGGCGAGCTGCTTCGAGTCCACAGTGTCCGCCTCAGGGTGTGGGGGCCGGACGTGGAGCCCGCAGGGTCGCAGCACCGAATGCTGAGGTGACCGAGACCCAGGCTTTGCCTTCCAGAGGCTGAACTATCTGGCACGTTCTCTGTAGTTTATTAGGTTTATAAAAACATGGTTCCCTTCGGGCTCACATTGGCTGGTAGCTATTACTTGAGAAATCTGGTGCAGGTTGCAATTCAGGTGAAAACAAGACTGGAAACGGCGGCGCAGAGCTGCGGGGAAGAAACGCCCCGCTGCGCTGAGGAAACCGCAGGCGGGGAGGCGCGTTTCTCGTTAGGGTTGTGGGCTCCGTCTAAAAAACTTTAATACACGTGCATATACCGTATTTGCTGGCGTATAAGACGATTTTTTGGCCCTGAAAATACCGTATTTGCCGGTGTATAAGACGATTTTTTGGCCCTGAAAATACCGTATTTGCCGGCGTATAAGACGACTGGGCGTAGAAGACGACCCCCTAACATTTCCACTCAAAATACAGAGTTTGTTATATACTCGCCGTATAAGACTACCCCCCACTTGGAGGCATATTTTTCAGGGCCAAAAAATCGTCTTATACGCCGGCAAATACGGTATGTAGCTTATAAATACTAAAGTGACACGGAATCGATTTACTAAATTGGAATACTAATAGTAGCAATATTTGTAATATTTTTCTTTTTTCTTTATATTCCTGTATTTCATAAATTTTCTAACATGAGCAGGTATTACAAAAAAATGCGTTTTTATACCATATTTTATCAAATCTAAGGCACCATAGGCAAACCATTATTTTATAGCCCTTTAAGAAGAAATGCTGCTTATTAAACCTGACGTTAATATGTCATTGATTATAAGATGAATCTCATAATTACAGAGATGTTACAGTGTGAAAAAGTGAGCAACTTAGAATCCATGACATATAGTGTATTATATCCTTTAGATAATTTTTTAAAGATAAGTTATGCCACCGGATACTTTTGCGGTCCTGGAGGGTTCTACAAAGTTAAGTGAGCACTGACCCAGGAATCCTATGCAGTGTGGCTCCCACATCAGCCTGACTCTACCCTGCTGACCCCCCTCCTCCGCCCCCCAAATTCTATTTTGTTCATGAAGATGTCCTGAGAACTTCTCCTGTCATATGCCTTCTGAAAGTCAGGTAGCTTCTGACCTCTAGTGATCTGTCAAAAAAGCAAAATGAGGATTATTGGTTGTGATTGTTACTTCAAGAATCTGGTTAATTCTGCAGGTCTCGGTTTCTTGCATCTTGGTGTTCACCAAGTAGGCATTGGGTAGTCTCTAGAAATCTCTTGGTAAGCTTTGGTCTCATCTAGATTGAGTCGTATATAAGGGGGATCACTCGGGCATGATTTGGGGAAAACATGTCCTTCTAATCAGGCCTTGAAGTAACACAGGATTAATTAGCGGTGCAGAGGGGCGGAGGACAGCAGAGGCCGGAGGTGGAGGTGGAGGCGGCCGCCGAGTCGTGGCACAGCTGTAGGAAGGCCGCGTCCTCTCCTCACCCTCACCGCAGCCAGGGAGCTAGCTCTTCCCGTGTGACTGATGCCGAGCACTCTCCGCAGAACTGAGATTAAAGCTCAGTCTGCGGGACCCCGAAGTACACGATTCCCCCAGATTCTCCCGTTGCCCTCCGCCTGCGGCAGGTGGCAACCAGACCTGGAATGAGAGGAGCGGCATTGATCACTTGTCACTTCCGGTCCTGTGAATTTAGGCATTCTCTGAGATTTAGGTTTTTCATTTTAAGATAAAAACAAAACTATTACAGTTTTATATTCGATTTCATCATGAGTTAAATAATATAAAGTTTTTGTGTGAAAAAATGTTTTATAAAAATTATATAAAGCTTATGTCGTTGACTGAAATAAAAGGATTTTTAAACCAAAGCAGTAATTAATTTTAGTGTTGACGTATTAAAGGGAATTTACTTCCGCTTTATTTATTTATTTTTTTAGTCGAGTAGAATTGAAAAGATTGTGTGAGATCTTCACACGAATGTTTGCTGACCCACATAGCAAGGTAAGTCTGGGGACCGTGCTCGCTCTCCTCCCTGCATGTCTGTGTGCTCTGTGCCACGTGCTTCCGGAGCCTGAGCGAGAGCTCCCGGAGTGGAGTTAAGACCTTACCGAGAGCCTGGCGTGTGGCTCAGCGGCTGGGGCACCGGGCCGCACACCGCAAGGCTGCAGGTCTGGCTCCAGGTCAGGGCGCACACCTAGGCTGCCGGCTCTATTGCCGGTCCATCCATATTTCTCTCTCCCCCTTTCTCCCCCCTCTCCCTCCCTTTTTTCCTCTCCCTCTCTCTTCCTTCCACTAAACACATCCTTGGGTGAGGATTAAAAAACACACAAAAAAGACCTCAAAACACACAAAAAAGACCTCACAGGTTAACACTAATTTCAGCAATAGCTTATTTCACATATTTTTAAAATGGAATTCTTGGAGCTTCAAATGTCTGTGAAACTTAAAGTTATAAAGTGCATTTCAATGTGAGTTATGGAGACAATCAATTGTTTCTCAGCAGATATTTTTGAGTGGCTCCTATTAGCCAGCAGTGGGCTGGGTGCTAGAATGTTACATTGTATTATATAATATAGTGACTTTTAAAAAAAAAAGTTACACTAGTGAAGAAAATAATCAAGTATATAATAATTTTTTTGCATGCCAGGTAGAATATTTCTATATAAGAGGAGAGCAAAGTGGAAGCGTTTATGTATTAGATTTATTAGAGAACCAGGCGAAGTTATTAGGAGTTGCCAGCCCAGGAGCTTGCTGGATGGTGGCCTCTTAGCTGGTGTCTCCGCCCCCCGCCCCTTCCTCCCGGAGCCCGGGGGCACTGAGCCTGAGGCCTCCTTTGGACAAGGGCGTCCTGCCCGAGGAGCACCGCACGGGGAGGGGCCGCCCTCAGGAGTGGGCTGAGAGGCCCTTCATAAACGCTTACGTGGAGGCCGGGTTTCGCATTGTCTGGCAGGAGGCCTGCAGAGGTGGCTCGCTGCTGTTAGAGAAAACAAACAACACAACAGGGATGATGCTGTTGGGAAAGTTAAAGAGTGGCTAAAGGACAGAAATTAAAGTATAGAAATTGAGAAAACCTTAATCACCATAAGCAAATCTTAAATGCTTTATGTGCATTTAAGATTCCTAGTAAAACTGGTCTATCCTAAGTTTTTCTGGAAGAATGAAGCCGTGATGGTCAGACAGAAGCCCGTTTTTGTGATGTCCCCTTTTCCGAGCCTTTCCTCATCACAGGAACCTCCCTTTGAGCGGCCACCTCTCTGTTCCCTCCTCAGCAGCATGGGACCCCTGCCTTTTGAGATGCTCACATGGTTTAAAATCCCTGCTATGACCCTGACCCTCACAGCAAGGTCAGCATTAACTATTAATAAGATCCAAGAACGGTTGAGTTTAAGGGCCACATAGATATAATTAACAAGATTTCTTCTCTAAGATAATGTTAAAAACACTAAGATTCAAATCATAAGCATAAGATTTATAGGACTCATAGCATAAAAGATTAGATGGTTTGGGACATTGACGAAATTTCTGTTACCTGTCACCTCTAGATTGCTGATTCAGAAGCAGAATGTGAGGATAAAGAAGGAAATTTGTTTCCATCAGAAGCTTGTACAGTGAGTTTTAGAGGTCTCAGTCTAGTTACTGTTTGCCAGCTGCCTCTGAGCTGAGCAGGGAACCCCACAGTGGCTCACCGGCTTTCTTCCGAGCCCTCACACCCGGTGGTTAATACCGTAGCTGCTGCACTCTTTGGTATGCGATGACTGGGTTGTCCCCGTAGAGCGATGCTCAGAACCAGGTAGGGGGAGAGGTGCCACTCACCTCTCTGAAATGTCCAGGGATATTCCACTGTGCCTGCCTCACCTCAGACAGCAATAACGAGTATATAGCAGCATGATTATCATGTGAGGTTTTAAGCCATAATCTTTTATAAAGCTTTTTATGCATTAAAATAGATGACTAGAATGAAAAAACACACACAAGTTTTCCCCCCTCATCCTATAACATTTTTTTAGGTGTGCCATGGTAATCTTTATTAAAAAAATTTTTTGTTATACTTAGCATACAACATTACATTAGTTTAACTTATAGAACATAGTGTCTAGACATTTATGTAACTTACAAAGTGATCACCTGAGTAAGTCTAATTACCCACCCAATGCCATTCAGTTATTACAGTATTATTGACTATACTAGAGGCCCAGTGCATGAAATTTGTGCAGGGGGTGGGGGATCCTCTCAGCCCAGTCTACACCCTCTCCAATCTGGGACACCTTGGGATCATGCCTAAACCGGCAGTCGGACATCCCTCTCTCAATCTGGGACCTCTGGCTCCTGCCTTATTGCCCCTAACTGCCTCTGCCTGCAGGCTTGATGCCCCTAACTGCCCTCCCCTGCCAGCCTGATTGCCCCTAACTGTCCTCCCCTGCTGGCCTGGTCATCCCTTACTGCCCTCCCCTGCTGGCCTGGTTGTCCCTAACTGCCCTTCTCTGCTGGCCTAATCGCTCCTAACTGCCCTCTCCTGCTGGCCTGGTCATCCCCTAACTGCCCTTCCTTGCCGGCCTGATCACTCCTAACTGCTCTCCCCTGCCAGCCTGATCGCCCCTACCCACTTCTGCCTTGGCCCCTGCCACTGTGGCTTAGTCTGGAAAGACATCCAGAAGAGGTCTGGTCTAATTAGCATATTACCCTTTTATTAGTATAGATTCCTATGATGTACTTTTATCTCCATGACTTTTTATAGTTGGCAATTTGTACATTTTAATCCCTTCACCTTTTTCACCCATCTCCCTAATGCCCTCCCATCTGGCAACTCACTGATTTGTTATCTGCATCTGAGTTTGTTTCTGTTTTTGTTTGTTTGTTTTTTAGATTCCACATATAAGTGATATCATATGGTATTTGTCTTTGACTTCGTTCATTCAGTCTATTACCTAGGGCCATCCATGTTGTCACAATTGGCAAGATTTTGTTGTCATTTTTTATGGCTGAATAATATTCCATTGCATTGCATATATGTTCTATCTTTTCTATTGTGTGTTGATGGAGACTTATCCTGGCTCTTATAAATAATGCTGCAATGAACATAGGAATGCATATGTCTTTTCCAGTTAGTGTTTTGGATTTCTTTGGATGAATACCCAGAAGCAGATTTGCTGAGTCATATGGTAGTTCTGTTTTTAATTTTCTGAGGAATCTCCATGGTGTTTTCCATGGTGGCTGTACTAGTTTGCAATTCCGAGAACAGTGCACAAGGGTTTCTTTTTCTCTTCATCCTCGTCAAAGCTTGTTGTTTGTTGATTTATTGATGATAGCCATTCTGACATGTGTGAGGTGATATCTCATTGTAGTTTTAATTTGCATTTCTCTGTTGATTAGTTACATTGAGCATGTTTTCATATGTTCGTTTCCCATCTTTATGTTCTCTTTGGAAAAATATCTATTCAAGTCCTCTGCCCATTTCTTAATTTCTTTGGAGTTTGAGTATTTTATATATATGTTGGATATTAATTCCTTATCTGGCATATCATTGACGAATATCTTCACCTATCCAGTATTTTGTTTTGCTCATGATTTCTTCCCTTTGGAAAAACTTTTTAATTAGATGAAGTCCCATTTATTTATTTTTTTCTCGTTATCCTTCTCTGAGGACATAGCCAAAATCTATCTATCTGTCTATCTATCTATCTATCTGTCTGTCTGTCTGTCTGTCTATCTATCTATCTAAAACTAAGAGCGATGTCTGAGAGTTTACTGCCTATGTTTTCTTGTAGGAGTTTTATGATTTTTGATCTTAAATTTAATTCTTTAATTGGTTTTGAGTTTATTCTTATATATGGTGTAGATCTAGTTTCATCTTTTTGCATGCATCTGTCCAGTTTTCCCATTTATTGAAGGGACTGTCTTTACTCCTTTGTATATTCTTTTTTTAAAAAAATATGTTTTATTGATTTTTCACAGAGAGGAAGGGAGAGGGGTAGATAGCTAGAAACATCGATGAGAGAAAATCATTGACCAGCTGCCTCCGCACACCCCCCACTGGAGATGTGCCCACAACCAATGTACATGCCCTTGACCGGAATCGAACCTGGGACTCCTCAGTCCGCAGACTGACGCTCTATCCACTGAGCCAAACCGGTTTCGGCGACTCCTTTGTATATTCTTGCCTCCTCTGTCATATATATTAATTGATCATATATTCATGGCTTTATTTCTGGATTCTCTCTTCTATTCCATTGATTTATGTTTTTTTATGCCAGTATCATGTTATTTTGATCACTTATAACCTTGTAGTATAGTTTGATACCAGATAGCTTGAAATCTCCATCTCTGTTCTTGGCTATTGGGGGCTGTTACAGTTCCATATAAATTTTAGGACTATTTGTTCTAATTTCATTGGCATTTTGATAGGGTTGCATTGAATCTGTAGATTGCTTTAGAAAGTATGGACATTTTGGTGATGTTACTTATTCCTGTCCATGAGCATGGCATTTGTTTCCATTTATTTGTATCTTCTGTTTTCTTTGGTACCTTATAATTTTTCAGAACATGGGTCTTTTACCTTTTAGCTTACATTTATTTCTGTATGTTTTATTATTTTTTATGCAATCATAAATGGGATTATTTTCTTAATTTCTCTCATAGTTCATTTTTTTGTTTATAAAAATGCAATCAATTTATGAATATTAATTTTGTATCCTGCTACTTAACTGAATTGATAGTTTTTTAGTGAAATCTCTGTGTATAGTATCATGTTATCTGACAATAATTACAGTTTTATATTTTCCAGTTTGGTTGCCTTTTATTTCTTTTCCTTGTCTGATTGCTGTGGCTAGGGCTTCCATTACTATGTTGAAGAAATCATATGGTATTTGTCTTTCTGTGGTTAAAAGTAGACATTCTTGCCTTGTTCCTGATTTTTAAATAAATGCTTTTAGCTTTTTACCATTGAGTTTGATGTTAGCTGTGGGTTTGTCATTTATGGCCTTTATTATGTTGAAGTTTGTTCCCTCTCTTCCCACTTTACTAAGAATTGTTATTATAAATGGACGTTGCACTTTGTCAGACACTTTTTCTGCATCTATTGATATGATATGATTTTTATTATTCATTTTATTTAGTGTATCATGTTAATTGATTGCAAGTATTGAACCAACCTTGCATCCTAGGAATAAATCCCACTTGATCTTTTGATTGTATTGCTCAATTTGGTTTGCTTATATCTTGTTGCGAATTTTTACATCTATGTTCATCAGGGAAATTGGCTTATACATTTTTCTTTTTATAAAATGTTTTTATCTGGTTTTGTTATCAGAATTATGCTAGCCTTGTAAAATGAGCTTCAGATCCTTCTATCCTCTTAAAAGTTTTTGAAATAATTTGGGAAGGATAGCTATTAATTCACCTGCGAAGCCATCTGGTGCAGGTCTTTTGTTTGCTGGGTGCCAGGCTGACCAGCAGACCCTGAGTTATGGATGAATTTATTACTCCGACACGCGTTTCTGTGAAAGAGAGGGCAAGGGATTGCTTGACTTGAGAAACCAAGCAGCCTCATTCACCTGCCTCCTAAGGCTTTTATTGTAACAACACCTTGAACAAAATGAACTATTAGATACTATCAGTAGGTTAGCATCCTTGAGAAGACACGTGCGTCTGTAGTGTCCTTTAAGCAAGGATGTCAAAAGACTAGACCTAAAAATCCCAGGGAAACACCCGGCTCAGACTTGTTTGGGAAAGTCAAGGCAGAGATTGCCGCCTTTGGCCAGCTCCCCCTGGAGGCCCCGACCTTTTGGAGAATCTTCCTTACAAACTGCAACCAAGTCCCATGCGTCCTCACATTTGGGAGTTTTTTAATTACTGATTTGATTTTGTTATAGTTACCCATCTTCATGTGTTCTGTTTATTCTTGATTCAGTCTTGGAAGATTGTCTGTTTCTAGGAATTTATCCATTTCTTCAGATTGTCCAATTTGTTGGCATATAATTATTCTTAGTATTTTCTTATAATCCTTTGTATTTCTGTCATGTCAGTTGTCATTTCTCTTTCATTTATGATTTTGTTAGGGTCCTCTCTCTATTTTTGTTGATGTGTCTGGTTAAAGGTTTATCAGTTTTGTCTATTTTTTCAAAGGAGCAGCTCTTGGTTTCATTGATCTTTTGTAGCCTTGTTATTTCTGCTCTGATCTTCATTATTTCCTTCTACTCGTACTTTGGGCTTTGTTTGTTCTTTTTCTAGTCCATTTAGGTGTAAGGTAAGATTGTCTATTTGAGATTTTTCTTATTTCTTGAGGTTAGCCTATTTGCTATGAATTTCCTTTTTAGGACTGCTTTCGCTGTGTCCCTCAGGTTTTGGGTTGTTGTATTTTCATTTGTCTCTAGATCTCTTCGATTTTTAAAAATCTCATTGTTAACCCCATTTATTTTTTAGTAGCATGTTTTTTAGCCTCCATGTGACTGTGTGTTTTTCAGTTTTCTTTTTTGTAATTGATTTCTAGTTTCCTACTAGTATGATCAGAGAATATGCTTGTTTATTTCAGTCTTTTAAATTTTATTAATACTTGTTTTGTGGCCTAATATTTCATCTGTATTGGGAAATGGTCCTTGTGCTCTTGAATAAAATGTGTAGTCTCTTGCTTTCAGGTGAAATGTCCTAAAAATATGTATTATTAGATATGCAGATGGATTGTGTCATTTAAGTCAGTCCATTGATGTCAATGGGTGTTAAAGTCCCCTGCTATAATTGTATTACTGTTGATCGCTCCCTTTAGTTCTATCAATATTTGCTTTATATACTTAGGTGCTCAGCACCTATGTTGGATACGTAAATGTTAAAAAGTTATATCCTCCTATTGAATCAGTTTCTTTATCATTATGAAATGTCCTTTTTTTTGTCTCTTGTTACAACCTTTTAACTTTGTCTTTAAACTTCGCCATTTTAATTATGATATCTTCATATGGGCCTCTTTTGCTGATCTTGTTTTGGACTTTCTGCACTTTCTGGCCTTTTATAACTACCTTATTTTTGCCAGGTTTGTGGAGTTTTCAGTCATTATTTCTTCAAATAGGTTTTCCCTCTCTCTCTCTCTCTCTCTCTCTCTCTCTCTCTCTCTCTCTCTCTCTCTTCTTGATATTGTCCAAGAGGTCCCTTCAACCAGCAGTCGCCAACCTTTCTGACCTCATGGACCACCAGTGGTCTACGGAATACTGGTTGGTGACCACTGCCTTCAACTATGCTTTTTTTTTCTTCTTTTCTCCCTGTTCTAATGGGTTGTTTTTCACAACCTTTTCTTCCATGTTGATTCAGTTCTCTGGTTTTTCTAATCTGCTGTTGATTCCATGTAATGTACTTTTCTTTTCAATTATGGTATTATTTATTTCTGACTGGTTCTTTTTTATATTTTTTAATCTCTTTTTTTTATGTTTCCTATCTCTTTGTTGAAATACACACTGAGATTATCTATTCTTCCTGTAAATTCATGGAGCATCCTTATTAGCATTATTTTGAACTCAATCTGGTACATTGTTGGTCTTCATTTAATTTAATTATTTTTCTAGAGTTTTGTCCAGTTCTTTCCTTTGGAACATGTTTCTTTGTCTCCTGACTTTGGCTGCCTCCCTCTGTTAGTTTGTATGCATTAGGTAGAGCTGCTACATCTCCCAGTCTTAATAGAGTGGCCTTAAGTAGTAGGTGTCCTTCCAGGTCGTGTGGTGCAGACTTCCTGGTCACCTGAGCAGGGTAACCCCTTGTGTGGGTTTTGTGTGTATCATTTTCTCTTGCAGTTTAGCTTTGATTGCTGTTGGCACATTAGTGTGTGAGATTGGCCCTCCGGATAACTGGCTATGAGGACTGGCCATGACTACAGTGGACCAGCTGTTGTGCAGTGGTTGACCCCGCAGAGCAGTATTTGCTTTAGCAGGATTCTGTTGCCTGCTGAGTCTTCTCTTTGTGTGTGTTGTTTATGGAGGTGGTTCAGTGGTGCTCTGATATGGTCTGTAGCTGGCCACCAGGTGTGTTGGTTCTTGGGACTCTTGGGAAGGACTCTGGTGCAGGCCCATGTCAACTTTTGCCTGTGTCTGCCTAGGGGCTACCTATTAGGAGCTAAAGATTGACCTGTAGTTGGTAGCCTCCTGTAGTAGGGTTGGGGCTCCCCAGGAAGAAGTATGGAGAATGCTGAGGCCAACTGCTGCTTGTTTGATGTTTGTGGATTTTTTAGAGACCTTAGAAAATTCCACAGTGCATGCCCATTTTAGCTGCTTGTGTGGAATAGCTGCTGAAAGGGTTTGGGCCAGGGTCTCAGGGGAGCATCAGAGTGCAGTGAAGAGTGTCAGCCAGATTAATGGAGAGTTCAGACTTGGCACTTGGGTGGGGTGAGGATCAACAAAGGGACAGTGGCCCCACTTGTCCAGGAGAGAGCACTGCTGGTTTTCACAGCCCGGTGTAAGGACTTACCCTTCAGGCTCCGGTGCCCTGGGCTGGGGAACTCGGTGTGGGGCTGGGGCCTCTCGCCTCTTAGGGGGTCCTCCACATGCTCGTTATCCCTCCCAATTCTTAACCTTCACTCAGGGATGTTGGACAAGCCTGTTCTGGATCTCCACCCCTCCTACCAGTCTCACTGGCTGCTGCTTTATATCCTTCATTGTAGGACTTCTGATGAGCTAGTCTTCAGATGCTTTTCAATGATGGTGGTTCTATAATTTAGTTGTGGTTTTGATGTGGCTGTGGAGAAGGCAAGCACAGTATCTGCCTACTCTTTCTTCTTAATGGAAAGTCTTCCTATCGTAGTATTTTTTTAATGATAGATAATGAAAAATAATAGTATAGAATTATGATGGTTTAAATGTGTTTTTTTTTGTTTTTTTTAAGAAAGAAAACACCACCCTGGCCAGAATGGCCCTGTGGTTAAAGCATCAGCCAGCAGACTGAAGGGTCACGAGTTTGATTCTGTTCAAGGGCTTGATCTCTGGCCCCAGTTGAAACATGTGCAAGAAGCAACCAATTGATATCCCCCCCCCCCTCTCTGTCTCTGCCCCTCCCTTACCTTACACTCTCTCTAGGAATCAATGAAAAACATATCCTTGGGTGAGGATTAACCAAAAAGAAAGAAAGAGAGATGACTCTAGATTAACCTAATACTTAAAGATAAATAAATCAACAGACAGACAGATACTTTTCAACTAAGTTATTTCTCTCTGTACTGAATTTTAAAGGCATATTGAGGGAGGCGAGTGTGTTATCAACTTGTAGCCATTTCAGGTCTTTGAGTAAACTGCATGGAAATTGTATTAATTCACTCTGGACTAACATGGCATTTGTTTTGTTGCATGGCCTGGTTTGCGGTGGAATTCACATCAGAGAGTAAGTTCCAGTTCTTTTTCCCTAATTTTCTTTAATACATTTGCCTTCTGTGGTATGATCAGTTGTTAACAGTGTTAAGCTAGCTTGTAAGAGACTGGGCCATGCCAGTATGGGCATTTTTAATGGTCTGGGGACTTTGGAGGGAATTCTGAATTAAATATGTGAAATGTTCTGTTTTTATTTGTATCTAGGTTTTCAGTATGTTTTTGGAGACTCTTGTTGATTTTATAATAATTCATAAGGATGATTTGCAAGACTGGCTTTTTGTTCTTCTCACACAATTACTTAAGAAAATGGGGGCTGATTTACTTGGATCTGTACAAGCGAAAGTTCAGAAAGCTCTAGATGTCACAAGGTAAGTGTTTAGGAAGTAGACCATTTCCCCTGCTTTTGAGATGTAGTTGCATAGAACATTGTGTAAGTTTAAAGTGTACTGTGTGATGATTTTGGTTCATGTATATATTACCACATAATTATCATCTTTTTTTTGTGGTGTTGTGTGAGAACATCTCAGCTCTGTTGTCTTTAGGACCTTTCAAGTGTATAACACAGTATTGTTAACTATAATTACCACACTGTACGTTAGATCCCAGAACTTGCTCATGTTATAACGGAAAATTTGTACCCTTTGACCTGCATCTCATTCCTTCCTCCTCCTAACCATTAACAACCACCATTTTATTCTCTGAGTCTATGGTTCGGCTGTTCCCTTGTAGATGCCACATATAAGCCAGAATGAGGGAACATCCCTATACAGCAGCTTAGCAATGGATTTATAAAGCATTGACTACAAGGGCGAGGCTGAGTCAGCGATATTAAATGAGTGAAGTGGGTAAGAGGGGGGACCATGGACAATGTGGACAAGTGTGGTCAGTGGTGGCCGTGTGGGAACCTGGGCCCAGTGGTTCCAGACTTCTCAAGGAAGGTCCGAAATGTGGATTAATGCAACACATTTAAGAACTTTTTTTTTTTTTTTAGAAAAAGAAAAGGGATGCAGGTTCAAAACTACAAAAGTTACAGGACAGATGTGAAATGTAAATGAAATGCTACAAGAAAAATCTAAAGTGCATGGCACATACTAGATCTTGTGAAAGCCAAGTAAACATTGTGAGCCAGACTTGACCTATAGGTCACTTGCTAAATTTAAAGGAATTTATGAAGGACAAGATTCGTTTCAGATTTTGGGGGATGGCTGGAATATTACGATTACATTCCCATCCTTTGGTGATTAAGAAAAACAATTATTCCCTTTTGTTAACTTTAAGAATTCTGTTCTCATATTTGGTCTCAGTCTCTAAAGCATGTTTATCATTCCTTGTCTCAGCAGCTGAGATGTGTAGCTGGGTCAGGTTAGCTGGGACCAGTGTGTGTCCAGGGCTCAGTGTTTGCTGGGAGCTCTTCCTCGGGTAATAGAGTGCAGGCAGGTCTGCCTCCGCTTCCTCTCCTCTGGCCGCGCCAACCACCGGCACCTGTCCTGGTTATAGATCAGCTTATGCTGCCGAAGAAAAAAGAGACATTCTGTGTGTGTTTATTGACCTTGTTTCCTTAATTTATAGTACATGCTGTGGTAGGAAAGGGTATACTGTTGGGGCAAGTTTACTTCTTATTACTAATTATGATGCTGCCAATACCAGTACCTGGTATGTGCCATGCACTCCACATTTTTCTTATTTCACTTAAATGTCACATCTATCCTGTGATTTTCATGGTTTTGAACCTGAATTGCCACCCCCCCTTTTTTTTTACTATATTTCTATAGATTGAGAAAAATCTGAGTCCCAAGACAGCAGTGCAATTGCTCAGCCTCAATTGTAATAGATGTTTGCACTGCAGTATGTTTCCTGTTAGTCCACGTGGGCTCCATTGTGCAGCTTTACACTGAGATTAGTAATGGCAGCATTTTAAGAGGGGGAGAGCACTGACTTTCACTAGGCAAGAGCCCTCCGTGTCACTCAGTTGGACCAAAGGTGTGACGCGACTAAAGGAAAGGGATTGGTACCCAGTAAGAAATGAGCAGGAGGGGCCTGCAAGGCCCCGGTTTCGATATTTGCTCTGTAATTGCATGTGGGGGTGTTTTGCTGAGTGCCCCACAGGCGCTGTCCTAGTGATTTTGCCAAATAGAGATTATAAGCAATCACCAGAGGAGGTCAGTGCAGTTTAAGTGGGGTCAGCTTTAAGTTGCCTAATGAGGGTGTAAAACTAAGATTTGGAAATTGGCAGTATTTTCTGATAAGCAATATTTAAAAAGATAGCTGGAGAGAGATGAGCAGACCCCTAGAAGGCAAGTACGAATCTCTTCCTTATAAGTTTACTAGAGGCCCGGTGCACGAAATTCGTGCACGGGTGTGTGTGTGTGGGGGGGGGGGTGGTGTCCCCACAGCCCAGCCTGCACCTCTCCAATCCGGGACCCTAGTCACCCCCAACTGCCACCCTCCCCGCCAGCCTGGCCACCCCTAACTGCCCCCCCCCCCCCCGCTAGCTTGGTCACCCCCAATTGCCCCCCTGCCAGCCTGGTTGCTCCCAACTCCTTCCCCTCATCCCCCCGCTGGCCTGGTCACCCCCAACTGCCCCACCCCACCCCAGCCAGCCTAGTTGCCCCATGCAGCCTCTGTTCAGTCATTTGATCATCCCTCACTAACCCCCCTGCTGGCCTGGTTGCCCCACGCAGCCTGCTGTCCGGTCATCTGTCAGATTGTTTTGGTCATGACGGCCCCTGGCTTTTTATGTATTAGGATTGCTTAGTATGAATTTTTAAACTAGCATACTCAAAGTAAGTTTAGTAAGTGTTTTGAGATGTTTAACAAGATTGCCTTTTAAAAAATATTTTCTGTAATGCGTATTACTTTAGTATTTAATATAAAATGAAAAATGCTGTTTAAAAATGTGAACAAGCTTGCATTTACATATGTTAACCTATAATAGTTTATTTTTTGTTTTTTATATGGTTTTACATTATTTTTTGTTACAAATTTTTCTTAAAGGATAAGCACTTTTTTTTTTTGTTTTGTTTAAACTCAGGGACTCCTTTCCATTTGATCAACAATTTAACATTTTGATGAGATTCATTGTGGATCAAACTCAGACTCCTAACCTCAAGGTTGGTAATTATTTGTTCTTACAATTCAACTGCTAGACATCAAGTCAGTTTCCTTGTATTTGCTGGTTACGCATACACCTGCTGAGAATGTTCCTGTCCACCTCTTTGTGTACTTGCTTTCATTTCTTTTGGTTAAGTACCCAGTAGAGAAATTGCTGATTTATTGAGTAGGCATATGTCTAACTTTATTTTTAATTGTTAAGATTGTTGTATTTTATTCCTACCAGCAATTTTATGAGCGTTCTAGTTCCACATTCTTGCCAACATTTATGTATTATTATATTATTACTCTGTCACAATATTTAAACTAGAAAATAATTTGTTGAGATACATGTTTCATATTGGAACTTGTACAAATATTAGCATTCTAACATATGATTAACTTGTTACATGTTGTTGTAAGATCATACCTGTAATAACAAGACTAAATTGAAGTCAAGATATATGTTCATTTGAATTAAGTCACGTACATCACCTGTTCTTTGATCGTTGGGGTTTAGGATAGGCCCGATCAGTAGCAACCCTTTTCTCCTGAGGCCAGAACCAGTGGGGACATCGGTGGAGGGGTTAGGGCGGAGTATCAGCCGTTACTGAACACGCTGCCTTACAACCCCTGGCCTAGTCTGTCTGGAAAGCAAAACTAGCCACAGCTTTGTACTTGCCATCAGGTCCCCGCAGAGCTCGAAACCCCTCGTCCTCCCGACAAGGGCTCCACCCCCTGCATGTCCTGCAGTGAGGCGAGGAGCAAGGAGCGAGGCAAGGATGGGGCATACCGTCCCTGCCGGCCCCCCGCTCTAGAACTAAACTGCATGCACCCCGGTGCCACACTCACCTCGCAGTCACCCCACGCTTCCTCACCTGCTGGAACCCAGCAGAAGAGTGCTGTCGCCTCAGTGGGGTTTACTGTTCTCTGGTGATCAGTTAAGAATTCTACTCAGACTTATAAAGTGTACTTAATGTGTGCAATGATGGATCTTTCAGGTCAAAGTTGCAATCCTGAAGTACATTGAGTCTCTCGCCAGGCAGATGGACCCAACTGACTTTATAAACTCCAGTGAGACCAGGCTTGCTGTTTCTCGAATTATAACCTGGACAACAGAACCAAAGAGCTCCGACGTGAGAAAGGTACGTCCGAGGCGCTGCAGCGCAGCCGTGCCGACATGCTGTCCTGCTGTCAGAGGAAGAGCCTGATCCTGAGCCTGAGCCTGGCAGACCCCCAGACTCGGGCGGACTCTGGCATCCTCCGGGGAAGCCTACACGTGGCTCTGCCCTTCTCTCTCCCACTGTCCCTTGTTCCAGTTTGTGAATGTTAAAGATCTGAAACCTTTATGAGGGGTTCATGGTTTTCTCAGGCATCTTTTTGTCTTCTTATTGTGTAAGCAGGTTAGTGTCTTTTACAAGGAATTGGTTTCCCTTAAGTTAGTTTTATGTCATGTACTTTGAAGATAGATTTGGGTCTAAGGCTGCCTGGCCATATGGGGCCTAATAGGAAAGTGCGGTTGAAAGTTTGCCAAGATATAATGAATTCTTGACTTTAAAAAGAGCACACACCTTTCTGTTCTGTATCACATTTGGAACACACACTCTTTGATTCGGGGAGTGAGGTAGGAGGTAGAATTCATGTATTTGAGACACCCTGATACCAGGTATTGTGCTGTTGTATTTTAAGCCCCGAAGAGAAACATGTGCTACCTTCTTCGGAATGCCATAGTAAGGAGGAAGCATGGGATGCTGTTATTTCTGTTACTGGGCAGTATTCTGCCTCAGGACATTATGAAGATTAATTAACTTATGTAGAACATTTAGCCAATTCCTGAACCATCATACACACAAATAAATATCAGGCTTTATTGTGATTGTATTATTCTCTTCCTGTCAGTGTCATGGTCTTCTATGTTTAAATTTCACAAGTGGCTGTTATTATTTTTCTTTATGTATAAACTAACTAGCCTTTATATACTGTATTTGCCGGCGTATAAGACGATTTTTTGGCCCTGAAAAATATGCCTCCAAGTGGGGGGTAGTCTTATACGGCGAGTATATAATAAACTCTGTATTTTGAGTGGAATTGTTAGGGGGTCGTCTTCTACGCCCAGTCGTCTTATACGCCGGCAAATACGGTATTTTTCAGGGCCAAAAAATCGTCTTATACGCCGGCAAATATGGTATATAAAAGTACTTTTAATAGCCAGATTTCTGCTTTCAGACTAAAAGTACTTGATTTTGGTAATGCTATATAATAAAGGGGCAATATGCAAATTGACCCTCACACCCTCATGTTAGAAGATGGCCAGCAGGGGAGGGCAGTTGAGGGGGCCCAGGCCTGCAGTGATCGGCAAACCACGGCTCGCAGCCACATGCAGCTCTTTGGCCCCTTGAGTGTGGTTCTTCCACAAAAAACCACGTGCGGGTGTGCACGAACAGTGCGATTGAAACTTTGTGGCCCATGTGCAGAAGTTAGTTTTCTGCCTGGGTGAGTCTCTTGAAGAAGTGGTGTTAGAATACTCAAGGGGCAAAAGAGCCGCATGTGGCTCGCGAATCGTGGTTTGCTGACCACTGTCCTAAACTGGCAGTCAGATATGCCCCAAGGAGTTCCAGATTGGAGAAGGTGCAGGCTGGGCTGAGTTGTAGTTTGCAAAATCACATATCAACCAGTAAATACAAAAGCCTTAAGTACATCCTTTTATCTTCAGTAATAGCACATAAGTATATGTGCATCTATGTGAGTGTGTGCTTATAATAAGGGCCTGTATGGCAGCAAGTAACTCTGAAAATATTCTCCATTGTTTTCTGGACATGCACATTAAAATGTGAACTAGGATTTGGCATCCTAACTTTCCTAATCAGGACATTACAGGAAGCTTCTCCTCGGTTCATCTGGCCTGGCGCTGCAAAACATTCAACTTAATTTAATACTAGCTTAAGTCAAATATGGCCAGGATATTAAATTTATTGCCAGTAATCACAGAGTTCATTTACTATTTGACCCTCAACACTTAATTTCAGTTATTTTGGGTCATGCAGTGCTTTTCACAAGGCCTTGTTGCACTGGCATCTGCTGCTGGTGCCTGCCCTCACTCCCCTCCCCATCCTGAGGATGCAATGCCTCACCTTCAGACTGGGTTCAAAACCAGGTTCTGGGCCAATAATTTTGATGTTGAGAGGCATTTGAAAAGCTTTACATTAAGGCTTTAATCCTGGTTACAGTTGAAATCCACCTCGATACCTGGATTCTGCCTGGGTAATTTGACTTCATTGGTATGGCATAGAGCAGGAACATTGTTTTGTGTCTAATTGGGATTCCTTCCATTCTTGGATGATTTTTAAAAAATAAATCTTTATTGCTCAGATATTTACAATTGTTCCTCCTTTTCCCGCCCCATAGCTCCCTTCCACTCGGTTCCCGCCCCAACCTCTGCCCTTACGTCCCCGCCTCCCCCCCAACCATTGTCCTCATCCACAGGTGTACGATTTTAATCCAGTCTCTTTCTGCACCGCCACACCCCTTCCCCCCCCCCCTGATAATTATCAATCCACTCCCTTTCTTTGCCCCTGACTTTATTATATTCACCAGTTTATTCTGTTCCTCAGATTTTTAATTCACTTGATCTTCTTCCTCTTCTTAAATAATACCTTTCAGCATTTCATATAATACTGGTTTGGTGGTGATGAACTCCTTTAACTTTTTCTTATCTGTGAAGCTCTTTATCTGCCCTTCAATTCTGAATGATAACTTTGCTGGATACAGTAATCTTGGTTGTAGGTTCTCACTACTCATCACTTTGAATATTTCTTGCCACTCCCTTCTGGTCTGCATGGTTTCTGTTGAGAAATCAGCTGATAGTCGTATGGGTGCTCCCTTATAGGTAACCAACTGCTTTTCTCTTGCTGCTTGTAAGATCCTCTTTTTGTCTTTTGCCCTTGGCATTTTAATTATGATATGTCTTGGTGTGTTCCTCTTTGGATTCCTCTTGTTTGGGGTTCTGTACGCTTCTGGTACTTGTAAGTCTATATTTTTCACCAGGTGGGGGAAGATTTCTGATATTGTTTCTTCAAATATGTTTTCAGTATCTTGCAGTCTCTCTTCTTCTGGCACCCCCATAATTCTGATATTGGTACACTTGAAGTTGTCCCAGAGGCTCCTTACACTATCTTCAACTTTCTGGATTCCCATTTCTTCTTGCTTCTCCAGAGGAGTGTCCTTTGCCTCTTTGTATTCTAACTCTTTGACCTGATTCTTGTGTTCCTCCATTCTGCTGTTGGATCTCTGCATAATATTTTTCAATTTAGTCAGTTTATGTTTAATTTTTAGTTGGGTCTCATGAAATTTATCTGCCTTTTCTAGGAAATTCTTGCATAACCTTATAACTGTGGTTTTGAACTCTATATCCTCCATCTTTTTCGTTTGAGATCTATTTCCTTGTCTCAGCATTTTCGCTGCTTCCCAGAGTTGGTGTCTACTCTGGGACACCTTCTGTACTGGAAACAGTCTTATAGGAACAGACTTGCAAAATTGCAGAAGCCTCTGTGCTCAGCTTGGATGGGGCAGAGTCTCAGGGCTGAGCTGACAGTCTTGGCTTCCCGTCAGCCCTGCCCTTGTGCACTCGCCTGAGTTTCCACCTGACCTCTGCCTTCTGCGGCTCCCCTGAGTTTCTGCCTGATTGTCCCAGCTTCCCCATGCCGTTGGGTTGGGTATCTGTAGCCTGGAGCTTCTGACTCCTTCCGCTATGGAGAGGCTGAGGCAACCTCCGAGGTCAGACCTCTGCACATACTCACTCGTGTGACTATAGACCCTGCCCGCTGTGGCTCCTGGCTCCCCTGGTCTCCCAGTCTCTGAGTCTCTGGGTGCCTCCAGACTTCACCTGTATGAGCCTGGGACCATGGGGTTTTAGCCGGGGTTGGGGTTCAGTATAGTTGGAAAGGGTTCAGTGCAATCAGCGACTTCGTTTTCCCTCCTGCCAGCCAGGCATTTGGCCGCACTTCCTCTCTGCATGCGAGCGTCTCCCTACCTCAGTGCTTTGCAGCCCCTAATCCGATCCGTGAGCCTCTCTCCTTCTTTCTAGTTGTAGATTTCTCACTCCACCAGCTTTCCTGTGTTTTTGGATGAAGTCTGTTCTGATTTTAGTTGTTGTTTTGAAATTGTGCGAGGCGGCAGCTTAGGTGCTTACCTAGGTCACCATCTTGGTTCTCCAATCCTTGGATGATTTTTAATATAGAGTTGCATCCCATTATTTCAGATTTTTACCCTGGGTCTGAACCTCAAGACATGCAGATTGCAGATGTAGTCTTGACCTGGTACCCAGTGTCTACTATGTCAGCACTCTGTATCTTCAAGACTAGGCCAGGCCCTGCTGTCCCCCAGTGCCTTCCCCACCCACCTGCTCGTTCTCGCCTTGTGTGCTCAGCACCTACACAATACCTATAGGCATTTAACGAATTAATGAATGCTAAACACCCCTAGAGAAATTATCTAGTTTTAGGTAACATTTTGAAGCTATTATTTTCAAAATCATCATCTTGGAAGTTCCCCTCTTTGACTTCTTTATTAGTTTTCTCTTACGTAACTACCACAAACTTAACAGCTCGAAACTACACACATTTATTATCTCGTAGCTTCGCGGCTCAGGACGTGTGTCCTCTGGGTTCTCTGCTTGAGTCCTTATCAGGTTGAAGTCAAGGTGTGGTCTGGGTCTTGCATCTCTTCTAGGCCACAGTCCTCTTCCAGCTCCCTGGTTCTTGGCCAGATCCAGTTCCTTCCAGATCCAGTGTAGGGCTGACGGGCCTGCTTTCTTGCTAACTGTCAACAGGGGGTGTTCTCAGCTCGTAGAGGCTATTTGCCATCTCCTGTCACCTGATTGTCTCCACAACATGGCAGTAGGGTTTTTAAAGCCAGCAGGAGAGTTTTTTGAAGAAATAATGTCCCAAATTTGATGAAAACAATCTATGCAGCTAAGCAGCTCAGGAAACTCCAAGTAGGATTTAAAAAGAGCACTACACCTAGATATATCACAGTGAAACCATTGAAAGGTGAAGACAAAGAGAATCTTTAAAGCAGCCAGAGGGAAGCATCTCAGCATCCCCCAGTGATCCTCGGTGTGACCCACAGCTGGTTCAGTTGCACCTGCAGAGTCCCTTCTGCCCTCTAACAGCTCGGGCGATGCTCCGTCTTAGTCATGAGTGTCCTCCTCTGCAGGAGGGACTGTGCAGGCGTGTGCAGTGGGAGACAGAACCGCGAGCCTTTCAGTGTTTTGCCTACCAAGTAGGAATCTTTCACAGTTACCTGGTTAATGGCGAGCTTTTTAAACTAACCGCCAATCGTGATAAGGTTCAACTCGGCGGATGCACCTTCGCTTTCTCAGAGCCATCTGCGAAGGCTTTCCGTTGTGCATGCAAAGCACCAGTGAGTGAGCACTGCGGCCCAGTTCAGACAGGTGTTCTCTGCCCCGTAACTACTTGCCCACACATCAGGGCACTGCAGAGTGTCTTCTCAAAGTCCCTTTATATGAATGCACTGTTTTTATGTTCCATCATTCTACATTATATTAATGCTGGAGGCCCGATGCACAAAATTTGTGCGAGAGGAGGCCTTCCTTCCCCCGCCTGCCAGCGCCGGCTTCCCTCCGGCACTGAGGACCTGGGCTTCCCTTGCAGCCCTGGCTTCCTCCAGAAGGACATCTGGTCTAATTAGCAAATTATGCTTTTATTATTATAGATTATTATAGATAGATACTGTTGTAAGTGATGCAGCTACCTTACCCAAAGCATTGGAGATGTATTTGAAAGACTGTCTACATGAATGTAGTAGCTAAACAAAAAATTCTTAGAAATTGTGATTATTTATTTATCTGCTCTAAGATCTAAAATTGTCATTATCACTTTAAAGCTATAAAATATAAAACAGGTTATTTTATTGTTGTTAATCCTCACCCAAGGATATTTTTATTTTTTCATTGATTTTTTTAGAGAGCAAGGGAGGGAAGGGGAAAGGGAACAAGAGAGGAAGAAAGAAAAATATTTATGTGGCCGAAACCAGTTTGGCTCAGTGGATAGAGCGTCGGCCTGCGGACTGAAAGGTCCCAGGTTCGATTCTGGTCAAGGGCATGGACCTTGGTTGTGTCCCCATTAGGGGGTGTGCAGGAGGCAGCTAATCGATATTTCTCTCTCATCGATGTTTCTAACTCTCTATCCCTTTTCCTCTCTGTAAAAAAATCAATAAAATATATTAAACAAAAAAAAAACATTTATGTGATAGAGACATTGATTGGCTGCCTCCTGCCCATACCCTAACTGGGGCTGGGGATCAGACCTACAACCAAGGTACATACTGCCCTTGACCCAGAATCGAACCCGAGACCCTTGAGACCCTTCGGTGCACCTGACACTCTAACCACTGAGAAAACTGGCCTGGGCTAAAACGAGTTATTTTTATCTGGATGATTTAATACACTAAAGACACTCTTACCTGTTTCTTTTAAATAGATGTATGTTTTGCCTCTTTCAGTTACAGAGTTATTAAAGGGTATAAAGTTATTAAAGTGCTAGGGAAATCATGGTGACTTAAAAGCACTTTATGCCTAACCGGTTTGGCTCAGTGGATAGAGCATTGGCTTGTGGGCCAAAGGGTCCTAGTTTCGATTCAGGTTAAGGGCGTGTACTTTGGTTGCAGGCTCCTCCCCAGCCCAGGCCCTGGTCAAGGCATGTGCAGGAGGCAACCAATCAATGGGTTTCTCTTACATTGATGTTTCTCTCTTTCCCTTTCTCTTCCACTCTCTCTCAAATCAATGAAAAAAAATATATCTTTGGGTGAAGATTTTAAAAATCCTATCTAATAAAAGTGTAATATGAAAATTGACCATACCTCAGCTATACCCACAAGCCATGCCCACCAGTCAATCAGGAGTGATTATGCAAATTAACCCAACCAAAATGGCTGTACCCATGGCTACAGTAGGAGGCTTGGGTGTGTGTGTGTGTGTGTGTGTGTGTGTGTGTGGTCGTGTGTGTGTCTCCCCTCCCCCCCCCCGCAATGAAGGAAGCCAAATTTCTGCATACCCTGGTGGCCCCAGGCCTCCACTCAAGGCTACAAAGTTTCAATTATAGAAGAAATAAATCCCAGATACCAGGGCCTCCACTTGGGTCGCTAGGGGGTGTGGCCAGCCTGCAAACCACCACAGGCTCCTCTCCCAGGCTGCCCCACACCCCAAGGGAACCCCTACCCTGATCTGGGCCACCCTTCAGGGCAAACCAGCTGGCTCCCACCTGTGCACCAGGCCTCTATCCTATCTAATCCTCCTATCTATCTAATAAAAGAATAATAGGCAAATTGACCATCACTCCAACACACAAGATGGCTGCCCCCATATGGTCAAAAGTGACTGTCCCCATGTGGACACAAGATGGCTACCACAAGATGGCCAGCAGGGAGAGCAGTTGGGGGGGACCAGGCCTGCAGGGGAGGGCAGTTAGGGTTGACCAAGTCTGCAGGAGAGGGTAGTTAGGGGCAAACAGGCTGGCAGGGGAGCAGTTAGGCATCAATCAGGTTGGCAGGGGAGTGGTTAGGGTAGGGGTGGGCAAACTTTTTGACTCGAGGGACACAATGGGTTCTTAAACTGGACCGGAGGGCAGGAACAAAAGCAACCTGACGATGCTGGCACTCATCTTGGGCTGCTGGTGAAGGAGTGGAGGGGAGAGCAAGAGAACCCTCCGCTCTTTCAGCTCTGTGGGCCGGATAGAACTGCCGAACGGGCCGGATCCGGCCCGCGGGCTGTAGTTTGCCCACAGCTGGGTTAGGGGGTGATCAGGCTGGCAGGCAGAAGTGGTTAGGGACAATCAGGAAGGCAGGCAGGCGAGCAATTGGGAGCCAGCAATACTGGAATGTGAGAGGGATGTCTCCAATCGGTGAGGGTGAAGGCTGGGCTGAGGGACAACCCCCCACCCATGCACAATAATAGTAATAATAATAATAGTAAAAGCACTTTGTGGTCATGAACAAAATTCTATTCTCCTTTAGTTTTTTTAAAAGTAGAGTGAGGTTATATTCTAAATACTAGAAAACTTCCTCAGTCTGAAATCTATTCAGTAAACATTCATATTGGCCCCACGCTTGAAAAGTATTAATTTTATACAAATAATACATGGGACGTTTGTAGACAATATAATTCATTCTTCACATCTATATGGTCATATTTGGGAAAACACTCTGATTTTTTAACTTTATGATTTTTAATATTTTGTTTCCCTTTTTATTTAATGTTTGGAGTGTTTTGTATTGGAAGAGAGGGGTATTTAAATATTTAAGATGTTTTTAAAAGTAGGCAAGAGGCACATCCAAAACCTATGTGCTTGTCAGGCCGAGACTGACCAGGACTCAGTGGAGAAGCCCACCCAGACCTCAGCGGGGCTGAATTCCAGACGGTTTCCTTGTTCCAGTGTGGGCGGCTGGCTAGTGTTGACCAGGCTAAGCGGAAGTATACCAGACCTTCCTTCCGGCACTGCGTTTGTGTTAAGATAGCAGAATGCATCAACAGTAGGAAGTGGATTCTAGAGTTTGACCTCCCTTTGACTTATGCCTGGGCCGCTCTTCTTCCTGTAATCTTCACCTGAGGATTTTTTCTCTTGGTTTTTAGAGAGCCTGGAAGTGGGGGAGAGAAACATCGCTGTCAGAAACAGGTCAATTGGTTGCCTCCTGCATGTGCCCTTCCTGGGGCAGGAGATCCGACCTGCAACCCAGGTACATGCCCTTGGCCAGGAATCCAACCTGCAACCCTTCAGTGCGCAGGCCGAACTGCACCACAGGCCACCAGGCCAGGCGCCTGCCACTCTTTAGAGATTGAGCAAGTAGTTTAACCTCCGAATCCCTTTTACTTATCTGTAAAATGAGAATAATAACATTTGCTTCAGACATTATTGGAAGGGTAGAAACAGCTGAAGGTGCTTCCTTTGCTGTTGTAGCTCTTGCTACTGCTTGAGGATTGTTTTGGTTTTGTTGTTGCTGATAGTGGAACAAATTGAGAACCAGTTTTTTTTTTTTCTGGCATTAGGAAAATTTCTCTTCAGTTAAAGGGAGTGTGGTAATGACAGTAGAATTTTGAACAATATGTTTATATTTTAGGATTCAGAATCTCTTTGCTTATCATATGTGATTCTCTAACATCTAGCATCTTCTTTGTCAGAAGAAATAACAGATTAGCGCCCAGATGATGTGAGAAATGTGGGAAATGAAGATGGCAAGAAAAGAGGCTGTGCCGAAACCAGTTTGGCTCAGTGGGTAGAGCGTCAGCCTGCGGACTCCAGGGTCCCGGGTTCGATTCCAGTCAAGGGCATGTACCTTGGTTGCGGGCACATCCCCAGTAGGGGGTGTGCAAGAGGCATCTGATCGATGTTTCTCTCTCGTCGATGTTTCTAACTCTCTATCCCTCTCTCTTCCTCGTTGTAAAAAACCAATAAAATATATTTTAATTAAAAAAAAAAAGAGGCTGTTCCTGGAACAGGAAAAGCATTTAAATAGCCTTCAAAAGTTGAGATTTCATAAATTGAAAAAATGTTAAACTTCTAATTATAGATAGGCAGTGCGGCCTACTGACAGCTAAGGATTTTACCATGACTCCTATCTCGGCTGAGCTGTGGCTTCCCCTCTCCGGCCTCACTCTGACCTCTGCTGCTGCTTCCACAAGAAGACTGCTCCTTCCAGGAAGGATCTTGATTGTCAAGGGCCTAGCAAACGATCGATCGATCGATCGAGGGTTAAAACTGGGAGTTGCTGTTACTCTTCTTTTTAATCTCAGCACAAGACCATATGTGTAGGCCATTTTCTAAAAGGAGCCGCATGCTTTTCCCGCTCCGCTAACCTTGCTTCGTTTCAGCACTTCTGCTTCTCTGACGAAGCCTCCGCCTTTCATGTTGTAGTCCCCGCGGCAGCGTAGTGGCGTAGGTGAGGATTGCCCCGCTAGGTCAGCTTCCTGCTCTGGGCGTGGAGAAGGAAACTTGGAAGAAACTTGTAAACAGGTAGATTTAAAACTGTACTTATTTGAAACGATATTTTGCTGTTTGCACTTTAGAGTATTAATACCGATTGCCCTTGTGGAGACACTGAGAATATTTTGAAGACCTAAAATTAATATAATTCTATGTGAGTGTATGTGAAGCTGCATAAATGTCTGTGTTTGGTATGTTTTTACCTTTCCAAAGAAAGAGCCACGTCCAGCAGACCTCTGCCCTGTTTTCATGGACCAGTAGAGGGCAGCTTCTAAGTAAGAAATGCCTGAAGGTTTTCAAATACCTTCTCTTCATGATTTTCTAAAGTAATTTTAATGACAGTCTGAAGGGAATAGTGATAGTTGCTTAATCAGTAAACTCCCCTTCCTCCCAGTGTTAGGTTTGCCAGAGCTCCGTGACTCCCTGTCCAGAAGGGTCGTTTTCTGCTGTGAGGTGCACAGCTGATAACCTTGGGGGCTCTGACACAGCAGCGGTGACAATGGAAGAATCTTTCACCCTTAGCCTCCCCACCAGAGTCTGTGTCGGGGCATGAATGGGAATCATTTCTTTTTACAGTTGTTATTTAATCTTTAAAATAAATTGTCCTAGCGTCGTTCATTAGGAAAAGTCAGCAGCTCTCTGGAGTTTTTGTGTGGCTACTTAGTGCCTTTTTCGGAAGGCACGAGTTCAAAGATGGGACAAGAACCTGCTCCCCTGATTCGTTACTGAACTGAACGTGAGCTGTGCATCACCCCAGCTCATCCCCATGCTGGGAGCTATTTCTTTAGGGGGAAGACAGTGATGCTAATGACAAATACAGCTGTTTTCTTCTTGGATTCTAGTATTCTAGCTTCTCCCTGACACAGAGGGTTATAGATAAAATATCTTAGGACCATATACTTTGATTCCTTTTGAAACTTTGATTTAAAATATTTTTTAAATAATGTATTTAAATTTCACTTTTTATCCATTTCTGGAGTTTAAATCTCATTAGAAAAATACTATATTTTAAAAATAGCTTTAACCCAAGGCATAACTTTTGAGAACTGTGTAAAATCAAATGCACTTTATATTTTTGAAAATGTAAAAATAAATTGTATTTATTTATATGTGTAAATCACACACATATACCATCTGTCCATCGAGTTATGTTTTCAAAATTCCCTGTCTTTCTATTTGATTTCTTAAAGAAATTCAACTTGTATTATGAGAGAAAGTTCATTAGTGGGTCAAAGTTAACTCTGCTGCACTTTCCCCCACATGACGGGAAGTTACTCATGTTAAGTAGCCATGGATCAGCACAGCTTCTAGGCCCATCACCGTGCAGCCTTCACAGTCCTCGAAGACCCCCTCCTTTTGTCATTCGCTTCATTTAAAACCTCAAGTAGGTTTGTGGCATTGGGTATCATGTCACTCTGGGAAGCATATACTATTTCCTTTTTTTTTTTAAATATATTTTATTGATATTTTACAGAGAGGAAGGGAGAGACATAGAAAGCTAGAAATGTCGATGAGAGAGAAACATCGACCAGCTGCCTCTTGCACACCCCCTATCGGGGATGTGCCTGCAACCAATGTACATGCCCTTGACCAGAATCGAACCCGGGACCTTTCAGTCCGCAGACCGACGCTCTACCACTGAGCCAAACCGGTTTCGGCTACTATTTCCATTTTATAATTTTCTAATGTCATTTTCAGTCAGCCAAAGAGTAATTGCCTAAACTTTCTTGTTAAATTTTGGTCAGGCTAAGAGGCAGCTGGTCGATGATGTTTCTCTCTCATCGACGTTTCTAGCTCTCTATCTCTCTCCCTTCCTCTCTGTAAAATATCAATAAAATATATATTTTAAAAAATTTTGGTCAGCATTGATTTCCTCCCCTGCTAAATTAAGTCCGCTTCTTCCTTTCTCTTCGAAGTGCAGTTTTTCTGCATGCACTCTTTCTAACGTCTAATACAATGTGTGTTAAATGCACAGGTTCCTTTGCATGTGTTTTTGGAATTTGCTCTTACACAAACATTGAAATCATGTTACTATTATAGTTAGTGGGTGGTGGAATGGATTCCTCCAGGTAATGATTTATGAAGAGTGATACACAATAATGAAATAGAGAATTAAATATTTTAGTACAATTATAATAACACTTTGGTCCTGTCATGAAAGCATCTGGCCTGTTGTGATTTAATTGGAATGGAAAGGTTACTAACTCCTGTGTGTGGAGGTCAAGAGAGAAAAATAAGATACTTTTGCCAAATACTATGTTGTAGTGAATCATTATAGATGAGTTTGACATATTGAAAAGTACTTTTTGATTATTCTGTAAAGAACATCCTACTGATGTTTTAACATTCATAATTAATTTTTATGTTTGGTTAAATACATTTGGGTCTTTGGATTTTCTTTTCTTTCCCCAGGCATAAATAGCAATTTTGTCTTTACCAAAAATTAATTTTCTCATTGTGAAAGCATTGAAATACTTTGTGATGCTTATTTCCAAAGAATTCCTCAGCAGATTTTTGGGGTAATATTATGTGTTATGGGGAAAATATTCACAATGATTACTGCAATCCTAAAAATTACAGTCTTTGGAAAAATAAAATTACGCTTTTGGTCAAAAGATTTTCATAATGTGCTTTCCTTTCTTTTGACTTTTAGAAATGTGTAAGAAATGCTGGTTAGTACCTAGTAAAATGTTCTTTGCGTAGTTTTTCTAAATCAAACCTCGTAACCAACCCTCCGGCGCTGTTAGCTGCACGCCGGCCGCCCCGCACAGCCTGCGGGAGAGGGCGGCCCCTGGCCGCCGCCCCGCTCGCTGCCCCGCCTCGCCCTGTGCGGCTCCCAGCAGCCCTGCAGCACGGTGCTCCGTTAGTAAGCAGAGGTAGAACACTTTCTGAAAGGCAAAATAATACAGTTTTAATTTGTATCGTGCAATTCTGCTTTGCTTGTCAAAGACTGTCTCTTCCCTGACCTCAGAGGAGTGGAAGGAGGAGTCTTTCAGATGCCTCTAAGCTGGCTTTTCCTATATTTCTCCTCTCTGGGAGTGGGTTGGGGAGAGCGGACTGTCGAGGTGGCGGGAGCGTGTTTGGAAGCGGGTTGCGTGTATTTGCCACCTTCGGCCCTAGCGCTCCGCAGCGCAGGAAAGCGTGCGGGGTTCATTAGGAATGTGCCGCACAAGTCCGAGGCCAGGCGGTCAGTGCCCCAGGACTTACCTTTCAGGTTGAAGTGAGTGTTTATAGTTGATAACATTTTTTCCAGTTACATTTTATTTTTGTTTTTTATGGCAAAGATGTTCTTTTATTATTTATTTTATTCATATATAAATGTTTTCTTTTAAAAACAATTTTCATGAATATTTTGACCAAGATATGCTGTTGGGCACTCAAATTAATCATGTCTTCTTTTCCTAGGCCGCACAGATTGTGCTAATATCGCTGTTTGAACTGAACACTCCTGAGTTTACTATGTTACTTGGTGCCTTGCCCAAAACATTCCAGGATGGTGCCACCAAACTCCTGCATAACCACCTCAAGAATGCCAGTAACACCAGTGTGGTGAGTGCTTCGGCCACGGTGGTGGTGGAGCCCTTGTGTGCTGGCCACGGCCTCGGCGTGGCCCTCGTCGGCAGCTTGCTCTGACCTCCGGCTTGCTTCCTCTCTTAATGGACTGGGTGTCTCAAGAGTGGGAAGCCAGTTTTAATGCTGCCACATTCCCAATGCCTGAATGAATGAACCTGGCCTTTAACTATGGCCATTTCACCCTGGTCTGTTTGCTCAATGGTTAGAGTGTCAGCCTGCGGACCAAGGGGTTGGGGCTTCGATTCTGGGCCATGGGCTCAATCCCTGGCCCAATCGGGGTGCATGCAGGAGGCAACCAATTGATATTCTCTCTCTCTCTCCCTCTCTCTCTCTCTCTCTCTCTCTCCTTCTCTTCCCTCCCCTCCCCTCCTTTTTCTCTAAAAAATAAAGTCAATGTAAAAAATATCCTTGTGTGAGGATATTTTTTTAAAAAGTAAATGTAGCCATTTTCTTTCTCTTTTTTAAAAAAGATCTTTAAATTGATTTTTAAGAGGGGGATGTAGGGAGGGAGGGATTGATAGAGAAAGAGAGACATTGATGTGAGAGCGCAGCGCTGATTGGCTGCCTCCTGCACTTGGGGATTGAGCTGAAAGCCGGGCGTGCCCGGGCTGGGAACACACCGCGCCCTCTCGTGCACAGGCTGGTGTTCAGCCAGCCCGGCCGCACGGCCCGGACATGGCCATTTCCCTAAGTTAGGTTATTCAACCAGCTACCTGCTGTTTTACACTGTGGAGATGTCAATGCTCTTTGTGTCTGTTGCTCCAGCACAGCTGGCTTCAGTTACTCAGTCTCAGGAATGCCTGTATGAAAACCATCCACTTTTTGTTTAATCTGCACTTAAAATTGGCCCCAAGGATTCAGAAAAAGAATCTTCCTGATTGTACAGGTGTTGCCCGCGTACATCCACGGGGGTGGAAAGGCCCAGGGGGGGTGGGCCGTGTCGGTGGTCACCCCGGAGCAGTGATGCTCATTCTGCCTTCACCAGGGCTCCCCGAGCAACACCATTGGCCGGACTCCCTCCCGACACAGCAGCCGGACCAGCCCCCTGACCTCGCCCACCAACTGCTCGCACGGGGGCCTGTCTCCAAGGTAATGAATGAGACACTGACGTGTGGCCTGTTTTTATATTTTTTACCAAGCTTAATGCCAAAAGGGCATGGGTATCAGGAGATCATGGATTCCCGTCCTCAGCCAAATCTTAACGGAATAATCTTGGGCAACGTCTACAGTGAAACGTCTGGTTTGTACTGAATGTTCTCTGAGATTCTTCTACTCTGAGCACGGTCCAGTCCCTTAAAGGTTTTGAAGCCAAGAAGTTACATTTAGCACTGCTACACACAGAAATCGTTAGGAACTCACGCCAGGCCTCTGATGGGGGGAGCACTTGAAGGGGTGTTTGGTCTCTACACGAGCCTTCAGAGCCTGCCCACACGTAGCCGGGGTGGTTTTGCAGCCCAGTGCACAATCCAGGAGTAGCTGCTGTCGTTGTGGGCTCATGTTTGCGGCAGAATGCTGCTCGGGAAGGGAGTAAGAACCCAAGAACTGAGCTTGGAGCAGCATTTCAGATTCACTGAACGTGGGCCTTACCGAGTCCGAGGCCGAGGCTGAGAGGAGATGCTCTGCAGGACCTGCAGTGAATGCTGCTCCTCCCCCCGGCCAGGGCCAGCGTCCGCAGGAGGCTCCGGGGACGCGTGTGCGGGGGCCCGGGCCTCCACTCAGAGTAGTGACTCTCCGAGCCAGGCTTTGTAGGTAAGAGCCAGGCCTGGGCCTGCCAGCGCCGTACGTGCCGTCTACGAGAAGTCCGGGTCTTCGGGATCTCTGACAGCAAGAATTAAGGGGCTGTGTCTTAAGTGTTTCTGACAGCAAGATCTTAAAATTATAAGAAAATAGTGCAAGTATGCCATTTTCCTTTTAAGGATTGCCCCTCTAGTAGGAAGAGAATAAAAACATAAGTGCCTTTAAATTTTTATTTTTAAATAATCAAGAGTCTCCCATACTCCTCTGTTCTTACTAGTGAATTTCTCTTCAGTTCCTCGGGTTATCGTATAAATATTTTGGGACATATCAAATTTGTATTTTTCTCTTGGTGAAACCAAGTGCTCTGTGTGCTTATAGTCATAGCTCCCTCCTGTTCATGATCGCCTGAGGCTATTCATCCCACGGCCCTCCCGAGCCATAAGAAGATGGCAGTCTTATGCTATCACTCAAGTCAGGGCTGCTGGCATGATTCAGCAGCAAGCCATTCTGATTAGACATTTGAGACCAGAAACTCATGAGAACGTGTCTGACTTCCCACAGGTGTGGCCGAGGCTCAGCCGGCCACTTGTTTTTATTGCTAACGTCTCTGTATGTGCCACAGGGTATGATTGTCTTGAGTGGCCCCAGGTCACTGCTAGCCGCTAAGTCACGGAGTTCTTTGGCTATAAAGTGTTGCTTCTGGGGATGATACTTTGCAACATCAATAAGAAATCTGTTCTTTCATAATACACAGATCATACTTCTTATGTTTAATTATTTCATTATCAGAGTGGCACACTCTCTGGGTAATAACAAAAGGTAAAACTCAAATTAAGTATTTTATTAATTGTGCTAATAGTCTAAGTAAAAGATTGTTGGGAGCTGCTAGCATAATTTATTAGAGCTAAGTATTTATCTCGTGGATCCCTAAATTATTAAAAATTTTATTTTTTCCAGGTCATCATTCATTCTTAATTGGCTTAACTTTAATGTTTACTGCTAGGGTTACAGGTTGGTAAAAGAAATGAAGAGATTTATTTTCTATATTAAAACATCCAAGTGTGACCTAAATGGTTTTTTGGTTAAAAAATTCTTCTTTAGGGAACTACCGTATTTGCCGGCGTATAAGACGATTTTTTGGCCCTGAAAAATATGCCTCCAAGTGGGGGGTAGTCTTATACGGCAAGTATATAACAAACTCTGTATTTTGAGTGGAAATGTTAGGGGGTCGTCTTATACGCCCAGTCTCTTATACGCCGGCAAATACGGTATTTTTCAGGGCCAAAAAATCGTCTTATACGCCGGCAAATATGGTAGTTATGTAGTTTTTTTCTTTCTTAAATATATTTTTATTGATTTCAGAGAGGAAGGGAGATGGGGGGGAAGAGAGAAAGAGAGGGAGAGGGAGATGGGGAAGAGACAGAGACAGAGACAGAGAGAGACATCACAGATGAGGGAGAATCCTTGATCAGCTGCCTCCTGCATCCCCCCTGGAGATCGAGCCTGAAACCCAGGCGAGTGCCCTGATGGTGCCCTCCTGGCTCGCCGGGGCCGCTCAGCCCCTGAGCCACGCCGGCGGGTCTTCCCTTCGCTTTTAGAAGCATGTGCCCCAGTCATTGCTGAACTAGCCAGATGGGCTCAGCCAAATTTGTGTCATTTGGAGAAATGATTTTTCTCAACTAAAACCGCCCCACGTAGGAAAAACGGCCTCACAGCATCACACCACTGGAAATACCCAAATAGGCGATGTGCTTTCTCCCGGGAACATGCTGAGGGGAAGGCGCCGGGAGCGGGGCCGGCGCCCGGGCTGGCGGCCGCCACGCCGAGGGGAGACGTCGGCCTGGCTGTTTTCTCTCTAATGTTGACTATCACATGAACTAACGTTTTTCTTCAGAAATTCTGCCCTTGAATCATGGTGGTAATAAGGAAATATTTGAAAAGATGGGGGTGGAGGAGATCTAATTCGGTAGTTTTTTGATCACTAGTGAAGAATTCACTTTCATTAAGCCAGTGGTACTAGACAAACCATAGCTAGCCGCTGAACTTGTGTGGAAATGCCGTCTCTTGTTTCTGTGTGAGGGGGGGATGGCTGCTTATTCCCACCTCGTGAACGGACGCCACTGGGCACCTGGAGAGGAGACTTCTGACTGCCGTCTCATCATCCGACACCCTGGGCCAGTGTGGGTTATGTGAATGGACTTTAGAAACCCTTTGCCTTGAAGATAAAGTCGGTGGCAGTCCTCACTCGGCGCTTGGCAGGGGCGCTGCCTCGGTGACCTCTGCCGCCCTGGCGGTTCCAGGCCGCTCGGGTGGGTGTACACTCTCCACCGGGGGCCGGGACTGCCCGCTGTTCACAGTGGGCGCACGGGGAGCCCGGCGTCTGAGGAGGGAGCAGGTCTCCGGCCTGAGAGGGTGGCCCTCCCCGACCGGTGTGTGAATAGACAGTTCTTGGGCCCTTCCGTGGCACAGCGACACTCATCTCCACACTTCGCTTGTCTCGGGAGCCGGGCATGGCCGTCCCCAGGTGGAGACAGGCTGTGTGCTCCTGCTCGCAGCAGGGCGGGTGGGCAGGAGCGCTGTCGCCTCCGGCCTCCTGTCTCCTGTCTCCCGTCCAGCGGCTGCCCCGCCTTGCCCAGTCCGGGCTGGGCCCGGCAAGCCCAGACCCCGCAGAGCCCCTGGGCGGGAAGAGGGTGCCGTGCTCGCAGGTGATCGCAGTCTTCGCACCAGGTGACGGAGCGGAGGGCGTGGCTCCAGACGCCCCTCCCTGAGCTGGCCAGCCTTCCAGTGGGAGGAAATGGTCTGAGGGGACCCCACCTCTGGTCAGAAGGGCACGTCCTCTGAGTCTTCCTGCTATAGTTCCTGTGGTCCCATTTGAATTAAGGCCTGTGGTTCCTTCTTTGGTTCTTTCTAAAACAATTGATTACATGATCTGAAACGGAATACCCATGTATTTTTAAATGCCTATAATGTCCTTCCCATGTAGGCGTGTCACACACTTCACTCGGAATCTCCTGTGATTCAAAAATGTAAATGCATGACCGAGGGGGAAAGGATTGCAGTCTTATCAAGGACCAAATTGTAACAATAACAACAAAAAAAAGTGTTCTTTGTCTCTGTGTGGTGAAGTATTAACTTTGCTCCAGTGAATTTGATAGAACTTTGTTAAGGAAAGAGCCGGCTCTCAGACTGTTAGAATGTAGCTTCTCCTCCTCCCTTCCCCTTCGCCTGTGTTCTTTCTCTTTCTGACTTTCCTCTCTGACCACTGCAGTGGTTATGGGGTTGGAGTGCCGATGGGCTGTCGGAGCACCCCCTCCCCTTTCTCAGCCCAACTCCATGCCCCCCCCCCCCCCCCCGCTCCCTCCACCAGACTCTCAGGTGCCCTCACTCTCCGGCAACAAGCTTCCTGTGGCTCTGAGGTGTCACAGTGTCATTGCCCCCAAGGCCGTCTCCGTCTCGGGAGCCTCTCAGCTGCCTCCGGGGCGGCCCTGCCTGGCTCGGACCTGAGGAGGAGAGCCTTGGTGAGGAGCCAGAGCAGGTGCTGACCCTTGCCGGGCCTCGTGAGTGCGCTCCTCCCGTCACAGGACAGAGGGCCGTGGTCAGAGGGCCCCGTGGTCAGAGGGCCCGTGGTCAGAGGACCCGTGGTCAGAGGGCCCCGTGGTCAGAGGGCCCCGTGGTCAGAGGGCCCCGTGGTCAGAGGGCCCGTGGTCCGCATCTCCTGCTGCGCCTCGCCGTGCGGTGCTCCGCCCCAGAGCAAGCCGCTGCTCTTCCCAACGCACCTCACTCTCAGGCCGCCGGTGAGTGGACGGACAGCCTGCGTGATGTCCCTCCCCTGTGATGGCCTCCGGACAGTCCCAGACAGGAAGCCGAGAGGGAAGGGCGTGCAGCTACCTTTCAGGGAAGGACCCACCTCTAGCAGGAGGGCTGCGGGCCCCTCCCCAGCCCCCGCTTCAGGGGACGGTGCGGCCGAGGCCGGGGCGGGAGGGCCTGCTTCAGACGGCAGGACCTGGCTCAGCAGGGCCCGTGTCCCTGCGGAAAGCCGTGTCTCCTCGGTGCGGGAACCGTCCCGGAAGGCCGCAGCTGGCAGGCAGCGCCACCCAGTGGCCGTGCTTGGTCCCACGGCAGCGAGCTGAAGCTCACTCCTGAGGCTGTGCATGGCAAACTGCTGAGTGTTTTGGCGTCTTTCTTCTGAAACACGCAGTCTGAAGTCACTGGTGACGTGGAGCGAGCCCGGCAGTCACTGTGGGTAGGCACGGCGAGGCCCGGGCACTCTGTCCTCAGCGTTAGTGACGTGTGTCGCCACACTTTCTCTTCTTTCTTTTTTTAAGATCAGACCTCAAGTTACAAGACCAGTTTAATGTCTCCCACTAAACTGTGCCCTAATGGGCACCAAGCTTCGCCCAGCCAGCTGCCATGCCTCCGATGATGCCCTGTTCCCAGAATCCTCTTTCGCTCGTGGCACAGTAATGCCGCTGATGTTTAGCAAACGCCTGTATCGTATGCAACCATCGGGAGAGAGGTGACGAGCTTTTACATGTAGAAAACCTATTGCTCACATAAAACTAAGAGGAATCTAAGTTTGTCTCTCTGCTCTATGCTAAAACCCTATTTATTTCATAACAAGGAACAATTACCCTTTTTCTATACCCTAGTCTCTTTCCCCTACAAAATAACAAAGAAAATCTAAGGAGATAACTTCTCGTCTCTGGTTTCTCTTTCCTTGGCGACCTTACCCCGTGCATCGCCTCCCCCCCCCATCCGCATGTCCGCTGCCTGCGGCCCGCTCTGTGGGGCTCAGTGCTGGGTGCGGGGTGGCCCTAGGTTAGTGACTGCTGGCAGCGGAGCCACTCTTGCTCATCTAAAGGCTCCTGAGTCAAACTTTCTGGGCTCTAGCACAGGTTTACAGGGACCGGGGCCTGGCCTTTGCCTAAGGGTCATTCCCGACCGGTCTCCGAGCTGAGTGCCGGGCGGGCGGGCGGGGACAGGCCTTGCTGCCCTCAGCGTGGGCAGTGTCCACAGCCCCTGCTGACGCATTCTGGGGTTTCCTTTTTCTGTGTGACATGAGGGCTCAGAGATGTTGCTCTGAAAAAAGGCAAATCAAGCCAAAGCATAAAATAGCCAAGAAAGTAGCCCAGTTTCCTGTTCGAGGGAAACAATGATCTCTCTCACCTGGAGCTCACAGTTTTCGCTTCGTACCACGGAGCCGCTCCGAGACCTCAGCTGGCGAGTGGGCAAGGAGCGCCCGGCGGCCTGCAGTGGGGCCCGCAGCGGGGCTGCCCCGCCTTAGTGACTGACAGGAGGAGGAGGAGGAGGGGCATAGCTGGCAGAATCCTCTGCTTCCTGTTCTAAAAAGAGGCTGCTGTAATGCTGAAGTCATGTGAACTGAAATGAAATATTTTAAGGAGGTTCAGTTGAAGAAAAATGAGATGAGTTATGTGAAAGTTAACATCGTCTGAAGCGACATTTGGAAAATAATATTGTGACATCCCTTAAAAGCTGAACATCATCAGACTTCCTCCTGCCCATCCCCTCATTCTCTCCTCCTTTATTTTTGGTGTATGTGTATGCATGGGCTTTATTATTAGATTTGATTGTTTTGATTCAAAGTATTTTAAGACATCTTTTTACATCTTATATAAGTATTTTTTTATTCATTCTTTATATATTAAAAACAGTGTACTGGCCAGATGTATAAATGCTTTTGCTCATACACAAGCTGGGATTGTACAGTTATGGAGAGAGAACATTGGAAATTTAAAAGGACTGGAAATCTTGAATTCTGTTTGTTTTTATCCCAACTCCTGTCAGCGCATACATGGAATTTTAGCTGTATGTTCAGGCTCATTCCTTTTTGTTTGACGCCAGAGCCAATCTTTGAGTTGATGTGCATGTTTGTGGACTGGCCCAGTACAGTTAGGGTGTGTATTTTCTTTCATCCGGGCCGGTTCTGCGGTTTGGGGCAGCTAGTTTCCATCTCTCAGCGTGAGCTCGGCCTGACGCTCCAGCAGACCCTGGCTAGCCGAGAAAATACCTGCATTGTCGCACCCTCAAGCAGCCTGACGTCTCCACGTGACAACTGTCCAAGTCCCGTCTTGCTCACCTGCCCAAGTCTTTAAAAAAAAAAAGTGAGGGGAGGGGCTGAGGAAAGGTATCTGTTTCTGAGTGATAAGGACTTACCTCTGTGAGAATGTGCAGGGGGGAGTGTGCTGTCCTTTGGCAGGCTCCTGCCAGTGGGTGCTTGCTTCATTATTTCTCTTAGAGCAGTGGTTGGCAAACTGCGGCTCGCGAGCTGCGGCTTGCCGCTCGGTTGACTAATGAGTTTGCTGACCACGGGGTTAGGGGCTTAATAATCACAAGGAACAACAACAGCCTGTAATTATTGGAATCCAGAGTCTAAGTCAGTGGTCGACAAACTCATTAGTCAACAGGGCGGCAAACTGAGGCTCAAGAGCTGCATGTGGCTCTCGAGCCGCGGTTTGCCGACCACTGTCTTAGAGGAACAGAAAGATTGCCGTCCTTAGTAATGGTGAAAGCCATATATGTACATATACAGCCAAGGACTCTTTAGTGTCCCAGCAACCCTCCTCGCAGCCACATAGACCACGTGACTGGTTTTGTCCTGGGTGACGTCTAAACTAAGTTATAGTCTGGACTTGTCTTTGTTGAGTGTTCCTTCCTGTTTTGCTTTCTTTATATTCTTGTATTTTTTCGTGCTTTTTTTTTTTTCTTTTTAATATATTCTTAGTGAGGGGCAGTGGATGGTTTTTGTTCTTGGGATTTTCAATTTCAGTGTACTTTTCAGATGCCTAAGGCTACTTGCTGACACACTGTATTACACCAGAGGCTGGTTAGGCTTTTTGCTTCATTTCATTTTAGTTATGCTAAATTTTTTTAAAAACGACATCAGTTGACAATCACTTTTCTTTAAGGGAAGGATATTTTTTTGTGTGTGTGTTTTTTAAAGATGGTTTTAAACATGCATCTAGAAACTGACTCATCTTTAAAAGATCAGTTCTTATTATAAAACTCCAAAATAAGCATCTATAAGGATTTGATAGTCCCCAAAAGTTCCTGGGTTAGATGGCCGAGTCAGACTCTCAGGAGCCCAGTGGTAAGGTGGAGCTGACTTCAAGTTATAGGGTTGGTATTTTAGTTTTGTTTAGCTTTGAAATACATTTTTATTGATTTCAGAGAGGGAGAGAGAAACATCAGTGATGAGAAAGAATCATTGATAGGCTGCCTCCTGCACACCCCCTACTGGGGAACGACCCCACAACCCAGGCATGTGCCTTGACTGGGAATTGAACCCTGATCTCCTGGTTCATAGGTCAGTGCTCAACCACTGAGCCACACCAGCTGGGCAGTAACACAGGATTTTATATACAAGTTTCTGATACTGGTGCGCATAACCCAGTTTTGTGAAGTCATTTGCTCTTCTGAAATCTGTTTGTAATCTAGTATACTTTGAAGTGCCCATTCCTCTTATTTTAAGTTTGTACATTTGAGACCAGTAACAGCCAATCTACTTTCTTCCATGCTCAAGATATGCAGGTCATTTTTCCACTTCGTTACCTCATGCATGCAGTCACCAGCCGCCACTCTGAGTTCTTGCATCCTCGTGGTTGGTTCTGATTGCGTGCGATGCAGTGTGTTAGGACCAGGCTTGTCAGGGGAGGTGTGTACTGTCCGACAGTGGTGATGTAATAAAAGGTGTCTTCTTTTCATTCCACCTGAACCACCGCAAGAAACAAAACTTACCTCACTCCGTAAATTATTAGAGAAATGTACGCACACATCTCAATTCTATGCATATGCCTCAATTTAAGAAAGAAAATATTTTGATCTTTAGCATGCTGGACTATGACACAGAGAACCTGAACTCGGAAGAAATCTATAGTTCTTTGCGTGGAGTTACAGAAGCCATTGAAAAGTTTAGTTTTCGAAGCCAAGAAGATCTGAATGAGCCAATTAAACGAGATGGCAAGAAGGACTGTGATATTGTAAGTATCCCCGGACTAATAGAAAACTGTATATCGATTAAGTGATGATTAATGATTCTTCTGAATGCCAACCACTGTCATTACTGAGCTTCCTCCTTATTTTTAGCATATGATGCGAAGGGTTATTTCTAGAGGCCCAAGGCAATTTTGAGTCACCCTTGCTGTCTTTGTGAAAAATTTCAGATACCTTTTTTCTCAGTTTGTTTTTGTGTGTGCTGGTCATATTTTTGTTCCTGTGATATGATAAATTGTGAGCTGCACCAGATCCCGGCACGGCTGAGTGGGAGCTCTAATCTCGTGCAGAGGCCGGCATATAAGCAGGAGACTGTGATGCATGTGGTGGGTGGTCAGGCTCGGCACGAAGACCCACCAGGACCATTGTTGGCGCCCAGGGAGGATCTGCAAGCGATGAAGCAGGAAAGCCAAGTAGGAGGCTGCAGTCAGAGCAGGGGTGCGAAGGTGGAGAGATGGGAGGGTCCCCCGAATGGAGGGAGGGAGCATGCTGTGTTTGGGGGAGGTCTGGAGAGCGGCTGCAGACGTGGCTCAGGCAGGCTCACCCGGGGCTTTCCGGCCGGGCCTGACTTCACTGGGGACACTGGAGAGTTTGCGAAGGATTTTAACCCAGGACTTCCTCCCAAGAGTTTCCTGTAACTCCACTCACCACACGCTCTGGGCCTCTGGCATGGTCACATGAAGTTTCAGGAAGACTACTGCCACTCAGAGAATTATTCCAAGGCATTTGGGCTCCGTAAGGAAAAAGCAAAAATAGAAGAGTTGCAGGTCTGACTAGGACTCATGAGTAGGTGCAGATGCAATTCCATGAGAAAATTTCGTAGCAGGAGGGAAAATGTGTATGATAACCCTTTGAATACATGTGACTTCCGAGACCTGTGTGGTATCCAAGCAGACGTATCCGTTAGGCCTCTGGGTATTGCCGTCGGAAGTTTAGGCCAGCGAGTTAGGCTGGAGACAGACTTGAGGGTTGACTTGTTGCTCCCTGGGAACCAAGAAAAGCAAATGAAGTCTGCCAGGTAAAGGGTAAAGGCAAAATCCACAGGAGCCCCAGTGATAAGGAAGAAGCTGGAAGAAAAGCTGGAGAGGATGGGGGGCCAGGAGCTGTGGAGAATGGAGTTAGGGGAACTCTCGGGAGGAAGTTCTGGCCAAGGGTTCAAGCTGCATGTGCGTGGGATCCCGTCAGTCAGACCCGGAAGGAAGGGCCCCATTGGGTTTTTAATTTACTATATACGTTCAAATTCCGTGTTCACCTAGAACACAGAAAACACGTGCTCAGTCACCAGTGTCTTGATGTAGAGCCAAGACCTTCTCTTTAGAAGGGGCTCACCATTTACTTCCGTGTTCTCCTTCAGTGAACTTACTCGTAGTCACAGTCCACGCTGTTCAGGTTTCCTTCCTCCCAGGAGTCCGTGGGACTGTGTGACTATGGTTTGAGCAGGGTTGACAGTGGGAACGGGTTACAGCGAGTGGAGGAGTGAACAAACTGGAGAGAGAAGAGGGCGATCGGGCGTTCCCCGAGGGAGAGGCCTGACCTGTGCCAGAGAGAGAATGCTCCCTGAGCAGAGGAGGGCCCCTGGGGACATGGAGGGATGCGATCTGGGCCCTGCCGAGGGGCTGGTTTTGGCCAGAAAGGAAGGGCAGGAAGACAGAGGGTTCCCCTCGACAGCTGCCGCTCTGCGCCATCAGTGCAGAGGCCTGGCACGGGGCTGCTGGGAGGGACTGGGGAAGGTTTCCACGCAGCGGGGTTCGGCAGGGCTCTGCCTAGTGAGCGGACGCCCTGCAGGAACAAGGCCCCTGGGAGGAGGGGGCGCCTGGGTGCCACTCTCTCCGCTGTGAGTGTAACAGATAGAAGCACCGTCTCTAGAGATACGGAACGTGAATGTTTTACTGTGCATTTTCTATTCCTTTATGTGTATTTATACATTAATGTGTTTCGGGGAGGAGGCTGTGCAGAGTATTTTTAAAATAAAAGGGACATCTGCCCTAGCAAATTGGCTCAGTGGATAGAGCATTGGCCTGAGGGCTGGAGGGTCCCGGGTTTGGTTCCAGTCAAGGGCACGTGCCGGGGTTGTGGGCTCCATCCCCAGTGGGAGGAGTGCAGGAGGCAGCCAGTCAATGATTTTCTCTCATCATTGATGTTTCTCCTTCTCCCTTCCTCTCTGAAATCAGTAAAAATATATTTTAAAAAGAAATAAATTAAAATAAAAGTGGCATCTTGTGCACAGAGGACAGGCTGTGCCGCGGTGCTCCTCTGTGATGTGGCGGCTGGTGCTGCTCCACAGGGAGGTGCCATACTCCTGTCCCCGGCGCCCTGTTTTTCGGAACATTTAAGTGTTTTCAACTTTTTAAAGCACAAAAAGACTGTGCTGAGAGTTGGAAGGAATGAAGCGCGGCAGTGGGAAGTAGAGAGCTGGGCTAGGAGCCTCAGCACTGTCCAGGGCGAGAAGAGCGGAGGCTGGGAGGAGCGGCGAGGCCGGAGGACCAGCCGAGCTGCAGAGACAGAGACAGGGCTGCCCCGCTGCAGGGGGGCCCGGAGCCGAGAGAGGCGTGACAGCGAGGGGGGAGGCTCACCACTCAGCCTCTCGGCCGCTGGTGACCAGTTTTAACTATGAGGTAGACCTAGTACTGTGTGGAAGGTGGGGCTGGGGAGCCAGTCTGCCTTTTTGTAAACCTGACCCTCTGAGGAAGCAGCCGCTCAGGTGTGGGCGTCAGAGCCAAGGGAGGTGTTCACAGGCGCAGAGAGGCCAGCTTTGTTTCAAGTACAAGTTACAGCACTTGCTGCCAGAAAGGCTAACGGGCCTGTGGTGGCATGGCAGATGGTTGCCGTCGTTGTGGAACTTAGTAAAGTGACATTTAGCAAAAGGACTTCAGTTTCATGTCCTTTAATGATCTAGCTTCTAACAAGCTCAGCAAAAAAAAAGATAAGTTTTTATGCAAAGTAGTTTATTTTCATATTATTTATAATAGCCAAAACAAAAAACTAAAAAATCAGTAGAAGGGGAATAGTTGAGTAAATCTTATTATAATTAAAGACTAATATGCAAATCAACTGCACAGCAGAATAACTGGTCTCGATGATGCGCACTGACCATGAGCTAGCAGATGCTGAACGCAGGAGCTGCCCCCTGGTGGTCAGTGCGCTCCCACAGGGGGAGGGCTGCTCAGCCAGAAGCCGGGCTCACGGCTGGCGAGCGCAGTGGTAGTGGCGGGAGCCTCTCCCGCCTCCGAGGCAGCGCTAAAGGTCCCTCAGAGGAGTCCCAGACTGCGAGAGGGTGCAGGCTGGGCTGAGGGACACCCTCGCGCACCCCCTCCCTCTCCCCCTGTAGTGCATGAATGCCGTGCACCGGGCCTCTAGTTATGGTTATAAAAACTATTTATGTGGGACATGCTTACGCTATGAGGAAAGCAAAGTACAGTGTGTCCCAAAAATGTATACACCCTTTAACGGGGTAGCTCAGTTTTGAAAATGAAATTATTTTAATGAACACCGCCTTCATAGTTATTCACAGTGTGTGTGTACATTTTGGGGACACCCTGTATATGGCAGCATGCACTGTGATTCCCATGCCATAAAACATGCATGTAGATAAGGTCAGGGGTAAAAAGCAGAGTTTAAAAAGTAAGATTTTCTTGTTTCTAAAAGTGATTAGAATTAGGATTGTTGAGCTTTGTTTTTTGAGTGTTTTTGTTCTTTAAAACTCTCCCTTTATAAATGATTTTTTTATTATAAAAATGTTCTATTTTTAGAAGAGTTACAATGAGAAGAAAATTAAAACCATCCATGAATTATCTTCCCTGAGAGAAAACCCTGTTAAATCATTTTGTTCATATCCACGCATGTATTGTATAATATGATATCAGTAAGCAATCTTTTTTGGGATGGGGGTTTATCAAATACATTCCAGCTATTTCACTAGGTATATGTCCAAAAAAGTAGAAAGAAGGGACTTGAACACATATTTCTATACCAGTGTTCATGGGAGCCAAAAGATGGAGAACCCAGTTTCTTTCTATCAGCAGATTTTTTAAATGTGATGCGTGTGCAGTGGAAGAATAGCCCTAAAAAAGGAATGTGATACTGACACATGTTGCAATACCAATGCAGCTTGAAAATACTGTGCTAAGTGAGGTAAGCCAGGCACAGACAAAGAGGTTTTGTATGCTCCCACTTATGTGAGGCACCAAGGGTCACATTCATGGAGGCAGAGTGTAGAACAGAGGTTACCAGGATAGGAGGGCAGGAGTTAGTACATGATGGATATAGTTTTGGTTAGGAAAGATGAAAAGGTTTTGCCCAAAATCTAACATGGTGGATAATGGTTACACAACACTGTGAATGGTGTGATGTCGCTGAATTGTACACGTAGGGTTAAAATGATGTATCCATATTATCCCACAATTTAGGGGGAGAGCACGTGCATTAGCACGAGGCCGGCTCCTGAGGCTTTCACTCGCGTTAGTCACATGTCTGGTGCGGAGAAGACGGGCTGCTGTTCCGCCAGCCCGTGCGCTCCGCAGAAGGCCCGGAGGAGGGGCTCAGACAGGGAGGAGGCAGACGCGTGGCAGGGACAGCGGACCAGGGGCTTCGTTTGTTGAAGACAAGACTCGGAATCTACTAGAAAAAGATTTTTTTGAAAACAGTAAAAGACCTGTTCTTTTTGTTTAATCCTCACCGAAGGTATTTTTCCATTGATTTTTAGAAAGTGGAAGAGACAGGGAAAGACAGAAATATTGATTTGAGAGAAACATCGACCGGTTGCCTCCTGTACTCACCCTGACCAGGGCCTGGGCTAGAGAGAGCCTGTTACCGAGATACTGCCCTTGACCGGAATCGAACCCGGGACCCTTCGGTCCACAGGCAGACGCTCTATCCACCGAGCCAAACCTGCGAGAGCAAAAGAGCTGTTCCTTGACCCAGTGTAAAGACTGACTGAGTCAGAACGCGCACAGGAAGAGCGGCCTGTAGGGGACCATGTGCAAACCCCGAGCCGTGGCTTGGCGCCCGCGGGCTGGGCCGGGTGAGGGGCTCGGCCGGCCGCGGTCCGTGCGGCGGCGGTGGTGGTGGTGGTGGTGGTGGTGATGGTGGTGGTGGTGGTCGTCGGGGCGCCGGCCTGGGCCGCTGCGGTGAGGAGCCCTCTGGCTGCAGTGCTGCCGGGTTTCTGAGGAGCGGGCTGGGGGGGGGGGGGGCTTCATTCTCAAGGGACCTTCCAGAATTTCACGTTATTAATCTCTCAAAAAATGTTTGCGTAAAGTTAATGCCACGTTCAAAGTGAAACAGATTTTACATGTAATTTAATGATAGAATAGATGACGATATAAGCATGTCCGGTTCCCCTTAAGACAGTTGATGAGGTAGATACTACAAATTGAAATTCTAACAGATGTTGTTTTGTTAGTGGCCAGATTTCAAGTGCGAAGTCTCTGGCTCTCCTGATGCTTCTGGGAATTTCAGGAGCGTTTTTTAAAAGTCCCGAGGAGGACTGACGGTGTTCTGTGCACAGGTGTCCCGGGATGGAGGGGTGGCGCCCCCCGCCACGGAGGGCCGGGGCGGCAGCGACGCGGTGGAAGGAGGCCGGACGGCCCTGGACAACAAGACCTCCCTGCTCAACACGCAGCCGCCGCGCGCCTTCCCGGGGCCGCGGGCGCGCGACTACAACCTGCACCCCTACGCCGACCCCATCCACGCCTACGACAAGACCGCGCTGAAGGAGGCCGTGTTTGACGACGACATGGAGCAGCTGCGAGATGGTGTGTCTTTCTTTGTGTGGCTGTCCCCCGTCCAGAAGTGTCTCCCGGGCTGCCCTCCTGCCTGACCACTCTGGGCATAAGGCTCTGAGGGGCGTGGGCACGCTGGTCAGGCCCGGTGGTCCTCTGTCCGGCAGCTGCGGGCCCGCCATGTGCTCGGGAGGAGAGCACACGGTGCACAGAGGCGCACAGGCCCACGGGAGACCTCAGGCTGCAGCTGTGACGGCTGCTCAGGGGGCATTACTCAGACAGAGGAGCTGCCTGAGCTAAAGCTGACCCAATTTAGTAGTCAGTTTTTAAAAAGCATACACATTTAAAAAATAAATAAATAAAAGCTTATATATAGCCTTTTTATGGGCCCAACAGGGGGTGTGCTGGCATGGAGAAGTCCCGCCAGTGTGAAAGCCGGCTCCCAGCCGGTGCTCAGAGTCATTGCTCAGAGTCACTGCTCAGAGCTCACTGCTCAGAGTCACTGCTCAGCTCACTGTACAGAGTCACTGCTCAGAGCTCACTGCTCAGAGTCTCTGCTCAGAGCTCACTGCTCAGAGCTCACTGCTCAGAGTCTCTGCTCAGAGCTCACTGCTCAGAGTCACTGCTCAGCTCACTGTACAGAGTCACTGTACAGAGTCACTGCTCAGAGCCACTGCAGCGTGCATCCCAAGTGTGTGCTCCCTGGTGGAGGCCAGGTTCGTGTTGGCCTGACTTCCCTTTCGGAGCACCGGCCTGTGGCCTTTCGTTGCTCACAGGCTGGGGCGTCATTCCCTCACAACCCGGGCATGTGCCCTGACCAGGAGTCAAACCGTGACTTCCTGGCTCACAGGTCAACGCTCGGCCTCGGAGCCACGCTGGCTGGGCCCACCTCTGTTGTGGCGGTTAGTTTGGCGGAATGCCTGCTCGGGTTGTAGAGCGAGGCTGGGCGCGGGTCAGGAGGGGGGGTGATGGGAGAGAGTGAGGCAGGGGAGGGGCTGCGTGGCCGAGGCAGCGTCTGCAGCCGGCGTTCCTCGAGCACTAACGTCTGTTGTGTCTCCCAAGCGCCCATTGACCATTCGGACTTGGTGGCGGACCTTCTGAAAGAGCTGTCCAACCACAACGAGCGCGTGGAGGAGCGCAAGTGCGCGCTGCTGGAGCTGCTCAAGGTCACCCGGGAGGACAGCCTGGGCGTCTGGGAGGAGCACTTCAAGACCATCCTGCTCCTGCTCCTGGAGACCCTTGGAGACAAAGACGTGAGGGCTGCTCTTCTGCATTCATTCCCTTCGGGGCGGGGGTGCTCGCCTCCTCCGCGGCTGGGCTCAGGTTTATGTCACAGGACGTCCCGTCCGAGCTGGCCTCGGAGCCCCAGGTAGCAGCCCCCCAGTGCACCTGCTCGCGGGTTTGTGATTGGCCGTCTAGTCGAGGGGACTCGTTCCCGCATCAGGTCACTTTACACAGTCTCTGAGAACTCCGTCAGCTTAAAAATATCATTTGTGACAATGAGCTATTTTCCTTGTAAGTTTTATTTTTATTTCATGTTTAATTGAGAAACAAAGAAGTTCCTCTTAAAGACCCTATGAAATGCTCCATTCCGGCACATTCTGTCTCGGTTCACCTGTGCTTGCGTCAGGGTCTTGATGTTAGGAACCAGGGCTGTTAGCATCGTCTGTTTTTTTATTATTATTTTTAAAGTAAAGGCCTCTTCACACTGACGTCTGAATGTGACACACTAGGCATTTGCTGTACAATCCTAAAGGAAGAGTCAGGTCCTGCTTCTCCGGGCAGCTGGCCCGTCCACCGAGACAGGAGCAAATGTAGGGATGGCCAAGTAAGCCGTGGCCCTCCGCGCTGGGCCGTGTCCGCACAGAAACAGAGATCGCCTGAGCGCAGGACCCGGCGGAAATCTAGGCCCTGGTAAAGGCCGTGCCCGGGTCATGCTGGTGGTGACAGGAGCGGAGACAGTGAGCAGCAGGCTGGAATGGCACGCTGACGTGGATTCTTTCTGCCGCTTAGGGTTAGTGGTTTGGTCTAGAACAGGGCCAAGTGAGGCTGGAAGAATGGGGACGGAAGATCTGTATCAGCTCTTCTTAAAACAAAGCGTTGGTTTCGGAAGCCCTCCTCCTGGGCTGGGCTCTGAGGTCAGGAGATAGTGATACCTGTGGAGGCAGCAGAAGGGGGTGATTGCACAGGTGAGTGGCAAAGAATCAGGATGTACTTTTTGGCTGTGTCTGGTGTAAACTCCATTCTCTTTATTGAGATTAGGCGTCTGTTTGGAATGGCTTTCCTCCAGACACATGACCCGGCCTCAAGGTCCTCAAGCACCTCGAGGCCGGTACAGGCCCCGCCCCGTGGCCTCATCACGCAGCTGGTCGGGAGAATGACCGGTCTCAGCTGCCCTTGAGAGCTCAGTCTTACAGGCCATGCTTGCGGGTTTACCTGTTCTCCGGGCGTTTGACCTAGGGCAGTTTGCTCCCTGAGCCTCAGGAAGTCTCCTGCCCCCAGAGCTCCATTGTCCTCATTTGCCTCCTGGAAGAAACCTTCATCCGGGCCCTTAGGTGTGGGCAGGGTGCTGGGGATGCCCCGGGGCGGGCTGCTCAGGGAGTGGGCTGTCCGAGAGCCCGGCGGCCTGCAGTGTGGCCGTGTCCAGGCGTCTGCGGTGCTCGGGGTGTGAGCGGCGCAGGCGGCTAACGTGCTCCTTTCCTGCTGTCCCCAGCATTCCATCCGAGCCCTGGCACTGAGAGTTTTACGGGAGATTCTGAGAAACCAGCCAGCAAGATTCAAAAACTACGCCGAGCTGACCATCATGAAGACTCTGGAGGCCCACAAAGACTCCCACAAGGAGGTGAGCCCGGGCTGTGGAACAAGGCCAGGCACGGGGGGGGGGGGGGGGGGGGGGGCTGTGAGGAGCAGACTGCCAGGCTCTGCGCAGCTTCCAAAAAGGAGCCCCCCCTGAGCGCTGGGGCTGCGTGGTGGCTGCGGGCAGGGCCGTGCCACGTGGTGGGTTCCTGACTCCCTCTCCCTGTGCACAGAGAGCTCAGCCTGATCCTGGGGTTCCCATGTCCGTGGTTCCCATTGGTTTGGTCCAAAGGAAGGGTCTTTGGTTTCCTCCTGCGTTGGGCATCACGCCAGGTAATGTTGGAGAGCGAGATCCGCTCTGAAGATGTGGGCGTCCTGGGACAAGTCGAGACAATCCTCGCTCCAGAACCCGGAGAACTTACTTCTTCTCTGAGCCTCAGTTTCCTTATGTGTAAACAGATGGGCACCACCAAGTTTCTCGTGGGAATTCAGTGAGACGACCAGTGACGGTTCCTGGCGGGTGCTTCCGCCAGTGGATACTGCGCTGGGTGGGTCTCCCTGCCCTTTGTCCCCTGGCAGGCTCCTCTGTGGCTGTGCCACGCCTCGTCCACTGGCTCCTGAGCGTTTGCCAGGCTAGCAGACAGCGCCTGCGGTTCCTGGCACCTCAGGTGCCTGTTGAAGAGCAGCGGGTGTGTCTGCACTGCAGCTCACGTACTGCAGACGGCACGCAGGAAGTCCCCGCCCACTTGCTCACCCAGTTGTTCCGTCCTTGGAGTATCTAAGGTCTACAGAGGTGGAGCATCCTAAGTGAAAATGATTTCAATAGCACCATTCCAGTAAAGGCCAGTGTGGAACTCGAACCAGATATTTAGAACTTTAGGAACCTTAATTCTGCAGACGATGGGTTTGACACCCCCACCCCCCCACCCCCGTGACAGAGATAACCACTTAATTGTTTCACTCTTTTGGTTTACATGTGACTGTTCATGAGCGTACTGTGGATTAAAGGAATTACGATTAGAGCAATCCTTATATCTACAAAAAGCACCAGACCCTAAATCATGGCTTTCCTCTGCTCAGCAGTTCCACCACTACCAGACAGTGACCTGTCTGACCTCCTTCCATCCCCACCATGATTGCAGGCTCAGCAAGGGTGGGGTCCTCTGCTCTGTCTAGGATTCTCCCCATCCAGTAGTCCTGGCATGACAGCTACATGAGTGAGGCATGTGTTTGTTTGTTTCTGTGATTTTAAGTATAATGTTACATGCAATACACATAAATATTTCAAGAAAAAAAGATTTTAAATATAATAATATTACCAAAACTATACTAACATAGTATAATATCACAAAAGTTGTAGGAAATATTAAAAATCTCCAAATAAAAGGATTACTTCTATTATATTCTAAAATATTGTTTTTCCTATTTTGGCTCATCAGTTTATGCTGTTCATTATATTCTGCAAATGAGTGGTATTTATCTTTCTCCAACTGGCTTATTTCACTTAGCATAAAGCTCTCCAGTTCCATCCATGCTCTTGCAAATAGTAAGAGTTCCTTCTTTTTTATTGTAGTGTAGTATTCCATTGTGTAGATGTACCACAGTTTTTTAATCCACTCATTTGCCGCTGGGCACTTAGGCTGTTTCCAAATCCTAGCTATTGTAAATTGTGCTGCTATGAACGTAGGAGTGCATATATCCTTTCTGATTGGTGCTTCTAGTTTCTTGGGATATGTTCCTAGAAGTGGGATTACTGGGTCAAATGGGACCTCCATTTTTAATTTAAAAAAATATATATATTTTATTGATTTTTTACAGAGAGGAAAGGAAAAGTTAGAGAGCTAGAAACATCGATGAGAGAGAAACATCGACCAGCTGCCTCCTGCACACCCCCTACTGGGGACATGCCCGAAACCAAGGTACATGCCCTTGACCGGAATCGAACCTTGGACCCATCAGTTTCGTTTTTGTGTCCTGTAGTCTTCCGAGTACAGGTCTTTTACTTCCTTAGTTAAGTTTATTCCTAGGTAACTTAATTTTTTTGTTGCAGTGGTAAACGGGATTGTTTTTTTAGTTTTTCTTTCTGTGAGTTCATTATCTATATATAAAGCCAAGTGTCCAGAATACCGGAACAACCGGCTGTTCCAGCCAACCCGCTTGACGTGGGGCAGCGCCCCCCTCCTGGCTGGACACGCTTCCAGTCACCACCCCCAATCGGGGGCGGGGCCCAACCTTCCCACATCCTTTCCCCTCTACCAGCCCAGCCTGATCAGCCCCAATGAGGGCAGGCCAGCTGATTCATGCACCAGGCCTCTAGTTGATACATAAGAAAGGCATAGATTTCTGGGTGTTAATTTTGTGTCCTGCTACATTGCCAAATTCATTTATCAAGTCTAGTAATTTTATTATGGAGTCTTTGGGGTTTTCTATGTACAATATCATGTTATCTGCAAATAATGACAGATTTACTTCTTTTCCAATTTGGATGCCTTTTATTTAAAAAAAATTTTTTTAATATGTTTTTATTGGTTTCAGAGAGGAAGGGAGAGGGATATTGAAATATCAATGACAAGGGAGAATCATTGGTCGGCTGCCTCCTGCACACCCCCTTCTGGGGATCGAGCTCACAACCTGAGAATGTGCCCTTGACTGGAATAGAACCTGGGACCCTCCAGTCCACAGGCTGACGCTCTAGTCATTGAGCCAAACCAACTAGGGCTTGGATGCTTTTATTTTTTTCTTCTTGTCTAATCTCTGTGGCTAGCACTTCCAGTAGGATGTTGAACAGGAGTGGTGAAGCTGGCCTCCTTGTCCTGTTCCTGTTCCTGTTCTTGAGGGAATGGTTTTAGTTTTTGCCCATTAACTATGATGTTGACTGTAGGTTTGTCATATATGGCCTTTATCATGTTGAGATATGCTCCCTCTATTCCCAGTTTTCTAAGAGTTTTTATCAAAAATGGGTGTTGGATTTTGTCAAATGCTTTTTCTGCATCTACCAACATGATCATGTGATTTTTGTCTTTCATTTTGTTTATGTGATATAACATGTTTATTGATATGTGAAAATTGTACCAGCCTTGCATCCCTGGAATAAATCCCACTTGATCATGCTGTATGATCTTTTTAATATATTGCTGGATGCAATTTGCTAATACTTTGTTGAGGATTATAGCATCTATGTTCTTCAGACTATTGGTCTGTAATTCTCTTTCTTTGTAGTGTCTTTATCTGGTTTGGGAATTAGGATAATGCTGGCCTTGTAAAGAGTTTGGAAGTGTTTCTTCCTCTTGGATTTTCTGAAACAGTTTGAGGAGTATAGGTGTTAGTTCTCCTTTGAATGTTTGGTAAAACTCCCCTGCGAAGCTGTCCAGAAATGGGCTTTTGTCTGGTGGGAGGTTTTTTTTATTATTATTATTACTGTTTCTATTTCATCAGTTGTTTTTGGCCTATTCAGGTTTTTTGATTCTTCCTGATTCCATTTTGGGAGTTTATAAGTTTCTAGGAATTTGTCTATTTCATCCACATTGTCCAGCTTATTGGGATATAGTTGTTCATAGTATTGTTTTTACAATTCTTTATTTCTGTGGTGTCCGTAGTTATTTCTCCACTTTCGCTTCTGATTTTATTTATTTAGGTCCTCCTCCTTTGTTTCTTGATGAGTCTGGCTAATGGATTATCAATTTAGTTTATCCTTTCAAAGAACCAGCTCTTGGTTTTATTGATTTTTTTGGTATTGTTTTTTTAGTCTCTATGTTATTTATTTCTGCTCAAATCTTTATTATTTCCTTCCTTCTGCTTACTCTGGGCTCTTCTTGTTGTTTCTAGTTCTTTAAGTGTTAGAGTTAGTTTATTGCCGATTTTTCTTGTTTTTTGGGGTATGCCTGTAATGCTATGAACTTCCCTCTCGGAACTGTTTTTGCTGTGTCCCAGAGATTTGGGGTTGTTGTGTGTTCATTTTCATTTGTTTCCAGGAAGTTTTTTATTCCTTTCTTTATCTCATTGATATCCCATTCATTGTTTAATAACATGCATTTGAATGATTTGGGGTTGTTTTTACTGTAGTTGATTTCTAATTTCATTGCACTGTATCTGAGAAGATGCTTGATATGATTTCAATCTTCTTGAGCTTGTAGAGATTTGTTTTGTGTCCTAACATGTGGTCTATTTTTGTGAATGACCCATGTGCACTTGACAAGAATGTGTATTCTGTGTTAGAGTGAAATGTTCTATGAATGTCAGTTAAATCCATCTGATCGAGTGTGTGCTTTAGAGTCACTGTTTCCTTGTTGAGTTTTTGTCTGGACGATCTATCCAGTGAGTCACTGGGGTGTTAAACTCCCTACTATGAATGTATTGTTGTCAATTTCTCCCTTGAAGTCCTCTAGGAGGTTTTTTATATATTTAGGTGCTCCTATATATTTAGGTGCTCCTATGTTGGGTGCATATATGTTTACCAGGACTGTATCTTCTTGTTGGATCAATCCCTTTAATATTATGTAGTGACCTTCGTTGTCTCTTGTGATGGCCTTCATTGTAAAGTCTATTTTGTGGAATATGAGTATTGCTACTCCATCTTTTTTTTCTTTTCCATTTGCATGAAAAAAATTTCTATTCCTTCACTCTCATCCTGTGTGAGTCTTTTGTTTTGAGGGGGGTCTCTTGTAAACAACATATAGTTTGGGTCATGTTTTTGTATCCATTCTGCTACCCTACGCCTTTTGATTGGAGCATTTAGTCTATTTACATTTAGGGTTATTATTGATAGGTACTTATTTATTGCCGTTTTAATTCTGTATGCCTAGTTTTCTCTCTCGATTTCTTCTCATTATAGCAATCCCTTTAGCATTTCTTGTAATTTCTTTAGCTGTTTTTTGTTTTGTTTTGTTGTGTTTTACCTTTGTTTTTATTTTTTGTTTTTTGTTTTTTTCCAGAAAGCTCTTTATTTCACTGTCTATTTTCAATGATCGCCTTGCTGGATATAGTATCTTGGTCTCAGATGCTTGCTTTCCATTACCTTGAGTACTTCATGCCATTCCCTTCTGGGCTGTAGAGTTTCTATAAGAAATCAAGTGTCAGTCTTATGGGAACTCATTTGTAGGTAGTTTTGTTTTCTCTTGCTGCCTTTAAAATTCTTTATCTTTAAGTTTTGGCATTTTAATTATGATGTGTCTGGACGTGAGCCTGCTTGTATTCTTCTTGTTTGGGGTTCTCTGTGCCTCCTGAACATGTGTGACTTTTTCCTTTTACCATGTTAAGGAAGTTTTCTGCCATTATTTTTTCAAACACTTTCTCTATGACTTTCTCCCTTTCTGCCTCTTCTACAGTTATGTTTCTTGTTGTCCCACAGCTCCCTTAATCTGTTCTCCTGTTTTTTAATTATTTTTTCTTTTTAGTTTTCTGATTGAGTGATATTTTCAGCTCTGCCTTCTAATTCACTGATTCGATTCTTAGCTTCCCCTAATCTGCTGTGTATTCTTTCCAATACTAGGTCTGCCAGTTAATAATGGCGGATTTTGTAACGAAAGAAAACATGACAATTTCAAGAGAAACATAAAAAGTGCTTTATTCAAGTGCTGCACATTCCCCCCATCTTTCAGGTAATTGGTGGATACCATCCCAATAGACCTTTTCTTGGTTTGAGGCAAACCATTCAGAGACCCAATTTTCCACTTCTTTGTACATTTTTTAAAATATATATTTTATTGATATTTCACAGAGAGGAAGGGAGAGAGATAGAGAGCTAGAAACGTCGATGAGAGAGAAACATCGACCAGCTGCCTCTTGCACACCCCCTACTGGGGATGTGCTCGCAACCAATGTACATGCCCTTGACCGGAATCGAACCCGGGACCTTTCAGTCCGCAGACCGACGCTCTACCACTGAGCCAAACCGGTTTCGGCTCTTTGTACATTTTGAAGTGCTGCTCAGAAAGTGCATGTGCCATCAATCGGAACAAGTGATAACCTGAAGGAGCAATGTCTAGTGAATACGGTGGGTGGGTTAATACTTCCCAGGCAAAATCTTTTAACATGTCTTTAACTGGTTTTAAAGTGTATGATGGTGTGTTATCATGAATCAAAATTACTTTGCTATGTCTTCTGGCCCATTCTGGTTATTTCACAAAGTGTGGTTCAAATTGATTAATTGTTATCAGTAGTGATCAGCATTAACAGTTTTACCTGGTTTTAGAAGCTCATAATATACCACACCTTCCTGGTCCCACCAAACACAGAGCATTGCCTTCTTTCTGAAGCGATTTGGCCTTGCAGTCGATGTTGATGGTTGACCTGGATCAACCCATGATTTTGTGCATTTGGAATTCTCAAAATAAATCCACTTTTCATTTCATAATTCAATGCAAAAAAGACTTCCATTTTGTGCCATTTTAGCAACATTTTACTGATGACTTTTCAATTTTTCTTTTGTCATTCAGTTGATTTGGTACCCATTTTCCTTCCTTTAAAATCTTTCCCATGATTGTAAATTATCGTAAATTGTTTGCTGAGCAACATTTAATCTTTCTGCAAGTTGTTTTTTTAGTTTGGCATGCATCTTCATCCAATAATGCTTGTAATTGTTGGTCTTTAAACTTTTTTGGTTGACCTGGACATTCTTTGTCTTTCACTTCGAAATCATCACTTTTAAAGAATTTAAACCAGCCTTCACAAGTATCTTGAGATGGAGCATGCTCATCATAAGCTTCCCAAAGTATACGATAATTTTTTCCCCCAAATAAAGTAATGAACAGCCAGACCAATGTTACTTTAAAAATGACAGAGAACTTTCAGGGGAGCGGTGTTCTGGCTTCTGCTTCATGCAGCTTTGGCCAAACCCACAGCAGAGAGCAGCGGCGCAGCGTCAGAGGCAGCGCCGTGAGGATGTGCTGCTCCAAAGAGCGCGAAAACCATGACCGGCCGGGTCTTCACAAACCCTGTGCGGGCACGGCCTCGGAGCCCTGTGACAGCAGCGCCGACAGTCAGTGGCTCTGAGGACAGCGCAGGGCATGAACCTGGGAAACTGCTTTATGCCTCTGGACCGTGGACCGCGGTGTTTCTTCCGTGTGTGTGTGTGTGTGTGTGTGTGTGTGGTGGGGAGCGCCTTGAGGAGCCCCTGCTCCCACCCCGCCTCCAGCTGATAGGACTGGCTGTGGAGGAACACACCTGCACCTGGCAGATTGTGAGCCTCCAGTTTTTCATGGGCCCGATCTTGAGAGGTGGCCAGAAGCCCATCTCCTTTGCAGTTACTGCTTCCTAACAAAAGACAAAATCAGAAACCTCTGTAGTCAGCCTCCGGGGGTGAGGCATAGTGAGTCTCCCTCATGGAAAGGGGCAGGCGAGCCCAGAGTCTGCTTTTCAAGCCAGGCTGCGGTGGCTGCGTGGTGGAGACCGTCTCATTCACCTGCCTCCCAGAGTGTGGTGTGGTGTGTGTGTGTGTGTGTGTGTGTGTGTGTGTGTGTGTGTGTGTTTCTAGGGGGAGTGTAAACTAGTAGGGGTAGAAGATAAGGTTTTGAAACCCAAAATAACATAAAACTTTTCTGATTCTCCCCCTTATTTTACTGATGAGGGGACTGAGGCCTAGAAGGAAAATAAATTTTCCCAAGGTCACCAGACAACAGAACCAGGTCCAAACTCAGGTCTCACACTTTGACCCTCCCTCCTCCACTGGATGGAGCTGGCGAAGTGAGGACTGCTGGGTCCAGGCCGTCTGGACGCTGCATCAGAATCACAGAATTTTTAGCAGAGCCTGTCTTTCACCAAAACGTAGTTTGCCTAAAATGCTATCAAACCAATTTTTGGAAGCCCTTTCCGGCTTGTCCTGGGAGGGGCGCCACCTTCCCCGGCTCCCCCGGCCGCAGAGCCGAGCTGGGGGTGCCACGCGGAAGTGCGCTCGGTTCTGGGCGCCTGCTTGCTTGTTTGTTTGTTTATTTATGTCTGTAGTGAGCCAGTTATCCTGCTGTGACTGTGACAGGGCCGGATCAGACTTACTAAATCATGCAATTCAAATTTTGACAAGTTCTTTGCTCCAAAAGAAACATTATCTTTAAGCAAACATTCTCCAGTATTCTGAGTAATGATCTCATTTTTTTTTTAAGTTAGATACGGAAATGATGCTTTTCCTAGCTAGACACCATTTCACTAACTTTGAAAAGGAAGCATTCCCATGTTTCTAACCAGAATAGAAAAGTCACCAGAATTGGAATAATGGTGATAGCGTCAGGGTGGATTATGATCCAAAGCCTCCAATCTGCTCTCCGTGCACGTGCCGAGCCCCTTTCTGCGTCCTTGCCCCCTAACCAGTCCGCCCTCCCTCCTGCTGCCGCCCACGTTTACTTTTGCTCTCCGTGGCTTACATTGCTAATCTTTGCTTCTTATATTACAAAGAACTCAGGGCAAAACCTAAAGTTCACCCTGATTCCAGCAGCCTGCCAGAGCCGCGGTTTGGCATGCACGGCGAGGCGAGGCCGGGAGCGCACACCTGCCCCGGCAGGAGGACTGCCCCGGGGCCGGCCGGGGGGTGCCACCACACCCTCCGGAGGAGCAGCGTCTGCATTTTGCTTTCGGGAATTCTAGAAGCCTCCCTGTGTTAGGTGCTTTGGGTTAGCTGCTTCCTGCCCAGGGGCTTTGTAGAAGGAAGGTCTCCTCTGGTTTGGGTGTGAGTTCCGTGGGTCTGAAGCTGTCAGTGCCCGCAGCAGCCCTCTGCACCCGGACAGAGGAGCAGAGAGCCGGGGGAGGGGGCCAGCGGCAGTTCCCGCTTCCTGCCTGTGCTCAGACACCCCTGGGAGGCGCCCAGGAGCATTAGTCGGCCCCTGTTGTGACTGTGAGGGCCACTGCGGAGCCACCCTGCTTCCCACCTCCTGTTGGGATCTTTTTATTGATTCTAAAGAGGAAGGGAGAGGGAGAGAGAAACATCGTGATGAGAGAATCATTGCGGGCTGCCTCCTGCACGCCCCCTTCCGGGGACCGGCCTGCACCCCAGGCACGTGCCCTGCCCGAATCGAACGGGGGACCCTTCGTTTCCGGCCGGTGCTCTGTCCACTGAGCCACGGCGAGGGCTCCTGTTGGGATCGTAACGTCTGTTTCTGTACATCACTGTTTTTTAACTTGGATATATCTACGAAGTCATTCAGTGTTTTCTGGTCTTTTGTTTCTTCCAAGTTGAAGAGCTAAGACCCGCCGCTCCTCAGTTGGGAGAGCGCGGCTTTGTGGCTAGTGCGTCAGGGCGGGCGCTGAGCACAGGGCTGCTTCCGGGGGAGGCCTGCTTCCGGGGGAGGCCTGCTTCCGGGGAGGCCTGGTTCAGAGGGGGCTCAGCGTGGGGGGCGGGAGCTGAGGAGGAGGAAGAGCATGATGGCCACGCACCACATGATGGGTTCTTTTTAAACAGCGTTGCAGGGAGACGCTCGCCTGAACGGGTCTTTTCGGAAGGACAGGTCTGCGCCGTCCTTTGCAGTGTGGGCACTGCGTGCGGGGCTCTCCTGAGGCTCACGCTGCTCACTGTGGCTCCCTGGCCTCCTCCTCCTCCATGGCGGGCGCTCCTTAGGTGGAGCATGCCCAGGGCGACTCTGCCAGTGAGGTGCTTTACAACTACGTGCACGAGGGAAGTTAGTTTGACAGACGCTTACAATGTCCCTAATGTACAGTGGACATGGCCTGTGCTGGGCGAGAGGGAGCACAGGGGCCGAGGTGGATGCTGGCCCTCCCGAGCCGCTAGTCCGGGGCAGAGACGCCGAGCGGAGGTCTGGGTGCGGGCAGTCGGGGGGCAGAGGCGCTGAGCGGAGGTCTGGGTGCGGGCAGTCGGGGCAGAGACGCTGGGCGGAGGTCTGGGTGCGGGCAGTCGGGGGCAGAGACGCTGAGCGGAGGTCTGGGTGCGGGCAGTCGGGGGGCAGACGCTGGGCGGAGGTCGGTGCGGGCAGTCGGGGGGCAGAGACGCTGAGCGGAGGTCGGTGCGGGCAGTCGGGGGCAGAGACGCTGGGCGGAGGTCTGGGTGCGGGCAGTCGGGGGGCAGACGCTGGGCGGAGGTCTGGGTGCGGGCAGTCGGGGACAGAGACGCTGGGCGGAGGTCTGGGTGCGGGCAGTCGGGGACAGAGACGCTGGGCGGAGGTCTGGGTGCGGGCAGTCGGGGGGCAGAGACGCTGAGCGGAGGTCGGTGCGGGCAGTCGGGGGCAGAGACGCTGGGCGGAGGTCTGGGTGCGGGCAGTCGGGGGCAGAGACGCTGGGCGGAGGTCTGGGTGCGGGCAGTCGGGGGCAGAGACGCTGAGTGGAGGTCTGGGTGCGGGCAGTCGGGGGGCAGAGACGCTGAGCGGAGGTCTGGGTGCGGGCAGTCGGGGGTCAGAGACGCTGAGTGGAGGTCTGGGTGCGGGCAGTTGGGGGCAGAGACGCTGAGTGGAGGTCTGGGTGCGGGCAGTCGGGGGCAGAGACGCTGAGCGGAGGTCTGGGTGCGGGCAGTTGGGGGCAGAGACGCTGAGCGGAGGTCTGGGTGCGGGCAGTCGGGGGCAGAGACGCTGGGCGGAGGTCTGGGTGCGGGCAGTCGGGGGGCAGAGACGCTGAGCGGAGGTCTGGGTGCGGGCAGCCGGGGGCAGAGACGCTGAGCGGAGGTCTAGGTGCGGCGTGCAGGGTGTGCACAGCTTCCTGCAGTTCTGCTAAAGCGAGTGGGTTCTAGGGGTGGCTAGGCCTAGCGAAGGGAAGGACAGGCATGGCCCACATTCAGGGAAGGTACAGGGACTGGATGTGGGCGCGGAGGTTTGGCCGCCGGGCCTGTGCCCTCAGCTCGGCATTACCGGGCACAGTGGGAAGTTCAGCTGGAAATCAGGCCTCACTGGCCCGCCATGCTGATCGAAGGGCGTCCACATGGTCACCAGGGTAGCGTGTTAGAGGGACTATTGGAGGGGGCAGACCCTCGACGTGGGCAGTAGGCCAGGCAGGAGGCACCCTCTGGACAGAGCTCTGTGCTCTGGCAGCCCCAGCTCCCACAGCCGCTGCGTCCCTTCAGCAAGGCCTGCTGATAGCCTTCCCGTGTCCCAGGCGTGGTCACTCGTGGACCTCTCTTCCTCCAGGGAGCGGTAACAGTGGGGTTTATTGATTGGAGAGCGAGAGAGCCATTGACGTGTCGGTCCACTTGTTGATGCATTCATTGGTTGATTCTTGTATGTGCCTTGACTGGGGATCAAACCTGCAACGTTGGGCTATCAGAACGATGTTCTAAGCTGCCCAGCCAGGGTAGTCTGTGTTTTTAAATCTTCCTTTTAGAGTTTTTAAAAATTGTGCCTTTCCTCACCAAAGGATGGAGCTGAGGTCTGTGTGTGGTGCTGCTCTCTGCGGTTGAGAATGTGCCGTGCAGACCTGGACGCTGCCTCCTCGGGGTGAAGAGGGAAAGGTCACGTGTGCATGCCGAGGCCAAACGGCACTGCTCTCAGGGCGTCTTTGTAGGAAAAGCTGCACTTGGCAGGAGACTGAATTGCCAAGAAAAGCTCACTGTGGGTTTCTTTCAAATACTCTCACTTCCATGTGTCCGTAGATGTGGCAAGCTGTACCTGTGACTCAGTCAGTACTTGCATTGGGGTGCCCGGCAGCCCGCTCTGCCGTGGCCAGCTCAGCGCCCGGCTTGCTGTGCAGGCAGAGGCAGGCGGCGCTGGCTCTGTAGGGTCGGGAGCCCTTGAGCTGGAAGAATTCCTGCCGAACACAAGAGAGCCCTACAACAGTCATTCTGCTCCCCATCCCTTCTGCCCAGTCCTGGCCAGCTGCAAGAAGCTCCTCAGGTCCCAGTTCCACCACCGGCCCACCCGCTGCCGTGGCCTCTGCCGCCATTTCCTGTCCTCTGCACCCTCACGCTGCCCTCTGTGGACCACCCACCTGCCCAGCACCCTGGGGGCGAGGCCGGGGCCACTGTCTGCACCTCTGTCTGAGCTCTGAGCTCTGAGCGAGTCCCTGACACACAGGAGCGAACGGAGGCGCACCCACAGCACAGCTGGAAGGCAGGGAGAAGGGTGGTGAGAAAAAATTCCTGGGTCTGTGAAAATCTTAAGAAGCGTATGGGCTTTGTGAGAATAGACATGACTCTTAAAATCACCTCTCCGCTGTGCTTTGCAGTGAAGCCTGGCCTTTTACCTACAGAGGAAGCACAGGCAAATCTTGGGTGTTCTTCGCACCTATGTCCTCACATGCTCACAGTTTTGCCCTTGAACCGTGCTAACCTGGGTCTCCTTTTGGCTCTTTAAGGATTCATGCATAATCCCAGTATGCACCGCTGCAGGTGTGTGCTGTGTGTCCAGGAGCATGCTGACCAGGGGATGGGGGGTGAGCGGTGATCTTCACGACACACGCATCCTTTGGTCATGCCTGAAGGAGGCATGGTCCTCTCAGGGAAAGCTCAAGAGGCCCCAACACCAAAGAAATGTGGCTTCTTTAACCAGAAGGGCGTGGTTCTGGCGGGGCGGGCTGGGCGGAGGATGATGCGCTAGGTTTTCGCTGTGTTTGTAAGGAAATGCACTGTGTTTGTTTACAGTTTGGTGTCTTCACATTCACTTATGTATGTTCTCCTTTTTATCAATAGTAGTTACTGACTGGCCAGATACCTCCTTCCCTCCTCACATGGTCTGTTTTACAGGCCAGGAAGTGGGATCAACATGTGTGAATGGTGGGCTGGGGTTGTCCCAGCTCTCTGAGCCCACGCCCCTGCTCGTCCTGTTCTCTGGGATTTGCACTTGGCTTCCCCTATGACAGGGTGCCGGGGCCCCTGCAGAGGTCAGCTGCTCCTCTGCGGTGAGGTGAGCGTGTGAGCCGGACGAGCACCTTCCCCACAGGCTGCTCGGACCCTCCCTGCAGCTGGACCCCGAGTGCTGTGGCCACTCCGACCTCCTTGCATTTCTCTCATCATTCCTGCTGTGGGCCCACCGGCGTGTGTGTGTGTGTGTGTGTGTGTGTGTGTGTGTGTGTGTGTGGTGGGGGGGGGGGGGTGTTCTCAGTCCGATCTCCTCGGGCAGACTCTCCAGTGTCCCTGTACTTGAGAATCTCTGAGCGCTGGACACAGCCGCCGGCCCCGCCCACAGTCTGAGGCGGCGGGCCTGGGCCCGGAGGTGGCCGTCCTGACGAGGCCGCGGCTGCTGCGGTGGAGGGGCGGAGCAGGCTGCACCCGGAGAACCACTTCTCTGAGGTTTTTGCCCAAATCCATCGTCCCCGCCTCCCCAGGTCCTCCGTACCCCTGTAAATTACCCTCGAACTTCCCGAACAGCATTGCCCCGAGCAAGTGACGGTGGCATTGAGCGCAGCATGGCGCCGGCGCCGGGGCGGGCAGCGCTGCCCCTGGCTGCGCTCACGCTCGGGGCCTGTGTTGCAGGTGGTGAGATCCGCTGAGGAAGCCGCGTCCACGCTGGCCAGCTCCATCCACCCGGAGCAGTGCATCAAAGTGCTCTGCCCCATCATCCAGACGGCCGACTACCCCATCAACCTGGCCGCCATCAAGATGCAGACCAAGGTCGTGGAGAGGATCGCCAGGGAGTCCCTGCTGCAGCTGCTGGCTGACATCATCCCGGGCCTGCTGCAGGTGGGTGGGCGGCTGGCACGGTGCCCCCACCCCGGGTGCAGGGGGAGTGGGGCCTGGCTTCCCTTGCTCGCTTGAAGCGGAGCAGGTGGGGACAGCAGGGAGGTGACCTGTTTAGAACCTGGGAGGCTGTGTGGGTGGCTGCGTCACATGTTTCCTCTCAGCTCCCAGGCTACCCTCCCCTGAGCGCAGTGGGGGGGGGGGGGGGGGTCCTGGCAGCCCGGGACTGGGCTTCGAGAATGAGCTCTGTTTACTGTAAACGTACTTGGATCATTTTTGTTGTTCATTCCTTCAACAAACCCTGATTGCGCACCTGTGGGCCTCAGCCCTGCAGGTGGGCCATGGAGCGGTCCTTGCTCTCACCTGCCCTGCAAATGTGGCTGAAACCCTCCCGAGCAGGAGGCATTGGGTTAGGTAGGCTCTGGGGGAAGGTGGTCTCCCCTGCCAGGCATCACCTCGGGGTCGGCAGCCTGCTGGACGAGCGGAGGCAGGGCTGGGCTAGGCTACCCAGCGGGTGAAGCTGGCAGCTGGGACCCAGCGGGCAGAGAGGAGGGCTCACCGGGCGTGTCCCTGGGGCGGGAAGAGAAACCAGCCTCGCGGCGCGGCTGTTACTGAGCACGGGGCCCGGGTGACACCGGCAGGGCACAGGGGCGAAGCCGGTCTGTGGGGAGCCGCAGGCGGCCCGTCGGTGAGTGGAGAGGGAGGGTGACAGTCGGCTGAGGTCCAGCTCCAGCGGCGCTAACTCACGTCCCGGCGCCAGGGCGAGCGGTCCCATTTCTTTAAGGGGCTCTCCCACGTGAAGCGTGTTTCCCCGTCAGGAACAGTGCGGAGGAAGCACGCTGCTGCTCCCCTTCGCCTGTGTCCTGCGCGTCCCCGGGGCGCGGACCGCTGTGCAGCCGGGCGGCCGGGCGGCCGGGCGCAGGTGCAGGCTGAGTCACGCCCTGCTCGTTGTCGACAAGCCCGAGGCTGAGCTCTGAGGGCACTTGTGGAAATATTGACGGTGAAGCACATCTTTGATCTCGTTTCCTTTTTGTGTTCCCCTCGGACTCTGTAGGGTTATGACAACACTGAGAGCAGCGTGCGGAAGGCCAGTGTGTTTTGCTTGGTGGCAATCTATTCCGTAATCGGAGAAGAGCTGAAACCTCACCTCGCACAGCTCACGGGGAGCAAGGTATGGGTCCGGTTACGGGCCGGGGCGCGGCGTGTCAGAACCCGCTGCCGGCCCGGGCCCACGGCGTCCCAGTCCCGGCGGGTGTGCTGTCGTTGGCCCATTTCTCCGAAAGCCTTCCTACAGGGAGACGTGGCCCCTCGGTGGGGACGTCACGTGGGTTGCAGCGGGTCTCTCCTCGGGAAGGCGACTGCTCAGAAGCCAGCCTGTCTTCTCTCACAGAAACGCTAGGAGGCTTGCCTCTGGGTGAGCCGCTTGCTGGGTCAGAACTGGGTTCTCAGGACACACAGGACTGGTGGCCGACTCTCACCACGTGCCCACCGCGCCCCAGCACCATTCTCTGCGCTTGGTGTTGGTGGCTCACTTACTCTGACAGCATCCCCGTGGCTAGGACAGTACCCCGCGTTTAACCTGCGAGAGCATACAGGGATCTTAACCCCAGAAGCCGGCATTGCAATGCCCTGTGCTGCCGCTCATGTTTCTTTAAGAGTAGTTTAGAATCGGGCAGAAAATAGGAAAAAGGACTATTGGCTGGAGTGCTTATGGTTTAAAAATAAACTCAGAAATCTTTGAAGTTGGGAGAAACCAAGATGGCGACGCAGGTAAACGCCTAACTGCAGCCTCACACAACAATTTCAAAAAATACAACTAAATATAAAGTGGACATTATCCAGAACTACAGGAAAGTTGACTGACTGGAAATTCTACAACTAGAAGGAAAGAGAGGGGCCACGTTGTGGGGCGGTGAGGGGGCCACGTTGGGGGGCGGTAAGAGGACCACGTTGGGGGGGGCGGTGAGGGGCCCAGGATACCGTGTGCAGAGTAGAAAGGAAGACAGGACTGTGTCCAGTGAGCAGTGGGAGATGCCGCGGGGCGGGATCTGCGATGCCCAGGGCTGCGTGGGGTGCAGAGAAGCGGGGAACAGCTGGGTACAGCTGTGGCTGAGCTGCTTCATCCCCGGGGCCCGGGCTCTGGCCTGCTTGCCGCCAGCGTGGAGGGGCTGTTGGCCGCGGGCGCCCTGAGGGGGGGTCTGCCCTGCATGTGCCTTTCCCAAGGGGCTTCTTAGTGGGAGCCCTGCCTGGCCTCCTCCTGCCTGGCCTCCTCCTGCCTGGCCTCCTCCCGCCGGCGCCACCTCTCACCGGCCTCTCGTTGCAGATGAAGCTGCTGAACCTGTACATCAAGAGGGCGCAGACCACCAACAGCAACAGCAGCTCCTCCTCCGACGTCTCCACGCACAGCTAAGGCCGCGGTGCTCCCAGACCCTCCGCCCGTCGGCGCCGCCACCCGGGCCAGGAGCGCAGATATTTATTACAATCAGTATTCGGTCCCTTGAAGCTTTTGTGTAGAATCTTACTGGCACTGAATGTAAAGGAGCAAGGCCTGTTTTGCGTCTTCACGCACGGCGGAAGGAGGGAAAGAGCCTGCGTCGCGCCGAGCTGGCACCGGGGCCCGAGTGCGGGCGCCTCCAGCCACCGCCCGCCGGCAGCTGCAGTGGCACGAGGGCGTGGCGGCCTTTTCTCTCCCTTCTGAGCATCCTGCCTCTGGATGTGGCCGTGGCCGTGGCTGTGTGGGGCAGATTACCCCCTCAACTGACGCATGAAAGGGTTGGTTACCTCTTTAAGTTGTATTGGAGACCTGCTAAGAATGTGAATCACTTGGCAAGAAAGGAGAACTGGGAGGTGTCCTCTGGCAGACCCGGCCCACGGCGGCTCTGGGGGTCTGAGGAAGCTGTCTTCATGGCTCCTCCGGGCCCGCGTCTGTCCTCGCCCCACCCCACCCCGCGCCCAGACCCCTGCCCCCAGCGCTCGCTTAAGCTGCTCGGTTCTCACTTCACCTGGCAAGTGGCACCTGCACCATCTCAGTTTTCATTTCCCAGTTTAATTTGGAGTTAAGATCCAAGTCTAGAGAGAATTGCTATTTTTAATTATATGGGCTGAAGTACTTCCTTGATCTTCTGTTGAAATAGTCATTGTTTAAGGGAAAAGTAATTATGGTGAATGGCAAATTGCTGGATTCCAAATTCTTTGGAAAACAGAGTCTGTTTCCTTTCCTTTGGTAAGAAATTCCCAGAGTGACCACCCATTTTAAAAAGTTTGAGAGTCTGATTGCTTCAGAGTCATTGTTTTAAAATCTTGGTGAAAGAAGCTTTAAGTAAAATTCTTAAAGCAAATGGAATTTCTGGGTGCGAGCTGAGGGGTCCTGTCGCTGGAGAGCCTCGGGCCACCGTGCCCTTCCCGGAGGGCGGACCGAGCCCCGCGGCCGCAGCCGAGCAGAGATGTCCGGGCTCTCACCTCCGACCTCCGACCTCCGACCTCCGACCTCCCCCCTCTGGCCTCCAGCGTCAGCGTGGGAAGTCAGGAAAGACTGTAGCAGACAGAACGCGTTTCATTCAGATTTTATTTTAGATACTTTATTTGGAAATAGGCCCCGAGAATGAAGGTGCAGGAACAGGGAAGCCAGGTGCCTTCACTACATGCGTGTGCGTGTGTGTGTGTGTGTGTGTGTGTGCGCGCGCGCGTGCGTGCGTGCGTGCGTGCGCGTGAGCGAGTGTGCGTGTGTGCAGGTCTCGCACTCTAGGAAGTGCTGTGGCTGGACGTTACTGGCTTATTTTGGCTCAGAACACAGCAGGACCAGGCTGCCTCCTGCTAGATGCTACATGTTCATATTTCACTGAGGGTTCTCATGCTCTGCAAGGGGTCCGAGCGGAGGTCTCCATCGCTGCTGCTGCTGTACAAGCGCCACTCGGGCTGGGTTCTCTTCCTCCTCCAACGTGTGCCCAGGCTGCTGCCGCATGGCACTCACAGGGCTCGCCCATCTTCAACCCCCACGTGGAGAGGTGCGGTCCCCCCAGTCCAGCAGCGGCCACGCTAAGACCCGCATGCACACCGCACAGAGCGGCGCCGCCTCAGCCCCGCTTCCCTGAGGCCTGTCCCCGTGAGAAACAGAGCAAAGCACCCAGACCGCGTCTGCCTCCGCCTGCCTGTGTCCGCCCACAGCCCCTGGACACAGCTGGGCCAGCTCCCGCTTGCCAGCGCGGCCATCGTCGAGGTCGAGGCCTGGGCTCCTCGAGGACACCCCTCGGCCACGGCCACGGCTACGGCCACGGCCGCGCTGGCTCACACCCGCTGCAGCTGACGAGCGGGTTTTGTCCCATCTCTCCCGCCACCCTTTATTTATCAAGCATAACACGGCCGAGCACGGCAGTCAGGACTCTGGAACCCGCAGGACTTTGCTGGCGGTGGCGTTGGAAGTGGCAAAGTGCCCTGCAAATCCCGGCCACCAAGTGTCCCGTCAGTGCTGTGTGGCACGCATGTCCCATGCCCCCAGGTTGGGTTTCTGTTTTTCGGTTTTATTTGGGGGGCTTTTTCACGTTACATCCTATCTGTATTTATATCTTCTTCGTTTCACTCTCCAGTGTATCATGGCAAATGTACAGACTTTTGTTAATAATGTAGGATTTGCTAAAAAAGAAAAAATAAAAGAACCCTTTTGAGTTTGCCCTAGAATAAGTGACGCTTGATTCTGTGGCCTACCTGGGGGCACCTTTCTCCTCGCCCTGCTCCGGGCTGGCCTGGCGCTGGCGTCGGAGCGTCCGCCTGCCGGGCGCTGCGGGTGCCCAGCTGAGGCGCAGGGAGCCCCCTGCGAGCCCAGGCTGGCCGGGCGGGAGCACGGGGTGCAGAGCCTCCGGGCTGGGGGGGGGGGGGGGGCTCGCAGGGCTGCTGCCTGCAGGGCGTGGGCCTCGGAGGAGCGCCGGCCCCAGCACCGGGGCGTTTCTCTGGAGTTTTACTGAAACGCGGTTTCATACTGTGTTTCAGGGCTCGTTTCAGTGTCACTACCCATGGCCCTGAGCTTGTTCCCCTGTGACCGCAGTGATCACAGATTCCTGGGTTCAAATCCCGGCTCCCCCTCTCCCTTGGGCAAGCCATGTACGTCCTGCCTCAGCCCTCCGCTCACAAATGGGCCGAGGAGAGCGCGGAGGCGCAGTGGGGTCGGTGGGTGTGCGAGGCCCGCCTGCCCGCGTGGAGTGGCTGAGGGGTCCGGGCCAGGGCTCGGGGGTGGGTGCGAGGCCACGTCGGGGGTGCGCTCCGAGGGCTCCTCGGTCGCTCCAGGGAAAGGAACGGCACTCGCCAGCTTCGCACTCGGTTGTGCGCGGTGGGCTCAGCCGGCAGCAGCTGCTCGCGCTGGGCCTGGGCTTCGGGGGGCCGCCTCACGAGGGCGCCCCTTCCCTTCTGGCTTCTGGCTCCTCGCGCCCAAGCAGGACGCTCCAGTGGGTCACTGCCTTCCGCCAGGTTTCATCCTGGCCCTGGCCTGCGGGGGGGCCCGCCTCCAACACCTTGTGTCTGTGAAGCCACCGCTTCTCCGCCCGGTGGTGGGGTACGAGGCGTGGTGGTGGTGGCCTTGGTCCGGGACATCATTGCCCTGGGCCTCCTCCCCCGGTTAGCGGTGACTGCCGCGGGTAAGCAGACGGAAGCGGCCCCCTGTCTCTCTGTCTCTGTGCTGGTCAGGAGTCATCGTGTCTTCTCGGTGCTCAGATGCAAGCCTGCTGGGCACTGTCATCGACGGCATTTCCGTTCCTCGCTGCTTTCTGCCGGGAAGGTGGGCCGGGCGCCGGTATCTTTTATTTATTTTTAAATATATTTTATTGATATTTTACAGAGAGGAAGGGAGAGGGCTAGAGAGTTAGAAACATCGATGAGAGAGAATCATCGATCAGCTGCCTCCTGCACACCCCCTACTGGGGATGTGCCTGCAACCAAGGTACATGCCCTTCACCGGAATCGAACCCAGGACCTTTCAGTCCGCCAGCCAACGCTCTATCCGTGAGCCAAACCGGATTTGGCGAGTGCCGGTATATTTTAAACGACTTCCGTGCGTTCCCACTCAATGGGAGAGGCCGCAGGCCCGAAGCTGTTGGCGTGGATCCCTGACGGGAGGGCGGGACAGGCGGCCTGGCGGGAGGCTCGGGGCGGCGGGTGTGCACAGCTGAGGAGGAAGGAGGTACAGCCGTGCGCCCCCAGGCCAGGCCCAGGTGCTGGGGGCGCTCGGGCCCTGCTCCAGCCGCTGTCCTCCCTGCCCCCAGCTCCTACCCTTCAACATCTTTCCTGAAATTACAGTGGCCACGCCAGAGTCGGGGGGGGGGGGTGAGGCAGCAGCTGACTCCCCTCCCCTCCGACCCCCCGCCCCTCCAGTGCCGCTGATGCTGGAGGCATTTCTAACAGGCCTCGGGTGCAGGTGCTGCGGCCGGGTCCCGCCTCTGAGCCGTTGGGGGCACTCTCCTTAAAGCACGCAGGGGCCAGGCCGGGCCGTGGTGAGACAGACCCGGGCTGCAGACCGCTCGGCCTTGGGGCGGTCGCCAGACCATCGCTGGCGTTCGGGGAGTCGGTGACGCAGCTCCTGGACCAGCCTGGGAGGGAAGTGGGGTGCCGTTAGCGGAGGCAAACAGGGCCCACCTCCCTGGACAAAGCTCCGCTCGGCCGCCCCGCTCCTCCAACACTGATTAACCCACTCAGGCTCCAGGCGAGAGTGGCCAAAGGTCATGTGAATGAGCACCTAATCTTAGATTATGTGCTTAAAACACATTAAAATGCTCCCACACCAGTGCCCTCAGCCCCGGGCCCGCTGCCAGGGCTGGTTGACTCGCCTGGGTCAATTCCTGGCAGCTCGGAGAGGACCCTGCCTCCCTCACCGCCGCCGGGTGTGTGTGTGTGTGTGTGTGTGTGGAGGGCAGGAAGGCCCCTGGCCGACAGCTCGGTTTGGGTGTATCTGATCAGGGACTTATATTCAGAATGTATTAAAAAACTCTTATAAGTCAGCAACAAAAGATAAATAACCCAATTTAAAAATGGGCAAAGAACCTGAATAGTCCTACTTTTTTTTTGCATTTTTTTTATTGTTTGAAGCATTACAAATAGTAGTACATATGTCTCCTATTTCCCCCCTTGATCTCCTCCCAGCCTCCCCTACCCCCCCCCCCACCGCATGTCTTGTATCCATTGGTTATGCCTCCCCCCCCCCCAATGTCTTGTATCCATTGGTTATGTTTATATACATGCACACAAGTCCTTCGGTTGATCTCTTACAGCCCGCGCACGCACACACACACACACACACACACACACACACACACCCGAGCTCCCTTGCCTTCCCGCTGTAGTTGACAGTTTGTTCAATGGTTGTTTATCTCTATAACTATTTTTGCCCTGTTTATTTTCTTTAAAAAATCTTGCAACTGCAGACTAGAAATAAACATATAATAACAAAAAACGTTTGAGTCCCAATTTCAATGTCCAACAGTTCTGAGACCCATTTTCAATATCAAGTAGTTCCTTATGTGTACATGTCAGCAATGATATCTGGATGATGGACAGATGGTGGCAATGCAGGTCCGACTCTCTCTGGTTTGGTCCTGGGCAACCGGCAGCAGCGCACAGCTGCTGACTGCTAACCTGGCCAGGCGTTGTCAGCATCTTCCTTCTCGGGACTGTTTCTCCTCTTCACGGTTGGAGCAGACCTGACAATTCCTCTCTACTTCAGGAATCCCCATGGTCTTGGAGTAGTTTTCTGAAAATATATAATCATATTCCCGACCAAAATTTAATAAAGGAATCTTTTCTATAAAATTGACTTGGGATCTTTTTTATTTTTGCCAAATAATTTTCCTTTGGCTTATTTTGACACCATGTGTGATTTTCATGGGTAGTCCTAGCATTCTAAAATTAAATTTTAAAAAATTTAAAAAAGGAAATCCAATGACCAGTAATCGCATGTCAATGATAACCAAAGAATTGATGGGAGACTCATCTAAATCACCTTATAACTTAGTGCCTACACACGTTTTTGTTGCTAAATTATGAAATATTTGATGATGCAAAAAGAAAGTCCTCCCTCACGCAGTAAGTCCACCCTTGACACAGCAGGTCCTCACAGACAATTGGCCTGGAGGTCGATTCCTCCCAGTGTACCAACAGCAATCAAGGCTTAATTACACCAAAACTTTTCACTAAGCCCATAAAGGGATATAGAAAAAGCGACCACCTCAGGTGATTGGGGAAGCTGAGCTACTGGCCCCTATAGGTCATCGACCAAACAAAGCTACTTCATCAATACAGGGAGGCAGCCAAAATGAGGATTCACAGAAGCATGACACTAATGGGAGAGATGGAGGAGAGTAAATTACTGGGCGACACACAGTTCAGAATCACATTTATAAGATTACTCAAGAATCTTCTAAAAACCTTTGAGAAACTTGATGAGAGATAAAAAAATTAAAAAGAGGGATAAATAAAGAAAAGAAAGAAAGAAAAAAAGAAAAAAAAGTCGTGTCAAAATGAAATTGGGTAACAGGAAAAAAAAGAGAGTGAGAGAGAGAGTGAGAGATAAGAAGCAGACTAAGAGAGAAAAGGGGTACAAATATATATATATATATATATATATATATATATATATATATATATAAATTCCAATAGGACAACCACTAATCCCAGCAAATGCCAGCAACAATAAAATACCCACTAACATCAAGCAAGTCTAGGATAAACAGAAGTAAAAAACATACAAAAACAAAGCAATTACAAAATACTAAGCAACATTAACAACAAAAGAATAAGCATATTAATCTCACTAAAAAGCATAAAAATTCAATATAATCAACATTCACGCAAACAACAAAAGGACAGAGAGGAAAACAGTTGTTTTTTCTTTGTTTCTTTGTTTGTTTGTTTACTAGTTAATATAGCGAAGAGAGTGGTATTTATGCACTTGGAACAGGGGGTTGGAAATTAGGTATATAAGTAGGGTGAGAATTTTAGCGGGGGGTATACAGAAAGAAAAGGGAAAAACTAAAGCAGGAAAGGGTTAAGATAAACCGGAGACAAAAAGGGGATAGGTTAGTAATAGAGTGATGGCATAAAGGTTGAGTTGAGATAAGGTTGAACGATGCTACAGTAGGGATGAAACTAGAATGAAGACTAATCTCAGTGTAAAATAAAGAGAAAATAAAATGGCACTTAAAAAAAGAAAAGGAAAAAGAAACAAAAAGTGAAAAATAGCAGTAGTAATAATGATGATTGAAACTTAAAAATGTAATTATTGAAGAGGTAACATCAAGTGAGGAAAAAAGAAAAAAATCGTTTCTTAAGTAAAGGATGTAAAAAATGAAAATAAAACAAAATATAGAAAAATTAGCATTAAAAATGTGCAGTAGTGGTCATTCACTTCCTCTGTTTTTCTATTTGGCATGCCTGTTTCTCGGTCCAGACAGTATTGCAGTTCCCTGCATTCCACTGCACCTCAGTTTTGTAAGCTAGACCTTAATTTAAGTAGGCTATTTCTTCCATTTATTTTTGATTACCGTATTTGCCGGCGTATAAGACGATTTTTTGGCCATGAAAAATATGCCTCCAAGTGGGGGGTAGTCTTATACGGCGAGTATGTAACAAACTCTGTATTTTTAGTGGAAATGTTAGGGGGTCGTCTTATACGCCCAGTTGTCTTATACGCCGGCAAATACGTATTTTTCAGGGCCAAAAAATCGTCTTATACGCCGGCAAATACGGTAATTAAAAGTAGTAAAAAAAAAAAAAAGTCAGTTTGTATATCAGCCCCTAGGTGGCAGTGTTTCTGGATTGACTTCCCCATCTTTTTGGCTGCTCTAGACTTCTTTCTTTCTCTATGGCTCTTCAAATTCAAGAAGATAGAAATCATATCAAGCATCTTCTCAGATGATAGTGGTATAAAACTGGAAATCAACTACAATAAAAATAATCCAAGGAAATCAAACACGTGGAGACTGAATAGCATGCTATTGAACAAGGACTGGGTTACCAGAGAAATCAAGAGAGAAATTAAAAACATCATGGCAACAAATGACAATGAAAACACAATAATCCAAAATCTATGGGACACAGAAAAATCAGTTTTGAGAGGGAAGTTCATATCTCTACAAGCCTATTGCAAAAAACAAGAAAAAATGGTAACAAATTATCTAACTCTACAACTCAAACAGTTAGAAAAAGAGCAACAAGAAAAGCCCAGTGTAAGCAGAAGGAAGGAACTAATAAAAATCAGAGTGGAGATAAACGACATAGAGACCAAAGAAACAATACATAAGATCAACAAAACCAAGAGCTGGTTCTTTGAAAGGATAAACAAGATTGATTAACCTCTAGCCTGGCTAACCACGAAACAAAGAGAGAGGACCCAAATAAACAAAATCATAAATGAAAGAGGTGAAATAACAACAGACCCCGCCAAAATACAAAGGATTGTTACAAAATACTATGAACAACTCTATTCCAACAAACTGGACAACCTGGAGGAAATGGACATATTCCTAGAAAAATACAACCTTCCAAAACTCAATCAGGAAGAATCTAAAAATCTCAATAGACCAGTGACTTGGGAAGAAATTGAAGCAGTCATCAAAAAGCTTCCAGCAAACAAAAGCCCAAGGCCAGATGGCTTCACAGGAGAGTTTTATCAAACATTCAAGGAAGAAGTAAAACCTATCATCCTCAAACTACTCCAAAAAATTCAAGAGGAAGGAACACTTCCAAACTCCTTTTATGAAGCCAGCATCACCCTAATACCAACCATAATCAGATAAAGACAACACAATGAAAGAGAATTACAGGCCAATATCCCTCATGAACATAGATGCCAAAATCCTCAACAAAATTCTAGCAAATTGGCTCCAGCAGAACATCAGAAAGATCATACACCATGACCAAGTAGGATTTATTCCGGGAATGTAAGGATGGTACAATACCCGCAAATCAATAAAGGTGATACATCACATAAACAAACTGAAAGTTAAAAATCATATAGTCATATCAATTGATGCAGTAAAAGCATTTGATAAAATCCAACACCCTTTCCTGATAAAAACTCTCAACAAGGTGGGAGTACAAGAATCATACCTCAATATAATAAAAGCTATATACAATAAATCCACAGCAAACATCATACTCAATGGGAAAAAACTAAAACCATTCCTTCTAAGAACAGGAACAAGACAGGGATGCCCACTCTCACCACTCCTGTTTGACATAGTACTGGAAGTACTAGCCATTGCAGTTAGACAAGAAGAGGAAATAAAAGGCATCAAAATTGGAAAAGAAGAAGTAAAGCTGTCCCTATTTGCAGAGGACATGATATTATACATAAAAAACCCAAAAGACTCTATCAAAAAACTAATAGACTTAATAAATGAATTTGGCAATGTAGCAGGATACAAAATCAACGCTAAAAAATCTATGGCATTTCTTTACACCAATAGTGAACTTACCGAAACACAGACTAAAAAAGCAATCCCATTTACCATCGCACCAAAAAAATTAAGATACCTAGGAATAAACTTAACTAAGGAGGTAAAAGAGCTATACGCAGAAAACTACATGACACTGAAAAAAGAGATAGAGGAAGATGTAAACAGATGGAAGAACATACCATGTTCATGGATTGGTAGAATCAACATAATCAAAATGTCCATATTTCCCAAATCAATTTATAGGTTCAATGCACTCCCCATTAAAATACCAACGACATACTTCACAGACCTAGAAAGAACTCTCCAAAAATTTATTTAAACAATAAAAGACCCTGAATAGCCGCAGCAATCTTGAGAATGAAGAGTAAAGTAGGAGGGATCTCAATAAAAATAATAAAGTAGAGGGGAAGTTTTCAATGTCATTCAGGATAACTATTTCCTGGTATAAAAAAACATTCTCAAACAATAACTTTTTAAAAAAAAAAAATACATCATGCAAAGTTTTAAAAAGTTTCACTGAATGTTTCAAACCTCTGGGAACAAATTATGCAGTAATCATTTTGACCAGTTTTTGCCTGAATAAACGCAAAATCTTGCAAGTCAACAGAGAGGCAGGCTTTACTGCAAAAAGAACTGCTGACCAGAGATAAAACCAAATTTGTTTCCAGGGACTCCCACCAGGAAATGGGGGGCCTCTGTGTGCCTCTCCACATGGAGAAGCCACAACCTCGAGCCTGTACCTTAAGGTAAGAAGTGTGGAAGCTTCCAGACACCCAGGCCCATTCAAAGGGCCTGGGATTAAGTTGTGTCCGCTCACACGCAAAGATGGAAATATGGGAGCATGTTGAATTCTGTCTACCTCTCTTATACCAATGGGAGGACTGGAGGTTATAATGTTTACAGCTAACCAACTTCCATCGAGGAATCGTTATTAGAATATTAGCTCCCTTGTTCCTCAGAGCACTGCGGGGAGGGAGGAGCTCCGGCCAGGAAGGGCTGTCCAGTGTCTGTCAGCAGCACCCTCAGTCTGGCTCCCAGGTCCTGCCTTGTCACCACCCTACCAATGACTTTGGCTCCATCTCCCAGTGACATTGTGAATGATCTGAGCGCTGGGGATACCCTGGGATAACCTCCCCACATTGGCTCCAGGGCAACCACATTCCTTGAACTCGTTAATGAATGCCTACGACTGCTGGTTTTCTAATCTCATGTTGAGGCCCAGCATCTGATAAAGATGTTACACATGTTAGGCATGCACTCTGTGCTTTATGTAGCATTTGCCTGTTCATTCAACCAGTTGTTGTTCATTCATTCAACCATGGTGATTGAGTATCAGGCCCTGAACAGGCCCCCGATGGCTGAGTAAATGACCACATCTTAGTCCCACCCCACTTCTCTGTGACCCAGCTAGTGCTAGAACTGGTCTCCTGCCCCCAGCAGTCTGGAAAAAAATGAGACAAAGGGAAAAGAAGTGAAAGATGATTCCTCAGGGGGACACATATGGGCACCTGATCCAAAGAATGAGGACAGGATGTAAATGTGATAGAGCCCATGCACAGAGGTCATAAAAGTGCATGGTGGGGCAGGAGAGAAGTGGGAAGGGTCCTAGGCCACAGCCAAGCAGAACTGGGGGTGCAACTCATCACAAGAGGCCTTGTACATGACAAATGAGCATCTGGAGGGTATGAACAGGACGGTGATCACCCCGGGGAAAGTGTATAAGCCTGAGGAAGCAACTTCAGCAAGTAAAGGCATCAGGGGTGAAGAAGGCCATCCTATCTAATAAAAGAACAATATGCAAACTAACCACCATTCTGCTATACCCACAAGCCACACCCACCAGCCAATCAGAGCAAGTATGCAAATTAACCCCAACTAAGATGGCTGCAGCCACAGAGAGCAGGAGGGAGGCTTGGTTTTCCCTGGCAATGGAGGAAGCCAAGCTTTCCACACACCCTGGCGGGCCCAGGCCTCCACTCAAGGATACAAAGTTTCAATTATAGAAGGTAAATAAATTCCAACAGAAATGGTGGCAGCCATGGAGCTAGAAGAGCAGGAGGTGAGGGTTTCCCCAGGCTATGGAGGAAGCCAAGCTTCTGCAGCCCTGGCTGACTCAGGCCTTCACTCCAAGCTACAAAGTTTCAATTATAGGAGATACATAAATTTCAACAGAAATGGCTGCCGCCACAGAGCAAGAAGGAGACTTGGCTCCACTCCAGGCTACAAAGTTTCAATTGTAGAAGATAAATAAATTCTAGATACCAGGACCTCTGCTTGGGTTGCCAGGGGGCGTGGCTGGCCTGCAAATCACCACAGGCCCCTCTCCCAGGCCGCCCCATGCCCTGATCCAGGACACCCTTCAGGGAAAACCAGCTGGCCCCACCCATGCACCAGGCCTCTATCCTATCTAATAAAGAGTAATATGTAGATTGACCATCACTCCAACACACAATAGCTGCCCCCAAAGGTCAAAGATCCTGCCTCCATGTGGACACAAGATGGCCACCACAAGATGGCCAGCAGGGGAGGGCAGTTGGGAGGCACAAAACCTGCAAGGGAGGGCAGTTGGGGGCAATCAACCCCTCAGGGGAGGGCAGTTAGGGGTGACAAGGCTAGCAGACGAGGAAAGTTGGGGGCAAACAGGCTAGCAGGGGGAGCAGTTAAACATCAATCAGGCTGGCAGGGGAGAGGTTAGGAGGTGATCAGGATGGCAGGCAGAAGTGGTTAGGGGCAATCAGGAAGGCAGGCAGGCGAGAAGTTGGGAGCCAGCAGTTCTGGATTGTGAGAGGGATGTCTGACTTCCTGTTTAGGCCAATCCCATTTAAGGAGTCCCCGATTGGAGAGGGTGCAGGTTGGGCTGAGGGACCCCACCCCCGTGTATGAAATTCACCGGGGGAGGGGGTGCATGAATTTCATGCACCGGGCCTCTAGTTATATAATAATGAAGGAGTAAGTTTTTCATGGAGACTTAACTATGCTTAGTGAGTGCTTCACAACAAAGAGTCAAAGGATGTGAGGCAAAACTGAATAGGTAACTCCAGGATCATAGTTGGAGATTTTGGCATTCTATCCAAAATGAACAGATCCATCAGGCAGAGAATCAGTAGGGATATTGTTGAACTCAACAACACCATCCATCTATTGGATGTAATTGACAACTATAAACTACTTCATCTAATAACAGAAAAATACACATCCTTCTCCAGCTCACATGGAACATTCAACAATATAGACCAACCTGGCTGGTGTGGCTCAATGGTTGAGCATCAACCTATGAACCAGGAGGTCTTGGTTCAATTCCCAGTCAGGGCACATGCCAGGGTTGCAGGCTCCATCCCCAGTGTGGGACATGCAGGAGGCAACCTATCAATGATTTCCTCTCATCATTGATATTTCATTGCTCTCTCCCTCTCCCTTTCTCTCTCAAATCAATAAAAATATTTTTTAAAATAGACAGACTACTGTCTGGGTCATAAAAACACACCTTAATAACTCCTATATAATAAAGAAGTAATATGCAAATTGACCCACACAACACAACACCATCACAAGATGGTGCTGCGCACAGTGGAGGTGGGGTTCCGTAACCAGCCATAATGAGTGATCAGCAGGGACCTGAGGTTGCATGGTGCAGGGACAGGATGGGGGACCTGAGACTGTGTCCCCCCACCCGCCCAGCAGGGCTTGATGGGGGACCTCAGGTTGCTCCCCCCACCCAGTGGGACGTGACTGGGGACCTCAGGCCATGCCCCCACCTGGCAGGGCTTGACGGAGGACCTCAGGCCACGACCCCCACCTCAGGTCAGGGGACCTGAGGCTGTGCACCCCGCCTAGTGGAGCTTAATGGGGGACCTGCGGCTGCGGCCCCTGCGTGGTGGGGTTTGACAGGGGTGGGGCCCTCCGGGTCTGGATCTCACCCACCCAATGTGGAGGACAGGCAGCCGGATCTGGGTCTCGCCTGATTTTGAGGTGCACGTGGGTGGGCAGGGACTTGACTCTGGGTCCCGTGGTGTGCTCTAGACTCTGACAGAAAGAAGATTTTCATATACATTTTATTAATTTTCTTTTATATCTGACACTTCCATTATAGAGAAAGGGCAAACAGCAATACTAAAATATTTCCTCTAATTACTTCCCTTTTATTTTTTTATTTTAAAAAAATATTTTTTATTTATATTTTACAGAGAGGAAGGGGGAGAGCTAGAGAGCTAGAAACGTCAATGAGAGAGAAACACCGACCAGCTGCCTCTTGCACACCCCCTACCGGGGATGTGCCCGCAACCAAGGTACATGCCCTTGACCAGAATCGAACCCAGGACCCCTCAGTCTGCAGACCAACGCTCTATCACTGAGCCAAACTGGTTTTGGCATGAATTCCCTTTAAATGTGCATTAATTTCATGTACCAGGCCACTAGTTTAAAATAATAGAAATCATACAGTGTCTGTTCTCAGAGTACAAATATTAAATATTAAAATAGAAATTTATAACAGAAAAATGAATGGAAAATATCAGAATATTTGGAGATTAAACAATACACTACTAAGTAACACATGGACCAAAGAATAAATCTCAAGAGAAGTTTTAAAATATTTTGAACTAAATAAAAATGAAAACACAGCTTATTAAAATTTGTGGGATGCCCCAAAAGCAATATTTAGAAATTTGTAGCATTGAATATTTATATTAGAGTGGAATAAAGATCTAAAATAAAAAATATAAGTTTCCACCTTAGAAAAGTAGCAAAAGAATATCAAATTAAATCCAAAGAAAGCAGAAGAAAAGAAAGAATAAAAATTAGAGGAGAAACTAATGAAATTACAAACAGGAAATCAATAGAGAGAATCAATGAAACCAGAGCTGGTTCTTTGATAAGATCAATAAAACCAATAAGCCTCTAGCCAGTTAAACCTCAGGGGAAAAGTGAGAGGACACACATTACTAATATCAGGAATGAAAGAGGAGATGTGACTATTAATTCGAGGGATAGTAAGAGGATAATAAAGGAACACTATGAACAACTTTCTGCCCATAAATTTGATTATCTAGATGAAATGGGCCAATTCTTTGAAAGACACATGTTGCCAAAACTCACACAAGAAATAAAATATTTGAATAGAACTGTCTCTATTAAAGAAATTAAATTAATAATTAATAACCTTCCAAAACAGAAAGCACCAGGCCCAGATGAATTCACTGATGGATTCTACCAAATATATAAGGAAGAAATTATATAGATTCTCTACAGTCTTTTTCAGAGGATAAAAGCAGAGGGAATTCTAATTCATTCTACAAGACCAGCATTACTCTAAATGCCAAAACCAGACAAGGACATTGCAAGAGAGAAATCTATAAACCAATATATCTCATAAACATAAATGCAAAAGTCCCCAACAAGCCGAAACCGGTTTGGCTCGGTGGATAAAACATTGGCCTGCGGACTGAAAGATCCCGGGTTCGATTCCGGTCAAGGGAATGTACCTTGGTTGCAGGCACATCCCCAGTAGGGGGTGTGCAAGAGGCAGTTGATCAATGATTCTCTCTCATCGATGTTTCTAACTCTCTATCCCTCTCTGTAAAAATTCAATAAAATGTATTTTGAAAAAAAAAATCCCTGCTGAAACTGGTTTGGCTCAGTGGTAGAGCATTGGTCTGCGGACTGAGGGGTCCCAGGTTCGATTCCGGTCAAGGGCATGTACATTGGTTGCGGGCACATCCCCGGTAGGGGGTGTGCAAGAGGCAGGGTCGATGTTTCTCTCTCATCGATGTTTCTAGCTCTCTAACTCTCTCCCTTCCTCTCTGTAAAATATCAATAAAATATATATTTTTTAAAAATCCCCAACAACATGTTAGTGAATTGAATCCAATAATGTATAAAAAGAATTATACACCACGAGGAAGTGTAATTTATTCCAAGCATGCAAGGCTGGCTCAATGTTAAAAAAAAATCAACTAATGTAATCCATCCCATCAACAGGCTAAAAAATCATATGGTCATATCAATAGGCACAGAAAAGCATTTAACAAAATCCAACACCCATTTATGATTAAAAACTCAGTAAATTAAGAATAGAGAATTTCCTCAACTTGATAAAGAATATCTGCAAAAATCCTACAGCTAACCTCATACGTAACATTAGAAAGTGAAAGTTTTCCCTCTCAGGTCATGGACAAGGCAAGATGTCCCCTCATCATTCCTTTCCAACAGCATACTGGAATTTCTTGCTAATGCAATAAGACAAGAAAAGGGAAGTAAGCATGTATTGATACGTCGTGGGCCTGAGAAAAACTCAATACTGAGTGATAGAACAGTCTCTGTGTTCAGTAAGTGCTTTGCATTTAAAGCTCATGTCATCCTTCAAAGCCTCAGTGAAACACCCAGTTTAATTGTTGTCCCATTTTCTAGAAGAGCAAACTGAGGACAGAAAGATGAAGTCACTTGTCCAAGAGCACATAACTAGTACATGACAGAGCCTGGATGGGAACCTAGGTCCTCCATCTCTAAAGCTTATGGGCTTAATCCCTTAACTGTTTTTGTCCTGCCTTTGCCTGGTCAAGCCCTCTTATTCATCCTATGAACCTTATCCTGCATGTCCTTGACCTCTTTCCACCTCTCCACCCCCAGGTCCCTGTGATCAAAGCCCTCAACACTCTTTTATCATTGTCAGTTTAGTCTCTTGGGCCCATGTCCCCCAGGAAAACACCTGGGTGTCTCCAGCATTTAGTCCAAGGCCCAGCACATAGTAGGTGCTCAGTGAACACGCTCTGTATCAGGGGAAAGCTGGATGGATGGGTATGGCCCTCCACGAGGTTAAATAGTTCACCCATGGCTGCACAGCAAGGCAGGGCTGACTTGGTTTTAGTCTCAAGTCCTCAGAGAGCTGGTCCATGCTGGCCTCCGAGCCCTCTGCCTTTGGGACCCTCAAGGAGATGTTTTGCAGCAGCCCCTCGCCTCCCCATCCAGGCTGCCTCATTTGACTGCCCCTCCTGTATTGGGAAAGAGGGAACAGACACAAGTCTCCTGGTCTCTGATGACAGGCATGTACTAGTGATCTGTTCACGCTCATAAAGGGAAGGAACCGGTCTCCCTGTCCCGTGCTCCGAGCCTGGCCGTGTGAGTTTATTGCGTGGGTTTTGTATTGTGGAACAGCTTCTGCTAAACAAAGGACCGGCTGCTTCTGCAGTTGTTCCCAGCCAGCACTGCCCTCACCAGCACTCTCTGAGAGCCAGGTTGCAATTTCTGGAAAATTCTATCGAGCTCCCCTCCTGCTTCCTGGTGGGGAGATACCCTGTTCTCTAGGAGTGTTGCCCCCTCCCATGTGCTTTCTGAATCCGGGCACCCACCTTGCCCCTCCTCGCCATGTTGTCTCTTCCACCCACTCCTCCAGGAGACCGTGAGTTCCTCCCTGGTAGTGACTGGGTTTCTTCATCTCAGTTTTTGTACAGCCTGGCAAAGCCCATATTGCCAACAGGCACCCACTGAAGGATGAACCCCGAGGTTGTTTGCTTGGCCATTGGCATGCCTAGCTGGAAAGCTGGCTTAAATAATAGTTCAGGTGGCTTTTGATCTGGCCACCTGCGCATAGGTTTACCGACGAAAGTTGGTGCACAGACAAGAACAGAGGCTCAGAGTGAGACTGTGGGGAATTCAAAGCCTGGCTCAGCTGCCGTGTGACTTGGGGTTGGCCAATCCCCCCATCTCAGTGTCCGCTTGGAAAAGCCCATAAGATTGAGTGTTGGGTCCAGGTTTTGTCAAGGATAAGCCTGACTCTAATGGCATGTTCTCGTTGGTTCGCAGTTAGATATATAGAAAGTCTCCCTCAGTATCGGCAGGGTATCAGTTCCAGGACCCCTCTCCACTGTAGTTTTAAAATCCACATGGCGGCAGTGGCAGAAGCTTCGGCCTGGCCATGCGGCGGCGGAGGAAGGACTCGCTGGGGCCTCGAATGGAAGGTGCCACGTCAGCTCCTCACCAGCATGGTGTGCACGTGGAGGCTGGGCTGAGATGGCTGCAGGTGGGGAGACGCAGTGATATCTCCTCACCTGCACAGTGGGCGGACTGGGACTGCTGCGGGCTGGGATGGTTGCAGGCAGGGAGACCTTGCTCAAAGACTTCTCGTCTGGGCAGGAGCCGAAGGCACAGCAGAGGTCCGGCATCGGCTCCCTCGCTCCCACGGTGGCCAGCCGGGATGGCCCACTGTCTGGGCCCGGGGTGGAGCGAGGTCTGGCTTCCCTCATTCCCGGCAGCGGCGGCTCCGGTGGGTCCGGTTCCACCATAGTTTTAAACTCCACATGGCAGCAGCGGTGCCTTGTTTGTGTCTAGTTGTAGCCTTCCCATTCCGCCAGCTTTCCTGTGGGTCTGGTGCGATTCCTTTCGATTTTAGCTGTTGTTTTTTTCCAAATTGTTGATGAGGTGGCAGCTTAGGAGACTACCTAGGCTGCCACTTGTTTCGGTCTCCCTGTTCCTCAGATTTTTAATTCACTTGATCTTCCTCTTCTTAAAGAATACCTTTCAGCATTTCATGTAATACTGATTTGGTGGTGATGAACTGCTTTAGCTCTTTCTTATTTGTGAAGCTCTTTATCTGCCCTTCAATTCTGAATGATAACTTTTCTGGATACAGTAATCTTGGTTATAGGTTCTCGCTACTCATCATTTTGAATATTTCTTGCCACTCCCTTCTGGCCTGCATAGTTTCTGTTGAGAAATCAGCTGATAGTTATGTATGGGTGCTCCCTTATAGGTAACCAACTGCTTTTCTCTTGCTTCTTGTAAGATCCTCTTTTTGTCTTTTGCCCTTGGCATTTTAATTGTGATGTGTCTTGGTGTGTCCTTCTTTGGATTCCTCTTGTTTGGGGTTCTGTACGCTTCCTGTACTTGTAAGTCTATTTCTTTCACCAGGTGGGGAAAGTTTTCTGATATTATTTCTTCAAATATTTTTTTAGTATCTTGCACTCTCTCTTCTTCCGGCACCCCCATAATTCTAATGTTGGTATGCTTGAAGTTGTCCCAGAGGCTCCTTATACCATCTTCAACTTTCTGTATTCTCTTTTCTTCTTGCTTCTCCAGAGGAGTGTCTTTTGGCTCTTTGTATTCCTCCATTCTGCTGTTGGATCTCTGCATAATATTTTCCAATTTAGTCAGTTTATGTTTAATTTTTAGTTGGGTCTCATGAAATTTATCTGCCTTTTCTAGGAAATTCTTGCATAACCTTATAACTGTGGTTTTGAACTCTATATCCTCCATCTCTTTCGTTTGAGATCTATTTCCTTGTCTCAGCATTTTCGCTGCTTCCCAGACTTGGTAGAATGGCTTTGTGTGTTTGGTGTCCTATATGGCCCAGTGGGTCAGCCTATTCAGTGTTCCCCTTTGTGGACTGAGTGTACAACCTTGTTGTAGTTAAGTCTTGATTGTTGTTGGTATCCTTGGGAGATACCTTCAGGCTAATTGGATGTGAGTATCAGTTGTGTCTACTCTGGGATACCTTCTGTATTGGAGACAGTCTTATAGGATCAGACTTGCGAAATTTCAGAAGCCTCTGTGCTCAGTTTAGATGGGGTGGAGTCTCAGGGCTGAGCTAACAGTCTTGGCTTCCAGTCAGCCCTGCCCTTGTGCACTTGCCTGAGTTTCCGGCTGACCTCTGCCTTCCGGGGCTCCCCTGAGTTTCCGCCTGACCATCCTGATTCCCTGTGCAAGAGCATGGGTGCCCCAGGGACTCACCCCAGAATTGGGTTGGGTCTCTGTAGTCTGAAGCTTCTGACTCCTTCAGCTATGGAGAGGTCGCGGCAACCTCCGCGGTCAGACCTCTGCACATACTCACTCGCACACGACTGTAGATCCTGCCCACTGAGTATGAAGTTGTCTGTAGGGTTGTCATATATGGCCTTTATTATGCTGAGATATAATTCCTCTATTCCCACTTTGCTGAGAGTTTTTGTAAAAAATGGATGTTTATGTTGTCAACTGCTTTTTCTTCATCTATTAATATGATCATGTGATTTTTTTCTTTCAATTTGTTTATGTGATGTATCACATTTATTTATTTACAAATATTGTACCAGTCTTGCATCCCAGGAATAAATTCTACTTGTCATGGTGTATGGTTTTCATAATATAGTGCTGGACCTGATTTGCTAACATTTTGTAGAGGATTTTAGGACCTATGTTCATCAGGGATATTGACCTGTAATTCTCTTTCTTTGTATTGTCTCTGTCTGGTTTTACACTGGCCTCATAAAAAGAGCTTGGAAGTATTCCTTCCTCTTGGAGTTTTTGGAATAAAGGTGTTATTGAGGACTACAGGTGTTAGTTTTTCTTTGATTGTTTGGTAAACCCCTCCTGTGAAGCTATCTGGACCAGGGCTTTCATTTGCTGGGAATTTTTTAAAACTACTACTTCTATTTCATCAGTTGTTATTGATGTATTCAGGTTTTATGATTTTTCCTGATTCAGTTCTGTGGGTGGTATTTTTCTAGGAGTTTTTCCATTTTGTCCAGGTTGTCCAGCTTGTTGGCATATAGTGTTTAATAACATGCTATTTAGCCTCTGTGTGTTTGAATGTTTTTGAGTGTTTTTATTGTAGTTGATTTCTAATTTCCTTCCATTATGTTCTGAGAAGATGCTTGATATAATTTCAATCTTCTTGAACTTGTAGAGACTTGTGTCCTAACATGTGGTCTATCTTTGAGATGTGCACTTGAGAAGAATGCATATTCTGCAGCTTTGGGGTGAAATGTTCTATAAATTAAATCCATCTGGTCTAGTGTGTCCTTTAGAGTCACTATTTCCTTGTTAATTTTTTGTCTGGAAGACCTATCCAATGAAGTCAGTGGGGTGTTAAAGTCCCCTACTATGACTATATTGTTGTAGATTTATCCCTTAAAGTCCTCTAGAAGTTTGTTTTTAAAAATATATATTGTATTGATTTTTTTACAGAGAGGAAGAGAGAGAGATAGAGAGTTAGAAACATCAATGAGAGAGAAATATTGATCAGCTGCCTCCTGCACACCTCCTACAGGGGATGTGCCCGCAATCAAAGTACATGCTCTTGACCAGAATTGAACCTGAGACCCTTCAGTCCGCAGGCCGATGCTCTATCCACTGAGCAGAACTGGCTTCAGCTAGAAGTTCTTTTAAAATATATATTTAGGTGCCCCTGTATTGGGTGCATATATATTTACAGGGTTACATCCTCTTGTTGGGTTTATCCCTTTAGTATTAGGTAGTGACCCTTGTTGTTTCTTGTGTTGGCCTTCATTTTGAAGTCTATTTCATTGGATATGAGAATTGCTACCCCAACTTTTCTTTTGTTTCCATTTGCCTGGAAGATTTTTTCCATCCCTTAATCTCATCTTGTGTGAGTCTTTTGCTCTGAGGTAGGTCTCTTGTAAACAGAATATAATTGGGTCATATTTTTTTATCCATTCAGCTATAGTGTCTTTTGGTTGGAGCACTTAATCCATGTACATTTAAAGTTATTATTGATAGGTACTTACTTATTGCCATTTTAATTCTGTTGGCTTGGGTTTCTGTCTATATATGTTTCTCCTCATTACAGCAGTCTGTTTAGCATTTCCTACCGTGATGGTTTCGTGGTGATAAACTCCTTCAACTTTTTTTTTTTTTTTTAATCTGGGAAGCTCTTTATTTTACCATCTATTCTGAATGATAGTCTTACAGGATATAGTAATCTTGGTGTCAGATCCTTGCTTTTCATTACTTTGAGTACTTCATGCCATTCCCTTCTGGCCTGTAGCATTTCTGATGAGAAATCAGCTGACAGCCTTATGGGAGCTCCTTTGTAGGTAACAGTTTGCTTTTCTCTTACTGCCTTTAAGGTTCTCTCTTTGTCTTTAATTTTAGACATTTTAATTATGATGTGTCTGTGCATGGACCTGTTTGGGTTCTTCTTGCTTGAGACTCTCTGTGCCACCTGAACTTGTATGACTTTTTCCTTCACCAGGTTAGGGAAGTTTTCTGCCATTATTTCTTCAAATACATTCTCTATCTCTTGCTTGCTTTCTTCCCCTTCTGGCATTCCATTATGTGATTATTATTATGTTTCATGATGTCCCACAGCTTCTTAAGCTGTCCTCCTATTTTTTAATTCTTTTTTCTTTTTGGTTCTCTGAGTGAGTGATTTTTCTACCTGGTCTTGTAATTCACTGATCCTATCCTCAGCTTCCCCTAATCTGCTGTGTGTTCCTTGCAATGTGTTCTTTATTAGCTCTATGTCATTCTTTATTTGTGACTGATTGTTTTTGCATAGTTATATATTTTTTCATGTTGTTGAGCATCTTTACTATCATTATTCTGAACTCTATATTAGATCATTTTTAAAAAACCTCCATTTCATTTATCTCTTCTTCTGGAGAATTCTCTTGTTCTTTCATTAGGTGTTTCCCCCCCCCCCCCCCCCTTTCTCTCCCCATTTGAACTCCCTGTTGGGGTTTATGTTCATGTATTAGGTAGATCTGCTTTGACTCCCAATCTCTAGTGCAGGACAATGTCAAATGCTGTTTCTTACTGGCCCTAAGTACCCTGTTTGGGGCCATGAGCAATCCACAGCCTGTAGCTCCCTCTGCAGGGGTTTGATGCTTTGGAAAGGACCAAGATGTATACCAGGGTCAGATCTGGCAAAACCTCAAAGCCTCCAAAGATCCCCTTCGGCCTGCAGCTTGATTGTTATCAGCCTTGATCAGCCTCAGGCTTTTAACCACAGGGTGGGGCAAGAGTTCTTTTGACAGGTTATGGCAACTGCCTTTCCCCCAGGCCAAAACCACCTGGATATCAAATTCCTGTAAGGAGAAAGATGTCCTTTGCTGCTGGAGGGAATGACTCAGTACAGGAAATTGGGGTGGCTGCCCTTTGAGCTCCAACCCCAGAGCCCCCAACCTTGGACTGTCCTCACACAACTCCAGTCTACTCTTTGTTTCCTCTTCCAGAGACCAAGGTGAGTGACTGCATACTTAATTTTGTGCACTGGCCCTTTAAGAGGGTGCCTGCTTTTCCAGACAGTAGCCCTGCTGCTTTTCGTAGTCAGGTATTATGTGGGCACCTTTCTCAGTTCTTGTGCTCTGAGCTGGGGGGCCCAGCTTGTGGTTTAAACCACAGAGTTCTTGGTTTAATGATAGTGCCCCCCGCCCCCCCCACACACACACAGCTGAGATATCTCTCCAGACCTTCAGCTGCTGTTGAACCTGTCCAGCCCTTTTGCGTCTCTGTTTTTCTTACCAGTCTGTATGCAGTCCCTACTTTCCATCCTTGGTTATCATACTGTCTCTCCAGCTAGTCTTCAGTTGATTTTTCAGGTTTTTTCCCCCCCTGTATTTTAGTTGTATTCCAGTTTGGTCCTGGGAGAGTGTCAGTGTAGCTTCCACTTATTACACCACTTTTTTTTTTTTTTATCTCTTCTTAGTAACATTTTTTATTTCTGGGAATTTTCACGTGCTCAGAGGCTATGTTCTATGCACAATGACTTTGGTAAATGACCGTGAGTGCCATTAGTGAAGGCTGAGGGGTAATGTGTGTGTGTGTGGGTGTGTGGGGGGAGGCTGCGGGGGGAGGGGGCTTTAAGTCCAGTCCTTTCTGCCTCAGGGGACTCCCTCAGGTGTGGTAACTGTCGGTGAGGATGCTGTGCTGTGCTCCCTCCGTCACACCTCCATTCTCAGCACCTGCACGTCTCTCCTCAGTTTTGTAGATCTTTGCAGCTCAGTGGGCTGCCCACAGGTTTAGACGCAGGGACCCCTCCTCGGAGCTGTTGCCCAGGTGACTGCCCTGCATCTGGAAGACATGCCATGTGGCCTCTGCTCCACTGCCCCTCATCCCACTGGAAACTTAGACCCGATTCACTGCTGCCTGCACCACAGGCTTCTCAGGTGCTCGCACAGGCTCACGAGTGACTTTCACACCATCCGGGTGAAGAGGATGTGCTCTGGTCTTCTCAGGGAGCCAAGTTAGGGATGAGTACAGGGTCACATAGCTGACTCCCTCCCACAGTCTGTCCCTAAACACTTTGATTCCTTTTTGTATCTTTTGCTGAGGAATCTCAACATCCTGACTATGTTAGCCTAGGCCACTGCTCCAAACTCACACTCAACCAGCCGGCTGCCACAATGCATCCAGATGGGATCACAAAGATTTCGTGGGCACCTCTGTATGCCAGGCGCTCTTCCGTGTGCTGGGAATTCATCAGTGAACAGAACGAAGAAACGTTCTCCCTTCTGAGAGAGTTGGGGCGAGAGCTTAGGAACTAGTAAACAAGTAGGAATGCATACATGTCAAATAGCAGTAAGGGCTCTGGAGAAAATGAATGCGGGAAGGGGCATAGGAGGTGCTGGGTGGGGGTGGGGCGGGTGACAGTGAACTAGGGTGGTCAGGGAAAGCCTCATTGGCAGTTGGCATTTCATCAGAGACTGTGAGGAACGATGGGTGAGGGGTGTGGACACCGAGGAAGAGCATCCTCACAAAGGCAGAGCCTGGAGCACTTGAGGAACAGTGGGAAGAGGAGTCCCGGAGAGCGAGCTGGGGGAGGGTGGAGATCGCACAGGGGAGCATGGGGACAGAGTCTGTAGGGCCGTGTAGGTCATGGAAGTTGTGGCAGAGGCTGCTGGCTGCTTGCCATTTGCTTTTCCTCCTGGACACCCAGGGCTGGACTACATTTTCATGCATTCCTTGCCATGTTGTATGTCCGTGTGAGGGATTGCTGTCAGTAGATGTGGTGAAAGTGACTTTGAGAATGAACATCTCCCAGGTTCTCCATGTTCCCTCATCCCCCACCTGCTGGCTGACTGTTGACTCCTAGGGGTCTTGGCGAGCACGTGTGAGGGTGATGAGGCCCCATCTTCATGCTGTGTGAGTGAGAAGTAAACTTCTGCTGTGTGAGGCCACTGAAAGCTTGGCTGTTTGTTAAACCTTCTGGCCAACCCTCACCACCACAGAGGTCATTGCAGGCTTTGAGTGGAGGAGTAAAATGAGCTGGCCCATGTTTCCAAAGGCCACTGGGATGGAGAGGCAGACATGCAGGGAGTCCGGTGTGAGCAGGAGCCCAGAGGGAGGCTGTGCTCAGACGTGTAGAAATTGTAACCCTGTGTTTCTGGTGGGAATTCTGGTAGAATGGTATAGCTGGTATGCAAAATACTATGGCAGTTACTCAAAAACATAAAAAACGGAATTACCATGACTTAGCAGTCCTATTTATGGGTTTATTCCAAAAGAATGACAGCAAGATGTTGAAGAGATTTGTACACCTATGTTTATAACAGCACCATTCACAATAGCAAAGAGGTAGAAGCAATCCATTGGTGGTGAATTGATGAGCAAAACATGGCATATACACACAATATTATTATTCATCCTTAAATGGAAGGAAATTCTGGCACAGGCTACACTTTGAGGGCATTATGATGAATGAAATAAAAAAGACAAATACTATATGATTTCACTTACATGTGATACCTAGAGTAGTCAAACTCAGACAAAAAGGAGAATGGTGGTTGCCAGAGGATGAGAGGAAGAAGGAAATGGGGAGTTGTTTAATGGTATACTTTCATTTTTCAGTTAAATAGATATCTAATAAAGAAGAAATATGCTAATTGACCACCACACCCTCACAAAGATGGTGGCACCCACAGCCAACAAGGAGGGAATATGCTAATTGACTGCCACACCCTCAATGATGGTGGCACCCACAGACACAAGATGGTGGCACCCAGTCTCCTCAGCCCTGTGCACCTGCCTCCAGAGTCCCCCAGTCCCTTTGGCCCCCAAGCTGCCAAGGGCTGGCCTAAGGTGCAGGCAAGTCTCAGATGGCAGCTGCCCAGGGCCAGCCCGAGGCATAGGCAAGCCTCGGATGGTGGCTTCCCAGCCACCCAGGGATGCCTGAGGCTCAGGTAACCAGGGTCAGCTGAGGCTTGCACTGCCGGCAGTGGCAGCAGCAGAGGTGTGATGGGAGTGTCGCCTTCCCCTAATTGCTGGATCACCTCCTGACCCTGAGGGTTACTGGGCTGTGAGAGGGGGCAGGCCGAGCTGAGGGAATTTTTATGCACTGGGCCTCGAGTCTATCAATAATTACTTTAGACACAATGGCGGAAAACTAGATGGATGGGTTCTGAGCCTTGTCCCGAAGCAGAAAGAGAGAGCAGCTGAGGGTCGCACTGGGAGTATTAGCAAGCTAATAGACAGGCGAACTCCAGGAGAAAGTGGGGTTCTGCTGATCAGGGTGCCCCTGACAGGGAAGCACCCATGGTGGGGGTGGGTTCCTTCCCGGAGCTACCTACGGGCTTGGACGGGGAAATCTCGCCATCTTTAAAGGAGGAGTGGATCTTGTCAGAGGCCTGAATACCCACAGCCACAGTGACCACAGAGCAACTGTGAGCCCCAGAATGCTGGTCCCAGGTGGCACGAACACTTGGACTCAAAGGAGCGCTCCATCACACAATAAAAAGGTCAGATTTCGCAGAGATAGGGTGAGTCCCTATGGTGGAAGACAGAAGCCTGTGCGTGCTTGGCACGCAGAAATTGGAGGACTGGGGCGGTGTTTACAAGAAGCCTGGGCTGTTGGGCTGGTGTCACCCGTGACTGTGGACTGGGCTCCTAATAGGGGAGACATCTAAAGAGCAACACGTTTTGATCTGACTCAAAGCATATCAGGAGAATTACAGGGGAGTGCAGTTGGCTCAGACGTGCCCCCCACCCTCACCCCACAGATCAGTACTGCAGAGAGGGGAAAAAAAAGCTATAGAGAGGCTTGAGAGCACTGGAAGTCAACTCAGAAACACTGCCACCCAGAGGCTAAATCACAAATTGACCGTAGTGTAATAAAAAATCAAAGCAAGGCCCGCTTAAAAATCAGGACCGGATTACAACACTGAGGAGCATTGAAACTCAGGGAACTGCAATACTGTCCAGACTGGGAAACAGGCATGCCAAACAGAATGACAGAGGAAGTGAATGACCTTCACTACTACAAATTTTATTTAATTTTTTAATTTAAATTTTTAAATTTTTGTTTTTTATTTTCATTATTTGCAACATTTACTCAAGAAATGATTATTTTCTTTTTTCCTCACTTGAATTTACCTTTTTAATTAATACATTTTTATTTGTAATCAGCATTATTACTACTACTATTTTACCTTTTTTATCTTATTTACTTTTGTTTATTTTTATTATTATTTTTTATGTGTCATATTATTTGCTCTTTATATTACTTTGGGATTAGTGTTCTACAGTCTATTTTTACCTTTCTGTCACCAACACTTTATTCTATCTCAATCCTACTTTTATGCTATCACTCTCTTCCTAACCTTTCCATCTTCGGTGTCCTGTTTATCTTAACCCTTTCCTGCTCTAGATTTTCCCTATTCTTTCTGTTCACCACCTCCTAAAATTTCACCCTACTTTTGTATATCTAATTTCCAACCCTCCACTCCAAGCCCATACACACCTCCCTTTCCGCTGTCCTAAAAACGAAACAAAACAAAACAAAAAAACCAAAAAACCAGTCTTTCTCCCTATCCCCTTAAAGTTGTATGTTTTTTCATAAGATTGTTTTGCTTATTCTTTTTGTTTAATCTATGTTTTTGTTAGCTGTATTTTAGTTAGTTATTACTTCTCCTTTCCCTTTCCTAGCTTGATATTAGTTGGTGTTGAAAGCTGTATTAATCTCCAGATACTTGTTTCTGGCATTTGCTGTGATTAAGGGTTGTTCTATTGGAGTTTCCTTCCCATATATATAGTTAGTTCCTCATTTCTCTCTTAGTATAGTTCCTCATTTCTCTCTTAGTATAGTTTCTCTCTCTTTTTTTCTCTCCTTCTTCCAATTTCATTTTGCCACTCCTTTTTCCCCGTTTTTTCTCTTCTATCTCTCCTACCCCCTAATTTGCCTTTCTCTAATGGTCAACTTTATTGAAGGTTATTAATATTGCAAACACATTTATGTTCAGTGCTTTGTGTGTTGTACCTGGTTGTGTTGTATTTTGTGCCTTTAAATCAATGCAGGAGAGAAAGAACTATATAACCAGACATCCTAAAAAGAGAGCTCATGGGGAGACAAAGAAATAACCTGCATATGAAAGAAAAGCAGGCATCACCAGAAAAGGAAGTAAATGAGTTAGAGGCAAGCAACTTGCCAAGCAAGAATTTAGAGTAATGATCATAAGATGGCTAAAAAGAATGGAAGACAAATTTGACAACATGAGTAAGAAATGAGAGGAAATGAAGAAGAACCAAGAAGAAATGAAAAATGACATCGCTACTGTAAAGAACTCAATAGAAAGCATCGAGAGTAGACTAGAAGCAGCAGAAGACTGCATCAGTGAGCTAGAAGACAAGATGGAAAAAATACCCAATTAGAACAGCTTCTGGGGAAAAAAATTACAAAGCAGGAGGAGAGCCTACAGGAACTTTGGGATAATACAAAACAAAACAATATTAGAATAATAGGGGTTCCAGAAGGAAAGGAAACCAAGTAAGGCATAGAAAACCTGTTTCAAGAAATAATGACAGAAAACTTTCCTGAGATAGAGAAGAAAAAACCCACACAAATACAAGATGCTCGCAGAGTCCCAAGGAAAATGAATCCCAAAAGACCGATGCCAAGGCACATTATAATTAAAGTGGCAAACACCAATGACAAAGTAAGAATCTTAAAAGCAGCCAGAGAAAGACAGAAAGTTACATATAAAGGAACCCCCATCAGACTAGCAACTGATTTCTCAACAGAAACTCATCAGGCCAGAGGGAATGGGATGAAATATACAAAGTCATGCAAAGGAAGGGTCTGAATCCAAGAATACTGTACCCAGCAAGGCTATCAATCAAAATTGAAGGTGAAATCAGGAGCGTCACAGACAAAAAAAGACTAAAGGAATTTATCACCATCAAACCAGCAATGCAAGAAATGCTAAAGGGTCTACTGTAAAAATAAAAATGAAATAGGAAATGAAGAAGGAGCACAGGGGTATAGAATGAAAATGGCATCAAATAAGTACCTATCAATAATAACTTTAAATGTAAATTAAATGCTCCAATCAAAAGACATAGGGTAACGGATTGGATAAGAAAACAGGATCCATATATCTGTTGTCTACAAGAAACCCATTTCAGAAAAAAAGACGTACACAGTCTGAGGGTGAAGGGATGGAAAAAGGTTTTCCAGGAAAATGGAAATGAAAAAAAGCTGGGATAGCAATTCTTATATCTGAAAAATTAGATCTCAAAGTGAAGGACATAACAAGAGATAATGAAGGCCACTTCATAATACTAAAGGGATCAATACAACAAGAAGAAATAACTTTAGTAAACATATATGCACCTAATACAAGACCACTCAAATATATTTAAAAAAAAAACTGCTGGGGGACATTAAGGGAGAGATTAATAGCAATACAATCATGGTAGGAGATTTTAACACCCCAGTGTCACCTTTGGACAAATCGTCTAAACAAAAACATCAGCAGATAGACATCAATCCTAAATGATGCACCAGACCAGATGGAATTAATCGACATCTTCAGAACATTTCATCCCAAAGCCACAGAATATACATTCTTCTCAAGTGCACATGGGTCATTTTCAAAGATAGACCACATGTTGGGACATAGGCAAAGTCTCTTCAAATTCAAGAAGATAGAAATCATATCAAACATCTCAGATCATAGTGGCATAAAATTGGAAATCAAATACAATAAAAATAATCCAAAGAAATCAAACACATGGAGACTAAATAGCATGCTATTGAACAAGGACCAGATAAATCAAGGGAGAAATTAAAAACATCATGGCAACAAATGACAATGAAAACACAATAATCCAAAATCTATGGGACACAGCAAAAGCAGTTTTGAGAGGGAAGTTCATATCTCTACAAGCCTATTGCAAAAAACAAGAAAAAATGGTAACAAATTATCTAACTCTACAACTCAAAGAGTTAGAGAAAGAGCAACAAGAAAAGCCCAGTGTAAGCAGAAGGAAGGAACTAATAAAAATCAGAGTGGAGATAAACGACATAGAGACCAAAGAAACAATACATAAGATCAACAAAACCAAGAGCTGGTTCTTTGAAAGGATAAACAAGATTGATGAACCTCTAGCCAGGCTAACCAAGAAACAAAGAGAGAGGACTCAAATAAACAAAATCAGAAATGAAAGAGGTGAAATAACAACAGAACCCGCTGAAATATAAAGGATTGTTACAAAATACTATGAACAACTCTATTCCAACAAACTGGACAACCTGGAGGAAATGGACATATTCCTAGAAAAATATAACCTTCCAAAATTCAATCAGGAAGAATCTAAAAATCTCAATAGACCAGTGCCTGGGAAAGAAATTGAAGCAGTCATCAAAAAGCTTCCAGCAAACAAAAGCCAAGGGCTAGATGGCTTCACAGGAGAGTTTTATCAAACATTCAAGGAAGAACTAAAACCTATCATCCTCAGACTACTCCAAAAAATTCAAGAGGAAGGAACACTTCCAAACTCCTTTTATGAAGCCAGCATCACCCTAATACCATAACCAGATAAAGACAACACAATGAAAGAGAATTACAGGCCAATATCCCTCATGAACATAGATGCCAAAATCCTCAACAAAATTCTAGCAAATTGGCTCCAGCAGAACATCAGAAAGATCATACACCATGACCAAGTAGGATTTATTCCGGAATGCAAGGATGGTACAATATCCGCAAATCAATAAAGGTGATACATCACATAAACAAATTGAAAGTTAAAAATCATATAGTCATATCAATTGATTCAGTAAAAGCATTTGATAAAATCCAACACCCTTTCCCAATAAAAACTCTCAACAAGGTGGGAGTACAAGGATCATACCTCAATATAATAAAAGCTATATACAATAAACCCACAGCAAACATCATACTCAATGGGAAAAAACTAAAACCATTCCTTCTAAGAACAGGAACAAGACAGGGATGCCCACTCTCACCACTCCTGTTTGACATAGTACTGGAAGTACTAGCCATTGCAGTTAGACAAGAAGAGGAAATAAAAGGCATCAAAATTGGAAAAGAAGAAGTAAAGCTGTCCCTATTTGCAGATGACATGATATTGTACATAAAAAACCCAAAAGGCTCTATCAAAAAACTAATAGACTTAATAAATGAATTTGGTAATGTAGCAGGATACAAAATCAACGCTAAAAAACTATGGCATTTCTATACACCAATAGTGAACTTACCGAAACACAGACTAAAAAAGCAATCCCATTTACCATCGCACCAAAAAAATTAAGATACCTAGGAATAAACTTAACTAAGGAGGTAAAGGACCTATATGCAGAAAACTACACAACACTGAAAAAAGTGATGGAGGAAAATGTAAACAGATGGAAGAACATACCATGTTCATGGATTGGTAGAATCAACATCATCAAAATGTTCCTAAAGCAATTTATAGGTTCAATGCACTCCCCATTAAAATACCAATGACATACTTCACAGAACTAGAAAGAACTCTCCAAACATTCATTTGGATCAATAAAAGAACCCGAATAGCCACAGAAATCCTGAGAATGAAAAGTAAAGTAGGAGGGACCTCAATACCAGATTTCAAGCTGTATTACAAAGTAACTATTCTCAAAACAGCCTGGTACTGGCACAAGAACAGACATATAGATTAATGGAATAGAATAGAGAATCCAGATATCAACCCAAATCACTATGCTCAATTAATATTTGACAAAGGAGGCACAAGCATACAATGGAGTCAAGACAGTCTCTTCAATAAATGTGTTGGGAAAATTGGACAGATACATGCAAAAGAATGAAACTAGATAACCAACTTACACCATACACAAAAATAAACTCAAAATGTATACAGGACTTAAACATAAGACGGGAAACCATAAAAATACTAATGGCATCCACAGGCAGCAAAATCTCAGACATATGCCAAAAGAACTTCTTCACTGATACTGCCCCTAGGGCAATGTAAGCTAAAGAGAAAATAAACAAATTGGACTACATTAAAATAAAAAGCTTTTTTTTTACAGCAAAAGAAACCATCAAAAAAACAACAAGAAAGCCCACTGTATGGGAGAACATATTTGCAAATGATATCACTGATAAAGGTTTAATCTCCAACATCTACAGACAGCTTATACAACTTAATAAAAGGGAGATAAATAAGCCAATTAAAAAATGGGCAATGGACCTAAATAGAACCTTCTCAAAAGAAGACAGAAGGAAGGCCAAGAGGCACCTGAAAACATGCTCAAAGTCACTAATTATCTGAGAGATGCAAATCAAAACAACAACGTGGTACCATCTCACACCTGTCAGAAAGCCCAACATCAACAAATCAACCAAGCACAAGTGGTGGCGAGGTTGTGGAACCCTCATGCATTGCTGGTGGGAATGCAGACTGGTGCAACCACTGTGGAGAACACAGTATGGAGCTTTCTAAAAAAACTGAAAATGGAACTCCACTTCTGGGTATTTATCTGAAGAAGCCCAAAATTCTATATTGAAAAGACATCCATCCATATGTTCATTGCAGCATTATTTACAATGGCCAAGATGCAACCCAAGTATCCATCAATAGATAAAGAAGAAGTGGTGCATATATGACTCGGCTATAAAAAATAATGAGATCTTGCCATCTAAAACAACATAAATGTACCTAGAGGGTATTATGCTAAGTGAATACGTCAGATAAAGCAAGACAAATGCCCAATGACTTCATTTATATGTGGAACCCTAAAAAAACTCACAAAATAAGCAAGCAGAACAGAAGCCAGAGATAAGGGTTTTTGAAGGGATAGGTGAAAGAGATGAAGTGATTAAGTACAAATTGGTAGTTACAGAAAGTCATGGGGATGTAAAGTATTGCACAAAAAAATAGTCAATAATACTGTAATAGCTATACATAGTGTCAGATGGGTACTAGGTTTACTGGGATGATCACTTTGTAAGTTATATAAGTATCTAATCATGGAGTTATATACTTGAAACTAATATAATACATATGTCAACACTAATTTAAAAATGAAAATTTTAATAAAAAGAGGAAATTAATAGTTATTGAATTATAAATATGAGTTTTCCCAAAGACAGACATTATTCACTCACCAACTTTATTGAGGAATAATTGAAAAATATAATTGAACATATTTATAAGGCAGGATGTGATGGTATGGTAAGTATTCCATACACATTGTGGAATGTTTACCAAGATCAAGATAATTAATACACTCCTTACCTTACCTAGTTAAGGACATTAATTACTATTCAATGACAAATCTTGCTAATACAAAATAAACCCAAATCAGTGATCAGGTAATTCCAAAATTTACCTGAAAATAAAGCAAAGCAATAGCCTGTCAAATATTTCCTGCAGTAACATTATCTACAGAAGCATTTTTCCATTGTTTTTAAAATATATTATTGATTTCAGAATAAGGGAGAGGGAGAGAGATAAACATCAATGATGAGAGAGAATCATTGATCAGCTGCCACCTGCACACCCCCTAAAGGGGATTGAGTTTGCAACCCTTGAGTTTGCATGTGCCCTTGACCAGAATTGAACTAGGGGGCCCTTCAGTAGGTAGGATGAGGTTCTTCTATCCACTGAGCCAACCTGGCCAGGGCTACTTTGCCATTTTGTACCCAGCAACTCCTTCTGCATCTGACTAGAGCTCAGGCATAATGAGACTAAGGGACACCAAATGAAAGTGTTCTCCATTGCCTGTGGGGTTACCAGTGGACAGCGGGAGACCTACGGTTCCATACTGGTTGTGTTATTTATTTCAAATATGCATTTTCAGGATGTGATTTTTTAAAAATAAATCTTTATTGTTCATATTATTACAAATGTTCCTCATTTTTCCCCCCTCCCTTGTTCCCCTCCACCAGTGATTTTGTTTTGATGCTGCTTCTCTTGAATATGTATCCTATGGGTACAATTAACAGTAATAAATGAAACTCTAGCTTTAAGATCCACATTACCTCATCTGAGGGATTGTATTTGTGGAACATTCTGAGGTCAGCTCACCTTGAGGAATTTCCTGATAAGTTTCACTTACCAACTTCTACTTACATCTCATTGGCCAGCACTTAGTCATGGATTATCCTTCCCTTTGAGGGAGCCTGAGAAATGTAGTTCTTTTGAGCTGGGCACAAACTGTTAAGCCTCAATTACATCAGGGTGTTCTTTTTGTTTGTTTGTTTTTTAACAAGGAAGGAAAGAAATGAAAACTTAGGTAAGTAATTCAAGCTAGTTGGAGCAGAATTGTTAGAAGGGCTGAAGAAGCAAGTCTAGGAAATACTCCCAGAAACGGCACTGCTTAATCGGTCGGCTTAACCTCAGAAACACTTTCTCTGAAGCCATATAGGTCAACAAAATAAATGACTTCTGCTCAGTCTGTTTCTTCATTTTACTTCCAAATTAGAGCCTTCAGTGAGTGCATTTTATTGGTGGAAATGAGGCCACAGGTTGGCAAAGGAGACTGGGAAATGTAGTTTAAAAAGCTCAGCGTTAAGAAGATAAAAATTGCCCAGCCAGAATGGTTCAGTTGGTTAAGCATTGGTCCATTCACCAGGAAGTCACCAGTTTAATTCCTGGTCAGGACACATTTCTAGGTTGTGGGCTCAATCTGCAGTAGGGGGTGTGCAGGAGGCAGGTTTCTCGCTCATTGATATTTCTGTCTCTTTCCCTCTTTCTGAAATAAATAAGAGCATTTCTTTCTAAAAAAAAAAAGAAGATAATTACAGTTGTGATGAGCCAGCGTATTTCATGATTCCAAGACATGCAATATTTTTTTCACTCCATGTCTCTAAAATCAAAATGCTTCTGACAGTTGGTGATGGCACTTGACTTTTTGGCAGTTTGTGATGTGGTCCATATTGTCTGCATGAACTTTCCATATAAGGTCAAGAAATAGCTGTCTTCACCGAAAGGGGGGCAGTTGGAGTATTAGTGACTTAGGATAAAATTCTAGAGGCAACCATGGGGCACTCTGCTTATATATGCAGCAAGACCAATGTTCCTGATACCCCAAAATATAGCACAGGGTACCGAACCTGCAACACAGACAACTCTGCATTCAAAAGAGATCCAGAAGAGTTGTACCTGAAACATAAAGCATTTCAAGAAATAATTTAACTGATCTATGTTTGCTTATATTTTCTTTTCTAAGTATTCACAAAAGATATCAATGCCTAAATAAATATAAAGCAGATCTTTCAATGTGATCAAAATGAAATTCTACGTGATAAGAAAACACTGTGTTATAGTTTCAGTGGCAATGTTATTTCTTACTGGTCTATAAAATAATAGTGCATCTGGGCCATTGGTCTATGAAATAATGGTGCATCTGGGTGTAAGGCCACTTGGGGTGTTGGCTATAGAGAGGAGTGGGCTGTACCTGAAATTACTCCCAAGCATATACATTTAACTAAACTGTAGAGCCTGGGAAGTCTAATATCAAGGTGCCAGCTGGATGCACTTGAAAAGAATGACTACTGGAGGCAGCTGAACAGAAAATGGCTATAACAATGGTGGCAGCCAACGCTCAGGTTGTGGTGAAAATTGAGGCTCAGGCAGTGTGAGCACCTGTACAACAGCTCATATGACATGGGTGGGGTTGAGCCTCACAGTCAGCCAGCCTGAGAGGAGATTCCACCCATAAACTGGAAAACAACAATCAAGACCCAATTACAATAGAAGACTCCAAATAAACCACAAAAGGGAGTTCCTAGAGCATCCAGCCCAGGACTTCAAGGAGATAGCACCACTGGGTCCCATAGGACATTCACTACAAAAGGCAACCTACCCAAGACTGGGAGTAATAGCAGTTATATCTAATACATAGAAACAAACACACAGAGATAACTAAAATCGGGAGACTAAGAAACAACCCCCCAAAGAAAGAAAAAAGTAATCTCCAGAAAAAGAACTAAATGATATGGAGGTCAGCAATTGATCAGACATTGAGTTCAGAGTAGTGGTCATAAGGATTCTGAAGGAACTTGGTGAGAACTATGAAGGACTTAATGGGAACTACAAGGAACTTAGAGGGAACTACATCATCATGAAAAAGGACACAGCAACCATGAATAAGAAACAGTACCCTGTTTCCCCGAAAATAAGACAGTGTCTTATATTATTTTTTGCTCCCAAAGATGCGCTAGGTCTTATTTTCAGGGCATGTCTTATTTTTCCATGAAGAAGAATACGGTACACATTTATTGTTAAATGAAAATAAAGGAAATTTATTACCTGTATACGGTACAGTAGTACAGTAGTTATCAACACAAACCAGACAAACTGTGAATCCTACAGTATCAAGAATTTACTCATTTATTCAATGACAATCATGTCATCATCTTCTGGAACATCATCATAACAATCCAATTCCTGAATTTCCTGGTGAATTTCTTATGACTCCATTTCTTTCAGAATCAGTGGACCAAATTTCTCATGTTTAGCAATAGCACTGTCTTTAAATGAGTACTTCTTGTCAAGGTAGCCTTCTCGCAATGCATTTGCAATGCAACTGTCAGTGATTTTCTCCCATGAATTCTTCACCCAAGTCACAACTTCTTGCAGTTTAGGTTTCACAAAGTTTCCACGCTGATTTCTCTCCATTCTATTTTCAATGTAGTCATTAATTTCCATGCACAAATTGTCTTTGAGTGGCTTCTTTATTGCAATATCAAGAGTCTGGAGATAGGCCGTCATTCCTGCGGGAATCATTATCTGATCTATTTTTCTTTCGTGAAGAAATGTCTTCATGTCTTTATCGCGGTGAGTGCTGGCTGCATCCCAGACTAGCAGACCTCTTTTGCTCCCTCGCATAACAAGTGGCAACATTAAATCGACCCACTTCCTTATAATTGCTTGGGTGGCCCAGGCTTTTTCAGTTTCAAGAATAAAAACGCCCAAAACACATTCAATCTTTTCCTTTTTGCACTTAGAAATGATTAAAGGTGGGATTTTAGTGTCATCCAGATGAATTGCCAAAATACAGGAAACACATGCACTTTTGTAAGCAGTGGAGGGAATGTATACTAAGGAGGCATCCGCTGTTCAATTGTTGTTTGAGATGATTGGCCCATAAACACTGCAGTTTCATCCATAGCAATCATGTTGGAAAGATTGTATTTAGAGAAGTCAGCATCATCAATAAAGGACTTGAATGCAAGTGCTCGCTTAATAACTTGAGTATCTCCCAACCTAAACAATGTTGTAGATCTCCTTAAAGACAGTTCACTTGGCTGAAGGAAATTATCCAGCCAGTGTTGTGATGCTTTGAAGTCTTCGGGGGCTATGTCAAACTGTGGTGCCATTGCAAGGGCAAATTCTTGAATCTGAGCCCTATTCACAACCAAAGCCTTTGCTCTCCTGTCAACAACCCATTCACAGATCAGGTCTTCCAGCTCGGAAAATAATGGTTGTTGACCTGATCCACACTTGCGCTTTTTAGCATTTCCCTTGTTCACTTGTTCAATGAGGTTACCATACTCTGCTCGCCATTTTCAGACCAATCAGATACTCAACATCTTCTCTTTGCATAAAGCAGTAAAATTTTGGCCCCAAGAGTCTTCCACGACGATTCCTTTCTTGTACTCCACGGAGTGGCTTTTTCTTTTTGCGCTCATTTCTAGGGGTAAAAAAAAGGAATTGGGGTATCACGGTGGGGGGGAGGGGGATCACTTAAAATGACACAGGGGGGATTAGAGTGGAGGGAATCAAAATGGCACAGGAGAATCAGAGAGGGGATTACCATTTTAGTAACCCCTTTTGATCCTTCTGTGTCATTTTGATTGTCCCCTCTGATCCTCCTGTGTCATTTTGATTGCTCTCTCTGATCCTCCTGTGTCATTTTAAGTGATCCCCCTCCCCCCACCCCTGTGCCACTGAACACTTTCACCAGACATCCCCCCCCTACCCCTTTATGAGACATTTACCCCCTGGGGCCTGCCTGGGGACTGTCCCTGGGCTTGCTGGGGCATGGATCTGGGCTGGAGCAGGGTCTGCCACTGACTGAGAACCTTCAGTCATCATGAAGGCGGCCGAGAGCATCAGGTAGTGTCACCAGAGACAGACCAGCACTCACCACCTTCGCCGAGTCCTGTCCACTCTAATCCTCCTGTTCTTCTACACGTATCTGTGAAAGTCTCCTCCTCTCTCCCACCCCATGCTCACCACTCACTCCGACCTCTGTTCCACCTCCACACAGCAGTGATGTCAGGACTCTGCATAATGTCACTGGTTGCTAGACGCCAGTCAGGGTGGCCCAAGCGACCAGTTTACTGTAAATTAATTTTTATTCTGAGACAGAGCCTGGGGGCCTTATTTTCGGGGGGATGCCTTATATTTCACTCAGAAGGAAACCTGTAAGTAGGTCTTATTTTCGGAGGATGTATTATTTTCAGGGATACACCATAGGAAATGAACACTACTACATCTGACATTAAGAATACACTTGATGCCGAAACCGGTTTGGCTCGGTGGATAGAGCGTCAGTCTGCGGACTGAAAGGTACCGTGTTCGATTCTGGTCAAGGGCATGTACATTGGTTTCAGGCACATCCCCAGTAGGGGGTGTGCAGAAGGCAGCTGGTCGATGTTTCTCTCTCACCGATGTTTCTAACTCTTTGTCCCTCTTCCTTCCTCTCTGTGAAAAATCAATTAAAAATATGTTTTGTTTTGTTTTTTTAAAAGAATACACTTGAAGCAATTAAAAGCAGATTCAATGAAGCAGATGATTGAATCAGTGATTTGGAAGACAAGGTGGAAAAAACACTCAATTAGAGCAACACAAAGGGGAAAAAACACTTAAAAAGCATGAGGGCAGTTTAAGGGAACTTTGGGGCAACATGAAATGAAACAACATCCACATGATAAGGGTACCAGAGGGAAAAGAAAGTGAACAAGGGATAGAGAATTGGTTTGAAGAAATAATGACAGAAAACTTCCATAACCAGGTCAAGAAAGAAGTCACACAGGTTCAGAAAGCACAGAGATATTGGCCTATAGTTTTCTTTCTTTGTAGTGTCTTTATCCACTTTTGGAGTTAGGAGAATGGTGGCCTTGTAAAAAGAGCTTGAAAGTCTTCCCTCCTCTTGAACTTTTTTGAATAGTTTGAGGAGGATAGGTGTTAGTTCTTTTTTGAATGTTTGGTAAAACTTGCCTGTGAATCCATTCAGAGTTTTTTTAATTACTGCTTTGATTTCATTAGTTAATATCCATCTATTCGGGTTTTCTGATTCTTCCTGATTGAGTTTTGGAAAATCATATGATTCTAGGAATTTGTCCAATTTCATCCAGGTTGCCCAATTGGTTGGCATATACTTGTTTATAGTATTGTATTACAATCCTTTGTATTCTGTGGTGTCAGTTGTTATTTCTCCTCTTCCACTTCTGATTTTATTTATTTGGGTCCTCCTTGTTTCTTGATGAGAATCTATCTTACTTATCTTTTCAAAGAACCAGTTCTTGATTTCATTGATCTTTTGTATTGTTTTTTCAGTCTCTATGTCATTTATTTCTGCTCTGATCTTTATTATTTTCTTCCTTCTACTTACCCTGGTCTTTTCTTGTTGTTCTCTTTCTGATTATTTTAGTTGTAGGATAAGATCATTTATTTGAGCTTTTTCTTGTTTCCCAAGGTAGGCCTGTAATGCTATGAACTTCCCTCTCAGGATTGCTTTCACTGTGTCATATAGATTTGGAGTTGTTGTGTGTGTTTTTTCATTTGTTTCCAGTAAATTTTTTATTTATTTCTTGATCTCATTGGTAACTCATTCATTGTTTCATCACATGCTATTTAGCCTCTATATTCTTGAGTGTTTTTCAGCTTTTTATTGTGCACATTAAAAGGGGATTAATGAGAGGAAATAATTTAACATTGATATCTGCACTTTCTCTATAATAGAAGTGTCAGAGATGAAAGAAAATTAGTAAAATGTATATGAAAACCTTCCTCCTGTCAGAGTCTGGGGCTCACCACAGGACTCAGAGTCAAGTCCCTGCCCACCCACCTGCATCTCAAAATCGCGTGAGACCCAGACCTGGCTGGCCACCCCTCACTGGGCTAGATCCAGACCTGGCCAGCCCCACTCTTGTCAGGCCCCACCGGGCAGGGTGTAGCCTCAGGTCCCAGGCCTGGTGCCAGGATGGGAGGGCGTGGCCTGAGTGGGGTGGGGCACGCCTTAAGGTCCTCCATCAAGCCCCGCTGGGTGGGGGGCATGGCCTTAAGGGGAGTAGGGGGGCACAGCCGTAGGTCCCCCGTCAAGCCCTGTTGGGTGGGGGCACAGCCTGAGTTCCCCTGACCCAGCACTGGGGATGCACCTTGAGGTCCCCGTCAAGCCCAGATGAGCAGGGGTGTGGCCTGAGGGCTCCTGACCTGGTGCTGGGGTGAAGGGTGCTGCCTGAGGTCCCCTGCCAAGCCTGACCTGGTGGAGGGCATGGTCTGAGGTCCCCTGGCATGGCGCTGGGGTGGGGGTGGGGGTGGGGAGAGCAGCCTGAGGTCCCCTAGCCCAGCACCCGGATGGGAGGCACACCCTGAGGTCCCCTATCAAGTCTCTCCTCCCCCCCACCCAGGGGCCCTTGCCAATCCCCACCAAGTGGAGGGTGCAGCCTAAAGTCCCCTGTCAAGCCCTGGTGGGGGGTGTGGCCTGAGGTCCCCTGTCAACACTGCCAGGTGGGGGACGTGGCCCGAGGGCCCCTGTTAAGCCTCATGGGGCAGGGGAGGGCGTGGCCTCAGGACCCTGCTGATTGCTCATTGAGGGTCCTTATGGGAACTTGGCCTCAGCCACCTTTGTGATGGAGTGATGGTCAATTAGCATGTTCCCTCTTTATTAGATAGGACACTGCGATAAACATATGTCTACATGCTTTTTCCTGTCTAGAGTCCCCCTTCCCCACTTAGGCCACCCTTAGACTCCTGTTCACCCACCCACACCACCCTCTCCGCTCTGCGCCTCCCGCTGGGGGCTTGGGAGGAGGAGGGCCAGGGGAGAGCACGAAGGTGGCACTGCAGGCAGGAAGGGTCCAGACTGCCTCCCACCTCCGGTGCCTCAGAGCCACCGGACGGAGGGTCCAGAGGGAAAAAAGTCCACAGGATTGGGCAAAGGGGGCGCAGAAAAACATGGGGTTCAAAACCTGAAGAGTCAGCAACTGTCTGTATTTTTTATCTGAAATCCCAGCAACAAAGATCATGGCTGAAGCCAGAGCACAGGCAGTGCCCAGAGGAAACAGCCCCCGTCCCTCTGCTCCACGCTGAGGGTCCTCCACGTCCCTAAGCAGATCGCTGCTCCAGCCTCGGCCACAGCCACAGCCAGTCTGTGATGGGATGGGATCCCCTCAACCCAGAGGCAGGAGAGGAAGGCGTGCAAGATAAAAGCACTGAGAAGGGCTCCTGGATTTTGGCCCTCAAGGGCTTCCATGGTGACCCCTATGCGGGGAGACCCTGGAGCCGAGCCCATGGCTCAGGCAGCCTCATTAAGAGCCCCCCCTGACCACTGCTTGGAAGGAGACCCTTCACTGCTGCAGCTACTGCTCTGCTGAAGCAAGAATCCAACAGGGTGCTGAGAGGCCTACAATTCACCCTCACCACAAGCTTGTGTATTTAAAAATAGTAATAACTATGCCGAAACTGGTTTGGCTCAGTGGTAGAGCGTCGGTCTGCGGACTGAAAGGTCCCGGGTTCGATTCCGGTCAAGGGCATGTACATTGGTTGCGGGCACATCCCCAGTGGGGGGTGTGCAAGAGGCAGCTGGTCGATGTTTCTCTCTCATTGACGTTTCTAGCTCTCTATCTCTCTCCCTTCCTCTCTGGAAAATATCAATAAAATATATTTTAAAAAAATAAAAAAATAAAAATAGTAATAACTAAAGGAAATCAGGCCTAAAAAACAAACAAAACCCCATCCTCTCAGGCCCCAGGCCGCGCCTTCACCGTGACCTCTCCCGGAACAGCCGCAGCCCTCGTGCAGCTGCCAAGAGGGGTGCCCCCGGGGCTCCGTGGGGCCTGGGCTGCCCCCTGGGGGCAGACGCGCATTGACCACAGGACACTCATGGGCCTTGTGCGGAGAAGGATGCAGGCCTCGGGACAGGAGTAGGGGAGCCAAAGAGCATAGGACCCGAGCTCTCAGCACCGGCCTCAAAACCCACAGCCTCAGTTTGTCCACCTGTGAGATGGGTGACGCGCCTGTGTCTCAGTGTTGGCAGAGTCCAGTGTGTGGCCCCGGCCTGGCACAGAGTAGAAATCAACATTGCAGTGTAAATGGATGGTGGATACTAACAAAGTAAAAAGAGACCTGCCAGGCCAGGTTGGCCTAATTGTGCCCTGCAACATCACGGGGTCAGAGGCAGTTATGTTAGCTCCACGACTCAGAGGCAATCTCTGGGCATCGTTCAATCCTACCTTCTAGAGCAGGGTAGGCAAACTTTTTGACTCGAGGGCCACAATGGGTTCTTACACTGGACCGGAGGGCCGGAACAAAAGCAACCTGACCATGCTGGCACTCTCCTCTTGGGCTGCTGGTGAAGGAGCGGAGGGGAGAGCAAGAGAACCCTCCGCTCTTTCGGCTCCGCGGGCCGGATAGAACAGCCGAACGGGCCGGATCCGGCCCGTGGGCCGTAGTTTGCCCACGGCTGGGCTAGAGGGTCAGCGTCTAGGGAACAGGGAAGGATGCAGTCACCTGAAGCATACAGAGTCACGCATTCCCGGGAGGCTCCGCTCACTCGCCCTGAGCTGCATCAGACCTGCAGCCAAGGGTAGGTACCCCATCTCACCAACGGCCACGCTGCGGTTCCAGGGCCCAGGATCAGATAAAACACACCACCCCACACTGCAGTAGCTTAAAACCACCAGGAGTGCTGGGACGGCTTCATCTGTGCCACATCACCTCTGCCGGAGCAGACCCCTTGGCACGGACCTCGGCTGCAGGCCGGGCTGGCTGGGCCTTCTCTCCACCGAGGCTTTACAGTCTCCATGGTGGCCCCACACTTCAGGAGAGCCGAGGCAGCAACTTCCGGCCTCCCAGGGGCCTGCCTGGAGCAGGAAATCACTTCGCTGCACTCGATGGTCAGAGCCAGTCACAGGGCCAGCCCAGGTGGGGGCGGGGAAGGGGGAGAGATGCCGTGATGGGAGACTAGCACGCAGTCAATTTACCCCACCCAGGGTCACAATCCTCACAGAGCCAGCGGCAAACCCAGGCCTGAGCGTTGTAAGCTGTTTCGCGTGCTCAGTGCTGCGTGCTCAGCTGGAGCCCCTCCTCTGTCCCCCACTTCCCAGATCGGCCCGACGCCCACCTACCCGCCCATCGGGAAACATCATTTTACCCGGGAGAGTTTCCAGAGCTCCGACGTCCCCCCTCGCATTCCCAGAGCAGCCCCTGCTTCCTTGATCAACTGCACAGCAATGGCCTCTGTCGTTAGAATGCGGGCTTGCAGCCCTGTGCCCTGGGCCACGCCTGGCACGTGCCCTGGGGGAGGAATCCAGTGAAGGGCACGCTCTTTCACACCATCCCAGAGTGCCTCCTGTCTGCATGCGGTGCTTGTCACGGACCTGAGGCAGAGATCAGTGTTCAGGATGTTGATGAGGGTTCTCCCCTGGCATTGGCACCTGTGTAAGGGATGAGACGAAAACAGGAGCCGATCAGCCTGAGGGACCCCCCCACCCCACCCCCAACCCTCCCGCAATTTCAATGGGTGCATGAGGAGTCCCTAAAGCAGCCTATCTGCAGAGGGCCAGACTCTTTTTAAAACATAATGCATTTTCATTGATTTCAGAGAAGGAAGAGGGAGAGAGACATACACATCAATGATGATAAAGAATCATGGGTCAGCTGCTTCCTGCATGCCCATGCTGGGGATGGAGCAGCAACTGGGCATGTGCTCTGACTGGGTATCAAACTGTGACCTCCTGGTTCATTGGTAGACACTCAACCTCCGAGCCACACAGGCCAGCCGGGCAGGGTCAGACTCTTGGAACGGGGCCTGGGTGGCGGCTCCCCGGAGCAGAGGCAGTCCCCGCAGCGCTGGTGGCGGAGGCTGGCTGCTCACAGTCCTTCCTTGAAGGGGAACGAGTGGCACCTTCTCATTGTCCTCCTGGGGCAGAAGAGCAGGGGGGGGGGGGTGCGAGGGCCCCTCGGGGTAAGTGTCTTGCAGCTGAGGTTGGAGGGAGGGGAGCTGAGAGAACAGGGAGGGGAGCTGGGGGTTCTGGCCCAGGTCTCCATGCGACTTCATTTCCTTTGACTAACACTCAGGGACAGACCTCGGTGCTATGGCTGTCCACACTCCTTCCAGACTGATCTTTCCCAAAGGCAAATCAGATATGCACTTCCTCTGCTTAAGAGACCCAGAATGTAACCCCCGCTCCCGGCAGGGTCTGCTGTGCCCCGGGGTCTGTCCGGCCTGCCTCTCGCCCCGCAGGCCCCGAGCTCTGGCTCTGGCCACCCGGCCCGCCGTGCGAAGGGGCTGCTCTGGGGCTGTGGGGCCGCTGCTGCCTCTGGCTGGAACCACTTTCCCCTCAGGTGCTCACAGAGTGCGTCCTCGGCTCGGCGCCCCCTCCTCCGGGGCTGCTCACACCCCGGCCGTCCCTTTCCTCACGTTCATTCCACAAACACCATGAGCACCTCCTGCCGCGTCCCGACGCCCCTTCCTAGGCAGCGGAGCTAACAGGGCCTCGGGAGCTTACATTCTAGGAACTGAAGGGAAAACCCGAGCTCCGAGGGTAAAGTGCGCGTCCACGGGGCGCGTGGGGAGCGGAGGGGCCGGAGGCGGCGGAGGCGCCGGGGCTCCGGGCGGCCGGTCGGCCGTCGGTCCGGAGGCACCGCCCACCCGCCGTCGGCACCTCCGCCCCGGGAGGCGCGGCGGGCGGGCGGGCGGCGGCAGGTGCGGCGGCGGGCGGGCGGCGTGCGCGGCCCCGCCCCCCGGCCGCCCATAAAGGCGCGGGCCGCGGCCGGGCGCCCCGGTGGCCGGCGGGGGGCGGCGGCGGGGCTGCAGCCATGCTGTTCTGGCACACGCAGCCCGAGCACTACAGCCAGCACGGCGCCGGCGGCTACCTGCGGTGAGGGCGGCGGCGGGCGGGGCGCCGGGCCGGGACCCCCGCGCTCCGCCGCGGCGGGCTGGGAGACCGCAGCCGGGGTCCGCGTGGGGACGGACGGACGCACGGACGCCGGCGGGTCCGGGCGCGCGGTGTCTGGGTCCTGCTTGGCGGAGCCCGGCGCCCGGTGCCGGGTGGGGGCGCCGCCTCGGACGGCCCCGGGCGTGGGGCGCGAGCCTGCGGCCTCAGCCCGCTCTCCTTCCCCGGCGTCCGAGGGCCGCCGCCCGGGAAGCCCGGCCTCCTGCTCTCTGCCCCTGTCCCCCCGGCCCCTCTCCTCCGGCCCCTCTCCTCCCTCCCGGACCCTCTCCCCCCGGCCCCTCTCCTCCGGCCCCTCTCCTCCCGGCCCCTCTCCTCCCGGCCCCTCTCCTCCGGCCCCTCTCCTCCCTCCCGGCCCCTCTCCCCCCGGCCCCTCTCCTCCCGGCCCCTCTCCCCCCGGCCCCTCTCCCCCCGGCCCCTCTCCCCCCGGCCCCTCTCCTCCCGGCCCCTCTCCCCCCGGCCCCTCTCCCCCCGGCCCCTCTCCTCCGGCCCCTCTCCTCCGGCCCCTCTCCCCCCGGCCCCTCTCCTCCCGGCCCCTCTCCTCCGGCCCCTCTCCCCCCGGCCCCTCTCCCCCTGGCCCCTCTCCCCCCGGCCCCTCTCCCCCCGGCCCCTCTCCTCCGGCCCCTCTCCTCCCTCCCGGCCCCTCTCCCCCCGGCCCCTCTCCCCCCGGCCCCTCTCCCCCCGGCCCCTCTCCTCCCGGCCCCTCTCCCCCCGGCCCCTCTCCCCCCGGCCCCTCTCCTCCGGCCCCTCTCCTCCCTCCCGGCCCCTCTCCCCCCGGCCCCTCTCCCCCCGGCCCCTCTCCTCCGGCCCCTCTCCTCCGGCCCCTCTCCCCCCGGCCCCTCTCCTCCCGGCCCCTCTCCTCCGGCCCCTCTCCCCCCGGCCCCTCTCCCCCTGGCCCCTCTCCTCCCGGCCCCTCTCCTCCGGCCCCTCTCCCCCCGGCCCCTCTCCCCCTGGCCCCTCTCCTCCCGGCCCCTCTCCTCCGGCCCCTCTCCTCCGGCCCCTCTCCCCCTGGCCCCTCTCCTCCGGCCCCTCTCCTCCGGCCCCTCTCCTCCGGCCCCTCTCCTCCCTCCCGGCCCCTCTCCCCCCGGCCCCTCTCCCCCCGGCCCCTCTCCCCCCGGCCCCTCTCCCCCCGGCCCCTCTCCTCCCTCCCGGCCCCTCTCCTCCCTCCCGGCCCCTCTCCTCCCTCCCGGCCCCTCTCCCCCCGGCCCCTCTCCTCCCTCCCGGCCCCTCTCCCCCCGGCCCCTCTCCTCCCTCCCGGCCCCCTCCTCCCGGCCCCTCTCCCCCCGGCCCCTCTCCCCCCGGCCCCTCTCCTCCCTCCCGGCCCCCTCCTCCCTCCCGGCCCCCTCCTCCCGGCCCCTCTCCCCCCGGCCCCTGTCCTCCGGCCCCTCTCCCCCCGGCCCCTCTCCTCCCGGCCCCTCTCCCCCCGGCCCCTCTCCTCCGGCCCTGCCGGGCTGCGAAGTCCTCTTGGGCCCCGGGGGGCGGGACCCCGGTAGCGGCCACCCCGGGGGCTGCCTGCCGCTTGTGCAGCGGCCGGGCACGGCCGGGCAGCCTTTCCCCTCCTGAGCTTGCCTGAGCCAGCTTTAGCCAGCCTTTATCCCACCCGCCACGGTTTACGGAATGTGCCCAGTTTAAACCCAAACGCTCTGGGTGCGGGTGCCGAGGAAGTGGGCTGTGAGGGCGAGGGGCGTCTCAGCCACTGGAGCCCCCAAGTGAGAGCCACCGGAGGGTCTCTTTCCTTCTTCTTTTCCTGCAAGGTTTCCCTCCAGGTTTATTTCTGAGTCTGGTTTCTGACACATTTGCCCAGTAGCCCTCCTTGTAGACACCCCGCTTCCAGAAGGCGGAGGAATGGCTGAGGGGCTGTGCCTGCTGGTTCCCACTCCTGGCCAGAGGGGCAGGGCATGAGTCTGGGGCCCCAAGGACGGCGGGCTGGGTCCCACACACCTTGTGGTGTCAGAGCGGAGGGCTCTGGGGACGTGTGCGCCCCGATGTTAATCCCTGGTGAGAGGAAGAGTCCCTTCACTTACAAAATGTTACTTTTTTTATTTTATTACTGCACTCTGCGGCTTCAGGCATAGTTTTGCCTAAGTTTTAGTTTGTGGCCGTTAAGCATGTGCCGTACCCTGAAAATGATTCTGAAGGTGACCTTGAATGGAGGGTGAGTGTATGTAAATCTTCCTGGGTACCTAAAATGTCATCCCATTACGGCATAATTCCCTTTGCCATTGAGATGGACAGTTGTCTTTGGAGTCCCTGAGGTATTGGGGGTGGGGTAGGGTGGTGGAGATTGGGGTGAAAGGAGCTATAAAGCCATATTGGTTTCTGGGATCATTTTGGGTCCATAAAGAAGCATTTGGTCCATGCCCCCTTAAAAAATTTTTTTTGTTAATTCTAAGGATTTTTTTTTTTTTTTTTTTTTTGTGAATGGAAGGAAGAGAGGGAGGGAGGGAGAGAAGCATGGATGTGGGAGAGACACTGATTGGTTGTCTCCTGCCCCTACAGTGGTCTGGGATTGAACCTGCAACCCAGGTAGTGTCCTTGACGGGGAATTGAACCTGTGACCCTTCAGTGCACAGGCTGACGCTCTAATCACTGAGCACATTGGCCATATCCATGCCACTTTTAATTTTGTTGTTGTTAATCCTCACCCGAGGATATTTTTCCATTGGTTTTTAAGAGAGAGTGGAAGGGAGGGGAAAAGAAAGAGATATCGATGTGAGAAAGACACGTCCATAGGCTGCCTTCCACACGTGCCCCGACCCCGGCCAGGGATCAAGCCTGCAACCGAGGTACACATAACCCCGTGAGCAGGGCTCTGAGTCAGAATCCTCGATCAAAATCGAACCTGGGACCCTTCAGTCAGGTGGCTGACACTTTGCACTGAGCCAAATCAGCTAGGGCCCTGCCCTTCTTGAAAAATTTCCCTCCTTGGAAGTTGGGGTTTTCACCTTTTAGAAGTTGGCCTCCATGCAGGCCAACGTGAGGGGCGGTGACTATTCCCTCGTCCCCCCGCTCCAGAGTGAGGGTCTTGCCTTTTCCTTGGGCTTTCCTGTTTTCTGTCTGGCTGTCCCCGCACTGCGAGCCACAGTGGTTTGACTTGACCAGGCAGTGGCCTCGACGCCTTCTCTGCCTCCTCTGTTTGGTGTTCTCGTGACTTTTACTCCTTGGCAAATACGGATGCCGGGCTTGAAACGAGTTACCGTTGAGTGATGGTTCCCACCCCCCTTCTGTGTTTGGAGGCAGCAGCCCGTGGATTATTAACTTACCTGGTTTGGGCGAACATGAGATTACGCGACCCCAGGGGGGCCGCCTGCTGCTCTTCCTCTGTTCCTAGACACCGCGGGGCGGCCCCCGGGGAAAGGAGGGGTGCGGGCCGGGCCGCCCTCCAGGTGCTCCGAGCCCGGCTCTCCTCCTGAGAATTGTTAGGCAGTGCTGGGTGTGTGCTGGGTTTGCGTTTTAGAGACGTGCGTTTATTGTGCTGTGCGAGGAACACACTGTACCGGTGGCTGCTGTTTATACAGCACAGCGGCCGGGATCTGATTCATAGCCCTGCGCACGGGGGGTTATCAAGATAAGGGCGCTGGCACTTTTCTGGCACCTGTTTGTGTGCTGCTCATAATGCAGAGCCTTAAACACGGCTGCCCACAGGTCATTCATGTTCTCAAGGATTTCTTTCCCATTTGCAAGGGCATTTAAAAATGCATCTGGAAACAAGTTCTCCAGGCAGAGGCTGGTGTGAAAGGGATTTTTGGGGGAAATGGCGAGGATTTTGGTTCAGAAGTAGAGGAAAAGAATCGTTGAGCATCTTACCATTTCTTGTGTGGATAAGAAAAAGGAATTGAAATCAAGGTCCTTTCTTGTTTTGCATTTAGGAGATGTTAGTATGACCCTTCACGTAGGGGTTATGGGCGCTGTCCTTATTTTTAAAGGGTGGGGGGACGTCTCAGGAGTTTCTGTATTTTCAGAGCCCCAAGGACAGGGTTGTATTATTCTGAGTAGTGGCCAATAAATAGAATAGTTTATTTAAGCAATTAAAATATTTGTTCAGAGTTGTATTCTGAAAGCAAGACTTTATAATGTCTTTCTTATGGGTGGAGGCCAAAGGGCACCTAAGGTTCTTGCCATTGCTGGGAGTCCCGTTGTCACCGAGGAGACTTCTGTCATTTGCAGCGTTAGGCACCTTGATGGACTGGATCTTGCAGGTCGTGGAGAGAGTCGAGTCGCTGCAGGGCGGTTTGCTCTTTCAGGAAGGACGGGAAGCTGACCCCGCTCTGCTGGGCGGCCCTGGAGGACGTGGCCTGTTCGCCCCTCCCCACGGGGCTGTCATTGCCAGCGGGCCCTGCTCCTCACGCTCCTCGCTCCTCTGTGTGTCGCAGGGATGTGCTCGCTCTGCCCATCTTCAAGCAGGAGGAGCCCCAGCTGTCCCCCGAGAACGAGGCACGCCTGCCCCCCCTGCAGTACGTGCTGTGTGCTGCCACGTCCCCCGCCGTGAAGCTGCACGAGGAGACGCTGACCTACCTCAACCAAGGTAGAGGCTGGAGCCCTGGGCCGGGCAGACGGGTGGGGGTGGTGTGTGTGTGTGTGTGTGTGTGTGTGTGTGTGTGTGTGTGTGTGTGTGTGTGTGGACTGCCCGGAGGAGGGGGGTTGACCCAAACCACAGATTTGGGTTTCTTTATCTCGTCGGGCGGGAGAGGTGGGGTTAGGAAGGAGGCTGTGGTATCTGATTGATTCCATTTCCTGCTGTGAGACTCGGTGGAGCCTCAACACTCTTATCTGAACAATGGACACCTCAGCTCTGTGGGTGCTCAGGCCAGAGGGGGAAACATTCCCGGGCAGGCCCTCCGGGGACAGATGCTCAGTGATCGCTGCTGGCCGTAATTACTGTTTACTGTGCCTCCCCGAGGTCCTTTCCTGGACAGAGGCTAAGCCGGTGGCAGACTGTCCCCGGGGCGGTGGGGGCTGCAGGGCGGAGGACAGAGCAGCTCGGGGCTGATTCCACGGCCACGGGGCTGATTCCACGGCCGGACACCGCCCTCCGTGGCCACAGGCGCGGGCGTCCCGTGTCCTGAGAGACGGCGCGGCTCCGCAGTTCTCTGGGACTCGGAGCTGCCTTTTCTCCGTTTCCAGCGTAAAGCGGGAGGCAGTGTGGCGGTGCAGAATGAAGCCTGTACCGGAGGGCCGGAGCTGACAGGGCTTCTCTGAAACGGCTGGTCCCTTTCCGGGACCCGCATCGGGGCTCAGAGGGGGCATTTCTGTGGTTTCTCTGTGGTTACGTGTATGTGGTCACTGCATCCTTCCTGGTCACCTACGTGGGTTAACTGCCCCTCAGTTTTACATGGGAGAGCAGAGGGGGCAGGGGCACAGCGGTTTGTTGGGGGGGGGGTGGCCAATTGCGGGGAGCTGTAGGGAAGGGGACACAGTTTCAGGGGGTGGCGGTGGGGGAGCTGTAGGGAAGGGGACACAGTTTCAGGGGGTGGCGGTGGGGGAGCTGTAGGGAAGGGGACACAGTTTCAGGGGGTGGCGGTGGGGGAGCTGTAGGGAAGGGGACACAGTTTCAGGGGGTGGCGGTGGGGGAGCTGTAGGGAAGGGGACACAGTTTCAGGGGGTGGCGGTGGGGGAGCTGTAGGGAAGGGGACACAGTTTCTGGGGGTGGCCAATTGGGGGGAGCTGTAGGGAAGGGGACACAGTTTCAGGGGGTGGCGATGGGGGAGCTGTAGGGAAGAGGACACAGTTTCTGGGGGTGGCAGTGGGGGAGCTGTAGGGCAGGGGACACAGTTTCTGGGGGTGGCAGTGGGGGAGCTGTAGGGCAGGGGACACAGTTTCTGGGGGTGGCGGTGGGGGAGCTGTAGGGAAGGGGACACAGTTTCAGGGGGTGGCGGTGGGGGAGCTGTAGGGAAGGGGACACAGTTTCAGGGGGTGGCGGTGGGGGAGCTGTAGGGAAGGGGACACAGTTTCAGGGGGTGGCGGTGGGGGAGCTGTAGGGAAGGGGACACAGTTTCTGGGGGTGGCCAATTGGGGGGAGCTGTAGGGAAGGGGACACAGTTTCAGGGGGTGGCGATGGGGGAGCTGTAGGGAAGAGGACACAGTTTCTGGGGGTGGCAGTGGGGGAGCTGTAGGGCAGGGGACACAGTTTCTGGGGGTGGCAGTGGGGGAGCTGTAGGGCAGGGGACACAGTTTCTGGGGGTGGCGGTTGGGGGGAGCTGTAGGGAAGGGGACACAGTTTCAGGGGGTGGCGGTGGGGGAGCTGTAGGGCAGGGGACACCGTTTCTGGGGGTGTCTGTTGGGGGGAGCTGTAGGGAAGGGGACACAGTTTCTGGGGTGCGTAGGGAAGGGCACAGGGGCTGGTGTGCTCGCAGTGGGCCTCGGCAGCCTGCTCCTCTGTGGAACTTGGACTCCTCCTTGGGGAGCCGGCCGGCCGGGGTGGAAGTCCAGCCTGACCCCCAGCTCCCTGGCTGCCGGCCTGGCCGGGACCAGGCAGGACGAGCGGGTGTCTCGGCGGAGGCGGTGCCTGTCCCCGGGGCCGGTCCGCACGGGGGTCCGCACGGGCGCCTGGCTCCGGCCTGAGGCCTCGGCAGCTCCTCTGCTCCGCTGGCGTGGGAAGGGCTCCGCCATGTCCTTTCTCACAGAAGGTCACAGCTGTGCCTTCGCAGCTGCAGCGCCGTCTGCCTGGAGGCAGCCAGAAGCACGGGAGGGCGTTTCAGAGCGTTGGCTCCGAGGCCTGCCCATGCCCGGCCCCTCCCGTGGTGTGAGGAGTGAGGGCCGAGGCCCTGCCCCGCACCGGCCCTGCTCCCCGCCTCCTCTCCTCTCCTCTCCTCTCCTCTCCTCTCCTCTCCTCTCCTCTCCTCTCCTCTCCTCTCCTCTCCTCCCCTCTCCTCCGCCTCCGGTCAGTCACCTTTGGACAGTCAGCACGCCAGGGTTTTAAGGGTTTGCCCTTTGCTCAGCACGGACAAGGTGAAGGAGAGGGAGGAAGAGCTGTCCCCAGCGTCTCACCGCTCTGTGTTAATTTGGAACCAGTGTGTTTACTTTGGCTGTTTTAAGCGACATTTTCCTGATTAAAATAATACATGTTCATTAATTTTTTGAGGATGATTTAGAAAAGTAGAAAATTGAAAGAAAAATAAAATCAAAATCTCTAATCGTCCTCGAGAGCCACTGCTGACCTGTTTCTACACATCCATCCATACATGTTCGACAGTGATGATCCTGCCACAGATGTGGGCCCCTGTTTTCTTATTTTACTCTGTTTGTGAGCTTCGTTTCCTGTTTTAAAATCCTTACCTGAGGGCATGCTTTCACGGATTTGAGAGGGACATCACCTGTTGCCTCCCATATGTGCCCAGACCAGGCATCGAACCCTCAACTGGGTATGTGGCCCGCCCTGCAGCCTTTTGGCGCTGGGGGTGGTGCTCCAGCCGGCCGAGTCGCCCTGCGGGCCGCGCGTGGAGTTCCTCACGTCGTCAGACCTGCTTTGAGAACGTAAGTTTTGTGCTGGCCACACAGCACTGCATTTCACGGTTGGTCCAGTTTCACAGTAGGACACAGTTTTCAGTTGTCTGTGTGGAATGTTGATTACTATTTATTTACTTCTAGACACAGGCTTTAGAAGTAGAATTAGGGTTACGGAGTCAGAGGGTCTGAGTGAGGCTTTGACACAGTTACCGCGGTGCCTTCTCAGGAGTCGGTGCACATCTCCACGCGGGCATTGCACTGTCTGCCAGGACTGGGCACTGATTAGTGAAACAGCATTTAATGTCACACTAGCATTTCTGTTGTTGCTAACATGATTGGGTTGTGATCTTTTTATTTTATTTCTCCATCAGTTTTGTTCTGACCTTTTCACTTTTTCCTATCAGGTTGTTATATCTTAGGGATTGTAAGACACATATATGAAGTCCATCAACCTTCTAGCTGCTGTACATTGCAAACGTTTTCCTTGTTGATTGCTGGCTGTTGAACTATTCTCTTGTATGATAACTATATTTATGGTGTGAGGTATATGTCATGGTTTCTTAATTTTCTGTGTATAAATTTATTTTATAGGTCTATTGTCAACTTTTTGCCTTTTTAAATGGTTTTTATTTTTATGCTTAGAATGCCTGCTCACCCCAAATCAGTTTAGTAGTTTTATAAATTTTATTTAATGGCTTTTAAATTTTAACCTTGCAATTTTTTTTTGGAAAAAATAATTTTTTATTTGATGATATTTTGAATTATCCTAATATATAAGAAGCCAGGGGCCATCACAACCTAACAACCAGATAGATGACTGAACAGCAGGCTGCGTGGGCTGACCAGGCTTGCAGGGGGGCAGTTGAGGGTAGCCAGGCCGGTGGGGGGGCAGTAAAGGGCAACCATACCGGCAGAGGGGATAGTTGGGGGTGACCAGGCCAGCCATGGCACAGTTAGGGGCAATCAAGCCGGCAGGCAGGGGTGGTTAGGGGTGATTAGGCTGTCGGGGGGAGGGGAGCAGTTAGTGGCGACCAGGTAGGTGAGCAGCAGTCCCTGATTGTGCAAGGGATGTCCAAATGCTGATTTAGGCCTGATCCCTGGTATCGGGCATAAACTGGCATTTGAACATTGCGAGGGTCCCGGGTAGGAGAGGGTGCAGGCTGGGCTGAGGGAATTTCGTGCATTGGGCCTCTAATCTATAATAATAAAAGCATAATATGCTAATTAGACCAGATGTCCTTCTGGACAACCTTCTAGACCAGCCGTGGACAAACTATGGCCCGTGGGCCAGATCTGGCCCGTTCGGCTGTTCTATCCGGCCCGCGGAGCCGAAAGAGCGGAGGATTCTCTCGCTCTCCCCTCCGCTCCTTCACCAGCAGCCCAAGATGAGAGTGCCAGCATGGTCAGGTTGCTTTTGTTCCGGCCCTCCGGTCCAGTGTAAGAACCCATTGTGGCCCTCGAGTCAAAAAGTTTGCCCACCCCTGTTCTAGACGAACCTGGGGCTGTGAGGGAAGCCCGGGTCCCGGGTGCCAGTGGCTGGAAGGAAGCCCGGGTCCCAGATGTCCGAGGGAAGCCAGTGCCAGCAGTCAGGGGAAGGAAGGCCTACTCTTGCATGAATTTCATGCATCGGGCCTTTAGTCTATAATGATAAGAGTATAATATGCTAATTAGACCTGACGAACCCAGGGCTGTGAGGGAAGCCCAGGTCCCGGGTAACTGCTGGCGGCCGGAGGGAAACCTGGGTCCTGGGTGCCAGCAGCGGAGGGAAGCCCAGGACCCGGGTGCCAGAGGGAAGCCAGTGTTGGCAGCTGGGGGAAAGAAGGCCTACTCTTGAATTATCTTATATAATTATATTCTATATATGCAAACCAACGGAATGGCAAAACCACTGGGCGCTGTGATGCATGCTAACCACTGGGGGGCAGACGCTCTATGCAGGAGCTGCCCCCTAGTGGTCAGTGTGCTCCCACACGGGAGAGCCACTTAGCCAGAAGCTGGGCTCACCACTGGCGAGTGCAGCGGCAGAGTCAGGAGCCTCTTCTGCCTCCGAGGCAGCGCAAAGGGGATGCCCGCTTGCTGGCTTAAGGCAGATGTCCCCCGAGGGGTCCTGGACTGAGGGAGGGCGCAGACTGGACTGAGGGACTCCCCCCCCCAGTGCACGAATGTCGTGCACCAGGCCTCTAGTTTCTACATGAAATATATGTTTTTTTTCCAACTTTATCAGTGAGCTTTATAAAGTTATGCTGCATTTGGAATTTATAATATGATATAAAGGTCTAAGTTTGTTTATTTTTCTAAACAGATAAGCTATTAGTTATTACCTACTTTATCCTTTACTTACTAGTTTAAAATGCCACTTTTGAAACATTTAGAAAACCATACCCTCAAGTAGTAATCTAGAAACATACTCTTGTATAGGTATTTGTCCTGTAACCCTGAGGTTAATTCTCACCCATTTCTCATTGAATTATTTATTGTAGCTTGAAATAAATATTTCCCTATTTGGGAATAGAAGTTCCTTTCAAAAATTTTCTTAGCCATTCTCAATTATTCTTGTAGATGGATTTTACAGCCATTACTCTTCTTTCTATACTATTTAAAAAAAACATTTATGAGGTCATATACTTGATAAAATTGTTTCTTGCTTTTATTAAATACTACTAGAGGCCCAGTGCACGAAATTCGTGCATGGAGGCGGGGGAGGAGGGGTCCTTCAGCCCAGCCTGCGCTTTCTCCCATTCCTGGTAGGGTCCCTAGGCCTGGACAGTGATCCTTCCCCGGCTCCCAGCAGCTGGCCCGCCCTCGCTGCTCCCCCATTTACCCCACCATTGATTGCCTCCCTCTGTGAGCTACAAGTGTAGGGTGCTATCGTTGAAGGGCCTGGACCCCCCTCTGCAGGGCGGCCGGCCCCGCACACCCGCCACAGCATTGCTGGCTGGTGGCCTGGGCCCCCCTCTGTGGGGTGGTAGATCGTGGGGCCCCAGATCGATAGCCTTGCAGAGGGAGGCCCTGCCCATGAGCCGCAGCGCCGCCAGCCGGGGGGCCTGGGCCTCCCTCTCGGGGCGAGTATGGAGTGATGGCAGGGCTCCCCACCAATTGCACCGCACCAGCCTTGGCTGGCTTGCCGCCAGTGCATGTCATAGCGTGATCGTCTGGAAGGTTCTGTTGTTCGGTCCTTCAATCGATTTGCATATTATTCTTATACTAACATTTTCTGCCATTATCACAGCCTCTTAAACATCATTTACTCTGTCTGTATGTTGTTTTACTATTTCCCTGTATTGTTTCTGACAGAATATTGTCATGACTGCTGGGTGAAATCATACAGTGTGATTATTTTAGTGCCTGTCTCCCATATTAGAACGAAGCTCTGTGAGGGCTTTTTAACGTTACGTCCCCAGCATTAAGCTGATAGTAGGTGCTCTGTGCACATTCACAAAATTAGAAATGAGGCATGATTCAGTCCATTTTATCTCTCTTTCCTTTTGTTGCTATTCTCATTATGCTGTACTGGACATCTTTCTCAACATACCTTATTCAAAGTAGCCTATATGTCTGTGTCATGCAACACAGGCACTGATTCTATTAAACGATAGTTTTAACACAACGTCTCCGCTTAATGGGGAAGTTTGCTATGAGGGTTAATGTTTCCCGCATTGGCTCTGTGATGCTGCCGCCCTCTTCCCAGGAGGCCGGCCCATGCCATCTTCCTTGTAATGTGTGATGTTCTCTGGAAACAGGGAAAGGGTGCTGTATCTGTAAGTCAAATGTCATTTCAACCATTGTCCACCAGTGCCCTGACCTTGAGAGGCTTGGGAAAGGGGTGTTGGACTTCACATTGCCCAGCCTGGCGGCTAATTTTGGGGATGGTGAAAATGGTTTGAAAAACAAATATGTCCTCTTCCTCTGAAATGGAATCCTGAGGAAAGGGGGTGGACAGCTGTTGAATGCGGGTCTAAACACTTGGAGATCAGCTTCTGCCAGTGGCCAAAGGTCACTGTGGACAGAGCTTTCCCAAAGGCAGGCTGGAACCTGAGGGAAGGGATGAAGTGGGTGGTGAGGGCGGGGCCACGGAAAGCAAAGGAAAGAGAACCCCAGGCAATCTGTGTAGTACCTTCTGGCTTTGAGATAAGAGACAACATTGCTAAGTGGCTTGCTATGGAGAAAGCTTGTGCATTTCCTACACCGGAATCCTAACATAACCATGAATTTTTGTAGGATTCTTACTTTCATTTCTTCCTGTTCATTGGGAGGAGTGGTGGTTCAGTGAGGAGAGAGAAAGCCATGTGCAAAGGCAGGAATAGGTTGGAGTGGTGGCGGTGCAGCTAAGCACACTGTCTGTTCAGGACAACTAGGGTTTGGAAACGAGGAGGAGTGTGAATGAAACGGATGGGAAGGTAGACCAGATGGCCAAGATCTCCAACTGCGTCGCTGCGGCTGGGCCTTTGGGCAGCCACTTTGGCAAGTCAGCCTCTCAGTTTCCGCACTTCCTCATCTGTAAAACAGGAGAGAAAATTCCTGCAAAGTAGGTGCTACTCTGTATATAAAATGAGTAAAGACACTGGACACTGGGAAGGTGTAGGGCACATGGTAAGCGTTCACATTGAAGTGGACACGTGGTCACCCCAACCCTGTTTTGGAGGTTAACAAGGCCATCACACTGGGACTCGGAGAGGGTTTGGTCCTAGAACTCTCGGACGGATCATAGGCAGGAAGGCCGCTGAGCCTTCCCATCGGCTCTTCATTCTCTACGACCAGACCAGACGACAGATGTGAACTGGAGGGGTCATCCTGTGCAGGTGTTAAACAGAGCAGTGATGCCGAAACCGGTTTGGCTCAGTGGATAGAGTATCGGCCTACTGACTGAAGGGTCCCGGGTTCAATTCCGGTCAAAGGCATGTACCTTGGTTGCGGGCACGTCCCCAGTAGGGGGTGTGCAAGAGGCAGCTGGTCAATGACTCACTCTCATCAATGTTTCCGACTCTATCCCTCTCTCTTCCTCTCTGTAAAAAATCAAGAAAATATAAATATTTAAAAAAAACCTATCCTTGTTTAAAAAACAACAAAAAACAACAGAGCAGTAACTCCTAACCCACGTGAGCTTTTGTGTCAAGGATTCCTTTACGTCGGCACCTCGGCTGTATGCGGGGACCACACACCTTTAAGGGGACACTTTGGAATTTACAAAACACTTCTTAATTTTTCACCTCAGTTACCCTCCCAAATGTGTTGCGCATTCCCGTTTCACAGACCGTTTCACAGACGCAGGCTGCGGGAGGTGCAGCCAGGCGCCCCCTCCTCAGGTCGCCTTCCGCTCACACCGCAAGCCCGGGAGAGGCGGAGCATGAAGGGCAGTTCTGGGAAGAGGTGCAGGCTCCGGCCTCTGTTTTTAGGGCTCCTGATGGGCCAGACCCTGGCTGGGCACTTCCCTGGGGGGTGCGGCTCTGAGGTGTGGGGAAGGAACTTGGCGGGCGGGCGGGGAGAGGACCGGGTAGGAGTAGAGGGGTAGAAAGAGCCTCCTTGAAGAAAAACAATCAGTTGCCTCTATCCCTCAGTCTCTCTACCAGTGACCGGAGAGTGGGCAGGCCGTCTTCCCTGCTTAGAACCCAGACAGAATGGCAGTTTTTTTTGTTGTTTTTTAACCAGCTTCTGCTCTGGGGAAATCACTTAATCTCTAGGAGTTTTCATTTACCTGGAATTGGGACGATTTCATTTTGTGTGTTGCCTTGAGAATTGAGTGAATAATGAATGTCTGGCAAATAATAAGCACATGTTATATTTTTCCTCCTCCCCAATTACACCAGGGACTTTGGATTTAAGGAATGAATGAGGCAAGGGATGAGTTACTTTATCCTTTCTCCATAGCTGAAGTTTCCTCTCCACATTAATTTTTACCCTGAAGTTTGGGATATAAACTGAGTAAATTAAGTGACCCTTAAACACATTACCTTTTTAAAAATGCTTTCTCCCTTATTGTTTTCCCCCCAAAGTATGAAAGTAGCACATTCTTACTGTAAAACAGAATAGCCCAATGCCGGGTGATATCCAGCATCTAGAAGCGTTCAGGAATCTGGAGAAGACGCTGTGTGTAGATTAATAAAGAGACTAGAAATAGAATATAAACTTGTAACCCATAGCGGAGCCAGAGGACGTTTAGCTGTAGTAGCCAAGTTCTTCTTATCTCTAGACCCAGGGCTTTTTTTAATTTTTTTTTTTTTATTATGGTAAGGGCTTTTTTTTATTCCCACATTTTTCTCTATGGATATACATATCAAAGGTAAGTTTGGTGTACAGTAGGCATTGTCAGGTTGGGGAGCTGTCTACAGTTGTTTGGCCAGCAGGAGGCAATAACATGTAGATTAAAATGCCCTCAGCTGTCTGGTAACAGATCTTCAGGTTTGGGGAAATGCGTTCGGCCGCTCCAGCAGGCAATAACATGTATTCAGCCATGCTGAAAATAGAAGCCCATCAAACTTTGAGGACTTCTTGCATTTATTATGACATGCTGGAATTAGCCTCCAGCAATAGCCAAATAGTACATAAACTTACACCCCAGAAAGCTTCTTGTAACCTCACTTCCAAGATTTTTCTTAGTCATACATTAACCCATGGATGTCTAATTGTGTAGTCATACATTAACTACATATATCTAATTTTATATAGAGACTCATACAAAGATACTTGTAGAAATATGTGTGCCTCTTTTTAAGAGAAATGGGGTCATATTATATACTAGAGGCCTGGTGCGTGAAATTCATGCATGGGAGGGGGGGCCCTCAGCCCAGCCTGCACCCTCTACAATTCGGGACCCCCCAGGGGATGTCCAACTGCCAGTTTAGGGGATCTGGCCTAAACTGGCAGTCAGACATCCCTCTCACAATCCGGGACTGCTGGCTCCTAACTGCTCACCTGCCTGCCTGATTGCCCCTAACTGATCCCCCTGCCAGCCTGATCACCCCTAATTGCCTCTGCCTGCTGGCCTGATCACCTCTAACTCCTCCCCCTCTCCCCCTGCTGGCCCGGCCACCTCACACAGCCTGCTGTTTAGTTGTTTGGTCGTCCCTCACTAACCCCCCTACCAGCCTTGTTGTCCCACGCAGCCTGCTGTTTGGCCATTACTGTGACAGAGTCCTGGACAATTTGCATATTCCTCTATTGTTATAGACTAGAGGCCTGGTGCATGAAATTTGTGCACAGCAGGGGGTCCCCCCCTCAGTGCAGCCTTCACCCTCTCCAACCCTGGACCCCTCAGGGGATGTCCAACTGCCAGTTTAGTCCTGATCCTGAGGACATCCCTCTCAAAATCTGGGACCACTGGCTCCTAACTGCTCAACTGCCTGCTTACCTGATTGCCCCTAACTCCCCTCCTCCTTGCTGGTCTGATCACCCACAACTGTCCCCCCTGTCGGCGTGGTCACTCCCTATTGTTCCCCCCGCCACCCTGGTCACTTCTCACTGCCCCCTCTGCTGGCCTGGTTGCCCCTTACTGCCCCCGCTGCCGGCCTGATCACCCCACACAGTCTGCTGTTTGGTCATTTGGTTGCCCCTCACAGCCAACTCCCCCCCGCCCCCGCCACCGGCCTGGTCGCCCCACGTAGCCTGCTGCTCAGATGTTTGATTGTCCCTCACTAACTGCCCTGCTGGCCTGGTCGCCCCACGTAGCCTGCTGCTCAGTTATTTGGTCCCTCCTCACTGCTCGCCGCTGCCTGCCTGGTTACCCCCAAAGCTCCCCCCCTCTGAGGGCCTAGTCACCCACACAGCCTGCTATTTGGTCGTTTGGGCGCCCCTCACTAACCCCATTGCCAGCCTGATCACCTCACGCAGCCTGCTTCTCAGTCGTTTGGTCGCCCCTCACTAACTGCCCTGCCGGCCTGGTCGCCCCACGCAGCCTGCTGCTCAGTAGGTTGGTCGTCCCTCACTGCCCCCACCCCCTGCCGGCCTGGTCACTCCCTACTGTCCCCCCAGTGGACCTGGTCACCCCACACAGCCTGTTCAGTCATCCCTTCAGTATTTTTAGATGCGACGGTCGCTTAGCCTTTTATATATAGGTTATTATTATAGATACTGTTTAGCAACTTGCTTCCTCCCCCCCCTCCCCCCCAACAAAGTACCCTCCATCTTTCCACGTGGGTGCATTACAAACACAAGCCAGAGCCGATCCTTTCTGGTCAGGTCGGGGCTGTGACCGGGCTGCTGCATCACTGGTCCATGAGGAGCGGCAGCTGGTTCCACTCTCATAACCAGACCCGACACTCCGGCGGGCTTCCTCGTGCCCACGTCTTTGTGCTTAAACAGGAGCGGAACATCTAGAGTTAGAATTGCCAGCTCAACATTTTGGTAGAAGCTGCCATATTGCCCTGTAAAAATATTGTACTTGATGTGCTTTTATAAACAATAACTATCTGAATAATTGGTTATTTCCTTTTCCCTTATTATCTATTTCCCAACTCTACCATGCCTGGAGTATAAACTTTTTTTTTTAAATCCCCCCCCCCCCCTTCCAGGATATGCTTTTTAATTGAGTTTTAGAAAGAAAGGAGAAAGGGGGGGGGGTGAGAGAAACCTCAATTGGTTGTCTCCTGTACATACCTTGACTCACGATCAAACCTGCAACCCTTTTGGTGTTGTTCTAACCAATGAGCAACCCAGCCAGGGCTGGAATATAACTTCTTGAAGGCAGATACCTTGAGTATCTTGTTCACTGCTAGTCCTAGCACATATGTAACTTTTTTGAATGAGTGAAGAATGTCTGTTTTTCTATACTTTTGCCAACACTCTGTAACCTTTGCTCATTAGTGGGGAAAATATAAAGTATTCCTTAAAAAAAAAAAAAAATATATATATATATATATATATATATATATATATATATATATATAATTATCTTTTACAGAGAGGAAGAGAGAGGAATAGAGAGTTAGAAACATCGATCAGCTGCCTCCTGCACACCCCCTATTGGGGATGTGCCTGCATCCAAAGTACATGCCCTTGGTCGGAATCAAACCTGGGACCCTTGAGTCCAAAGGCCGACACTCTATCCACTGAGCCAAATCGGTTAGGGCTAAAGTATTCCTTTTTTGATAGTTTATTTCCTCAATTTTGTTGAATATATTTCATGTTTTATTTAGTTATTTCTATTCCGTTTACCTTCCCTGTAATTTACCTGTTTTTCAGAAGGGATTTCCTCCTTTCTTAGTTATTTAAAGAGCTCTTTGCATGTTTGTGCTAATGTGTTAAAAATATGTTTCCACATTTTCTTGTTTGCTTGCTCTTTTACATAATAAACATTTTTATAAATTTTCATGTGATCAGGTTTATTGGATTTTTACCTTAAAATTTTTTGTGTTACATGTCCCATTTAGGAAAGCCTTGTTCACTTTAAGATTTTAATAATATTCACCTGTTTGTTAAAAATTTTTCTTCTTACATCTTTAATACTACGACCTTCATTTTGGTGTGTAAGGAACGAGGTAGGAACCCAACTCCGTTGCTTTACACATGGTCCCATAATACCTTCCCGATTGGAGAGCCTTCACGCTGCATGACCCTCAGCGGCCACAGAAGCTCGAGGCGATCCTCTCGGGCCGCCTGGGCTGTGAAGTTTTAAGGAGTCTTTCTCCCCGTGGGTGACGCTGACTTGGAAGATAGTGTTAATCTTCTTTCTTGGAGACCGGGTGGGGTCAGGGCAGGAGCTGTGGATTTGGATACACCCGGGCTCCCTTCCGCTCGCTGCGCCCTCCCAGTCCCGGCCCGGCGACCTGTGTGCTTTGTGACACGGACACGGCACCACGGGGGCCTGGTCTGGAGAATCAAGCGAGACGTCGTGTTGTTTGGTTTGTGCCGTGCAAGGATGTTTTATTTTGGCGACATAAAATCTGGAATTGCTTATTCAGTAAAGAACTTTCTAAACCCCGTCACAGAGGTTCACAGAAAGGAAAGCAAAGTAAGGGACCAGTGTTTCCCCCCTAATTGATCTGAGTTAATAAACTGACGAAGATGCTGACAGTGCAGCCGGGCCGCGGTGCCATTGGCCGGGCGTCCTGGTTCCTCTGTTGTGTTTTAAAACCAGTCAGCATTTGCCGACATAAATCCGAGGAGACTTGTACACACTGCTTGTTACAGCTCAGAGAATGTAGAAATGAGCCTTAGTGTTTCAAAGGTCTCTTCCTGGTCACGTCAGATTTCAATTATGTTTTAATAGTAGACCGATTAATTCAGCTAAAACACCATACTTACAGTTCCAGATGGTACAGCGAACTGGGAATGGCATGGTCTTAAGAATTATGTAAAACCCCCATATGTTCTGGAAATAGTTTGTTAGAAATCGTAATTGTTAAAACTTGCTAATCCGGTGCCACGTGGCCACCGCTCACGTCCTCTTCTCTAACGGGGAGAGGCGCCCGGTCATTGCCACGCAGGGTCCGTCAGGGCTCTCCACGCTCTATCCCGCCGCCCTCCTCCCCGTGGGGGGAGTGTTCCAGGCTCCGCTCCGCTCTGCTCCTGTCCTTGCAGGCAGCTGTGGCTTTCCGGAAGCCGACTGTTGCCAAACCACCCACCGTTCCCATCGGATGTCGGTTGGCGTTCTCTGAGGGGCCATTCCGATGTGCTTCCTCCTGGGGACTAAGGGTTTTGATGTCTGAGAGTCCAGGTCTGTCCTTCCAGACAAGCCATCATTGTCCACGAAATGACCTTTAGAGGAGGCCCTGCTCTCAGCTTTGCCAAGTGCGGCCACACGGAGTGTGTAACGGCAGGCGGCCCCCTCCCCCTCCCGCTGGGGGGCTCAGGCTCCGATGGCTTCCGTGGTGCATCCCGTCCGCTCACCGGTGTGGCAGGCTGCAGTCTGGCCGGACACGCTTTTAAGCTCGCTCACTGTTCTGCAAAGTACCTGGGCCTTTTACTGTTAAAATAATCAAAATGTCAGGGAAACTCGGGCAGACTCGAGCCTGTGCTATAATTTAGACACCCTCGAGGGAGCGCTGCTCGCGCGTGTCTGTGGCTGTCACGTTGCCCCCCTGCTTCCAGGTGGCACGTGGCGCTGTCTCTTGTGGGGTGCAGCTGGCAGCCTGGAACCTTGGGAGTGCCCTGCCCCTAAACCAGCAAGTTCCTGGCATCCAGCACAGGCCATCAGTGGGGCTGGAGGACCGGTGCCAGGTTTAGTCGGCTTTGCTTTGGCCACTGCACAAATAGAAAGGTTATCGTTTGTATGGCTCGCTGTAGAAAGGCAGTATTTAATGCAGGTATATCAGTGGGTCTTAATAAAAGTTATTTCTCTTCGGCAGTTAAGTTTGGCTATTTTTGGGGGTGCTTGGAGGGGAGGGGAGCAGCAAGAAGGTTAGGGTAGGAAGAGCTACTTGACTGTGTAAGTGGTCTGCGTCTGGTTTCCGGGGCTGGTGAATTGGGGTAGAAATACTGCTTAGAAGCACATGTGCAGATCAACTGCTCTGAGCGAGGAAGTGGCTACTTTAACACATTGTGTTACGTGTCCAAGTAGCCGTTCTGCACCAGTAGATACCGTGATTGCTACAACCCTTCATTTCCTAAGAGAAGGGGCAGCCCCGTGAAGACGGGGCTCCGGGTCAGACGGCGTGAGCCCGGCGGGCACGGCTTTGGAGTCTGGGGCAGCCACGGGGAGGACGGTGCTCCCGCATTGGCTCTGTGAGCTGCACATGCCAAACAAATGTGTCCCCGAAGGCGGCCTGTGCCTGACGGCTGCGCTCAGCACCGCCGGCGGCCTGCATCGCGCTCCTCCTCCTCCTCCTCGCCCCGGAGGTTGGGTGAGCCTCGGTTTATGTGTTCGTTCTTCAGGGGATGGACGTCGGGGCGTCCGCTCCCCGGCCATCGTGAAGATTGCTGTGGGCAGTGTGCACTGGTTTCTGTGGGCCCGGGGCTTTCGTTTCTCTGCGTGTATCCCTAGGAGTGCAATCTCCGGGTCACATGGTCACCCCATCTAATGTTTTGGGAGCTGCCAGACTGTTTTTGAAGTGGCTGCAGCACTTGGCACCCATCGGTGTATGGGGTTCCCAGTGGCCCACATCCAGCACCGGGTATTGTCCGTCTTCTGAAAAGGAAGGACGAGTGACGGCGACCTCTTCTGTGGCCACGCCGGCCACGCCGGCCACACCGGCCACTGCTGGCAGCACTCGGAGCCGGGCCTCCGGGCGGGGGCAGCGGGCCTCCGGAGCAGACCGAAGCAGAGGCTCAGACGTCGGAGGATCTCGGACCCGCTTCTCTGTTCCTGGTGGGGGATCACCTTCTGCTCTCTCCTCCCACCAGCTCCCCCGCCTCAGTGGCCAGAGGACCGACAGCCAGGCCATCGATAGTGCTCAACGCCTGGAGGGCCGGCGGTCTCTTCCACGCTCCCCCCTCCACGCTCCCAGGAGGGGCTGCTGGCCTGGCTCGATGGCTGCTGCCTCGGCCAGCGTGGCCCGGAGTGGGCCCTGTGTAAGCATGGCTGCACCCACCTCCCCGTTCTCTCTGGAAGCAGGGCTGTGGTGGAGCCATTCCTGGAAGTGGCCATAGGTGTCCACGCTCCTTGGAGGCCTGGGGGAGCGGGTGGGGACGGGGAGGCTGTGGTTGTCTCAGGCTAGACTGAGTCCTGTCTCCCCTGGCAGTGCCGGCCCGGGCTCACCCAGCCTACCCGTGGCTCAGACAGAAAGGGGACGGTCTGGGGCCAGATGGCGCGGCTGGGGTAGAGCAGCCAGGCTGTCAGGCTCCCACCCCTAAGAGCTGGGCCGTCAGGGGCACGTGAGGGCCTCGGCCCCCGCACGGACGACGTGGGTCCGGGGCCGGAGGGAGGTGCCCGTGCACGTCCAGCCCCGAGCTCACGCAGAGGTTTGGTTTCTCTCCTCACGGTCCTTTGTCCCCTAACTTAGGCTTTCACATCCCGCACCGGCCTCGTACCCTCGCCGGCACTCCGTGTCGCCGGCCTTTTCTTGTGTGCACCCGCTGAATCGCACTTCATTTTCCTTTGCGCTCACGTAGTAATTCTTCCTGACGGGCGGGAAGCTGAGCGTCTTCTCGGGTGTTTACGTGCCTTTCCTGTGCCCATTGCCTTTTCTTCCGTGGCTGTGGCTTACTGACCGGTGAGAACCACTGCGTGGGGCGGGACTGCCATTCAGTGGGCTGGCCAGCGGTTTCATGGGCTTTCGTACAGCAGTGTAGCTGGGTACAAGCACAACCTGAAAAATGAGTGAATTTCCTGTGAACCAGCAACAACCACGTATAAAATAACACAGGAAAAGGGGGTACCATTCAAGTACAACACAAATCAGTGTTTGAAATGCTGACCACTCGGCCGCCCGAGGCCCCGGTCCGGAATCCCGGCAGTGCACCCAGCTCTGAGCTGGCCGCCTGCTGGCCCCCCACTGCCACTCTCCACAGTCCTGGTGTGGCTTGGGAACGTGGGCATTTGGGGGAAGAAAAAGAGAATAAATTTTGAAAGAAAGTGTCAGATAGAACCAGGGCCCTGGCAGGATGTGCTTGGTGGTCAGAGTCAGCCTGCACTCGGCACCGCGGAGTCGCGGGTTCGATGCCAGTCAAGCGCACAGGCCTGGCTCAGACCCAGCCCGTCGGCACGTGTGGGAGAACGCCAGCCGATGTGTTTCTGTCACATTGATGTTTCTCTCTCCCTCCCTCCACTCTCTCTTCTAAAAAACAGTGCCGCAGGTGGTCCTCGGGCTACGTCGGACTCCGTACGTTGTTTTGTGGTCACGTGGCCATCTCCCATTTATGTCCCGTCATTTCCACGTGTGTACATGTGTGCTTTATGTTTTTATTATTTATTTAGCACAAGTAAAGGTCAGGGGTTATCTTTTAATTTTTTAAAAACTGTTTCCCTTCATTACTGCTGTGTCTGTGCTCCAAGCGAGAGACGTGGTGCTTATGCAGGTGGGTTCCCACTTACGGCGAAATTGCCTCAGGGCGCCGTAGGAGTGGACCTCCGGCGGAACCGGGGTCCGGCTGCGCGTGCCTTCACCCCCGCCCTGCTGGTCTCCCGTGACTTCACTCTCAGCAGCACCTGCTCGGGTGGGCCCCGGCCCCGTTGGGGTTCTCTGATGTTTCAGTGACGAGAGGAAGGCCATGCACTCCCGGCGAGGGCGCCTCAGCAGCGAGGCCGCGCCTGCGGTACAGCGTGCCGTTACAGTGTGCCGGTACAGCCTGCTGGTACAGCCTGCCAGTACAGCCTGCCGGTACAGCGTGCCGGTACAGCGTGCGATACAGCCTGTTGGTACAGCCTGCCGGTACAGCCTGCCAGTACAGCCTACCGGTACAGCTTACTGGTACAGCCTGCGGTACAGCGTGCGGTACAGCGTGCGGTACAGCATGCGGGGGTGATGCACAGCTGCCTGCTGCTGGTGGTTGTGGCCTTGCTGACTCCGGAGTGTCTGCCGGGTTTCCCTGCTGAAAAGTCACCGCTTTCCCCTTTGTAAGTAGTGAGTATCTCGAGGGAGGCACTGGGCGACAGACTGGCGTCTCCATTAGCCGTAAACTTGCACCCACTGCTGTACCATCCACTAGGGCGCCTTGCGGGCCGTGTTTATCTGCTTCCCTCTTCTTCCTACAGTTGGCGGTTGGAACGCTACTGCAAGGAAGAGCTTTCTCTTCACCATCAGTTTACATGTTTATGCTATCATGTAGACTGGGGCATTTATTTCACCCTGTGGGTTAAAATACAACGCTGTCCCCTCGCTGGCCGCTCCCCCCGCGCCCGGGTGGCCAGAGGGGCTCCCTGATCCTGGCGGCTGTGTCCCCGCCTGCCTCACCTGCTTCCTCCCCAGCATTTCCTCACGTCTGACTTACGAGAGCACCGTGTACCCCCTGCCCCAGATGTTCCTCTAACACAGTGTTCCCAAACTTTTGACATATGTGTACCCCTTCTATAATTTTCGTAACGCTGAGTACCCCTCGTAAAAAAAAAAGGATGTATTTTAATAGCAATCAAAATATATTTATTTTTTCTTCTTTTTGGTACATACACAAAATAATAATAAACGAAAAATAAAATTATTCATAATAAAATATAAATAAAAGTTATATTATAAAAACATTTATTTGGATTAATGAGAAGGATGAAGTTGACTTGACTTGTGAGAACGTAGAATTAGGCGCAGCTAAGCACAGTGCAGTGCATGTCCCCCCCAAACTCCGGTGCAACGCGTACCCCCACCAAGCTCTTCCCGTACCCCTGGGGGTACGCGTACCACACTTTGGGAAACACTGCCATGTCTTCCGTGTGCGACCGACTCCTCTACTTCTGTGCGTCCGCACACAGGCTGGCCACCTGCCTGCCAAGTATTGATGGTGATCACTGAGTTCCAGGCAGGGGCCTGGGCCGGCATCTGTGTGTGTGAGGGGCTAAGCGTCTCACCCAAGGGTGCCTGCGGGCGGCCCTCAGGGCTGGGGCTGGGCCGGTGGTAGCTGAGCCTCTCCCTGAAGCGTGCCTGTGTGGGAGCTCTGTCCACACACTTGCGTGGTAGTGCACATACGCAGGTGACCAGACAGACGCCACGTGCTGGCCAGCTCGGAGCGTTATGCTCCCATCTGCCTGCCCTCGGAGCAGGGCTGCTGGCCCGGCCTCCCTTCCCGAGGCAGTGATGGCCTCCATTATGCTTTATGTGGCGTTAATTACCCACAGCCGAAACTGCTGGAAAGTAAACAGCCTGTAAGTCTTGGCTGGCCAGGGCAATTGCCTCCTGTTCTTGGGAACATTGTGATCTGGGCAGGAGGCCCTGCACTGGGTTCCGCTTGCTGGGCAGAGCCACTCTGCGGGAGGCCCGGTGGGCAGGCAGGTGGGTGGGCAGGTGGGCAGGCAGGTGGGGAGGCAGGTGGGGAGGCAGGTGGGCAGGCAGGTGGGCGGGCAGGTGGGCAGGCAGGGAGGGGAGGCAGGCAGGTGGGCAGGCAGGTGGGCAGGCAGGGAAGGCAGGCAGGGGAGGCAGACAGATGGGCAGGCAGGGGAGGCAGGCAGGAGAGGCAGACAGGTGGGCAGGCAGGTGGGCAGGCAGGTGGGTAGGCAGGGGAGGCAGGCAGGTGGGCAGGCAGGTGGGCAGGCAGGGGAGGCAGGCAGGGGAGGCAGACAGGTGGGCAGGCAGGCGGGCAGGCAGGTGGGCAGGCAGGTGGGCAGGCAGGTGGGCAGGCAGGGGAGGCAGGCAGGTGGGTCTGCTGGCTGTGCCTGCGTCACAGCAGCAGTGTGGGCTGCCCCCACTTCCTACCTCAGGCCGGAGGAACTTACATAGCCATGGACCCAGAAGCCGCCCCCCCTCGCCACCCATCCCCCCCTGCCCCCATGCCCCTTCCGGTGGAGGGCTGAGTCATCCCGGCCTGGGGCATGTCCTAGTTTGGCTTCCACCTGGCTGGTGACCTTGGGTGGCCTTGGGCGCAGGGCTGAGTGCAGTGGCCTGGGCCTGGGCGGGCAGGGCAGTGCAGGGAGCGCGTAAGGCTTGTCGTTTGGAAGTGGCGGCGTGACTGGCACTTGCCGAGGGCTTGTTACAGGCCAGGCTGAGCACTCTGCCTCGCCCGATCCTCACCGCTGCCGGCGAGGAACGTTCTGTGGGTCGGAGCCTGATGGCAGAGAGCTTCCTGAGCTTGCCAGGGCGTGGAGGGTCTGGCTCAGCTCTGTCTGACCTGACGTCACATCCTCTCTCCCTCTTGCCCTGGACCAGGCCCCAGGCGTGCTGTCTTCACTGCCACCTTGGGCCCAGCGCTCCTGCCCTGGGCCTTGGTTTCCTCACCTCTAAAATGGGCACAGTCATACTGTGCTTGGCGGTTCTCGGTGTCTTCCAGAGAGGCTGGGTTGAAGGACTCTCTCTGTCTGACTTCAGTTGCATGGTGTTTGGTGTCTTATTTATGAAATGCAGACTGTTCTCCCCAAGTGCCCACCTGTACGATGGGCTCCAGGGACCAGCCATTGTCCCTGTGGACACGGGTTACATGCGTGGAGTGGGATGAGCACTCGCCCTCCCCCCTTTTTTAATTCATATGTAATATGTTCCTAGTTTTTAAAAAGTTGATGCTGAAAATGTATATAATTTAAAAGGGAAGTATTCTTCTTTATCCACCATCAGACTCACAAATATAAGGGCATGTGTATGACATCCTATCTAATAAAAGAGTAATATGCAGATTGACCGTCACTCCAACACACAAGATGGCTGCCCCCATGTGGTCAAAGATCTTGCCCCCATGTGGACACAAGATGGCCGCCACAAGATGGCCAGCAGGGGAGGGCAGTTCGGAGGGACCAGGCCTGCAAGGGAGGGCAGTTGGGGGCGATCAAGCCTGCAGGGGTGGGCAGTTAGGGTGACCAGGCCAGCAGAGGAGGGAAGTTGGGGGCAATCAGTCGTGCAGGGAAGGGCAGTTGGGGGGGACCAGGCCTGCAGGGGAGGGCAGTGAGGGGCAATCAGGCTGGCGGGGGAGCAGCTAGGCATCAATCAGGCTAGCAGGGGAGTGGTTAGGGGGTGATCAGGCTGGAAGGCAGAAGCGGTTAGGGGCAATCAGGAAGGCAGGCAGGTGAGCAGTTGGGAGCCAGCAGTCCTGGATTGTGAGAAGGATGTCCGACTGTCCATTTAGGCCCAATCCAAATAGGATTGGTCGTAAATGGGCAGTCAAACATCCCTTGAGGAGTCCCAGATTGGAGAGGGCGCAGGCTGGGCCGAGGGACACACATGACTTTCGTGCACCAGGCTTCCCGTTTTAAATAAAAGCACAATCACGCTGTGTACATAATATCCAGCACTTTTTTGATGGCATAGTTAGGTCTCAGGCTGTTTGTGTTCGCGGTGTCGAGAGTATTGCCAACATGCCGATGGGCTGTGACACACTGTCTCCCACTCCAGCAGGGAGAAGGCCACGCCCCATCTTTTGTCCTAGAGGTGGGCGCGAGGCTGGTGTGGCACTGTCTGCATTTGGCTGCCTGTGACCGTTAGGAGGTGGACATCTTTTCACGCTCTGCTTGTTTGGTTGAGTTCCAGCTCTGCTGTTTGCTTTAGGAAATTTATATCAAATTCTGCCCCCATGAGTTATAGGCCTGTCACATGCCAGTACTGTGCAGGGGCTGGAGTGTGTGTGCAAATTGGTTCAGGTAAACTGGTCAGTAGGCCCCGAGAGCTTCCAGCCTGGCTGGGGAGCTACAGCATAACCGTCATGCAAGACAGCCGAGGGGAGAAGCACCCTTCCCCACTCCATGGTTGTGTGTAACAGAAATATTTTAATTGCAAGTTGATTGGATGCTACAGAGAATAAGAGAACAAATAATCATGCTCAACACAGTTTTTCCAACCTTGCCAAATTTGCTTCTGATTTTTACTTTTTTCTCTTTGGTTGCTTTCCCTCTTCCCCAGAAGCAAAACCAATTTGTGAAGATGGTGTTGATAATTTTTTACTCTTTGCATAGTCAGCCCTAAAAACAAATAGTATTGTTTTGCATGTCTTCAAACTTTATACAAGTTACTTATATCACCATGTAGCTTTTTTGCTCAATATTATGTTTCTGAGATTTCTCCATGTTGTTTATTGAAAGTGCCATTTGCTATATCTATTTTTTAAGTTGGAATAGTCCATTCCAACTTAAATAATAGAATTAACATCTCTCTTTTCTTATTGTGAATCTGTAGGTTATTGGCAGTTTCCTCTGTGATGAGCGTTTTTGCCCATTTCCTGGTGCACAGCAAGTTCTGCGTTAGGATATACCTGTAGAACTGGAATGAATTTATTATATATGGTGCGAGGTAGGGATTTATTTTTCCATATGGATAACCAGTCATCCTGCACCCCTGAGAAGCTGTCTTTTTTCTCACTATCATAGATCAAGTTTCCAAGTATCTGAAAATATATTTGTGAATTCTTCCCCTGCTCCATTGGTCTGTTTATCTCCATGAAGAAAAGTGACATGGCTTTGGTACTGTAACCTTCAGAGTCGTTTAAATGGTTTAGGAACCTGTGTTTCACAGAGATGAGTTTTTCAGAAGGAAAAGATATCAAACCTTATGCCACAGTGTAGTTACATATCCACATGCACTTCTTGGTTCAGAGAACTAAGACCACGGGACATAAGGATTTGAGCCTTAAGGGAAGGGGGGAGGTTTAGGTGTTTGGATGAGGGTCATGCAATAAAGTGACTATCAGGAAATTCAGAAGGAATGAAGTAGATAGACTCTGTGAATATTTGAAGCAAGAAGACACTGTGTGGAGTAGATTGGCTAGGGTTTAGTCCTTGGAGTCAGAGAGACCCAGGTTTGATCTTCAGCAAGGTACTCTGGATCATAATTTCTTCATCTATAAAATGGGGCCGCCCTGCTTAGGTAGCTCAGTTGGTTGGAATTTTTCCTGGTATATCAAAAGGTTGGAGGTTCAATTTCTGGTCAGGGCACATACCTAGGTTGTGTGTTTGATTCCCCCCTCCCCCTGGTCGGGGCATCTATGGGAGGCAACCTATCGATGTTTCTCACATCAATGTTTCTCTCTCTCTCTCTCTCTCTCTCTCTCTCTCTAATCAGTAAAGTAAAACAACATATCCTTTGGTGAGGATTAAAAAGGTGTCAACAATGGATTTTCCTGATGGATTGTTGAGAGGACCAAAGGAAATAATGCACATAAGTGGCCTAGCAATGTCCCAGGCGTAGCTGAACACAAGTAATTAGTAGTTTTTTGTTACCCTATTTCCTTGATTCTAAGACTACCTTTGTCTTTCTTTCCTCACATTTTGCAATTTTGAAATTAGAACAGGTTCTCCTGTGATTTCCTGCAACTATTTCGTTTTTGCTCTCAGATCACTGTTTAGATCACTGTTTAGATCAGTGATCTGAGAGCCGGAAATGGAGTGTTTTATTATAGGCAGGAAGGTGGAGTCAGTGTGCTCTAAGGTCATCATTATTGCTGGTCCTAGAGGAAGAAGGAAGGAGGGAAACACCATCTTAACTTGGGATGGTGAAGGTAGGGGTGCTTTTAATGTCACAGATGCTGCGGGCAGTAGAGCGGGGATAGAAGGAAACTTGAGCTGGGTGGTGTATTGTAGAATTGTACACCTTTAATAACCAATGCCAGCCCAATAAATTCAATAAGAAAAAAAGATGCTGTAGACATATTTGCTGAGCAAAAATAACTTCCAGAAAGGAGAAGTTGACAATCATGTAGAACTACCCATGTCCTCGGACCAGCAAATGACACCCCGTGTAGGATGTGGCAAAGAGTGCGGTAGGTTCCGGAAACATTTAGTTTCTGCTCCTGGCTCTGCCACTGACTGGCTGTGGGAGCTTGTTCACGTGTAACCTCTCTGAGCTCTCTGAGCCTCTGCTTGCTTCTACCAGCGGGCTCTTCCGCATGCTCCATCCTGTGTTCTGAGGGTCAGGCGACTTAATACCCAGCAGACTTTGCCACTGCATCAGCACCCAGTGGCTGAAGCTGCCCTTACTGTTCCCCCCGAGGCACACCTCTCCCCTCGCACCTCCCCGCTACAGCGCTGCTGAGGGTTACTTTCTCATTCACCCTTCCCTTCAACTACCCCCCTCCGGCTCACTCTTCAAAGTCTGCCTCTAACGTCATCTCCTCCTCAGACCTTCCCACTGCCCCTTCCCAATTCCGGGTGAGTGTTGCCCGCCTCTTAGAGGATTTTTCAAATTCTGCCTTGTGGTAGTGCTTTTCCTGTGCTGTTCAATGTATCCCAGCAAATTGCTAACCTTTTGAGGGCAGGACTGTGTCTTGCTTTTGCAAACCCTGTAGTTCAGCACAGTGGCACAACAAAGAATATGAAGTCATGGTCAAGTGAGTACCGACTCTTCATCAGACAGTACAGTCAGTGGTGAGCTAACCAGCCCGTGCCTTCACTTCCCGGCCCCTCCTATGCCCCAGGGAGACCCAACCACGCAGAGGAATGCCTGTGCTCTTCAAGTTGAGTGAGATTTCCCCTTGCACACCAGCTGGTGGATGGCCAAGAGTTTGGGGTTCGCAAACAGCTGTCTTCTGGATGGTGCTCTGCTGAGGGGAGCAGAACTCTGGGGGGCAGGCCTGGGAGGGAGGCTGGGTGCTGTCCTGTTTGGGGTCCGAGTCAGGGAGGTGCCATGTGGCTGGGAGGGGCTCTAGAGTGCAAGCAAGAGGAAGGGATGAGGAGGGACATTCTGTGGGGAAGCACACAGGCCAGGGCTCTGCTGGTGGAGGAGGCTGTGGCCTGGGCCTGGGTCAGGGCTCTGCTGGTGGAGGAGGAGGAGGCTGTGACCTGGGCCTGGGTCAGGCTCTGCTGGAGGAGGAGGAGGAGGCTGTGGCCTGGGCCCGGGTCAGGGCTCTGCTGGTGGAGGAGGAGGAGGCTGTGGCCTGGGCCCGGGTCAGGCTCTGCTGGAGGAGGAGGAGGCTGTGGCCTGGGCCCGGGTCAGGGCTCTGCTGGTGGAGGAGGAGGAGGCTGTGACCCCGCCTCAAGCCCCACCTTAGAACTGCTCTGTATGGGACAACAGGTGCCTCGTACAGGGCGTGAGCTGAGGGGCTGCAGTGCTGGTTAGTATTCACTGAGCCATGGGGCCCTGTCCACCCAGGTAATGAGCACTTGGCGCTGGGCCTCATGCCAGCGTTGCACTTCTCCTGGGCACAGGACACTGGGAACCAGGTGCCATGTGACAGGCCCCATGTTATGTTGCCTCAGAGGAGTGTAGGCTCAGGAGCCTGGAAATGTGTGTTAAAAATCCCACTTTTTCAGGAAGTTAGAAGTGTCGGTTAGGTCTGCAAGACCTTCCTGTGAGTTGTGACTTCTGAACTGACAAGTGGGCAGGACAAGTGTTAGGGGTTCGCGCCGCTTCCCTCTGGCACGATGCCCTGCGCGGCCGTAGCATGTTGGTCTAGTGTTCGAGGGCCTGTAAGATGGGCTGGGGAAGCTGGTGGAGGGGCCCACTTCCCACGAAGAAGGTTGCCGATGGCGGTTTCTTTCTTTTTTGCTCTAATTTTTATTGTTCAGATCTTTATTGTTCAATCTTTATTGTTATTACAATTGTTCATCCTTTATCTCCCCTCCACCTGGTTCTCACCCCACCCCATGCCCTAACCACCCCCTCCCCATCCTCATCCATAGGTGTATGATTTTTGTCCAATCTCTTCCTGAACCTCCTACATCCCTTCTCCCTCCATCCCCAAGGACTGTCAGTCCTGATTCCATTATATTCACCAGATTATTCTGTTCATCAGATTTTTTTATTCACTTGATTTTTAGAGTCACTTGTTGATAGATATGTATTTGTTGTTCATAATTTTTATCTTTACCTTTTTCTTCTTCTTCCTCTTCTTAAAGAATACCTTTCAGCATTTCATATAATACTGGTTTGGTGGTGATGAACTCCTTTAGCTTTTTCTTATCTGTGAAGCTCTTTATCTGGCCTTCAATTATGAATGATAGCTTTGCTGGGTAGAGTAATCTTGATTGTAGGTTCTTGCTATTCATCACTTTGAATATTTCTTGCCACTTCCATCTGGACTGCTTTTCTCTTGCTGCTTTTAATATTCTCTCTTTGTCTTTTGCTCTTGGGATTTTAATTTTGATGTGACTTGGTGTGGTCCTCTTTGGATTCCTTTTGTTTGGGGTTCTGTTTGCTTCCTGGACTTGTAAGTCTATTTCTTTCCCCAGGTGGGGGAAGTTTTCTGTCACTATTTCTTCCAGTATTCTTTCGGTATCTTGCTCTCTCTCTTCTTCTGGGACCCCCGTAATTCTGGTGTTGGTTCGCTTGAAATTGTCCCAGAGGTTTCTTATACTATCTTCAACTTTCTGGGTTCTCTTATCTTCTTGCTTTTATAGAGGAGTGTCCTCTGGCTCTTTGTGTTCTAAATCTTTGTCTTGATTCTTGCGATCTTCCAGTCTGTTTTTAGGCTCTGTAATATTTTTTATTTCAGACAATGTTTTCTTTATTTCTTTATATCCCTTTTTATTTCTAGTTGATCCCTTTTCATATCCTCATAGGTCTCATTTATTTTATCAGCCTTTTTTAGGATATCCTTGAAAAGCCTTATAACTGTAGTTTTGAACTCAATGTCCATTATTTTCTTTTCCACCATCTCCTTCCTTTGTGTCCTGCCCCTTGTCTGCATTTTAGTTGTTTTCCTAATTTGATGGAATAGCTTTGTGTGCTAGGTGTTCTGGTAGAACCCAGTAGCACAGCCTTCCCAGTTACCTGCAATGGACAGTCTTGGTGTAGCCCTTTGTGGGCTGTGTGTGCAGTCTTGTTGTTAAGCCTTGCTTATTGTTGGTATCACTGGGAAGCGTTGATCTCCAAGCCAATTGGCTGTGAGGATCAGCAGTGTCTCAGCTAGGAGGGCTTCTGTTCTCCACTTGGATGGGGCGGAGTCTCGGGGTGGCACAGACAATTTTTGGTTCCCTGTCAGTCTCCCTTAGAAAAGTCCTATTCGAGGTGGGTCTCGCAAGATTAGTTGCAGGCGCGCGCACCTCTTTGGTAAAGGCACATACGAGCTTTGGATTCCTGCCAGTCCCTCCTTAGAGAAAGCCAGCCTCTGGGAGAGCTTCTGTGCTTAGCTTGGATGGGGCAGAGTCTCGGGTTGGTGCAGACAGGCTTTGTTTTCCTGTCCCCAAGTCCCGCAGTGATGGCCACTGGCTTCACACACCTCCGAGAGATCTCTGCCCGCTGCCTGACAGTCTGGCCTCTCCCTGACTGGGCCGTCTATCAGAGCAATAGGGTGATTCTGTTTTCCTCTCGAACTAGAAAGCCAGCCGAGAGTTAGCTGTCTGCCCTCTCCGCGCGCCGGGAGTAATCCAGCAGCGAATCCAGCCCGGCCCGCCCTCTTCAAGCACCGGGAGTCTGCCAGCAGCAATCTCGGCCTGGCCCTCCCTCTCCATGCCCCGGGACTAAGCCAGCACCTTTTCACCTGCACAGTTCTCCACACCATCACAGTTTCTGAGGGTCAGCGCGCCTTCTCTCTCCTTCCCAGATGGCAGAGCCTCCTCTCAGCCAGCTGTCCGGTGCTTCAGGGCAAAGCCTCCCCTGTTTTCCAGTTCTACATTCAAATTTGTTGTGGTAGGCTGCATTCGGGTGTCTACCCTATGCCGCTCTCTTGGTTTCCCCTACTTTTAGCTATTTTAAAGACTGATAGCCGCTGGGGTGTGTGTCCTAGCTTGTTGTTTGCAATATATATATATATATATATATATATATATATATATATATATATATATTTTACAGCTAGATTTCACTCCCCTCCTGATTTTAGGTTCAGAGAGTCCCCCACTGACTGTCGGATAATTAGTCATTCACGTTACCATAAAACCTTAGGAAATTAAATCCTTTGGTAGCTTGCTTTGATATCTGCTGTGAGGTGAGGGTCTGCACTTTGGAAAAAATAGCCAGTCTTAACAGACCTACACACACACACACACAGAGAGAGAGAGAGAGAGAGAGAGAGAGAGAGAGAGAGAGAGAGGAAACCTGCAGACCCAGGCAGGCTGAGGCAGGGCTGGGCTTCGTTGGCAGGCTGGCGGGTACCAGGGCCTTTCTGCTCTGTTTTGGTAATTTCTTGTAGACTATCATTATTTAAAAAAGCCTTTTTTAAAACAGTGAATCAGATTTACCAATACCAACTATTAAATAATCTATTCTGTTATTTGCAAAGTGTTCTTTATTAAGCTGTGGTAGATGCGAGGGTGTGTAGCGTTGTGGTCAAACTTACTTACCTTGGGGAAAGTGACATCATTTGGTGTGTGGTCTTTCCACCCAAGAACTCTGTGCCCCTTTATTCAGGCTGTACTCGATCTGCTGGTAACGTGTGTGCGGTTGGGTCACAGATACTTGCACGTTTTTGCTGTTACTGTGGATGAATCTTCCTTTCTTTTCCACTCTAAGCTGCTTGTGCTGGCTCTGCCCGCGCCCTTTCCCACACGAGACTCTTACCCCGGAGCAGCTCTCCCCCGGCTCCTGGCCGATGGTTCTCGGCAGTTACACCTGCTCTTCGGAGGGGGGGCGGCGCTGGATTTCCGTAGCTGCTCTCCGTCCCAGTGTGTGTGGGGGGGCATTCTTTGTAAAGAAATACACAGTTACGTTCCATCACTGCAGTGCTCGCTGTATCGGGCTGGGTTCTGTTTCTGTGAGAATTGTAGAGGTGCTGCCTCTCCAGGGCCATGTGGTGTGTTACTGGGGTGCCCATGGCCCCAGCAGGTGGTAGACAGTTGGGGCTGTCGGTCCAGGGGGCCCGGAGCTGGCGCTGGGCTTTCCCGGCCACGAGCTGGGGTGGCGCGGGGGCGTTGGGAGGCGGCTAGCTGGTGGCCCACATTGAAAACACTCAGAAAGGGAAGTGTCCTCTGAACCTCCCTCCAGGTCAGTCTTATGAAATCCGGCTGCTGGAGAATCGGAAGCTGGGAGACTTCCAGGATCTGAACACAAAGTACGTCAAGGTAAGTCTGGGCGCTCCCCCCCGAGGGGCGGGTGGGGGTCTCAGCGCTGGGCGTGCTGTGGTGGTCAGGATGGCATGGGGTTCGGGAAAAGCCCCAGAGGGGAGTGGGCTCCTGTCCCCCACCCCGGACACCCCGCACCCGGGTGCTCTCCCAGGGACTAGACAGGCCACAGCGAGAGCTGGAGTGGCGTGGGCTGTGGACAGGCTCTGGGCTCCAGGTTGGCCACCCACTGAGCTTTTCTGAGCTTGTTTGCGCATGTGCACAGAAGCACTGACCAGTAGCTGTGTGTGTAAAGCACTCAGTAGTCACGGACAAAGGGCCGGCAGCAGACTTCTCGCTGCTGTTGGTGTTGCTGGGGTTCTGCGGAGGGAGTGGGGCACCCTGGGCAGAAGGCTCCAGGAGGAGCAGCCTTGAGGGTGGGGGTACCCGGGCTCAGAAGGCGGCAGGTGGGCTCCTCTGGCTTCCTCCTGGCGCCCACACTCAGCCCCTCCTGCCCGCTTCCCTGCCAGAGCATCATCCGTGTGGTTTTCCATGACCGCCGACTGCAGTACACGGAGCACCAGCAGCTGGAGGGCTGGCGGTGGAGCCGGCCCGGAGACCGGATCCTGGACCTCGGTGAGCGTGTTGGGGTTCCTCCTGGATGCCCCCGGGGCGGGGCGGGCCTCTTGGGGCACCTGTCTTGTGTGACACCCTGTGGGAGCTGGCAGAGCCACCAGGCCGGCTGCCGGGGAGTCCCAGAGCAGCATTAAAGGATGTTGGTGAGTGATAAAGGGCAGGCTGGCGTCACCGGTGGCCACGGAGATGGCATCTTGGGGCTCAGGCAGTGGTCCGTATCCTTCATCCACAGCCTTTGGGCCAGACGGGTTTTGGAATTCAGACGCTGGAATGACAGGCTGGGCGTGGACTCAGCCTCGGAAATGCCTCCAGCAGGCAGCCGAGCACAGTCCTCTCGGCAGCAAGATGACACGACTGTTCACGCCAATTGGCATTAAGACTGACAGCCTCATGGCCGTCCAGCCAGGCCTTCTGCCGAAGGAGCTTGCACGGCCTACTTTCTGATCGCTTGGCATCTCCGAGTGGTTAGAGTTGGGCCTGCGATGGCCCTCCTTCAGCGTCGGGCGCGGCTGACAGTTGCACTTTGTGTGTGCGCAGATGTCCCACTGTCTGTTGGTATCTTGGACCCCAGGGCCAGCCCGACCCAGCTGAACACAGTCGAGTTTTTGTGGGACCCTTCGAAGAGAGCCTCCGCGTTCATTCAGGTACGCGGGGTGGGGGGAAGGCTGCCCGCTGGGTGGTACGCGGGGGGGGGGGGTGAGGCTGCCCGCTGGGGGGTTCTCGGGGGGGGGGGAGGCTGCCCGCTGGGGGGTACGCGGGGGGGGGGGAGAGGCTGCCCACTGGGAGGTACACAGGGAGAGAGAGGCTGCCCACTGGGTGGTACACGGGGGGGGGGGGAGGCTGCCCGCTGGGGGGTACTCAGGGGGGTGGGGGGAAGGCTGTCCGCTGGGGGGTACGCGGGGGGAGAGGCTGCCCACTGGGTGGTACTCGGGGGAGGGGGGGAGGCTGCCCACTGGGGGGTACACAGGAGAGGGGGTGCCCACTGTGGGGTGTCCTTGCTGGGTTTCTCACACCAGCCCTGCAGGCACTGCTGGCCCGCCCTCTGTGGGGGCCGGGCTGCAGGGGAGCGGTGGAGTGCTCATAACCAGAGCGTGCTGGCCTTGGGGCTGGGAAAAGGATGGGGACGTTTTAGAATGCTGTGTGCAGTTTGCTTAGGAATATGTAAGCTTTTTGTAAAATACAGTCTTTCCTAGCATCAATATTTTGAGATGAAAAACAGTCCTTAATAGTTTGTGAGGGTCCAGCCTCATGGTCAGCACAGCAGCAGGCTGACTGGCCGAGGCCGTGGCCCCGCGGCTCTCCCTCGGCCGGCCTGCTGTGAGCCTGTTTTCATCAGAGAGTGAATATGAGCCATCACCACAATGCCCCGTTCCTAACAATGGCTCAGGAGAAGTTAATGATCCTTTCCCCATAACTACAATATTCTTATGTTTTAAAGCTATTACCTTATTATTGTGTTATCATAATATGCATTGTACAATTAAATAAATACATACCAGGTGCCCTCTGTGTGGTAAGTCCTTGCAGAAGTACAGAGGTGGTTCTGGCCTTCTGGTCACCTCAGGGCCTCGTCCACGTAACCCGGATGCCAGGCCATAGGGGCCAAGCCAGCTGTGGGCAAACTACGGCCCGTGGGCCGGATCCGGCCCGTTTGGCTGTTCTCTCCGGCCCGCGGAGCCGAAAGAGCAGAGGGTTCTCTTGCTCTCCCCTCCGCTCCTTCACCAGCAGCCCAAGAGGAGAGTGCCAGCATGGTCAGGTTGCTTTTGTTCCGGCCCTCCGGTCCAGTTTAAGAACCCATGTGGCCCTCGAGTCAAAAAGTTTGCCCACCCCTGGGCTAAGCTGTGGCCCCCCCTCTGCTGCCTGTAACATTTGCCAAGGGAGGTGAGGGGTGAGGAGGTTCCTGGGGTCAGCAGGCCTGGAGCAATGGCCGGGACCTAGCTGGACAGGCAGGACCTCTGAGGTCAGGAGACAAAGGGGGGAGGGCGCCTCTTGTGGCAGGGCGGTGGCGTGGCCAGGGCGGAGGCGTGGACAGGGCGGTGGCGTGGACAGGGCGGTGGCGTGGACAGCGCTGGGGGGGGGGGGAGGCCGAAGGGGTGCACCGACCAGGCAGGACGGGAGCCTTCTTTGGAGCGGAGCCGCCTGCCCTCCCAGCAGCCCGCGCTCCCCTCCCAGGTGCACTGCATCAGCACCGAGTTCACCCCGAGGAAGCACGGGGGCGAGAAGGGGGTGCCTTTCCGGGTGCAGATCGACACGTTCAAGCAGAGCGAGAATGGGGAGTACGCCGAGCACCTGCACTCCGCCAGCTGCCAGATCAAGGTGTTCAAGGTAGGGACGGCCTCGCCATGCCGCCAGGTCCGTGCCCGAGGGCCGCCTGCTTCCTCCGAGGCCGACAGCGACGCCCGGCGTTCCCCCCGCGTCACGTGGCGGCCCAGCACGGAGCCTCGGTGGGCGCCTGCCTGCACCCGCGTCCCGGGGCGGCTCTGTGCCGGCCGCCGCAGCTCCCAGCCTCGCCCGTGTCCGCGCTCACCACCACCACGGGATGAGGGCACGCACACGTTTAAAAATGTGTGTTTTCCTCCCGGGGAAACACTTGGACTTGTCCTCAAGGAAAGCCAGGGACTGTGCCTCTCTCCGTAGAGCCCGGTGCACGGTGGGCCCGTGGCAGTGACCTGGAGAACGTCTGTGCCGACCCCAGCGCCGCGGGGGGCGCAGAGCAGGGCTGGCGGTCTGCTCGCGGGCGGCCACTGAGGGCCTGCTGCCCGCGCCGAGGGCAGTGCCGCCGCCGGCGGGAGGCAGAGAGCAGGAGCAGGGTGTGTTCCCTGCCAGAGCGGAGCAGCCTTCGCACACTGCTTAGGATCCTGAAGCCTCCAAACCGCTCGGAAGGAAGCTGAGCTGCTCCACCTCTTTGTCTTCCCTTGCTGTAACCAGTTACCACATGTAGCGGTTCAAACAACAGAGTGTATTGTCCTCCGAGCTGCAGCTCAGAGTCTGACCCGGCCTCCCTGGGCTGGGCTGGGCTGTCAGCAGGCCGGTTCCTCCCATACTCGGGGGAATCCTTGGGGCCTTTTGCAGCTTCTCTGGCCTCTGCATTCCTGGGCTCGGGGCCCGTCGCTCCGCCTTCAGAGCCAGTGGGAGGGGTCTCTGACCTGCCCCACTCCCAGGGCTGTGGTTACCCTGGCCCCCTGCGGGGATGCAGGGTCACCTGTTTTAGTCTCACACGATGAGCAGTCTTGGTTCCCTGCAAGCTTGCCCCTTCGACACCCTCACAGGTCCTGGGAGTGGGCTGGCTCTTTGCCCTCCGTGGTGCAGTGGGTGCTGGCACTCTGGTCTTACTGCCTGCCCCAGGGTCTCCAGGCCTGGGCCACCGTGGACATCTCCACGGGGCGCCACTGGTGGTCTTTCCCTCAGATACCACGTCCCCACAGAGCGGGCCCCTCCTCGTGCAGGGTGTCCAGTGACGCCGCTGCTCTCGCGCTGTGTGCCTGGCCCAGACCGCGCTGGGCAGTAAGAGAAGAACGGGGTGGGGGGGGTGTGTGTGCACCCACGGAGCACCCGGGCCTGCCATGGCCCCCCCAGCTCCCCTTTCTGCGCCCTGAGGCGGGAGCTCAGCAGTCAGGGCCTCCTACCAGGCCCGTGCCTGCACACCAGGGGCTCGGGGAGCTGGGCCAGCCCACCGCCACCTCGTCTGAGCGCCCGGAGAAAGGCACCTCCTGCCGAGGGACCCAGCGCCCCGTCTGCCCAGCCGCCCACAGAGGCGCGTCACACAGAACAGCCAACCTGTCCGTTCCTCCCGCCCTGGTCGCCCCCGTCCCGGGAAGCAGGGCTTCTGAGGCCTGCCCTGGGGCTCTGTGTGGGCAGCGAGGCCTTTGCAGGGAGGACGGGGCCCCTCTGACCAGCAGCGCCCTGTGGTGTCGCCGGGCTGAGTGTGTCCTACGCGCAGGCACAGCCTTCTGTGTCTCCCGGGCGTCTTCTCGGGAGCAGGGCTGGAGGCGGAGCCGGCGATGGGGGCTTGGCGGCCACATCCCCGCTCTCCCGCTAAGCCCCGGACCTGACCTTAAGCTCCCATCTGACCCCCTGCAAACCCGCCTCTGGGCAGCGCAGGCATCGCTCTGAGCGCTCTTTCCTAAAATCCCTCGAGCTGGGAGCCAGAGCTGTGCCCGAGGAAGGAGCCCGGAGGATGAGAATCCTGGAAGACGCCGCTGACCTGACTGCCCCCGTGGGCGGCCGCTGTGCGCACAGTGCCGCTCAGCCCTGGCTGCTCTCACCAGCCCGCTGCGAACCCTGGGACGCGAGATCCTGGGGTTCCCTCGGCGGCCGCCAGGCCCGGCCAGCGGTGCTCCCTGGCTCTCACGTCTGAGTGTGACCGGTCAGCACTGGTTCCTCCCTGTACATGAGGGGGATGATCGGGACACCCCAAGTCCCTCAAGCTCACAGGCCCAGACAGGCTGTCAGGGCAGGGCCTCGTGTGATGTGAGCTCCAGTGGCAGGAGTTCTGGTGTTGGGGGCCCGGGCGCCTTCGTGACAGGTCTGGGAGCTCACAGCCTGTAAGCGCGGGCCAAACCCCGACGGCACCCCCAGCTCTCTTCCCGCCCTGCCCACAGCTAAGCCAGGGGGTGCATTGGGATCGTCATGCTCTCGGGCTCCTTTCCGTAGGCAGTGGCCGCTGGTGGCGCTCTTCCCCGGGATCCCCCTCCCCCCCGCAGCCCAGCGCAGGACCGGGCGGCTGAGCTCGCTGGGCCGCGGAGGCTCCAGGCAGGAGGACTTGCCTTGGTGTCTGGGAAGTAGGCGGTGCTGTCCGGTCCGTCCACAGCACCCTGCCTGGGCTCCTGCAGGCTTCGTGGCCGCCGCGCAGCCCCGGGCCCTCCGCCGATCGCCCTCGCTGCCGGCTTTGGGCTAACCGGACCCTGTGCTCTGCCTCTGCAGCCGAAGGGCGCGGACCGGAAACAGAAGACGGACCGGGAGAAGATGGAGAAGAGGACCGCCCAGGAGAAGGAGAAGTACCAGCCGTCCTATGAGACCACCATCCTCACCGAGGTGAGCGCAGGGCTGCTGCCGGGGGGCCTGGCACTGCGGGCGGTCTGCGGGGAGGAGGCTCCGGCTCCGGGGGATCCTGGCTCCGGAGCGCTGCTTTGAGAGCCCCGAGGTGGCGGCAGCGGCAGTGCTGCTCCGGCAGGCCCCGGGCAGGAAGGCGTGTGGAGACAGTTGTCTGTATTCGGGCGTGGTGTGGGAGGAGCCCGTTTGGCTCACGTGGCCACGGGTGAGCGCAGTGGGTGTTGGAGGGCCCACGGGTCTGTCAGTTGACTTCTGTGGATGCCGGCTCGGTGCAGCCCGAGGCGCGGGCCCGCCCCCGGCAGGTCTGGCTCCTCCTGCAGCCTGCGCTCTCCCCGCAGTGCTCTCCGTGGCCCGACGTGGCCTACCAGGTGAACAGCGCCCCGTCCCCGAGCTACAACGGCTCTCCAAACAGCTTCGGCCTCAGCGAAGGGTATGTGTGACTCCCCCCCCCCCTCCACCCTGGCCGGATGACCGCGGGTCCTTTACCTGCCCACCCTCCTCACGTGGCCTCTCCTGTGGCCCGGCCTCCGTGTGGGTGTCGGGTGGCTGGCGGGTGGTGCGTTCACCATGTGGTTAGCACTTGCCCAGCTCTTGGTGCTCAGACAGCTTCTCCGAATGCTGTCTGGTGGGCGGCAGCCCGCACCCCCGAGTCTGAGCCTGAGTGTGAGGAGTGAGGGCCCTCCTCCAGCGCAGGCCTGGGCGGCCCCTGGGCGCGGGCACGGTGTCGGAGGTGGCCCTGGTCTGCAGCCTGGGCACAATCTCTGGCGCTGGCGGCTCGGGGCCTCGTCCCGGTTTGGGGGCTTGTCCCGCAGTGCCGAGCGGAGACCTCCCTGCTGGTCCCCAGCCCTGCTGACTCCCGGTGACCGGAGTGCAGGGCTGGTGGCGGCCGTCCTGCCGTCCAGGCCACGCGGCGCCGGGCCCACAATCGCCTGTGGCGCCCCTGCGTGTCCTGCTCGTGGAGGTGGGAGGGGGCCGGGAAAACGCCGGCGGGTTTATCAAGTGAGTGTGCAGGCTCCTGGAAGCCCGCGCTGGCAGACCCAGAGCTCGGCTGCCGGGGACGCAGCCGTGTCCTGATTGGCTGGTGGGGAGGCGTGTGTGTGTGTGTGTGTGTGTGTGTGTAGATTTGGGCGGCCTAGCTCAGATCTGCCCCTTCCGGGGCACGTCCTCTGCCCCCTCCGCCCCGTCTCCCACCTTGGAGGAGGAAGAGCTGCACGAAAGCCAGTGGAAGGTGTGCCCAGCGCCTGGCCCTCCTCGGGATGGTCAGGGACGGTCAGGACCGCCTGCGGGGCCCTTGGTCCTGCGGGGAAAGAGGCGCGAGGTGAAAGCGGCCGCTGTGGCATGTGTGTCGTTCAGGGACGTGACGTGAATTCGGTTGTGCCAGCACTGCTGTCCAGGGGGAAGGGTCATCTTGAAATACGCCTTTCTCTCAGTGTGTACCCCGGTGCTCAGGTCTGCGCCCTCGAGTGAGCCCCGAGGAAGGTCGTTGGTCAGGCCTCCCCAGGGGAAGAGCCACGAGAATGTGCTCTTCGTGGACGATGCCCAACTGGGGTGCGTGTCCGCTGCCCGAGATCCCCGAGCCTTCCTCTGCCCTCTCCCATCGCCACAGAGCAAAGTGTTGCTGCCCCTTGTCGGCACTCTGCCTGGCACCGAGCCCCTGGCGCTGCCTGCGCCTCCACCCCCGCCCCGCCTGGGCTCGGGGCGGGAGCTCCGAGCCCAGAGCCTGGGCGGAGCGGCCGTTGCAGGCCGGGAGAGGGGCTCCTCTGCCCACACCAAAGAGCTGATTAAGGATTTGGAGGAGTTGGACAGGCTCGTGCCCTCATTCCTCTGACTCGGGCGATTCTCAGGCCTCTGAGCCCTGGCCAGTGTGGCTCAGTGATTGAGCCTCAGCCCCTGGAGGTCACCTGTTCAATTCCTGGTCAGGGCACATGCCCGGTTGTGGGCTCAGTCTCCGGCGGGAGGTGTGCAGGTGGCAGCGGATCAGCGTTTCTCTCTCATCATTGATGTTTCTCTCTCGCTCCCTCTCCTTCCCTCTTTCTCTAAAATCAATAAAACAAATATATATAATAAATAAATAAAACGGCCTCGGAGCTGAGGGGGGGAGCAGCGGGCAGGGGAGGGCCTGCAGCAGCCCCAGGCCTCACGTTCTCACCTGTCGCTTCCTTCGCAGCAACAGCTCACCGACCCACTCCCACCCGCTGGAGCCCCTGCCCGTGGGCAGCGATGTAAGTGTGCGTGCCCTGCCCGTCCTGCCCTGGGCCCCGTGGCGGGCGTCCTGGCCCCGGCCGGTCCCGGGCCGCCGTGTCACGCCCCCCCTCCCCTCCCCTCCCCCGCAGCACCTGCTCCCGTCCGCCTCCATCCAGGACGCCCAGCAGTGGCTGCACCGCCACAGGTTCTCACAGTTCTGCCGGCTCTTCGCCAGCTTCTCGGGTGAGCGGCTGGACGCGCGGGAACCTTGGGGACGGGGAGCGCGGCCGTTACCCTCCCGGGGTGCCCTCAGGGCGGGCTGTGGTTGGTCCGGGGACCCAGACGGTGGGGGTGCCCTCAGGGCGGGCTGTGGCTTGTCCGGGGACCCGGACGGTGGGGGTGCCCTCAGGGCGGGCTGTGGTTTGTCCGGGGACCCGGATGGTGAGGGTGCCCTCAGGGTGGGCTGTGGTTGGTCCGGGGACCCGGACGGTGGGGGCCACTCACTCACACTTGCTGACCTGGGCCGAGTGCTCCGCGTCGGGGTCCTGCCCTGGACGCTCCCCGCCCAGCGCGGCTCTGAGGGGGTCACCTGGCACCGCATCAGCTCCCGCACCTGCCGGCGGCGGCCGTCTGCCCGGCTGGCCCTGAGCCGAGCCGGCCGGGGCACATGCGACAGAGCTCCCGGCGGCTCTCCCTCCGACTGCTGCGCGTCACTGTGCCCAGGCCACGCCTGGAAGGTGGGGCGACGCCCCAGGGGAGAAGGGAAAGCTGCTCTATCTCCTTAAAGGGTATAGGAAGCCTTACTGACGACTCATCAGGCAGAAGCCGGAGCTAGGAGCTGTGGGTGCGAGGGTAAACTGAGGGTGAGCTTCCACCCAGCAGAGTGAGTCCAGAGGGACAGGGACAGGGACAGGGTCAGTCTGAGGGTCAGGGACAGGGTCAGTCTGAGGGACAGGGTCAGGGTCAGTCTGAGGGACAGGGTCAGGGTCAGTCTGAGGGACAGGGTCAGGGTCAGTCTGAGGGACAGGGACAGGGTCAGTCTGAGGGACAGGGTCAGGGTCAGTCTGAGGGACAGGGTCAGGGTCAGTCTGAGGGACAGGGACAGGGTCAGTCAGAGGGACAGGGACAGGGTCAGTCTGAGGGACAGGGACAGGGTCAGTCCAGAGGGACAGGGTCAGTCAGAGGGACAGGGACAGGGTCAGTCTGAGGGACAGGGACAGGGTCAGTCTGAGGGACAGGGACAGGGTCAGTCTAAGGGACAGGGACCAAGGAAGAGAGTGGCTCTCTCAGACTGTGGGTCAGTGGGAGGAAAGCCCCTTTTGTCAGGATGGGAGTGGTGTGTGTGGGAGGGCAGGGAGCAGCGCGGACACATACAGCCGGCATGTCAGAGGGGTGTGACCATCTGGACGGAAGGCTCAGAGGAGGCCCGGCCTGCATGGGGGCGGGGAGGGCCGCTGTGGTCAGCGTAGGCCTTGCTGAGAAGGTGTCTTGAGTAAAGGCTGAAACACGGCAAGAGGGCGAGCCACGTGGGTTCTGGGGAGGGGTGGGCGACCTTTCCAGACAGGAAAGTGCCGAGGCTGCCAGGGGTGGCCTGCAGCGGGAACCAGCTGAGCTGGGCTGAGTGGACGGGGGGGGAGGGGGCAGAGATTGGGGGAAGAGGTGCTGAGGGCCCTATTAGGACACTGGAAGTGTTTCTTTAAAAATATATGTGTTTATTGATTTTAGAGAGAGAATAAGGGAGGGAGAGAGAGAGAGAGAAAAACATCAGTTGGCTGCCTCCCATATGCACCCTGTCCCGGGACTGAACCCACAGCCTGGGTATGTGCCCGACGGAATCAGACCGGCAGCCTTTGGTGCCTGGGGCGATGCTCCACCAGCCGAGCCACGGGCAGGGTGGCTTTCCTCCCCGCTGGGAGGGAGCTGTTGTGCCCACAGAACTGTACCCAAAGCATCGTATTAACTGTAAGAAGTCAGGACAGCGGTTCCGGGGCCGGGCAGTGCTGCCGAGAGGGCTGAGGGGTGCTGGGCGCGCTCTGCCCATGTGTGTGTGTGTGTGTGTGTGTGTGTGTGTGTAACGGCTGCAGCCCTGAGCGTGTATTCTGCCTGCAGACGAGCATGCCCCGCCCCTCAGAGGTACACATGCGTGATATGCCGAGAATGCAGAGGCCGGGGAAGGGCGCCCAGGCACAGCTTCTGTAAACGCCCGTCCCGCATGACGTAAGATGTCATGTAGCTTCTGACATCTTTGGGGCAGTGACCTGATGTTTGGCTCTTTGCTGCCTCTCTCTCGTGGACCATCTGGTGCCGTGAGGATGAGGCTGGCTCCCTGTCCCCGTCCCCTGCCCCGGTGCAGGGTCTGCGGCTTTGGGGACGGAGCCTTTCTGTGTCCCCTAACGGGCAGCCCACTTGCCTGCCTAGGCGCTGACTTGCTGAAGATGTCTCGAGATGATCTGGTGCAGATCTGTGGCCCCGCAGACGGGATCCGGCTCTTCAACGCCATCAAAGGCAGGTGGGTGCCAGGGTCCAGCGGAGGGCCAGCGGGCAGGAAGCCGACGGGGCGTTGGGGACCGTGTAGGAGGAGATACAGTGTAGGAGGGGGGACAGTGTAGGAGGGGGGACAGTGTAGGAGGAGATACAGTGTAGGAGGGGATGCGGTGGAGGGTGAGGGGCACGGGCTGCACATGCAGAGAGCAGGAGTGAGGCTGACCTGGCCGCAAGGCCCCTGTCCGGTCTCCCGGGAGGCGTGGCCTTTGGCCAAGTCCTCAGATGCCTGCGTGGTGGGGGTTCAGGCTGTCTCCTCCTGGAGGGAGTGGGGGTTCAGGCTGCCTCCTCCTGGAGGGAGTGGGGGTTCAGGCTGCCTCCTCCTGGAGGAGTGGGGGTTCAGGCTGCCTCCTCCTGGAGGAGTGGGGGTTCAGGCTGCCTCCTCCTGGAGGGAGTGGGGGTTCAGGCTGCCTCCTCCTGGAGGGAGTGGGGGTTCAGGCTGCCTCCTCCTGGAGGAGTGGGGGTTCAGGCTGCCTCCTCCTGGAGGGAGTGGGGGTTCAGGCTGCGTCCTCCTGGAGGGAGTGGGGGTTCAGGCTGCCTCCTCCTGGAGGGAGTGGGGGTTCAGGCTGCCTCCTCCTGGAGGGAGTGGGGGTTCAGGCTGCCTCCTCCTGGAGGGAGTGGGGGTTCAGGCTGCGTCCCCCTGGAGGGAGTGGGGGTTCAGGCTGCGTCCTCCTGGAGGGAGTGGGGGTTCAGGCTGCGTCCCCCTGGAGGGAGTGGGGGTTCAGGCTGCGTCCTCCTGGAGGGAGTGGGGGTTCAGGCTGTCTCCTCCTGGAGGAGTGGGGGTTCAGGCTGCCTCCTCCTGGAGGAGTGGGGGTTCAGGCTGTCTCCTCCTGGAGGAGTGGGGGTTCAGGCTGCCTCCTCCTGGAGGAGTGGGGGTTCAGGCTGTCTCCTCCTGGAGGAGTGGGGGTTCAGGCTGCCTCCTCCTGGAGGAGTGGGGGTTCAGGCTGCCTCCTCCTGGAGGGAGTGGGGGTTCAGGCTGCCTCCTCCTGGAGGAGTGGGGGTTCAGGCTGCATCCTCCTGGAGGGAGTGGGGGTTCAGGCTGCCTCCTCCTGGAGGGAGTGGGGGTTCAGGCTGCGTCCTCCTGGAGGGAGTGGGGGTTCAGGCTGCCTCCTCCTGGAGGGAGTGGGGGTTCAGGCTGCCTCCTCCTGGAGGGAGTGGGGGTTCAGGCTGCCTCCTCCTGGAGGGAGTGGGGGTTCAGGCTGCGTCCTCCTGGAGGGAGTGGGGGTTCAGGCTGCCTCCTCCTGGAGGGAGTGGGGGTTCAGGCTGCCTCCTCCTGGAGGGAGTGGGGGTTCAGGCTGCCTCCTCCTGGAGGGAGTGGGGGTTCAGGCTGCCTCCTCCTGGAGGGAGTGGGGGTCAGGCTGCGTCCCCCTGGAGGGACCGTGCTGGGCAGGTGAGGGGTTTCCGGGAGAACTTCCTGCCGTGACAGCAGCGTTCTGGCACACGTTCAGGCACAGCCCTGGCCGTGCGTGGAACGCTTTATCTGAGTCGGCCGAGGACGTGTTTGCTCGTGTGACTGCGAAATGCCTCCTTCTGGAGGTTCACGTTCCGGGCAGAGCCCCTCCGCAGGTCTGCCCGGCTGGGACTCGGCCCCACCCCCACCACAAAAGGCATTCTGCACCCCACAACCTTCTTCCTTTCTCCCTGAGTCCTTCCCGCGGCTGTATCACCCTCTGCTCTGGAACAATCTGCAGCAACAGAGTTTGGCCTTCCACACCTGCTATTTATTTCCTTTCTTCCTGCCAGGAACGTGAGGCCGAAGATGACCATTTATGTCTGCCAGGAGGTGGAGCAGAGCCGGGCACCCCTGCAGCAGAAGCGGGACGGTGGCGGGGACAGCGGTCTGTGTGGTGAGCTGTGAGCCCCCCCCCCCCCCCAGGCTGGTTTCAGGGGACGGTGGTGGGGACAGCGGTCTGTGTGGTGAGCTGTGAGCACCCCCCCCCCCAAGGCTGGTTCCAGGGGACAGCAGTCTGTGTGTGAACTGTGAGCACCCCCCGCCCAGGCTGGTTCCAGGGGACGGTGGTGGGGACAGCGGTCTGTGTGTGAGCTGTGAGCCCCCCCCCCCCAGGCTGGTTCCAGGGGACGGTGGTCTGTGTGGTGAGCTGTGAGGCCCCCACCCCCCAGGCTGGTTCCAGGGGACGGTGGGCCAGGAGCAGGTCTGTGTGTGGGCTGTGAGGCCCCCGCTCAGGGCCGGTGCCAGGGTGGCAACAGAACAGAAGAAACACCAGGGCTCTCACTGAGGATGTGTCCCTGCCCCCTCATTCGGTGTCTGCAGGATGAGTTTTGTTGAACTTCATCCTGGGATTGAAATGTTTAAGGGGGAAGGCACCCCCCCAGATCCCTCTGGTCCAGCTTACTTACTTCACACCCGGGAACGGGCCCAGTGTGTGGGTGTGTCCCCCAAGGCCCCCGAGGTTCTCGCGGTAGGCCTGGGAGCTGGGCCTCTGGCTCCTGATGGGTGACATGTGGCTGGTGGCTGTGGTCCCAGGAGCCGGGCCGGAGGGCGTGGCTGCTGCCTGAGGGCTCACGGGCCGCTGAGGGGTCAGAGCCCCTGGGGCACAGGACGTCTTGGGTGGGAGTTTGAGCAGTGTGAGAGAGGACACAGCTTGAGGTCAGCTGTCCCTGAGTACCAGTGCTGGCCATGCTGCCTGGCAGCCGTGTCCTCGGGCAGGTGCCCTGTGCGTCAGCTTCCACGTGTGTGAAAGGAGGGAGATGAGCAGGGAGCTCCCCGATGGCCGCTGAGTGCAAGCCTCTCTGGAGAAGGGTGCCTTGTCCGCAAGAGCTCTGCCTGCTCGGCAGCCGGTGGGGAAAGTGCTGCAGGCCGGGCGGGGAGAGGGGAGAGGGGAGAGGGGCAGGGGAGAGGGGAGAGGGGAGAAGGGAAAGGAGAGGGGAGAGGGGGGAGCGCTGCAGGCCTGACTGAAGGGCTGCCCACGTGGTCGCTCACCTGCTTCGTGGAGGATTGCTCCGTTTCGCTGTGGGGACAGAGGCACAGGGGACTGGCCCAGGGTGACAGCATTGTAACTAGCAGAGCCAGATCCCAACACTTGGACCCTGGCGCTGGCCTCTGCGCCCTCAGTGCGGCCTCCATACTCTGGTGAAGCCCCGGTGCCCCTGCTCTCGGCCTGGTCAGCCTGCGAAGCACAGAGCCAAGTACCACCGCGCCACACCCGGGAGAGGGGCCAGGTCCGCACACGGGAGGGTTCGGCCCGGCCCCCACAGGGCGTTCCAAGCACGGTGCGTGATTTAACGGGGGTGGCCTTGCAGTGCAGGTGCTGGCAGGACCCCCCAGGCTCCTGGAGGGGCGGGGACTTCCATTGTGCAGGGACCACGTTGCCCGACGAAACCTTATAGCGGGCAGCCTGTTTGAGTTGTGGAAGGTGAATCTGTCACGTGGCTGGAACCTTGTGGCCTCTGCACCCACATCAAAAGACCCACTGTGTGTATGTACATGTGTGCATGCATTTGTACATACGTGTGCACACACGTGTGCACACACGCACGTGTACATATGTACACACATGTGTGCTGTGTACACGTATGCATGCACTTTTGCGTGCGTGCGTGTGTGTGTGTGTGTGTGTGTGTGTGTGTATGTCTGTGTGTACCTGTGCATGTTTTTAAAATTGGGCCTCTGATCAGATGTGTTGGATCTGAGAGTTTCTTAGTTGAGGGAGGAGTTGGGAGCTGCTGGTTGAATCCAGCTGTTGTAGCTTGAGGAACTCGAGGCCTGAAGCATTAACTCACCAGATATCCATGGGGTCTGGCTGGCTTGGGGTTGGTGCCGCCTATGCCTCAGGTCACTGACTTTCTGACTGGCTGGTGGCGCTCCGAGTGCCCCTTCTCCCCCTGGGGCCACAGAGCCCGTGCGCACTGCTCCCGACTGTGGAGAAGGGCGAGGTGGAGATCCTCTCTCTGCTGCCCAGAGCAGTTGTCTAAGTCTCTCGGCCACCTGACACCATCAGTGACCCCTTCGCCAGCGCCGAGGAAGGAAGGGCCCAGGGCCCCCTCCTGGTCCCGCCGTGAGTGTCCCTGGAGCTGGCTTAGCTGCAGATGCTGCAGCCCTCCTTCCTCCAGCCTCCACCCCTCCGTGGATGTCAGCGGGCCTGGGGTGGATCCAGGGCTTCCGCCCTCACACGAGTCCCCCAAGACTGAAAGAACCGCAGGCGGCACACGGGAGAGGGGCCAGGGGCGTGCCCACTGCAGCACGGCCCCGTGGACCCCCTGAGCACCCCAGGAGCAAGTGACTGCTTTCCCGGGCGGGGCGGGGCCGGTGGGGTAGGCGGTGGGCTTGCTCTATAGAAGCACCCGCTCCTGCCTCCTCAGTGTACCATGCCATCTTCTTGGAAGAGCTGACCACCTTGGAGCTGATTGAGAAGATCGCCAACCTGTACAGCATCTCCCCACAGCACATCCACCGGTCTACCGGCAGGGGCCCACGGGCATCCACGTGGTGGTCAGCAACGAGGTGAGCCTGCCGCCTGCCTGGTGAGCTGGAGCCTCGTGCCCCGGGGAGGAGCAGCAGACCCTCATCCCGTGCGGTCTGGGGGTGACGTTAGCCCAAAGGCTGCCCACGGAATTCACCGGCATGCCGCAGGCTGCGCGGCCGCCGGGATGCGGGGAGGGCGAGCTCTGAAGCCATGACTGGGTCTGACTAGCTTTCAAGTTTCCACTCCATTACCGCACCCTCGGCCGGGTCTGCAGGAACTGTGAACACAGGCGGCACCCTGCCTTCAGGGTGTTTGCAGGGAAGGCGGGAGGCGTCAGGAGAAGGGTGCTCAGCCGGGCAGGCGGCAGGCCCGGTGAGAAGTGACCTGGACGGGGTTGGTGATGGGAAGGGTGTGGCTCAGTATGGAGGACCCCTCTGCTAGCAGGGAAGGTGCCGCAGCCTTCCCGGACCGGGCACAGGTCTGGTTCCACCGGCGGAGGAGGGCTGCTCGCCAGGCTTGCCGACATCAGCGCTCTGCGACTGGTAGAATGGAGGCATTAGGCCTCTTCTGTCCTGACCTTCCCTCTTAATACTAATGGTAAGGGGTGCCAGCACTATTGAGTGCTGACTGTCCCCACTGCTGTCCAAGCGCACCTACAGTGACTCATTTAATTATTTTCTATTTAAAAAATCTTTATTGTTGAGAGTATTACAGATGTCCCCCTTTTCTCCCCTCATTGTCCCCCTCCACCCAGTTCCCACCCCATCCCAGGCCTTCACCCACCCTATTGTCTGTGTCTATAGGTAATGCATATATGCATATATGTTCTTTAGTTAATCTCTCCCCTCCGTCTTTCCTGAGATTTGTTGGTCTATTCCATGTTTCTATTTTATTCATTAGCTTCTTTGTTTATTTTCATTTATAAATTCAATTGTTGATAGATATTTATTTATTGCCACTTTAATTTTTATATATTTTAAAAGAATTTTTTTTATTGATTTCAGAGAGGAAGGGAGAGGGAGAGAGAGAAACATCAATGATGAGAGATAATCATTGATTGGTTGCCTTCTGCACGCTCCCCAGTGGGGATCAAACCTGCAACCTGGGCATATGCCCTGACTGGGAATTGAACCATGACCTCCTGGTTCAGAGGTCAATACTCAATCACTGAGCCACCCCTGTTTGTTTATATTTTTTATCTTTCTTCTTCTTTCCTCCTCCTCCTCCCTCCTCCTCCTCTTCCTCCTTCCCTTCATTTCATGTAATACTGGTTTGGTGGTGATGAACTCATTTAGCTTTTTCTTGTCTGTGAAGCTCTTTATCTGACCTTCAATTCTAAATGTGAGCTTTGCTAGGCAGAGTAATCTTGGTTGTAGGTCCTTGTTTTTCACCACTTTGAATATTTTTGCCACTCTCTTCTGGCCTGCATAGTTTCTGTGAGAAATCAGCTGGACAGTCATATGGGCATTCCTGTGTAGATAACTGACTGCTTTTCTCTTGCTGTTTTTAAGATTCTCTCTTTTTCTTTAACTTTTGGCATTTTAATTATGATGTGTCTTGGTGTGGGCTTCTTTGGGTTTCTCTTGTTTGGGACTCTCTTGAACTTCCTGAACTTGTAAGTCTATTTCTTTCACCAGGTAGGGGAAGTTTTCTGTCATTATTTCTTCAAATAGATTTTCAATATCTTGCTCTCTCTCTCTCCTTCTGGCACCCCATAATGTTAAAGTTGTCCCAGAGGCTCCTTACACTGTTTTCGTATTTTTGGATTCTTTCTTTATTTTTAGTTTTTTGCTCTTCTAATTGGGTGTTTTTTGCTTCCTCATATTCCAAATCGTTGATTTGATTCTCCACATTCTCTGTTCTACCGTTGAATCCCTGTAAATTATTCTTTATTTCAGTTAGTGTATGCTTAATTTCTGACTGGTCCTTTTTCATGTCTTTGAAGTTCTCATCTACATTCTTAAAATTCTTAGTAAGTGCCTTCAAATTCTCATTAAGATCCTTAAGTATCCTTACAACCATTGTTTTGAACTATATCTAGTAGTTTGTTTGCTTCCACTTCATTTAGTTGTTTCTCTGGAGATTCTTTCTTTTTTTTCCCCTTCCATTTGTGACATGTTTCTTTGTCTCCCCATTTTGTCTGCTTTCCTGTTTTTGTTTCTGTGTATTTTGGTAGAGCTGCTGTGTCTCCCGGAGTTGGTAGAGTGACCTTGTGGAGTAGGTGTCCTGTAGGCCCCAGGTGCTCAGCCTCCCCAGTCACCTGAGCTGGGCACTGTAGGTGTGCCTCTGTGTGGGCTGTGTGTACTGTCTTGTAATTGATCCTTGATTGCTGTTGGTGACACTGGGAGGAATTGGCACCCAGGTCCATTGGCTGTGAGGACCAGTGGCGACTACAGTGGAAGAGCTGCTGTGCAGGAGATATCCCTGTGGATTAGGACTTGCTTCAGTGGATCTTTGGTGCTCTCAGAATCTTCCCCTTGAATGTGTCACTCATGGATGTGTGGAGCTAAAATCTGGCATGGTCTGAAGCTGTCCACTTGGTGCATGGCTCTGGAGCCTCCTGGGAGGTGCAAACTGGGCCACTGCCTGTGCCCTTCTGGGGCCACTGGACAGGAGCTACAGATTGATCTGCAGATGGCTGCTACTTGTGTTGGGCTTGGAAGTGCTCAGGGGAGGCCAAGCTGTGGGGCCCCTTATCAAGAGGTATGGGGTGCACTGACATCAGCTATTACTTGTTGAGAGATTTTAGGAAAGTCTAAATAAAGCCTGAGCTAGGTCAGGATGTTTATATTAAAAAACCTGCTGCAAGCAGTTTGGGTCGGGCTGCAAATGGGGTGAGGGGAATCACCAGGGTGAAGCAAACAATGTGAGCCACGTTGATTGAGACTCAGATATGCTGCCTGCCAGTCAGCTCTGTAACGAGGGTGGGAAGAGTGAAGGGAGGAATGGGGGAGTCGGGGACGGGGAGGTCTCAGCATAGGAACAATGACCCCTGTGAGCATTCCTGGCTGGGAGAAAGCTGCCTTCAAGTTCTTGCCCTGATACTAGACAATCCAGTTCCTTCCTCCCTGGGAATGACTCTGAGTAAGTCTGTGTGTTGGGCCTTTAAGAGGAACTGCCTGGGTCTCCAGCAGCCTCTATGAATAACTCATAGTCTGCCTATGATGGATTATCTCATCTCACAGTTAGGAAACTGAGACACAGAGAGGCAAGTGCCCAGGTTGCACAGCTGGTAAGGGCTGGAGCCAGCACTGAGCCAGTAGGCTATCCAACCTCTCCTGAATTGAACCCTTTAAAAAAATAGCCTGCTGGGAGCAGGGCTGGAACCCTGATCCCCTAGGTTAGCCCCTGGAGACCATGAGTCAGCTTTGGGAACTCTGAAAGCCTATATAAAGGATTTTAGGGGAAATGGCACAGGAGTGGTTGCTGAGGACATAGAGAAAATGTGGCATTTTCAATTGGACTGGTGTTCCTGACCTGGAACTGGCTCCTAGTAGCTGAGCAACCTTGGCAAATTTATTTAACCTCCTTAGCTTCAGTTTCCACATCTGTAAAATGGGGATAATTATACCTATTGAGCAGGTAAGGATAAAATGAGAACACTGTGTTAGGTACCAGGAGATGCTAAATAAGCAGTGGATGTTGTTGCTGAGAGTGCTAGGCACCTGTTATTTTGGGGAGCAAGTGATGGACAGATCTTTAAATTTGATGATGTATAAAATGTAAGCCTTTTAATGGTCTGTATATTTTTTCATAAATTGTAATTATCTACACTAATAAAAGAGAAACATGCAAATTAAATATCACTCTGCTACGCCCACAAGCCAATCAGGAGCAAGTGTGCAAATTAACCCAACCAAGATGGCTGCCGGCTACAGAGCTGGAGCAAGCAGGAGGCTTGGGTTGCCCCCAGTGATGGAGGATGCCAAGCTTCCCGCTTACCCTGGCCTCCAAGGCTACAAAGTTTCAATTATAGAAGATAAATAAATCCTAGATACTTGCTTCTGAAGTATCTAGGATTTATTTATCTAGATAAATATCTAGATAAATAGATATTTATTTATCTAGCCTCTGCTCAAGGAGGCAGTGAAAGAAAGAAAAAAGAAAGGGTTGGGTCCTTGGGTCACCGAGGGTTGATCAGGCCACGATGGGACTTCAGGGGCAGTTGGGGATAAGCAGACCAGCAGAGGGGCCAGTTGGGGGTGAGAAGGCTGGCGGGGGGAGGGAGGAAGGCATTTGGAGGTGAGCAGGCTGGCAAGCAGAGTGGTTAGGAGCAATCCGTAGGCAGGCAGGCAGATGAGCAGTTGGAGCCAGCAGTCCTGGATTGTGAGAGGGATGTCTGACTGCTGGTTTAGGCCCTGTCCCTATAAACTGGCAGTAGGAAATCCTTCAAGGGGTCCCAGATTGGAGAGGTTGCAGGCCGGGCTGAGGAACACCCTCCCCCACCATGTACAAATTTCGTGCACTGGGTCACTAGTTAGTAATAATCCTATGCTTCAGAGCTGGGGAGGTGAGGTGAGGTGGTGTTCCTTCCTTTTTATTTAAAAAGCGAGTCACAGAGTAAGCAGCGAAGCAGCATGGAGCAGCAGAAGGCAGGTGTGAAAGGCCTGGCCTCCCACCTTCTTCCTGGAGGAGGGTGCTTACGTGTGATGAGGAGCTGCCAGGTAGTCCTCTGCTGGTGGAGTGTGTGCCTGAGTGTGTACAGCTAGTGTCTCCAACGTGCAGCCCCATGCAGCTGTGCATCCCTCTGCACTTTGCCATTTGCGTCACGAGGTCAGAATTCCTTCCATGCCATTATGGCCAAATCTAATGCAGTTATTTTTTTGCCCCATTTCACAGATAAAGAAAATGGAGCCAGAGCCTCTGGCCTGAGAACTTAACTTTGGACTAGGAAGGTCACACTGCCCTGAGCAGTGGGCTGTTGTGGTGGCATGGAAAACTTGTTACTTTGCAATTCAGAACGAATTTCTTCTGTGAAGACAAAAGCCAAGAATGTATGGAACCCTGGCAATGCCACTGGCCCCTGAGGAAGGTCCTTCCCCAGCTTGCCCTGTACCCCAAGAATAGGCAGTTAAGCAAGTGAAGCAGAGAAGAGAACTCAAATGCCACCTCAGCTAAGTAGGCCGTTCCTATTCCCCGAAGTCTCCTTGCCTCTTAACCCCAAATCAATTGGAAACCTCTGGCTCTTAATTGTCCGGAGCACTGCGGGCAGCCTGGCCAGCCGCCGAGCGGCCCCTGGGGTGCAAGGGCAGTTAATTAAATGAGGGAGTTACTGATTAAGCCGTGTGGGCTCTGCCTCGGGCTTTCCATGCCCAAGTGGGTGGCCGCCGAGGACCTCGGGGAGCAGGCCAGCAGTACAGGATAAATGTGCTTCACACGTCATTAGGCCCCGCAGGGTGGGGCCGGGGCTACAGGTGGGTGGGTTTGCAGGATTCGGGGCAGTAATCCAGACAGGCAATAAAATGTGGTTGCATTTTTTAAGTTGGAAAGGGTTCTGCTGTCGTATTGGCTAGGGTGTGAGTGTGTGCATGTATGTGTGTGTTTTTAGGATTCTTTCCATTTACATAGTGGAATACAGCACACGTACGCCAAGAGCGTATGAAGCATATGTGCAGTTTTGAGAATAATCGAAGGACCCAGTACCTGCCCGAGGTTACACAACACAGAGGTATGCCAGGAGCCCCTTGGTGAGCTCATTTCGGATTCCCTCTCCACCTCCAGCTGCAGGTCTGAATTTTGTATTCATCGTTCTCTTGTTCCTCCTCAAAGTACTGTTGAACTCTGCCTGCTTAAACATTTCACGTAAGGGGCATAGCAGCGTGTGGCGTCTGACTTCCTTTCTCCCACTTGCTGTCTTTGAGGTGTGCTGCTGGCGGTCGCGGGCACTGCGGACAGCGTGGGTCCGATTGGGGTGTGGGTGCCACGTTGCACGTCCCCGGTGCCTGTGTGCACGCAGCTCTCCAGGGCGTCTGCCTGCAGGACGGCGTGCCAGGGTCAGGCTCACAGGCCCATGGACAGTTCTGCAAAGCACGCGCACACCGTTACACCCAGCAGCTCTGCTGCCAGCTTCCATCACCCTACGCTCTGGTGATATTTTTATCATCGAAACAGCCCTCGGTTACAGATAGGACATGAGGCAGGGAGAAACGTGTCCAAAATCACGAGGTAGTTTATCAAAATGGGAACTCCCGAGAGGTGGCTGGTGAGGGGACTTCAGTTCCTGCCACACTGTGAGACCTGGGGGGGGGGGGGCGAGGGGGGCACTCTGCTCAGACAGAGGTGGGCAAAGGTAGGCTTACAGCTGTCAGTACTGTCCATGTAAGCAACCAAACCTGTAAGATTTTTTAATGAGTTTATTTGAGCCAAACTGACCATTGACGGGAAGCAAAATCTCAACAGTTTGAGAGAATGGCAGTTTTGCGCGTCAATTATGCAGAAAGTACAGAGAGTTCCCATACTGCTCCCCCCAACACATGCACAACTTCTCTGTCATTAGTGTGGTACATTTGTTATAATTGATGAGGCAATATTGGTATATTATGGTTAACTGAAGTCCCTAGTTTGCATTAGATTTCACTCTTGCTGCTGTACAGTTCTGTGGATTTTGACAAATGCATGATGTCATGTGTCCACCATTATGCTCATGTACAATCACGTCCCTGCCCCCAAAAGTGCCCTGTGATTTACCTCTTTATCCCTCTTCCCCTCTACTCATCGCTTGAAACTCTGGCAATTACTGATAATTTTACCGTCTAGGTAGTTTTGCCTTTTTCAGAATGTCATATGGTTAGCATCATATAGTGAGCAGCCTTCTCAGACTGGCTTCTGACACTTAACAATGGGCATGTAAGTTCCTCTATGTCTTTTCATGGCTTGATAGTTCATTTCTTCTTGTTGTAGAACCAGAGGCCCTCGAGGGAGTCCCTCCTCCTGGCCTGTGCCCTCTCGCAGTCCGGGATCCCTCGGGGGATGTCTGACTGCTGTGGAGGCGGCTCCCGCCACCGACACTGCACTCTTCTGATCTAGTGCCAATCCCCCTGTGGGAGCACACTGACCACCAGGGGGCAGCTCCTCCATTGAGCATTTGCCCCCTGGTGGTCAGTGTGCATCATAGTGACTGGTTATTCCACTGTTTGGTCAATTTGCATATTAGCCTTTTGTTATTTAGGCTATACCACAGTTTGTTTATACATGTACCTATCAGGACATCTTCTTGCTTCCTGTTTTTGTTTTGAAGTCTTTATTGTTGGGATTATTACATGTGTCCCCCCTTTTTCCCTCTCAGTGCCTCCCTTCACCCAGTTTCTGCCCTGCTCCTGTGTCATAGGTAATGTATATATGCATAGAACATTTTTGGTTACTCCCTTATCCCCTTCCCTCTGAAATTCTGTTCCATGTTTCCATGCCTCTGGTTCTATTTTATTCATCAGTTTATTTTGTTCATTAAGTTTTTTGTTTGTTTATTTTAATTTAGATTCAGTTGTTGATATGTATTTATTGCCACTTTATTGTTCATATTTTTTAAATCTCTTCTCCTTTTTCTTCTTTCTTCTTTTCTCTTTCTTCTTTCTTCTGTCTTCCTCTTCTAAAGAATACCCATCAGCTGAAACTGGTTTGGCTTAGTGGATAGAGCATCGGCCTGCAGACTGAAAGGTCCCAGGTTTGATTCTGGTCAAGGGCATGTACCTTGGTTTGGGTACATTCCCGGTGGGGGTGGGTGTAGGAGGCAGCTGGTCAATGTTTCTCTCTCATCAATGTTTCTGGCTCTCTATCACTCTCCCTTCCTCTCTGTAAAAAGTCAATAGAATATATATATATTTTTTAAAAGAATACCCATCAACATTTCATATAATACTGTTTTGGTGGTGATGAACTCTTTTAGCTTTTTCTTGCCTGTGAACTCTTTATCCGACCTTCAATTCTGAATGATAGCTTTTCTGGGTAGAGTGATCTTGGATGTAGGTTCTTGCTATTCATCACTTTGAATATTACTTGCCACTCCCTTCTGGCCTGCATAGTTTCTGTTGAGAAATCAGCTGACAGTTGTATGGGCTCTCCCTTGTAGGTAACTAATTGCTTTTCTCTTGATGCTTTTAAGATTGTCTTTATCTTTAACCTTGGCGTTTTAATTATAATGTGTCTCAGTGTGGGTCTCTTTGGGTTCCTCTTGTTTGGGACTCACTGTACTTTCTGGACTTGTAAGTCTATTTCTTTCACCAGGTGGGGGAAGTTTTCTGTCATTATTTCTTCAAATAGGTTTTCAATATCTTGCTTTATCTCTTCTTCTGGCCACCCCCATTATGCTAATGTTGTTATGCTTGACATTGTCCCAGAAGTTTCTTATATTATTTTCATATTTTTGGATTCTTTATTCTTTTTGCTCTTACGATTGGGTGTTTTTTCTTTCCTCATATTCCAAATCATTGATTTGATTCTCAGAATTCTCCACTACTGCATCCCTGTAAATTATTCTTTATTTCAGTTAGTGTATGCTTAATTTCCGACTGGTCCTTTTTCATGTCTTTGAAATTCTCAATAAGTTCCTTGAAGCTCTCATTAAGATCCTTGAACAACCTTATAACCATTGTTGTGAACTCTGTATCCAGTAGTTTGCTTGCTTCCATTTCTTTCATTTGTGACATGTTTCTTTGTTCCACATTTTGGTTGCTTCTCTGTGTTTGTTTTTATGTATTGGACAGAGCTGCTATGTCTCCTGGAGTTGATGGAGTGACTTTGCAGAGTAAGTGTTCTGTAGGCCCCAGTGGCTCCACCTCCCCAGTCATCTCAGCTGGGCACTCTAGGTGTGTCCTTGTGTGGTCTGTGTACACTGTCTTGTTGTAATTGAGCTTTGATTGCTGTTGGTGTCACTGAGAGTACTTGGCTCCCCTTCCTCCTACCCCCCCTCCACCAATTGGCTGTAAGGACCAGTGGCGACTACAGTGGAAGAGCAAGAGACCTCTGTGGAGCGAGACTTTGGTCTGCATTGAGTCTTCTCCTTGAGTGTGTCACTTGTGGATGTGTAGGGTTGTGATCTGGTATGGTCTGAAGCTGTCCACTTGGTGCACTGGCTCTGGGGCCTTCCAGGAGTTGCAACTCCAGCCACTGCCGGGGGCAGGAGCTGCAGAGAGATCTGCAGGTGGCTGCCACTTGTGTTGGGCTTCAAAGTGACCAAGTACACCTAACTGTGAAGCATGTTCTCTTATTGATGTCAGCTGCTTCTTTTTTAAAATATATTTTATTGAGTTTTTACAGAGAGGAAGAGAGAGGGATAGAAAGCTAGAAACATCAATGAGAGAGAAGCATCGATCAGCTGCCTCTTGCACACCCCCTACTGGGGATGTGCCGCAACCAAGGTACATGCCCTTGACCGGAATCAAACCTGGGACCTTTCAGTCTGGAGGCTGACGCTCTACCCACTGAGCCAAACTGGTTTCAGCAGCTGCTTCCTGTTTAAGAGATTTTAGGAAAGTCTGAAGCCTGAACCTGGACAGGCCATTCATATGGAAAAGCCTATGCAAACAGCTTCAGTGGGGCTTCAGATTGGATGGGGTGTGGTCTTAGAGAATCATCAGGATGGAGCAAACTGTGAGCCAAGCTCATGGAAATTTTCCCTGTGAGCCACGCTGATGGCTGTCAGTCAGCTCTGGGATGGGGAGGTCCCAGCACAGGAACCCCCGTGAGTGCCCCTATCTGGGAGAAAGCCACCCCCAGGTTCTTGCCCGATGCCAGACAAATCAGTTCCTTTCCTAACGTCTCACATTCCTTTCAAGCCGCCACTCTAGTGTTGGAGCCCAGAGGGATGGAGTTTGGGTAAGCCCATGTGCTGGCCCTTTAAGAGGAACTCCTTGGCACTCCAGCCACCTCCATGTCACTCAGCCAGCCATAATCCTTGCTGGTTTTTACAGCCTGAAGTTACGGGGACTGCTCTTCCCAGCAGTGGAACTCTGGGCTGGGGGCTGGTGTGTGGCGGGGACCCCTTGCTCCTCACAGGAGGCCTCCACAGCCATGATATCTCTCCCAATTAAAAAAACGCCACGTGTGGGTGTTGGACCAGCCCTTTCTGTGCCTCCGCGCCTCCACCCTCCTCTCAGCCTCAGCGTACTTTCTTCTTCTCTAGTTGTAGGGCTGCCGGTCAGGCTGTTCTGAATGATGGCGTTCTGTATTTTAGTTGTGATTTTAATGTGGTTGTGGGAGGTGCCGAGTGCTGGCCTTTACCTATGCTGACATCGTGGTCCTTCTCTGCACCTCATTTTAAATATAACAGTCAAAGGAGAAGGTGTAAGGGGGTCACATGGAGTTCATTGGTGATCGATTAGGGAGGCAGGAGAAGGCAAAGCAGAGAAATCTCTGGGACTGGGTGAGAAGTAAAAGGAATAGACACTTCTCTTACATTGGTGGGTATAAGGTAGTTAACAGTCCAAACTAACACAGTAGCAATGGCAGGGAGGGGTCCGTGGTCTCTGCTCTGGGAGGCTGTGCTCTGAGGCCCGGAGAAAAGGAAATCACTGTGACATTCCAAAGGCACGTTATCAGGTATGTTGTCCAGATGCAAAACAGGACCACAGGCGGCTCGGGAAGGTGAGCCTGGCCTTTATCGGGAGAAATGCCCGCCTGGGATGTGCCGCCCGCAGGGCCGCCTGCAGTTGGGAAATGTCCATTCAGACCGTGCTTGGCGGCGGCCAGGTCTGAGTGTGTGAGGCCTCCAGCAGCTCCCCCAGCCTGTCAGGCTACTGGTGGCTCCTTTTTCATTCACATTATAGAAAAAGACATGCAGATTATGATTATTACAGTAGCTTTATTAACTATTAGAAGCCTGGTGCATGATTGGGGCCGGGGAGGGATGCGGGGTGCAGGGCAGGCTCCAGGGTGTGTCCAGCCCGTCTCACTCAGTCCCGATCAGCTGGACCTCAGCAGCAAGCTAACCTACCAGTCAGAGTACCTGCCCCCTAGTGGTCAGTGTATGTCATAGTGAGCAGTTGAGCAGCCTTAGCATATCATTAGTATATTACTCTTTGGTTGGTTGACTGGATGGCCAGACAACTGGACTCTTAGCATGTTAGGCCCGATGCATGAAAATTAGTGCAAGAGTAGGTCTTCCCCCTGCCGGCCCTGGCTTCGTTAGGAAAGATGGTCCAGGAGATGTCTGGTCTCATTAGCATACTACCCTTTATTATTATAGACGTGTTTCATGTACTCAAAACTGTAAACCTACTGTTTGGTGCCCACTCCTGTCCTTGGCCCTCTTAGGACTCACAAACAGAACCTGCTAATTACCCAGGTTTTTGAAGCATGCTATTTTAAAAAAATCTTTTGCTACTATATATGTATAGGCTCGTGTATTGTATCTGTGATAGGGACTGGAAGACCCAGTAACTGGGAAAAAGCAAAACAAAAGCGAACAGAAATGTAGCTCAGGCTCTGAGCTCCTACCCCTTGGGCTTTCCCACGTGAGCTCATGGCTGAAGGGACATGGTCTTGCTCTTGCCTTTCAGATGGTGCAGAATTTCCAGGATGAATCCTGTTTTGTCCTCAGCACCTTAAAAGGTAAAGCCCCCACCAGCTGTTTTTGCTTAGTTGAAGTATGATGGCTGCCCTCTCCCCCCCCTTTCCCCCAGGGTAGCATGCTGAGGGGGGCTGCCGGCCACTCCCCTCTAGGGGATGTTACCGGGAACTTCCTCGGGGAGGGAGAGCAAGAACTCCCGTGAAGCCTGGCCTGGCGGGTGCGGCTCACGGAGACTGGCCCCAGTCACTTCTGAAAAGGAATCCTGGCCAGACAGTGTCTTCTCCGCAGACTCAGTGTCAGGGGGACAGAGGATGCGTTTGAGTTTTTGTGAACTGCAGGCTCTAGGAAAGTGAGCATGGGATACAGCAGCTGTATTCCTGGGTCTGGTGGGTTGGGGACCCGGGCGGGCGGGTATGTGTGTGGGGGTATGAAGGGCCCTCCTGAGGAAGGAGACAAGTTCGTGGGCCAGGAGAAGGGAAGGCAGTGAGTGTGTGGAGTTGATCAGAAAGACTGCACGTGACGGGCCTGGGCCGTTCACTGAGGAGCAGTGTGAGCAGAGCCTCCTGGGATGTGGGTGTTTTGGTTCTTGGGCCCAGAGCTGAGGTGGGAAGGCCCGTTGTCAGACAGTCGGGAAGGCATGTGTGGGCATATTTGCTTTGGTCTCGCTAACATTCATGATGGGGCTTCCGTGGTGCCCTATGCCATGCCTCCCGTGACTGCCCCCTTTCGTCCTGAAGAATGCCCAGTGTTTCCCTCTTGCAGCGGAAAGCAGTGATGGCTACCACATCATCCTGAAATGTGGCCTCTGAGCAGCACGGAGCAGCAGCTGCCTCCACCTCCCAGCCCCGTGGACCCCCTCGGATGTAGGAATTGCACCATCGGAAGCTGCAGCCTCCCTGACCAGCTGCAGCTACAAGGGACCTTGTCCGGCTACGGAAGCCACACACCGGCAGAAACCCACGCGGGCCTCCGCATGCAGACCCCCTGGCTTCTCTCCCTGCTCCTGGCCGCCAGCTTCTGAATGGTTCCTTGGTCCTTTCCCCACACCCGACAGCGGTGGGGGAACAGGGGGAGGGGGAAGAGAGTGGGGGTGGGTGGGTGGGGAACATCTGGTCCGAACGCCTTGCTCTCCTAGCTGGAGGCTAGTTCCTGGGCTGTCTTGGTGCCAATGTGTTCGTTCAGACTCTCCCTGCCTCCAGACAAAGCTCTGCCCAACCTTCGCCTTCTTCTCTGGCAACTGGCTCCATGGCCAGGACTGCTGACTGGATGGGGGCGATTTGCCACCATCATCTGTCTTCGTGCTGATTTCCGTTCTCGATGACCCTGGTGAGCATCTATCTGTCCTGTTCTCGGGTGGATTGATGGGAGGGGGGTTTATTCCGTGCCTTCTTCTTTCACTTTGCCTTGTTTCTAAGGATCTGCAACCACAAAGCCCAGAGGTGGGCTCACCCCTGCATAGGTGTGGTGGATACCACGTACGCTTGTGGAACCTGCCACACAGACCTGGGCCTGGGGGGGGGGGGTGGGCAGAAAGGGTCTTTTTAGGCTCATTCTTATGAGTATAAAAGGGATGAGAACAAAATAACTCCTCTTGAGTTCCTGTGGTGTAATTTTATTCCTCAGTAGTCATGGGTAAGGAGGACTAGGTAGTGATCATCCCATTGTGTGATCAGATGACCTTGACTGTCACGATGCCTAGCCCTCTTGGTGCCTCACCAAATCCCATTTAGAGAAGACTCAGTTGCCTGCTGCCAAACCTGCAAGTTCCCTGAGGAGACGGTGTTTTCTGTGCGGCCCTCACAGGAAGTGTGGATCTGTTTGTATCTGTAGGGGATGTGGTTGAGCATTTCCCCCGAGTTGCTGTGACTGGATCACCTTTCTTAGTAGCGCAGGAGGGAGTTGACTATCAGTACCTGCACATAAAGAATTCCTCTCTGTCTTGCCTCTGTTTGCTGGGACCAGTAATTGACACTGGCCCACGGCTTCCACTCTCTGCTAATTTACGTTCATCGTCCAAAGCACGGTGAACCTATTCCAACTGAGCAGGGATTTGCCGCTTCTAAAGTAGAGCTTTTGGGATACAGTGCTAGGGTCCGAGGAGGTCAGAACTGGGGGGAGCCTGGTTACAGATGGGGAAACAGAAGCCCAGATAACACCTGCCTGATAACACGCAGTGACAGGGTGATGACATACGTTTACCAGGGCACTTGGCAGAGTGAGTGGGATGTCATGATGGTCATGTTGGGACAGCAGGATGGTACTCCCACAGCGTCAAGACGGGTTCCTGGTTCCTTCTCCTTTTTGGAGGGGAAGAAGGAGCCAATAACAGCTTTACTGAGATATAATTCACTTCCCATCCAGTTTACCCACTTACAGTGAACAATTAAATGGTTTTTGGTAAGTTCACAGAACGACCATCATCAATTGTAGAACATTTCCATCACCCTCCCCCAAAAGGAACCCTGTACCCTTTAGCAATCACTTCCCACTTTTCTCCTACCTCCCTGGTCCTGGGCAACCATGAGTCTACTTTTGATATAGCTTCGCCTGTTCGGGGCATTTTATATATGGATGGGATCAGACAATGTGTGGTCTTTTGTGACTAGCTTCTTCGACTTAGCATAATGCTTTCTAGGGTCATCATATTGAACGGTCCTTTTTATAGCTGAGACATAGTTCATTCAATGGATAGACTACCTTTTGTTTATCCATTTGTCACTTGATGGATGTTTGAATTGTTTCTACTTTTTGGCTATTATGAAAAATGCTGCTATAAAGATACTTGTACAAGTTTTATGTATACACACATTTTTATTTTTCTTGGGAATACACATCGGAGTTGAGTTGCTGGGTGATGTAGTAACTGTGTTTAGCTTTTTGAGTAACTGCTGGACTGTTTTCCAGAGCACTCAGCGCTTTCCCATCGGCAGTGGGCGAGGGTTCTGCTTTCTCCACACACTTGCTGTCGTCTGTCTTTTTGATGACAGCATCCTAGTGCATGTGAACTGATCTCATGGTGGTTTTGATTTCACTTCCCTGATGGCTAATGATGTTGAGTGTTGTTGTTTTTTCATGTACTTATTGACTATTTGTATATCTTCTTTGGAGAAATGTTTATCCTTTGCTTGTTTTTAATTGGTTTATTTGTCTTTTTATTATTGAGTTATATGAGTTCTTTGCATATTCTAGATACAGGTCCTTTATCAGATGTATGATTTGGAAAAATTTTCTCCCATCCTGTGGGTTGTCTCACTTTCTTGTTCTTTTAATTTGATGAAATGCAAGACTACCCATTTTTTTCTTTTCCTTTTTAAAAAATTGATTTTAAAGAGAGAAAAAGAGAGAAACATTGATTTGTTGTTCCACTTATTTATGGTTTATTGGTTGTTTCTTGTATGTGCCCTGATCGGGATCTGTTCCTACAACCTTGGCATATCAGGACAACACCCTAACAGCTGAGCCACCCGGCCATTTGTTCTTCTATCGTTTGTGCTTTTGGTGTCAAATTTAAGAAACCATTGCCTAATCCAGGTTAAGAAGATTTATGTTTATATTTTCTTCTAAGAAGTCTTATAGTTTAGCTTTCACGATGATCTTTGATTCATTTTGAGCTAGTTTTTGTGCAGGTATGCCTAGTTTTAGTGCACTTCACAGATGTTACATTTTTTACAAATTGAAGGCAAGACCCCCCATCAGCAAATCTCTTAAGCTTTGTTATGACACCAGCTTTGTTGCAGCACCTCCGGGAAATGCCGACAGGTGTGGGGTAGAGGTCCAACTTTGTTCTTTTGCAAGTGGCTGTCGAGCTGTCCCAGCACTAGTTGTAGAAAAGACTTCTAGAATTCCCGGGAATTCATTGCCATGGCACCCTTGCTAAAGGCCTGATCGCACCTGATCCTTTTTTTTTTTTTTTTTTAAGGACATAAGGTTGTCATTGGAAAGCTCACCGTTTCTCTTTCACAACTGGCTTTTGTTCTCTTTCTGCTGCCTCCCCTTTACCTGTCTCAACAACACTGGGCCATTGGCACTCCGATGTTCTGCAATCTTTCTTGGAGCACGTTCTCACATTACACTCTGTTCCCGGGGAAGGTCAGTGCCTGTCTTTTTTTTTTTTTTTTTTTTTTGAGGAAACTGAGTCACGTAGAAGTGGAATAACTTGCCTAAGTTTACACTAGACCTTTGGTCTTCTGACTTCCAGCTGTTCAAGGCGGCGCCGGCTACTGCCCAAGTGGTGTTCGACCTGGCCAAGCGCTGGCAGGCTGAATGTCAACCCTAAAGGATGGCAGGCTACTGTTTTTATTTCTGAATTCCAAAGGAGGCCTAATAAAGACCTGCTACCTTACATTTGCTGTTAGTAGAATCTTTCATTCTCGAAATGCCCACTGCTGTCTGTTCTCCTAATGGTTACAGTTAAGTCTTGTGGCTTGCAAACAAGTAGAAAATAAATACCATAAAGAATACACATAGTGATTTGGCATCAGACGTTTTAGCTAGCTAATTCAGCAGCTTGTCCCTTCCATCAGAGTCAGATGAGCTAAAGCTGTCGGTTTTATTGTTTTTATTTTATTAAGTAAAATGCTTGGCGCTCTCTTTCCTGTGAGCTCCGTGTCCAGCCCTGGGCCCCTAACTTGAGCTCCGAGTGTGGCTCTCTTGCCAGTGACTCTGGGGCTGGGCCCGCCCCCACCCCCACCCCCACCCCCTGCCATGTGGAGACCTAGAGGGGTGCCCCCAGGAGCAGCTCCGAGGGTGCATTGGCTGCTCAGTGCAGGGCTGCCCACGGCACGAGCGGGAAGGTGGTCACTGCTGTGGCTCGGCCTGACCATCCTGCCATTTAGGCAGCCAAACCGGCCCTGCTCCGAAGGGGTCCTCTCCGAAGGGGTCCTCTCCGAGGGGTCCTCTCCGAAGGGGTCCTCTCCGAAGGGGTCCTCTCCGCAGGGGTCCTCTCCGAGGGGTCCTCTCCGAAGGGGCCCTCTCCGAAGGGGTCCTCTCGAAGGGGTCCTCTCGAAGGGGTCCTCTCCAAAGGGGTCCTCTCCGAGGGGTCCTCTCCGAAGGGGTCCTCTCCGCAGGGGTCCTCTCCGAGGGGTCCTCTCCGAAGGGGCCCTCTCCGAAGGGGTCCTCTCGAAGGGGTCCTCTCGAAGGGGTCCTCTCCAAAGGGGTCCTCTCCGAGGGGTCCTCTCCGAAGGGGTCCTCTCCGAAGGGGTCCTCTCTGAGGGGTCCTCTCCGAAGGGGCCCTCTCCGAGGGGTCCTCTCCAAAGGGGTCCTCTCCGAAGGGGTCCTCTCCGAAGGGGTCCTCTCCGAGGGGTCCTCTCCGAAGGGGCCCTCTCCGAAGGGGTCCTCTCGAAGGGGTCCTCTCGAAGGGGTCCTCTCCAAAGGGGTCCTCTCCGAGGGGTCCTCTCCGAAGGGGTCCTCTCCGAAGGGGTCCTCTCTGAGGGGTCCTCTCCGAAGGGGCCCTCTCCGAGGGGTCCTCTCCAAAGGGGTCCTCTCCGAAGGGGTCCTCTCGAAGGGGTCCTCTCGAAGGGGTCCTCTCGAAGGGGTCCTCTCCGCAGGGGTCCTCTCCGAGGGGTCCTCTCCGAAGGGGTCCTCTCCGAAGGGGTCCTCTCGAAGGGGTCCTCTCCGCAGGGGTCCTCTCCGAGGGGTCCTCTCCGAAGGGGCCCTCTCCAAGGGGTCCTCTCCAAAGGGGTCCTCTCCGAAGGGGTCCTCTCGAAGGGGTCCTCTCGAAGGGGTCCTCTCCAAAGGGGTCCTCTCCGAAGGGGTCCTCTCCAAAGGGGTCCTCTCCGAAGGGGTCCTCTCGAAGGGGTCCTCTCCGAGGGGTCCTCTCCGAAGGGGTCCTCTCCGAGGGGTCCTCTCCAAAGGGGTCCTCTCCGAAGGGGTCCTCTCGAAGGGGTCCTCTCCGAAGGGGTCCTCTCCGAAGGGGTCCTCTCCGAGGGGGTCCTCTCCGAGGGGGTCCTCTCCGAAGGGGTCCTCTCCGAGGGGGTCCTCTCCGAGGGGGTCCTCTCCGAGGGGGTCCTCTCCGAAGGGGTCCTCTCCGAAGGCGCCATGTGAGCTGCCCTCACCCTTCGTCCTCAGAGCCCGGGCTGGGCTGCAGGGCGCCTCCTGGGGCCGTGGTCATGGAAAAGCTTCCAAACCTCCATCCAGGAAGGAACGGCCTCACTTACACTGCACCGGCTCTGACCCCGAGCCCTCTTCAGGAGGTTGATCTGGCGCCCACTCCTCAGGAGCTGGCCTGCTGCACCCAGCCAGCTCCGCCTGCGAGTGAGCTACTGGATGACACGCAGCTCTTTTCAAGCCCAATTACGTGAAATATTACCTTGCACCCCTTCAAACACTCCCTTCTTCTCATCAGTAGACCTATATTACACAAAGTACTCCATTATTAAATTTGAATTTCATTTAAAAAATGTGGAATTCATTTTCTTTTATGCTGACCTAATATTTGTTTGTCTTATGGAATTTTTTAATAGTTCTTTATTGTTGGAAGTATTACATATGTCCCCCGGCTCCCCATTGACTGCCTCAGCCCACCCGCCCCCTCTGCCCGGGCCTCCACCGCCCTATTGTCTGTGTCCATGGGCTATGCATGTATTATGTGACATAATATTGATATGCTTCTTGGCCTTTAAAGCTGGAAATATTAACTGTCTACTCCTTTAAAGAAGAAAGTTTGTTAACCACTGAGCTAAACTTTCATTAATGGATTATTTTAAAGGAAACCCAGGAAATAGGACTTTTCTTAAATAATAAAAAGGACTTTGTTTGAACCTCTGAAGCGAGAGGAGCATTCAGCTGAGTGGCCGGGGCGCCCCCTGCAGCGGGTGCACTGCCGTGGCCACGAGGCCTCGCCCTTGTGGGGTCCCAGCCCTTCCCCCCTCTTCCTGCAGGCTGGCCCGTCCTGCAGGCCTGGCGTGTCTTTGCATCCCGGTCCGGGTGCCAGCGGGGTGGAGGACCTGGGTGGGAAGGGTGCTGGTGCTGGTCGCCAAGCACGCTGGGTGGTGCCTCCTGACCGAGGGCTCTGGAACTTCCCCTTCACGGCGTGGCAGTGACCTTCACTCCCAGCTGGCACCTGGGGGCGTGGACCTCTGGCTTCCCGGGAACCCGCGCTGCCTCCTCACACGTCCCGCTGTCCTTCCTCCCACAAAGGGCACCTCTGGTGGCCACCGCCTCCCGGTGATGGAGAGGGGCTGCCTCCCGCCCCTTCCGGAAGGGGCTCATGGCCCAGGTTCCCGCTCTGCCCTTGGGGAAGCCGGAGGGAGCCAAATGCCAGCCTCGCCGCCGGCTCCACGAGCTGCTGTCCCACTTTGCTGGGCGGGGCGCCCTCCCTGGGGCTGGGCCAGCCTTGGACCCCCCTCCCCCCCGCTTCTCCCCTCTCGGCAGCTGGCCGGAGTGTCCAGTTCTCCGCCACACCCACAGCAGCAGCAGCAGCGGAGGCTGGCGCTCTGTGGCTGGGTTCTGTGCTGGCGCTTTTGCCATCCTTTCGCTTGGTCCTCCCCACAGAGCTGGAGGCCCCGGGGAGGTTTTCCAGGGGAAGGAGATCAAGAGGGAAAGAGAGAGGAGCCCAGGCTCCTGCGGCTGCTGGTGGCCACCAGGAGGAGCCGCCGGGAGTCCAGATCTCTCCATTGTTGGGCTGGGGCTCCGGGTGGGGGACCCCGGGTGGGGGACCCCGGGTGGGGGACCCCGGGTGGGAGACGGTGGGGCAGCGGAGGAGAAGGGGTGGTTTTTGACCTTCCCTGGTCCTTCGCTGGCTGGGTGAACACTTGGCCACTGTGTTCTCTGATGTTACTGTATTTAGAGTGACGTCTTTCTTAAAATGCGACCTCCCACTTTTTCCAGGGGGGTGACTTTTCTAAAGGTGGTGGGAGGCCGAAACCGGTTTGGCTCAGTGGATAGAGCGTCAGCCTGCGGACTGAAGGGTCCCGGGTTCGATTCCGGTCAAGGGCATGGACCTTGGTTGCGGGCACATCCCCAGTAAGGGGTGCGCAGGAGGCGGCTGATGGATGATTCTCTCTCATCGATGCTTCTAACTCTATCCCTCTCTCTTCCTCTCTGTAAAAAAAATCAATAAAATATATTAAAAAAATCAATAAGGGTGGTGGGAGTCTCTCGGGGTGGGGCCCCGGGAGGGCCCTGCGGGAGTGGTGGTTGTGGAGAGAGGTGGCATCGAGACAAGTTGTCACATGGCCGTGTTGCTTTTGCCCTTGAAATGCAGCCCGTGAGCGCCTGCCGCCGTCCCATCGTGTGGGGGAGCCTGTGTGTGGGTCTGTGCTCGGAGCACAGACAAGATCATCTGTGAGAAACTGGCTCAGACCTCCTGACCTCCAGGCTTTTTGTTTAAAAAACAACAACAACAACAAAGGTAAAACACATATAGCATGACGTTTACCATCGTGACCACTTGTAGGCGTGTCAAGTTCATGCATTGCCCACCGTCACCACCATCCATCCTCAGAACTCACCTCCCACACCTGGGCCCTGTCCCCATGCAGCCTAACGCTCCGCCCCCAGCCCGCCGCCACCCCTGTCTCCGGTGAGTGTGGCATCCGGCGCGGGCCAGGTGGAGGCCTCACTGTCTGCCCTGTGACTGTGACGCCTCCCACCTAGCACAGCGGCCTCGGGGCCATCCGAGCCGACGCACATGTCAGAACGTCCTCGCTTTTCGAAGGCTGAACGACACTCCATTCTCTCTGTATACCACAGCCCATCAATGCGCTCTCCAACACCTGGGTTGCTTCTTCTCTTGGCTTCTGTGAATGATGCTGCTGGGAGCGCGGTCCCCAGATCTCTGTGGGTCTCTGCCTTCTCCTGGGTGTACACCCAGAGCTGGGTTGCTGTTCTCCGCAGCAGCTGCCCCGTCTACATTCCCACCAGTGGTGAATAAGCATCCGGTTTCTCCACATCCTTGCCAAGGCTCTCTGTCTCTCTGATGGCGGCCACTCTTAGGGGAGTCCTCAGGTCTTGGAAGCTTGTTCCTGGGGAGAGCCGTTTTGAGCCCCGAGGTGGGCACATGTGCAGTGCCACCACCCCTGGCCTTGTCCTCTGAGGCCGAGGCTGCGGTCCACTAGCCGCCCCCGCCTCCCTAACCCCGCTGTGCTCTCCCTGGGATGGTGGGCCTCTTGGCTCTGCCCAGGAACCTCCTCCCAGACCGGACTTTCCCCACGTGCCTGCCCCTGTGCTCCACGCCGGCCCGTGTATGTGCTGTGCCCAGGGCTTCCGTCTCCCTCCGTGTCCTCCCGTCCTCGCGAGCCTGGGGACCCCTTCCCACAGTTTCTGGAGAAGTCCCCTCTGCTCTTCACACCGTGGTCCCATTGGAGGAGCAGAGGGGGGGGGGCACGGGGGTGAGGCGCCAGCTCTTAGGTCGGAAGGATTTAGAGAAGCTAACCTCCCACCGCAGTCTTCTCACCTCTCAAGTAGGAGTGCCATCTGCCTTGCAGCTGTGAGGCCACCATGGCGGTGCACACGTGGGCTTGGCTGGGCTCTGGGGAGTGTGTGCAGTGTGAGCTGGCCGGGCTCTGAGGGCAGTGTGTGCAGTGGGAGCTGGCTGGGCTCTGGGGAGTGTGTGCAGTGGGAGCTGGCTGGGCTCTGAGGGGAGTGTGTGCAGTGGGAGCTGGCTGGGCTCTGAGGGCAGTGTGTGCAGTGGGAGCTGGCTGGGCTCTGAGGGCAGTGTGTGTGCAGTGGGAGCTGGCTGGGCTCTGGGGAGTGTGTGCAGTGGGAGCTGGCTGGGCTCTGAGGGCAGTGTGTGTGCAGTGGGAGCTGGCTGGGCTCTGAGGGCAGTGTGTGCAGTGGAAGCTGGCTGGGCTCTGAGGGCAGTGTGTGCAGTGGGAGCTGGCTGGGCTCTGAGGGCAGTGTGTGCAGTGGGAGCTGGCTGGGCTCTGAGGGCAGTGTGTGTGCAGTGGGAGCTGGCTGGGCTCTGGGGAGTGTGTGCAGTGGGAGCTGGCTGGGCTCTGAGGGCAGTGTGTGTGCAGTGGGAGCTGGCTGGGCTCTGAGGGCAGTGTGTGTGCAGTGGGAGCTGGCTGGGCTCTGGGGAGTGTGTGCAGTGGGAGCTGGCTGGGCTCTGAGGGCAGTGTGTGTGCAGTGGGAGCTGGCTGGGCTCTGAGGGCAGTGTGTGCAGTGGAAGCTGGCTGGGCTCTGAGGGCAGTGTGTGCAGTGGGAGCTGGCTGGGCTCTGAGGGCAGTGTGTGCAGTGGGAGCTGGCTGGGCTCTGAGGGCAGTGTGTGTGCAGTGGGAGCTGGCTGGGCTCTGGGGAGTGTGTGCAGTGGGAGCTGGCTGGGCTCTGAGGGCAGTGTGTGTGCAGTGGGAGCTGGCTGGGCTCTGAGGGCAGTGTGTGCAGTGGAAGCTGGCTGGGCTCTGAGGGCAGTGTGTGCAGTGGGAGCTGGCTGGGCTCTGAGGGCAGTGTGTGCAGCGGGAGCTGGCTGGGCTCTGAGGGCAGTGTGTGCAGCGGGAGCTGGCTGGGCTCTGAGGGCAGTGTGTGCAGTGGGAGCTGGCTGGGCTCTGAGGGCAGTGTGTGCAGCGGGGAGCTGGCGGGGCTCTGAGGGGAGTGTGTGCAGTGGGAGCTGGCTGGGCTCTGAGGGCAGTGTGTGCAGTGGAGCTGGCTGGGCTCTGAGGGCAGTGTGTGCAGCGGGGAGCTGGCTGGGCTCTGAGGGCAGTGTGTGCAGTGGAGCTGGCTGGGCTCTGAGGGCAGTGTGTGCAGTGGAGCTGGCTGGGCTCTGAGGGCAGTGTGTGTGCAGTGGGAGCTGGCTGGGCTCTGAGGGCAGTGTGTGCAGTGGGAGCTGGCTGGGCTCTGAGGGCAGTGTGTGCAGTGGGAGCTGGCTGGGCTCTGAGGTCAGTGTGTGCAGTGGGGACCTGGCTGGGCTCTGAGGGCAGTGTGTGCAGTGGGAGCTGGCTGGGCTCTGAGGGCAGTGTGTGCAGTGTGAGCTGGCTGGGCTCTGAGGGGAGTGTGTGCAGTGGGAGCTGGCTGGGCTCTGAGGGCAGTGTGTGCAGTGGGAGCTGGCTGGGCTCTGAGGGCAGTGTGTGCAGTGGGAGCTGGCTGGGCTCTGAGGTCAGTGTGTGTGCAGTGGGAGCTGGCTGGGCTCTGAGGGCAGTGTGTGTGCAGTGGGAGCTGGCTGGGCTCTGAGGGCAGTGTGTGCAGTGGGAGCTGGCTGGGCTCTGAGGGCAGTGTGTGTGCAGTGGGAGCTGGCTGGGCTCTGAGGGCAGTGTGTGCAGTGGGAGCTGGAGGGGCTCTGAGGTCAGTGTGTGCAGCGGGAGCTGGCTGGGCTCTGAGGGGAGTGTGTGCAGCGGGAGCTGGCTGGGCTCTGAGGGCAGTGTGTGCAGTGGGAGCTGGCTGGGCTCTGAGGGCAGTGTGTGCAGTGGGAGCTGGCTGGGCTCTGAGGGCAGTGTGTGTGCAGCGGGAGCTGGCTGGGCTCTGAGGGCAGTGTGTGTGCAGCGGGGAGCTGGCTGGGCTCTGAGAGGCGACATAGCTCAGTGTTTTCCAGGATCCAGAAGAGAGGGTCATGGGGGTGGGTGGGGAGAGCGGGGAGTAGACAGCAGGCTGTTGGGTCAGATGACAGTGAATCGGTGTTCACTGTTAAACACGTTAATAAGAGTTTCACAGAACTGAACTTCAATAACTTTGTCTCATGTCCTTTAGAATTGGGCATAAGTGGGCAGTCGGACATCCCTCGAGAGATGCAGGCCCTGTCCTGCCAAACTGACGATTGGCCCAGCGGCAAGCGGTGCCCTGCAGTTTGACTGCACTGACACGGGGTCCCAGACCATGGCGGCCGGTGGGCGGGGGTTGCATTTGCCCTATAAGGACAGTGGGAAACAGCAGTGGAGGCCCTTACGCTAAGAAGGGACAAAAAGGTGTTGATTGAGGCCGCAGAGCCATTAGGGGCTGGAGCCGGAGCCGCGCTGCCTCTACCGCCTTCGCTGGGGCCGGGCTGCCCCACCCCCGTGCGGCCTCTGCCCAGAAGGTGCAGCCAGGAGCGCAGGGCCGCCGGCAGCTGCTCCTCCCGGCAGGCCCAGGCCCAGGAGGCAGGCGCGGCCACCGGGCACGGTCAGGCCAGCATGACGCTCCGGCAGGAATGCCACCAGATGCCCGGGCAGGCAGCAGGGTGGACGGGTGGCCCTCACACTGCACCTGGACCTCCTCAAGGGCCTGTTCAAGAGTTTCTGACTCAGTGGGTCTGAGCTGGGGGCTGAGGATTTGTATTGCTAGAAAGTTCCAGCCGGTGCTGATGCCACGGGTGTAGGGACCGCACTTGGAGAACCCGGGCTAGCCGGTGCCTGTGCTTTCTTCCAGACTTGGCTCCATTCTGGGCCTGGCCCAGGCGCTTTCCTTCCCTGCCCTCACCCTCCGCCCGCCACGCCTGTGCCAGGACGCTATGCCTCACTGGACAGCCAGCCAGGGCCAGCGGTGGGCGCCCGGTGTGGGGGTCCCGCGAGGGACAGCCTGGTGGCCCTGCCGAGAGCCGCTGTCCGGGCCTCGCCGCCCCAGGAGCGGGCGCAGCTGTGGGGCCTCCTCCCGCCTGTAGGGGAAGCTGCCCTCCGTGGAGCCTGTTTGCGGCCCCCGGGGAGCGAGGGGCTTCCTGGGAGCAGGCGTGGGCCACCGCTGTCCCCCTCACCGCCAGCCCAGCAGCCCCGCTCCGCACTCCTCCCAAGTCCTGGCAAGTCCTCGGCAGCGGCTCCCGGGGCCTGGACAGTCCAGTGGAAGTGTCCAGGGGGCAGGGGCTGTCTGGCCGGGTCCTGCAGGCTGGGGAGGTGTCAGACAGGACGGCCCCGGGAGCGAGCTCACGAGGACCGACCTCTGCAGCCCATGGGTCAGCCACTGGAGAGCTGGTTCCGCGTCTTTCCCTGGCGGAGCGGAGTGCGCTCCCCAGGCCTGCCCCCCCCCCTGCCCTCGCGTTGGGAAACAGATGCTGGGGCCCCGCGCCCAGGCACAGACGGGCACAGGCACCAGACTCCGTTTGGAGAGGGTTCTTGGTCTGCCAGGGCAGCCCCAGGACCAGACAGCCCCAGGCCAAGCCCCAGGTGAACACAAGGTCCCAGGAAGGCTGTGCCCTCCCTCAGCACCCCCCCCCCCCCCAGGCCGGGAGGGCTTCAGCTCCGCTGGTTGACCATTAACCTGCCTTGACCGGCCATCAATATTTAAACTCAATTACAAGGGAAGGGAGCTGTCTGGAGAGAGGTTATTGGGCAAGAGGAGCCATTGGAATGTGGTAGGTACTCTGACAGGCGGAGATGGAGGGGGAGGAGGGGCTGGCCCAACACGCAGAGTGAGAGGAGAACAGAAACCGGCCAACTTCTTCCCTCCCCCCCTCCCTCCCTCCCTCCCTCACTCTCCCTCCCTCCCCTCCTTCCCTTCTTCCCTCCCTTCCTCCCTCCCTGCCTCCCCTCTCTGTGGACCCAGCTCTTTCTTGTCTCCAGCAAGTCACAGAGCCTGTCAGCCCTGCTCTTCCTCTGAGCTCCGTGGCACCTGTGCGTAAGCTGAACTGTGTCTGTCTGCCCCTTGAACTGGGCAGAGCTCCTGGAGAATGGAGGTTGGTCCGTCTCATCGCTGCCACTCTGAGTCCAGCCCTCGGCCCAGGAGTGCTTGTCGAGTGAATAAGCGATAGCAACGTGGTGGTCAGCAAATGAAGGGCCGGGAGCCGAAGGCCCTAAGGAAAGAACCCATTCGGGCGGCACCCAGCTGGTGTGCCTTATGGGTGCGTTTATTAGCTTCCAGCACCAAGAAGGGCTACAGGGGACGGGTGAATCGGAATTCGCAAGGCAGTGGGGGTTGGGAGAAACGACTTAGCATGGGGGAGGGTCTGGGAGGGGCCGGGCCTGTCACGTAACCACGGTGTGCCTTCCGAAGAGGCCCAGAATATTCCATCATGAAATATTCCATCAAGAAGAGTGTTTTGGCCAAAACCGGTTTGGCTCAGTGGATGGAGCATCGGCCTGCGGACTGAAGGGTCCCAGGTTCACTTCCGGTCAAGGGCATGTGCCTTGGTTGCGGGCGCATCCCCAGTGGGGGGTGTGCAGGAGGCGGCTGATTGATGTTTCTGGCTATCTCTCTCCCTTCCTCTTTGTAAAAAAATCAATAAAATATATTTCTTTTAAAAAAGAAGAGTATTTTGTTTTGAACTCTTATCTGCCTGAAAGCAGAGCCTCCCACCGGGACTCAGTCATAAAGGCTCAGCCCTGGGGCTTCGCAACCAGGGCGACGAGAAGGGACGTCAGGACAGGAAGTCAGGAACAGACCTTGTCACAAAACATCTCTGTCTGCTCCCCGAGGGGCTGCTGGTCTCCCCCAAGCGTCCTGTTTCCCAGCCGCCTTCCCCCTCGCCCCGCTGTTAAGAGGGCAGTGCTGAGAAGTGCCCAGTCCTACCCCTCCCGGAGCCACACTGCTCTGTGAACTGCCTGCCGCACGCGTAGGTGACTAAGCTGCCTTTTCTGCTGCGGGGCTGCTGTCAGTTCACTTCTCTGGCCCGGGGAGCGGGCACAGTTAGAGGAAGACGCTTTCATCCCTGCGTTCGCGGTCTCACCCGGGGCTGAGGTGCCGTGGAAGCAGGCGTTGGTCTCCGTTGCCCACACGGAGGCAGAGGTGGAGGCTCAGGGGCTGGTGGCCTGTTCCAGACACACAGCTGGCCGTGCGGCAGAGCTGGGTCTGTCAGCTCCAGGACTGCCATGGACTCCTAGGATGGGCCCTGGGGCTCTGAGGCGGGAGAGGGGGGGAGGAGGGGGCGGCAGCAGGGCAAATGCATCCTGGGTAAGGGGCTGGAGCTGGGCAGCAGGATCCAGTCTGGGCAGGCTGTGGGAGCCCCTCCCGTCGGCCACAGCCTCAGGGCCGGCGCCTCTGGCACAAGCTGTGCCAAGGCATCGTTGGGGTGCCACTTTTTTATTGTTGTGGTGACTTAAAAGTTTGTCACCACAACAAACTCTTGGTCTGAAATTAAAACTTTTTAAATTAAAAAGCAGTTTATGGGGGGTAGTCATCGCCTAGGCCAGAATCTTCCCTGACAAGGTCAATATTCACCCTAACGGAGCCTATTCTCTTTTTGCATCTACAATAACATATCCTTGAAATGTCAGGGTAACTTGTAACTTCCCTTTTTTCCAGACCCCTCAGGGCACAACCAACAGAGACCACAGATTCCCTCGTTGTTACTGTTACTGTGTTCATTATTGACTGTTAACTACCCTGTACCCACCAATGCAGAAGTGCGTGTCTATCATTTTACTCTTTATCCAGTCCCTGAGGTTTCCCCGCTTTTCATTGATTGGTTGCCTCCTGCATGCCTCAACCTGGGGATCGAGCCTGCAACTTGGGCATGTGCCCTGGACCGGAATCAAACCTGGGACCCTTCATCAATAAGCCAAATTTACTTGGAGTCCTTTTCATTTCGTTAACAACAATGGGCCCAGAGGAACTCTTGCTTCTCAATTTCTGGGGTTCAATATGGTGGAAGTCTTTCCTATTTGTGTTTTTCAGCTCTTTTCCAAATTTGGAACAAGATTTCCAGGCCTTCTGTGCTGGGACAGGCCATGAGACCATATCTCAAGGCCTGGCCTGGCGCCAGCACTGACGGCTCTGTCTGGGGCATAGTTTATGGCCTCTCTGGAATGGGAGTAGTCTTATTTTTCCCTATTATTTAAGCAAGCAAACATTTACAGAAGCCAGAATAGCAGGTTTAAAATTTTAAACAGCAGTTTTTACCCAAGATGAAGGTTACTATGCTTCAAAAAGCCATAGGATAATGGAAAGAAGGAAACATATTTTCACAGAGAATGAAGGAATATTGCAAGATAGGGGAGAGAAAGAAGGGGCACCACTCTGGCCTTTGACACGGATACTGTGTAACAATAACCAACGAGGAGAGCGCGGGTCCTGGACTAATGGAAGGTCCGGTTGGAAAGGGTCAGGTTCAGACAAGGAGCCGCAGCGTACACAGACCGGGCACAAAGGGACACGAGCCAGGACGTTTTTTCTTTTTCCCGTTAGAGAAAGCGAGCGAGCAGGCTTTCCCCATTTGGGGCCCCTCCCCAGGGGGTCCCCTTAGGGGACACCTCTGCCCAGATGGAATTTGTATATGCTTCCAATAAACGTCTACATTTTTATTAAAGAAATGTTAGTCCATGAATTTATTCTTCATCTTTGTCAGGTAAGAACCCACGAGAAGAAGTCTGAACCCTGAACCCACGTTTCAGTTGGGAAATGCAGTAGGCACAGCACTTGCTGCCACCGTGGCATTTGCTAAATAAAATTAAAAAAACCACCAGGTAAATGGAAAAAGAAATGGCCAGCCTCCATGCTGCCAGCCTGGGCCGGGCTCCGTCTGCAGTCCGGACACCAGTGCCCCGGACAGCCCTGCCCCACCCCGCCATAACCCCGCGTTAGGCCGCAGGGGGCAGAAGCCAGGAGGGGGCGTCGACTTGCCCAAGACAGGATTTGAGCCTGGCTGTTCTGCTCAGGTCTGTGCACTAAATTACTACTCAAACCTCTCTTAATAGAGACACAGGTAAAAAGAAAAAGAGGTGGAGGTCAAAAGTGTGCTAATCTTAAGGCCCCTCAGGGGGACCCCCAATATAGGTAGTGGGGAGACACCAGAGTTAAGAGACTGACTGTAGCCCCCCCCCCCCCAGACCCCTCCAATGGCTGCCATGTGTCTCTTGCACCCGAATGTGCACTGGTGCCTTTAAGAAAAAAAGGGCATTGTTGTTGGAAAGACAAGATCAGCGCAGGTTCCCAATGCCCCCAAATGGGGTGTTTGTGTAAAAATAAAGGCAGGGCCTGGGGTGGCAGGCTGGGCAGGACCCACAGGGCCCACTGTGAGGACTGGGCTTGTTTCAGTCGGGATGTCTCTGGCCCCGAAGGTGGGGGAGGAGCCGTGGGGGGGGGCACTGCTCCAGTGGGACCTGGCAGGGGCAGGGGCCGGGCTCCAGCCGGAGCCCGTAACACAGCCCTGGAGCCCACACTGCAAGGACCCCGGCATCGCCCGGCCAGACGACCCCAAAATTCTTGGTTAAAACTCTTCGGCTCAGTGGATAGAGCGTCAGTCTTCAGATTGAAGGGTCCCAGGTTTGATTCCGGTCCAGGGCACATGCCTAAGTTGCAGGCTCGATCCCCAGGTTGAGGCATGCAGGAGGCAACCAATCAATGATTCTCTCTCAGCATTGATGTTTTTATCTCTCCCTCTCCCTTCCTCTCTGAAATCAATAAAGATAGATCTTAAAAACAAAGAAATGAACCAACAAATAAATAAATTCAGGGAGCAATACGTAGCAGTGCCCCGAGTGAGCCAGGGCCCCCCTGAGGGACCAGCTGGGGTGGGAGGAGCCCACGAAGTCTGAGAGGACTCCGAGGACACCCAGGACTGTGAGGGCGGGGAGGGGGCAGGCTGCAGGGCGTGGCAACGCTGAGCTCCTCTTGGTGCTTCTGCTGGGGAAACTGAGCCCCCAGAAAAGAAGCAGCATGGAGACCTGGTGACTGGGGCCATCCAGGCTGAGAGGGACCTGGTGCCCCCGTCCTCAGCCAGGCTCTGCCTCAAGCCCAGGCCCTCCCTCTCCAGCGTCGTGGGGGCCACACCTCAGGGGCTCCTGAGGGGCCGTGCTGGCCTGGGGGGGGAGGTGGCGCTGGACCAGGTGGCTGCCTTCCAGAACCAGGGGTGCTGAAAGGAGCCGGGGCGGCAGGGACAGTGGGTCCGGGCATTGGCCACCACAGGGGCCCCTAGGTGACGGGTGCTCCTGCCCAGGGGATGGCGGCTGTGTGCTCCCCTCCCCCCCTCCCCTCTCCCAGCCCCATCGAGGGGTGACAGGATCGTTGGGGTTGGGAGAGTCTGTGCTGCAACATGGGTCACCCCACTCTCTGAGGCACTCACTGCGGGCCAGGCTGAGGCTCGGTGCACATGGCCACTGAACCCCACATTCTCTTCGCTCCCCAAGGAAACACCCCAGGCTTGAGAACGCTGGCTCGCCTGTGTGAAGATGCTGGCCCTGGCTCCGCCCGGAATTGTGGGCGACGCCCTGAATTTGCGCTTCGGCCACACAGCCAGCTCCCACCTTTCCCACCACCTCCCGTGGGGACCGCCGTGCTCCGGGCCGTGGCCTGACTCGCCGTGCGCTGGCCAGTGCGCGATGGGGTGGAAACGCTGCCCCAGAGGTTAGAGTTCACCCCCCGGGCCCGTGGGGCTTGTCTCCAGTTTAAGGAACGTTATCCAAGACCTCTCCTCCAGCCCATCCCCCCTGGGGTCCGAGAGGGACAGTAGGGACCGAGTGTGACGTCGTGTCCCTGAGCCAGGGGCATCTTCAGCCACGGGCAAGACGGAGGAGCAGAAGCCGCTGGGGACAGGACCGGGGTGGGGACATAGAGGGAAATGCAGCTGAACTGTGCGGGCGTGAGCAGGACCAGTCCGCCAGCCACACGCTGTCCCATTTAAAACCGCAAGAGCCAAGGCCCCTGATCTCAGGCTGGACACACAGGGAGGGTGAATGAGCAGGGATCATCCTGAAGTTTAAAATGTTGGATGTTGCGAGGGCCAAATTTTTCCAACCGACCAATGGGAAGTTAGCCGGACACGCGTTAACCCCAGACAAAGAAGCCTCCATGGCTCCCCACCCGGGTCCCTGCCTGCAGCAGGGGCTTTTCTGTAATAAAACTTTGCTTTCACTCATCTCTTTGTCCATGAACTCTTTCTTCCATATTTTTTTAAACAATTTTATTTTATTATGTTGTTTTATCCTCACCCATGGATGTTTTTCCATTGATTTTTAGGGAGAGGGAAAGAGAGAGGGAAAGACAGAGAGAAACATCTATGTGAGAGAAACACGTTGATCGGTGGCCTCCTGCACAAGCCCTGATGAGGACCCAGGCTGGGGAGGAGCCCGCAACCGAGGCACGTGCCCTGGACCAGAATCAAACCCAGGACCCTTCGGTCCGCAGGCCAATGCTCTATCCACTGTGCCAAACCGACCAGGGCTCTTTCTTTGATGTTGAGAGACAACAACTTGGACCTGAACAGAAAATTGGTATCATCTTTGGAGGTTCCACCGATAGCTTAGCGAGATTCTGTAGAACAGTAAGTGAATGGACATTCCGCTCTGCTCTTTCACTTTATGCCGGAGGCCTGATACCGGGACCCTGTCTGCCAGTTAAATGCAACCAGCTCGCCGAAACCGGTTTGGCTCAGTGGATAGAGCGTCGGCCTGCGGACTGAAAGGTCCCGGGTTTAATTCCGGTCAAGGGCACGTACCTTGGTTGCGGGCACATCCCCAGTAGGGGGTGTGCAAGAGGCAGCTGATTGATGATTCTCTCTCATCAATTTTCTAACTCTCTATTCCTCTCTCTTCCTCTCTGTAAAAAATCAATAAAATATATTTTTTTAAAAAAATAAAAAAATAAAAGCAGCCAGCTCTCAGCTGCTGGACTCAAGACGCAGGGGACGAGTTTCCTGGGAGACTGACTACCAGTCTATTCACTCCTCATCCGGGAGAATGTGGGGCCAGCTGTGAACCGTTTTCCTCTTCCTCTGTCTACCATCATCGTGCCTGAAAGCGGGAGGTGGTGGGGTCCGTGTTCCCTGGATCCGGACCGGCTCAGCTGATCCGGTGACTTTGGAGGCCTCCCCCCCCCTCCTACAGGTGCCAGGCTGTGCCCGAGCAGCTGGTCCTCTCCTCTGGCCCACCTCCTGGCCCAGCCCCGTTAGACCCCGAAGAAAAAGCACCTGACTGTTTAACTCGGGTTTGCCCAAAATGCAAGCTAGCAGATGGAGAGACGTGGCCCAGAGGGAAGTATTAGTTATTTTTTTCTTTTCTTTTACTTTATTTTGTGCTGAATTTACTCCCGGGCCACAAGTTTTTGTTTCTTCAGTTTCTTCTGAGATATCTTTTTCTTCTGCGCCACCTCCTCTTCTGGTTTGGGAAGAACCTGCTCCTTCAGTGCGATCATCTCCCTGAGGCAGGGAGAGCTCGCGTATGGGTTCGTCCGCCATGAGCCCTGCAGGTTCTACGGCGCATCTTGGGCGCTTTGCTCACCTGAATGTGCTCGATGACCGGAGAGTCTACATCTAAAGCCTGAGGTGCAGCACCGCTCTCGGCATTGTTCAGCACGTGCAGCAGAAATTCAGCATGCTTTCTGGGCCACCGACCTTGTGTCCAGCCACACTGTTTTGCCTGGGCGCACCTACCAACGCCACCATTGTAACGACGGAACGGCACGCGCTGCTTCTTTAAGGTGGCGCCCTTCAGATACTTGGTGGCTTTCCGAATATGCATGCCCCTGACGGCCGGGGCAGTTTCAGGCGTGTTCTTGAAGTGAACGCAGAGATTGGAGCCTCTCCATTTGTATGATTTTGTGGGGTTTTCTGGGTCTAACGAATAGCGAACCACCTTCAGAGGTCACCTATGGCTGCTTCGGGGCAAGAGTGGAAGTATTAGTTATAATATCATTTTACAATTAAGTCTTTTTCGTAGAGGGAAGGAAAGTGTCGGAAGAGAGACCTGAGAAGTTTCCGGATCCTGGTAAGTGCAGAGGCGTCTTTCAGGGGTTGACACAAACCTTCGATCTGTCCCGGAAGGATGTGGTGCTCCTCTGAGGCCAGACCCTCTCGGGGTCAGAAAAGCAAACAGTTCTGGAGGCTGCCCAGCAGTTGGAGAGGAGTATTTCATTACCAGGGCCCGCGGGTTCGCTGGCCCGGAAAGAGAGAGTTTCCAGGCTGTGCAGCGGGCTCTCCCTCTAGGAGGTCCTCGGTGGGATCCCCACAGCCCCGGGAGACTGGCAGAGGGAGCATTTCCAAACCCGTGTCGTCCAGGGCCTGAGAAGGAGCTGCTCCGAGCCCTGAACTATCCTACAGCATCACCTATAACCCAGGGGAAGAACCACAATCCCCACTTCATGGGCAGGCGCGGGGACCGTCTATGAGATGACCTCCACGTCCCAGGTTCCCGTGAGGCCATTGTGAAGGACCAATGTGTGACTCGTCAGCACCGACTTTAGGAGGAAGCTGCAAAGATTGGCAATTGGCCCCCAAGCACTTAGATAACCTCCTAACACAGTCACTTCGTTCTCTTACCTTAGGGACCAGGAGGCCGAGGAGAGAAAGCTCAGGGAAAGAAGGCTGTGGCACTTCATGGCCAGTGCCATGACTCAGGGACCCCAGGGACGTGGAGTCCCCACTGCTACTCGCTACAGCTGTGGCCGACCGGGGCGCACTGAAGGGATTGCCCACGGGTGAAGAGGAAGCCATGGTCCCTCTCCTCTCTGCAAGGGGACCCCTGGAAGGCAGACTATCCAAAGGGGCCCAGGCCCCCACGGCTGATCTCAGACGGTCCAGCAGCAGGACTGATGGGCCTGGGGCCTTCCTACCCGGCTCCCACACAGACTGCCATCTCACCCACGTGCCCCGGGAACCCTGACTGTCCAGGGTAAGGCAATTAGTTTCCTCCTCGACATGGGAGCCACTTTCTCCATCCTCTCCTCCAACCCAGCCACCCCTCCTCCCAGAGTGACCAGAGGTGCACCTGGGAAGCCCGCCACTAGGCATTGTCACAGCCTTTCAGCTGCGACTGGGACCATGTGTTTTTCTCTTTCTCATCATGCCGGAAAGCCTGGCCCAACTAGGGCACGACATCTTGGCCCACTTGGGCACTGCCCTCTGTGTGGGCCGGAACGAGCTCTCTGCCTCCCCCTGGTGGAGACCAAGATTGACACAGAGGCATGGGCCACCCAAAGGAAAGTTGGCAGGGCGGTTGGGTCGGCCAGCCCGGGTGCACCTCAGGGAGTCAGCCTCTTTCCCACATCAGAAACAGCACCCCACCCTTGTGACTCCATTAAGGGTTTAACGAGGTCTGATAACATTCTCTCCAAGATCTATAGAAACGTCATTGTATGGTAAATCCTAACCACCTGGCTCGGTTCTGCAGTGTGTAACGGGCCCATTGTACATATCCCCCCTGACCGACCTACGTACCAGGTGTGCCAGGTGAGCGTCCCTGTGGGCACTGGGGTCCAGTCCTCTGCGGAAGCTGCTTTATCTTGTTCTACCGAGAGGATGGATAGGGCTGTGCACAACAGTAGCTGCTGTCCAGTCCGTGACATTCCAGAGCAGCTCAGAGATGGCTTCATCAGGCAACTTCTCCAACTTGGGATCTTTCTTGAACAGCCATAGCAACCCATCCAAGGAAAGAGAGAAGCATAGTAGCTCCGTCTGGCCTCACCCGGGTTGGAGGAGTGGGACTGGGAGGATGTGCCCATGCTCCAGAGGCAGGTATCGGGCACCCCATCCTACCAGGTCTCTGGTGTGCTGGGGTCCCCTGCTGGAGAGGTCTATTCCTAACCTCACCATCAGAGTCCACCATCCTGGAAGGCCACGCACGGCGGGGGCAGTTGAGGCTCAGCAAGAGTCACTAAACTCTCTGGGGTCCACGGTCCTTCAGAATGGACGGGCCCCAGACAGTCTGACAGCAGAGGTAGGAGGGCGTGTGCCCTGAACAAGGAAACAGGCTCCATGTGGATCAGCACATCCTCACAAGTAGAGGAAAATCGTAATGTCGTAGAAGAGAGCATCTCTCTCAGTGACCCCGGAAGCACGGCAGGACAGGGCCCCGCTGGCTGCTGTCATTCTGACCTCAGTTCAAGAACTCCTTGTGGTCGGGGCTTTACCCTTTTTGTCTCCAACTACTGCTACCTTTCGGGCCTCACCTTTTTTAAAAAAAATTTTTTTTCTTGTTAAGGTATTATATGTGTACATAGCTTACCATTGGCACCCCCCCACCTCCCATTCATGCCCTCCCTCCCCAGAGTTCTGTGTTCGTTGGTTGTACTTATATTCATGCATGCCAGTCCTTCAGTTGTTCTCTTATCTCCCCCAGGTCTCCTTCCCCTCCCCACTGTCATTTGACAATCTGCTAGTTTTATGGTGACTATCTCAGGATCACATGAATAGAGTCCGCTCCTCCTCTGGTTCTCACCACCCCTTCCCCTGGGTCCCACTGCTTCCACTGGGACACACGGCTCACCCGGGCACATGGCCCTCTGGGACACACGGCTCACCCGGGGCACCCGGCCCCTTTGGGTGGACATGGCTCACCCGGGGCACATGGCCAATTTACTCATATGTTTTGTTTCCACTAGGAAAAGGTATTCAAGCTACAGATGGTCATGGAAACAGAACCCCGAATGGCAGCTCCCCCCTTCCAGGCCCCCAGATCGCCCACCTCTGATAGAGCCCTAATGATCGTTGCCATCAATGACACCCCTTACCAGCCGGAAGTAGTCAGAGTGGGTTGCGGTCCCTTTCCCCCACAGCAGTTAGGGACTCCTAATTGGAGGTGGGGGGGGGGGGAGGGCAGGGGTGAGGATTTAGAAGAAGCTGAGGCAGTTAGGGACAGGACTGGGGAGGGGGGAAAGAAATATCAAAAGGAAATGCAGCTGAACCCTGCAGGCGTGAGCAAGACCAGTTCGTCAGCCACACGTGTCCCATGTAAAACCCGAGAACAAAAGGCTCTGGTCACAGGCTGGCCACACGAGGGGGCGGGTGGAGGGGGAGAAATGAGTGGGAACCCTGAAGTTTAAAATGTATGGATGTTGCTAGGGCCAATTTTTCCCAGCCAACAATGGGAAGTTAGCAGGACACGGTAACCCCTAGGCCTAGACAAAGAAGCTTCTCGGCAACCTGCCTGTGTCCCTCCCCGAACCAGGGGGCTTTTCTGTAATAAAACTTTGATTTCACTCATCTCTTTGTCCATGAACTCATTCTTGATTTGAGAGACAACAAACTTGGACCTGAACAGAAAATTGGTATCAAAATTACAAACAGACTCAACAATACATTTATGGCACATTCATGTGTAAATGAATATATTCAATTTCATTTTACTTATTTATTTTATGCCACTGTCCTCTGTATTTAAAAATTGATCCCCACCTGGCCAGGATTGTCAACGCTTTGATGTCAAAGGGGCATCATGGCCAGGACAGTCTGTGCTGGCCTGGTCACCCTTTACTGGCCCCCTGCCTGCCTGGTCACCCCCAACTACCCCCCACTGCTGGCCTGGTCACCCCTCACTGCCTGCCCCCCTGCCAGCCTGGTCACCTTACTGCCCCCTCTGCTGGCCTGGTCACCCCCAGCTGCCAGCCTGGTCACTCGGGATGTGGTCAGCACGGGCTCCGGGAGCGGGTGGCGGGCAGGGGTGTGTGTGGACTCCTGGGAGGCAGCACACACCTGACTAGGGGACAGCCAGCCCGACCCATCTACCAGACCCGGGGCTAAGTGAGGGTTGGGCCTGACCCAGGAAGCAAAGGGGCACCGGCAGACGTGCCGGTGGTGAGAGCCGGGCGTGCCCCTTTGCCCGTCGCTCCTGGGCATGGAGCCAGGGATCGCAGGCGGCCCAGGCCCTCTGTCCGCGGGGGCACGGGTTTGCCCTGCTCAGGAGAAGTTCAGCAGGAGCAGAAGGTATTCAAGGAGCCCAGGGCCCAGGGAGGGGAGGGCAGGGAGACATGGCGCCAGCCCAGGCTGTTTTGTAACCAGTGACCACGCCTCCTGGTGAGTCACCGGCTTCCCAGGGGCCTGCTCTTCCTGCGGCCACCGCCGCGCCGCGTGTCCGCTCCAGCCACTGGCTGTCCCTGTCTCCGGGCGCCCTGTGGGCTGAGCACACGGACTTCGGGGCTCTTCAGAACCAGGTCCAAACTCTGTGGCTGCTGTGTGCTCGGCACGCTCTGCGGCCTCGCTGAGCCTCAGCTGCGCTTCCCTCGAGCGGGAACAGCAGGGTTAGGGTTAGGGCGGGCCAAGGTGGGAGTCCAGAGGGGCGGGGGGGGGGGGGGAGAGCAGGTGCTTTGCGCTGAACAGGCTCCCGTGAGGCCGGCATCTCTCGGTGGGTGAGGCCCAGGGGTCCTGGGACTGTAAGTGGGCCCTCGCTTGCCGTGAGTCCTTGAGAGCAGGTCTGCGCCAGATGCCTGGACACTGTTGCCAGGGCACACGGCGCTTAGTAGGTGTTCCGTTGACGTTTGTGGAAGCCACGAGAGAGAGGCACCCATGGGACAGCACCTAGTGTGTGCAAGTCCTTGGGAGGTCCGAGTCAGCTTACGGGAGGCCTTCGCCGTCCACGGTGAGACCCACGGCCTCCGCTCAGAGGCAGGTGAGCTGGTCATGAGCCCACGGTGCCAGGTCGATGGGTGCTCACGGCAGGCAGGCGAGGCTGCGCCAGCTCCCTCCTGAGTGCGCGCTCCCTCGGGGGAGAAGACCCCGCACATGCAGATACTGGGGCCGAGGAGGGAGAGGTGGGCGCAGAAGCCTGGGCACCAGTTTGGGTGCTGAAGGAGCTGGTAGGCAGAGCTGCAGAGGCCGGCCACGCTGGACATGGGCACCCGGATGTGGGGCCTCGGGGAGAATGTGGACATGCTGCCAGGAGGGCTTGGGCTGCAGCCTCAATCCTGCAGGTGCCTTACCCCCCACCCCCCACCCCCAATAACCCTACACTTGGCGTCCTCCTGGGCCCGCTCTCCACCTGCCTGTCTGTTGCTCCAGGAGCTGGAAGGCGTTGCAAACTGCCCTGTGATGTTCTGGAGCCAAACCACGTCCCTGGACTGCGGCCCAGCCCCGGGGCTTGGCGTCAGCGGTGATGTCCCGGGAAGACACTTTGTCTTTGAGGCTTCGGAGTTTTGAGGGCTTAGGTTTGGGGCTGGGCCAGCGACATCGCCACCTGACTGGCCTGCGAGGTGCCTGCCAGAATCAAGGCGGTCAGAGGCCCCGGCCTTGGGCTCTCACCCAGGCCGGCCGCCTGCAGGCGCTCCTGTGACGATGGCGGAGACACTGCTGGGCCAGACAGCCCGCGCCACCACTCCCTGTGGGGCCAGGGCTGGCCGGCGTCCTTGGGCCTCAGTGCTCTGCTCCGGAAGCGGGTGGTGCCTGGAGCTTATGAGCTCCCACCGGCGGACTGCTCAGAGCGGCCCCTCCGGTGTGAGTGCAGAACACGAGCCAGTTCAACCCGGTGAGAAGCAGCCGCGTCCCCTCCCGGGCCTCCCCTCGCCTGCCCCTGCAGCCCTCTGTGATCAGGCCGGCCCTATGCAGCCTCACCCCTACACCCCCTGCACCACCCAGGTCGCCTCTTCCGCCTGAGCCTCTTTCCCACCATTCGGGCCAACCCTACCCCCCACTTCCCTCACCTCTCAGTCACCCTCTTCCAGGCAGCCCTCCGCATGGCACCTCGACATGCTAACCTCACCAGCGCCTGCGGGTGAAGGAGCTGGGACCGGGAGGGGCATGAGCCCAGGGTGAGGGCCGGTGGACAGCTGGGACCGGGAGGGGCGTGAGCCCAGGGTGAGGGCCGGGGGACAGCTGGGACCCGGCTTCAGGCTTGGCCAGCTCCAAAGCGGTGCTCTTCCCTCTCACCACCTTGCTTCTACTATCGGGGCTCAGGGGGACACTGGCAGGGCCACCGGAGCCCTGCATCGGGATGGCTCTGGGCACCGGCTGCAGGCAAAGCCCCGGGGCAGGGCCGGTGTTGCCCAGAAGAAGTCGTGCGGCCCGTGGCCCTCCCCCGTCCTCTGACTGGAATGTCAGGGTGGGGCTTTGAGGGGCAGCGGCCGTCTTGTCCCCGTGAGTTCATCTGAAGCTGGGCATCTTCTTACCCGTGGTGGCACCCGAAGGGGAAGGTTCCTGTCCGGCCCCCCGAAGGGGCTGCCACCGAGGCAAACGCCTGCAGTGCCCGGCCGGCGATGCCCGTGAAGGGGGCCTGGTGGGTGCAGCCTACCCTGCACCCCATCCCCTCTGCGGGGCTCTGCGCAGCTCGCCTGCCCCGCTCCACAGGAAGGCGCTCCAAGCAAGCCAGAGCGGGAGGATGTGTCAATCACAGGCCCAGAGTGTGTCCTTCATGTCCCGCCTGCTCATTGGAAGCACATGCATCGCCCGAGGTTACACATGTGCGCTCCCTGAGACAGACCTCCCAGGCCTGTGCGCGCTCACCCCGGGCCTGGCCAGTGCAGCGCCTGCGGAGTGAGTGAGGGCGAGCCCTGGCCGCCCCACGGGCACGGGGGCCCTGGGGGCAAGTCCCATGCATCCAGCCCTGAGGGCGCAGCGCAGGCCCTGGCACCTGCAGGAGGTCAAGTGCAGGTGAGGACCGTTGGCTGGGCTGGAGGAGGGGCCCACAGCCAGGCTTACCAGGCGGGGAGCAGCACCTGGGGGCAGGGGGGCAGCTGCTCCCAGACATGTTGACTGACCAGGTGCCGGGCCCTCAGCCGTGTCGGAGGCGCGGGCGGGATGTGCCTCCCAGAACCCGCGTCCGCACAGGCCCGGGCGGCGTCAGGGCTGCTTGCGGGTCTTCACAGGAGCTGCTCTTTTTTTTTTTTTTTTTTTTTTTAAATATGTTTTATTGATATTTTACAGAGAGGAAGGAGAGAGATAGAGAGCAAGAAACGTCAATGAGGGAGAAACAATGACCAGCTGCCTCTTGCACACCCCCTACCAGTGATGTGCCCACAACCAATGTATATGCCCTTGACCGGAATCAAACCTGGGACTTTTCAGTCTGCAGACTGACACTCTACCACTGAGCCAAACCGGTTTCAGCAGGAGCTGCTCTTTGAGTCCGCTTTGCCGTTGCCAGCCTTGCCCTGGGGGTCTCCGAGGCCAGCGTGGTTACTCGTCCCACGAGGGTCTGGAGCGCTCCGTGTGGATAAAGATGAGGGTTCAGGTCAGACCCGGGGAAGGCTCGGGTTCGGGTTCAGGTAAAGGTCGATCTGGCATCCTGGCTCAGGTTAAGGTTTAGATTCAGGCGAATAGCAGAGCCCGGCTGGCCAGCCCCGGAGCTTTGGGTCATGTTTCTGTCCGTCTCCCGGAACGTGGAGCTTGGAGTCGAGTTGCACAGGACAGAGCAGCTCCGAGGTGGTCCTCTCTGACCCCGCCCTGCCGCCCCGCCTCTCGGCACTCACTGAGCGGAGCTGTGACTGCTCCCAGGAGTGTCCAGTCTGTTCTGCGGTCGCACCAGTGTCCTGTGAGCAGGCCCTGGGCTTGCACTGAGGGCTACTCCTGTGGGTGCACAGGAGGCGGCGCAAATGCTGATTTCATGAATAAAGGGAATACATCAGCTCCCCAAGGACAAAGGTCTCCCTCTTGTGGGAATCTCTCTATTCAGTTACACCCAATGTTTTTCAAAGTTTTAATTGATTGTGGAGGAGGCTAGGAAATTTGGGATTTTGTTGTTGCTGTTTACAGATATCCATCCTTCATTCATCCATTCACTCACTCATCCATCCATCCATCAATCATCCATCCATCACCCATCCATCCATCCATCCATCCAATCATCCATTCACTCATCCATCCATCCATCATCCATCCATCCATCCACTCATCCATCCATCCATCCATCCACTCATCCATTCACTCATCCATCCATTCATCTATCCAATCATCCATTCACTCATCCATCCATCCATCATCCATCCATCCATCCACTCATCCATCCATCCATCCATCCATCCACTCATCCATTCACTCATCCATCCATTCATCTATCCACTCATCCATCCATCAATCCATCATCCATCCATCATCCATCCATCCATCCATCCACTCATCCATTCACTCATCCATCCATTCATCTATCCACTCATCCATTCATTCATCCATCAATCTATCATCCATCCATCCATCCATCCATCCATCCACTCATCCTTCATTCATCCATTCACTCATTCATCCATCCATCCATCCATCCACCCACTCATCCTTCACTCACTCATCCATCCATCCATCAATCATCCATCCATCATCCATCCATCCATCCATCCATCCACTCGTCCATTCACTCATCCATCCATTCATCTATCCACTCATCCATTCATTCATCCATTCATCCTTCACTCATCCTTTCATCCATCCATCCATCCATCTCATAAATACTTTTTGACTGTGTGTGAGACTTTGCTAAATCTACAGGAGATGAAGAAGACATTGAGACTGTCTTCAAAGAGCTAAACCAATAGATGGAATCAGAACAGGAGCAGCCGAGGGGAGGACCCCAAGGTCTGTGGGGTTGGATAAAGACTCCCCGCCCAGCCTGGAGACCTACGGGGTTTCCTGAGGAGGAAGCCCGAGTCTTGAAATATGAGCAGGTGGTCCTCAGTCAACGACGAGAAGAGCGTCCCGTGAGAAGAAATGGGCTGAGCCGAGGCTCCTGGCAGGAGAGCAGGGGCGGCCTTTGGGCAGCCTGCGGAGTGGGCAGGAGGGCAAGGAGGCCCCGGGGCTACTGGAAAGACAAGAGGTCTTGGAGGACTTTGTTCTGAAAGCCTGGGAACCACAAAAGGATCAACCTAATGTGAATTATGTTCTGGAACCAGCACCCTGAGACCTGTCAGGGTGGGAGGGTGTCAGGGTGTCAGGGTTTGGCTCTCCTGTGGAAAGAGGAGGGTGCCCCCGGGGACACTGTAGATAGGGGCTCCAGCCCAAAGCCCCACAGGATGTGTGGTTCTCAGAGTGCTGAGTGGTGGGGACCTGGGGGGTGGGGGGGGGGGTGGGCGTGCCACGCGGCTGGGGCCAACTGTGGAGGCTGAGCAGGACTGCAGCGTCTTGGGCACCTGCCTGGCCAGTGGCTCTAGGGGTTGTGCTGGGCAAACCTGCAGCTTCAGGCAGGAGCCCTGCTGGGGGGACCGGCACACACCGGCCTCCTCTGGAGCAGGCTGCAGTCCCTGCTCCTCCTTGGCTGCAGCCTGTCCCCTTCCCAGCCCTGCCTGGACCCGCAGAGCAGCCCCAGAGGAACGGGGATGCTGCCAGGGCCTGCCAGAGCCAGTCCCGGGCCACGTGGCCCCGGTTGGAAGCTGGCTGGGGGAGCGGGGCACCGCGGAGGCGCGGGCAGCTCTCTGCTTCTCACGCTCTGCCGGGGAAGGGCCTCCACACCCACCCCTTTGCCCAGGCGGTGTCCCAGGCAGCTGGGGGAAACCGAGGGCAGGGAGCGACAAGAGAAGCCCGAGGCTGGGTCCTGGGCTTCTCCCTCGTTTGGAAGGAGGGACACATTGTACGTGCGTGACCTCAACCAGGAAGCTGGAGGCGTGTTGATCTTGAGCGCCCGCAGAACCTTGGCCGGCCCCGGGCTCGCTCGCAGGTGTGCGCTGGGCCCCGGGGCTGGGGGAGGAGGTGACAGCTCAGAGAGCTGAGTGTGGGACTCGGTGGAGTGCTTCCTCTGCCTTGATGCCCGCCAGCCAGTGCGGCAGATCCTCCTGAGGGACAGACAGCCAGACACCCCGGCTCTGCTCCCAGCACTGCTCCCAGCACTGCCTCTCGGAGCAGTTCCGCCAGGTTCCCGTTTACCAGAAAGGCATGGAGGGTCAGCGAGAATCCAAGACCCTGCCGGCGACGAAGGCGGGGGTGCAAACCGGGCAAGGCCCAGGCCCAGACCTTGGCATTGCTTCTCGAAGGAATCCCTCTCCCGTGCCACGGCAGAGAGGTGGGGAAGTCCTCACTCCTTGTCTTGACCTGGGTGCAGCCAGGCAGAGCCGGGGCCTTGGGGCGGAGCCAGGGCCGCGGTGCAGGGGTGCAGCAGGAAGGGCAGCCACTGAAGCCGGGGCGCTGACGGTGGGCGCTGGGCCAGCTCTGCGGAGCTGCCCAAACTCAGCCTGGTGCAGGCGGAGGAGAATCTATCCTCTGCTCCTGACACCCACCCTTTTAGGTTTCGACCGCGTGGCCCCAGGCCAGGTGTGCTGGATGGGCAGGGACACAGAGCTGCTCCCCGCAGAGGCAGAGGCAGCTGGAGCCAGGGGCAGGTGAGGTCGGAGGGCCTGCTGTGGTGCTAAGTGGCTGAACATACAGTTGGGGACACTGAGTCAGAGAGGGGAGGTGAAAGGTCGTGCACTGGTGGCTGAACCAGGACCTGCTTGTAGCAGTGGTGAAAAGCCCTGTACGTATATGTAGAGTCTGTGTGTGCGCACACACATGTGTGCACATGTGTTAGAGGGGATCTGAGTGATATGTGGATGACCAGAAAATGGAGCATGAACACAGAACTCTCTAGAAAGTTCTCAAATGTGTGTGCCTCCATATAAAGAAGGACACCTCCTCACCCTCATCTCCAGCCGAGGGTGCAGGTCCCTGTCTTCGCCTTCACACTGTCAGACCAGCCCTGCGCCCAGCCGGTGCAGACACCGATCACTCCCAGGAGGAGAGGGGCCGGCGGGGCCGCCCCTGCCCTGGGCCTCGGGCCTCGGGCAGCCCAGGGCCCAGGTGGAGCCGGGGTGATGAGTCACTGGGCTTCGGCATCCAAGTCACACCCACCCCAAACCCCAGACCAAACCGACTTCGGTGTCTGCCAGGCACAGTTGCCAGAGTAATCAATGCCCATTGTTTTCCTAGACGAACGTTCCCTCTGCACTTGCCACCACTTTGTTCCGGAGAAGGGCTCGGTGAGGGCTCGCAGCACGTGGACCAACACAGCCTCATGGCGTCCCTTCCCCAGGTTGCCACACCCCACAGCAGGGTCACGGGGACAAGGCAGCTACTGGCTGGGTCGGGGCGGAGAGCTGACCTTGGCCCGGGCGGGCTCCAGTCCTTGAAAGCTGGCTGACCTTGGCCTTGGCTTCCTCAGCGACTTGAGGGGAATCATAGGGTTGGCAGGAAGGTTATAAAAATTCCTGGGAAGACCAATTCACAGCAGGAGTGAAATGCAGTGTTTCTGATTCTCGGGTCCTGGGGGAGCATCAGGCCAGGGCAGGTGTGTGGGCATCACAGTTGCCTCGCCTGGGTTCCCACACTGGCTCCCCGGATCAGGCGTCTGCCTCAGTTTTCTCGTCTGCGAAGTCAGCCAGTGAAGCTAAGGGCAGGGGTGTGCAGGCCCAGCTCTCAGCACGGCGGCGGGGGCAATCGTGACGTTGATGCAGGGCGGGCACTGGTGGCTCTCGGAAGCCCACCTGCAGGGCAGCTGAGCAGGTCTCTGTGCTTAAAGGTCAAGGTCAAGACCTCCTCTTCCACGAAGCCCTCTTGTGTTCTTCCCGCCCTCATTGCGAAAGGCCGAGTGCCCTAGGTGCGTTATCTCATTTAATTTTTACAAAACTTTTAGGAGGTAGGTGTTATTCTAAACCTAGTTTTATGAAAGTGGAATTTGGGGCTTAGAGACTTGCCCAAGGTCATGGAGCAAGTAAAGGAGACGGGATTTGAACCCAGGTGCGTCTGATTCCTAGACTAACCTGGAGGAGGGACAGGGACTTAAGTTGGCTAGAGAAGTCAAGGAAGGCTTCTTGGAAGCAGTATTGCTTGAATTAAAATATTTTTAACCCAACATTTTAATGGCCATTTTCAAACAACCATAAAAGTAAACAGTAATAGGAATGAAATCTTTAAATAATGAAGCAGAGGTGCCTGTGGAGCCTGGGACTGCCAGGCCACGGGGCGCCGTGGGGCACCCACAGGCAGCAGGTGTTAAGGTGTGGGCAAGGGCAGTGATGGAGCCCCATGGAAGCCGAGCTATTTACACAGAAGGTGATCTTACTGCCTTTGGATTTCCATCTCTCGGATGCAGGACAAGAAGAAAACATCTGCACGCGGCAGGTGAAGGACGCGGTGCTTCGGATTTCCCCAGCGGAAGGCAGGAAATGGGTGTTTTCGGTTTGGCACAGTGGGCTCAAGAGTGAGGACTGGAATCTCTCAGCGCTGCCAGTTCCAGGCAAGAGACGGGATGTAGTCTCAGTGCAGACAAAGCCAGAGAAACTCACAGGAGCTGGGCCAGCAAGAAGACTGGCCCCCTGGGCGAGCACATTCCTTCCTGGCATGGATCTCCAGCAGAGGTGGCTATTGCTTGGATTTAAAACATGCTTTATGGTTGGTTATAACTTCTGACACAGGAATGTCCATGTGCCACAGCTGCCCGAGGAGCAGAAGAGGCAGCTCCCTGCAGTGTCCCCAACAATGGAAGGTGTCCCTATGCCAGGCCACGGTCAGCAGCACCAGGCGCTGGACCAGGGACAGCTTTGCAATGCCCAGACTACTTGTCGTTCATTCACTTACTCACTTATTTGTTCTCCTCGTTGCTTATGGTTTGTGATCCTTTCTTGGGTCTCGTCATTCTTCTGCTCTGACATCAGATCAACCCAGATGAAGAGAAAGGAGGCGTGGCCAGGGTGGAAAGCTCTCTGTCACACCTTCACTTCCCGCCAGCTTGTCCTTCTCAGCCAGGCTTCCGCTATTGGTGATCAGGGAAAGCAGAGGGCAAAGCATGGTTGAGCCCCAGCTCAGTTGACCTCCAAGTTCTAGGACACGTGGTCAAAATCACCCCTGCCTCCTTGTGGGTTAGATGGAGAGGGAACTTGTCAGGTGTGTGGGCACTCCACTTTCCAGCCGGATGTCCTCAGGAGTTACTTAGTGTGGACGGCCTTCCCTCTCCTGAGCCCGTCCAGTGAGGATGAACCTGGCCGTCTCGGTTCCGGTGCCCGCCAGCCCTGCGGGAAGCATGCTGACGGTCTCACCACAACCACCCAAGGTCAGCACGGCCAGGCCCTTCCATTCTTCCAAGACAAACCTGGGGACCTAGACAGGACCTTGTTCCTGCTCACAGGGCTGGGTAGTGGTCTAACTGGATTTGAATCTAGTTAGTCTAATTCCAGACCGGGTTTTTAAACACTTAACGCTACTTCTGGGTCATGGGGTTATTTTGAGATGGGGTAATCAAATTGATGTAAAACACTTGGTATAGTGCTTCTCACATGATCTGCATGTGTACGCTGTGAACCTTATCCTATCTAATAAAGAGGGAATATGCTAATTGACCCTGTTGCAAAGATGGTAGCACCCACAGCCAATATGGAGGGAATATGCCCCACCCTCAAAGATTGTAGTGCCCACAGCCACAAGATGGTGGCACCCAGTCACCTCAGCCCTGCCGGGGTGCCTGCCTCTGGAGTTCCCGAGTCCCCCAAACCCCCAGTCACCCAGGGCCAGCCCCCCAGTCACCCAGGGCCAGCCTGAGGCACAGGCAAGCCTTGGATGGCAGCTTCGCAGCCACCCAGGGCCGGCCCAGGCTTGTGCTGCCAGCAGTGGCAGCAGCAGAGGTGTGAAGGGGGCATTGCCTTCCCCTGACCTCCCGCCCCTGAAGACTCCTGGACTGTGAAAGGGGGCAGGCCAGTCTGAGGGACCCCCCTCCAGTGCACGAATTTTTATGCATCGAGTCTCTAGTTGGTCTTTAAAATTGTATAGATTTCAGGTGTGCATTTCTACAATACATCTGTGTAGTATATAGTGTGTTCTCCACCCAAGTCAAGTTCCCCTCCTCTGCTTTTATCTGGGCCTCCCTTTTCCTTTGCTTCTGCTGCTCCTGTCCTGTTCAGTGTGTATCTACTCTTATCTATTTCTTCTCCGTGTAGATGTTTGTTTTAGAAAAGGCCTGTGATTTGTTAAATTTCATGGTGTACAGGCCCATGCTGCCCCAGCACCATCAGTGCCATTGAATCATGGTCCCATTGCATCTGCCTTCACATATGGTCTTCCAAAGCCTTCGCGGTGTGATGGCTCTTCTCAGATTGGCCCACGGTGCTCCCAGCTAGTTCCCTCGGGGGCCCTGGGTTAGTCTGCCGGGTGCACATGAGAAGCCCAGCTGGCTCCCTGTGCTTTCCTCCCACAGATGTGGACGCACTGCAGTCCTTGGAGCTGTCAGTGGGTTGTGCACTGAGGAGATTCTTGGGGAGACCTTACCATGTAGTTTTGTTGTAGATGTTGTCTATGGGTCTTTAATTTTGTCTTAGTTGCTCTATTTATATTGAATGATTTGGGAAGAATAAAAACATCACTACCATCTTCTATAAGTTACAGTGTGCATTTAGTTTTTTTGCATAATTCAGCTAGAGATGTTTTCTATTGCTCACAAGTAAGAACATGGGTGGACGTAGAGTGTTCATTAACTGGAAGTACAAAAGGAGGACATGGCTCCCAGATAAAGTGGTTAGGAAAGTGACTTTAGCGCACACCAAAGAGAGCAGAGCATCTGACCACTGGAGGTCACCATCCTGCCCCCTCTGCTCTGTCAGCCCGTGGGTGCAACATTGACCGGCTCTGGGCACCAGGGTTTGAACAGATACTCACCTGTCAAGTGTGTGTAGGAGGGGAGGCATGTCGAAACCATGCTACCCAAGTAATGACTGAGGAACTGACAAGAACATAACTGGGAGAAGAGCAGGTTTAGGGGCAATATGACCATCATCTTCAGAATCGTGGTCATGAGATAAAAGGAGCAGACGTGTCTGTGTGATCCCAAAAGATGTAGCTTCTCCCAGGAGCGAACCTGACAGGGAGGTGGCTGTTGAGCTCAGCTCAGAGGAGAACGTTTTCCTTTCGGAGGCCGTGTGGCATTCGGTGGGTACACAGAAAGGCTCTGCACCCGCTCCGGAGGTACAGTAACCACCTCTGAAGTCTCTTGGCAGCTCTCCGATGAGCTTTGGGCTTTTTCCAACTCTAATTGTCTGTAAAACTACTTGTTAAGCTGGAAACGTATGCCTTTGCGTTGCAGTAGGAATTACTGAAGCTTAAGGTTGGTTCTGGGATTATAGAAAACGAAGAGACAGACCTTAGTCTCAAGTAAGTAATAATTTTGTTGATAAGGTTTGACTGGTGTATCCATGGGATAATAAACAAATAAGGGAGCTAAGGACTATAATTTCCTGAGTGCTGCTGTATGCCAGACACTGTCTACGAACTCACATAATCCTTACAGCAGCCCGGCCAGACGCGCGCTGTGGTTAGCAACCCCGAGTCACAGATGCGGCTCTGAGAGATGAAGGGAGTTGTCCAAGGACCTACAGCTCGTGAGTGGCAGAGCTGGGGTCAAACACAGCTTTATTCCTCTTCAAATGCACGCTCGTCAACACCGCAGCAGGACAGAAATGCAGTTTCTGGATATAAGTTGGCACCATAGGACTCTAAGAGCTCCCGAGGCAAGGACCCGGCGAGCACGAATGGAAGACTTACATTGCGGGCACCGTGTGGACACCATCTGATCTCACCCTCAGAAAACACCAGAAGCACCTTTCACTGCCTGAAATGTCAGGACCCCCTCAGGAGGTGGAACCACACCCCACTAGTTTCACAAGGAGAAATTAATATAAAAAGGGATAACCAACTTATTAAGTTGTTAACTAGGTAACTGAGGAGGCAAAGAAGAAAATGAACTTACTGTGGAGGTGATAAAGGAAGCATCTGCTGCCCTAACGCTGGGGAGGGGGGGGTCGGGGGGAGAAGAGAGTCATTAAAATGTGGGTGTCTGGGGGAGAAGCCTGAGGAGGGAGGCTCAGACCTCTGGGGCGCAGGAGGGGCAGCGAGAGGAGGCTGGCTCTGTGGGAGCTGGGCCCGAGCGGAGGGGTGAAGCGGAGTCCCTGGGGGGTGCTTACAGGGACCCCACAGCCAGTGGGGGGACACAAGCCCCGCTTCCCCCTCCAGTTCTGCAGCTCCTCTGGCGCCCCTGTTGGCTGAGCCTAATGTGGAGCCAGCGGCGATGCAGGAAGGTGGCTGCGGCTCAGCCCCAGCATCAGGAGGCAGAGGAGGGAGGGTGGCATCTGGCCTTGAGGAAATGGAGGCTCAGAGCTGAAGACAGCCGCCTCGTCTCAGGGACGGTGAACGCACCCCTCACCCAACCACCAGCCTGTGCGCGCCTGGCTGCTTTGTGACTACGCCGCCCATTTCCAAGGTGACTTTGGGCTGATCTAAGCTGTCACTCCCCTGCCCTGGGCAGGAGTTCCCACCGCGATGGCTGCACAGCCAGATGCCACCTGGAGCCGGCCACTCCCGGAGCCTGAGGGCTCTCTTGCCCCCACCTCCCTTGGCCCGGGCCCTGGGTCCTGGCAGGCCAGCCTGGGCGCGGGACTGCAAGCATCTGGCTGGATGCTGAGAATAGAGACTAGCTTCCCCAAGCTCCACCTGCCCCTCAGGAGCCACCACTGTGGGAAGTCGCTGTGCACTTCCTAGAAAACAGTCCGGAGGGGTTCCCACACGCCGGCCGTGCTCCGAGGGAAGGAGTGCTTCCCCTTGGACAAGACCTGCTCGGGGGGGGGGGGGGCTTGTGGAGGGGGAGCCCGTTGCTGGCCATCCATTCACACAGCCACTCCAACCCCTACACACACACCCCAAAACGACACCAGCACCCACAGGTTTACTGAGTGCATGGAGATGCAGTGGCTGTGGAGGAGCGACTCCCCTGCCCTCAGGGATGTAAGGTCGAGTGCAGGATCCAGACCAAAGCTGAGGAGGGAATGAGACGGGCGTGAACTTCACGCTCTCAGTGCCGGGTGAGAGGCAGCCATATAGCAGACAGGAGGCCGGGCACTTTAAATGTTTTTCTTTAATTCTTACCAACGCACATTAAAGCAAGGATGTCATTATCTCCATTTTGAAGATAGAGCACTGGGGTCAGCGAGGCTAAGGGCACAGGGAGAACTCTGCCAGCCCCAAGCCCCTCCTCCCGCCATGCTGCCTGCCGCTCTCCTGGGCCCGCGGAGAGGCTTGACTTGCTGCTGGGACCCCCGTGGTTTCAGGGCCACTCTCAGGGTGTCCCCACCCTTTCCCTCTGCCTGGGGTCAGAAGCCCGGTGTCCAGTCTGGCGCGTTCTTTGCGCACTTCCCAGGGATTCAAAGGCAGCCTGGTGGCGCCAAGCAGCTGGGGGAACAGGCCCTTCGCCAAAGAGCCGGAGAGGACCAAGCCTGTGGTTTTCCTGATGCGCCAACAGGCAGGTGGGAGGCTGGCAGCCCCGGGGCAGCGTCCTCAGGGACGGATGGCAGCTCTCCCTCCTTCCTGCCCCCGCTGTGCCCCTGGGACTCACTCCCCCCCCCCCACCACCTGCAGGAGAAAGCTCGGGGTGGCCAAAGCGCCTCGGCGCCAGCGCACCCGATGCTGCGGCTGGGGGGCAGCAGGCTGTGAAGCACGGGCAGCCTCAGGTCTTGGCACACATGGTTTGATAGGATGTATGATAGAATTTTAAAGGCATGCATGGTTTTTTAAAATGAATTTATACCTCTTCACCAAACTGCTTTGGTTGGAAAAGTTAGCCATGAGAGGATGTGTGATGTCATTTATCCAGAATAGAGACAGTTCATGGAGTAAATGTGCACTCAGGCCCTTTGCAATGACTCTGAGCTCCCCTCCCTAAGGAGAGCCTCCTAGTGTTATGGGGTGTCTCCGACTGTACCCCACCCCAGGGCCACGGCCAGGAGTCTAATGACACCCGCCTGCCTGCTCACAGGGCACAGGCACAGCATGACCCTGAGACACATGGCAGGGAAGACAGGCCGGTGGCCTCAGAGCTATTCCTCCCTCACTGTTCCAGCCGGGAACCAGTAACTGTCCCCTTTCTGCTGTCAGTGTTGCTCTCTCAGTCTTGGAAGGGGAGGCAGAGGAGCAAAGGCTACTCACAGGAGACTGATGGCCAGCATGTTTGTGAAAGGTTCTCCCCCTCCCAAACTGGTGGGTGGAGCTAACAACATGACTGACACCTGCCAAGGGGACATCTCCAAGACAGTGAGCCACCAATTAACACGGGCCAAGGTGCCCTTGGGGCCCATCCCTTCCTGTTCCACCATGGGCCCAACCCCCTCCCTTTAAGAGGGACTCTAGGCCGAAACCGTGCGCTCTTTGGAGGTGATCTCCATTGGCCCGGTTGGGTTCCGATTTCCTGTCCCCTCTCCCCTAATTCTGATCTTTACCTCGGTGATGGCTCCCGCCCATTACCGGGGAATAAACTCTCTCTTTAAAACTCCCTGTTGTTCTGTTTCCTGTTTCCTTTCAAATCTAACAGTTTGTGCCTCAGTTTTCCTGGGAGAATGTGATAGGGGACAAGTCACCTCCTGAAACTGGGGGCTATTTGCTCTTCCCTCCTACTGTACAAAGGGCTGGGTCAAGTTCCAGGCACCGTGTGGACAGGTGAGCTGCCCAGAGCGGGGGAATGGGTGGGGCTAGAGGATGAAGCAGGCGACCTGGAGGCCAACCTCCCTCGTTCATTTCTCCGTTCATCCCATGACCAGGCGACCCAGGAAATCTCTCTGCTGCTTATCCCGGCCGTCCGCCCGCGAGGCCTGGAGGCTGCAGAGTGTTCAAAGGCCCGTTCCTTTGCCGTAGAGCTTCATCTCTAGCGGGAACCCAGACTCGCTCTTAGCTTATTATAACACAGTGACCACGTGCGGTGATCAATGAGGACAGGGACTGGGGGGGCAGGGGGAGGGGCCCCTCACCAGCTTTGGATCAGAGAGGGCTTCCCGGCCGGAGTGGCAGCAGAGCTCACGGGTGTAGGACGAGCGTGCCGGGTGGGCAGCTGGCAGGGGGACTTTGCTCCTAAGCAGGTCCTCCTCAGGCCGGCAGCTGTTTCACAGGGTGGACACCACTCACGCTAAAGCCCCAAGTTCAGAGCATGCAGGAACCCCAGTTCTTGGGCTGATAGCAATGAGCCATGGCTCCTTGCAATTTGCTTCCTTGGAAACATAGGTGGGGGATCCCAGTAGGAGCAGATGACTTTAAAACGATGTATGATACCGGAGCCTCCCCTCCTTCCAAAGTTGTGCTTCTTTGCAATCCCACAAAGTGACCAGTTGGGATTTTTTTCAGATTACATTTATCATGTCATTCTTTTACTCAAGAAGCTCTCACATATGTCATAATTTAATCAATAAAGGAATTTTTAAAAAAGAGGAAGCTCTGTGATGCTTTTGTTTCTAGCCAAGATGAAAAAACAAAAATAAGATTTACTGACTCACTTAAAAAAAAAAAGTCAGGTAAAATATTTAAAACAACAATTTTAAAGATAATGAATATCAGGTAACAAAGATCAGTGATCTCTGATGAATGGGGACAAACGAGGAAAGTCCTGCAAGTGTGCCTGTTTACTGCGCTAAGAGGATTCCCAGGTCATGATGCAGAGACGGGGACCCACGGAAGATACTGGGAGACTCCCCGAGTTGAGCTGGAGAGCCCAGGGCGATGGAGGCAGCTAGAGTTCCTAGGACAGAGTGCCAGAGAGGAGCGACGGTCCAGGAGGAGAACCCAGAGATGTGCAGAGGGTCTTCCTGCGGATGCAGCGGGGTGCTGCGTGCTGTGAGGAAGCCGCCCCGCCTCGGGGAAGGTCACAGCGCTCAGCACGCACACAGGTCAGAAGCAGTGCCTCTTCCATCAGGCAGCCTGGGGAAGTTCACAGTTCACAGCACATTGTGAACTCAGAATGGAATGCCTCCGCCTACGGAATAATTAGCTTTAGATTTAGCACGGCTCCATGTAGAAAAGTTATAAAAGCAAGACTTTAAAATCAAACTGTTCCCAAGTAACTAAGGTATATCTCAGAACAAATCTCAAGAATATTTACAGAAATTCTAAAATGTCCAGCACCCAACGAGATAATTATAAACACTGTCTAACATCCAATCAGAGATTACCAGGCATTTAAAGGAGCAAAAAATACACCTCACGATAAGGAGAAATATTAATGAACTAAAATCAATCTACCTCTTTAATTCTAAAAAACCAATTACCCAAATGCTAGCATCAGCAGACAAGCATGTTTGTCATTATTATTGTCTTCAAATGTTAAAGCAGCTAACAAATGTAGAAGATATAAAAAAAGACCCAAATGGAGCTTTCAGAATAAAAATGCAGTTTTTAGGTTAAAACATACAGTGAATGGGATTAGCAACAGGTTAGACATTACAGGAAAAAAAAAATAGTAAACTTGGAGATATAGCAATTAAAACTATACAAAATGAAACAGGAAGAAAAAATAAAACAATGAAATGAACATCTGTGATCTATGGGACAACTTTAGGTAGTATAATTAAAATTCCCAAAGGAGAGAAGAGAATGAAGGAAATATTTGAACAAATAATGGCCAAATATTTTCCAAGTTTGATTTAAAATAAAAGCACACCAAACCAAAAGTAACCCTAAACCCCAAGCATAAGAAATATAAATAAAACCACACTAAAACATATCATAATCAAATTGATTAAAATCTCTCCAATAAAAATAAATCTGTAAAGAAGCCAGGGAAAGAACTTACCCTATATATAAACAAGAATAAAAATTGGTAAATTTCTCTTCAGAAAACAATGCAAATAGACAGCAGAACAAAATATTTAAAATACCAAGAAGCCAAAACAGAACAGAACAAAACAAAAATAACAAACCCCAAAACAAAACCAAAAAATTTAGAATTCTATACCTAGCTAAAATATCTTTAAAATTTAGTCAGAATAAAGAATTTTTTCAGACAAACAAAAGCTTGGGGGGGGGGGAACACTAGCAGACTTACACATAAAATATTAAAGTTCTTTATGCAGAAGAAAAATGATACCAGTTAAAAATATGAATTCACACAAAAGAATGAAAAGTATCAGAAATGTTAATTACATGGATAAATATGTAAGATATTTGTCTTATTATTTAAGTGACTTTAAAAGATAAATAAAAATAACAATAAAATATTAATAAATAAAAATAATAAACAATAACAGTATATTGTGGAGGTTAAACATATGTATAAGTAAAACGTATGACAACAATAGCATAGTCTGTAAATATACTATTACTAGAGGCCTGGTGCATAAAATTTGTGCATGAGGTGGGAGGTCCCTCAGCCTGACCTGCACGCTCTTCAAACCGGGACCCCTCAGGGGATATCCTACTGCCACAGGGATTGGGCCTAAACCGGCAGTAGGACATCTCTCTCACAATCCAGGACCACTGGCTCACTTGCCTGCCAGCCTGATCGCTCCTAACTGCCTCTGCCTGCTGGCTTGATCACCCCCTAACTGCTCCCCTGCTGGCCTGATTGTCCCTAACTGTCTCTGCTTTGTCCGGAAGATCGTCTGGAAGACATCTGGTCTAATTAGCTTATTACCCTTTTATTAGTATAGATAAGGTTCTTCACTGTATGTAAAGTAGTATGATATCACTTAAAGCTAGGTTGTCCTAATATTTAAAAAATAAATAATTTAGCCCATTTGGTATGGCTTAGTTGTTGAGTGTTGACCCATAAATCAGAAAGTCACAGTTCAATTCCCAGTCAGGGCACATGCCTGGGTTGCAGCTCGATCCCCCATAGTGTGTGTGCAGGAGGCAGCCAGTAAGTGATTCTCTCTCATCATTGATGTTTCTATCAAACCTAGGGTGAAGGTGCCAGGGCCACGGTGCTGGGGTCACATGCCGGCCCTGTCTGCCCGTGTCTGTGTTACCCGCTATGTGAGAAAACGTCAGCCCACTCAGTGAAGTCCTCAGCTGGGCTCCCACTCCGTGCAGCAGAGCTCAATGTCCGTGTGTCAGGCCCAGGCCTGAGCTGGCACCTGACCCATCAGGTCACGAGCCTCACAGCCCTCCTGTGAGGGCCCCATCTGATTGGCGAGGGAACCGAGGCTCAGAGAGGCCCCTGGCAATGCTTCAGGTCACAAGTGCTGGAGTTGGGCATTGAACACAGAGCTGTCGACTCCAGATGCTGCCCAGCCCACCCCACTGTGGCAGTCCGTAGCAGCCACAGCCTGGGTGACTGGGTGTGAATCCCCGGGCCACTGGGCAGCTGTGTGACTTGGGAAGTTGTTCGGTGCCGAGCTCAGCTTCCACCTCTGAACCTGCTTCCTACGGGCAGTGCGGCTGCAGCTGCCTGGCTTCGTGGCAGTTGCTGCTGGGCTGAGGACATTTTAAAGTGCCCGATCCTCCCGACTCTCCCCTTGGCCCCTCTGAGGAGGGTCACCGCCTCTCTTTTCCGACGAGGACACTGAGGCTCTGACCCTCAGTCTCTCTGTCTGTGATGGGAGTGAGAACAGGACCTGCCTCACACAATTGTTATTGGCTCAGTCCCTCTTCCCAGGAAGCACTCAGTGGAGCTGGTGCTGTTTGTGACTGTGCCCAGCTCCCACTGCCACGTCTGATGCCTGCTTCACCTCCTCAGGGTGTTTCAAGGGTGAAGCTGCTGCCACTTGCAGGTGGCGGCCCTTGACCATGGTCAGCCTCTGCGTGGCTTTGCTGAGACCGAGTTCGCAGTGTTGAAGCTGGCAGGGCCAGGCCAGGATCAAGCCCGCCGAAGCTCTCCCCACCAGGCGGGTGTGGTGCCCACCGCAGCCATTACTCCTGGGAGGCTGAAGGCTGTCCCCTCACATGTGCTCGGGAAGATTCTAGTAAAGAGCCTGCTCTGCCCGGTCCCGCTGCTGGGTGCTCCTGATTCGTGGAGAAACTCCACCTGTGGGCGTGTCCTCACCCTCTCCCTGCGGGTGTCTGCTGGGGCGGCCAGGCTGGCCCTGGCTGTCAGGTCACCTTTCTTGGGGGCAGGGTGGGAGGTAGGCCAAGACAACCAACATGCATACGTGCACCCCACATTCACTGTGAGGGCTCAGGGCCCTGCCTCCTCTCTCTGTGGGTCCCCGGTACCTGGCACAATGCTTGGCACACAGTAGGGCATTTCTGCATGTGCTCTGGGTGAGCAGATGGATGGACAAATGGACATAAGAATAGCTGAGGGCGTTCATCCATGCATTGCTGAGCCTGTCACTGTGCATCTACTGCACGCAGGCTGTGCTCCGGGCTCCACCAGTGCGTGGGGAGCAAGACTGCAGCGCCTGCTCACCGTGGCCCGCACCCCAGCTGATGGGCGGGTGAGCAGAGGGCGGGGGGGGGGGGGGAGCCGCCTCCACGTCCCGGGGAAAACCCTACTCCTCCAGGGACGGAGCAGAGTGATGACCACGGCCGAAGGCCGCCTCTCCTGGTCTGGTCCCAGCGCAGGGCTGGGCTAGGGCAGACAGGTGAGCCTGACGTGTCCGCACCGGACCTGGGAGAGGGTGCCTCCCGAAATGTGTGCAGGGCCTGGCGCCTGCGGCGGCACTGGGCCCGGCCATGAAGAGCTGGGTGCTGCCCCAGGAGCTCCCCCCCCCCCCGACCCGGGTGTGGGACAGAGCAGAGCTGGTGCTGCCCCAGGAGCTCCCCCCCCCCCCCCCCCCCCGCCCCTGGTGGGACAGAGCAGGCCCGGGGCAGTGGGAGGCAGGGGACGCTCTAGGGAGTGGCATTCGCACTGTGGCTCACACGTTTCCTGGTGATGACACGTCCCCGGGTCTCCAGGTGAGGGACCAAGGCCAGGGGAGGCCCTCCAGCCGGAGGAGATGGCGGGCCGAGCCCTCTCCTCTGTTTGCAGAGGCCAGCCGCAGTGGCGTGGCCGGGATGGAGGCGGCCCGCTCCCTGGAGAAGGGAGGATGGCCGTGACCTTGGGAAATGTGTTCGCCGAAGGCCAGGGGGTGGGGAGAGGGCATTTCAGGTTAGAAAGCCTGGTCCAGGTGCGGGCGCGGGCGGAGCTAGCAGGCACCCACGGTGCCCTCAGGGTGCTGCCGCAGCCACGGGGTGGTCGCCCCAGGCCGCACCGGTGAGAGAGGCCGGGCCCAGCACACCGCGAGGCAGAGCGGGCCGACCGTGTTCTGACACCAGGAACCGCAGAGACCAAAACCAAACCAAACAAAGGGGCAGTCCAAGCAGTACCTGGCAGTGCAGCCGAAACAGAAATTACCTGCCGGTCATGAGGAGTCTTGTAGGCACAACAAGTGGCCGTGTGACTCACCTTCCCTGGGCACCAACCGGTCCCACCTGGCCCAGCTCCCTCCCCCAAACCCCAGACGGCCCACCACACCCCAGACCCAGGGGCACAAGGTGCTGGGGAAAACCCGTGGCCTCCACTTCCTGAAGCTGAAAGTCAAGTTGCCAAAACAAACTTGTATTGTCTTCCTTCATTTTTCTGTGTTTTAGTAATAACAACCTGAGAATGAGGCCTTTGTGCTGGGGGCCGGCCCCCTGCCTGGGCTCTGCAGGAGGCGAGTGGCTGTCCCCTGGGGCCCACCTCCGGGGTCCCTCCTGGACCAGCCCCTCCCTGCCCCCCCCCCCCCAGCTTTCCCCCTATGATGTCCACCTGGCCTCTCATCCTCCGGGACCCAGCTCTCTGCTAGCAGAGCGGCCCGCTGTCCCAGGCATTGCCATGTCAGACAGTGGCCTTTTATAGACAGGCAGCATCCCCACCTGTTCCCGCTGGAGTTTGGGCCCTGGGCAGGAGAGAGGGAATGTTTAGAGAGCAGATTCTGAACCGGGGGGTAGGGGGGTGAGGGTGGGGACCCTGCTGCTCCTCCCTCCTCCCTCCTCCCAGGCCGGTGGTCCGTGTCCGGCTGGGAAGCCTCTCGTCCAGGACGGTCCTGGCCAGTCCCACTGCCCTCCCTGCTCGTGGCGCCGGGCAGCCTCTACAATCCCACCCTTCCCTCTGCCCTGGGGGGGGGGGTGGCAGCTGGTACACACAGGCGCTCTATGGTGTAGCAGACATGAGAAAGGAACCCCAAGCCCTCCCCTCACCCCCCTCCCGCCCCCTCCAGCCTGCCTCCCTGGCGCTTCGCTGTGGACAAAAAGGAGCCGCCGGTAGCCTGACAGGCCGGGGGAGCTGCTGGAGGCCTCACACCCGCAGACCTGGCCACCTCCGAGGACGGTCTGAATGGACATTTCCCATCTGCAGGAGGCCCTGCGGGCGGAAGTCCCAGGCGGGCGTTTCTCCCGACAAAGGCCAGGCTCACCTTCCCGAGCCGTCTGTGGTCCGGTTTTGCATCCGGACAACATACCTGATAACGTGCCTTTGGAATGCCACAGTGATTTCCTTTTCTCCGGGCCTCAGAGCACAGCCTCCCAGAGCAGAGACCACGGACCCCTCCCTGCCATTGCACTGTGCTAGTTTGGACTGTTAGCCCTCCTGTACCCACCTACATAAAAAAAGCAGCAGCTTATCATTTGCTTTTTATTGAATCCAGAGTTTTCTCTGCTTTGCCTTCTCCCGCCTCCCTATTCTGCCCCGGATTTCGTGCAGCCCGGCTCCTCCTGTGACTGGAGTGGAACACGGGCAAACGCCTTCTCCAGAGCGGGCACAGCCCGGTGAGAGTTTGCTTCCCGGCAAACTGGCTCACAACCTCCCGAAGGTCTGGGTCTTTCTGTGAGGACAGCTCTGGCCTCCTTCCTCACAGCCCAGCCCGAGGCTTCCTGGGAGCCGGAGGGGCGGGGGGCGCGGTGTTGAGGGCGGATCACACACCTCGGGCTGTGCACACGCAGTGACCTCTGAGCCCAGCTCTGGCAGGCCGGGGTAGCACTGTCGCCTCTGCGGGCACAGGCGTTCTAGGGGGTAAGGTGGGGAGGTGCCAGCAGGGCTCCGCGGCCAGGAGGAGTTTGATAACAGAAGGTGTCTCCCTGTGCTCGCTGTCTGAAAGGCCGCACCGCTGAGCCGCTGGGCAGGCCCTGTGGCCGTCCCCACTCTCCAGAGGAGGGAGTAGCCTCAGTAAGCGGCGGGCTGGCCCTGGGCCAGGTCAGCTCTCACTGCTGGACCTTTCAAGTCCCACAGCTGCCTCCGCCCTTCGCCACCGACAGCTCACCCTGGGGAGGCACGGGAGGGTGTCCACGGCGCCACAGCCTCAGCCCACACACAGGCACACATGCCCACACACGTGAACCTACATGTGAACCCACAGGTACACATGCCCACACACACATGTCCGGAAGGTAAGGGCTGTAAAGGAAGCTCTCACACAGGCAAAAGCTGGTGCTGTCTGGTGAGCAGGGAGGGCCACACTCTGGTATGACTGCCGTCTGTGGCTGGGAGAGTCAGGAGGTCCCAGATGGGCAGGTGGTCCAGCAGGCGGCCATCCAGCTGCCTCTCAGGGGGGGGGGGGAGGCGCCTCTCAGCTGCCACGGGGCCTCAGGGGCCGCTGGGCTCTGCAAACAGGAGGCCGGCCCTGGCCGGCTTGGCTGGAAACCGCTGACCTCCTGGAACCGGTTGCTCACCTCTGACCTCCGGAGGGCAGGCGGGCAGGCACAGGGCCCAGGGATGCGCTGGCCGAGGGCAGGAGCGCAGAGGCACCCCGGAGAGGTCCAGATGCCCCAGGATGCAGCAGCCCCCACCTGGGGGCACACCTGGCTGTGAATGTCGCCCTCCCACCATCCCCAGGACCTCGGTCACTAAGCCCACTGTCCCCCAACCTCCTGCAGCAAGTGGCAAGGGTTCAACTCTAGCCAGCGCCACCCAGAGGCCCTTTCTAGAATGACGGGAATGGTCCAGAGTGGCTGCAGGGCACTGGGAACGTAGCTGGTGTGGGTGAGGAACTGAACTTTACACTTGATGTAATTCAATGGCCGTGGAAACGGCCACGTGAGGTAGTGGCCGCCACGTGGGAGGGTGCAGTGCTAGACAGTGGCAGCGAGACAGAGGGCCTGGGTGCTGGCCGAGTGGGGTGCCAGGCTGTGACCCACTCGTGCCAGCAGAGCCCCCACAGCAGCCAACACCACTCTGTGAGCGCGGGCCGCCTGCACACAGGGGCACAGACCCAGCTGGCCTGCGGGCAGGTGCGTTCCCTCCCCTGTGACCCGGGCAGTGGGTGCTGACTCAGGGCAGGACCCTCGCTCACCAGTGCCCCAGCAGGTTAGCTGTGAGCAGGAGTGTCCGTGCTGAACAAACGTGTGGCACCACGGAGACAACTCTGGGGGCCTGAGCCAATGGCCCTCATGTCTTGGGCGTGAACTGAGGTGCAGGGACTGGCCAGGGACTTCTCAGAGGAAGGGGCTCAGCTCCTTCATCTAATCAGAGAACATTCCTCTGGACTCTCAAAGCAAACCCTCAAGAAAAATGTTAATGAACTTCAATCAAAATTCCTTCCCAGGCTTGTCAGTCTGGGCAGCCGCCCCTGGGCCACCAGAAAAGCCGTGGGTCTGAGAGGCCGGCTCCTGCAGGGCCGGGGGGCCTGGAGCACAGGGCTGAATGTAGGCAGGTCAGGAGAGCGTGCCCACCTGGGACACGAGCCAGACTCCCTCCCCGACCCCGACGCACCTGCGCGGTCTGTGTGAGCTCTGGCTCTCCATGCCTATGAAGCCGCGGGTCGCCTGCTCTATCTCTGTGCCTCCGGCCAAACCGCAAAGCAAGAATGTTTGCTATCGGTCTGCGTTCTGCCGAGGAAGGCATTCGTGCTCAAAGTGGGATGCAACCTGCCCAAACACAGTCGCCGTGCTGGGTCACTCCCAGGTCTGCTGGACTCCCAGCCCCAGCTCGGCACCACTTCCGCTGGCCTGGCCAGCATGGTCAGTGACCGCGACAGACACCTGCCCAGACATAAGACACAGCATCAGAACCTAAGACCTTTTTGTTTTTGTTTTTTTTAAGGAACACAATAGAACCTCATCCAAATGCACGCTGCCCTCCTCCTAGGCTCCCCTCCAGGGAGGTGGGGCGGTGCCCTGGGCGGCGGTCTGCCAGCAGCGCCTGGGCCTTCTGTGGGGGTGAACTTCTGCATCCTTCTCTGAGCCCGTTCCTTCTTCACCACGCGGCGTTAGTGACAGACCAGTACTGCCCACACAGCCACCCTGGCCGGGGAGCTCACTGAATTACGTTTGGGCGGGGTGCCAGCTACAAAGGGGCTCCGGAGCTCGCTGTCGTGGGGATGCTGCCTGGATATTGTCCCTCCCCTACTGAGACTCGCCTTGTTCGAAGCAGCAAGTAACGTTGCCTGCAGATGTCAAATCCAGGAAAGCCGCGCTCTGGGCGGTCCGCTGGTTTGTCTCTCATGGGATCTGAGCACCGTGAGGCTGACCGTTCCCCTCGCTGCTTTGTGCCGGAAGCCAATTCCAGCCTGTCAGCAGGCTGGGAATGGCTGGAGGGAGTTCCTCAAACCCGAAAAGGATGCATTAACGATTGCTTGCTGCCAGACAGCTCTGGGCATCTTAATCTACATGTTACTGCCTCCTCCTGGCCAAACACCTGAACAGCCATGGTAATTCCCCAATCTGACAGTGGATTCTGTACCTAACCCTACCCTTTGATGTGTGTATCTCCACCTTGCCTTGGGACAATTTGTGTCAATAAAAAGCAAGGGGTCCTGAGACGAGGAGAACTTGGTTTCTTCAGCCAAGTTCCTGACTTTGTACTCTTATTTATGTTTCCCTGGTTTTTTATTTGTTTTCTAGTTCGTGCTTTTAAATTATATGAATTGTTTGTGAATACATTCTACTTGTAAAAATTGGAGGGGTCCAAGGAAATCACCTTGGTGGGCCTCGGATCCCAACCTGGCCTCCCCCCCTCCCAGGTGACCACCATTTAACACTCTCGTCTGAGAACGCCTTTCGTTGTCGTGGGGAAGGCCATCGTGGAGTTACCGTGCAACAGTCACCATGTGACTCGAGACTTGCTTTTAGTTTATGCTGCAAATACTCTCTCCCATTCCGTCGGTTGTCTTTCCACTTTTTTGATAGTGTCCTTTGATGAGCCAAAGTTCTATTTTTTAAGTTATTATAGACAACACCCAGCCCCTGAGGGGTGTAGTGGGATGAAAGCAACTACTGGAAACTGAGCAGAGCAATAAAGGTGCAGGTCGTCAGGGCAGCCGAGCGAGCAGTTTTCTCAGTGGAATAAGGACTTCGAGATGGCAGGGCCTCAGAGACTGGTGGGGATCTTGGAGGCAGGGGCTGATCTGCTAGAGTTCAGGCGATCGCTTTGGAGGAACCTGCTGCTAACTCGCTGACATCCCTTAGCTGAGCTCCTCTGGTGCCGGCCCTGTGGAGGTGTGGGCAGTGGGTGTGTGGAAGCAGGGTGAGAGGTTCAGCTTGGGTTGCGTGCCGAGTGGACGGGACCAAGAAGCCCTGACTGAGGCCTGCAGGATCAGGAGCTGGTTGCTGAGGACAGAGGAGGCAAGTGCCAGGGCAGGAAAGCAGCTCCAGCTCGGTGCTCAGATGCCGGGGCCGAAGGATCTGGAATGTTCCAGTCAGAGCCTGGGCTGGGGGAGGGAGGGGGAAAGGATGGTCTGTGAGAGGCCTGCCTACCACCAAGTGGGGGCTGTGGAGAGCATTAAAGCAGAAGACAGATAGAATCAGACCCGCATTTTGTGACAGTCACTCGGCGTACAGAAGAGGGGTGGCCTGGAGAGCAGGCCCTCTGGGTGCTGGAGCAGCCCCAGGTCAGGGAGGGGTGATGGCAGGACCAGTGGGATGCTGTGCTCTTCTCTATGGCTTCACTTCTCATTTTTCTCTTAATACTGGGAGGTGCAAGCTCATTCTGAGAGCGGAACATATCAGCCAGCAAGCAGAGCGTGACGGAGGGCCGCAGCCGCAGCGCCCCGAGAAGCACTGTCCGCACCTTGTGGCCCACGGTGTGAGGCGGCGGCCGGGGGCCTGGCGGCGGGGGCGTGGCTGTGACTGTTTCAGTGACAGACATGGAGGGAGGGCAGGGGCAGGCCTGGAGCAAGGCGCTGACCCGCCTGAGGGTGATGAAGTGCTGGAGGGTTTTTACCAACTTGATGGAGCCCGCAAAGCTGCTCCTCAGGCGGCAGGAGGCGCTGGCCCGGGGCAAGTCCCCAGCAGCCCACAGCCCCCTCGGGCGGCCTGCTCGCCCTGCCTGCCCAGGCGCCTGCACAGGCCCTCCGAGGCGGGGCCAGTGATGAAACAAGCGGACCGCCCTGTCTGCCACCCTCCCCCGGACACAGGTGGTGGCCCTGTGACCCCTGGCTCACCTCTTCTGGCAACTAGCCCTCGAGGCTGGGCCAAGGCCGCCGGGCAGGGCAGGGCCAAGTGCCATGCAGGGCTGCTGGGCTCCCAGGGGCCCGGCTGCTGGACGGCACCCGACAGCGGGGAAGGAGGTGAGAGACCTGGGGGCGCCGTGGCAACCGTCTGCCGCCCCTCCTCCCAGGAGCAGGGCACCCATCCTCTCTCCCCTCTGCCACCCTGCCTGGCCCGGGATCAGCCAAGCCGCTGCCAGCACCCCAGCCCACTGCCCCTCCCTGCTCAGTGCTCTCAGGTCTCCCGACCCAACTGCCGGGTTAGCAAAATTACACTTTGAACATTTTAGTGTGAACTGTTTTTCTGAGTACACAAGTCATACAGGTTCCTTTTAGAAACCCGGGGAACACAGGCAAATGAAAGAAGGCAACAAAACAACCAGTCCCTCACCCAGAGACAAATGGCATCAAAAGGTGGTTCAAAAGCTTGTCAGGGTCTTCTTTTGGGAAAGTTCAAACGTGGCCGCAGGTGGAGAGACACCCTGGGGGGCCCTGCTGCTCCTCTCTCAGCCGAGCCCCTGGCGGGACCGTGCTGGCCTCCCCTGCCTTCTCGGCTCCGTGGGGCTGGGCAGTCGCTAGTCTCACCCCTCCCTCCACCCCAGAGAGCCAGGAGCCGCCGCGGACCAGCCTTCTGCCTGTCTCACCTGCTCCTCTTCCCACCAACTTTTCTATATTGTGCTGGAATATTTCCAAGTCGGCCACAGATTTCCTGTCGTTTCATCCACAAATCCCCACGCGTGGTAGAGGCTCTGAAAGGGGCCCTGTGCTGTGTCCAGACGGGAGGCGCCGGAGCCCCCCGCAGTTCTCCAGTTGGGGCCATCAGTTATGGCAAGAATCTTTCCACGCGCTGAAAAGCATCTTCCTGCTCATTCTGTGCTGAGACCTGCATCCATTTTCCCAGCAGGGAGAGGGAGAGAGAGATGGGGTGGGGGGCGGGGGGAGGGGCTGGCGTCAGTGGTGCCCCTCGCAGGAGAGATGTGTGGGCTTGTGATTGCACCTCCCTGGGAGGCTCCCCTTCCTCTGAGGTCCTGCCTGGGAGGCTCAGCAGCCCCGGAGCCAGATGGCCTTGCCCCATTCCTCACGGCACACGCAGAGCCTGCGCAGGGGCCTGTCCTTGCCACGGGTGAGGCTCTGATGAGGAGGACGCTCCCCACCCTCGCTCTTCCTCCAAAGGCTTCTGTTCACAGCAGCTCCTGCACTGCCTCTCCAGGCGGCGGTTCAGGGTGGCGGCGCTGCTGGGAAGGGGCCAGCGGGGCCAGAGCCGTGGTGCCAGGAGTGGGTGCTGTCCTGCTTGCTGGCTGCCAGGGGATCCCAGCTCCCCTTCCTCCCCACCTCATCATTCACAGATGAGTCTAACATATAGAAAAATCAAGGAAATAATACAACCAACGCTCATTAGTTCAGTTCCCAGAATAAATAGTAAGTACATACAATTGTAACTATATTTGCTTCATAGCTCCTTTTTGTTTAGTAAAAGAAGTAGAATGTGGTGTTCAAACTCACCTCCTGCCATCGCTTCCCCTTCCTTTCACGGCCCTCAGTTGCTAAGGTGGCTCCCCAGCAGGGTGCTGTGTAACCATAACACTATGCCACGTCCCAGGGGCATGGACTCCATACTTGACCAAGTGACCCACTCCCCTCCGTGAGATACCTCCCTCTCCCACTCCAGGACACCCCACGTTCCTGGTTTCCTCCTTTTACTAGTACTGGCTACTTCTTCCCAGCCTCCTTCACTCATTACCCCACTCCTTCCTGACTGCCTGGGATTGGAGGGCCCAGGGCTCTGTCTTGTAGTCTGTCGACACCCTCTCAAGGATCCTCCAGTCCTGGGTTTTAATACTACTTATGTGCTGACTGTCAGACGAATTAATATCTCTAGCCCAATGTTATTACCTAATTCTATACCCATGTACCCAACTGCTGATGGGGCATGCCCCTTAGATGTCTGGGGAGCATCTCCAGCCGAAGGACCTCCTCCCATCCCCCAAACTCCCCATCTTGGTACATGAGCACTTCATTCTAGGTTCTGAGCCCTAACCTTTGGCCTCATTCTTGATTCCTCTCTCCCACATGCCATACAGAGACATCAATTGTTATGCCCAGATTTGTGATCCCCAAGGACACAAATCCGATGCCAAGTCCGATGCAATTGCAAATAGCCTGAATTCCATGCTAGCATGGGCTCTGTCCCACTCATGCTGACAACATGGCAGAAGAGAGGCCAAACTTCAACAGGTCAAGGGGTTTTATGGGGTGGTGATGTTACTGCTTTGGCTGACCCTGATTGGTTGGGTGAGGGCCAGGTTCCAGTTACACAAAATGGAGGATAGCTCAGCCCTGCCCCATAGTACAAAATGGAGTCAGGAGTTAGCCCTGCCCCACCCTGCCCTTTCACAATGAGCAAATGCTGCTGGTCCATCTTCCAAAATATGCCCAGAGTCTGACCATCCCTCATCACCTCCCTGTGCTCTCCTGGTCTGAGCTGTGCCTATCACCACGTGCTGTCTGAGGAAGTACTCACTCATTCACTCATTGTTCCTCTTCCCTGATAGACTCTGAGTTCCAAAGGACAGGCACATTGCCCGCATGAAGAAGAGTGCTGGCACACAATAGATATTTGATAAACCTTTGTTGGATGAATCAATATTTGACTCATCAGGTTCATTTCTGTGCTTTCTTCTGCTTTGTTGAATGATTTATCTGTCTGTGCACCTGTGGGAAACCATGGGACTTGGTTGGAAAGTCTGTAAGGAGGAATCTCTGAAAGGTTGGGGGCCTCTAGGGGGACCTTTCCAAAGGCGGCAGTCCCTGCCTTGACTTTTCCAAACAAGTCTGAGCCCCCAGGTATTTTACTAGAACCTCAGTGTTTAGTCTTTAGACACACCTTGTAAAAGCATGTGCTTTCTCAAGGATACTCACGCTGCTGATGGTATCTAGAGATTAATTTTAGTTCAAGCTGTTGTTATAATAAAAGCCTAAGAAGGCAGGTGAACAGGGCTGTTTGGTGCCTCTTGCCAAGCAGCCTCTTAGCCTTCTCTTTCACAGAAACATGTGTCAGAGTAATTCATTCACCCATCACTCAGGGTCTGCTGGTCAGTCCCAGCATGCACCGACACCTCAGTATTTTGGTTACTTAACTTTAAAATATATTTGCTAAATGGTAGTTCATATACTTCCTGATTATTATTCTTTTTAAAATGGACTCTGCTATCCTCATGCACTTCTAATTCAGATGAACTTTAAAAGACTAATCTTTTCAAGCTTCCCTAAAAATCCTGTGGGTGTTTTGATTGGAATTACATCTATAGACTGATTTGGGAAGAAACCACATCTTTATAGAATTACATCTATTGGCTGATTTGTGAAGAAATCGCATCTCTATACTAGAACATTTAACGACTCTCCATTTATTGAGGACCTTTACATCCTTTAGTCTACTTTTGAGTTTCCTTACAGCAATATTGCACATTCCTTGCATTTCTGAGAAAAATTTTATTGGTGATGATGCATTTTTTTTCCTTTAAATTCATTAGTTCATTCACTGTACTAATATATAATTTAAGATATATGCATGTCTGCTCTGGCCAGTGTACTCAGTGGTTAGAGCATTGGCCCATGCACTGAAGGTTCATGGGTTCCATTCCTGGTCAAGGGCACCTACATCGGTTGCGAGTTTGCTCCCTGCCCCTTGGTTGGGACATGTGTGTAAGGCAACCAGTCAATGTCTGTCACACCAATGCTTCTCTCTCTCTCTTCTCTGTTCTCTCTCTCTCTCTCTTTCTCTCTCTCTCTCATCCTCTCTTTACCTCTCTCTCCCTTCCAGTGTCTCTGAAAAGCAAAGGAAAAAAAATATCCTCAGGTGAGAATTAACAAGTAAGATATATGCATGTCAGAGGCAGGAAGACCTTTACTTTTGCTAAGTTGTGAAACAGCTTGTATTACACAGAGATTCTATCTTCCTTGAAAATGTGGTAAAGTTTGTCTATAGGATTGCGGGGCCTACTTTCTTTTGGAGATAAATCTTTGACTATTTTTTTAATTGCCTTTAGTTTTACATATGTTAATAGACTTTGTTTTTTAGAGAAGTTTTAGGTTCATAGCAAAATTGAACAGAAAGTACAGATACCCTATATATACCCCATACCATGCACAACCTCCCCCTCTAGCAGCACCCAGCGCCACAGTGCTACACTCGTCGCAGTCAATGAGCCTGCATTGTCTTGTCACATTACCCCACTTCCACAGTCTGCACGAGTCCCTCTTGGTGTTGCATGCTCAATGGCAAGCATGTCAAACTCAGAGGCTAACATGGGCCAAATAAACAAGGTTTAAGTGTATGTGGGCTGCAAAAAAACAAAAGCTTCAGTTTTCATAGAATCATAGGTTTATTTCAATAGAGACATACTGAATACAAAGGGCTGAAATAACTGAGTCATTGTTAAGATAAAATAATATAACATTTTAATAAACATTAATACTTTTTCTTGAACATTAACTTACCAGACACTGAATAACTGCACAAATTAATAAGTGTAATGCAAATAAACCCGTTTTTCTTGTTCTCCAAAAGCGAACTATTTCCTGTTGCCCACACCAAACAAGTCAGTCTAAGACTAATGACGTGGCCATCGGCTGCTAAAATATTTGCTGCTGGTGTCAGTGGAGAGAAATGGTGTGCCTGTGTGTAAGGCGCCACGATTATAGTTATCAGTCATTAGCATACGTTGTAGTTTGTTATTAGTAATTCTGTATAACAGAAAACTATAAAAATTAAGTTACAACATTTTTATGCAAATGTTTCTTACATACCACTGTATGGCTGGGCCGCAAAAATGTTTGTTGTGGGTTGCATGCGGACGGGCGGGCCACAGGTTTGACATGCTTGCTCTGTGGGTTTTGACCAATGACCTGCATCCACACTGCAGTCATACAGAGCAGTTTCACTTCCCAAGCAATCCTCTTTGCTCTGCCTGCTCATTCCTTCCCCCTCTAACCTCTAGAAACATCTGATCTTTTCACTGTCTCCATAGTTTTGCCTCTTCCAGACTATCATATCATTGAACCATACAGCCTTTTTAGATTGGCTTCTTTCACGTAGTCCTGTGCTTTTATACGTTCCCCAGCTTTCCTTGTCTTGGTATCTCATTTCTCCTCAGTCCTGAATAACATGCAGCTGTCTAGATGGACCGCGGTCTCTTATCCATCACCTTCTGAGGACACCTTGGTGCTTCCAGGAGAGGCGATTATGGAGGAAGCTCATTTGAGTAAAACCAATGAGTGTGGTTGCTGGATCATAGAGTAAAAGTGGGTTTTGTTTTTGAGAATTCACCAAACTGTCTTTCAAAGTGGCTGCACCATGGTGCGTTCCCCGGCAATGCCCGGAGTCCTGCTGGTCCACGTCCTCGCCAGCACCGTGTGGTCAGTGTCCTCGGTGGCGGGCCTTCTGGGAGGGGTGCAGTGGGACCTCCTGTGGTCCTCCTTTGCATTCCCCCGAGGACAGACGGTGGGGAGCATCTTTCCAAACACTTACTTGCCATCTGTGGCTCTTCTTTGATGACCTTTTTGATGGGTCTTTGGCCCACTTTTTAGTTGAGTAGTTCATTTTCTTCTTGCTGCACTTTAAGAGTTGTGAACGAAAACAGCCATTTGGTGACCTGATGAGCTCAGGGAAGGCCTGCGTGGCAGTCTTGCAGACTGAGAGACCTGAAGTAACCACAAAGGATGGTTTGAAAATTAAATATCTTACTTCCAACAGGTTATAGTGGGCAGTCATTTTCTAGGCCAATGTTTCCCAGACAAAGATCAGCTTGATCTTTACTGAGCCCATCTGCCTTCCTGCCTCTAAGATAACCTATCTGTGAGATGTCTGAGTAACCTGTAACTTCCCTTTTCTCTGGAGCCCCTGGGGTACAACTAAATGTGGTAGGCGCCAGAACAGATGCCTCAGATTCCTTCGTTATCATGTTAATTGTTCCTGCACTCACCTAAGTATCCCAGGGCTTTCCCACCGGCTTGCTTTCTCCTGCCTCCTTACTCCATCACCAATGAATATTCATGTAACCCACCTATGTCCCTCCTTTGATTTCTATGTATAAATACAGAAATGTAACCCGCCATTCTTCGGAGCATAATCTCAATCCGTTGAGGTTCTGCTTCCCGGCAATTGTCGACAGTTTTTGGCTCAAATAAACTCACAAAAAATTCCTTTACAGGTTTCAATGTTTTTTTTCGTTAACAGAGTTCTTTGTATATTTTGGTTAAAAGTCCTTTATCGGATGTCTTTTGTAAATGTTTTCCCCACCTTGGTTTGTCTTTTGATTCTCTTGAATAATTTATATTTTCCTGGAAAATAATTTTAATTCTTTTGTTAAAAGGGTTTTCTCACCTCTGCATCTGCACAAAATTTGCCTTTTTGAGCATCTGCTCTACACATAGCTGTGTGTGGACTTTTACTGGTTGAGTGTCTAGATTATTTCCCCAGAACATGCATATTTCCTTTGGGGAGCTATCTTTCCCCATGATGCAATGACTCTAGGGTTTGGGTTAGATTCACACCCACCCAGCATTCCCAAGGGCTGGATGGGATCAATCCAAGCCAGGGAACTTGCCCTGCCCCGAAGGTGGGGCCTCTGCGATCGATCGGGAACCAGCCGAGGATGGCTGCGGAGACAAACACCAGCAGAGTGCTTGGAGGAGTGAGCCGGCGCCCGCACAGACCTCACCTGACTTCAGGACGGGAATCCTTTCAGCTCTTTGATTTAATTCTATTTCATTTATAATTTTGCTACTTTGTTTTTTAATTTTGAAAATCTCAGATCTTCATAAAATTTGCAAGAATAATGCAAAGAACTCTTTCATCCTCTACAGGCAGGCTCTCCACTGTTACTACTTAATGACGCAGCTTTCCCCTCTCTTCTCACTCTGTCTCTCCCGAGCTCCAAGGCCCCCCCAACATACAGACATCTGCATTAGAATGACTCCTCCAGTCAGGAAGTTACATGGACACGGATCTCCCATCCAGTCCACAGACTGTTCGAATGGTGTCAGCTCTCCCAGAACGTCTGTTTTTCTCCTTTGGCCCGGGATCCAATTCAAGATGGCACATTGGGCTTAGCTGCCCTGTCTCCTCAGAGGGTGAAAAGAACAATTCCCTGTCTCCCTGGCCGTACAGGTCTTTCATTTCCTAGATTGATCTCGGGCCGCCCAGGCCTTCCCTTCCCCTCCCTTCTCTGCAGGAATCACAGGGCGGGTGCTGAGCTCAGTACCCCTCACCGGGAGGCACCTCGGTGGACCCTCCCCCTCAATGATATGGACCTTACCGTCTGGCCAGGTGGGTGTCTGCAGAGCTTCTCTACAACAAAATCATCTTTCCCTCCGCATTTGATTAGAATTTTGTGAGGAGACAGGCTGATATGCCTGTATTCTGTTCCTCATCAAACTTTTACTGACCAACCTTCAGGTCCACTCAAGTTCCTGGCCTCTGAGTCAGAGCTGCTTACCGCTCCAACCACAGGGATGGCTGGCAGATGGCCATTGTTTCTCAGTTCCACCTTTAGTGGCTGCATTAGTTTGTAAGGAATACTTTCTCTCCACCCATTTATTCTTGTAGGCATTCACTTATTTGCATCGATATGGACGGTGAATTCTTATTTTATTGAATAGGTTTGTTAATGAAAAAAACATTGAAACCTGTAAAGAATCTTTGTGAGTTTATTTGAGCCAAACTGTCGACATATGCCAGGAGGCAGAACCTCAAGGGATTGAGATAATGCTCCGAAGAATGGAGGGTTACATTTCTATATTTATACATTGCAATCAAAGAAAAGGGATGTAGGTAGTTACATGAAATTCATTGGTGATAGATTAGGGAGGTGGGACAGAGCAAAGTGGGGAAACCTCTGGGATAGGGTAAAAGGTGAAATGATGGACATGAGCTTCTTTTACAGAGACGGATATAGGATACTTTAACATAATTAACAGTTGACAATTTACTTGATAACAATAACAGTGAGGGAATGTCTCAGGGCCATTTGTTGAACCCTGAGGGGTTGGGGTAAAAAGGAAGTTACAAGTTCCCCAGACATCTCACAGATATGTTATCTTAGAGGCCTGCGGCAGATGGGCTCAGTAAAGAATATCTTAGTTGATCTTTGTCAGGTGAAATGTCTGGGACCTGACTACCCACTATAACCCGTTTGTACTTAGATATTTAATTTTTAAATTATCTTTTGTGGTTATTTTAGGTCTCTGAGTTTGCAAGACTGCCATGCAGGCCTTCCCTGAGCTTGTCAGGTTAGCATGTGGCTCTTTTCTTTCACAGATTGTACTCTAAAGGTTGTATGCTAAGTGTGCTCATTGCTACATAGCTGTCATTGCATCTCAGTTCTCTAAGTGAGCACAGCACACATCACTGATTTTCAACCTTTTCCACCTCATGGCACACATCAACTGCTAAAATTCTGCGGCACATCAAAAATACATTTTTTGCATATCTGACAAAAATTAGGTGTAATTTTGACTCATTCACACAAGATGCCTATTGTGTTGGCTGTCATCGTTTTTTATTTGAGAATCTAAGGAAAAGAGGTCAGTGCTTCTGTAAATGGTCAGGTATTGCATGTTTCAAAAAATTTTGCAACACACCAATTGGAAATAGTTGGCATACATCAATGTACACATCTATCTATAACTATTTCTGTATCTGTCTGTGAAACAAAATTTTTGGACTGGAACTCTGATTCTTTGTCCGCCAGAGTAGAAGGATGAGTCCATGGACAGAGGGTAATACAGTAAAGTGGAGATGGATTGAAGAACAAGTACTCTCCCATGTGGGGAGGGGGAAGAGTCCCACAGAATGGACTCCCACGTGGGGAGGGGGAAAAGGGTCCCACCGACTTCCTGTCTCCATGGTTTATGAAGGCTGCAGTTCCTGTGCCCTGAGGCCCCTCTGATAGGTCTCACTATTCCCGAGGCCCTCCTCCCTCAATGCCCTCCAATTCCTCCTGGGCTTTCTTCCTCCTTCTTTATTTTGTAAATATAGACTTTTTTTTTCTACTTCCAGTTCCTTGTCTTATGGAAATATACCTGTTGCTGCTCCCTTGTCTTGTGTAAATGTAGCTGCACCTGCTTCCTGTGTTATGGAAATGTACCTTATCCCAGTCTGTAGCCCTGTGTTTTTCCAAGGACTCCAATTCTAAGCCTGCCTATATTCCCTACAATTCCTGTTTCATTTGGATAGATATCTTTAAAAGCTCAGTAATTCACCTATTTCCAACCCTCAGGGTCCTTCCTAGACTTCCCTGTGCTTTGTTTTCTAAATCCTTCCTGTGATAGTGAGAAAACTGGTTGCCATTATCCTCCATATGTTGACTCATTTGCTCAATCAGCTCACTTTGCTACTCACCTGGCCACTCCGGCTATCTCTGCTGCCAGGGCCTCGGTCCCAGGTCCCTGCACCAAGGCCAGTGCCGCACAGCGCCTTCCCTCCCCTCTGCTCCTGCAGGCGTCTCCATGCTGGGAGGGGAAGTGATATAGTATTAAGATAAGATATATATATGAACTTTATATAAGTATATAGAATCTAAAATAAGTTGTAATTGTGTGAAATTGTGTGAAAGCATTATAAAATGGAGTAAAGGCCTGAACCCTAGCATGTAAGCTTGAGTGGTGACAGGGCGAAGCACGGACTGCACACAGACCGAAGACCTGGGGGCACCGCTGGCTGCGAACTACAGATAAGGACAGAAGGTCCACTACACCCTGGAATATGGTCAGGCAAGCCCTGAACATACTGCTAACTATAGATAAAGACAGAAGGCCCACTACACCCAGGAATAAGGACAGGCCAGCCCTGAAAAAAGGGCTATAGAAACTGAGACGTTGAGAGCTTCACTTCGGTGATCACTCGCCTCCAACCGGACCACGTCTCCTCGTCTGTCTTCACTTCATGGTCTGTGACGCATCCGTTGCTGAGCCCGGAAGCCACCGAGCAAGGTAATAAATTGTGTCTCACTCCAATCTCGTTTCTATCTCTATTTGTCTTTGTGTGTGGGTCCAACCAAGGAAAACAAGTTGGGGGCTTAGGAGTTTTAGCTTGTAGAACTCATACTAAGCTAGTTACCTGACTGATCTTCATGTTCCAAGCCTTGGTTGCATAAAACTGGAACAGGAAGCAAGGGGAAGACAGACAAGAACAGAATGACATGAAGGGGAACTGCCTTTTTAAAAAGCAATTTCAGGGTGAGTTTTCTGTTACAGGAGAATCCCTCAGATTGGACAATGCTGGGTTAGTAAGTGGATCATTTGGAAAAGGTGGTTCAAGTAGAAACCCATAAAGCAGAACTACGGTGTGTGTGCACATATATTCCTAAAGCCTTTTCTTTTCCTTTCCTAATGTAAGAACCACTGATCTTTTCTGTCAAAGAAAGGAGCTTGCCGCCATCTTAGGTATTGCCATTTTGGTATGATCTTCTGATCCTTCAGGGTCCCACCATCTTAGGGTCTGTGATCTTGGTATGACCTTCAGCCTCTCAGGGGGGTGGCCATCTTAGGTTCTGCCCTCCCTTCCCCTTCCTCTGAATTAGCCAATGGAGCAATAATGGAACCCGAGCTCTGAACCTTGGCCAATCAGGTCAGAGTCCAGAGTGAGGGGCAGGGCAGACCCCGTGACAGGAAATAAAAACCGAATGGATTTCTAGTTCAGTGTGCTTTACCCATCATTTCCAGCTGGTAGGAGCACCCTTCTGCACAGGAGTAAATTTGCCTTGCCAACCCAGTTTCGAGTGTTTGTCTCATTCCGGCGACATTGTGGAGAGCATTTCTAATGCCCAACACAGATGCACTTCTACTTTCCAACACTTTGATGGGAGGCCTTCTCTTCAATATGAGCCATCTTTCCCACCCAAACTGTTGTATCACAAGACTCCTTGATGAGCCAATTAGTTAGGAGTCGTCTTTATCGCACAGGTTCAGAGCAGATTACCTCTGTCAAATTCTGAATGAACACAGGAGGGAATATTTTCTTTTTATGTCCTTTGTAGACAGCTTTTAGCCCTGAGTATATATCATATCTAGCAAACACCTGTCATATATATATATAGACACCTGTAACCTTGAGTATCATATCTATACAGGCACCTGGCATCAATACCAGCGTAGTAGTCGCTTATGTTAGATAGCTAGCTTGCAGGGTCAGACAATTAAGTTTATCTTTTCTATTCAAGCAAAAAAAGTTATTTCACAGTCTAAAAATAACAGAATTGACCTACAGAATAGGAGACTGTCTAAGAGTGACAGAGTAGTTCAAACAGCAGTTTTCCAAAGGAGGGATTACTATGGTTCAAAACCACACCGAGAGCCGTTTTCCACAACAGGCTGTAGGGCCCCAAGATTGAGGAATTGACCTTCCCCACTGCCTGTTCCAGGATGTGACCTTTACAGTTAAAGATTAGACAGGGATGAGCTCAGTTCTTTACGGTTGAAGATTAGGCAAGAATGAAATCAGTCCCCAGAAACTCCCTACCCTGAGGACTTACCCAGAGGAATGGGAAGGGGAGAGACAAAGGGGCTTGCAAGATTACCAGATGGGACTGTTGACTAAGCATAGACCCTGTCATAAAACATGTAATTAATGAGCCCAGCTCCCCTTCTTGGAATTTCTTTGTTCCCTTCCTCCCCCTCCATGTGTAATCCCACCTGCGTGTGGTTTTTGCCTTTATAAACTCATGTTCTGCAGTTACTCGGCGCTCCAGGCAGCCAGCCCTGTTGCTGTCTGCCTGAGAAGCCCCTGTGCTGTGCTTGTATTAAAACCTCATGTTTTTTGCATCAAGTTTCGGTCTCGGCGTTTGACTTGGGGTCGTCGCCCACTCCGTCGGACTCACCGGGGGTCTTGGGACCTTACAGGGCAGCTCCCTCTCCTCGCATGACCCTCAGAGATGTCCTCAAAGCTCTTTGAATCTGGATTTTTACAAGGTCCTCAGCTCTGGTTTATACAATGCCTTGGCCTGTAGCAGATGGAACAGCAATTGTGCTCATTGACCTGAGCTCACTGGGTCTCTCAGGAGGTATTTAACTGAATTAATAACACTTTCTTTTCACACTATTTCACTCATTTAGACACATTTTGATTAAAGTGATATACTTACAACAATAACACAACAGACACACACAGGTTTGGGACCGGATACAACTGAATGGCAAACATACAGCTGGCTGGGTAGGAGCCGAAGTGCCTGCTGCTGGGAGCAGCTGGGGCGCAGGGGGGGGGGGGGGCAGCCCGGGAGCATCCGGGGCGCATCTGTAAGGGCCGGGAGCAAACACTTTCAGCCTCAGGCCACACCTCCATAGATGGGCCTGGCTGTCTTCCAAGAAAACTTCACCCACACTGCCGGGCAGTCCAATTTGGCCTTCAGGCCAGTTTGTGGACTCCAGATTAGCCTATCAGCTGTGAGCGGTCAGGGGAGTGGAAAGGCTGGTGGCTAGGTGGACGGAAGTTAGAGGACTTTAGTGCCTTGTACCCTAGCTTCCTACTGCATGAGGTCTGGATCAGCCGCCCACTGCCAGCTGTGCAGACCTTCCTCCTCTCAAAGCAGAGGCCCCTCCGAGCACTTTTCTGAGGACAGGGTGTCGTTCATTGCATTTTTAGAAAACCTTTTTACAGAAAACTTCAAGGCCAAGTCTCACCTGAGGGCGGAGCGGAGCCTCTGGCTCTCCTGAGACCTCCACAAGGCTGGCTCTGTCCTGGGAGGGCGGCCAGGGGAGCCCCGGAGAGGCCTCGCTGCGGGAGGGCTGAGAACCACAGGCAGGGCCCGGCCCTCGCCCGCCCGCAGCTCCTGGGCTGTGTGCTCAGCCTCTTGGGGAAGGACTGCTGTCTGTCTTCGATGGCTCTCTTAGTGAGGGTTCAAAAGCTAAATTTCTGGTCCCTCAGTAAGATAGTTCATCAGCTCCCTCTCCCACGATGCGTTTCTGTCTCCCTCCTCTTCCTCTCGTGCACATAAGGCGCAGGTACGCCCTGGCCCGGGAGGTTTCTGCAGAGGCACAGAGGGCCGCCCAGCTCGCTCCCTGCCCGCTTCCTCGCTGGGAGATGGCGATGACAAGCCCACCGGCCTCACGGGACTTTGTGAGGAATGAGGCGTCGGGAAGTAAAGGTGGAGAGCTTAAAACAGGCGCCAGCAGAGAACACATACTCAATCACGTTTTTAAGTTGAGGTAATGATACAGAAAGACCACATACTCCTGACCGGCCGTGTGACCAGCGGTGAGTCAGTGTCCCCTGCAGGGCCCCCACCGTTACCTCGCGAACAGAAGGTGCTTGAATAATCCATACCTTTTCGTGGTTTCATGGTCGGAAAATGGGAATCTCTCTGTGGCCAGAAGTCCCCACCCCGCCGCGGGCTTCCTTGGGCTCGGCTTTAATTGACCAGCTGCTTACAGGTCAGACGGGCGGTGGGCAGGTCAGACGGGCGGTGGGCAGGGGGTCCCCACAGCGCCCAGCCAGGCACACCGCTCCCAGCAGGCCAGCAGCACTAACTGCGGCCGTTCTCTGGCCCAGGCGGCGGCCAGCCTGCGGTTCAGCAGACTGTGGGCTGGACAGCTCCCGGCACACCCGCCTGTGAAGGAGAGGGCGGCAAGTCTCCCCGGAAAGGCACTGGGAGGGACACGCTGCCAAGCTGCCCTTTCACCCACGTTTCTCCCCCCGCCAGACTCAGAGTCAGGGTGCAGCCCGCCCTGAGTCCACGGGGCCTCCTCGAGCCTCTGCCCACGAGCTCCTCGGCCGCGAGGGACGCGCTTCAGCGCTCACTCAGGAACAAGGGCGGTGCCAACCACCTGCCAGGGCCGGACTACACATGGCAAATGGAGTAGAAGGCCACATGGCAGCGATGGCAAGAGCTAGACTTCTGCCTTCTCTGCCAGCGGGGCATGAGCGCAGGGTGAGACCGTAGGCCAGCTTCCTCGGGGGACTGGCCTCCGCAAGGTCCAGGCCAGCTCTGCAGGGGGGCGCAGATAATGGAGCACGCTGAGCGGGGGACCCGCCGCTCACCCTCCCAGCCACCAGGTGCGGCTCTGACCCCATTGCCCACCCACCAGCCCGGCATGGCCTCTCCGTGCATCATCTCCACACACACGGCTCCCCAGACCCAGGGCTGTGCCAGGCAGACAGCTGGGCAGAGCTACGCCGCCATGTACGGTGGTCATGGCGACCAGGGAGCAGCTGAGGCCCACAGACAGAGCCTCCTCCTGCGTCCCCCCAGGCCGGGGAGAGACTTGGTGTGGAGCTCAGCCTTCCCTGAACGAGGCCAGCTCGGCTCGGGGCTGAGAAGGCCAGCCCAGCCGAACCTGCAGGAAAAGCACCCGCCCACCAGCCCCGGAGCTGGCTCCTCATGTGGCCGTGGCCAGTGCCCGGTCCAGCGGCCGGCTCAGGCTCACAAGGCCAGCCGGCGGCTGCAGCTCGCTGAGCACCCGCGTCCCCTCTGCCCCGGTTTGTGCCATAAAGCCCGCTGGCTCTTCTCAGTCTCACCCTCACCGCTGGGCCCTCCAGCCAGGCCTGTCAGCTCCACACTTGCATTTGGCTCATTCATTGCCAACCCAGCACACGGGTGCACTCTGCGCCTCAGCCTTTCTGCCCGGAGACAGTGTCCAGCAGCTGTAAGTCAGTGCACTTGAATTTGAATTCCGCAGCGTGACCTCGGACTAGTTACATAAGCCTCTCAAAGCCTCAGTTTCTTTATCTATAAAATGGGAACAGTCGTGGTGTCTCTCCTGCGTGGTGATTATGATAACCAAAACAGCTAACACAGGTAAAGTAACTTGCAAAAGGGATCAATACTTGTTTCCTAGTATTTGTACTTATTCCTTCTCTTGCACCCATCCGTGTAGTAAAGGAAAAAGAACAGCTTAAATTACGCTTTTGGCAGTCTATATTTGTAGAATGATCTATTTTTTTAATTGTAGAATGATTATATTAAAGTTACACATTAATTCAAGTCTCCATTAAGTAGCTCAGTGCCTCGGGCCACAGATTACTTATAAAGGGAATAATATTTAGTGCCTCCTGGTTGTGGGGTCAGACACCATTAATGGTCCATGACCTAGAATTGGGAGGAAGGTAAACACCCCCCCCACACACACACCCTGAACCCCCACAGGCACGCACACCTGGGGTGGGGAGAGAGCCAGCGCTGGGGCTGTGTGCCATCTTACAGGGACTTTGGGAAAAGGAAAATGGAGATGAAAGAGGAATAAGACCGAAGTTTTCTTTCACCAAATGAAGCAAAAGAACATATTCCAAGTGCGGATTAGTGGGTTCGCCGTCACCGATCCCTAAACACCTCCAAAGCGTCGCCTCAGTGTCCCTTCGCAAGTCTGGCTAACCGTCCTAGGCAACCGGCAGAGCCTTTCACTGGGCACGGGAACTAATCAAGTTCCACGGCTCCTTTGGTGGCCTGGGTAGCTTTGGTAGAAAGGAGGTCACAGTGGTTTATAACATCCAGCGGATGTGCAGGCCTCCCTCTGTTCCCGCATGTGCCTGTGCGCGTGTGCGCGTGTGCGCGTGTGCGAGGGCAGGGGGGGCTGTCAGGGCCCAGGGGAGCAGTCTCAAGCAGATGAAAGGCTCGGGGGTGGTCTGGGTGTTGGGATGGCGTCTTGGTTAAAGCACTCACACCACGGACGTTTTTCCTGTTGGCGGTGGAAGACTCTGGCGCTGGCGGTGGGCTGGTGGCTGGGTGCCATGCCGCGCCCCAAAGCCACTGTTTCCGTTTCCAGGGAGGGCACATACCCAGGCTGCAGGTCCCATGCCCGGTCGGGCGTGTAAGGGAGGCAGCCAACTACTGTGTATACTTCACATCTATGTTTTTCTCTCTCTCCTTTTCCTTTCCTCTCTTTCTCTCTCAAAATAAAAACTTATTTAAAAAAGAAAGAAGACGCCAGCACATGAAGGTCTCTGGGCACGGGCAGAGCGATGTGGTTATTCCTGGCCTCTGAGCCCTAGGAGCCCTCTGACACCAAACGTCCACCCCTGCACCCCCGGCCCTGCACCCCCAGCCCTGCACCCCCTGTTCTATACCCACAGCCCTGGACCCCCTGTTTTGCATCCACAGCTCTGCACCCCAGCCCTGCACCCCCAGCTGTGCACCCCCAGCCCTGCACCCCCAGCCCTGCACCCACAGCCCTGCACCCCCAGCTGTGCACCCACAGCCCTGCACCCCAGCCCTTCACCCCCAGCCCTACACCCATAGCCCTGCGCCCCCAGCCACTGCACCCACGGCCCTGAACCCCCAGCTGTGTATCCACAGCCCTGAACCCCCAGCTGTACACCCCCAGCCCTGCACCCCCAGCCACTGCACCCACGGCCCTGCACCCCCAGGGCAGCGAGTGCAGGGCAGTGTGAGTGGGGCCCGGAGGGGAGGCAGCCGGTCTGTCAGGAGGGAGGCTTGCTGGTGAGAAGGGCCGGTGGCTCCTGAGCAGGGAGGTTGGGAGAGAGCGCGGCAGCTGGTGGCGGGCGTTGGATGGAGCAGGATGAGGAGCTGGCAGAGCAGGCAGGCCGGGCTGGCAGGGTGAGCAGCCGCCGCTGCGGTCACTGCCCGGCTGAGGGCAGGCCGCCGTGGCTTTACCGAACCTCTCAGCTCAGAGGTCTCCGCCCCGTGGAGCAGAACCGCCGGGATACCGCCGGGCTGCCGTCACAGTGACCGGAGGAGTGAGCGACGTGACTGCAGGCGCGCAGGACGCAGTCGCGCTCCGTGAGTCCTGTTCCCCGTGGCCAGCGCAGAGCCCTGACCGCTGCCCTCACAGCCCCTGCCAGGCCAGCCACCGCCCGCTGGCCCAGGTCACCCTCCGCTGAGCTGCAGAGGGCTCGGGCAGGCCCTGGCTGGGAACGGCTCAGCTCAGGGTGGAACGTTCCAGCCCCAACTGGATTGCCAGTCACTTCCCTCCGAAAGGGGCCTCCCTCAGGCCGAGCCTGGCCGGGCCTGCTGATGGCTACAGGACCGAGGGGACACACACACACACACACACACACACACACACGCCCCTCACGCCACATGCCCTCCTCCCAGCATGTGCATTTCTTAGGATGCTGTGAGAGAGGACGAGGGAAGGTGGGGGTCGGGGGGCTGAGGGGCAGGTTAGGGAGAGGGCCGGACCCCTGCTCTGAGGTCTGGTTGGTACAGTCTTCAGCCGTGGGCAAACTACGGCCCGAGGGCCGGATCTGGCCCATTTGGCTGTTCTGTCCATCCCGCGGACCGGAAAGTGCAGAGGGTTCTCCTGCTCTACCCTCCGCTCCTTCACCAGCAGCCCAAGAGGAGAGTGCCAGCATGGTCAGGTTGCTTTTGTTCCGGCCCTCCGGTCCAGTTTAAGAACCCATTGTGGCCCTCGAGTCAAAAAGTTTGCCCACCCCTGGTCTAGATCCTGATATCTCACCCCAGTCGGCCACCTCCGGCTCCTGTGTGGACACGCTCCAGCCGGCCAGGGCCTCTTCCCGATGCGGCCAGCAGAGGGCGTGCTGGCTCCTCTCATCCGCCCGGCCCTCAGGGCACAGCCCCGGCAGTTTCACCTGCAGAGGAAACAGGAGCCCCTGGGCTGTTCATCAACACCCGCCCCCTCTCCCGGCTCCCTCAGCCGCCCTCTCAGCCCCTCTCCACATGAGGTGGCCCCGCGAGCCGGCCGCCCCCACGGAGTCCTGGTCACAGCGCCTCCCGGGCTGCCGGGCACCTGCCACCCAGCCCTCCGGAACGCCAGCCCCAGCCCAGCCCCGAGGCCCTGGGAGAGCCTCCCTCCCGAGGACCTGCATTCGTCCGGGTGGCTCCCCGTCAGATCATAGCTCCTGGGTGGGGGCGGGAGGAGCGGGCCCCCTCTGGGCGGGCCGGCACTCTGGGGCTTCCCAGGGGACGGGGGTCTGTGACAGAGCCTGTGCTCCGAGCAGCTCGTACCCGCGCCCCTTGCAGGCGGTGACAAGGGAGGTCGCTGCGGTGGACTCCGGCACGGACGGTGGAGGCTGCCGAGGGAGGACCGGGAGCGTTAGCCAGGCTCCCCGCGGGATGGGCAGAGTTCACAGCCACCCACCCTGTCAGAGATGAGAGCGAGAGGCTCGCCCCTCCCCGGGGCCCCCCTCCAAGCTGCCCCTTGAGCTGAGGCCCAGGGGTGACTCCAACGGTCCCTCAATGTCCCCAGCCCCGCCTCCCCAGGTGTAGCCCGACAAACTTACAAAACGCTCTGCCCTAAGATCCCCTTTCACCCTCAAAACGAGCCTCTAGGAGTCCGGCAGGACCTGCTCGTGGGCCCTCCTACTGCATGGCTCACCAGCCTGGGCCTGGCTTTCGTCCCCCATCACACCCACCGTCCTACAGCCACAAGGGCACGGGCAGAGCGCCCCGCCCAGCGGCCTCTGGTGTCCGCGGTCCCTTCTACAGCGACAATGCTCAGGTCTCTGAGGTCCCGCAGAGGCGCCCATTCTTAACTCCGCACTGCCACCTGCTGGCGGCTGGTCCCCCAGGAAACCAGGGCCCCACGAGGCCTCCAAGGTGCGCCAGCAGCGGCTGTGCAGCACTCGTCTTCCCACCTTGCTTCTCCTCACCCCCCCTGGCCAGACCCTCCTCCTCCTGGGGATGAGACTGGCCCACCACCTGCCCCCTCCTTCTCATCATCAAACCCATCCCAGGAGCCATGGTTTGGTTTAAAATAACCTGCTAAAATAACACATTGAGGCATTATGATAGATGCTGGTTTTAATTGTTATCTATCCCTTCCCTGGGCCATTGGAGAAACAATTTAAATCGGGATCTAAGTGGAACAATGTTCACCCCCTAAGACAGGACGGCACTGGCAGTCTCTCCGGACGTTGGAATAGGAAGAAGTCAGCACCCTTGACCTCGGGCTCACATCTGGCGCCCGTCGCCTCGGGATCCACCAAGTAACAGCATTTGGGGTTCAGGCCCGCAGAGACCTGGCCGTACCCAGAGAGACCCAGCGTGGTGCGGGTTCTGCAGGCAGGAAACAGCGGACCGGAAACAGTCTCTTCCCGAAAGGCTTCGGGTTAGAAGGGGTAGTGCGAGGCTCGCCCCACAGAGACCAGTCTTGCCCCTCCCCAGACTAGCCCTTCCCTCTCCCAGCTGCCTCATGGGCGGTGGGAGGCCTCCATGGCTGCCCCCGCCCTCCGGCTTGTGTCTGCCCCTCCTCACCTCTCCACTCGGCCCCTCCAGCTCCTCTTCCAGGGCGGCCCTAGAGGGGGCCCCTTACTCTCCGTCTCTCTGCGCGGCACCGGAATTCCCGAGGTTATTCCACTCATTCTCCTGCAGACGCGCCCACTCGGACGTGTCAGCCACGCTGGGCGCAGCTCTCCAAGGGCTCTAGCCTGGCCCAGCGCCCCCTCCTGACCCCTCCTGCCCAGGGCCGAGCCTGGCCCTCTCCCGTTCGCTGTGCGGCCTCAGTGTTTCCAGACGCGTCCGGGACCGCGCGCACTCTGCGTGCAGCCTTCCGGAGCTCTGGTGCCTGTGGCTTCCTTCGCGCTGACACTCTCAGATGGGCGTCTGAGACGATGTCCGTTTTTAAAAATATATATATTTTATTGATTTTTTACAGAGAGGAAGAGAGAGAGATAGAGAGTTAGAAAGAGAGAGAATCATCAATCAGCTGCCTCTTGCACATCCCCTACTGGAGATGTACCCGCAACCAAGGTACATGCCCTTGACTGGAATTGAACCTGGGACCTTTCAGTCCGCAGGCTGACGCTCTACCACTGAGCCAAACTGGTTTCAGCTACTATGTCCGTTTTATTCTCTCCACGGGCCTGGGGATTTGCATTGGAATTTTTGCCCCCCCCCCCCCCCACCTAGTCTAGCAGTGGAAGGAGGTTGTGCAGTCACACCTGCGAAGGTGAGGGTGTCACAGTCCCTCAGACTCAGGTGAGGATTTGCTGGAGACTCCAGCGGGAAGCTGCCCCTCGTGTTCCGTGCGGGACACACGGCGCCAGCCCCGGGGAAGCCACGTTGGCAGAGCCGAGGACCACGTGCCTGTGTGCTGGCGTCCGACGGGGAAGGGGCAGGAGCACGCACAGTAGGGCAGCCCCCAGTGTCAGCGTCCAGTCTGTACGGGCTCCATGGGCTGGGGCTGCCCTACTGTGTACCAGGAGGAGCGATCGCTCACGGGTGGCTGCTCACAGGCTCCAGCCCAGGAGCCCGGAGCCCCTGGGGGTCACAGGGCTGGTCTCCCGGCAGGCGAGCCCCGCCCCAGACCGCCAGGGTGGCCATTCCTGCAGAAGTGGCAGTTTAGCCCCAGTGCCCAAGGCTCCCAGGAACACCTTCCACCGGGCCTCGCATTCTGGCTCCAGGGCTCCCCTCAGGGCCTAAGGGCTCACGCCCACCTCTCTGAGGCGAAGTTAAGTTCTTACTGCACACCACCGCGTCTCCGCAGGCTGTGCCCTCTGCAGCTCCTCATGTGGTTCCTGCTGGCAGCAGAATCCTCAGGCCGGTCGCTTTCTGCTGTGGAAGGAGCCTGCTGGGTGGGTGCTACATCACCCAGATCTGCAGAGCCTGCCGCCCTTTATCCCAGGTCAGGTGCTCTGAGAGTTAAGTTCTCTCTAGATTTCAGAGAGAGGAGGGGAGAGGGCGAGGGAGAGAGGCATCAAAGATGAGAGAACCATTGATCGGCTGCCTCCTGCACGCTCCCACTGGGAATCGAGCCTGCGTCGTGGGCGTGTGTTCTGACCAGGCATCAGACCGAGACCTCCTGGTTCATAGGTCGACGTTCAGCCCCGGCCGCACCAGCCTGGCTGAGTGAAGTTATTGACCCCAGTTCTGCTCAGAGCGCCCCTGCAGGCTGCGCTGGGCCCCGGCCCCGTCCCTGTTCTTCCCACCGTGTCTTCACGATCCCGTCACAGCCTTTCTCTTTAACAATCTTCATTTATTTCTTTTTGCCCCTGGTTCACTCCCCCTTCCTGAGTGCCTTTATATCTCTGCCCCGATCTCTTTCACATCTACGTTAAGGCTCTTTTTCTGAGAAGCCTGGTGCCTTCAGTTTTTGTGTGAAGAACCACTGATGTGATTTCTCCTCGCCTCCGCCCCCAGGACGCCTGGGTGACTTCTTCCTGGAAAGGGATTTCCACGCCTCCTGCTGATGCTCCTGTCTTCCGGTACTTTCCATTTTTTAGTAGAAAGCTGTTTGTGCTCTTTTCACTCTTCCCTCCATTTGTTTTAATTGTGTAAAATACACACAGCATGGAATGTACCCTCCGCATCACCTTGCAGTGCACAGGTCAGCGGCGTGAAATGCATTTGTACTGTGCAGCCGTCCCGCCCTCCATCGGCATCACTCCTCCCCGCTAAAGCCGGAGCTCTAGCGTTAACCACTGACCCTCCCGCCGTGCTGCTGCTGTGTCTTCGCCGGGCCTACCCCAGGGCCTCATGCAAGTGGACTCATACGGGCCGTGTCCTTGTGACGGGCTTTTCTCGCTCATGTCCTCAAGGTTCATCCTTGGTGTCGCCCGCCCTCCTTCTTAAGGCCGAACGAAGCTCCGTTGTGGACGGCCCCGTGCGCTGTCCGCTCCGAGGCTGCTGGGCTCCGGGCTGTGCCCCCCCGCCCCCCCCCTCCCGCTGTTGTGAGCGGCGCTGCTGCAAACACGGTGCACCCACACCTCTTCCCTGTCCTGCTCTCAGCTCTCCTGGGTTTGTGGCTAGAAGTGGAGTTGCTGGATCAGATGGTAACTTCCGTTGGTAATTTGGGGGCACCGTCTCACTGCCCCACAGTGACCGTGCCGCCGTAAGCGCCCACCGCAGGCCCGTACCCGGCGCTCCGCAGCCTGGCTGACTGCTTACTTTCCGTGCTCGCCTCTGGCAGTGGCGCCCTCACCGCTGAGGAGGCCCCTCCGGGCCCAGGTGCACTTCTCCAAGGTGAGCGCTGGCGTCTCCCGCGCTCTCTGCGCACAGTTCTCGGCAGGATGTCAAGTCTTTGCCCATTTTACATCGGTTGTTTTTGGGTGCGGTTGTTGTGAGCTTTACGAGTTTTCTTACATGCAGCACACTGCTCCTCCGTCAGAGTGTGAGCTGCAGGTGTGTCTCACACCCCTGGGTTACCCCTTGCTCTTAGGCACTATCTTTTCCTGCAGAAAACATTCTGACGTCCATGAAGTTGCGTGCGTTTGCTTTTTTCTTTTTAGACCAGTGTCCCCACATCGCATCCTTGCTCCCACACCCCATCTCCCTGACGAGGAGCCTGCTGCCCAGTAAGTGAAGTGCAAGAGGCCACAGCTGGTGGAAGGCGGGGGGGCGTGTGCCCAGGTCTGTGCCATCCCAGGCCCCCAGGGGCTCTGGCCCGGAGAGGGGAGCAGGGCGGAGGAACTGCCCACCAGGGTCTGGGGCTGAGAGAGCCTGGGGCACCCTGTGCACAGGCCTGGGGTTCACACGCCCCGGGTGACCCCTCGGCCTTCGAGGCAGCTGCTGACAGCTGTGTGACCTCTCAGTCTATACATCTGTAAAGGGGACACTGCACCTCAAGTTTGGGGGGGAGGCAGCCAGCACAGGCCCCAGAGCAGGCCCCTAACTGGTGGTGGCTGTCACACCAGGATGGAAGCCCCTCCCTGCCCCTCCTCCCTCGGTCCCTCTCTTCCTTTTGCCACTCCCGTGCCTGTGCCTTGGCCCACAGCACCTCCCGCTCCTCCCGCTCCCCTCCTTGCCTCCGGCCTGAGTCCCCTGCTCAACCCCGGCCCAGCCCAGCCCAGCCCCAGGGTGGAAGCCACTTTTAACAGAAACTGGGACCCCCAAGGAGGAGGAATTCTCCGGGGCCTCAGAAAGAAATTCCCTCTGCCCCACGTCATTGTCTCATTTCCCGGGGGAGGTCGAGGCAGCGGCTATGGCCGGGGCTTGGCCCTGGCCCCTTGAGGACGAGTGCAGGCAGGGCCAGGCGCCCACACGGTGCCCTGCAGGGCGGTGGCGAGCCGCCCCCCCCCCCCCCCAGGGCCATCCCCGCGAGCGGCCGCACTCCAACGGCTGAGGCGCAGCCGGCAGAGCTCTGGCTGCCTGGCTTTATTTTCCTGGGGTCCCACTGGTGCTGGAGGTGGGCCCCGGGATGGGGAGAGAGGGGGAGAAGGGGAGGAGGATACACATAGCTGCACTAAACTATGGAAAAGGGACTGCATTTCAGGAAGATGAGTGTCCAGAGGTCTTGTCCTGACCTAGGCCATGGGGCAGAGTGCCTCTGTAATGAGGAGCTCCGGCCCGGAGGTGGACAGACCGGGGCTCACGGCCAGCTCTGTCCGTTTCTGACTGACGCCCGGGGAACGTCTTCGTTATTCTGAGCCCCACTCACCTCCCCGCAGGCCACCAGGTGCAGGGAGCACCCCACACTGCCACCCCCCCCCCCCCGAAGTTTCTGGAAAACTGTAAGCGTATCAGAAAGCCATGATTTCTTCCTGGACGTGAGAATACTGTATATGAAAAGACTGTTTCCCCCTGAAAAACAATTTTAAAAGCTTTTGCAATACATGCACATTGACAAGTTCTTAAAACGGATTCCCCCTAAAATTCTCTCACGTAACATGGCTGCACTGTGCGCCCTCACGCTCATCGCCTCCTGGGAGGGCGGCACTTTCCTCACCGCGGGGAGCCGTGCCGTGCTGGGAGGACCCTCGCCCCGAGGAGGTCCGGCAGGGAGGGCTGTCACCCGTCAGGAGAAGGGGTGAGGCGCCGCACCCTTTCCCTCCCCGTTTGTTTGTCTGCGGGCCGGCCTGCGTCGCCACCTTTTGACAAGTCTGTTTTGGGCCGTGACCAAGTGCTGAGGCGGCAGCAGCTCCCGTGGCTGCCCACTGCCCGACGGCCATAGCTCTCTCCCGGCCTGCTTCCTGGGGCTGAGAGCCTCCGCACCACCGGCGACGTGCCAAGGACTTCCTTTCCTGGAGGAGCTAACGCGCACCGCACATTCCACACCGCAGAAGTTCACCACCCCTTCTCCAGGCCCGGGAGACGGCCTCCCTCGGGCCAGGCCTGGGAGGGCCGGGCGTCTGGGAGAGCAGGGCCTTCCGGCAGGGCCTGCCTGGGCGGGCGGGCCGGAGCCGGTGGTGTGCGGGCCGGGCCGGAGCCGGTGGTGTGCGGGCCGGGCCGGAGCCGGTGGTGTGCGGGATGGGAGGCCAGGAGCCTGTGCTGACGGCCGCTCCCCTGCCCGCCACCTCCGCACACCAGAGGGAGCTGGGCTCTGAGGCAGGCGCGTGGGTTTGACCTTGAACCTCGCCAGTTGGGTGACTTTGGGCAGGTGGGTTAACCTCTGCTTCCGGTGTGACAATGCGGGGTGTTGGAAGCCATAACGGAGTTACCACATCGGACACAGGAAGCGCTCAATGACTGCCCCCTTTCCCCGACAAATGCAGCCTCCAGCCGGCCCCGCCCCCAGCCTCGCTGCTCCTCGCCTCCCTCCCGAAAACCAGGCCTCCTTCCGAGGAGCCCTCTGACCACACAAGCCAGGACAGTGCTGCCTCCCGCGTCCTGGCCCCTCGGTGGCCCCGCCACCCTCCGCGCACCGCCGGTCTCTGCCTCCCCCGTCTGACACGCGGTCTCTCCCCAAGCCCAGCTGCTCGCGCCGTGACTGGTCAGTGTCCTCTCTGACCCGCCACCTGCTCTGCTGCTGCCTCCCCGGGAGGGGTGTGTCCTCTGACATGTCCCTCAGGCCACCCCTCTGCCCGCCAGCCGGTGCCTGGTGCGCCCCACCGCCCAGAGCCCGGCTTGCAGGCCCTGACTCCTCTCCCGCCGGCAAGCTCACCGGAAACAGGACCAAGGCTGGCCTTTCCCTGCTGTTTGGGGGGGGGGGGGGTGGCCCGGTCTTCCCAGGAGAGGTGCCGGGAAGTGGCGCTCTCACCTGAGCCACGCCGGGGCCACAGGCTTTGACTCTGAGCTCACACCCCTCCTGGGCGGCCCTGCATCAGGCGAAGCCGTAGGCAGTGCCTCCAGAGCCGCTTTCCGGTTCAGCAGCTGCAGGCGCCTGCCCTCATGGCAGGGCGTGGGGGGCTGTGGCCAGCCAGGCCCTTGCCATGCACGGCCTTGAAAATGCCGTTTTCCTTGTTTAACGAACGTGAATTGTGCACCAGACGGACACACCGCCCGTCGCGGAGGGGCGTGACCCGCTCCCGCTCCCGCTCCCTGTCCTCTGGGCCAGACCTAGACCTGCTCTGCGGAGGCCCGGCCTGCAGAGGGAAGAGGAGCCTGGGAGGACTCTCAACCCTGACTCGCCGGCTGTAATGTGGAGGAAGGAACAGTAGGTGGCGACATTGGGCCACACTCAGTTTTCCATTATTGTCTCTCTTCATTCCAGAACACCACCTTTCACTTTCAGAGCCTCAGATGATCCCCCAGATTATCTGAGACCCCAGACCCCCAACTCCCAGACACCTCTAGATCCCAGATCCCAGAATCCCAGTCTCCCCAGGCCCTCACATTCCTGATTCTGGACCCCTCCATGCTCTCTACATCCCCAGGTGCTGGAGTCCCTGATCTCAAATCTTCCAAGAGCCCCAGACCCTCAAGGCTCTGACCTCAGGCAGCCCAGGCTCCATAACCTGCAAACTCCTCAAACATCAGACCTAGGTCCCCAGCATCTGGAAACCCCAATGCTCAGACCCCTGGATTCTACAAGCCCTTAAAAACTCGCCCAGCTTCAGACCCTTCTAGACTTCTCAGACCCCAAGACCCCCCCCCATGACCCAGACCCACGAGCCTCTGGACCTCCAAACCAGCTACAGACCCCCCAGTTTCCAACCCTCCAAAACCTTCCGATCCACCAGGCTCCCACACCACGATGCAGGAGTCCTGACTGCCCCCCACTTCCCTACAGAGGGTCCCTGGGGCTTGTGCTGGGGCAGCTGGTGCTGGCCACCCCGCTCCCCCTCACGTGGGAGGGTCCCGGCGCCCCGGCTCACGGGTTCTACACTGCGAGGGCCCGTCGCGCACAGGTGAGCAGGTGGAGGCCCGGGAGAAAGTTGCTCAAGGCCCCAGGATGTGAGCGCGGAGCCCGGCCCTGGGCCGAGGGAGTCTCAGTGCGGGGCGGCCACTGGATCCCGTTATTAATCACCCGCTCCCGGCCTCGCCCGCTGCCCTCTCCACGGCCCACTGTGGGACCGCTCTGTCTTCCCGGGCTGAACAATCAGGACACGTCCCGGTTTAGCAGCATCTGCAAATTTAATTAGCGAGCTGTTTATCTCCCCGGGCCAGTAATTAATAAAGGTGTCAGGCAGAACAAGGCCCTGCTCTCTCTCCTGCCGCCGGACAGCCACCCCTCGGCACCGGCCCGGCCACGCTCGGAGGGCTGGCGGGGCCACGTGCAAAGACCGGAGAGGCTGAGAAGAGAGAGGAGAGCCAGAGCCAGGACCCCCTGGCACTGGGCCGCCCGTGGCAAAGGCACCGAACCTCGCTGCGCGCCCTGCGTGCTGGGCTGTACCACCGTCCAACATGCAGCACCGTAAGCCTGCCACAGAGCCCTGGAGCAGGGGATGGACGGACGGACGGACGGACGCGGTGAGCTGCCTGCAGCCATCTCTTCCCGCTGGAATTAATCCGACACACTCCCGCCACGAGGGCCGCTGAGCCTGGAGAGCAGAGCGCGCCGTTCCTGGTTCCTGGGCGCGCTGCCTCGGGCTGGGCGCTTTCCGGCAGGCCCAGGCCCCGGCTCGGGAGGCACCCTCTCTTCTCTCAGAGGAGTGCACCCCGCCCACGGCGCTGCCTGTGCTCCTGAGCGAGGCTCCCACATCTGCCTCCAGCCCCACCTCCTCGAACGGCACCCTGGAGGTTTGTAAAGCCCCTCACCTCGGACAGGGCCCACAAACAACCCTCTGCCCACGCCCGTCACCTGCCGTCCCGCCCCCGGCTGCTGAGCCACCAGTCCCACGTGGCCCGCCCTCACTGGGTACCACTGGACCCCATCTGCCGCGCTCCACGTGGATACAGGGCGCGGAGGACACTGCTGGCAGCCGGGCCTGAGGACCTGGTGGGGGAGGGGCTGATACCTCCGGTGGGGGCAGGAGTGCTGGGGAGTCCCCCCCTCCCAGATGCAGCTGATGACCTCACCCTTCGCCAGGGCTCGGGCTCCAGTGCCAGTCACGGGGCCGTGGCGACCGTCTCAGTGCTGGCCACCTGCCTCCCGCCCCTCCCGCCCCCCGGCGCGGGCTGCTGTCTTGGGCTCTGCTCTCGGGGAAGGCAGGCTAAGACCAGGACCGGAGCCGCTCAGAGCCCCTTCCGCAAAGAACGGCTGCTGCCCACTGGGCAGCGAGTCAGCCGCAGCCTCTGCCGGTAGCTTTTGAGATGGAGCCATACTGTGCCGGGGGCCCAGGGGCAGCGGCACGGCCTGGCCCTGCCCCGCAGGCGGCCCATGCCGGCACGGGTGGCTCCACCTCAGCCAGTGCCCGTGGCTGCACCAAGGCCAGGCTCTTTCGGGTTTGCATCGTGGCCTGAGGCTGCTCTGCCCATAGGTGAGACTCCCCAACAGACCTCTGTACCCCAACTTCTCAGCATCTGCTTCCCACACGATCCCACCTGACACACAGTTTGACACGGAGTTGAGGGGAGAGGGATGATGCCGGTGAGGGGGCAGAGTGGGCGAGAGCGTGCAGGCTGCTTGGTGAAGGAGGGAGGAGGATGGCGTTGAGTGCCTAATATTGAGACGGGCACTGCCCGGCTGTGCCCGGCAGGACGTGGAGCAGCTGGGATGGGGTGTGCTGGAGGGGCACCCGGTGCCCCTGGCTCTGTCCTCGTCGCGCCTGGGAGCAATTGCAGGCAAGCTGGCCCAGTGACAGCACCTGGCCCATCGGGACGAGTGGGGTGGCCCGAACCAGGTCTCCCCGGGTGAAACTCCGAGCTTCTTAACTGGGGGGCCTCCTGGCGAACTGGGTCTCCGCCCCCCAGAACCTGGAGGGTCACCTGGTCATCGCGGCTGGCAGGAGCCCGCCCTGGGTGCTGGGAGCTTGCTGGTCTCCCTGTGGTCCTCGGTCTCAGTCTCAGAGCAGACTCTGTGCCAGCAGGGGTGGGGCCACACAGGTGGCTTGTCACCCCACAGACGGGTGTCACCCCGGGACCATGCAGGCGCCAGAGAGAAGACTTGAGTGGGCCTCCCTGCGGAGGGGGCACTGGCCCGGAGACCTGGGGAGGCAGGGGTGCAAGAGCCCAACAGGTTGGGGCCCAGGGGGGCTGGAGGGGCTGGAGGAGGAGTTCAGACTTGATGGGGGAAGAGGGGTTGGAGAGGAGGGGGTGACCGAGGTCATGGCAAAGGCTGGAAGCTGGGAAGTGTCTCGGTTTGCATCCGGGGGTTCCTGGTGGCAGCTTGCAGAACGGAGCCGGTGTAGCTGGGCAAGAGGCAGCAGGAGATGCTGGACACCGGACCCGAGCTGGGGCAGAGGAACAGAGTGAGAGAAAGGACGGGCAGAGGTGCCCAGATGAGGAGAGAGTCTGGGTGGAGGCCAACAGTGGACAGGCCTGCTTCCTGGCGTGGGGTCCTCAGACAGGGGCGATGGAGACTTCTGTCGCCCCCCCGGGCTAATGAAAGAGCAGCAGAGCGGAGAGAGCAAGAGCGCGCGCCTCTCGCCGGAGTCTGCCACGATCTGTCCTGGTTAAGCATCGGGAAGGGAAGTGGCTGGGAGAAGTGAGATTTAGCCTCCCAGGCGAGGAAGGAAGGGACCAGAGCACTTCCAAGGCTCATCTGCATTTCAAACAGCCGGTTTGTTTTATCTCCTCATTAGCATACTCGCCCTCTGCCCAAAACGAGTCCATTAAAGGAGACTCGCTCAGGGCCCAGCTCCTCCTTTAAATATTTTTAAAGTGCATGATTAATACGGCCGCCCGGCGCTGCCCGGAGTGTGGGGTCAGGGGGCAGGGAAATGAAAGGACGTGGCTGCACTGGGCTGCGGGCTGATTAATCACGGCCTCTTTCCAATAAATCACCGCAGATGGCAGCGGCCGCTCGGCCTCGTGGGGAGCGAGGGGCCGTGGGCAGGACGGCTGGGGGTTGGAGGAATGCCCGGGAGGAAGCCCAGTTTGTGTCCCTGTGTGTCCCTGAGACCGTGACCGCCACTCACCTGCACTGGGAGGCATTCCCAAGTTCAAGAGGCTGTGACTGCTGGGAAGACGCCGCCTCCTCTGACTCCCGCGCTTTTCAGGACGAGTGCCGTCACTTTTAGAACGAGCCGCCAGGGCGGGGCTGGGCACCGTGCGGTGTTTGGACACATGCTGCCTTGCATTCTCCCAATAGCCCCGCTTTCCAGATGGCAATGTGAGGCTCGCCCGGGCCAAGGTTGGCCCTGGGATCAGCTGAACACGAGCGTTCTCCCTGGCTGGTCCTGCCACACAGCCTGCCTGCTGCCCACCTCCTCCTGCCCTCCCAGGGGACCACCGTCCAACCACGGCCGGGAGAGGCCCTGGTGCCTCTTCCCTCCCGGCCCTGGCCTGCCGGCCCCAGCACTAGACGCAGAAGCCAGGGCCCTGCGGGAGCAGCAGCTCCGGTGGGTGGACCTGCCGCCTGTGGAAGAAGGCCCCTGGCCGAAGCAGAAGCAGCAGGGGAGACCCCTCGAGGGGGCGCTAGGGAGGCAGGCAGCTACCTCCTGCAGAGCCTGGGGCGCGAAAGAGGGGACAAGCGAGTAGCTGAGGCACATCTTAGAGCGCTCCCTCCGACAGCGGCCTGTAGCAGAGGGACCCGGCACATCACCACAGCCATCCGGGCGGAAGGGGTGGCCGGGACCGGAGTGCGGGGCCCGGGAGGGGGCAGAGGAGGACACTCGGGGTAACATAGAGAGGGCTTGCTAGTGGTGCTGCTGTGAGAGGAGGGGAGCCAGGACGAGCCCGGCGAGTGGCTTGGGACCTGTGTCCCCCTGATGAGCTGGGTGAGGGGGGTGGAAGGCCCCTAAGTCACGTTAAGCTCCAGACACCATCTCAGCGCCCACGTGTGGGTACTGAGAGGGCTGGACGGAGTCACCCACACGATGGATGGTGTTTAAAGCCCTCAGGACGAGGTGAGAGCCACAGGAGGACGGGGGAGGCTGAGCCGGGTGTGTGTGTGTGTGTATGTGTGTGTGTGTGTATGTGTGTGTGTGTGAGAATCAGGGGCACATTTACAGTCAAGGAGACCAGAGGAAGGGATTGCGGAGACCAGAGGCATAGCCAGCGAGATGGAGAAGGCCGGAGAAAGGTGCGGCCTGTGTGCAGGCTGCTCTCCATCCACGCGGCGCTCTGGTAAGGAAGCAGCACTGTGCGCAGCCCGCGACCTCAGAGGGTCCCCACCCCGCTAAATGCCCAGTGGCTCTCCGGATCCACCCGTTGGAATACGCGGTGTGTGCCCAACGCCTGCCCTCCCCCGGGATGCTGTGCCTGCAGGTGCCGTGGGACCAGCCCCAGGAGGTCCCTGGCACCACGTCTCTAAGGAGCTTCCCCGGGAGACACCACACGCCTTGTCACGTCTCACTGGGGCCACGGAGTCCGTGGGGAGACAGCGGGAGGCGCTCAGGAGCTGGCGCTCAGGAGCTGGCGCCCAGTGTCCGCGTCATTTCAACCCACGCCTTTCCCTTGCTGATTTGCTCCGAAGCTTCTGCAGTAAAAACCTTAGCCACAGGGACACCTGTGTGCTGGGTTCTTCGCAGACCGCCGTTAACAAAGCGCTGGGCCTTCCGGCTTCCTGGTCCACAGGCCCTGCCAGCCGCACCTCCCAGCCCCCAGGTCTATGGGACTCTCTCCACGTCCCTTTGCAAACAGACTTTGAAGCTGTGGCTTGAGAAATTCAGTGTAGCTTTACTACTGGGGTTCAGGACTAAGTGGGGGGATCTGGGAAGGGCAGCCTGAGGCCTTGGTGGCCGGCCGGTGGGAGGAGGCGTGGGCCCCGCCTGTCCCGGATGGCCTGGAGCCCAGCGCAGCCGTCGCTGAGGCTTTCTGTGAAAGATGTGGTGAGCTGTGGGCTGCCAGCTCTACTGCAGCTCTGGGACAGACTCGGCTGCTCTGGGACAGACTCGGCTGCTCTGGGACCGGCGCTCAGCGTGGCAGGCGGGCACCTTCACCCACTCTGCTTCTCGCTCTGGACGATGGCACAGCGGGGTGGGGCAGAGCCTGGCAGCCGTGCAGGAGCCACCCCAACTGCAGGGCCGGCCCCAGACTCCCCACACGGGCACCCTCGCCCGCCAGGAGAGAAGTCGGAGCCTGTGGCACAGCCACTGCCGATGCAGGCCCCCTGGCTGGCACGGGACAGCAAAGCCGTCCCAACAGGGCCAGGCCCCCCGCAGGCCAGCGGTGGGCACAGCCGTCCTCAGAGCTCCCTCTCGGAGCCAAACCTACCACCCCGAGGGCTGAGGGCGAGGGGGTGAAGCCAGGAGCTCAGTATCTCTCTGAGGATGACAGCTGTCCACCCTTGGGGATGCCTGGCTGAGAGGGAGATGGGGGGACGGGGCTTGTCCAGAGCGGGCAGGATTGGGGTGTGGAGGGAGGGACCGCAGAGACGGATGTCCCAGGGAGAGGGGTGGTGGTGGGAGCTGCAGAAGGAGAAGGGGGCTTTGAGGCTATGAGGAGTGTGAAGCCAGAGCCTTGACTTGATGTGGCAGCAGGAGCCATGGCGGCTCCTGAGCAGGGTGTGGCCCCAGGTGGGTGTGGGCAGGGTGCTCAGGAAAGGGAGGGGGGGTGAAGGACGTGGCCATAGGTACAAGTCTGCACACACTCAGCACAGCTCTCCCTCCAACCCACTCACCCCTGCTTTCCACCCAGTTACTAAGTCAACCTCAGAAGGGACCATAAAAAAAAATCACATTTTCAAATGACTCAAGGAAATGCCCACAGGGGAATAGTGAGGGAAAAACCAAGAAGCCTTTGAGAAAGTGCATTATAATCTAATCCTATATAATAAAAGCCTAATATGCTAAGTGTTCAGTCGTCAGCTGTCCGTTCAACCAATCAAAGCATAATATGCAAATGATATGCTAAGGCTGCTCAACAGCTCACTATGAGGGGCACTGACCACCAGGGGCAGACGCTCCAACTGGTAGGTTAGCTTGCCGCTGGGGTCTGGCTGCTGGGGACTGAGTGAGGCGGGCTGGACACGCCCTGGAGCCCTCCAGCAGTTCCTCTCCGGCTGGCCAACTTCCCATGTCCCTTCCAGGCCCCGATGGTGCACTGGTGGGGTCCCTTGGCCTGGCCTGCACCCTCTCACAATCTGGGACCCCTCGGGGGATGTTGGAGAGCCAGTTTTAGCCCAATTCCACAGGCCAGGCCAAAGGACCCCACCGGTGTAGGAATTCATGCACCAAGCCTCTAGTATTATAAGAAAAGTATGTGTGTGTGTGTGTGTGTGTGAGTGTGTGTGGTTGTTGGGACATAACTGCTCAGATTGTTTCATGACAAGGATGTTCTTGTTGCTTTTTTTCTTTCCTTTTCTCTTTCTATGCCAAACATCTTCTTTCACCTGGAGGGAGGACCTGCCCCAGCCTCCTGGCTTCGCCTCCGGGGTGAGAGGAGCTGGTTCTGGTTGCACAGGACTCAGCCTCTGGCTTTGGGAGCCTCCGAGTTCACTGGGCGAGCACAGAGGAGAGCACAGAGGGAGCCGTGGCAGGGAGAAGGGGGGCCTTCCTCTAACCCGGGGCCATTCTCTGGGCCTGGGTGGGGGGACGTCAGGCCAGAGGCCCGATGCACAGAGGCCTCCCGGGCCCGCTCCACAGGTGCCAGTCCTGCATCCCAGACAGGTGAGCAGTCTGCTCCAGGTCCTCCCGTGGACAACACAGGCCACCGGGGACCCAGGGCCCCCATCATGTAGTTTGGCCGTGTGAGGGCTAGAGCTAGGGCACGGTCCAGGGGTGGGGTTAGCTTAGAATCCAGAATCAGCCGATTTATAGCTCCAAGGGACATGCTATGTCCTATACATCCAAGTGAGTGGCCCGAGAGGTGTCCTGGTCAAAAATGCTAAAGAGGAGGAAGGGAAGAGAAAGGGAGGGAGGGAGGGAGGGGAAAGAGGGGAGGAAGGAGAGGAAGGAAAAACAAGGGAGGGGGGGAAGGGGAGGGAAGAGAAGGGGAGGGAAGGGGAGGGAGAAAAGGGGAAGGAAGGGGAGGGAGGGTAGGGAGGGAAGGGGAGAGAGGGAAGAGAAGGGGAAGGGAGGGAAGGAAGGGAGGGAAGGGAAGAGGAGGAAAGGAGGGGAGGAGAAGGGAGGGAGCGGTGGTCCTGGTTGGGGGACATGGCTAACCATAGCAACCCCCAATGGAGGGAGCTGGGGCAGAAGCACCCTGGCCTGGCCTCCTGCCCCCTCCTCACACACCTGCCCTCCCACCCCCCGCCCGAAGTCACCTGCAGCTGAGGTCTGGAGAACCCACGGCAGCTGACCACACAGCGGAGAGGGCTTAGGGAGATCTGGGGGCCACAGGAGGTGCCCTCAGGCCGCAGAGAAGGGGGGGCCCTGAGGGCTCTGGGGCCTGTGGGCTGTCTCAGCCCCAGGCCGTGTGTGCACCACTGCCACTGCCGGTGACTTTCCAGCCGGGCAGGTGTTGGGGAGCGGAGCCCTGGCTCCCACTGCGCCCGGGGTCCGGGGTCCAGGCCTCCACTCGCCTCCGCCGCCTCTGGCTTCACCCCCCTCCCGGCTGCCTCCCCACCGTTCTGCCCCAGAGCGGCAAAGCCTGTGCCCCGTGGCCGCGGAGGGAGGGGGGAGGGAGGCAGAAGTGTGAGCTTTCTTGGTTGTTTGATACTTTATTCAAAATACAGTGAAAACCGGCATTACACTCCACAACAGCGTCTTTGTCTCAACACCAAGAGTGGTTGGGTGCCTGCAGCTCCGGAACCGTGCTCGGGGGCGTGGCCTCTCCCTGGCATCTTCGTGGGCCCGGCTGGTGGCATGCCTCCGCCCAGTCCCACCGAGTCCCCCGCTGCCACCCAGACCGGTCAGAGAGCTGGTGTTGGCCCGTGGCCAGCCTACGTGTGCGTGATCCCCCCGCCTCTCCCCCACCCCGGCCCCGCCCCGCCCCGCACTTTTCTTCTGAGCCTTTCAGGACCTTGTCCCACTTGGTTGGTGATAAACCCCAGGGAGTGTAGGCGGGCCAGCCGGGGTGGGGGTGGGGGTGGGGGTGGAGCGGACTCGGACACCAATGACCCGTCCCTGGGCCTTTGTCCAGGGTGCTCCCCTGGGCTCTGACGTTAGTCTCTTCTTGGCCCCCCCTCCCTGCCTCCGTCTCTAGGACCTGGCCTTGGACAGCCGGCAGAGCACGAGTGCGCCCCCTCATGCCAGCTCTACGCAGTAGCCAGCCCGAGACCCCGGCTGTGACCCGGGGTGTGGTCTGTCCTGGCCCTGGAGCCCCGAGGCCGCCAGGACACAGTTCCTGCTCCCGGCCCTCACCCGCCGGGGGACTGGCAGGGACAGGTCCGTGCCAAGAGCGACCCTGGAGCAGGTGCATAGACAGGGCATAGGGCAGGTGGGAATGCGAGGGCATCGGGGAGAGCTTCCTGGAGGAGGTGGGGGTGCAGCAGCGTCTCAAGGGAAGATGGGGGTCTTATGCTCGAGCTGCTGAGTGTTCGTTTAGCGACAGTGTCTGCTCCCTTCGTGCCTGGCCTGGCTGGCGGGTGCTCTGCCCAGATCCCGGTCTGGGCTCCGTGCAGGGAGGAGAGAGAAGGACCTGGCAGGGTTCACGATGAGCTGGGACCTCCCAGGGGGTGCCGGCCGCCAGGGCCCTGTCTCCCGGCCCTGCCTCGAATGGCCCGAGTGGCAGTGCCCACCTCGCTCATTAGCGGCACGGAAATTCCAACCAGCCACCCCAATCACAGCGGATAATTATAATAAATTGTAGCATCTCAGAGCCCAAAGCCAGAGGAGTCTGGGGCGCATTAACAAGCCGCGGCCCGCAGCGGTGTGCTCCTCAGAGTGAGATGCGGCTGAGGCCCATCAGAGGCGCCCGGCTCATTTCCGGTCCCTACCTCGCCAGCCTCATTAGTCTCACCCGACGTGTTCCCCTAACGATGCTCCCGCAGGGGGGGGGGGGGCACTCCGTACGGTCTGGCAGCGGGGCTCCTAATCCAGAGTAATAACGCGAATTAGGAGCAGCCTGTGGCCGGCGCTGCCTCCCGCACGCTCCCGCCGCCCGGGCTGGCAGAGGACCAGGAGCCGCCCCGCAGCGAGGCCAGATTTCCTCCAAGCGAGCCGCCCGCCCGGGCACACAGCGCCAGCCCCCCGCCCGCTAACGAGCATCTGCTGGTGTCTGCTGGGGTTCCAGGACTGGGCGGTGGAGGTGCAATCACCAGGACTCCGAGGCCGGGAAGAGCCCACTGGGTGCCTGGGGTCCGCTCTTCCTCTGGGAAAAAATGCCCTTGTGGCCGCCCTCCCTGCCAAGCCCATGTGGCCCCCAGCCCTCAGCCCTGTGCACCCTGGGTTCATCCGGGTGCCTTTCCTAGCGTCAGGCCACTGGTCAAACCCCCCCCCCCCCCAGCTCCCAGCTCGACCCCTCATGCAGTCCGTCTCACCTTCCGTCCCTGTCGGTCTCCGAGGCCGAGGCTCAGCCAGGCGCCCAGGGCCTCCTACAAGTGTGTTGCGGGGCCAGTGTGAGTCCAGGAGAGAGAAGGAATTTCAGAAATAAACAGACGCTAGCATCTCAGTGCCTTCCCTTCGGCTGAACCGTCACAGGCTCGAGGCTCAGCTCCTGGACTCAGCAGCCCCGGGTACCAGGCAGGCCTGGCGCGCCACGTGGCCACTGCCCCGGTCAGTGCTGCCGCCCATGGCACCAGGCAGACCTGTCCGAGGCGGAGGGGGGGGTCTCAGGTGAAGAGGGAAGGACTTCAATCTTCCCTTTCCTGCCCGGGGATGGCGGCGGGAGTTTGCGCTGTCTGGGTTGGCGGCCAGCACTGAAGCCGGCGTGTCTTCAATAGCCTGGTTGGGTGGTTGGTCCTGTGGGTGCCAGCAGCCAGGCTGGTCCCAGGCAACCAGAGGTGCCCCCCCTCCCGGGAATGCCAGGGATGGCAGGAACCTCACCAGGTCTCTCCCCACAGGATTGTGCACCCAGGGCAGATGCTGCCTCATCTCTGTGCAAGGGACACACACACACACACACACACACACACACACACACACAGCAGTGAAAGGACAAGCCAGGACCAGAGCGTGAGAGGTCAGTGCCATAGGGGTTGGGGAGCCGAGTGGCCGGGTCAGCCCGCGGAGGGCTGGGAGGATGAGCAGCATCAGGAAGAGGCGCTGGCATGTGACGGGCCTCTGTGACATGGCCACTGTGCAGCTGGAAAGGGCGGGCTCTCCTTGGGGCCAGCTGTGTGGGGCTTTAGGCAGATGGGTGACAAGAGCCGACACAAGTGGTTATAACCCCTTTGGTGCCTGTGGGTAATGGGTGAGGCGGTCACTGGGCCTCCCAGGAGTCCGGGTCTGGGGCTCATGGGGCCTGCTCCACGGGACTGGCCTCCAGCCCTGTGAGATGGGTGCTGCACTTCTCCCCATTCTACAGATGAGAAGACTGAGGTCTCAAGAGACAGGTTCCAAGCCATCTGCCTGCCAACCCCATGTGCTCTCTGCCAGCACGCTGCCCGGGGCTGTGGTGTTGGAAGATGGTGCCAGCACCTGTGGTCCAGGCCCTTGGACACACGTCAGAGGAGGATCTGGGAGCCAGGGGTCCCCTTGGGCACCTCAATGACAGTCTGTTAAACACTTCTGGGTGTGAACCCCATTTTCACACACGTCAGCCGTGTGACTTTGGCAAGGCAATGAACCTTTCTGAGCCCCAACTTTTTTCACCTGCAAAGCTGAAATAGTGGTGGCACCTGCGCCCTGGCTGGTGTGGCTCAGCTGGCTGGGGTGTCGTCCCTACACCAGAAGGTGGCAGGTTCGATCCCCAGTCAGGGCACATACACAGGTTGTGGGTTCCATCCCCAGTTGGGGTGCATGCAGGAGGCAACCAATCAATGTTTTTCTCCTCCCCCCTTCCTCTCTCTAAAAGAAAAAAAAATCAATAATGTAATGCTTAAAAATAATAATACTGGCCTCTGCCCGTCGGGGTCCTGGGGAAGCTTAGACAGGACACCGTGCTCTGCTCCGGAAGCCTGGCCGCAGGGCCACCTGCCTGCTCCTGCCCACCGCCTGCTGCCCGCTGCCCCAGGCTTGTCGCTGTCCCCCCGCTAACCCCTCCCCCCACCCCGGGAGACAGGCCTGGCTGCGGAGACCGGCCCTCGCCCCGCAGGCAGGCAGGCAGGCGCGGCCGGCGCTGCGAAGGGCAGCCCGGGCGGGAAGGGGAAACTGTCCTGCCCGCTGGCTGTCCTCGGAGCCCCGGAAGGAAGCGGTGACACGCGGCGTGTGGACATTAATGCAATCGAAGGGTAATTCAATCACTTTACAGAAGTTGATGTGTCCTTTTTATTACAATTACTGTCGGCTGGGCTGTTTCGTTCCATCGCGGAGAATAAACATCATTTATCATACTTGTAGAGATTAGCCCCCGACAGCTCCGGCTCTTGCTTTGCATAAATGTGTATTAATGGCGGCCCTGCCTGGGTGTGGGGAGAGGTCTATATTTCACAAGACTGATTAGGCTCTGTCACCGCCGCTCTAAGTACCGTCTTATCATGACTGATACACCCGCTGCGGATCAGCCGGGATGGGCTGGGGCGGGCGCGGCCGCGGAATGGAAAGCAGGCTGGTCGGGCCTCTGCTCCCTCCGCTGGAGACCCGGCCGCCCGCCGCCCGCCGCCCGGCCAGGCCCGGCTCAGGGCGCACGGCTGCCCGGGTGTCAGGCTGGCCCTCCTGCCCCTTCTGAGCCTCAGCCCCCACCCAGCCCTCAGCGCCCCCTCTGAGGCCCTCTAGGCTCGCTCTCTCCCTTCCTCTTTTTGGGGTGACTCGTGAGCCAGGCCTTCCTCTGCCAGGAGCCCCTTTGCAGCCTCCGCTTCCCCCGGTGCCCAGCTGGGCTGCTGCTGCCCACGCCGGGTCCAGCCCACGCCTCTCCTGGGCCCCGCCCGGTGTCCATGACCCCACACCCAGACTCCCCGACCCCCCCCCCCAATTGCCACCCTGTCCATCCTCCCACCTGCCCTCCGCATCGTGGCTGGTGCAGACCCACCTCACAGAACGGCGGCCACAGCACTCGGGACTCCCCACCCCAGCACCTCTGACCCCTCCCCACTGCCAGACCCCTGCCCGGCCGGCCCAGCACACCCTGCCCTGTGAGCTCACGCTCTCTCCCGCCGGACTGGGTACCTGCTCCCCGCATCCAGCCCCTGAGCCCAGCTCCGACTCACATGGTGGCCCCCATGCACCCCCCACCGGCCCAGGAGACACAGGACCCGAGCCTCGGGCCCAGCACTCGCAGCCCCCCTCCCCCACCCCCCTCAGCATGAGCGGGACGGGGACAGAGAATGGTGCCTTCTCGGGGCTCTCCCTCACCCTGTGAGTCAGACCGGGGCACAGGAAGCATGTGCCTTGCTAGCGGTTTTATGGGTTCATCCGTGTTACACTTGTGAATTCGGTTGGGTTCTCTAGCTCTGAAGGACTGTGCAAATAAGGCGTTTACACCCAGTCTCATGCGCCCCTATTTAAGAAAAATTACAATAAATGTAATTCAGGTCCTAGAACTTCCTAAACACGGTCTGCTCATCACGGGGAGGGCAGGGATTGTGTTTACCCGCCCCCCTGTACCCTAGCCCGGCCACAGGGCCTGGCGCGTGGCAGGTGCTCGGCTCATGGCATTTCTGCGGAGTGGGGCGAAGAGGTGGCCGTGTGGACGGGCGGGACCTCGGGAGCACGAAGCAGATGCTCCGTCCTAGTGTCCCAGCTGCACCAGCCCCAGAGCCAGCCCCGGCCCCACATCCTCACTGCGGTTCTGCCATGCGAGTTCCAGGGAGGCTGACCTGGCTCACGGGTGGGTGTCTGGCCCAGAGGAGCAGCCCCAAAATGGGTGCTCAGGGAATGTCGGGGGACCGGTGGCTGCTAGGAGGGGCCGGTGAGGGCTGGGTGCGGGGACTGGGGAGGCAGAGGGGCAGCTCTGAGAGGAGGGGCTTGGGAGGCAGAGCCCTCCCTCAGAACAGTGCTACCGGGAGCAGGCCTGGCCTCCAGCTCTCCTGGGCTGGCCTGATCTTGGACAGCTCACTTCCACTCCCAGGTCTCAGTTTCCCCTTATGCAAGAGTAAGAGCCTGGCCTGGAATCAGAGCGAGGCCAAACGTCATGCTAATAGCGCAAGAGCCAGGACTGTGGCCCCTGGTCCTGAATCGCCAGCGGCGTGGCCATGACTAGCTTGCTAGTTGGTTTCTTAGCCCTGGAAACAGCTACCCACCCTTCCCCCAGAGGGGGGTACAGAGGCTGTGGGAGACGGGAGGGAGGACGCCTGAGAGAGGAGGGAGGCAGGGGAGCTCTGAGTGTCCGGAGGACAAAACCGCGTCGGCTCCTTCTGCACGGAAACCCCCGTTCCTGGACGAATGCCTGGTGCAAAGCAGGTCCTGTGTGAGTCTGCCGGAGCCGCGGCGGTGAAGACCCTAAATTAGGTGGTTAGAACTGCAGAGATGCATTGCTTCCCAGTTCCCAAGGCGGGAAGTCCAAAATCAAAGTGTCTGTCAGGCCCTGGTCCCTCTGAAATCACAGGGAGTCCTTCCTTGCCTCCTCCAGCTTCTGGTGGCGGCTGACAACCCCCCGTGTCCTGGGCTGGCGCCATCGCTGCCCCTCCCGCCTCGGCTTCGCATGGCCTCTCCCCGTGGGTTTGTCTTCATGGCCATCTTCTTACAAGGACACTGGTCCCCGTGGATTAGAGACCCTCCCACTCCAGTATCACCTCATCTTAACTGATTGCCCCGCAGTGAGGTCACATTTTGAGGTATTGGGGTAAGGGCGTCAACATACCTTTTTTTGAGGTGGTCACTATTCAGCCCACAACAGTGTCCAATACATATTTGGGGACCACGTGGGCAGTGGTCTTGGCCATCACACTCTGAGGACATGGCCCGGGAGGTGACAGTGAGCTTCCTGGGACATGGTTTTCCAGTAATCGCTGCTCCTTGGGGGAAACCACCGCGACAGCACTGGAACCATTGAGTCCAGACGGAGAGGGAAGCTCGTGGGAGTCCCGGGAGACAAAGCTCCGGAGTGTGAGCAGGAGCAGATGAGGAGGCATGGACAGGCGAGCAGGACGCGAGGTCAGAGACCCCCGAGACCACGGTGTTCACAGTCCTCCTGCTGTCTTTCCATCAAGGCGCAAGTTGCTTTTACCCTCCTGCAGAGCAGTGTGTGACGTGAGTTCACCATTTTATGTAGCTGGTTTCATGAACTTTTTGGCGGTTTAATCATGTTTTGGACATAACCTTTGACCCTGTGACTCCCCTGTTTGAACACAGCCTTAATAAAACACCGGCGTGTTAGCCAGCCATGGTGCTTGAAGTTGTCTAGGATACCTGAAGCTGTACTCCGGGGTTCCAGACTCTTAAGAGCTAGGGCACAGAGCCATGGCACAAACGAAGGCAGGCATCGGGATTCCAGTCTGCGGGTGGCCCCTGTGGGGGAATCACTGCTTCTAGGGAAATGAATGCGGAAATGGATAACGCACACATTAGAGATATCCGGTCCCTCTGCTCTAGCATTTGCTGTCCCGCTGTTCTCTGACCTCCTGCTGCGACAGTCAGCGTTTCGTGGAGGGAGCAAACAGGCCAGATGTTTCAAGCAGAAAGGATTTATACAGGGAATTGAAGACCGAGCAAGCCATGTGAAGGGCAGAGGGACAGGTTCCAGCCCGAGTCTCCAGGAGTGGCCACAGCACAGCAGGACGGGAGGTGAATTCCAGGATCACGTTGCTATCACTGAGGCCCGGGACCAGGAAGCCGGGGTCAGGGGGCTTCTGCCGCCCCTGCTGCCTGAACACTGGCCACAGAGACAGCGGCCCCGGGCCCACGGAAGCCCCGAATCCAGCTCCGCTGCAACCACCTCTCCACGCTCTGAAGCAGGAGGCGGGAGCGGGTCTCTCCTGTCGGCACCGGCTTTAGGGAGGTGACCCCACTCCCATGTAAGCACTTCTAATCAGAAAACCCTTTAAAATCCAGGAGTCTGACTGCAAGGGACTCTGGGAAACGGGGTTCAGGCTTTCAGAGGTGCAGCAGGGGAGGCGCTCTGGGTGGGAGCGGGTGCTGGCCGGGCAGCGCTGCACTTCGGCACGTTCTGATCGCGGCCGGAGCTGTCCGCTCTCCATGGGGGAGGCGAGCACCAGAGCCGAGGGGAGAGGCCGGGGACTCCAGCTCCCTCGCCCCCCGTCACTGTGGATGGAGGGCGCCCCCCTCGGAGGGCTAAAGGGAAGGAGCACCTCCGGTAGGGCTGTCTGTGGAGCGTTTGCAGTGAGGGACATTTTCATATCGGCGCTGTGGGCACAGGGTCCTTGGGGTGTGGCCAGTGTGACTGGGTCACTGAGGCCTTACTTTTCGTCCAGATGGAAATGCCATCACCACAGGCCCTGGCTGCCATGCCGGGCGGTGCGCTCTCAGAGGCGCCGGAAGACCAAGCCCGGGGCCTGCTCCCCACTCCGCTGATGGCTGCATTGGTGGGGTCGGGGCAGGTTCCTAGGCAGAAGCAGGGTGGGGGAGGGTGGGGTAGAGGGAGCCAAGCCTGAGGAAGGGCGGCATTCCTGAGCGGGGCGCAGGAGGGCTGGTGTGCTGGCTGGAGGGGGGGAGGCAGCAGACACCAGGCTGACCCAGGAGGGAAAGCGGAACCAAGAGGGTGATGCTGTGACAGGAGTATTTTAACTGGTAACCAGGACTACTCGCTTCCCATTGCTGCTGTAACAAATTGCCACAAACTACGCAGCTTAAACTCCACAAACCTGTATCTCACAGTCCAAGGGGAGGGGTCCAGTGTGGATCTCCCTGGGCTAACATCGAGGCGTCCAGGGCTGTGTTCCTCCCGGAGGCTCCGGGAGAACCTGTCTCCTGTGTTTTCCAGCTGCCATAGCTGCCCACATTCCTTGGCTCACGGCCCCTTCCTCCACCTTCAAAGCCCATCACTGTGGCCTCGCTCCTGTCATCGCAGCTCCTCCTCTGACTCCAGCACTCTTCCTCCCTCTTCAAGAGTGACTGCATGGGCACACCGGGTAATCCAGGTCACCTCCGGCCTCAAACCCTTAACCCAACCGCAGCTGCGAAGACCCTTCTGCTAAGGCAACATAGCCACAGGTTCTGGAGCCTAGGGCACGGACATCTTCGGGGCTGTTCTGGAGCCTACGACGTTCTCTATTCCCATTCCACCCATTGCCCATGCCCCACCCACTGGCACTCCTGGCCTTTCTCTCCCTCTCATCCCCAGAAAGCTTGCTTTGCTTCCTCACAGAATAACAGCAGAATAGCAGAGAATATAAGGCATTTTTTTGCTTTTTAAGTTTCAAGAGTCTAATGTTATAAGATTGGCAATTGGCCAGGAAGGGAAAACTGACACGTAAGACTGTGGGTTGATTTGAAAGGTCAAGAGCAGAGGAAACCTGTGTCTCTATAGCAGTCAGGATGCGTAGGCTTGGCTGCAGTGACAAACAACCCCAATCTCACTGGCTTCACAAAGGAGGTTAATTTCTCACTGTCACTCCACGTCCATTGTGGGTAAACTGGGAGCTCCCGTGCATGCTGCTCATGCGGGGACCCGAGCCGAGAGAGCAGCCGCCACCCAAAGCCGCCACCCAAAGCATAACCTTGTCTCCACAGCAGAGGAAAAGGAGTGACAAACTGTAGACTGGCTTTTTGAGCTTTGGCCAGAGATGCCCTTGTCACGTCTCACATGTAATTGGCCCAAACAAGTAACAGCTAATGTCAAGGGGGCAGAGCAGTACAGCCCTCCCGTGCCTGGAGCGAGGACCGGAAACATTTGGCCTGCGGAGCTCATGACCACTAGGGCCCCTTCTCCAGGCTGAGCTCCCGGAAGGCGGCAGGCGCCGGGGGAGCGGCCACTCAGGGGTCAGCACAGGCGGAGCCGCCTGGTGTGAGCCACCGCAGTGTTCCGAGCCCCGGAGACGGGGAGCAGCTCGTTTCCTAGGGTTGAAAGGGACAGGCCATGGCTGTAGGAGGCGCTGAAGGGGCTGGGCCTGGACCAGCCTGGACACCCACCACCATCCGGAGTGAGGCTGTCCTTGCCAGGGCCAGCAAGGGCCATGGTGCCCCCGTGCCCCCGGAAGGAGGCAGTGGATTCTGAATGGCTCAGTTCAAGTTTACATGGGCAGCGGCATGGAGGCCCTGAATAGAAGTTACGGTTAGATGGAGGAGTTGTGTTTCATTTGCCCTGAACCAAAGGCTGGCGTATGGGACTTTCAGGTAACGTGACCGAGTTGGGTCTGTGCACCATGTGACATGCTGGTAGTTCCTACAGCGAGGGCTCACCGAACCGCTCTTTCCACCGTTTACACAGACACCCTCAGGGACTAAACATTTCAGCAATGGCCTCCACCTCCTGCTGCCTGCCCTTTACTCCGGTGTGGCTTGCAGTGCTCAAGGGGATGCGAGGAAGGATGCCCACAGTCAGACACAGTACTTTCCCGTGGAGAAGCTGGACCAGTGTAACCACTTGCAGAGTGGTCTGTGGTTCCGGCACACGTGGTTCTCAGCCCTCGGGGGCCAGAGAGCCCCCACAAAGTGAAAATGGAAAGGCAGAGGGAGCCCTATTCTGCACCTAAAACCAAGTGTTCACGCTCCCAGTTGTGGGCTCAGGCACACCACTCCTGCCCACCTCACACTTGTTAGGAGGGCCAGCATGTCCCAGCCTGGAGTCAGGTCACGGCCTGAGGGCTGTGGCTAACCATGGCACGGGGAATCCTGTGATGGAATGAGTCTGGGATTCCACACCTTGGAGTCTAGAGTCAACAACAGACCCCGGAGTTGACTTTGTCTTGGCTGGAAGGTGGGCCTGGAGCCATCCCGGCCTTCTGGGAGGCTCGGTGGTCCAGTGTCCTCATGGCCGCGCTGTTGGATGAGGTGAGCAGTTGTTTATTTTTAGTCTCCACCTTCCAAAGGTTAAATCCAGGCACGGAGTCAGCATCTGTGTAACAGAGATGGCTCTCCCTGAAATGGGCCTGTTACTGTGGGCAGCTGCCAGTCTGAGCGCGGGCCTGGGTGGCCACTTCAGGGGATAGGCCACACGGGGGCTTCACGGAGGATGGGGGTGCATTGGGGTGCATTGGGGTGCAGGGGTGCCCTGCAGACTCCAACTGGCTCCCCTGGATGTGCATGGGCCCTGTCCAGGTCGGAGGTAAGCTGAGGGCTGCAAAACCTCCAGGCTTCCTGCTGGTGGGTCCTATTATCCACCCCCAATCCCTCTATGTTAGACAGTCAGGATGCGGGGGGAGGTCTCCCCATTGGCCAACATGGCAGGGGAGGTGCTTCCCCTGAGTGCACCCAAAGCTAGAAAGATAAATGGGCAGGCCTCAGGGTGCAGGAACGCTAGCAAGATCATTGGATAGGAAAGGCCCTCTCCTCCCCATCCCCGTAAGAAGCACCGGCTTGGGGAAGAGGGAGATGGTCGTTGAGAGGGCGCCCCCCATTCTCCCAGAGCAGCACCTGAATAAGCCTCACTCCTTTTGCGCCAGCCCCGTCTCAGAGCCCAGCGCCGGGCTGCACAGTGTTTTGGGGGTTGCTTTTCAGTTCCAGGGCCAGGTGCTGGGTTGCTGGCTCGCTGGCTGCAATACTTCTCTCTAGATGTTAAAATAATATTTATGGAGCAGCGTGTTTTTCTGACAGCGCCAGGCGGCAAAAGGGCCCCATCCCCCCAAGTGGCTCTGCCCCACCCAGGGGCATTGTTGCCTTGGACGGCACAGAGTCAGGGCCCCCATGTGCACGGTCCCCACTGACCCACACAGCGGAGGCCCCGGTGGGCTGAGGGCTCAGCTCAGGCGTCTCCTGGGCGGCTGCCCCAAGAGCAGGAGGAAGCACACCTGGGGGAGCAGGCGGGTGGCTGACAGTCTTCTCAACAAGGGGCAATAAAGGGACATTCCTCCTTTCACCCCGGAAACTCCAGCGTGGTGCCACACACCTTCCCAAACAGTCCAACCAAACAACAATTTCCCCAGCACTACTGTTTTCAGGCCCTGGACCTTTCACACTCATGGGCAGCGCTCATGCACCGATGGCCCTCCACTGCCACCGGTGTGGCCTGGGAGTTGGCGCAGGGTTGGAGGGTCCTCTTTTTCTTGTCTTTTGAGGGTATCTCTAGCCTCCTGCATGGGGTGAAGGTCAGGCAATGGCTGGGTCGTCATCCTCCATAAGGAGGGTCAGGGGCTGTCCTGCTCTGCCCTGGTTGGGGGGACCCCTCTTCTGCCTGTTCTGGGTGCTGCCTCATCCATTTCCCTAAGAAAGCGCTCGGTGGCATTTCTGGATGACTGAGCCAGAGCTGCCCTAGCTCTGACGTCCGCCTTTGGGCTGCACCAGTGTAAAAGCCGCTCCCCCGGAGCTCCTGGCTGGGCGTGGACTGTCCCTCAGAAACCTAACTCTCCGCCCCTCCTGCCCTCTCTATGCCCACACCTCCTCCAGTTCCCTCTGTGCCTCTTCTCTTCGGGCATCCTCACCTTCTTCCCCAGGCTCCCACTGAGCGGAGGGGCCATCACACCTGCTCCACCTGAGTCCTGTGTGCACCTGCAGTTTGGGTGACCTTGCATGTTGACCTCTGCTCTCTGCTCTCTGCCCTGGCACTAGGCTCTCTCTCTCTCTCTCTCCACCCATCATGCTTATACCTACAAGCAAGAATGTTCATTTGCATAATCACACTCCCATTAACAAAGTTAGGAAATTCACATGGATAGAACATTATTACTTGTCTACAGAGCTTATCCAGATCCCACCATTCTCCCAATAATGTCCCTTAAAGCAGTGAAAACCAAGGATCGTGTGTCCCATCCCTTTAGCCTGCTTTAGCCTGGGCCGGTCGTGCAGTCTGCTTGGTATTTCGCCACCTTGTCATCCCGGAAGGGCACAGGCCAGTTATCGTGTAGGAAGTCCTGTGACCTGGACTGGAGCCGCCCAGGGCTCCGCCCCGGCTCTGCATCCTCTCAGGGATCCCCAGGAGGACTCTGTGTCCCCTCAGGGCATCCATCAGGAGGCTGGTGATGTCAGGGTGTCCCATGGGTGCGGACACTCGGTTCAGTACCGTGGCTAAGGTGGGGTTCTCCAGATTGGTCCTCTATACAGTTACTGTTCTTTCCCTTTGGTGCCGGTAAGTGTGCGCGCACTAAAAACCCGCACCGCGACACATGTTTCTGTGACAAAGTCAAACCATCAAACAAGGCACCTTCTCCAATGCTGTGTCTCAAAGGTGACCTTTCACAATTTGGTTAAGAGCTGCATCTCTAAAGAAATGCATTTGCATCTATATTTCCCCCAGAGTTTTTATAAATATGCACACATTTTAAAATAAATAAGAGTTGCACAAATTGTTTTTGAAACTTAACCACTTTTCCCAGAAACATAAAATTATAGTATTATTTATTGTTCATCTTTGTTTCAACTTGTTTTTAATTACGGCTAGGGAGAGTGACATTACTGACTATTAATATGGCTTCTGTGAATGCCCTGTTCATACCTCCAGTTCCTTTTATAATTGGCCAGCTTGTCTTTTCCTTGCCACGTTGGGGTGTTCTCTGTAGAGTGCCGATGCCCGAGCAGGGAAGGACAAACTAAAGGGGTGTGTGGGTGGCGGGCGAGCTGGGGCCGGGGAGGTGGCGGGAGTGCAGGGCTGGTCTGCAGGCTGAGCCTGGCCCTGGTTCTGCAGGAAGGGGAGGCCCCAGGCGTGGACCCGCCCAGGGTGCTGAGTTCCCGGATGATCTGTGTGCATCCCGGGAGAGGGCGAGGCCTGACGTGGGCCTGGCCTGGGAAATGCACAAGTGCTGGTGGGGTGCTTCGAGGACGGCAGAAGCTGCCAGAGCCCCAGTCCTCGAGCAAAGTTTGATGGTGGGAAGCAGGGTTCTGGAGAACTCCGGAAAACTGGCCGTGGAGACGGAGCTGGACCCCTGCCCTAATGGGCGTCTTTCATTATCATTATCCCCATTAGCGCTTTATTGTATTAGTTATAGCTAATTTACATCTCACTGAAGCATTGAAAACAGATTGCAGATATTTGGAAACAGATGTTATCCTAATGTTAAGGCAAAGCCATGAATATTTATAACGATTATTGCCGGATCAAATTACCTGCATTGAACAGAGAGGCTTGTTCTAACAGCGTCAGCCAGGAGCCTGGCGAGGGAGACAGAAAAGTATTGACGAACTTTCGGGCACAATTCACCGCTCCTTCACATGGGATGCATTCTTGCGGCCTTCCCACGGACCTGGGAACAGAGAGTGGTTGTTAAGAAACCAATTTAGGGATTTTCCTGCTGCTCTGATCCATCAGCCAAGTCAGGATTTTCCATCTGGCTTTTTCCACCCGCTCCTTGGGGAAGGTCTGCGGAGCTCTCTCTGTCCTGACAGCAGCGGTGCCTTCCCGGGCTGCAGCGGGGAGCCAGGCCTCTGGGCCCGATCCCCCTCCTGCCAAGGGCCTCGGGGAGCCTCCGGCCAGCAGAGTTTGCCGCTGCCTCCCAGGCGGCTTCCAGGGCTCCGGCCCACTGGCCCGCCATGCGGGACTCGCTCTGCGGGCCACGGGCAGAAGCATCAGGAGAAGAGCATGCTGGGCACTGGAGGGGCAGAGGGTGGGGGAGGAGGAGATGGCTAAGGGGTCAACTACGTGGTGGCAAATGGAAATTGGACTTTTGGTGGTGAGCACACAGTAGAATATACAGACGCTGCATTGTAATTGGTGCATCTGACATTTATGTGTTATTACCCCCATGCAATTGCAATAAAAATAAATTAAAAAGTTGAGAACCTTTCCCTTGCAGACTTCAGGAGACCCTGTGGGGGGTCAGGGAGTGGGAGGAGTCTGTGGAGGGCAGGGTGGGCGTGCCCTCATGGTGTGTGCCCTCCCTTGCTGCCCTCACGCACTTCTGCATTTGCACCTGGCACCTGCACCTGTCCTCAGGCTGGGAGTCTCCTGGCCCCAGTGCGGAAAATGAAAGCACTGAGAGCTACCCCCTCACGCCTGCCTCCCCCTCACACCTTAACCAGCAGCGGGAATGGAAGCCCGGCTCTGGCAGCAGCGGGGAGCGCGTCGGAGGCACAGCCTCCATGTCAGGGCCCCGGCAGAGCAGGCTGACTCTCCCCCCGGCTCGGGCCTCCTCCCCTTCCTTCCTTGCCCAGCGAAGGGGACAAAGAGGTGGTGCAGGGACAGAGCCTGCGTGTGAGCAGCGGATGGACCAGTGATGGAGACAGAAGGGAAGCAGACAAGGAGGGAGCTGGCGGCTGGCAGGGAGGGGCACGTCCAGCCTGCAGCGGAGGCTGTCAAGCCAGGGTCAGACGCCCACACACGGCCTGTCACCCTGAGCCACTGCAGGCCTCACGGCAGGCCGGGACTGTCCCTCTCACTGAGTCCTCACCGTGGCCCTGCAAGGCGGACATCCTGGGTCCCATCACTCTCTAAAAGATGGAATCTCAGAGGTGCTGAGCGACTCACTCGGGAGCATTTATTTATTTACCAAACTTTTATCAAGAAGTGGATGGAGGGTCAGCCTGCGACTGAAAGGTCCGGGTGTGGTTCCAGCCAAGAGCACTGACAGGCCTGGACGGCAGGCTGGATCCCCAGCGGGGGGCGCGCAGAAGGCGGCCAATCAATGGTTCTCTCTCATCACTGATGATTCTCTCTCTCTCCCTCTCCCTTCCTCTCTGAAATCAATAAAAATATATTTTAAAAAGGGAAAACATTATGTGTGTTTTTTAATGCCTCTTGGGCCTGGGATCTGTGCTGGGCCCGGGAGGGTGGCGGTGAGCCGTGGACACAGTCCCGTGGCCGCCGTGAGACTCGGTGGGGAAGCTGGTGCTCCACAGACACGGTACACACAGGCACATGTCATAGACATGTAATCCCAAGCCGGGGGAATGGGGGCAGAGCTGTGAGGAGCCCCTGTCAGCAAGTGCCACCAGGCTCTTGTCATTCATAAAATGTGTGTCCTCAGATGACCACGGAGAGTCCATCTCAGCAGGTAAATTCCTTCTCAGCTTCCACACCACATGGAGCTTTTCCCGGGGGTCCACAGCCCAGTTCTGAGGGCCGTGGGCAGCCGTGGGTGGACCTGCTCACACAGGATCGGTTGGATTTGAGTGCCAGTGCCCGAGCTCCGTGACAATTTGTGCTTTTAAGGACAGGGCTGGGGCTGGTCCCCGGGCTGCGTCCGGAGAGGAAGAAGGTCCCAGCGTGCACTGGCCGGCCAGTCCGGCTGGCTCACTCCGCTTGTTCCCCGTGGGCAGCAAGACTCTTGGCTCTGGGCACCCAAACCGACACCATCGGAGGGCAGAGCACCCAGGGCTCCCAAGAACACGCGTTCTCAAACCAAGTTTCTGGACAGAATTTGCATTTCTAGAAAGTTCCCAGCTGCTGCAGGTGCTGTTTCTGGGAGCCCAGTCTGAGCACCACCCCCTGGGCCAGGCTGAGCCCAGGGAGTCTCCACATCTGCAGGCCCCTGAGGGCAAGCCACCCAGCGTGAGCAGCCGCGTCGGGGAGGGCGGGCGGGCCTCTGCTGGCGCGGCACCAGAGGTCACGCAGCAGAAATGCCTCTGCGGAAAGGGGCTTATTACAAGGTGTCAGCTTACTCCATTGTGGCTTACCCCTTCATGGGGCGGCTAAGCATGTCCGAAATCCAGAGGCAGGCAGGCAGGCAGACGGGAAGGGCTGCCAAGGAGCAGCTGGCCCCACAGACACCAGCCGAAGCCTGTGGTCCAGGCAGTGGGAGGGGGTGGGAGGGGAAGCAAGGGCGAGCAGCTGTGGCCCCCACTACAGCTCAGAGTCTGTGGGCTCAGGGAAGGCCTAAGTCCTCCCAAAGTGCTTCCGATCAATGAAAGCAGTCTCCCCCCCAGGAAAGTCCCCTTCGGTTAACTTAAGGCAAACAGACTGCAATCACGTCTGCAGAATTCCTTCCCCACAGCACGGAGGTGAGTGTGACTGGGAGGAGGTGTGTGTACGCTGCAGACGGCCGCGGCCCCCCTCTGAGAAGTCACCCCACGTGGCCCGGGGTACCCAGAAGCATGCCGGAAGGGCCTTGGGGGCAGCAGCCTGGCCACACGGATGCGGGCAGAGCCTGCAGAGCGGGCAGGCTCCCCGCCCGGGAGAGGCTGGCTCAGGCCCTGCCGGGCACAGCTTCCGACCCTGGCCCTCCTGCTGCCACAGCCTTCTCGGCCCCCTCTTCGGAACGTGCCTGCTGCACTGGCCGCCTGTTCTAATTTTGTGCCTTTAGGACAAGGCAGGGGGCTGGTCCCTAAAATGGCCTCCCACCTGGCAAGACTTTGTCCCCAACAGTGGAGCCCAGGCTGCAAACGCCAGCAGGTGCCACGGAGACAGGAGCTGCCCTGGAAGGTCACGCTGGCCCGGAGCAAGGGCTGGGATGGAGGCCCTTTTTCCACGCTTGGGCACGGTGGCCAGTCTTCCTCTGGGCCCAGCTTCCCTACCCGGATAATGGGGCGTAGGAACCTGTGATCCTTCCAGACAAGGGAGCAGACTTGGAGCTGCCAGATGAAAGGCACCAGGCCCCGTCTCCAGCAGTGGGGGCCACAGCGGGTGGCGCTGGGAGAAAATGGAGCAATGGCTTCAGCCTGGGGAAGGAACTTTATTTTCCACCGAGAATTCTATATGTTCACCCAAAGGGTCATTGAAATGTGACGGTAGAATAGAAGCATTGGTAACCCTGAGAACCCCAGAAGATTCTGAGCCCACCCACGTTTTCAAAGGAGACTACCGAGGAGGTGCTGGCAAAGGAAGGCTCAGGACTGAGGGTGCAGAGTGCGGGCTCTGCAATGCAGGGGCAGGTGGGTGATGATGGCTGAGAGGCCCCTGGAGGCTGCCCAGGCAGGGACAGGTGCTGCTGGACTGGGTGAGAGGCTTGGAAAGAAGCATTGACTAACATGCGGCAGGGCTGTGGGGCATTTGGAAAAAGAAAACAGCAATAAGCCCACAGAAAATTAAACTGGTGAAAAAGGTCAATTATCTCTATATATAGAAGCCTAAGTGACTGTTATGTACAGTTAACCCAATGACCAGTCGACCAGTTGCTATGTCGTTAACTGACCACCAGGGGGAAGATGCTTAATGCAGGAGCTTCCCCTTGGTGGTCAGTCTGCTCCCACAGCCGACCTCCCACAGCCAGCCCAAATCGTCCCCGGGACTGGACAAGATGGCCCTGGTTGGCCCGAATCACTGGCCATGCATGAATTCGTGCACCAGGCCTCTAGTTAAAGAAGAGCAAGAGATGTTCAAGAAAAGAAACAAAATCACTGCTCAGCAGCAAACAATATTTACATGCTGTGGCAATGTAAACAGGTGCTGTGGACTTAACCAGGAATAATGATCTGTTTGCGTTAGGATGTGGGGAGAGAGTCCGTGGAAAGGAGCTATTCTAACAGCACACCATCAAGTAATGCCGAAACGGGACGGCCAAGGGGCCACGGTTAACAGTGAAGTTGTCAACACCAGAAGAGATGGCTAGGAGAGTCAAACAGCAAAGGTGGATGGCTTGTTGGAGGAGGGGTGAGGGTTAAGAAGCTGCTAAACTGTTAATACTAGTTGATTAAAAAAACTGTATGCATATACTTTTATTAAAAGATACAATTAATTTTAAGATAATGAAATTACTTTAAAAATGGGGCAAATGAAAAATTTTGAACACCGTAGGAAGCCTACTATCACAATATCAGACCGTGTCAATCATCCCTTCCCCCACACTACTGTGCCCCGCCCCCCCACCCCCACCCCCCTCGCCGAGCCTGGGAAAGCGGGTGGACCGTGAGCAAGGCTCCTCGGCGAGGAGAGGGCCAGCTCAGTCAAGGAGAACATCCTGATGTGTTGGTTGTTTTGGGCAAACAGTCGATCTGAACAAAAAACTTTTCAAGAGATAAATGAAGGCTTGGTGGATGATCCATTCCACGCTTAAAATGCTGAGCCTGGCGGAGCAGAGCACGGGGGCTGGGAGGTGAGGCCGGGCGGCAGAGCTGGTAAACAGAGCGAGCTTGTAAAGCGGCCCGGGGCTTCCCCTGGCTGCGGGCGGCGCTGTTTACCGACTACCAAACCGGCGAGTTCAGGAATTCACACAGGCAGGAGCTGAACAGCCAGGCAAACACGGGCCTGGCTCTGAGCTATCTGTGCTAACACGGCACACACGCCCCCAGCCGCCGGCGTTACACAGCAAGCGGCGGTCGCATGCTGATAGCTGTGCAAACAGCTCCCGTGCGCGGCTGTTTGCCCAGCCTCGTGTTGATCTAGCGAGCCCCTCTCGGTTGGGGACGTCCTGAATGCAAACGTGACATGAGCAGGCTTGAAGCCAGCACTGCCGCTCGGCAAACACGGCCACTAACGGCTGTTTGCAGGGACGGCCACCCTCTCCCTGCGGGACCCGTGTTTGGGGCTCGCTGCTTGTTAAACCGGATGAGAGGCCCGTGCGGGCGGGTGCTCGCAGCTCCTGGTGGGCGTTGTGACGAGCAGGGGGGGTCATGTGTGTCTCCACGCTCCCTCGCAGCCTGAGAGGAGTGGGGGCCTGCCTGCCCTCTGCTCTCTGCAGTGTCCCCCTCATGGTCTATTTGGCGCCACGTTTTTCACGTTTTGGTGCTCTTGGTTGGCGATCTTGCTGTTTAAAGTGGATTCCAGGGTAACGCGACGTGCTGCCTCGTGTTCTAAGTGTGGGGGGGCCGTGGGGTGTGAGATGGGGAACACGCGTGTGGGAGGAGTTCTGTGAGAAGGCGTTACCGTGTGGCCGGCGGAGAGCTGAATGGGCAGCATTTATTAAATAAGGCGTCTTTAAACAGGAACGCTCGTAGAACAACGCCAGGTTATGAGCCGAGGCTCACAGGAACCCAAGCTTGCATTTTCCCAGGAGCCGGGTGCAGACTGCCATTATTCACCAGGACATGGTGGCCAGAACCGAGTAGAGAACGAGGCACACTCGGTTAGTGATAAACACCTGGTGACAGAGGGGCTGCCTCCCCAGCCTCTGCCCCGCACACCCTCTCCGTGGAGCAGCCAGCCCCGAAGTGCTGGACCACTTCCGCCCGGGCCCGGGCGCGGGGCCGATGGGTGGGAGCAGGTCCCTGCGCGCCCAGCCTCTGACCACAGGGTGGCCCGGGAACAGGAGCGAGGTCTGGGCCATGCTCTGTCTCCTGTTCGTTCCTCAGAAGCAGGGGCGCCAAACACAGGACACCCACTTAAATATGAATTTCAGATGCATGAACAACATTTTTTAGTAATAATGTCTCAGATATTTCAGGGGACATGCTTATACTACTAATTATTGGTCGTTTATGTGAAACTCAAATCCAACTGGACTTGCATTTATTTTTATTTCACTTATTAGTTGGTATCAATGTTGACTTTGTTACTGTTAGCTGCGTTTTCACTGCCGAGTCAGGCAGCCTTACCATACGCAGCCTCTGAAACAAGAGTCCCCTAAGGGCGTGGCACCGGGGAGGAGCCAGGCCGGGGTGACTTCGGGGGGAGAGGGGGAGCCCTGCAGAAGGCAGCAGGTCCACAGCGGGCACACCACGCTTCGCCCGAAGTGGGTGCCTGGCGTCCCTCAGCTCACAATGGCGCCTTTCTCAAAGGGGTGGCCCTGGGGGTGTGAACTCCAGATCTTCGCATGCACCCCCTCCCGCCCCCGGGAACCCAAGGACAAGCGTCTACAAAGCGTTGGGTGGCTGTGAAAGGCGAAGACACCCAGAATCAATGAGAAGGATCGAGGGGTCTGGGGAGAGCGCCTCCAGTATCGACCCCAGAGCTTCTGCTCAAGTTGGGAAAGCAGCCTGCGTGCCGGCCAGGACCGGATCCCCATTTCCCATGGACGCTGCCATGTCTGAGAGGGGAGGCAGCCGAAGGGCGGTGAGCCGTGCCCCACAGATTCCCGTCTGCCTGGAACTTGAGAGCAGTGGTGGGAAATACTGGGGAAGATGGTCTTTGCAGAAGCAGTACGTTGTGATGAGGTCATATGTGATCCGAGTGGCAAATCCAGTGTTACTGAGGCCCTTAAAGAGGAGCTCAGAGACAGAGAGAGGCGCAGAGGTAGATGGAGGCAAGACCTGAGGGCACTGCCACCGCCAAGGAGCCGCAAGGCTTCAGGAGCCACTGGGAGCTGGGGAGAGAAGGAAGGGTTCGCCCAGGCTCAGGGGAGCAGGGCCACGCTAGCACCGGTGCCTGACTCCTGGCCTCTAATATGTACAGAGGGAGTCCTTGTCATTTTTAGCCTGCTGGCTGAGCTCATTTGTCACGGTCCTAAGGAATGGATGCAGCAACCAAGGGCGAAGCCGCCACCACCAACCGCTAAGCATCGTCATGGAAACGCCTGGCTCCCAGGCCTGGACCAGCCCACACCTGAGGTCGCACTGGGCTTTGCGGGCAGAGGAGCCGGTCAGGTTCTCTCGGCGGCTTCACCGGGTGGGCTGGAGTTTCTCTTCCCCGGAGCTGACTTCCCAAAGCTCAGTCCCTGGGAGGGCCACGCTGGCCCAGCATCAGTAACGGGGGCGCGGCGGAGGAGGCCCCCGGCCCCGCCTGCCCAGGCCTCAGTACGCGGCAAACTCCCCTCTGCCGCAGGCGAGGACCTGGGCTCCCAAACGGTGCCGTGCTCCCAGCCGGGGACATCTGAGGCCACGTTTTCATCACAGTGAGTAGCGGGTGCCGTGAGAAGCTAAGAGGAGTTTGAAACCACAGCTCTTTCCCTGCACAGCCGACCCGAGTGCTGGGTCTGGGTGACCTCGTAGGTACTAACCTGCAGAGCCCCAGCCTGAGCTGTGTCTCCCCCCCCCCCCCCCGGGCACTCAGGGCCCCTGCGGCTTGAGCATCAGCAACCCATTTGACAGCGGAGTGGCCAGGAGGCAGGCCAGGGTGGAACCCGTGGCCCCTGCTGCCCCCGTGGCTCCGTGGCTCCCGGGGCCCTGCCCAGGGCTCTCTATCTCTGTCTCCCGAGGGCAACACATCCTGGATTCTAGTGCTTCTCTCCCACCCCGAACGCACAGCAACATCACCCGAGTCTGCAGGAGTGGAGCCCTGGGCGAGCCCCGCATTTCCAATGGCACCTCTAGGCACAGCCAGGGAGCGCTCAGCAGGTGAGCTAGCAGCCACGCAGCCCCGTCCGCTCCCGGCTGGCTGCGCACACAGGACGGAGGCAGACCAATCCGGCGGCTGCCTCCGCCTGCGGTGCTCGGGAGAAGTCCTGGGCCCCGCACTGCGCTCCGCTCAGCAGGGAAACGCGGGGGCTCCTGCCTCCTCCTTCCCCAGGCCCGGGCCTGACATACTCGTCGCGCACAGGAGCGGGGCCGGGGAGCAGGCAGCCGCGCGGCTCCCGGAGTGCGGACCGCTTCATGGCTCGGATACACACATGACTACCTTTGAAACGTGGGATGCAATCAGCAGGTTTTAAAAGTTTGATTTTCTGAAAATTACACTCAGAAACAAGGTCGCTTAAGGAGGCCTGGAATGCTTGGCCAGGCCTCTGACGGGCCGCAGGGCCGGGGGTGGGCTTCTCCCGAGCGTCTCTCCACCTGAAGGCGGCCGTGACCGGACATGCTGCTTGCCCGGACTGTGGGAGCTGGCGAAGGGCGCCACTTCCCGGCCGGCGGCCTCTGCCGTGGCTCAGGGTCCGGTGGGCATTTGAGCCTTATCGTCTGTGTGGCCGGGGTCCCAATGTGCCCTGGATTTTTCCACGCGTCTTCCTCCCGGGGCTGTACAAAGGCAGCCGCTCTGTGTGGGCACCGTGCCTCTCTGAGTCGGAGAACTCAGCATCCTGCCCAGCCTCCCCCTTACGCAGGGTCACCACGTTGGGGGCCACCCACCCAGCAATGGAGCACAGCCTGAGCTGAAAACAGCCCGTCGTGCTGGCCCCTTGACCCTGTGGAGGCGTGTGCACGGGAGCCTGCTCCTGCCGCCCGGCTCCCAGGCCCCAAGAGGACCCCTGCCCCAGTCCCAGGGCCTGGCTCAGGCTCACAGATTCAAGGACACAAGAGCCCACCTCCATCTGGGCATCACTTAATTTAATTTGATTTCTGATGCCGAGCCCCATGCTGTGTGGTGGGTCCTGGTACTGACATGTAAACAGAGCCCACGTCAGTGATTCCTCAGCCACCGTGGGCTCAGGACTCTCGTCTCAGAATGCCCCGCCCTCTGGGGTCAGGGTGAGCTGGGGTCAGGTGTTGGCAGACTCTTTATTTTATTTTATTTTAATATATTTTATTGATATTTTACAGAGAGGAAGGGAGAGAGATAGAGAGCCAGAAACATTGATGAGAGAGAAACATTGATCAGCTGCCTCTTGCACACCCCCTACCGGGGATGTGCCCGCAGCCAATGTACATGCCCTTGACCGGAATCGAACCTGAGACCTTTTAGTCCGCAGACCGACAGACGCTCTACCACTGAGCCAAACCAGTTTCGGCTGTTGGCAGACTCTTAAGGGGGTTAATTCCACTTGTCGGTGGGCATCTGGCTTGTACCCGTACGGGACCAGTGTGCCAGGTGCGCCCGCTGAGGCTCCAGCCACCGCCAGTGCGCCATCACCTCGGCCTGTGGGTTCCACGGGACCCCACCAGGCCCTGGGATCGAGCCAGCCTTCACCCCATCGCCCTGCACCTCGGACCCAGACCCCTGGCAGTTCTCAGGGCTGCTCTGTCAGGTACCTCAGCTCCCAACCAGGCCCGGGACCCGGACCTGCACCCCAACAGCCAGGATACCCCTGCACCTTCCACTGTCACCGGGCACCGGGCTGCCCTGGGAGTCATTCACTTCCCTCTCAGCCCCCCAAACTCAGGGGCTGCCATGCCCGCCCCAAATGGGCTCTGTGGACAGCCTTCTCTGCATTTTAAAGCTGCTGTTGTTAACTTAAAGGTAAGAAGGCCTTTCCCAGTGAAAGCACATACAACTGTATTTGAAGTCAGTAAGAACAGCTATTCTGGCCGAAACCAGTTTGGCTCAGTGGATAGAGCATCGGTCTGCAGATTGAAAGGTCCCAGGTTCAATTCCAGTCAAGGGCATGTACCTGGGTTGCGGGCACATCCCCAGAGGGGGGTGTGCAGGAGGCAGCTGGTCGATGTTTCTCTCTTATCGATGTTTCTAACTCTCTATCCCTTTCCCTTCCTCTCTGTGAAAAATCTATAAAATATTCTTAAAAAAAGAAAGAAAGAAAAGAACAGCTATTTGGGATCACTGACTCAGGCGAAGTCCAAATGGTGCACCCGGCGGCCGCCCTGCACTGCTTTTGCTGGTCTCCAGGCAGGGCAGTGCTGTTGGCAAATGGCCCGTCTCTTCTCTGAGCCTCTTGGTGAGCAAGTTCACTGCCTCCTGTCCGCTCTGCAGGGTGCCCTCCGGCCCAGGGACGAGACTCGCTCAGGCAGACCAGCTCTGGGAGGGGCGGGTGTCAGGCAGACCGGCTCTGGGAGGGGGGGGGGGTGTCAGGCAGACCGGCTCTGGGAGGGGCGGGTGCCGCTGTCCAAGGCCTCCGGAAGGACAGCCCTGGGGGTGAATGGCAGGTTAGTTCAGATCCACAAATTAATTTTGTCTCTTTGTATATCAAGGGTGTGTGAGACTTATTTAATTTGAAATAAATGTAATTATAGAAATGAATGAGCTATCAAAATTTTAAACATATGATCCATCAATATTGGCATGATGCGAGTGGCTGGTTATTAGAAATAAAATGGGTCTCGGGCAATATGGAATTCCATTTCCCCGCAGTGTGTCTCATTATGTCTTGACATCTGGGTTAATGCTAAATTACAATCCTTAATTTCCAAATCGGAGCTTAATTCCTAAATAGGAGGTTAGCGTAAACAACCTCCCAGCTGTGGGGCTCCTGGGGGCTCCGGGGAGGAAACTTCCAGGCGCAACAGCCTGTGGTTTTGCGCAATTATTTGCCCCCCCCCCCAATCTCGCCCCCAGATTCTCCCACACGCCAGCGCTGGGCCCGGGCAGCGGTGCGGCCAGGTGGCAGCTCTGACCACCAGAGGTTTCCGTGAGCGCCGTCTGCCTGCTGTGCCTCCCAAGACCGTGAGAGCCCAGGACAGAGCCGCCCGCTGTCCGCGCGCCCAGGGCACACACGGGGTGCCATGTGCATCCAGTCTCACACACCCTTCATATACAGACACAGCAGCTCCCATCGGGGATTTACCCACCCCTCGCCCCTCAGACACAGCCGGGCCAGGCCCGGGCTTCCTCCTGCCATGACCATTACCGAAGGGGACACAGAGGGATTCATCACCCAGGCCTGTGTGACCTGGGCAACACCACAGAGCTAAGAACACAAACCACCCGCCGGCTCAGAGGGCAAGGGCAGAGGGAAATGGTTCGTTGCAGAGTCAGAGTGAACCTCGTACACTGTTGGCAGTCCCAAGAAGATAAGAAGATGCAGCCCCCCCCCAAACAACAACAACAACAACAACAACAACAAAAACAAAAACACACACACACAAGAGCGGGAAACCTGGAGGGGCAGAGGCTGTGCCAGGTCAGCGAGGGGCGAGGTGCGGGAGGCGGTGATGGGCGGAAAGACAAGCGTGCAGAGTGGAGAGCACACGCGGGGAAGGCTGAGTTGCTGGCGCGGAGGACAAACGTGGCATGTTCTCCCTGACCAGAGGGGGACATAGATGCTAAGGACAAACACTGATAAACTACGCACCGAGGGCAGAGAACAGATCCAACTCCCTCGGGACCCAGCAGGCATTCCCCAGGGCAGAAGAAGTGTCTGGAATGACTGCCTCCCCTCCATCCCAGCCAGAGCCCCGGCCCGCCCGTCCTCGGCTCAGCGCTGCTTCGTTATTCCCCGTAGCCCAGGCCGCGCTGCCTGGCGCTCTCGCTTAAACGTTTTCACTTGCTTGTTGGCTGTTTCCCTTACTAACCTGTAAACTCCCAGGGCGGGAACGTTGTCTTATTCACGGCCGTCTTCTCAGCGCCTGGAACACGTGTTCTCAACAAATACTTTTTGAATAAATAAAGCGTAGAAATAATGAACAAATATACTGCATTATCAAAAACATTATCTTCCCAGCTAAAGATAATGTTGTGTGGATCAAAAGGGATCCCCTTGAAAAGCAAAAACAAATCAAGACAGATATTTACACTCAGCTTACAAAGCTTTCGGAGCTGCATTATGAAGAAAAAGTCCTTAAGACACTAGACAGAAAAGGAAAAGGTGGGTCTCAGGGAACAGAACCTGGCTAACCTCAGCGCTCTCTTCTGCTGCCTCAAATACCAGAGGCGGCGGAGCCCTGGCCAGGCGGTGTGGAGAAGGATCCCAGCTGAGATGTTACAGACCGGCCATCTGGTGCACGTGGGGACAGCTCAGCCCCTAATGTGCCAGAGCCAGGCCTCCGGGAGCACCCGATTAGCCAGAGACATGCCCTGCAGGCACCCAAGCAGCCAAGCTGAGAATTCAAGGCAGGAGTTGTGTGAGCAAGCACCAGGCGTCCCCAGAAGGCCTCAGCAGACCTCTCCTTCCTGCCCCAGGTGCACCACTGTGGCTTCAAGCCCCTTCCACGTAGCCTCTGGGGGAACGTAAGGCAGGCGATTCAGAGATGAGGGTGAGAATAATCATGGTGGAACAACTCTGTGACCAGCGTAAAATAACCACTGCAGAGCCTCTCCTGGGGCAGGTTGATAGCAGCCTCAGAAGTTCAATTAAAGATGATTGCAGCTATGTAGTGACAACAATAGTGACAGCAATAATTATGGCCGTAACAGTAATAATAACAAGACGAAAGAGGAGGAGACGGAGAACAGTGAACAGCGAACATCCAATGGCCTTCGGTGTGCCAAGCGCTTTTCACTTCATTATCGCCACAACCTTGTTAGACCAGTTTAAATTAGGAGGAGCTGAGGGTCAGAGAAGTTATGTTGTCTGCTTACTCACATGGCTTGTAAGTACCAGACCGAGACTCAGGCCTGAGCAGTCCACAGCACATGTTCTTCCTATGTGCACATGAACTGTTCACAAAGATAGTCCAATTTGCTAGGCCACACAATTAATTAATTGCTTTCAAAGATTGAAATCTTATGGAATGTTTTTTTGACAAAGGAATTTAATTAGGAAGCAAAACAAAACAAATAAGAAACTCTAGGAAATCCCCCAGTGTTGGATGTTGACATACCTGTACCTATCCAAGAGCCTATTGGTCAAAGGCAAAATCAGGAGAGAAATCTAAAAAACTTTTAAACTGAATAATGAAAAAATAACATCAAAATCATGAGATGGAGCTAAACCAGTATTTGAAGGTAAATCTCCATTAGAAATGTTAGAAACATATATTTGAAAAGAAGAAATGTTTAAACTCAGTGATTTAAACTTTGACTTTAAGAAGCTAGGGAAAGAAGATGATTCTTTGACCAGATAAATAAAAGTGATAAGGCATTAGCAAGAAAACCAAGTAAAAAAAAAAGAGCAAATAGAAATCATCATGCTGAAACATGCGAGACACTGCAGTAAAAGAATAAAAAGGGAAATGTTATGAACAACTTTGTGCCAATAAAATTTACAAATTAGATGAAATGAATAAATTCCTTGAAAAAACATGTCTTATCAAAACTGACTCATTAAGGAATGAAAACTCTGAATAGCCTTGTGTCTATTAAAGAAATTATATTCATAATTTAAAAATCACTCTACAAAGAAAACTCCTGATCAAGAAGAATTCCCTGGTGAATTCTATCAAACAATTTAGGAAGAAACACTACTGATTTGACACAAACTTTTGCAGAAAATAGAGGAATAGGAAATACATTCTTATTTGATGACTTATTTTATGAAGGCAGAATAACTCTGATACAAAACTGACAAAGACACAAAAGAAAAAGGAATTATAGACCAATACTCCTTATGAATTTAGACACAAGAATCCTTGTAGCTGTATCCTATTGCTGCTATAACAAGTCACACAGAGTTGGTGGCTTAAAACAATGCATTTATCTCCTCACAGTTCTGGAACCGAGAAGGAGGAGGTCCCTGACGTGAAGGCAGCTCACTCTCCCCAGAGGCTCTTGGGAGGATCTGCTTCCTTCTTTAGCTCCTGGGGCTGCCTTCTCATATATATATGAGGATTAGAGGCCTGGTGCATGAATTCGTGCATGGGTGGGGTCCGGCCAGCCTGGCCGGGGGGAGGAGGGGACATGGGTGGTTGGCCTGCCTGCTGGTGGAACTCCTAATTGATGAGACAATTTGCATATTAGCCTTTTATTATATAGGATATACACTGAGTTGCCAGATAATTATGCATTCAGAGGTCATAATAATCTGGCCACTTATTATATATATATATAAAAGCCTAATATGCAACTTGTCCCCTCAGGAGTTTGACTGGAGACTGGGAGTTCTATTGCTCACTATGACGTGCACTGACCACCAGGGGGCGGTGCAGAATGAAGAAAGGCCCCAGCCGGCAGCAGCAGGCAGGGAGGCCTGATTGCCCTGGATCACTGGCCAGGCTTAGAATCCTTACCTGTACTCGAATTTCATGCACCAGGCCTCTAGTCCTTAATAAAAATTAGCAAATCAAATCCCAGAATCTATAAAAAGGGAGAGTCAAGACTGAGTGTTATTTGCCACAGAAGGGTTTAACATCCGAAAGTCAAACAATGTCCCAGAAGGGGAGATGCAGGAACTTTCTGGGGTGGTGGACATGGTCATAACTTAACTGAAATGCTGCTTGCACAGGTGTATGCTTACACAGGTGTACGCTTGTGTCAGATTTAACACCCACGTTCCTTGTATTTTACTCTAAGTACATTTTACCAGAAAAAGACAAAGCAAAATGACAAAAGCAGAACAAAAAGCCCAGAGGCCAGAGAATCATTCCAGGACAGTGGGTGTGAGCATCAGTGAGGAAACCAGGGGGGGGGGGGGACCAGATTGGGGGACCCTAGGGTTCACTTTCGCACTTGTTCCAGAAGGTGCTCCAAAAACATCTACACTCACTTTGAATAACAACAAAGGCAGGTCTTACTAACATTTCACTGTCAAAACTGAGCCACCAGCTATTGACATGTATACATTTTGGGGGACACCATGTGTTTGTGATGAGATAGGCAAGGAGCAACGCCAGCCAGGCATTGCATGTGGGAAAGAGAGGGTGGATAAGCTTGCGGCCGGAAGGGGGCAGGGAGCAGGTTGGGTTAGGTTTTCAGCGGGACGACGGTGCTGAGGCTCTGCACTTGGTGGGGGGCTTGCAGGAAGGAGGTGATGCTAGCTGCCCGCCTGCCGCCTCTCCTGGCTCAGGGCGAATGCAGCCAAGGACAGAGCTGGCCGTCTGCCCCTTGTCACTGCCATGGCTGCCTCTAGCCGGTGTAGCTCTGGGTGCCAGCTGCCTGCTCCACCAGGAACCGCAGAGCCCAGGCCTGTGCCCTGATCCTTCACCTCTCACCTGAGGCTCCTGACCCACTGCAGTGTGGCCGCCATGGCGGGCACCCTGTCTGTTCCCACAGGTTGGCATCCCCATGAAGTCTGCCCTGGTGCTGGAGGCTAATTCCAGCCGGTCATAATTATGCCAGAAGTTCATCAGAAGGCTGAGGGACCTCGGGGCTTCAGCAGGGCTTATAATCTGCATATCACTACCTGCCGCTGAACAGCTGCAATCATTTCCCCTAACCTAGTGGTCGGCAAACTCTTTAGTCAACAGAGCCAAATATCAACAGTACAACAATTGAAATTTCTTTTGAGAGCCAAATATTTTAAACTTAAACTTCTTCTAAATGCCACGTCTTCAAAATAGACTCGCCCAGGCCGTGGTATTTTGTAGAAGAGCCACACTCAAGGGGCCAAAGAGTCGCACGTGGCTTGCGAGCTGCAGTTTGCCTACCATGGCCCTAACCTGATAATCTTTTCCTGTTTACCTGCTGCTGGTGGAATAGCTGAAGGGATTTCCCCTAACCTGATAACCTTTTTCTGTTTATCAAACTTTACACTTTGCATTCCTAAAGAGACAACGTGTTTCCCAGCAAATAAAAAGCCATGGGTCCAGAGATCCAGAGAGCTTAGTCACTAGAGCTAAGTTTCCATCTGGCTCACCCAAAATGCCTTCCAAAATTATACTTCTTATCTGGTCTCTATTTATTCATGCACAACCCTTCTCCAGATTCCTGAACCCCAGCTGCGAAAAGACTGGCACCCCGGTGCCCTCACAGGCCTTTCCCTAACAAACACCTTTGTTGTTGTTAATCCTCACTCAAGGATTTTTATTTCTTTTTTTATTTTTATATTTTATTGATTTTTTATCAGAGAGGAAGAGAGAGAGAGATAGGGAGTTAGAAACATCGATGAGAGAGAGTCATCGACCAGCTGCCTCCTGCACACCCCCCACTGGGGATATGCCAGCAACCAAGGTACATGCCCTTGATCGGAATCGAACCGGGAACCCTTCAGTCCACAGGCCAACGCTCTATCCACTGAGCCAAACTGGTTTTGGCTAGGGATTTTTATTTCTATTGCTTTTCTGAGAGAGTGGAAAGGTGGGAGGGGGAAAGAGACAGAGAGAAACATCGATGTGAGAGAGAGACATTCATTGGTTGCCTCTCACACGTGCCCTGACTGGGGCCAGGGATCAAACCTGCAACCTAGGTACGTGCCCCTGACTGGGAATCAAACCTGTGACCCTTTGATACTCGGGCTGACACTTTAACCACTGAGACCTTTTTGAGTTTAAAACATGGAGAGCTGGCACACTAATTGTATAGGGGATTTTGGGTGGAACTGCTTGACACAGCCACTCTTTCTTTTAACATTTTACTTGAAAAACAACAACAACAAAACTTCAAACTTACAGAAAGTAGCAAGAATAGTACATAACCAAATACCCTTAACCCAGATTCACTTTTTATAACATCACACCCCTGTTACTTTATCACTGTGTGCTTCCTTCTCAATACACACACACACATACATACAGTACATATCCACACACATGTACATACGCACACACAGACATGTACACACACAGCACATAGGCACACATATACAGCACATGTGCACACACATATATACAGCACACACATGCACAGATACATATGCATATACACATACAGTACATATGCACATATAGACACATACATATACAGTACACATGGACATGCACACATAGGCATATACACAACATTATATATGCATACACATTTACACATACACAATGCACACATGAATATACATATACACATGCACATATACATGTGTACATATAAACCACACATACACAAGTGTGCACACACATGCATATGCATGTACATGTACACATACAACACACATGCACGTGTGTAGGGAGCGGCTCTAGGGTCAAGCCTCGGGCTGACCTGTGGCAGGGCCACAGACAAGTCCCAGCCTGAGGGCAGAGCTCTCCTAGCATAATTAAGCCCTCCCTAATTCCCTCCTAAGTAACTAATGGGCTGTGGGAGGCGCAGCAAGTGTTGCCAAAACAAGAACATTTGTATACATATTAATATACCCTTGTTTTAAGGAGACTATAAAATAAAGCATCGGCTTGCAAGCTGGTTCTTTCTGTGTCCTCTTCCAGGCATGGGAGATCCACCAAGCCCACTGTATTCTCTTTGTCTGTCTTCTTTAATCCTTCACCACCCTTCCTCAGTTTATACTTGGCTGTGCTGGTGTGGCACACACATGCATATGCATATATATATATATATATATATATATATATATATACACACACAGCACACACACATTACATATGCATGTGTGTGCACACTTGTGCATGTGTATTTTATATGTACACACATATGTATTAACATACAGTACACATGCACATACATATATACATTGCTGAGAACACTGAATTAGCGAAAACGGAACCACTGCTCCTGGGGAAACAGAGGGTGAGGTTCCTGTGACCCTCTGGTCAGCATTTTGATAAACTGATCAACACATAAACTTGTTTTATGTGTGTTTCTATTAAAAAAACAAACCCACATTTAATATATACTGTTGCTTCAATGACATTGAACTCACAGCCAGCAGCGCTGTAACTCAGGACTGAGCTGAGCTTAACTAATACGCATCTCCCCATGAGCCCTGTGCATGGGACACTGGCCAGTGGCGTGAGAAGATCAGGAAAGGCACATGCTGGCAGCTAGAGCTGAGCAAGGGAGCAGCGCGTCACCTTATTCGACCTCTGTAATGTGCTCATGAGGTGACTTGAATTCCTCTCACTCTTGTATGTCTGCAGATGGCTGACAAGCACCTAATTGGTTTGGGGTTACAAGAAAAGTGAGTGAGCAGGCACATTTGCAAATGCAGGAGCGTGAATAATGAGATTTACTTATGTGTGTGCATGCGTGTGCAAGATCCTATGGCCACTATAACAAGTTGCCACACATTTAGTGGCTAAAACAACACATTCATTTTTTTACAGTTTGAAAGGTGGAAGTTCAAAATCAGTTTCACGGACTAACGTGAAGGTGTCCACAGGGCTGCTTCCTTCCTTCTCACTGCATTTCACCGGGAGGACGCTCTCAGCTTCTCATTTGCCTTCTGTGGTGCTGCCGTTTTTGGAAAACACAGGGCCATTCAGAAAGCGTGGGCTCGGCTTAGGCTGGACGCCGGCCATGCGGCCCCTGGGATTCCACACGGATGTGTTCTTCTCTGCAGGCACACGTGACTCACTTGCTCCTCCTGGTGACGTGCATTTTGATCACATTAACTTTAATAAAGATGTGTCCCAAATTCACTACTTTATACTGTTGTTCCCCCCTTGCAGCAAATATGCAGTCTATGGAAGGCTCCTTAGACCGTGCAAAATCGTTCCAGTCGGCGTCCGGATTTAGCACCACTGATGATTCTCGCTGAGTAAGCTTTCCTGTCAGAGCCGCACACCCTCTGCAGTTACCGCTCAGCACGCAGGGGTCTACTGTGAACACGAGGCCCTCCTCCGCCGTCGCTTCCCTGCGAATCCCTTCTCTGTCGGTGTAAAAGGGGTTCTCCGCGCGGGGGCTGCCGGCTGTCCTGGGCGCCGTGGGGAGCAGCTCCTGGCTCTTCCCGTGGCCGCCCGGAGCCTCCGCGGTGACATCAAAACCGTCTGCGGACAAAAGTCCTCATGGAGCTACACTGTCCCCAGGTGAGACTCACGGGCAGAGGTTTGTGGATTCCTGTTTTGTTTTGTTTTCCTAACGGTTTCTGTTCCTGTGGGCGCAGTTGTCCCAGATTTGGCCCGTGGAGCCCCGTGAGCGTGGCTCCTGTGGTCTGGGGGCTGCCCCTTCAGTGCTCCTCGCTTTCTGCCACGAGCTATGCCAGCCCCGCGGGCTCCTTCCCTCCCCAGCCTGGCACCTGCCGCTCCTCTAGGAGGCTGAGGGCATGGTTGTTTGACTCAGCGTTGGTGACAGCTGCATCCGGAGGGAAAGCAAGGCCTGAATGCCCGGCCCAGGGGGGCTCCCGAGCCTGCCTCTGCCTGCTCCTCACTGACCTCAGCCGTGCCTGGTCTGCATCTGCCCAGCCTCCAGCCTCTGCCCTGCCCCTTGACCTCGGCCACTTGAGTTACCACAGTGGGGACATTTTGGTGGGAATTCAGAGCTTTCAGTGTTGCAAGGGAGGGACCCCGTTCACCACTCTCAGCTCCCAGGCCTGCCAGGAGAACCACTAGAAGGCAGCTTCTGTGTTGCGCGTCTGGCCCCTGGTGGTCAGTTCACTGTCATAGCGACTGGTCTACTGGTCGAGTGGTCCATCAGTCATAACGGTCACTTAGGCATATATATATATATATATATATATATATATATATATATATATATATAATTAGAGGCCTGGTGCATTAAATTCATGCACAGGGGCGTGTGTCCCTCAGCCCAGCCTGTATCCTCTCCAATCTGGGACCCCTTGAGGGATGTCTGGCTGCCCAATGGGCAGTCACACATCACTGTCACAATCCAGGACTGCTGGCTCCCAACTGATCACCTGCCTGCATTCCTGATTGCCCCTAATCACTTCTGCCTGCCAGCCTGATCACCCCCTAACCACTCCCCTGCCAACCTTATTGATGCCTAACTGCTCCCCTGTCAGCCTGTTTACCCCTAACTGCCCTCCCCTGCAGGCCTGGCCCCTCCCAACTGCCCTCCCCTGCTGGCCATCTTGTGGCAGCCATCTTGTGACCATATGGGGGGATCCATCTTTGATCACGTGAGGGCAGCCATCTTGTGTGTTGGAGTGATAGTCAATTTGCATATTACTCTTTTATTAGATAGGATTATTAGCTCAGCTTATAACTATAGGATCAAAGTTCAAACTGTTAGGTAGACACAAAAGCTATAGAATAAACAGTTGACCTTTTCCTTTGAAGTACTGAAATATTTTATTTATTTTCTTTTCCTTTAAAGTTTTTCTTAATTTTTTTACCTGAATGTGTGTGTATGTGTGACTGTTTGTGTGTGTGTGTGTGTGTGTGTGTGTGTGTGTGTGTGTGTTCTATCACATGGTTGTGACTGAAAGTGTTTGGGTTACAGATGACCTGCTGTTGTCCATTCGGTGCACCCACACAGGGATGCCATAAAGCCAGCACTTCTTACACCTGCTTTGCTGGTCAGGCTGTGCTCTCTGCATGACCTTGACCATGGGCACACCAGGGGACCATTCTGTGCCTTAGGCTCTGTCTGAGAATGGAAATAACCATCTCCCATGGCTGCTGGGAGACCCTGGAACCCAGTCTTCAAACCCAAGCTGGCTGAGGTGAGAAAGAAGCAGGACCATGCTCCAGGGCTCTGGCTGTGGTCCACCCGCGTGGCCCTGGGCAAACACTTGTCCTTGCTCGGCCTCTGTGTTCTTGGCTGCAAGAGGAGACCATAGCAGCTGTCTTTGAAGTTTTGGCGAGGGTTAAAGAGAACAGCACACCAAGAGCCCGCCAGCCCCGGGCCTGTGTGGGTGTCTGTCAGGGAAGGGTTTGTAGAGAATCACACACTTTGGGAGGGAAGCTGCCCCCTGAGGAGTGAGGGAGCCTTGGGGCTGGAGGGGACCAGTGAGGAGGGCATGGGAGTTCCTCAGGGAGGGAGAGGCCCGGGCACCCAACCCCTCCCAGAGGCTGATGGCACTGGCCTTCCCAAGGGCACCGCCAGTCCTCCTCACCCACTCCCCGAACCAGCCCCAGGGAAGCACAGCCCAGAGTCCATCAGATCCCTGGGCAGCATTCAAATAATTCCGATCCCTGGGCTCCACCCTAAGGGTTATGAGTCTATAGATATATGTTGGGAACTATGAGTCAGGTTTTTAAAAATTGAGGTAAAATGAAAATCCTATATAATTAACTGTTTTAAAACATACAGGTCAGTGGCAGCTAGTACACTGGTCACCTCTATGCAGCTCCCAAATATTTCCACGTCACCTGAAAGGGAAGCCGTGCCCGTGGAGCGTCACTCTGCACCAGCCACGCACACGCTCTCCTCCTGCGGGCTCGCCTGTCCCGAGCGTTCCACACGAAGGAAACCAGGCAGTAGCGCCCGGCTCTTCTCACGCAGCATCAGGATTTCAAGGTCCATCTCTTCTGAGCCTGAGTCAGTTCTTCATTCCTTTCTATGGCGAACAATACCTATGGCAAGGAGACACCAATGTTTTATGTCTTCATCAGTAGGTGGGCTCTTTCAACTGTTTGGCTCTTGAGAACAGTGCTGTTGTGAACATTCACGTGTAAGTTTTTAAAAAAATATTTGTCTTCAGTTCGCTAGTGAGTGTAACTACCCTGTTTCCCCGAAAATAAGACAGTGTCTTATATTAATTTTTGCTCCCAAAGATGCCCTAGGTCTTATTTTCAGGGGATGTCTTATTTTTCCATGAAGAAGAATACGGTACACATTTATTGTTAAATGAAAATAAAGGAAATTTATTACCTGTATATGGTACGGTAGTACGGTAGTTGTCAACACAAACCAGACAAACTGTGAATCGTACAGTATCAAGAATTTACTCATTTATTCAATGACAATCATGTCATCATCTTCTGGAACATCATCATAACAATCCAATTCCTGAATTTCCTGGTGAATTTCTTGTGACTCCATTTCTTTCAGAATCAGTGGACCAAATCTCTCATGGTTAGCAATAGCACTGTCTTTAAATGAGTACTTCTTGTCAAGGTAGCCTGCTCGCAGTGCATTTGCAATGCAACTGTCAGTGATTTTCTCCCATGAATTCTTCACCCAAGTCACAACTTGTTGCAGTTTAGGTTTCACAAAGTTTCCACGATGATTTCTTTCCATTCACACAACAGTGATGTCAGGACTCCACATAATGTCCCTGGTTGCTAGATGACAGTCGGGGCGGCCCTAGCGACCAGTTTATGGTAAATTAATTTTCATTCTGAGACAGAGCCTGGAGGCCTTATTTTCAGGGGGGATGCCTTATATTTCACTCAGAAGGAAACCTGTAAGTAGCTCTTATTTTTGGAGGATGTCTTATTTTCGGGGCAACACGGTAGGAGTGGGATTGCTGGGCCACATTGTAACTCTCTGCTCAACTTTTCAAGAAAACCATTTCCCACCGTGGCTGCACCTTTCTGCATTCCTACTAGCAATGCACGAGAGCTCCAACTTCTCTGCAACCTCACCAACATCGTCCTTATTTTGTCATCCTAGTGAGTGTGAAGTGGCAGCTCATTGTGGGTTTGCTGTACAATTTCCTAATAACATTGAATATCTTTTTGCGTGCTTCTTGGCCCTTTCTGTATATCTTCTTTGGAGAAACATCTATTCAGTCATCTGCCCATTTTAAAAAATTGGATTCTTGTCTTTGTTGCTGAGTTGTAAGAGCTCTTCATATGTTTTAGATAATAGATCTTACCACATATATGATTTGCAAATACTTTTTCCCATTGTGTGGTTCATCTCTTCACTTTTTTTTTTACAGTGTCATTTGAAACATTAAAATTTAGTTTTTTCGTTGGTTGTGTGTACTTTGGGTGTCATATCTAAGAATCCATTGACAAATCCAAGGCAATGAAGATCTACCCTATTTTCTACCAAGAGTTTTACAGTTTTAACACTCACATTTAGGTCTTGGATTCATCCTGAGTAAAGTTTTGTGTATGGTTTAAGGTAGAGCTCCGATTTTATTATTTTTTTGCATGTGGATAGCCATATGGCCCAATGTCATTTGCTAAATAGAATATTCTTTCCCCCATTGAATAGCATTGGCACCTTCTTCAAAAGTCAATTGACCATAACTATGTGGCTTTATTTCTCGACTCTTAATTCTATTCATTGGTCTTTATGTCTATCCTTCTATCCTATAAGTACACAGTTTTGATAATTCTAGCTTTGTAATAATTTTCAATATTGGGATATATGAGTCCCCCAAACTTCTTTTTCTTTTTCAAGATTATTTTGGCTATTTGGGGACACCTGAAATTTCATATGGATTTTAGAATCAGCTTTTCCTTTTCTTCTCACTTTCATTTGAATTGAAGTAATTTGAGTTTTCTCTGTTTTTTTTCCTTATTCAGTTTAACGAAAAGTTTTTCAATTTGTTGATCTTTTCAAAGAACCAACTTTTTTGTTTTCTTAATTCTCTCCACTCTTTTACTTTTCTTAGTTCATATGTCAATGGTCTAATCTTTATTTTTTCCTTCCTTTTAGTAGTTTTGAGTTTAGCTCCCCCCACCCCCATAGTTCCTTAAGGTGTAAGTTAGGTTATTGATTTGTAATTTTTTTCCTGTTATAAATTTACCTCTTTTCACTGCTTTCCTCACCTAATAGATTTTGTTATTTTTTTTTAAATTTTCACTTATCTCAAAATGTTTTCTGATTTCACTTACAATTTCTTTTTTTGGCTTATTGGTTGTTTAAGAGTATGTTATTTAATTTCTACATGTTCATGAACTTTCCATTTTCTCTTCCACTTTAGTTTCTAATTTCATTTCATTGTAGTTAGAGAAGAGTCTTTATAAAACTCAGTCTTTTAAACTCAATGGGACTTGCTTTGTGGCCTTACATTTGGTGTGTCCAGGAGAATGTCCCAAGTGCACTTGAGAATAATGTACATTCTGCTGCTGCTGGGTGGAATGTTCTACTTTTACCTGTTGGGTCTACTTGATTTATTGTGTTTGTTGTTTAAGTCTTGTATTTTCTTATTGATCTTCTGTCTAGTTTCCTAATGGATCTGTTTTTCTCTTTCCTTATTGATCTGCTGTTGTCTACCCATTATTGAAAGTGGGGCATCAAAGTCTGCAACTATTGTTGAAATGTCTATTTCTTCATTCAATTTTGTTCATTTTTGCTTCATATATTTTGAAGTTCTGATGCTAGGTACATATATATTTATATTTGTTTTATCTTATTGATGATTGACAGTTTGATCAATATGTAATGTCCTCTATTGTATCATAATGCTTTTTATCTAAGTCTGTCTTGTCTGATATTAGTACAGCCACCATGCTTTCTTTTGGTCAATGTTTATATATCTTCTTCCATTCTTTTGTTTTAAACTTATTTGTGTTTTTATATCTAAAGTGAATCCCTTGCAGACAGTATATACTTGGATTATATATTTTCTTATTTGTTTGGCCAATTTTTTGCCTTTTGATTGGAGAGTTTAACCCATTTATATTTAGAGTTATTGTTCCTAAGGGAGAACTTACTTCTGTCATTTTGCCGAGTGTTTTCTATGTGTCTCATAACCTCTTTGTTCCTCATTTCTTCCATTACTGCCTCTGTTGTGATTTCTTTTTTTCTAATATATGATTTTTATTTCCTTTTCATCTCTCTGTCTCTCTGTCTCTCTGTCTCTGTCTCTCTCTCTCTCTCTATATATGTAGTCTTATTATATCTATATCATCTATGTCTATGTCTATGTCTATATCTATATCTATATCTATATCTATATCTATATCTATATCTATTTTCATTTTTGACCTTAGTAGTTACCCTGGGAAATATAATTAACTTCTTAATTGTATAACAGTTCAGTGTGAATTAATACCAATTTAGTTTCAGTATTATACAAAAACTCTGATCATTTACAGCACTGTCCTTCTCATGTTGTTATGATCACAAATTTTATCTTTATGTATGTGTACCTATTAACATAGGTTTGTAATGATTGATTTATGAATTTTAATTTTAAATCATATAGGAAATAAGTTAAAAACCATAATTGCAGTGTGATTAGATCTTATATATCTCTACAACCATTTGTCTGATTGATGGTACCCCACAGTTCTCCTAGGTTCTGTTCATTTTTCTTTACTCTTGTTTTTTTATGCTCCTCAGACTAGATAATCTTAATTGACATATCTTTAAATTCACCATTTCTTTCTTCTGTGTGCTCAAATCTGCTACTGATGCCTTGTAGTGAATTTTTCATTTCAGTTATTGTACCTTTCAACTCCTGAATCACTATTTAATTTCTGTTGTAATTTCTATTTTTATATCTGTAGTCTCTATTTGGTGAGATGTTACTCTCCTGGTTTCCTTTAATTCAGTGTTCATTTTGTTTTAATTCTTTGAGCATTTTTAAGACAATTGATTTAAAATCTTTGTCTAGTAAGTTCAATACTTGGGGTTACTGACGGACTATTTCTACTAATTTATTTTTCTTGTCAATGCATGGTATTTTCTTGTTTTCGCATGCCTTATAATTTTTTTTGTTCAAAACTGGACATTTGTTGGCAACTCTAAAACTTTTTTAAAAATTTTGTTTTTATTGATTCTAGAGAGAGAGGAGGGGAGAGGAAGAGAGAAAGAAATACTGATGAGAGCCGAAACCAATTTGGTTCAGTGGATAGAGCGTCGGCCTGCGGACTGAAAGATTCTAGGTGCGATTCCCGTCAAGGGCATGTACACGGTTGAGGGGACATCCCCAGTGCAGGAGGCAGCTGGTCTATGTCTTTCTCATTGATGTTTCTAACTCTCTATCCCTCTCCCTTTCTCTCTTTAAAAAGTCAATAAAAATATATTTTAAAATAATAAACAAAAAGAAATGTTGATGAGAGAGAAAGATCATCGGCTGCCTCTTGGATGCCCCCTATTGGGGATCAAGCCCACAATATAGGCGTGTGCTATGATGGGGAATTGAACCAGAGACCTCTTGGTGCACGGGACAATGCTCAATCCACTGAGCAACACCAGCCTGGTGACAACTCTAGAGATTTGGTACCCATCAAGGGTTTGATTTTGTTGGTTACTGTTGTTATGTGCTTGTTTAGTGTTGTAAAATCTGTATTTTCTGTCATGTGTGAGAACTGAGGTCTTTGTTCCATTAGCTTAGTGAACAAATAATGTTTTGACAGTTTAAAAAGTGGCTGGAGCTCTGCCAAAACAGAAAGGAAGGAAGAAGAAAAGACTACTCTCCCAGAGTTTGAAGACTGGCTCTGCATCAGGGTGTATACCAGTCCCCCGGCCTCCACAGTCTGCTGGTATGGTGCCCGAGAGCAGCCAGAGGAGAAGGCGTGGGCTCTTCGTGGGCCTTTTCTGAATTTGCACCCAGCCCTGGTCACGTACCAGCTTGTTGATCCTGTGGGATGAGTGGGAGCTTTTGAAAGCCCTTGTCCCCAAGCACCTGCTTTCACAACCTCTTCCTTCCCAGGTTTTCTGGCCTGTCGGTTGCTTGTCCCTCCTGTTGCTTCTTCCGCCTTTACATGCTATTGGCCAGCACCACGCAGGACGCCACTCCAGCCTGGGAACACACTGAATTCGTAACAGCAAAAGCAGCCCCTGCGCCAGTCCTTCAGAGAGCCACCGGACAGGCCACCAGGAAGCCACGGCTCATGAGAATAAGTTCCGTCTGGCTCCCTCTGGCACCAGCAACCCGCAGGGAGGGCTGCTGTCTGCGGGGCCACTGCCTCTCTGGGGAGGGAGGGATGGCAGGTGGGCGATTTTAAAGACCACGATGCCCATTTACTGAAAAGCAGCAGCTTCCCTTCCCCCAAACCTACCCCTCCTGCACGTGTCTGACTCGATTCCAGAAGGTCATTAGTGGCCTTTGTGGAGGGTCAGCAATGTGGCTTCCAGATTCCTGCTCCTCATAGTCAACCTTCTCTGGGACTTTTAAAAAAAAACACGTAACATCCTCTTTATACATAGCCCCGGAGACTTCCATCAGCCCTGCGATGGCCTGGCCACAGGCAGCTGCCGTCCCTTTGGCCCTTGTCTGGAAGCCCGAGGCAGCCGCGGTGTTCCCCGACGCTGATCCCCTCAGCTGGTGCCGCTGGCCGTGCTCAGGGCTTTTTCATAAGGATTTCTGTCCAGGCGATGCCTCTGTCCCCGTGGGGTTGGCTTATTAAAGCTCAGCCTTTGGAGCAGTTTGCCTGTCCTCTCTCATCTGAGAGGTTAACGATGCTGGCCAGGGAAGGGCCACGGCTGGAGCTCTGCACCACATGATGAGGGGAAGCTCACGCACGGCCATTCCTTCAGCACGTCCTGCCCTGGCTTCCCCAGAGCAGAGCTGGAGGCAGGGATACGGGGGCGAGTAGTTTATGTAGGCAGCACGGCCAGGGAGCACAGGGCCGGGGCGGGGAAAGAGATGGGGAAGGGCAGAGCCAGCAGAGAGTGTGTTCATGAATGAGCCACAGCTATGGGCAAGTAGGCCGTCCCACTGAGCCCTGGCTGCATCGGATAACACGCTTTGGAACTGCTCACGAGGGCGGAAGAAGCTGTCCATCATTGCCCGAGATCACTCCTGGGGCACTAACACCTGGCTTACCTACCACGAGCCGGAGCACTCTCCCAGCCCGCGATTCCCTCAGGTAGACACCGGAGCCATTGGTTTGTGCAGGACCTATCTGCCTGGGACATCCAGGGTGGACCATCAGGCCAGGAGTGAGACCCAACCGTACCTGCTTCACTTCACAAACAGTAAGGCCCTCGCACCACGTGCCAGGATAGCGATGCCCCAGAGCCCAGAACATAGAGTTACCCTCCAGTGGGCACAAAGTGCTGGGCAACACTCTACGTCAGCAAGCAAGCAAACACAGGGCATTTTGCAGTGACGAGGGCTACGAAGAAAACACAGCAATGACTGGGGGGACTGGAGCTGCAGCCACTGTACAGTGCTGGTGGGACACGCTTTGTGAAGAGGTGAGTATGAACCCAGAGCCCCCAGGGGGCAGCGATGGGCAATTCTAGGAAGAGTGTTTTGAAGAAGGAACAAGTGCTAATATCTCAGGGCAGAAATAAGCTTGGCTTGTTTGAAGAGCAGAAAGAAGTTGTGTTTGTGAATAAACTAGGGTATAGCCACACAACGGAGTACTACACAGCTGTACAAAACGAGAAAGCACTCTGTGAGTTAGCATGGAGTCATTTTCAGGATACTCTGTTTCCAGAACCCTCTCTGGATGTGGGAGTATGCTCGGCCATGTCAGGTCAGTGCAGAAGAATGTCTGGAGTAAGTCACTCTTCATTGAAGGACGAAGATAAATAAGAAAACACAGGCACCTACCTGCTCATTTGTGCAAAAGAAATATAGGAAAAGAAACCAAAATTAAAGAGTTTGATTAAGGGTGAGAGAAGGGGCTTGAGAGGGCCAGAACGAGGAGGAAAAGGGAAAAGGGTGTCAGGCGGTGAGGAGGGTGACACCTTCTTGAGTACAGGCAGTCCTCGGGCTACGTCGGACTTGCCATACCTCGTTCTGTGGTTACATCGCCGCCTCCCATTTATTTACATATAAAAAAAGTTCCGTCACTTTGACGTATGTACATGTGTTTTATGTCTTTTATTATCTATTCACCACAAGTAAAGGTCAGGAGTTGCTATCTTTCTTTTTAAATTTTTTACTGTTTCACTTCATTACTGCTGTGTCTGTGCTCCATGTGAGTGACGTAGGTGCTTTTGTATGTGGGTTCTGACTTATAGTGAAAATCACGTTATATCGCGCTGTAAGAACGGGTCTCTGATGTAATCCAAGGACCTACTGTATATCTTTTTTATTCCCTCTAGCCCTTAGAACCGTAGTAACATTTTATATACCCTTCACATTCCTCCAAACAAATAATTGAAACCAGCTTGGACAAGACCTTAACCTGAGATGAAATGCAAACAAAGTGAATTTAGCTGTAAGAAACAAAGAGCATAACCACATTGTAGGATGTGGGGAAGAAAAGAAATAATTTAAGTAACTGTGGAAAGAGCATCTGAGCTAGCAAGTCTGAAATTTGTTATGTGTACACTATAACAAATAAGTAAATAAACATAGATAATGAAAGCTGGTTTCTCACTATTGAGGAATATACAAATAAGAAAAGCGGGAGGTGCCCTGGTCATTGTGGCTTAGTTGATTGTCGTCCACACAGAAAGTTGCCAGTTTGAATCTTGGTGAGGGCACATGCCCGGGTTGCTGCTTGATCCCCAACAGGGGGCATGCAGAAGGCAGCTGATCAATGTTTCACTCTCATATTGATGTTTCTCTCTCTCTCTCTCTCTCTCTCTCTCTCTCTCTCTCTCTCTCTTCCTCTCTAAAAATCAACAAAAAAATCTTAATAAAAAAGAAAAGTGGGAAGGCTAAAGTAAACCCTATAGTGTTGGATTAAAATCTGAGATATAAGTATGAACTCATGGTATTTAATAAAAATTCAAAGGTAACCATAATATGTGTGTACATGGGTGATTACACATATCTATTTCCTGGCTGTATCTGGTGAGTGGTCTAGAAGCAATGGCAACTAGGAGCAATGAGCACACCTAGTGCCCAGATCTTGGTTTCTAAAACCATTTTTCAATGGAAGGATCCAGGGTTCAATGGAGAATGGGTGATTTTAGGGTTGAGGCAGGAAAAATTCAAGTCCGGTGGTTCCAGAAACCCTCAAAACAAACAAACAAACAAACAAACAAACAAACATCTAAAAAGAACATAGGAGTCCTCCAGGAACTCCCTATGATCAAAGCTAGAATAATTTGAGCAACAAAATAAAAGATGATATTAGATTTTAACCCCAAACTAAAATAAATAGCTATGTGTCCATACTGATAGATATATAAGTAAACAAACAGATAAAAAGAATAAGGAAGAAGAAGCAGCTCTCTCTTACAATATACTATACTATACTATACTATACTATACGCCTAAGCCACTTTTATGACTGGTTAACTGTTTGACCAGACGCTATGACGTTCACTGACCACCAAGGGGCAGACACTCAATGCAGGAGCTGCCCCCTGGTGGTCAGTGTGCTCCCATAGCCAACCTCCGATGGCTGAGCAACCTCCCACAGTCCCTCCCATGGGCTGGCTGGCCCCAACCGCTCTGATCAGGACTGGGCTAGACAGCCCTGATTGCCAGCCAGGCCAAAGGACCCCACCTGTGCATGAATTCATGCACCGGGCCGCTAGTCCTTATATATAAAAGCCTAAGCAACCAAACAATCAGACCACCGAAACACAAACGACTGGTTGACCAGTCGCTATGATGAGCACTGACCACCAGGGAACAGACGCTCAACGCAGGAGCTGACCCCTAGTGGTCAGTGAGCTTCCATAGGGGGAATGCAGCTCGTCCAGAGCCGAGCTCACGGCCTCCACTGCAGTGATACCAAGAGATGACAGTGCTACCGAGAGGCAGCAGTGGCAGGCGCAGTGGGGCCGGGATAAGTGGGAGTGGTGCCCAGGGCTCCTCCCTGGCCACCTGCCACTTCCTGCACTGCTACATCCCTCGGGGGATGCTAGACTGCCAGTTTTGACTCGATTCCTGTAGGCCCGATCCATTTAGTTGGTAATCTTGCACTCCCCAAGGGGTCCTGGATTGTGAGAGAGCGCAGGCCAGGCTGAGGGACCCCACTGGTGCACGAACCTGTTCACTGGGTCTCTAGTTCCACTAATAAATGTGGGAGAAAAGAGAGAAGAGAATATATATATATATAGTCACAGGATCTGTAGTCGGTGAGCTGGAGAGCCTGTGGAGCCACAGGTGCAGCCTGAGACCAAGTCCGAAGGCAGGCAAGGACCAGTGCCCCCCCAGGAGGACAGCCCGCAGTCCTCGCTCCGCCTCGTTGTTCTACTCAAACCTTCAGTTGATTGGAGAAGGCCCATCGCACTGGGGAGGACAACCTGCTTTGCTCAGTCTACCAATTCCAATGCCAGTCTCCTCCAGAACCACCCTTCCCTGCCAGTAATGTTTGACCAAACACCTGGGCACCCCACGGCCCAGTCAGGTTGATGCACAACATGAACCATCTCAGATGGCTCTTGGATTCTCGTGTTAGTCAACTGGTGAATGTGGTGCACTCCCTGAGGCTGGGAGGCTGGAGGAGAAGGAAGCTCAGGGCCGAAGACCGAGTCAGAGATGCCCAGGAGGCCTGTCAGAGGACGTCAGCCAGGAGTCTGGAGTTCCTGGGCGAGGTGTGATGAGAGTCCTCGGCACATAAACGGCCCTGACTCCTTGAGATGGAACAGCTCACCCAGCGAGAAAAGGCAAAGGGAAAGGCCTGGGCCCACCGGTCCGAGATCGTGGGATGAGGAGGGGCCAGCAACAAGTCCAGAAGGAAGGGTCTTGCAGCCACTCGCCTGTTCTTGCTTTTGACACTGAGATGGGGTGTGGCCACTGCCAGTCCATTTAGCTGGACAGCCACCTGGCCCGGAGTTCAGTCCGCTCCAGTCCAGTGCGCATTCCCAGTGCCTCCCAGGTGGCAGGCCGGCGCCGACAGGGACGCTCCTGTCGAATGGGCGATGGCCCGCGGCAGAGCCTCGGCGCCTCATCTCACGGCCCCCGATTGAGCCCTGCGGTGGGGCTGGCGCAGGGAGGAGAGCTGAGAATGCAAAGTCAGATGAGACATGGCCGTGTGGAGTGTGTGTGTGTGTGTGTGTGTGTGTGCGTGTGTGTGTGCGTGTGTGTGTGATGAGACATGGCGTGCTTTCCAGGAGCCAGGAGCCACTGCTGGTGGGAGGAGGCCGAAGAAGACCTGTCAGGAGACATCCCTCCGGAGACTTCCTCACGCCTCTGCCGGAGGCAGGCCTGTCTGGGGGGACAAGGGTTCGGGTGGATTCAGCAAAACCCACCCATCCTCCGTCACCTGCCTCCCCCACACCCTCCTTGTCCGTGTGATGCAAAGGCTCGATCCAGAGGAAATGAGTCATTTTATCTCATTTCATTTTTATGACCAACAGATGCAACAGAGCTGTTCCTGTTTCCAATACCTGGTAGGTCAGGCAGATAAAGCTGAGTGAAAGCAGACATAGCGACGCTTGTGCATGTGTGTACACCATGTATACACACTCACCACACACACACCACACACACACACATACCATACACACACACACCACACACACACACGCCACACACACACACACATACCATACACACACACACCACACACACCACACACACACCATACACACATACACACACCACACACACACATACACACATACACACATACACACACCACACACACATACACATACACACCATACACACACACACATGCACACACACCACACACACATACACACACCATACACACACACCCCCACACACACCCCACACATACACACACACACCACACACCCCACACACATACACATACACACACCACACACACCATACATACACTCCCTCCCCCTCCCCCCCACGCTCTTTTCCAAATTTCTTAAGTGTTAGGTCATTTTCCTCCCTGGCCAAATGGCTGTGTGCCGAGTGCCGGCGGCCCATAAACGGTCCTGCCCGGGACATAAGGCAGCCTCCTGCCAGCGGCTGCGGAGCGGGGCTGCCAGCTCGTAAAGCGGCCGTGTCACCCCCGCCGAGCGGAGGCAATAAAGGGCTCGGAATTACCTGCTCGGCAGCTGTGCGCCGCGGGACGTGGCAGCCGGCCTAATGGGCGCCCCTGCCCGCCACCTTGTAAAGCTCTGCCATTAAACGCAATCCCGCCCTCGCCCCGGAGCAATTTCTCTCCGAGAGAGGAGCTGTCCCCAAATCCAACCAAACCCAGCCTCGCCCCAGAACTCAAATGTCCGAATCAGAGGGAGGTGACATCATCAGCTGTCAGCATCTCCGGGGGCGTAGCTGGGGCCTCTCCCCAAGCTCACCGCCGCCAGCTCCTGCCCTCAGCGCCCCACCAGGCCCGCTCGCCAGTGCCCACGTGTGCCCGGCTCAGCGTTTTCTCCGCAGCCGAGCGGCACAGCCTGCGGCAGCTGGCCCCAGGCAGACGGCTCCCCACCCGCTGGCCACCTCCCACCGGGGCCTCGGGGACAACCCGCCCCCCAGCGACTGCCTATCCCGAAGGGCCTCCTCTCTCCTGAGCCTCCGGTGACCTTGTCCTGCAGCCCGCGGGCACTCTGCCCGGGGGAGGCCAGAGCCCCTCCTATTCCAAGTGCCGGGCCTACACGCCGTGTCCCTGCCCTCCTGTTCCGACAGGGCCACCGCCAGCCTGCTGTCTGAGGCCAGTCCTCCCCCTACTGGCCCCCCGCCCCCCGATGTTGGCCACCATGCACTTGGGTTGGCCCCACTCCCCCGGGTCTTTCTGGCCTCTCTCTCTCAAATGGATCCCTCTCAGCAACTTACACTTCAGTTTCCCCATAAAACAATTGCAAACAAACCCTCTCAGCGACTGTTCTCTCTGTCCTGCCCCCTTGCTGGCACAGTTCTTAAAAGACAGATGTCTACTCGCTTTCCTCAGGTCCCACCCCCCCCTCCCCACGTGCCAACCACCCAGCTCCTGTCGCCAGTGAGTTTGTGCAGCGAGGGTGAGTGACCCAGCGATTGGAGCAGACTTGGGCTGTAGAGAAACAATATAGCAGATAAGGAGGTGAGCCAAGGCGGAGGTTGTGCTTTTATTTTATTTTTAAAATATATTGTTATTGAGTTCAGAGAGGAAGGGAGAGGAAAAGAGAGAAAAACATCAATGATGAGAGAGAATCATTGATTGGCTGCCTCCTGCACATCCCCAGCTGAGGATCAAACCCGCAACCCGGGCATGTGCCCTGACCGGGAATGGAACCATGACGTCCTGGTTCATTGGTTGGCGCTCAACCACTGAGCCACCCTGGCCGGGTGCGGAGGTTATAATTGTAAACAGGATGGTCAGGACATCAAAGGCCTGAAGGAGACAAGGTGTGTATTTGGGGAAGAACATTCCCGGCAGCGGGAACAGCCAGTGCAGAGCCCCTGAGGCAGTGCTGGGAGTGTATGTGGGAGGGGAAGGAGCCAGGCCGGATGGGGTGGGTGATGTGGGGAGGAAAGACGTGGTCTGAGAGCTTTTGGGCCGTAGGTCTTGGCTGAGTGCCACGGGAGCACGGTCAGTGAGGGAGAGCAGAGAACGCCGTGACGTGATCTGGATGACGCGCCGTGATGAGTGAGGCCAGGCTGCGGAGACGGGGTGGGGGGTGGGGGCGGGGGCTCAGGCAGGTAGACCAGTGAGGAGCTTGGGATGAGATGGGGGCACAGCAGCGGAGCGGGGTGCTGGCAAGCCCGCTGTCCCAGGAGCAGCGGCCCTGGTCCGATTCCCACGGCGAAAGGCTCCCCCATGAGCCCCACGGGCCAGGGGTCTCCCAGCCCCAGCAGGTCTCCTGGGAGCTGGACCGGCTCAGGGCGGCCCAGGGCCCTGGGGCGTTTCGGTGGGAGGAGGGGCGCTTGTGGATCGTCTCTGAAACAGCCCAAAAGGAAGGACTCCGGGCAAGTGGGTGTGGGATGCGAGAAAGGCCAGGCCAGGGGTGGCTGCAAGGCCGCCATCTAACTCCTCACACGGGCCCTTCTCCTAGTCTCTCCGTGGTCGGTGCGCTCGTCCCTGTCACCCTCCTGGGCTGCTCCCCGGGCGGAACTGGGCCCGCCCTCTGCTGGTGCCCCTGTCTCTTGCCAGGCCGGCCATGTTCCAGGGCAGCCTCGGCTCCTGGCCGTCCCTCCATGGCTGGTTTTCCTCAGACCCCTTTCCAGGCCCTCTCCCCTCTCCGAGGCGCCGCTGTGCCCAGATGACCCCTCCCCAGTGCCCACGACCTCCCGCGTGCAGCTGGCCCACGGGCCGCCATCAGGACCCGGCTCTCCTCTGAGCGCCAGACCCACACGCCCTCACACCTCCCAGGCCGCTCTTCTTGGCTGCCTCAAAAACGCACCAACTCACCACGTGCAAATCCGAACTCCTCCCACCCGCCCAGCCTCACACCGTCCCCCCATGGCCACAGAGACCGCCCTTCCCCCCTGGACACAGAGACCGCCCTTCCCCCCCTGGACACAGAGACCGCCCTTCCCCCCTGGACACAGAGACCGCCCTTCCCCCCCTGGACACAGAGACCGCCCTTCCCCCTGGACACAGAGACCGCCCTTCCCCCCTGGACACAGAGACCGCCCTTCCCCCTGCCACAGAGACCACCCTTTCCCCATCTGGCCACAGAGACCGCCCTTCCCCCCCTGGACACAGAGACCGCCCTTCCCCCCTGGACACAGAGACCGCCCTTCCCCCTGCCACAGAGACCGCCCTTCCCCCCCTGGACACAGAGACCGCCCTTCCCCCCTGGACACAGAGACCGCCCTTCCCCCTGCCACAGAGACCGCCCTTCCCCCCCTGGACACAGAGACCGCCCTTCCCCCCCTGGACACAGAGACCGCCCTTCCCCCCCCTGGACACAGAGACCGCCCTTCCCCCTGCCACAGAGACCGCCCTTCCCCCCCTGCCACAGAGACCGCCCTTCCCCCTGGACACAGAGACCGCCCTTCCCCCCCCTGGACACAGAGACCGCCCTTCCCCCTGCCACAGAGACCGCCCTTCCCCCCTGGACACAGAGGCCGCCCTTCCCCCTGGACACAGAGACCGCCCTTCCCCCCCTGGACACAGAGACCGCCCTTCCCCCCCTGGACACAGAGACCGCCCTTCCCCCCCTGGACACAGAGACCGCCCTTCCCCCCCCTGGACACAGAGACCGCCCTTCCCCCTGGACACAGAGACCGCCCTTCCCCCCCCTGGACACAGAGACCGCCCTTCCCCCTGCCACAGAGACCGCCCTTCCCCCCCCTGGACACAGAGACCGCCCTTCCCCCTGGACACAGAGACCGCCCTTCCCCCCCCTGGACACAGAGACCGCCCTTCCCCCTGCCACAGAGACCGCCCTTCCCCCCCTGGACACAGAGACCGCCCTTCCCCCCCTGGACACAGAGACCGCCCTTCCCCCCCTGGACACAGAGACCGCCCTTCCCCCCCTGGACACAGAGACCGCCCTTCCCCCCCCTGGACACAGAGACCGCCCTTCCCCCTGGACACAGAGACCGCCCTTCCCCCCCTGGACACAGAGACCGCCCTTCCCCCTGCCACAGAGACCGCCCTTCCCCCCCTGGACACAGAGACCGCCCTTCCCCCCCTGGACACAGAGACCGCCCTTCCCCCTGCCACAGAGACCGCCCTTCCCCCCCTGGACACAGAGACCGCCCTTCCCCCCCCTGCCACAGAGACCGCCCTTCCCCCCCTGGACACAGAGACCGCCCTTCCCCCTGGACACAGAGACCGCCCTTCCCCCTGGACACAGAGACCGCCCTTCCCCCCCTGGACACAGAGACCGCCCTTCCCCCCCTGGACACAGAGACCGCCCTTCCCCCCCCTGCCACAGAGACCGCCCTTCCCCCCTGGACACAGAGACCGCCCTTCCCCCCCTGCCACAGAGACCGCCCTTCCCCCTGGACACAGAGACCGCCCTTCCCCCCCTGGACACAGAGACCGCCCTTCCCCCCCTGGACACAGAGACCGCCCTTCCCCCCCTGCCACAGAGACCGCCCTTCCCCCCCTGGACACAGAGACCGCCCTTCCCCCTGGACACAGAGACCGCCCTTCCCCCCCCTGGACACAGAGACCGCCCTTCCCCCTGCCACAGAGACCGCCCTTCCCCCCCTGGACACAGAGACCGCCCTTCCCCCCCTGGACACAGAGACCGCCCTTCCCCCCCTGGACACAGAGACCGCCCTTCCCCCCCTGGACACAGAGACCGCCCTTCCCCCCCCTGGACACAGAGACCGCCCTTCCCCCTGGACACAGAGACCGCCCTTCCCCCCCTGGACACAGAGACCGCCCTTCCCCCTGCCACAGAGACCACCCTTCCCCCCCTGGACACAGAGACCGCCCTTCCCCCCCTGGACACAGAGACCGCCCTTCCCCCCCTGGACACAGAGACCGCCCTTCCCCCCCTGGACACAGAGACCGCCCTTCCCCCCCTGGACACAGAGACCGCCCTTCCCCCTGGACACAGAGACCGCCCTTCCCCCCCTGGACACAGAGACCGCCCTTCCCCCTGCCACAGAGACCACCCTTCCCCCCCTGGACACAGAGACCGCCCTTCCCCCTGCCACAGAGACCGCCCTTCCCCCCCTGGACACAGAGACCGCCCTTCCCCCCCCTGGACACAGAGACCGCCCTTCCCCCCCTGGACACAGAGACCGCCCTTCCCCCTGCCACAGAGACCGCCCTTCCCCCCCCTGGACACAGAGACCGCCCTTCCCCCTGCCACAGAGACCGCCCTTCCCCCCCCTGCCACAGAGACCGCCCTTCCCCCCCCTGGACACAGAGACCGCCCTTCCCCCTGGACACAGAGACCGCCCTTCCCCCTGGACACAGAGACCGCCCTTCCCCCCCTGGACACAGAGACCGCCCTTCCCCCCCCTGCCACAGAGACCGCCCTTCCCCCCCCTGGACACAGAGACCGCCCTTCCCCCCCTGGACACAGAGACCGCCCTTCCCCCCCCTGGACACAGAGACCGCCCTTCCCCCTGGACACAGAGACCGCCCTTCCCCCCCTGGACACAGAGACCGCCCTTCCCCCTGCCACAGAGACCGCCCTTCCCCCCCTGGACACAGAGACCGCCCTTCCCCCTGCCACAGAGACCGCCCTTCCCCCCCTGGACACAGAGACCGCCCTTCCCCCCCTGGACACAGAGACCGCCCTTCCCCCTGCCACAGAGACCGCCCTTCCCCCCCCTGGACACAGAGACCGCCCTTCCCCCCCCTGGACACAGAGACCGCCCTTCCCCCCCTGGACACAGAGACCGCCCTTCCCCCCCCTGGACACAGAGACCGCCCTTCCCCCTGCCACAGAGACCGCCCTTCCCCCCCTGCCACAGAGACCGCCCTTCCCCCTGGACACAGAGACCGCCCTTCCCCCCCCTGGACACAGAGACCGCCCTTCCCCCTGCCACAGAGACCGCCCTTCCCCCCTGGACACAGAGACCGCCCTTCCCCCTGGACACAGAGACCGCCCTTCCCCCCCCTGGACACAGAGACCGCCCTTCCCCCTGCCACAGAGACCGCCCTTCCCCCCCCTGCCACAGAGACCGCCCTTCCCCCCCCTGGACACAGAGACCGCCCTTCCCCCTGGACACAGAGACCGCCCTTCCCCCTGGACACAGAGACCGCCCTTCCCCCCCTGGACACAGAGACCGCCCTTCCCCCCCTGGACACAGAGACCGCCCTTCCCCCCCTGCCACAGAGACCGCCCTTCCCCCCTGGACACAGAGACCGCCCTTCCCCCCCCTGCCACAGAGACCGCCCTTCCCCCCTGGACACAGAGACCGCCCTTCCCCCCCCTGCCACAGAGACCGCCCTTCCCCCCCTGGACACAGAGACCGCCCTTCCCCCTGGACACAGAGACCGCCCTTCCCCCCCTGGACACAGAGACCGCCCTTCCCCCCCTGGACACAGAGACCGCCCTTCCCCCCCCTGGACACAGAGACCGCCCTTCCCCCCCCTGCCACAGAGACCGCCCTTCCCCCCCCTGGACACAGAGACCGCCCTTCCCCCTGGACACAGAGACCGCCCTTCCCCCCCTGGACACAGAGACCGCCCTTCCCCCTGCCACAGAGACCGCCCTTCCCCCCCTGGACACAGAGACCGCCCTTCCCCCCCTGGACACAGAGACCGCCCTTCCCCCCTGGACACAGAGACCGCCCTTCCCCCCCTGGACACAGAGACCGCCCTTCCCCCCCCTGCCACAGAGACCGCCCTTCCCCCCTGGACACAGAGACCGCCCTTCCCCCCCCTGCCACAGAGACCGCCCTTCCCCCCTGGACACAGAGACCGCCCTTCCCCCCCCTGCCACAGAGACCGCCCTTCCCCCCCTGGACACAGAGACCGCCCTTCCCCCTGGACACAGAGACCGCCCTTCCCCCCTGGACACAGAGACCGCCCTCTCCCCTGCCACAGAGACCGCCCTTCCCCCCCTGGACACAGAGACCGCCCTTCCCCCCCCTGCCACAGAGACCGCCCTTCCCCCCTGGACACAGAGACCGCCCTTCCCCCCCCTGCCACAGAGACCGCCCTTCCCCCCCTGGACACAGAGACCGCCCTTCCCCCCCCTGCCACAGAGACCGCCCTTCCCCCCTGGACACAGAGACCGCCCTTCCCCCCCCTGCCACAGAGACCGCCCTTCCCCCCTGGACACAGAGACCGCCCTTCCCCCCCCTGCCACAGAGACCGCCCTTCCCCCCCTGGACACAGAGACCGCCCTTCCCCCTGGACACAGAGACCGCCCTTCCCCCCCTGGACACAGAGACCGCCCTCTCCCCTGCCACAGAGACCGCCCTTCCCCCCCTGGACACAGAGACCGCCCTTCCCCCCCTGGACACAGAGACCGCCCTTCCCCCCCTGGACACAGAGACCGCCCTTCCCCCCCTGGACACAGAGGCCGCCCCATCTCCGAGCCAGGTGAGCAGGAGACCGGGACCCTCCCTTAACTCCCTCTGCTAAGAAGTCCTGCGGATTCCACCTGTGGAGCAGCTTGAAGCCAAACACTGCTGTCCACGCCCGCCCCCGCCCGCCCTGGTCCCTCCTGTGCTCTCACACTGGGCTCCTGGCTCTCGCTTGTCCGTCCTGCAGCTGGACAGCCATTTCCAGCGTGCAGGCCTGTCGGGCCGTTGCGTTATTTGTTGCTTTCTATTGCTCTTAGGCCACGTGGGGTCCCGGGACAGGGCCTGGCGCTCCGGCCTCCTTCCTGCAGGCCTCTCACGGTGGCCCACCCTGCCAGCCACCCCGCTCCCTGCCAGTTACTCCCTGTGCCCGCCTCCCCCCTCCGGGCCCCCTTTGCTCATCTCTTTGCCCAGACACCTGTCACTGCCCCTGGCGACTCACCCCAGAGACCGACACTATCGCCTCTTCCCGCTGCCTCTCCTGTGTTCTCAGCGCCGCCTGCTCTCCCTCCCGACCCCTGGCCTGCCGGCGCCCTTCTGCTTGTGCCATGGTTTGGGTGATGCAGCCACACATGGCTGTGAGCCCTGCTTTGCTCACCGCCGTCTCCTCATGGTGAGTAAGGGCCCCGGGGGCGGACCCTCAGTGGGAATGGCACCTGCTCGAGGGCAGCGCACGCTGGTGAGTTGTCCGCTTCACTGGAGCTCACGTAGAGCCTGTCGTCTGAGGGCTGTGCGGGCTGCGGGCTCAAACAGCGCAAACGCAGCTGAGAGCAGACGCCACGCGGGGCAGACAGAAGCCTTTACCCCATCCTTCACTTCGCCCAGCACCACTGCGCTGGCCTTGGCCTCGCTGCGGGTGAAGCGCGCTTCTCTGTGCTTTGACTCCGGGTCTGGCCATGTGACTTGCTCTGGCCCGTTCAGTGGATGAAAGGGACTGTATGCCAATTCGGAGTCTAGGCCTCAGGAGATGCGGCAAGTTCTCGTCCACCCTCTCGAGCTTCTCCCGTTGCCACAAGAAGAGTCTTCCCTGGGTCACTGCTGCCCCTGCACGTGGGGCCACGCCCGGCACAGACCAGGCAGCCCGCCGGCATCAATGAGGATAAATGACGGTTGCTCTTAGCTCATGGCTTTGGGATGGTTTGCTCCCTGCCTTCCGTGGCACCAGGTCTCCTGCTCCATCCGATGCCATGTGCTCGGTGCGGAAAACACGGCCACGTTAGTTCTCTGGTCCCAGCGGCCGTGGCGCGTCCCCCGCCTGGCCCTGGAAGGACGCCGGAACTTCAGAGCTGTCTGCCTTTCACATGTTGTCTCAACCAGGCTTGACCTGCAATGCAGAACCCTGTGATCGGTAGATGACAGACAGACATATAGATGTAGGTATATGGATGGATATATGGAAAGATGGAGGCAAATAGATGGATAGGTAATGATAGATATTGATATATAAGTAGGTATAATTATAGAGAGCTAGAGAGAGCTAGAGAGCTTGATGATGCTGATATAGGCTGATGATTGATGTAAAATAGACAGACAGACAGACAGGGATAGACATGGATCTGTCCCCGAGCTGCAGCCTTACCAGGTGTGGGGCAGGCCAGGCAAGCTGGGTCAAGACCAGAGGCCCCAGGGCAGGAGGCGAGGAAGGGGAGGTGGGTGCAGAGTGGGGACAGCAAGGACAAGCTGGAGCCCACGAGGACGGAGGCTGTGTGGGTTCTTGAGGCGGCTACCGTGGTGGTGTGAGTGTTTTTCAGAAGCCAGGGTCCCCGGTCAGGGGACTACAGAGACCCGCCTGGCCAGGAGTGGGGAGCCGGAGGGTCTGGGGAAGGTGAGCAGCAGCCGCGCAGCCCACTGCCCCGGGCACCCGGGTGGCTGGCGGGTCACAGGTCAGGGAGCAGGGCCAGGGAAAGGGATGCCTCCCTCTGTCACCCGCAGGGGGCGAGTGAGCGTCGGCTCTGGAGCGCCTCAGAGCACAGGCTGCGGTCACTGTCTGTGCTGCATAGTTCAGGGGACACGAATTTTAATACTTGTGCAATCACCACCATAATCAAAACACCCCCTCCTTCAAAAAAAAAAAAACCACCCTGGCACCATGTCTCTGTAATGGAACCATCCCCACCCTGACCCTGACAACCGCTGTCTGTTCTCCACCAGGAGGTGTTTGTTCTTTCAGGAATGTCTTATGATAGGAACCACTGAATACGGAACCTTCTGTGACGCAGCACCACGCCCGGGGATCCACTCATGTTGTTTCCGTGGCTTCTCCCTTTTTACTGTTGAGCAGTCCTTGCACAAAAGGCCTCGTTGTCCATCCATTCATCTGCCACGGACGCCGAGTTGCTCAGCTTTTGATAATTGTGCGTAGAGCTGTGGGCAATGCCCGTGGCTAGGGTTTGGGTGAGCATGACTGTCATTCTCTCGGGTAACATCTAAGGGTGGGACTGCTGAGCCATGTGGGAATCCGTGCTTAACTTTATAAGAAACGGCAAAGCTGCTGCTGAGGGCGGCCGTGCGGCTCTGCCCTGGCCAGCGGCGCGGGCTCCGTCCCTCGAAGCTGGGCCAGCGCCGGGGTTCTTAGACTGTAGCCGTTCCGGCAGCTGTGCGGGGCACCCAGCGTAACGCCGCTCCAGCGCACGCGGGGTCGCCCTCACGGTCACTGATGTTTACTCACACCTATGCTTCCTAGCACCTGTCTTTCGCTCATTTTTAAATTGGATCATTTGTTTTCTGACTATTGAGTTTTAGGAGTGCTGAATTTATTCTGGATACAAGCCCTTTGTTAGATATGAAATGAGAACATAATTTCTCAAATCTGTGCCTGTCTTTTCATTCTCTTAACAGCGCCTTTTGCAGAAAACACATTTTTCATTTTGATAAAGTCCTATTTCTCACTTTTTTCTTTTATGGGTTAGGTTTTTGATGTCATGAATAAGAACTCTGCTTAAACTCAGGTCACAAAAATTTTCTCCTGTGTTTTCTTCAAAAGTTTTGTGGTTTTATGTTTTATATTAGATCTATGGTATATTTTGAGGTAGGTAATCTTACTGACTTCAGAGAGGGAGAGGGAGAGAGATAGAAACATCAATGACGACAATCATCCACTGGTTGCCTCCTGCACACCCTCTGCTGGGTAACGCAACCCAGGCAGGTGCCCTTGACCAAAAGCAAACCTGGCACCCTTCCGTCCACAGGCTGATGCTCTGTCTATCCACTGAGCCAAACCGGCTAGAGCGAGGTAGGTAATCTTTTGTATGAGGTCTGAGCTTTAGATGAAGGTTCTTTTGTTCTCTTCCAATGGTCCCCAGTCAGTGCTTTGTGTCCTGACAGCACCTGCTTTACAATGACCGCGCTGAGCTCTCCTTGGGCTCCTGGGGTCCTCACGCCCCCCAGCCCCCGCCCTCGTGGAGAACGCTACATTGCCCACAGGGCCCCTTCGCCCTCTCCCTTGGTCATCCGGCATCTTCCCTACAGCATCTACCTGCATCGGGAGCATCCTGAGATTTTAAAGAACTCGGGAAGAAAGTCTTCTCTGTTCACCCATCCAGGTGCCCTTCCTGCTGTTCTCCCTCTTCCCGGCACCCCGAGCGTCCCGGGGTGATTTCCTCTCCGCCTACAGAAGGACCCGTTGCAAGCCTTCCCCCGTTCCCCTTCATCTGGGAGGCGTCTACCTCCCTCACCGAGGGACCTGCCTCTGGGCACACACTTCCGGGCTGACAGTCCTTTCCTTTTCGCATTTAAAAAGATTCCACTTCCTCTGGCCTCCAAGGTTTCTCATGAGAAGTCCCCCATCCCTTCAGGTGATCTCCCACTTATCTTCAAAACCCCGGCCAGGTCTGACCCCCATTACAACTCTGCCAACTGGGCACGCCCCTTCCTGCCACCCTCCCGCCCATCACTCCTTCTTGTGCATGACATCACACACACCACACTCTCCATGCTGCAGCGATTCAGTCCCATGCTGGGCTCACCCCCTTGTTCTCTGTCATGTGCACCAGGAGAGAGAGAGAGAGGGAGAGGGAGAGAGAGAGAGAAAGAGAAAGAGAGAGTGAGAGGGAGAGGGAGAGGGAGAGGGAGAGGGAGAAGAAGAGGAAGAGGGAGAGAAGGGGGAGGATGAGGAGAAGGAGGAGATTAAGAAGCAGCAGCTGAAGACCGATCTTTTCAGGAACCTCAGGTGACCTCTGAGCTCAGAGGATGCTCCTGGAATCGCACTGATTCGCCGATGAGGGCCCTGTGTGGGGAGAAAGCAGGGCCCCACCCCAGAGGGGCCTCCACACCCACTCAACGGCAGGGAAGCCAGGTGGTTCAGGAAGCGATTGACGAGGGTTTGTGTTACCGTGGACTCACTCACTCACTCACTCATTCTTCAAGTGTGAGGTCCCGGTAACACTGGCACCGTGCTCAGAGGACTTCGCGTTTGCACCCAAAGGAAACCTGTTTTAATGGTAATTTTCGGAACCACGGCAGAGGCCAGCGGAGTAGACTCTGAGGTTGCAAGGGCCCATCAGAGACTCCCAGCCCAGTGACAAGCACTGTTGGTCCCACCATGAGATTCTGCGTGGAGTCCTTTGCTCTCCGCTCAGCCAGCCTGCCAGCCCCGCCTCCTTCCTCGTCCTTTCATCCGGGAGGAACAAAATGGAGCACCACCCAGAACTCTCCAGGGCAGCTCCAAGTGTCTGCGGCATCTCTCTGTGCACAGAACGGCCTCTGTCCAAACACATTCCGAAGAGCCACTCACAAGCTTCAGTGTCTTGTCTCCCTCAAAGCTCCGTCCCGCCCCTCTTTCCCAGAGCCCCGGAACTAGCGGTGTGCAGACGCCTGAGCAGAATGAATGGAAACTGCTGCTGGCCGGTGCTGGGCCTGGAGGCCGGCGAGGCAGGGCGGCTCTGGCCCCGGCGGCGCTGACCGGAGGCCTTGCGTCTGCGGCGTGCTGGGGGCCAGCTCACCTCGGGGTTCTGGGGAGGGTTCCGATTCTTTCCTCACACGCACACAGCTTTTCTATGAGTGTGCCTCAGTTCATCTGGCGTTGAACTGGATCAGCTACGCTCAACCTTTTTCACCTCCTGGTGCACATCAACCAATTACTAAAATTCCGCAGCACACACCAAAAATACATATTTTTATCTGACCTTACAAAAAGTACAATTTTGATTTATTCACACCAGATGGCTATTGGGTTGGCTGTTGTCATTTTTTTTTTGTTTGATAGCCGAAGGGAAAAGTGGTCCGGGCCCCTGACTACGTAGGTTGGTGCCGCATGTATAAACGCTCTTGCGGACCCAGTTGGAAATCGCTGAACTGGATAGCTGCTTTCACGTTCCTTCTGTGTCCACGTCTGAGCCACTGCAACTGCGCTGATTAGTAGATGGGGGCCCTGGGTCGGGAGCAGGCTGGGTGCTGCCACAGAGGGGGTCTCCCACACCCACTCAACGGCAGGGAATCCTGGTTGGGTGGTCAGGGAGGCGCCGTGCTTGCAGGTTCTGAGTCTCCGGCTCCCAACCTCAGCGGGATCAGCTATAGTTCCACTTTTAACTGTGGCCTTGACCTTACAGAGCCAATTCTACTCGAACAAACAAAGGCGTGGCTGTTAAAATCAGGCCTAGAGGACCACGGTAGTTGTGTCCATGACAACCCGGACTCACAGCGTCTCCACAGAATGGATCGTGTGGACATATAAACTTGGAAAAGACCTCTAGGTGTACGGAGCTATTGGCAACGTGCAGCATTCCAGTGGGTAGTAGGCACACTGCAAAGGATTAGCAGTAGGCTCTCTGCAGGTGAAGAGCGGACGCCCTGGTTTGTAGTGTTTGCCGATTCCTGTGGTGAAAACTCTCCCATTGGGCCAATGGCCAAGGCCAAGTAATTAAAGTGAAGTCTCTGACGCGGAGTTTGGGAAGAGGCGCAGGACCTGGCTTTGGCACATCACTGCCGACGGCACCGATGAATGGCCCCCGTCTCCCCCTTTGGGTGTAGAACCAACTAAGATACGGAATCAGGAGGCAGACGGCGGCTACAAGGCCAGGCTTACCGAAGCTGGGTGGGTGGGCTGCTAGATGGATTCTTGTTCAGATACCTGTCTCTCTAGTTCTAGAAGCGTGTGCTCCCCTCGCCGACGTGGGGCCCAGGCGTGTGACTTGCTTTCTGTCCCACGCCGAGGCCTCCAGAGGCCTCCTGTGCTTTGCTGGTCCTGTTGTGCGTGTGCGTGGCTATCAGAGGGCCAAACCGCTCGGGGCCAGGAGGGGCGGCACCGACGAACGAGCTGCCTCAGCTCTCACCCAGGCAGGCCCCCTCGGCAGACGCCGAGATTCCTGAGCGAAACAAAGGACTTCTGGCTGCTGTGGTTTCCTTTCGGTGGCATTACTGGGCCTTAGTTAACTCATTCAGAAATGGCACTGGAGGCTGTGAAAGAGTCCTCACACAGGTAGCACAGGTTTGCAACTGGGCAGGGAGGAGATTTAGAGGTTAAAAAGGGGCAGGAAAGCAGTGACCCTAAGATACCCTTATGTGGTGAAGGAACATTTGGTAGAAGCGTTGCGCGTGGTGATCTGGGAGGAGGAAACGCACCTGTGCATTATGGACTTGGGCAGAGTTCCAGGGATGGCCTTGTGACCTTGAACTTCTTCAAGCCATATAGGACAAGGATGTTTCAAGTAAAAGATGAGTTCAGAAAGGAACCCCCTATTCACATGTAGAATCTAGAAAAGAAAGTTACTTCTCATCTCTAGTCCTCCAGCCACTGGAAGATCTTTGGATTAAGCCTAGGCCCAGACCAGTCCAGACTGGAGGCACGCAGCTCCGAGCAGAGTCAGGGATGTGCCCTTGGGTTCAAGGCTCTTTGTCTGAGGGCCCTGGAAGGAGAAAGAGGGTCCTCTCAGTGGATACGGGGTGCCTAGGAACCCTCAGGGCACGTCCCCACACGGCCCGAAGGTACCCATCCCCATTGTAGAGAGGAACTGGCCCGAGTGACTGGAACCATCCATGCAGAGGAGCCGCAGGGTCTGAGCGGGCTGACGGCGAGTGCATTGTGAGCGCGGAGCACAGGGGACCGAGGCTTTACAACAGAAAGGACCTCAAGGCTCCCAGCTTCCTTCAGGCAAGAAGAGGTAGAGAGTTTCTCCACCGAATAAGGGGACACGCCTTCCAGTGCCCGCTTCCGGAGGGCAAGGATGACGGAGGAGGAAGACCCCAGTGGGGGCAGCGGCCGAGCACAGGGCACTGCGGATCGCTAGGGGCACAGTTCGCCAGAGTAGAGGACAGGCACTTCCGCCCGCAGGACTTCGGGTGCTGGGAACAGTGGCTGCGATGGCAGTGATCCCAGCCCTGCCCCGTTGCATCCTGGGTGTGTGCACGGGGCAGGGAACAGCTTCTTTAGTTCCTAAGTCTCTGGGTCAAGAAGAGCCACGTCCAGCACGACCGCAGAGCACAGGACTAGACCCCGACCCCGATGAGCCACGTCCAGCATGACCATAGAGCACGGGACTAGACCCTGACCCCAATGACTGGCTGGCCAGACGGGGACTGACACACCGCAATGGGGAGGACGGTGCGTTATCGTTGAGAAATGCTCTCTCCCTCGCACCCATGGACCGTGCCCTTCCTGATACCAGCGGCGCTGGGTCTGGCCATACGACTTGGTTTGGCCAAAGGAAGGAGGTGAAACCGAGGGTGTGCTGGTCCTCACGGACCCACACTTTCTTGCTTCTGCCATTGCCACAAGAAAGCAGTGCTCAAGCCGGCGTCCTGGTCCTGGGGCGGACGGGAGCCACGGGGACAGGCCCACGAGGCCCGGCCAGGCCAGCGGGAGCAGCTGCCCCGGCGCCCGCCCGCCCGCCCGCCCAGCCCCGCCGGGACCGCGCTCCGGCTGACCAGGCTCAGGAGCCAACACACACGTCTTGCTCCCGAGGCTGCAGGCTTTGTGGACATCGTTAGGTGGCATGATGGCGGCCAGCGTTCACACTGACGGAGGGTGCGGTCACTGAATGGCCGCCTCGGGCTTCTTAAAGCGGCGGCTCACCCTGCCGCAGGCAGCACCGAGCAGCTAAGGTCCTCAGCAGAGCAGAGCTGCTTCCAGAAACTCAACAGGAAGCAGAGGTGCTGAGCCTGGAGCTGGGCTTTAACGGAGGTGGAGGAGGGCAAACCAGGCACGCGCGGTCCCCCTCCCCAGTGTGCAAGCAGCCGGCCGAGCCCCCAGGAGGAGCGAGCCCCCGGGAGGAGCGAGCCCCCGGGAGGAGCGAGCCCCCAGGAGGAGCGAGGCCAGGGTCTACTCTGGCTGCGTCTTTCCACCGGGAAACAGCTGCTGGGGAAGAGGGGGGCTCTACAGGTGGACTGGGGATGCTCTGCGAAAGGAAACGGGCTAGGTCCCACTTTCCTTGGTGTTTCTTGCGCTTCTGTACCTGGGAACCTTCTTCAGGCCATCCCCCCCCCCCCCCCCACACACACACAGCATGGCTCCGAGTTTAAACACCCTTCACGGGCTCTCGGGCTTCTTCCCAGTGTGTCACCCAGCGCATTTCCTCAGGGAGAGGAGGGAGCACCCAGGAGGGCTCTCCCCGCCCCGCAGCCCTCTTCCCTGCTGCCCCATCCCTGTCCAGAGCTCACCCCAGGCCTCACATCCTAGTCACTGGCCCCACTGGGTGGCCGTCTCTGCCAGTGGTTGGCTGATCTCTTACTAGACCTGGGCCTCCCCTTGTTCCTGCCAGGGTCACCTCCCAGGACGGAGCCCTGCTCAGGGCTGCTCCCCACGGCCCCTGTGCCCACAGCTGCTGCCGGTATCCTAGGCTCCAGCTTCCCGCCCTCTTTCTGCCCCAGAGCCCCGAGGGCCGCCCGTTCTCCCTGCCCCACCCAGCTCCCAGGCCCCCGGACTGCCCTCAGAGGGGAGGGGGTGGGGAGTGTGGGGCTGCCCCTGGGGCCGGGACAAAGGGCTCTCCGAAAGTCAGGGCAGACGTTCAGAGCGGCCAGATACCGACTGTAACGTGCTACCACCCCCACCCCAGAGGGGCACACACACAGCCGAAAATGCATCCGCATTAAATATTTCTGGGCAAATGTGAAATAGTCCATTCTGACACTGTTGAGGAAAAATACAGCCCAATTTCTGTCCAAACGCACCAAATTTACTGCCCAGGGCCTCATTAACTGTGTCAAGGAGGAAGCAGATAGACAAAATAAATTATGAAAAAATTACTTTTTTAATGTACAAAAAGGCTTATTTACAAGTTGAGCATGTCATCTCAATTCATAGCAGGTAGAAAAAGCTAAAAATGTTGTGGAGATATAAAGTGGGCTGGGTGCCTCGCCTTCAGTATGTTCAGGGGCGATGTCTTCTGTACGGACTCCATGCAGGCGGGAGCTGGGACAGCCCTTCAGGGAGCGGATGGCCCCCGACCCGGGCCCCGGGGCCCCTCCCGGGCTGTGATTTGGACGTGGCCTTTCCTTGGAGCCAACAAAGCCCTGGGTGTCCTGGGACCAGAGGGCCCCGTAAGGTGTGGCCCTCTCCGGCCGGAAGCCAGGGTCACAGCCAGTCTCAAGCTCCTAGTGGTGCAGTGGGTTTGGGCAAGGTTGCCACGACCTCAACACAACATGGGAAAGGTGGGGTGTGCTGGGGAGGACGCACCACTCATCCCACAGTCTGTCAGCATGTCTTCTGACGCCAGCCCCCCATCCCACCGGACAGGGGAGCCCAGTGATGGCCCCGAGCCCCAGCAACCAGCTCCTTCCCCTCCCGCCCACAGACGCCACGCACATCATCATCCTCTGGAGCGAATGAGGGCAGAGGAAGGGGGTCCGGAGGTGCCGGGACTTGGCAGGGACCCCGGGCTGCTGGCGAGTGGGCAGCATGGCCCGAGAGGCTGCCATCAGGGCCGGGGGGAGAGTGGGCGGGCAGTGCCCTGGGGAAACATGTGATTCCTCCTACCCCAGGCGCCCGGGCTGGGCCCGTGCACTCTCACCTACTGAAGGTCCCTCCACGCGTGGGCCCTCGGTTACCCCTGGCCCGCACAGCTCCAGCAGCCCCCAGGGATTTGGAAGTGCGTGTTCTTTTCAGGGAGGGCCACGTTTTACACACGTGAACACTGTGAGCACGCCTGGAGGGGCCCGCCGCTTCTGAGCACCCCCCGAGGGTCACGGTGTGTTCGTTCCCTTTTCTGGCAACACTCCTGTCCTTTATCCATTCCACACACGTGGCCGTCCGCCAGGTGACACCTGGCTCTGCCGGGCGGAGGCGAGTCAGGATGTGCTCCGAGTCGCCTGGGTAAACGCTCTTCCTCTGCAGCCAGGGACACCAGCGGCCTCATGACCAGCTTGGGGAAGGGCTCCAGAGCCAGCAACTCCTTCGTGCAGGATCGGAATAGAAGCTCATCTTCCTGGATTACAACATCCAGCACGGCTTTCTGACTGCAGCCCAAACGTGGTGCCTCTGCCTTGTCCTCGTGTACTTGGAAAGCCCGGGCCGGGGCCCCTCTGACGGGGCGAAGGAGCCGAGCAGAGTGGGCCTCTACTCGCCAGCACCAAGGCGGAGCGCTGTGTGAACGAGCCCTCCTACGGAGGTTTTCCCAGTGTTCCGAAGGAACCCCAGAGGGGACCAGCCTCAAAGCGCCGTGGCCTGACCGGCCTCTGCCCCCGCTCCCTGCCACAGGCCTAGGAATACTTATTTAGAGGACAAAATGGATGACACCCACTCTGGAGAGGACGGCTCCTCGGGGCCTGCTCAGCACCAGGGGCCGGGCCTTAGGTCATCATGTTGAGGAACTTGCTTTCCTCGGCCAGGCTGGTGAGCATGGAGCTCATGTCCCCGACGGCCATGTTGCTGATGCCCATGGGCACGGAGGGCAGGGTCAGGGAGCTCCGGGGGGTGGTGAGGCGGGAGGAGCTCTGGGAGAGGCTGTGGAGGAGGCTGGGGCTCAGGGCGCCCGAGAGCAAACTCGAGTGATCGCCGTCATCCATGATGGCGTCGAAATCGATCTGGGAGGCCTCCAGCAGCTGGGAGTCCACGGTGCTGGATACCTGGTTGACCCCTGGCGAGGACAAGGGCTGGGGCTGGAGACCCTCCGGGCAGGCCTGCGGCTGCGGCGGCTGGGGCCTCATGACCTGGCAGCCTCCGCGGTTCTCCAGGCCTCCGTTCTGTTCATACATGTGGATCTGGCCATAATAGTAGAGCATGTTGTGGTCCTGGGCTCCACCCGTGTCCTGCGGGGGCAGCTGAGGAGGTAAGGATGCCAGAGTGCCCATCGCTCCCTTGGGCATGGGCTCGGCCATCTCCTGGTTGGCTGACACGGCAGCCATGGCATGGCCGGCGGCCCGGGCGTAGGCCAGCTGCTGCCCGGCACGTACCCCCCGGTGGCGGCCAGCAGGGCTGGGCTCAGGAGGTGGCCGGGGTTGCACTGGGCCGAAGCCGGGCCCCGCCAGCCCCCCTGCGGCCTGCTGCAGCTCCAGGAAGCCGGGCTGGTGGGAAGGCGGAAGGCCGGGGCCCTGGTGGTAGCCCTCCTGGCTCAGGGGGGCTGCCAGGTGATGGCTCTGCTGTGGGTAGCTCTGGGCTGCATGAAGTGCTGCCATCCCGGCCAGCGTGGCACCGGGGGCCCCAAGTTCCCTGCGTCTACTGCCCATCACGGAGGGGTCGGGAACCACTTCCATCTGCTGGGGGAGCCCCAGGTGCCCGGGCTTGGCTGCCAGGGTGCTGCAGGAGGTGGGGAATGGATTCAGGGCCCCGCCCATGGTGCTGGAGCTCAGCTGGGGGTGGCCTTGGTTGTAGCCGGCGTGGGGGCTTGCTGTGGCGGTCATGCTGGGACACGGGCCCCCGGCCCCTGCCTGCCGCAGCTGCTGCATGTGACTTGCCCTGGGCCCGGAGGGGGCTGCCCCACAGGCCTGAAGGAGCGGCTGCGCGCTGCTCAGGCCCCGAGGGCTCGCGGGCGGCAGGCCCTGCGCGCCGTAGCCCGGGTACTGGCCGAGGGCCGGCTTCTGCTGCGCCACGGCCAGGCTGCCCTGCAGAACGGGTGGAGGCTTCCCCTGGCTGCTCAGGGCGTCCACGGTGCCAGAGCTCACCTCATTCCACTGCACAGGCATGCTGCTTTTGCTCGGGCCGGAGGGGGCGCCATAGCCCTGCTGGCAGCCCCCCAGCCCAGGGGCGGAGGGGCCCACGTTGGAGTCCGCAGCCACCATTCTGCGCTGGCCGTGCAGCCCGGGGCTGGGCAGTTTGGGGGGCTCAGGGAAGCAGGAGCTCTCGGGGGGATACGCCTGCGGGGTGCTGTCGCCCAGGGTGCCCGCGTGCGCCTTGATGTACTGCACCACGTCATCGGGCAGCACCAGGTCGTCCTCGGGCAGCAGGAGGGGGCCCTCAGGCCCCGCCCCGTCCGTCCCCACCGCCATGGCTTCCATCACCACGTTCTCGCTGATGCTGGGAGGCCGGGGGGAGTAGGTGCCATGGGCCAGGCCGCCCTCGGGACCCTGCAGGTGGAGGCCGCGCCTCTCGGTGGCGCAGGGCGGCAGCGGTCCTGGGTTCACGTTGTGGGCGCTGAGGAAGCGCTGCACGCGCGGCGGAGCGAGGGCGTCGGACCGCCTCACTGGGTCGCTGGCCCGCCGCGCCCCGCTGCCGCACGCCTCGTGGGGGAAGGCGGGGGCGGGCCCCGCGTGGCCGTAGGCCGGGCCGCCGCTGCCCCGCCGGGGCCCCAGCACGCGCTCTGACGCGTCCAGCAGAGCCAGCCGGGCCCGCAGGCTCCCGCGCTCCAGGCCGGGCAGCGGCGTGGGGGGCGGCCCGCCCGTGGCCGCGGCGTACCGGGCCCGCAGGCTGTACTGCTGCGCGGGCGTCAGGCCGAGCGGCCCGGCGCCCGCCCCGCCGCCCTGGCTGGCCTCGCTGGAGCGCCGGGAGGCGTCGGTGGAGATGGGGTCGTAGGAGTCCGCGGAGCTGGCCTGGGGCGGGCAGCCGGCGCCCAGCGGCGAGGCCTCGCTGGAGCGGCGGCTGGAGAAGTAGGGGGAGATGCCGGAGGAGCGGCGGCTCACCGTGTAGGCCGAGCTGACGGTGCTGGCGGAGCTGTCGCGGCGCTCCTGCAGGTGGCTCAGCACCGTCACCTCGCCGGCGGACAGCTCCGACAGCCGTGGGTTGGGCAGCAGCCCCAGCGGCCTGCCGCCCCCGCCGCAGCCGAAGTTTTCCAGGAGGGAGCCTGCGGGGAAGGAGAGAGGTCGGCACGGGGTCGGCATGGGGCGGCGGGAGCGGAGCCCTGCCTCCGGGACCTGGCTGAGGCTACGGCCCGGAGCCCGGGACACGCTGGCGCTCAGCGGGCACTAAGCCGGTGATTTCTGATGGAAGCCGTAGGCGGCAGTAGGTGGGTGGCTGTGGCCTCACTGTGGAGGGTGGGCAGCAGAGTCAGGGCCGGATGCCACGTGGCTCTCCCAGTGCCTGGCCGGCCCTGAGTCCCATCCAGCTGGTGCTCCGCATTCCCAGCTGTGGACGGTGACCTCGCCGTGGACTGAGCTACGGAGAAGATCCCAGGAGGCCTGGCCCTCACCTTCCGGTGGGGCGGAGGGCAGGGGGAGGGTGGAGAGGGGCTGCCAGTCAGCTCCTGGGACAGGCTTACGAGTAGGCTGCCTGTGGGAGGGCCGAGACCCAGGCCCACGGGAGGAGGAAAGGCAGCGAGGTGGGCAGGGAGACGTGAGCAGCCACAGGCCCGACGGCCTTGTGGACCTCACGGGGGCTCTGGGCCTCAACCACCCTCACGCTCTGGCAGCGGTAAGTCCCTGGGTGGAGGCACCCGGGAAGGGTGAGCCTGGTGAGTCAGCCGTCGCGACCCGGGCGATCTGTTAGGAAGCGGGGCGGTGAAGCCGTCTGCTAGCAGTTCGCTCAGCAGTCAAGTCCACAGTCCTCCCTCAGGGAAGGGCTGGTGGTGCACCCCGTGTTCACAGCCCCTAGCCCCGTCCTGGGCCCACACTGGCCGTCAGCCCCCGAGGGAGCCTGGCGGGCACGTGCCCCGGGGCTGGGGCACTGCTGGGCACCGGGGGGCACCGGGAAGGGCTTGGTGAAACTGCCTTCCTTCTCAAGACCTGGCCAACGCCTCCTGCGGCTGAACACAGGGCTGCCTCCTACAGGAAGTCCTCCCGGCCCCTCCCCGAGACGGCTCTCTCTCTCGCCCACAGCTCCTCCTCCGTGCTGTTGGGCCGTTCTGCGGGTGACCGTGCGTCTGATGGCCTGGCCTTCACCTGGACGCTCCTTCTAACCACAGGGAGGGAGACCTCACTCCCGCCCAGCGCCTTTGCCACGGCGCCCACAGCAGAGCCCGATGGGTGGCCGAATGAACCATGAGGACCAGGATGATGTGGGTGGGGTGTGCCTGGTTTTGGGGTTGTCGGGAGCAGCACGGTGTAGCTGAAAGAGCCTGGGCTTTGCAGCCACTCAGCCTGGGCCAAGCCTCAGCTCTGCCGTTGGGTTAAGTGAGGCCCTTTCATCTCTCCGAGCCTCGGTTTCCCGGTCTGTGCAACTGGCTGGTAAGACCCATCCTACTGTGGCCAGTCAGAGGACACACAGCACCTGGCGGGCGTGAACCTGGGGGTGCCACTCCAGGCTCTATCCCCCCCCTCACCCCCCTCCCGAGCCCAACGCCAGGACCTCCACTCACCACTGCCCGGGAGGGGAGGCAGCTTGGGGTTCCGGGGGTGTGGAGCTGGCCCGGCCCACGAGCAGGAGTCTTTCAGTGACTTGAGCTTCTCCTTCTTGAGCTGCTCTAACCGGTGCACGGCGGTCATGTGCTGGCGCAGCTGCAGGCCGCCGGCGGCCGGGGCGGCCAGGGCTGAGGTGTCGGGCCCCGGGGGCGTGTCATCCAGCGCTGTCAGGTCTCCCAAGCTTCCCGGCCCTGGGCCCGGCATGTCCACTCCGCTGTCGTGGTTGGGGGCGCTGCCCAAGGGAGAGGGCTCACTGCTGCAGGATGACTGGGCCCCAGGGCTGGCCTGACACAGCTGTGGAGGACGCGGGGAGGTCAGACTCGGAGGGGTGAGAGCCACCGGGCCCCGCGCCCAGGACCGCACCCACAATGCACCCGTGCACAGCCAGGGGCGGGAAGAAAGCTGCCCTGAGAGGACCATTCGAATGATCTCTTCTCTCAGTCTTGGCCTCCCCAACTACAGGATGGACCTGAATGGCCTTTGGGACGAGTCGGTGGGTGGAAGGAAGGGGCTCATTGCGTGGAGAGGACACCAGTAACTGTCGCCCCCCGCCCCCCACCATCCCTGTGCTCAGCCCACCCTCCCTCATGCCAGACGGCCCCCCCCCCCTCTCGGAGCTGGTGAGTTGTCAACAGGTGGACACCGAGAAGCTGTGGCCACAGAAGCTGCCGCAGCCGCACGAGGTCGACGTGAAAGGTACTGAGCATTCGCAACAACCGCGGTGTGCACATGAGGAAGGGACAAGGAAAGCTGCTGGCGTTTTCTCAGCAGCCCCGGGCACGTGCTAGGCAGGGAAAGGCGGGAGGGACCTGTCCAAGTGCCACCACACCAGCCCGGCTCTGGGTCGGGGCAGCGGGGCTGGGAGCTCATGGCCCATGACAATGCCGAGCCCACCGAACCTGGACCCGAGCCCCGGGAGGGAGGCGGAGCTGGACGAGCTCCTCTGGGCTCGATTCCCGGCTGACTGCTCCCGCCCACGCTCCTCACCTCACGCAGCACCTTCTGCAGGCCAGTCCTTCTGTCCGCTCAGCCCTAACCACCCCTCTACCCTGCCTGTCCCTCCTGCGGAGCGGTCCCCCCTGCTTGCTCCTGGGCCTGGCAGCTGGACTCTTGCTGCCAGCCTTGCCTGTCCCAAGGGTCCTTCCTGCCATCGACCTTTCCAAACCCACCTTCCCCTGGACGGGCCCCAGCCCACCCTCACTCATGCCAGCCCCCCACCCCCCCCCCCCGCTTCTCGCTCACCTCAGTAACGTCTATCCTTGGGGGAGGTACAGTCGGGGAAAAGAGGCGGAGACAAAGAACAGGTGGTTAGAACAAAAGGAGCGAGGCCAGAGGGGGGAGGCCGCAGACAGGACAGAGGGCAGGGAGCCCGAGGCGGCTCTGGTGCTGGCGAGAAGGCAGACACGGGGGCCACCCCGCCCCTCACAGAGTGGCCACATAGGGCAGGTGTGCCCGTAGCCCACAGCCTGCCCAGCACCACGGGACCTGCCACAGAGCTTCTGTGAGGCCCACGGTGGCGAAGGGAGGACAGTCGAGCTGGAGAGGAGGCACGAGGTGGGGTGCTCGGAGAGGGGGCCTGGGAGGGCCCGGGGCTGCAGGGGCCGCTGGACCCGGGCGGCGCTCTGGAATGGGCCTGGCCTGCGGGCATGGCTTCCCGGGGACGGGCCTCCCCTGCCAGCTCTGCTTACCCCGGAGCGCTCGGTCTTGATGGCTCTGACGTGCAGGCAGTCCTCCGCGGCCTGGCTGGTGCTGCTGGCCTCGGCGCTCTCCTCCGAGCGCTGGCCGCCAGGCTCAGGGCCGGCCTCGTGGTCCCCGTTCTCCTTGAGCAGCAGGGCGCGGAGGTGCACGTCGTTGCGCTGCTTCTTGGTCACGTGGGCGTCGGGGCCGTGCACGGTTTTCACGTGCTTCCGCAGGGAGCTGGGGTCCGTGTAGCGCTTGGTGCAGCCCGGGATCTTGCAGATGTACGGTTTCTGGGAGAGAAGCGGGCGGCGTCACGGACGGGCCACGGAGGCACTCGGAACGGGCACTCCCCTCCGGAAGCCACACCACCTCCTTTGGCAGAGCCTGGCTGCCACCCCGGGAGGGGTGCCACCTGAGTGTAGCCAGGCCACCGGTGGAAGGGCCTGCCCTGCCCTGTGCGTTCCAGCAGGTGAGCCTGTGGCGAGGGAGCCTGCCACCAGCAGGGGGCAGAGACCAGAGGCTGGGGGGAGGGTACAGGGCCTGGTGTGACCATCCCGCCGCCCCGGCCAGGGTGCGGGGCTTCTGACATCAGCAGGGAGGGTGCCCATTCCTGTGCCCATGAGGCAGCGCCAGACTCGGGCTCCCTGAGGGAGTCGGGCTCAGAGAGGCAGGGGAACTGGCCCACAAATGGGATGAAAACCCAGGGTTTCTGAACCTCAGTTCTGAGCTCATATACAAACACGCTCTACACCCGCATACATACACGCACATTTATATGCATACACACATGTCTACATGTAGGCACACACTCAATACAGACACACATGTACACATGCATGAGTACACATGCTTACAAACACATCTACATGCACATCTACATATAGAGCACACACACACACACACCAACATGTGTACATACTTACAAATTCACACCCACCACATGTAATGCATACACATGTACAACCACACCCACATACATACCCATATTAACCCACACATACACACAGGCACACAGTTACACACCCCTCTTCCAGGCTAGCTCATCTGTAGAGACTGAGGGGTTCAGATACCTCTGGGAAGACCTCTAACTTCTTTTAAAAAAATATATTTTATTGATTTTTTTACAGAGAGAAAGGTAGAGGGATAGAGTTAGAAACATCGATGAGCTGCCTCCACACACCCCTACTGGGGATGTGCCCATAACCAAGGTACATGCCCTTGACAGGAATCGAACCTGGGACCCTTTAGTCCACAGGCCCATGCTCTATCCACTGAGCCAAACCTCTAACTTAAAGGCATTGGAGCAAGACCTTTTGGGATTCAAAATGTATCTAAGCCTGAACGGTTCTGGGCATCAAATGTGCTAGTTTGGCTCAGTGGATAGAGCATCGGCCCATGGACTGAAGGACCCCGTGTTCAATTCCCAGTCAAGGCACATGCCCGGGTTGTGGGCTCCATCCCCAGCAGGGTTTGTGCAGGAATCAACCAATCAATAATTCTTTGTCATCAGTTTCTTGATGTCATCAGTTTCATTGATTTTTGTCAATCAATAATTCTCTGTCATCTGTTTCCATCTTCCATCTCTTTCCCTCTCCCTTCCTTTCTAATATATATATATATATATATATATATATATATATATATATATATATGTAATGTATCTAAGCCTTTAGCATGTTCTTTCTGGAGTCTTCCTGAGTGACAGCATTTGATCGGCAGGGCAGGGTCTGGGAGGCGGGTAGAGCAGACTCCATGGGCTCCCACCCACTTCCCTCCCCGGGCTCTGAGCCCCGCCAGGGCTCTGGCTCTCGGGAGAGACCTAGGCTGCCCGGTGTCCCCTCACAGGTCCAGCGGACCGGCAGCACTAGCGGGAGACCTGTCCTCACCAGTGTGCGGCCCTGTGTGCTGAGCTGACAGATCAGTGGGGAGAGGGCACCTGGCACCTGGCCTCCAGGCATCTAGAGGCCACGGGCGATGCATTTGCACGCGTGCCCGTGGGCCCGGTGCAGCTGGCGGTACCTCGTTGGAGTGGGTGCGGTTCTGGTGCTTGGCGCGGTCCGAGGCGTTGGAGAAGGCCTTGTTGCAGCCCTCGTGCTCGCACACGTACGGCTTCTCCCCCGTGTGCGACCGCAGGTGCGTCTTCAGGTTCTCCAGGCGCGAGTAGGCCTTCGAGCAGCCCTCGAACTGGGAAGAGGCGGGTGTGGTCAGCGAGCGTGGCCCGACCCAACGCGGGAGCCTGGCCTGGGCCAGACACGCTCCTGCCCCGCCCTGTCTGCTCACCCCACAGCGCAGCCCGGAGCGTGAACTTAGCAGTAACACTTACCTTCCTTTCTGGTTAGAAAATGGACACTTTCTGGAAAACTTAACCGGAACTGACAGTACAGAGGGATGACAGCCGCCGCCCGCCAGGGACCGCCCACCAGGACCGCCCGCCGAGCCCCACCGTCTCCTTCTGCTGGCGATGCAGCTCATCCCCATACATTCTTTTTAAAACCAAAATTGGGGATGTAACATTATTTAGTTATGCTTTCTGCTTGTTAAAATCAACAGCACATTGTGAGACCACCAGTAAAATCTTCAAATGTTATTTTTAACTATTTTAACCTCCCTGATTGGAACGGTTCTGGGCATCAAATGTGCTGAGAGTAAAGTCCAGTCCTTGTGGCCTCGCCCTCGCTCTGGCCACACGAGCTCCTCCGGCCCTTGAGCCTCTTGGCTTCTTCTGGGCTGGGCCCTGGCACACAGCCCTTTGGCTAGACCCTCTCCCGCCCACTCCCCGGCTAGACCCTCTCCCCGCCCACTCCCCGGCTAGACCCTCTCCCGCCCACTCCCCGGCCCTGCACAGCTCGCTGCCTCTCGTCTTGTAGGTCCTCCCCTCCATGAGCACGTCTCTGCTATTCCTAGTCGTGATCACGGCCCTCCCCCTGTAAGCTCCCTGACACAATTTAGCGTGATCCCAACCGCCCTGTGACGGCCTTCCCTCTAGGGTACAAGCTCCACAGGGGCAGTTTCCTTCAGGTCCTGTTCATTTCTGTGTCCCTAGTACATAGTGCCAGGAGAAAGGAACACCTTCGGGATGGAAGGAAGGAAGGAAGGAAGGAAGGAAGGAAGGAAGGAAGGAAGGAAGGAAAGGAGGGAGAGAGGAAGGGAGGGAACGGGGAGGGGGGGAGGGCAGGGGACCAGGAGTGTATACTTAGGATCCTGAAGCTGCATCCAATGTACCTGTGAAAACCTACATCAGATTGTCAGGAAACCAGCAGGCACTGTCTCATTCCCCATGGCGCCCCCCCCCCCCCTTTATTTATTTCTGAATGTCTGAGCACACATGGCTCCAAAGGCCTTTGGTCTGTTTCCGCCACTCATGGCTCGTGTCAGAGGACTATGGCTAAAAAAATAACTTCCTGCAAAGGACCCAGAAGATCCAAGACAGGCTTACAAAAGGAGGGCTCATTCGGAGGACTGACACTTCCAATTTCAAAACTTGCTGTAAAACTACGAGGATCAGACTGTGTGGTACTGGCCTGGGACCCAGCGGTCAATGGAACGGAAGTGCAAGTTCAGAAATGCGCTCCCATGTGTAGGGCCATCTGCCTGTCAGCAAGGGCGCCCCGGCCGGCCGGCCAAGGGGAAGGCCAGCCTCGTCAGCAAATGGGGTGGGGCAACTGCAGAACCACGTGCGGAAGAAGGGAGCTGGACCGTCCCCTCACACCAAATACAAAAGGGAACTCAAACGGGAGAGCTGCCCTATAAAACCTTACACAGGGCGGGCAAAGGAGGCTGTCGAGACTCAAAGCTTTGTGCTTCGAAGGAAACTACCAAGAAAATGAGAGAAAACCCACAGGATGGGAGCAAATATTTGCTAACCATAAAGTCTAGAACTACTTCAACCCAGTAATGAAAAAGACAAATAATTTAAAAATGGGCAAAATATTTGAGTAGACATTTCTCCAAAAAAGATATACTAAGAGGCCAGTAAGCACCTGAGCAGACACTCAACTTCATCAGTCATTAGGGAAACACAACCACTATGGCATGCCACCGCAGCAGACGGGTAACTCACGCGGCCAGGGCGCGGAGAAACCAACCCCGCACACTGCCCCTGGGAAGGTAAGTAGTGCAGCAGCCTCTCTGGAAATCAGACTGGCTGGTCCTCAAAAAAATTAAATGTAAGAGCTTCCTTCTGATCCAGAAATTCTGCTCTAGCATGTACACCAGAGAACTGAAAACAGGCCACAGAAACCTGTACACAAATGCTCAAAGCAGCATATTGGTAACAGCCACAGAGTAAAACCAGTGAAAACGCCCATCAACGGGTCAGGAAACTGGGACCTGTCCGTACAATGACACGCCACTTGGCCCCGGCGTGAAGAAAGGACGTGCAGGTCATGCTGCCCCACGGGGGAGCCTAAGCCCAGGCGGAGTGGACGGGCCGGGACCCGGGCTCACGCTGTGCGATTTCACTCCTATGGCCAGAAACAGGCGCGCTCAGGGGTCGGAAGCAGATAAGTGGCTCTCAGGGACTGCGGGGTCGGGTGGGGGAGAGCAGGAAGTGACTGCTAACAGGTCTGTGGCTGTGTCTGGTGATGAAAATGTTCTGGAATTAGCTAGTAACTCACAACTTATGAGTATACTAAAAAAAAAAAATCACTGAAATTGTACCTTGTTAAACAATGATAAACTTCATAATATGTGAATCTTGTTTCCATGAAAAACTTGCTAAGAAAGGTAACGTCTTTCATTGAGTCCTGGACAGCACTATTTTAAGCAGCCTGGGCTGAGGCAATACCGTGAGAAGAGCACTTCCATCCATCCTGGACTCCACGAACGGCAGCTCACGGAGAGGCGCTCCCACGGGGCTGTGCGGCCCATCAGCGCTCTCCACGCCTCCTCCCCTTCAAGAGGGACCGGGTTCTTCGTGTGAAAGAGGCCTCCCCGATGATCATCCCAGACCCCTCACGGCCCAGGGAGGCAGTCTGAAAGGTCTGCTATTTGTGTTCACTTACAACCGGAGATCTTACCCCTCACGGCTCAAGCCGAGGCCCCGGGGAAGCTTCTCTCCGCAGCCACAGACTGCAGGTGCTGCCCGCCAGCGCCCGCGTGGGTCACCCCGACGGAGAAGTGGGGCCCAGCTGTGCTGGGAGGTTTGAGGTGACACGGACATAGCCACAGAGACGCTGGCACGCTCCTGCCTACTGCAGCTCACGCCCTGAGCGAGCGCCAGAGTTCCGGACGACGGAGGCCGAGCCTCCAGGACTGAGACGGGCGGAGGGCCCGGGGCGGGAGCAGACGGGACGCCCGGCCCCGGCTCAGCCTGGCTGGAGCCGCGGCGGGGGGGCGAGCGAGGGCGCACTCACCGTGCACTTGTGCGGCTTCTCGCCCGTGTGCCGGCGCATGTGTACCACCAGCATGTACTGCGCCTTGAAGGGCTTCTGCTCCCGCGTGCAGGCCTGCCAGCGGCACACAAACTCCTTCTTCTCCCCGTGGACGTGCTCGTTGTTGATGTGCTGCCGGAACAAGCCCAAGGGGTGAGCCCGGCCAGAGCCTCGGGCCCCTCGTGAGCGCGGGCCCCCCACAGACCACCCCACTCTGTCGGGTCACCCTCCGGCCGCGCCTCCTCCTGTGGTTAGTGGCCATTGAGTGAAGACATACTGTGTGCTAATGTCTCGGCTGCATTTCCCAATTAGTCACCAAAGCAACCATCCCAGATGGTCAAAGGCATCGGCTCCCCCCAGACAGGGCTCCGGCTCCAGCCCGTGAGGACGGGTGGCCATGACGATGCTGCTGGCTGTGCTGCACACAGTAGGCACTAACTAAGTGCAGCGAGGCAGACAGGGTGCCTGAGAAGCCTCTCCCGTGCTTGCCCCTGCTGTTCCAGGTTTTTCCGTGAAGCTTTAGTTACAATGGAAACACCAATGAGTCCTGGTCTCCACACGTGATAACCCTCAGACGGCGGCTCTGGCCCTTTGCACCGAGGCCAGCTCGCTGGTGGCTGCAGGGACTGACCCCCCGGGAGGGCCCTGGGGCCGTGTGGCACTGCCCCTGGCACAGCACAGCCCGGGAGGGAGCAGAGCCGCCAGTGGCCTGCGACTGGTGGGCAGCATGGCCCTGGGAACCTGCTCGAGGCTCGAGGCTCCCTGGGCGATGGGGCGGGGTGGTCCTCACACCGTCCTGGCCAGCACCGGCCTGGCAGGAACAGGAACGTTTCTGCCTCCGGGCCCTGCGCCCACACCGGGCAGCGGCCTGGCCTCGCCATCCGTGTGGCGCCCAGAGTGGTTTCTCCTGTGCCAGGGTCACGGGCCCGAGGCAGAAAATCACGCGGGCCTGGGCAGACCGGGGTTTCAGTCACTTGCTTTGATTTTCAGCCGCCGGCTGCTGTCTGCCCTGAGGCAGGGGCATCACCCACTGCCCTGGGCCCCAGTCCTCCCTGGAGCAGGGACATCACCCACTGCCCTGAGCCTCAGTCCTCCCTGGAGCAGGGACATCACCCACTGCCCTGGCCTCAGTCCTCCCTGGAGCAGGGGCATCACCCACTGCCCTGAGCCTCCGTCCTCCCTGGAGCAGGGACATCACCCACTGCCCTGGCCTCAGTCCTCCCTGGAGCAGGGGCATCACCCACTGCCCTGGGCCTCAGTCCTCCCTGGAGCAGGGGCATCACCCACTGCCCTGAGCCTCCGTCCTCCCTGGAGCAGGGTCATCACCCACTGCCCTGAGCCTCAGTCCTCCCTGGAGCAGGGGCATCACCCACTGCCCTGAGCCTCCGTCCTCCCTGGAGCAGGGGCATCACCCACTGCCCTGAGCCTCCGTCCTCCCTGGAGCAGGGTCATCACCCACTGCCCTGAGCCTCAGTCCTCCCTGGAGCAGGGGCATCACCCATTGCCCGGCCTCTGCCAGGCCCAGACCCGCCCCTCCTTCCTCTAATCCATCTGATCTGCCCATGTCTCAGCTCCCATGTCCCTTCTCCATCGGACTTCTGACCTTGCCTCACAGTTCTCCATCAGCTGCGGAGACGGCCTGCCAGGAACTGGCCTCCTGGGTGAGAAAGGGGGAAGAGAACCCAAGCGCAAGAGCAGCCTCCAGCACTCCCGGTGCGCGGTGCGGGCACGGGGTGCACGTGCCTGTGCAGCCCCCCCTCTGTGCTGGTTGGTGGGGGCTTGTCGTCACAGACACTCGTCCACAGGGAGGTTGCTGGGACAGTGTGGGGCTGGCTCTTGAATTTACGTTCTCTGTGGACAGAGGAGGGGCCGTCGGGCTGGCATGAGGACCGGGCGCCGGGGCAGAGGGCCACCGGGCATGGGCCGGGCCCTCTGCTAAGAGGTTTCACTGGGGTCTGTTCGTCTCCCACCCTGAGGAGTAGGATTCAGCCCCGCACGGGAGGAACAGCCACCTGTTCTCACTGCTTAGGCCCGCTGGCTGTGGTCTGAAGCCTGGTGCCTCCACGCCGAGCCCCGCGCCTGCTCCTCCCACGGCACAAACTGCCCCGCGGCCGCCTCCGCAGGGGCCGCTATCGGAGAGTTTGCGGTGGGGACCGAGGCGAGGGCGAACCCCGTTGGCGCACCCGCTGCGTGGTCTCCCGGGGCTCCTGACGGCCAGGACTGGGCACGTGCACGAGGCCCGCTGACCGGCCAGGACCGGGCACGTGCACGGGTTCAGACCAGGCCTGCTTGCTCTGCGCAGGATGCCGGGTCAGCTAACCTATTTCCCGCTGGGCACTGGCTGCTAGGAACCTCAGGAAGCGGGTTTGCGTGTGAAGCACAGCTCGGAGGACTTGGCTTTGCATAGTAACTGGGCTCCTGACTGCCTTCCACTGCTCATTTCCCCTCCGCTGTCCCCTTGGCCTGCGTTTCTTCTGACCGCTGGTGCTGCATGCGGGTCTGTAAGCCCCTTCCAGGCCCGGGCCCGGGAGAGAAACCATGCTGCCCGCTTGCAGGGGACACGGCACCCCTTCTCTGTCCGGGCCCGGGAGGCTGCAGGCTCCCAGGCTGGCCTTGCCCCTGCCCCTGCCCCTGCCCCTGCCCCTCCCGTGGGCGCCTCGGGGCTGCGAGCTTACGTGCACCAGCTGCTCCTGCGTGTCGTACTCCTTGGTGCAGTCCTCCCAGTGGCAGTTGGTCTCATAGATGACCACCTCCGCCTCCTGCTTGCAGTCGTCCCTGTCCAGGTCCTCCTTGAGGTCGGCCAGCTGCTCCTAGGGAGGAGCAGAGCACACCGCTGAGTCTCGCCCCGCGGCTGCGTGAGCTCGGCACAGTGTGCCAAGCCCGGGCTGTGCAGGCGCACGCACACAGGCACGCACACACATCGGCTTCCCCAGCCCCTCCTCAGCTGGCCCCCGCCATCCCTCTCCCCCACACAGCTGTCCTGCCCCCCGCCCCCCAAGCTAACTTGTCATCACCAAGGCGTCTGACATGGCGGGAGGGCAGCAGCGAGCAGGCGTAGGATGGGGCATTTTAGTCCCAGAGTCTGCTCTCCGTGGAGGCAAGAGAACCCCAACAGGCATCCGGCCTGGCCCTCCAGACCTCTCACTTTTGTACTGTCCCCTCCTCCCAGGCACCCAGGACACCTGGATTCGAACCCGGGACAGCGCAGCTGGGTGAACATGCTCGGCACCCCGGGCAGCAGGCTCCATGCACAGCCTGCAGAGGGCTCTCCTCTGAGCTGCAGCCAGAGAGGGGGCTCGGAAGGCTCCTCGCCTCCCAGACGCACACACACGGCGAGTGTGGAGGCCTGGGCTCGGACCCCAGCCCCAGCATGGAGCCCACACGTGCGCATTTCAAGGCGGCAAAGGAGAGGCCCGACAGGCTCCACCAGTCACAGGTGCTTACGTTCAAAGAAGACACTTTTTACTCCAAAGCCAGCAATGGACTGAGCATAAATCAGCGGCACCACGCCTCAGCTAATGCGACACACACTGGCCGAGGCAGCCTCCCTGCAGGGCCCGGGGACAGGCTGGGAGGCACCAGGGCCCAGGCGGAGGGAGGCACAGGAGGACATAAGGCTCCCCCGCTCCACTGACTCCGATGTCCCGCTGGCCCGCCAGGCAGGCTCGGAGCAACGCCAGGCAAGGAGCTGACGGGAGGATGACCTGCTTCCATGCAGACTGCCTGCCCTGGCACAGGTGTCCTGTCGTTCCCAGCAGCCTCTGGGGCGGGCATCTATAGCTCAGGCTGAGGAGGGAACCTCACACTCAGCCTCACACTCAGCCTCCCTCCTCACACGACCCTGTGGCTAGGGGTGACCCCAGCACCACGGCCCTGCGGCGGGGTCCGCCCTCTCGGGGAGCTGGGGGGCTCCTGCAGGAGGGGCCTGGGTGTTTGTGACGCACCTTCCCGTCAGTGCACGCGCTCAGGGCAGGCGCCGTGAACGGGAGGCGAGGCGCAGTGCAGGAAGTCCCGGCAGCTCCGGGCCAGCCACAGAAGGCCCAGACCGCCCTGCCGACTCCTTAGGAGGGGCCCGCTCTGCCCTCGCAGGAGACCTGCACCCGGGCTTCATGCTTCGCTGATTCAAAGAGGAGGCTGCCGACGGACATGCGTGTGGGGACGGGGTCAGCAGGACGGCGTGTCCTCGGCCCCCAGGGCACACCGGGCATCTTCCTAGCCGCAGGTCTAAGGCAGGCAGGGAGGGGGGCTGGGCTGCGTTTTGTGCCGAGGGAGCGCGTGCCCACCCACCTTGCTGGCGTCCGGTCACGGAACCAGAGGGACACGGTGACACCCCTCATGATGAATGGCTCTCCCTCTCCCACACAAATGAGGAGCCCAGCTGGGCAGGCCAGAGGGCCTGAGGGCCCGGGCTCCCCCGTGCTCAGCGCGGCCTCCCCGTCCTCGCTGCTCCCGCTGCTGCCCTCCCGCACGTGCCCCTCACCCATTCCCACGGCCGGCGGCCCCCCCTGGAAGCCACTCATCACACCACGAGGCGCTGGCGTCAGCGAGGGGAGAGGCATTTGTCACCAGCCCCTCTCCTGCCTGACAATAACAGAACCCAATATTTCATAAAAATTAAGTGCCCAGAGCATGGCCGGTGGTGGCAGTCTGATAAAGGATGGCGTGGCAGAGGCAGGGAGACAGGGACGGGAGGCCTGAGCCTCGCCGGCGTCAGAGCCGTGACAGGGCAGTAACAGATGGAGGCCCGGAGCTCCTCTGTGGGTGAGCACTCACCGGCCCTTCCCCGCAGCTTCTGCTGCCAGAGCGGGGCTGCGGGCCTGTCCTCCCGGACGCTGGACCAGGAGGCAGGGTCTCAGCCCGCACAGGGCCACCCCGGCTGTGGGTCGCTCTGTCCCTCCCCTTCCCGTTCCTTCCCTTCCACCACACACTCATTCCCTCAAATGTGCGCGGAGTCCTTGGAAACTGATCTCAGTCACCGTGCGCCAGGCCGGCGTACGCCCTGATGGCCTGGAAGCCAACCAGACCTTCCCTGAGAGGGCTGCCTCCCCACAGCTCCCGGGGCAGAGCGACCCGAGGCTAGACTGGGCACCTGGCAGCCGCAGCCTCGTCTGCAGGAGGTCAGGAAAGGCTGAAGTGGCAGCGAGGGGGCAGGGCTCCAGGGAGAGGGCGCCGCTGGGCAGGAGCCTGGGCCATCAGGGGACGTGAGCACCTCGGCTTGTGCTGCATGAGGGCGAGGGCTGTGGTGGGAAGGGAGACAGCTGCAGCCTCAGATCATCCATTCATTCTGAGACCACGTTAGAGAAAGGAAGGGAGAGAGAGAGAGAGAGAGAGAGAGAGAGAGAGAGAGAGAGAGAGAGAGAGACACTGGTTGCCTCTGTACTGGCTCCAACCGGGAATTGAATCTGAAACCCAGGTATGTGCCCTGATGGGGAATCGAACCGGCAACCCTTCGGTGCATGGGATGATGCTCAACCAACGGAGCCACTCCGGCCGGGCAATTCAGCGTGTGTCTGACGAGCATGTGAGGTGCAGGGTGCTGGGGACACGGCTCTGGTCCTCCCCGAGCTCAGGACCGTCCGCCCGCCCGCCCACGCTGGCTCAGTCATTTGCTCACTGGTTGGTGCAGGCAGCCACCTGCTCATCCTTCACCGCAGGGACTCAGTCCCGGGGCTGCTGGCCCGCGGGCGGAGCGGCCTGGCCCAGCTGGGGACGTGAGGGTGGCGGCCGGTTACCTGCGTCAGGGCCGCCGGGGAGGCTGGCCGCAGGCCCTCGCCTTCCGTCTTGACCTTGCTGCGCTTATGGATGACGATGGGGTTGACGGTGCTGCTCACAGCCGACTCGCTGGTCTGCTTGCTCTTGCTCTGAGGGGGTGCAGGGGAGCCTGTCACTGGGGCAGCAGGACACCCCGCACCGCCGGACCCTCCCCACACCGCCTGTCTGGGCCAACCCTTGGGTTCGGAGCGGGAGAAACTGAGTCCTTCCAGCTTAGTCCCCAGCCAGGGGCATGGCCAGGAGACAGCCCGGCGGCTGCCAGCAGTTCGGACGTAACAGAGGCCTCTCTGGAAGGGGGCTCGGAGGACAGGGTGAAAGGGAAGGGAGTGAGGAGCAGAGACGCATGGGGATGTACTGAACAGTAACATTGTAATAACTCTGTATGGCGCCAGGTGGGTGCTGGAAATATCGGGGACGCTTTATAAGGTATACTAGAGGCCCGGTGCACGAATTCGTGCACGGGTGGGGTCCCTTGGCCTGGCGTGTGATCAAGGCTGATGGGGGCCATCTTGCCCAGTAGCTATTGGGGCCAGCTGGCCACAGGGAGGGACCGGGGGAGGTTGGCCGGCTGTAGGAGGTTGGCTGTGGGAGCGCACTGACCACCAGGAGGCAGCTCCTGCATTGAGCATCTGCCCCCTGGTGGTCAGTACACATCATAGCGACCAGTTGACTGGTAGTTCGGTCATTTGGTCGCTTAGGCTTTTATATGCATAGATGGTTAGTTAACCACTATGCTGTACACCTGAAATTAATACAAAATAACATTGAGTGTATACTATAATTAAAATATAAAATTAAAAAATTTTAAAAGATGGTCTTTGGTGAATCCATGCTCTAAAACTAAACTGCACGATATTAATTATTATTCATTAATCCATTTTATATTCTGGGTGGGGAGCATCTACACTGTGCCGACTGTGAATTGTAGGTTCTCCATCTACTCACCTGTTTATTTCACAGGCGACATCAGACCTGGGGCTGGGAGCTGCCCACAGGAGTGGGAGTGGTGTCAGGACCCGCCCAGGCCTCCCACCCAGCCTCATCCAACCAAGGCCTTTCAGTCGTGTGGCCTCTTCACAGAAGGCACCCCTAGCCAGACCTGCACCCCGAGTCCTCCCGCACATTGTCGGGGTGAGATGGGGACCACCAGCCCTCGTGGAGTCAGAGCATCTGTTGGCCCGCCCCGCGCCCTGCACCCCGCGCCCCGCGCCCACCTACCTGGCTGGCGTCGTTCAGACAGTTGCTGCTGCTGCTGAGCTGGGTGGGCGTGGTGTTGATGGAGGCGAGGGCCATGGGCTGCTGGGCCAGGAAGGTGGGGGAGGGCTGGATCAGGGGTGGCGTGTGTCCGAAGGCCGAGCCCAGGCCCCGCTGCTGGCTCAGGATCTGCTGGTAGGCCACGGGGTTGATGGGATGGGAGAAGGTGAAGGCTGGGCTGCAGAGAAGAGTAGAGGAGGTGTGGGGCGGAGCAGAGGGAGCGGGACCAGGGCTCTGCCGGGCCGGCACCTCCCGGGCAGAGAAGGCCTTGCCCAGGGATCGGATGGGCAAGTGCTGACCTCGCCATCACCACAGCTCGGCCTCCCTCAAGAACCGGCAGTGGCTCTCCACGGCTGCCAGCACAGGCCTCACCTTTCGTGCTGAGCTCCAGACCCTGCCCCGGTGCAGCCTTCACCCTGCAGGCTGGCCCCCGGTTCTGTCCCACCCCACCCTGGCCCTCCACGGCTTCGGCGTGCAAAGCGCCCCCTGCTCCCTGCGAGCCCCACTGGGCCCCCGAAGCCCGTTCTAATGCCCTCGTCCAGGAAGCGAGCCCTGCGCCCTCCGGGGCTCAGCGCCCTCTCCTTCCCCTCCACTGCACTTGGGTCTGTGCTGCCACACGCACCAGCCTCTTTCCAGAAGAGCTCATGAAGGAAGACGACAGCCGAGGCTGAGCCTGAAGGACGCTGAGGCTCCCCCCGGGCCCCCCCCCTCAGATCCCACTGCGACGGGGGGTGGGGATCGGCGCCATGTCACGGGAGGCCCGTGGACAGCTATGGGGAGGGCCTCCTGGAAGCGGAGCCCAGGCCCAACACCCACTGACTGCAGCCTCGGCTGGCAGCTTCCCGGGACTGGGCTAAGCCCGCCTCACACCCTGACCCCAGCGGCAGCGATGCCTATTGTTTTAAACCGCCAAGTACAGACGTCTTCATGCAGCGAAAGGTGACGGGTATGCTCATCGCCACTTCCACTTTGGGGTCCCTGGGCCGAGCTCTCCCAGCGTTCCTAACACCCCGGCCTCCCCGGGATCTCAAAGGAAGCACGGGGGGTCGGCAGAGTGGGCTGGCTAGTGCATGGCTAAGGTTGGGGTGTGCCATGCGGTGGCCATGGGGGAGCCTGCTGCCAGCCAGAGACTCGCATGGCCCAGGTCAGTGTCACTCACCCTGTGTGCCCAGGTCAGTGTCACTCACCCCGTGTGCCCCCCAGCGGGCCGGGGCCCTGGCTGCTCCACGCACCCCCTTCCGTACGGGGAAAGTCACCTTTGAGTTCGGGACCGAATCTTTCACGACAGGCCCGCCAGAAATTGTGTCTGGGGCATGAAGTCCTGTCTTTCTTCTTGGGTGACAGCGCTGACCCTCCCTACTCGGTCCCCAGTCTGGCTCCCAACCCTCAGCCTCTGCTGGCAGGCTGGCTCACCTGAGGGTGCCCGCCGACAGGTGCCCGTAGGAGCCGCTGGCGGCTGAGCTGCTGCGTGAGTTGTTGATGTAGGCCACCAGCGAGTTGGGGGAGGTGCGGATCATCCGCTGCAGGTCCAGGCTGGCGTCCGACAGTGGCGAGATGGACAGCGCCCGCTTGCGGCTCAGGCGGGGCGTCACCCGCGGACTGGAGAAACGCGACACTGTGGGACAGCCAACCAAGCACATCAGCAACACGCGTTGAGGGGAGAGGGAGCAGGTGGACTGCCGGCGAAGGACAGCTCTGCCATTCTCGCTGTGGCCTCTGGGCCAGGGCCGTAGCCTTTCTCAGCCTCAGCCTGCCCGTCTATAACGTGGACTGACCCACACGTGGTGCGGTGAGGACTTAAGAAGCACAGGTTAGAGGCTTGAGTGGAGCGGAGCCATGAACAACGCCGGCGCCCTTCCTGTTCAGGATGCAGGGACCAGCTGGACCCACCAGTGCCTGACGCAGGACAGCAAGGCGCAAAGGTACGTGAGCCACCCATGAGGTGCCGGTTCGATTCTCCAGCAGGGCACAGACCTGGGTTGCAGGTTCAGTCCCCAGTTGGGGCATGCATGGGAGGCAACATATCGATGTTTCTCTGTCGAGTCCATGTTTCTCTCTCTAAGCATGTCCTCTGGTGAGGATTAAAAACACACACCAAAAAACAGGGCCTGGCCAGTGCCGAGAAGCCCCTCTCTGTCCAGACCTGCCCCACGCTAGCCTGACCTCCAAAGGCAGCTTAGTCCTCCTGTTGTTGCGAATTTGCCTTTTCATGTAAATGAAGTTATAAATACTATGAGATCCAATTCCTTCATCCAGCGTCAGCTTGTGAGGGCTCCGCACTGCTGTCTGTGTGTGGCAGTCAGTGGCCTTTTCATTGCAGAAAACTCTGTGGCCAGGGTAGCCTGGTATGTCCCTGAGGGAGAGGTCCTCAGTGGTCTGAGCAGGCACCACGGACACAGCGTGGAGGGCCGTGGGGAGCACAGCACGAGGGGAGGGGGGCAGGGCCAGGCTGTGTGGGGCACAGGGTGTGTTCAAGCAGCCACTGGGGTTGTTTACAGGCCACCCCTCCAACCCGGGGCCACTGACTGGAGGACGGGTGGGCAGGGACCAGCAGGGCACAGGGAGAGGCCGTCCCACACAGGTATCCAATCAGGGCACAGGTATCCAATCAGGGCACAGGGAGATGCCACCCTGCACAGGTATCCAATCAGGGCACAGGGAGAGGCCGCCCCACACAGGTATCCAATCAGGGCACAGGGAGAGGCTGTCCCGCACAGGTATCCAATCAGGGCACAGGGAGAGGCTGCCCCGCACAGGTATCCAATCAGGGCACAGGGAGAGGCCGCCCCGCACAGGTATCCAATCAGGGCACAGGGAAAGGCCGCCCTGCACAGGTATCCAATCAGGGCACAGGGAGAGGCCGCCCTGCACAGGTATCCAATCAGGGCACAGGGAGAGGCCACCCCACACAGGTATCCAATCAGGGCACAGCGGCCAAAGGACTGACATGTGCCTGCTGAGTGCCAGGCACTCCTCTCACCTCCCTCATCCCCTCACCACCGCCCTGAACGTCCACTGGGGGCCCCTTCCCAAGGAGGACACTGGGCCCCAGACAGTCTGACAGGGTGGAAGCCATGGTGTGTGGAGACCTGTCCAATGACGTCAGACCATTTCTAGGCTGCTGTGCTGTCCAGAGGAGACCCAGGACTGGAGGCCTGGGGGCAGGGGGCCTGGAGGTAGAGGCCTGGGGGCAGGGGGTGGGGGCAGGAGCCTGGGGGTAGGGAGCAGGGGGGGGCAGAGGCGGAGGGGGGGCAGGGGGCCTGGGGGCAGAGGCCCGGGGGCAGGGGGCAGGGGGGGGGGCAGAGGCGGAGGGGGCAGGGGGCCTGGGGGCAGAGGCCCGGAGGCAGAGGCCCGGGGGCAGGGAGCCGGGGGCAGTCCTCCTCCCTCCCTGCAGTTATGCATGACCAGCTCGCCTGACTCCCGGGAGAGACTCCCCAGGACTCCCGGGGAGGCCTAAGACGGGACAGGCGCACCCCTGCACACACACACTTTAAGTGTGAGGTGGTTTAATCTCCACGAGCATTGTAAGGAAGGGCTAGCAGCCTCATGTGCCAGGACAAGATGTTTGTTCCGGAAGCCTGGCAGACACAGGCGGGAAGGCGGGGCGATGGCCCCAGAACCACCACCTCCCAGCTCCTGCTCGGGTGGGAGGTGCTCCTGGCGGGGTGGGGTGGGCACACACCATGTGGGGCTCACCGCCTGTGCCAGCCGGCCACACAAACCGGGCGCCCCGCGGCTGCCGGCGCATGCTCCTGAGCCGCCACGAGCCTCTCTGCCCGTCCGCACACGGCGGTGTGCTTGGCTGCAGGGAGCGGTGAGACCACAGGGGAGGAGGAGGGCAGAGCCTGGAGGGGAATGTGAGGTGATCCCCCCTCAGGGGCCTTCCAGCCTCCCCGGGCTCATCCACACTGAGAAGGGAGCTCAGAGCGGGAACAGAGCCCCAGGAGCTGCTGGCCAACGGGAGATAGCACATCGTGTAAGGCAGAAACGCACGCCTCTCGGTGATACAGTTTTACAAAAAGGTTTTGCCAATATTTGGATTCCCACCCTCTCTTGCGCCCTTAACAAGAGGAAACAGGCCGAACCTGACAGTAATATTCATCTCCGTTATCCACCCTCCAGGGGGCTGTGTTTATTAATGCGCCTCTTCCCTTGATGAATTACTAAACAGGAAGGAAAGCCTGCACTCACTTCCCGGGCGTCTCCCGTGATTTATGACCAGGACTGGCGGAGCCGCCGCCTCCGCTCTGCAGATGTGCCCGTCCCCGATGTCGGACGGCCCCCAGGCGGCCAGCCACAGCCTGCCCCACCCAGGCGGCCCGCGCCGTGCCCTGCCCTGCCTCACCCGAGTTCTTCCTTCTGCTCACCCGCGAGCTTGTTCCGCACCAGCAGGCCCTCTGCAGTGTGGACAGTATGCCAGGCCCCGGCTGGAGGCCGCGGGGTTTGCAAGCAAGGAGGACTCGCTCCTGGACTCGCCTTCCAGGTGCGAGATGCGAATGGTGGCTCCCCGCAAGCAGGATTCGTGAGGTGCCACCTGTGCTGGGCTAGCCCAGGTAGTCCCATGCTCGTGTGCGTGTGCATGTGTGTATGTGTGTGTATATATATGTGTGTATGTGTTTGTGTGTGCGTGTGTGTGTGTGTGTGTGTGTGTGGCTGCATTCCCCGGGGAGGCGGGGAAGGGCAGGAGGTGTGGAAATAAGTCCTGGACCCAGGCTGACCCAGGTTCCCACCTGGCCGGCAGCTCGAGCTGGGTGGCTTTGGGTGAGTCACTGATACTCTGTAAGACAGGCCAACAGCGCCTCCCTCCGGTGGCTGTGGGCTGCTGACCAGCGTCTCCCAAGCTCCGGGTGGACTGCCTCTGGGCCCAGGACGCCTGCGGACGGCCAGAGGGATGTGGGGAACCTGGTTCTGAAGGACCCGGAGCTGTGCTTGCTCCAGATGCTACTGTCGTCAGCTCCGGGCTGGGACACACCCTCCCTGGGGACAGCGGACGCACCCCTGTGGCAGCTCCTGGGCCCCGAGTCCTCGGTGTGGGGGAAGCCTCCTGCCCGCTCGCACTCCCCCAGACCTTTCTGCACTCACTGAGGAGCGGATCTAAGGTCATCCAGCTGAGGACCGGCCCTGCCCGCTGAGCAGCCCGCAGCCCCTCACCGCCCTGAGGGGGTGAGGAGGGGCCAGGGCTTCGGAGCCCGGGGCGGGGTGAGGCTGGCCAGCTGTGTCCTGCGTCTGCGACGCTGGCCCCAGCTCGGCTCCTCCCTGTGGAGTGACTGCGTGGGGCTTGTCTCTCGGGGCTGTGGGCAGTGACAGGGGGCCTGTGCTCTGGCTGTGCCCGGGCACCACAGCCGCCCAGGCCCTCGCCAAGCCTCGGGCCGCTGGCTGTCCCCCATCGGCTCCTCCGCCTCTCTGCGGGGTGATCAATGTAATTGGTTTCTGAAAACCCCCTGGACCCACAAGCAGCATAAAGAACGGGCGTCAGAATGGAGGTGGCATCTGAGTCAAATTAGTGTCAACATGACAATAAAATATACCGCTCGGAGGAAATATGGGCTGTAAACAGACAACATTTCAATCGGAAACGTCTCCATTTCCCCGGGGCGGTGGGAGTGGAAGGAGCCGCCGGTAAATCACCGATCTCCAACCGACACGAGGAAATCCCACTTCCGGGCGCTGATGACAGCGAGTCCCGCTCTCAGAGAACCCGCGGCGTGGAAGGTGACCCCGGGCCTCCCAACGCCGCCCCTCGTGCTCCAGGGCTGCAGCCAGGTCCTGTAGGAACCAGAGGCAGCCAGCCCTCGTCCACACCGGGAGGCCAGAGCTCCCAGCGAGGGGCTGGGCTCTCATCAGGCGCCCACAAGGGGCGTCGCACTCCCGCCTCCCCTTCACACCTCCAAGCGTTCCCCTACGGAGGATGTGTGCTGTAGAAATGAGATTATTTTAGGCTCGATGGAGACACAGTCAGGGACGTCTTTCTCAAATATTATCAGGTTTCCCATTTTTTAAAAAATGCAAAGTTCCATTTTAGCAAAGTTCCATTCCTTTAACCCCCAAAGGTAAAGTCTATTAAAAGTATAATCTACATTAATAAAAGGGTAAAATGTTAATTAGACCAGGAGAGCTTCTGGGAGACCTTCCGGATGTCCTTCTGGACAAAGCCATGGTGGTGGGACTGAGGCAGAGGAGGTTAGGGGCGATCAGACCAGCAGGGGAGGGTATTTTGGGGAGATCAGGCTGGTGGGGGTGGGCAGGTGGGAGCGAGCAGGCCGGAAGGGGGGTTGAGCTGGCCGGCAGGGAGTGGCAGTTGGGGCGATCAGGCTGATGGGGAGGGGCACTTAGGGGTGATTAGGTAGGCAGGCAGAGAGGTTAGGGACGATCAGGAAAGCAGGCAGGTGAGTGGTTAGGAGCCTGTGGTCCCAGATAATGAGAGGGATGTCCCAGATTGGAGAGGGTGCAGGCTGGGCTGAGGGGGACTCCCCCTCCCCCGTCCCCCCACAAATTTTGTGCACTGGGCCACTAGTATTAAATAAAGAATCATGCAGGTGGCACTTGTCTGAGGTGAAATTGTGCAGTTGGTTTGCCAATGAGTGGACGAGGACTGCTCTGCTGGATGCAGACCCCGAAGCTGTCCCACACACCCTCTCCCAGCAGCCTCCGCCTGCAGACGCCGGCCCCACACCCGGTCTGACAGTCAAAGCCCCGGGAGCTCTCTCTGCCCACTGCTCTGCCTCCTCGTGGACGGCGGAGGCAGTGCTGAGGGAGGAGGCTGGGGCGGGTAGCCTCAGGGCGGTGTCCTTTGACCTGCCAGGAGGGCAGACGCGTGGCAGGGCCTGGCTGTGCCCCTCGCACCTAGAATGGCGCCTCACTCCGCCTGAGAAGCTGATACGCCCCCTCTGCACCCTGAGCCCGGGCGCTGGCAGGCCAGAGGGGCAGGACGGACGGCAGGGGTGTGATGACTCAGTCAGCGGCAGCCAACCCCAGCCGGGTGTTCCCATGCCCACTGGTGAACCCGCCTCGTCACTCCCTGCCCTCCAGTTCTGGGGTCCAGCCCCCGCGTGTGGCCCAACGCTGAGTGTCCCAGCCCGTCCCAGCGCCCTGCACGCTGACAGCTGCTGGCCCAGCTGTTTCTTCCCGAATGAGTTTGCACCTTCCTATCCCAGACACTTTGTGACTGCCACTCATGCTCGCTCACCCACAGACGCAGAGGCCTGCTCCCTGGCAGCCAAGCTCAGACCCAGAGCGTGGACATAGAAGTACCAGCCAGTGCAGCCTGGGCGCCTCAGGCCGTGAGCGGGCATGGAGGGAGGGCAGCTGGGCTGGGGCAGGCCTGGGGCGGTCTTGGGAGGTGTGCCGACTGGCCTGGGTGTAGGACACGGTGCAGGTTTGGTGCAAGAGGGCCCTGTAGGCAGGAGCGGAGAGTTGTCTGGGGGAGTCTAGCTGCAGTGGGCGGCGGAGAGTGTGTGCCCCCCTTCCCAGACTGCCTCTCGGCTCCGGCTCATGCCTGCCTCTCGTTGCTCACTTATCCCCTCGGTCATTCGGCAGTCACCCCTGGGGCTCCGCGTCGCCCTCGGGTGCACTTCAAATGGTGACGTGGCTCCAGTGGCCTTCCCTCAGCCGCATCCTTCCCCGGGTGAGAGGAGGAAGAACACACTGGTGGGAGACATTTACACTAGCGTTTGTGCGTGTGGCCCAGGCTTGGCCCCTGCGGACACAGTCCTGGCGGGGTTGGGTAAATCCAGACCGTCCTTAGGGCTCCTTACCCCCAAAGGAGCAGCACGCACCCCCTCAGCCCCGGGGCCCCGTCAGCCCCGCCCAGCCCGCTCCCTGCCCCACCTGGCCCAGCACTCACCGTCCACTGGATTGAGGTAGTCGTGGAGGTGGGGGGTGCCAGTGGCGCCCCCCGCCTGCAGGAGCAGGTCCCCGTAGGACGTGGGGTGGCCCGCCATGAGGGCCACCTGGTGGTAATAGTCTGAGGGGCTGGCGCCCGCCGGAGGGAGGCCCAACAGCGCCCTCTCCTTCAGGTGCTCGTGGACCACTGTGGCAGAGGGGGAGGGAGAGAAAGCCGTTAGAATCTGGCAGGAGAGGAGAAAGGAGAACTGCCACCTGCCCGAGGAGTCGCCCTGAGTCCTGCAGCCCAGCCTTGTGCCTGAGCGCCCGTGTGCCCTCCCCGGCCCCTGTCCGCACCGAGCAGGCCAAGGGGTGGGCATGCTGCTGCCGATGGGGAGGGGAGGCCAGCCCGGCCTCAGCTCTGCATTCCTCCACCTCACCACAGCCCCCCTCCCCCCTCCGAGCCCCGCAGAAGCCCACGGCGCAGGTCCACAGGGCCCAGGCTGAGGCGGGGCTTCAGAGGAGAGATACCGACGAAGGTGCCAGGGCAGCAGACGGTGGGCTGCCTGGCAGTGCCACTGTGCATTCCAGCGAGAGAGCAGCTGAGAGCTGGTCGGACCGGCCAGACAGAGCCCCCCGCCTGCCCAGGCCCCCGGCTCCCTGTCCAGCGGGCTGCCTGCCTCCGCCCTCGCTCAGCCCGGCCCGGCCGGGCCTTAGCAGACACAGCGCAGGCGCCCGCCAGTTCTCGAGGCCGGAGGGTGGGGTGGGATGGAGAGGGCCTGGCCCTCAGGGCTGTGGTGCCAGGGAAAGGACGGGGGCTTGGAGACCACACACAGCCAGGGCGAATCCGGGCTGTACCAGGTCTGCGGAACTGGGCGATGATGCCACCACGCTGGGTCTCACTGGGGACAGCGCTCGGGTCTGTGCAGGCACGGTGTGGCGAGAGGGAGGCGGTCTCTCTGGTTCGCTGTCGCCACACCACGGGCAGGGTGGCCTGCACCTCCCTTGGCACTCAGAGGGCCAGGGGTCCTGCCCAAGGTCGCACGGCAGGTGGCCGGACCTAGAGCTCAAGTTCCCAACCACTGCGACCACGCCCCTGCCACCCGTCCGTCCTGCAAACACCAGGGAGACCCCTGTGGCTGGAGAGAGAAGCCAGAGCAGAAGAGGCTTCCTCCTCCCCCTGCACCCCATCCCTTCTTCCTCTTCCTCCTCCTCCTCCTCTCTCCCATCTCCTCCTCCTCCCTTCTCCCATTTCACCCCCCTCCTCCTCCTCCCACCTTCTCCCCACTCCCTCATCTCTTCCTCCTCCTCCCCCTTCTCCATCTGCTCTTCCTCCTCTCCTCCCCTTCCCCACCTCCTCTTCCTCCCCACCTCCTCCTCCTCCCCATCTCCTCTGCGTCCTCTAGGGAGAGCCTGGCCCCCAGCCCTGGCGCTGTAAGGCCTCTGCCTGCCTCTGTCCTCGAAGGAAACGCCCTCATCCCCCTCCTCGTCTGCCCCTCCTCCCTGAAGTCTTCCCCAAGTGCCCATCACCCTCAGGCACAGCACCCTGGGCCTGGCCGGGGCGGGGCTGATGCTCTGGGGGAGCCTGGCAGGCTCCTCAGTCTCCTGGGGTGGGGCCCGGGCCGGGGCGGCCTCCGCGTGCCTGGTCCACCGGCGCGGGCAGGGTCATGCAAAGCGGCCACAGCCTCTCTGCTGACCGTCGGCCCTCATGGGTGTGGGAGCGGGTAAGCGGGTGTGGTAGGAGCCGACTCAAAGTTTACATGAAAACCTGGCGTGAAGCCAGAGCTCGGTCAACTCACGTCTCCTCCGAGGGCAGCCGTCCACCACGTGGCTCTTCACGGGCCACGGTGCTGTCCCTGGCCCATAGGTCTCCGGAGCGTGCTGGGCGCCAGGCCCTCCTGACACCCCACGCTCCCTAGTCCCCTCCCCCCCAATGAGTGTGCACCGGCCCCCAGGCTGTGGCAGTGAGCGCAGCCTTGGTGTAACAGCGCCAGACCAAGGTTTCCCCGCCAGCCTGGAGGCCAGAGCCCACACCGGGTGGGTGGCAGAACCCGCCCTCGAGGCTGCAGGGCAGAATCGCTCCTGCTGCTTCCGGCTGCTGGGGTGCTGGCTTCCTTGGCTCGTGCAACGTCACTCCCATCTCTGCGTTGTCTTCTCGTCTGTGTCTTATAAGGACACTTGTCCTTGGATGTAAGGCCTGAGTGGATAGCCCGGACGATCTCCTCATCTCAAAATTTCCAAGGGATCCACATCCACGGAGGCCCTTTCCCGAGCCCGGCGTGCTCTCGGGGTCAGGGTGAGACCGGGACTTCTCCCCTGGGGGCACCACATTCGAGCTTCAGGGCCTGCACCCTCGTGCTGCAGCCGCCTGGCACGGGCATCGGGAGGCGGGCACCGCCCGCTGTCCACGAGGGGGGCGGACGCAGCCCACACCCCTTCCCACACCTCAGCCCGGTCCGGGGCAGCCGGGACCACGCAGGTGCAGGGCTGGGCTCTGACCCTGAGCGTGGTGATCAGGGCTCTGCCTGGTGCGGCTCCTCTTCAGTGAGGGGGGGGCAGTGCCGCGGGCACCTCCCGGGCCTGTGGAGGCTGCGTTCTCACGGGGACCCGTGGGCCTGGAGCTCAGCTTCACCCTCGGCCGCACCTGGGAGCGGGGGCGGCGCAGCGGGGACGAGGGTGCGTGGGCCGTGGCCCCGGCCTCTGCCCGCGGCTCACGGTGCCGGGGGAAGGTTTCAGCGGGCAGTTTGAGAAGATTCACCTGGTTGCTTATTTTTTAAACCTTTTTTTCAACTACAGGTGACCTACAGCATATATTGGTCTCCGGGGCACGAGGGATTAGGCATCTGTGGAGTCAGGAAGTGACCACCTGCCACCACGGGCTGTACTCACCGTCAGCGGGGCTGAGGCCCCGGGCTGCAGAGACGGTGGGGAGCGTGGGGCTGCCGTGCACGGCGCGGAGGTAGTGCTCCATGTGGGGGCTCACGTACGGGTGCGGGGCGCTGAACGGGGACTCGCCGGGGCTGGCCGGGTGGGGGGAAAGCCGAATCAACGAGATGTCGGAGATGATGGGGCTGCCACTCAGGGCAGGCGGCCTGCAGAGAGAGGGGGCTTCCTGAGGAGGCGTGGCCTGCTGAGGAGGACCTGCAGCGAGCCCCCCACGCGGACCAGCATTGTCACTCGGTGCGCCAGCCTCGCTGTCACCTCCAAGAGTCCGAACTCTCCCGCAGCCCATGAGACAAGCCGTGGTTACACGGGGAGTTCAGGGCCATGTTCAGGCCTAGGGCAGCCTGGGTGTCTGCGCTGACCCCCGTCCACAGCCAGGTGGGCCTCTCCAAGTAGGAGGCTGGATTGGGTGGTGCCCCCCTGGGTATGTGTGTGGGGGGGAGCCTCGTCCGGCTGCAGAAGGTGGGCTCAAAGGTGGCAGGTGGGGCTACTTCCCGGCAGAGAGCACCTGGGACGTCTGTCTCCCTCCCCATTGCCACCCTCTGGGGAGAGTGGATTCTAACTCCTTCCCCGCACAGGCCGCACCAAGGAAGCAGGGAGCTCGCGGCTTCGGGGCCCTCCTCCGGTCTCAGGCCCAGGCTCAGCGGGGAGGACTCCGTGGCGATGACCTTGAACAACAGCCCACGAGGAAGCAGAGCTGCCGGGCCATCGGGGGACACCAACCAGGAGCTCTCAGGACCCAGAAAGGGCAGTCACCCCTCCAAGTGGTGCGGCCAGAGACGCAAGCCAGGATCCCACCACGTGGGCCTCACTCCCCGGAGGTGCTGCCCTGGTCCCGGGGCCACCCTGCCTCACCGGGGAATCCCGAGGCCTCCCTGTCCCTGTGATGGGGCAGGAAGCTTGGAGGGGCCACTGCTGTACCCGAGACAGACGAGACAGGGGACGAGGTGAGGCAGGCCAGCTCACAGGGTGGACGGAAGGTGCCACGACGACCCTTGCCCTTCCCAGAGCCGGGAGGCGGCTGGCGCCGGGCAGGGCGGACAGGCGGGAGGCTGAGGGCAGCTCCCCTGCGGGCCAGCGGACTGGACTGCGGAGGACGGGAGGGAGCTCGAGGGAGCCCGGGCAGGACGCCGCCGCCTCTCCCTGAGCACTGGCCTCCTGGCCAGGCCTGACCCTTCCACCGAGCGGGTGGCCGCGGCCAGGGCACCGCCCCTCTGGCACCTCACCAGTGCTGGGCACTCGCTGGGCGTTACAAGCATCGGCTCCCTGCCCTGCTCTGCTGCAAGTCAACCTGGGGTATGGCCCATCCACTGCCCCTGCTGCTCAGCACCCAAGACAGCTGTGCCCTGACCCGGAAACTCCTCCACGGAGGCTGCCTGGCTGCCGGCACCACGGCCACATGCGTGGGTTTCCTTCTAATCCAAATAAAAAACTCACAAAGTAGGAGCTGCATGTTATTTTACACGAGGGCCCACAGCCAGAAAGGCTGGGCCGTGGCCGCAGGCCACTCAGACAGCAGCAGCGGGGCCACACCAATCCGGTGGGTCTGGGCCCGAGCCTGTGCAGAGAATCGGCGCTCCTGGTGACGGGTCCTCCGTGAGCGGGGAGCTTCCCCCGTGTGTCAGCCCCTCTTTGTCTTCCCCCCTCTCCCCCATCGCCATGCAACGTCCAGTCCCGCCCTCAGCAGGGACTTGGCCCCCCCCCCCTGCTGTGAATGCCGATGAGGATCCAGGGGAGATGTAGACCCACTAAAGCCAAAGGCCTCCATTTCCAAGGCAGAACTCCAGCATTACTAATGCCTTTGGGGGCTCCGGGGGCCTCCCAGCAGCTGCCAACCTACACAGCCGGTCCTTCAGAGACTGAGCGCCCTTTTCTTGGGCGCTTGGTCCCATCCCCGGCCTCCCCCGGAGCCCCGGGCAGGCTGAGTGGAGGACCGGGCCGTGGGCCCGCACCAGGAAAGACATCCGCCGGGGAAACCGGAGCCACCGCGTGAGGCCACCTCCCGCTGCACGCCCCTTCCCTCCCCTACGCCCAGCCCTGATTGGGAGCCCGAGCCTGCCCTCAGCTGTAGTCTGGCCAGCCCTGAGTCCTGACGACTGAGTGGAGACTCAGGAGGGGCCGGCGGCGGTGCTTGCGTTGAAAGGGTCGCAGCCTCCGTGTCGCAGGTGCGCAGGCACACACACGTGCAGGACCGGCAGAGTCCCCCTTTCCACCCTGTGCGGCTCGGGCACTGCTCTATGCGATGCCTTCTCCCCTCAGTCCAGCTCTGAGCTCATCCAAGCCCGATCCTACCAGTTATTTCTTCCTGTACTGTTCATATTCCCAACAAAACTGTCCCACGCACTCGCTCTGTGCCAGGGCACTGCGGGGAGCTCAGAGCCCACGTGGAAGAGGCAGACCTGCAAATCAAGCACGCAGCGACAAGTTCGGTAAAGGCTCCCGCGAGGGACAAACTCCCCAAGTGTCTGTGAGTGTGAGGAAAGGTTCTCAGGGACGGTGAAACCTGGGCTGGCTCCCAAGGATGAATAGGCGTTTGTGAGGAGCAGCATGTGCAACAAAAGGTGGACTATAAGGATGCATGTGTGTGTGTGTGCGTGTGTGCGTGTATGTGTGTGTGTGTGTGTGTGTGTGTGTGAAGGTCATGTCTGGGGTGGAGCACAGCCCACAGGCACTTTGGGCGGGATCGGTATTGGACCCAGGTCCCCGCTTCTGCTGGGGGGTGAGGAGGGAGGTGACTGAGACCATCCCTTGCCCCCAGGAACCTGGGACGGCAGCTTGGGCTGAGCCCTTTGAGAAGGCAGAGCTCTCTGTCCACAGGTTGTAAAGCGAGTAGAATGTTAGCGTGGAGCTGCTGGGGACTGAGGGGAGAGGCCAAGACCGGCGGACACAAGACTGTCACTGTGGAGACACAGACCCAGTGTGTGAACTGGGCCCTGGGATGGACCCAGCTTCACCAGAGCTAGTGCCTCGGCCTTCCAGTGTCGGAGCCAGTACTCCTGCTTGTTTGTTTAAAGCAGTTTGAGCTGACGTCTTCTGTCATAGGCAACCGCCAAGGCCTTCCAAGGCAACCTTGGCCAAAACCCCTCCCCGCCTCCCCCCCCCCGGCCCCCCCATCCCCAGAGCGATCCTAAGAGGCACAGCTCCTCGGCCTGTCCACTCTGCCACCTGCGGACGTCCTGCCCCAGCTGCTGAGGACAGCGACGCCGGTTCCCTGTGTGGCCATGAGGCACAGCGGGGGGCTCTGTGTAAGACGGTCAGCTCCCCCCGGCTCCGTGCGCACGTGTTGGGAGGGCTGCAGCACCGCAGGCCTCCCCAGGCGGGCGTGCCCTTCCTCCGGGGGTGCCGGCCTCCCCAGGTGGGCGTGCCCTTCCTTGGGGGGTGCTGGCCTGCTGGCTGGGCCGGCTCCTCCACCGGAAGGCGGGGGCAGGCCCAGAAAGGTCCCCTTAACACCGTCTTTCCTCTTCCCTCTTTCCCTTACTCCCTGCTGGGAGGGGGTCTTGCAAAGCCCCTGGACTAGATTTGTGGGCCAGGCCCAAAGGCTGAGGCGCTGGCCAGGAGAAGAAAGAAGAAAAAGGAGGAGGGAGAATGGACAACGCAAGTGGAGACCTAGCTGGCCGGCGGTTGTTCTAGCCAGCTGTGGGCAAACTACGGCCCACGGGTTGGATCCGGACCGTTCGGCTGTTCTATCCGGTCCGCGGAGCCGAAAGAGCGGAGGGTTCTCTTGCTCTCCCCTCCGCTCCTTCACCAGCAGCCCAAGAGGAGAGTGCCAGCATGGTCAGGTTGCTTTTGTTCTGGCCCTCCGGTCCAGGTTAAGGTCCACCCTTATGATTTGAGGTCCACCCATTGTGGCCCTCAAATCAAAAAGTTTGCCCACCCCTGTATCTAGCTGAACTGGACACTGCCCTGGGGAGGCGGACACGGGGAGGCGGACACGGAGAGGTGGACACGGGGAGGCGGACACGGGAAGCTGCGAACATTCCCTGCACAATGAGCGCATGCGGCACCCCAACTGCAAGGAGGTGTACTGTCTCCATTTCACAGAGGGAAACTGAGGCTCAGGACAGAAGAAGACTCGACCCAGTGGTAGAGCTGGAATGGACGCTGGCCTTTCTGACCGGCACTGAGACGTCCCCAACGTCCATGGGAGCCCAGCTTCTGCCTCAGCGTCTGCCTCGAGGAGTTCACCGTGGCCCAATGACGTGGCTTCAGACCCCTGACCTACAGAGCCATGAGCGTCACCCAGCGGGTTCCCCTGCTGACCCCGGGGTGGTGCAGGCTTAGGGGAGCCCCCCAGTGGTGGGTAGAGCCTGGCCTTTCTGGGTTCTGCCCCATGGCGTGGGCCTGGGTGGGGCCAGCTGTGAGCCTGTGTCCGCGCCTGCGGGATGGGCAGTGGGGCCGCCGGAGGGTGGCGGTGAGACGGGCTGAAGTCAGCGCGGAGGGTGTGCAGTTGGCCTGGGCGCTGGGAAGGTGCTCAGCCAGCCTCTCCACCCCCTTCCTTAGTTCAGCAGACGAGCAAACACGAGTGCAGAGGGTGAGGAGTGGACCAGCCTCGTCTTCCCGCATCGCGTCCTGGGCCCCTTCCCCACGCGCCGGCTCCAGGCTGCCGCCAGGAGGTGACGGAGGAGGACCCTCCCAGGCCATGTGCGCTCCCAGGGCCGCCGGGCTGGGCCGAGGGAGCACTCCTAGACTCGGGGAGACAGGCGCCATCCCTGGAGCCGGGACGATGGGGATGGACGGGTCAGGCGGGACGCGCTGCCGGAGGACCCGGGCCCCCTCGGGGCTGAGGGTAAGAGTACGGCTTTGCTTGGTGGGTCTGACCCACAGCACAACCAGAACCAAGGCCCAGGGCAGGGACCAACGTGCTCCTCAATACACAGAGAGGTGGGGACGGAGGCTCAGGGGTCGGGCCCTGGCCCCACCCGTGTGCCTGTTTGGAGAGGCAGACAATGCAGGGCTGAGGGTGCTGACTCACCCAGACTCAGCAGGAGCTGCTGGGCTGGGCCAGGCTCTGCCCCCGGGGTGGGAGCAGGCAGGACCGGGTACCCGGGAGACGCCCTGCTGCTGGCTTTGTGCGAAGGCCCCCCGTGCAGGTTGGCAGGGCCGCGGGCAGGCAGGCAGGCAGGCGTGGCCCCCTGGGTCCGGCTTGGCGCGGTGACGCGGAGTTTAGATCCCCAGCCATCGGAGCCGCGGGTGAGTAATGATGCGCTGTGTGAGCCGGGCTCGTGCTGACCCGGAGGAGCTGCCGCGGCGGTGAGCGCAGGTCTGGGGTGGCACGGGCCCTCGGAGGCGGGACGCGCCCTCATTGTCAAGGCCACCTTTCTTCCCACACCCTCAGTCCCCGGAGCAGGGCCGAGTGCTATTTCCTGGGGTAGCCTAGCTCCCATCGAGGCTCCATGGAGGGCAGGCTGGCAAGGCAGGGAAACTGCCCTCCTGCGGAAGGGCCTCCAGGCTCTGAGCGCCCCCCCTGCCCCCCACCCCGGCACCCAGGGCCTGGGGCGTGCCTTCCCGCCCACCGCCGGGATTACACGGTCACTGATGCCCCACAGTTGAATGCGCCTGCAAACAGCCCCGACATGCCAACCCTCCTGCCCCAAGGACTGCGTGCTCGCACACACCGGTCCCGCCTTTCGGCTGAGATGCTACCACCCACCGGGATGGCAGGGCCACGGGAGAGGGAGGCGGGTGAGAGTGGGCAGACGTGACCCCCATGCTGCTGCCGACCTGCGGGGGCCGGCACCACTGTCTCAGAAACACCGGCAAGTGGCCACAGGCCCACCGGCCTTTCTCCAAGCGGAGAATGGTCCCTGACGGCGGCCTTGCCACGCTGAGCTCACCTACCCCAGGCTAGGGCTCCTCAGCGCCGGGGCTGGGGCTGGCGGCGTGTCTGCTCTCACCGGGCGTCCCCGCAGTGCGGGCAGTGCCTGATACCACAGGCCCACCAGCAGACGACGGCGCTCCGCCGAGCTCCCTGGGCCGATCTAGCTCCTCTCCCAGGCGATTGGTTTTGGGGGTTTTGTGTGATGTGTGAAACTGTATGTTGGCGAGCTGCTTCCACGTTTTCCAGAGATTAATTTTAAAAGTTCCAGAAATCAAGTCCTGTTAAAAACCTACTCAGGGTCTACCAGGGCAAGATGTACGTGAATTCTTCCGGAAAGCACCGGAGAGCTGCTCCCGCCCCAGCTGGGGCCCAACTCGCTTGTTGCATTGTCTGCTCGCTGCTCCGGGGCTGGCTGCCCACCGGGTGGAGGAGGCGCCGTAAACCAGCAGGCAGGCACCCTGCCCAGCCATTCACGGGGCATAGGCTCACCGGGTGCTCCCTCTGCCAGCCAGAGCTCACTCAGCACAGCCACTGACGGCACTGGGTCTGAGGGAGACTCAGCCAGACTCCACACTGAGGAAGCTGGGCAGGTGGTCACAAACCTGACTGACAAGTGCAGCACAGGGAACGGTCACCCGACATTCCCCGGATCCACCCCGAAGCTACACGTGCACAGATCTCAGCTCATGAGTGTCCGTGAGGCTGTGGGGGGGACAAGCCACCCCCAGGGTGTGGTGACGCTGCTGAGCAGGTGCCCAGGTCCCGCCGGGAGCTCAGGGAGTGGAATTACAGCCCCCAAGCCTATGGTCCCCATGGTTACCCCGACAACGCTCAGCACGCTGGGACCTGAGGGCTATGAAGAGCGTGCGGACACCGACTGCAGCCTGCAAACAGAACAAAGGGTGCAGACACAGCGAAGGTGGAGGGAAGCATCCATCCACTTTGCTGGGGCAATCCGAGAAGGCTTCCTGGAGGAGGCGGCATCTGAGCTGGGCCCAGACGCTTAGAGAACAGAAAGCAGGCCCGAGTGATGCAGGCCTGGTGTTCTGGGACAGGAGAAGAGCTGAGCACAGGGCAGGTCATGCTGGGGAACAGCTAGCAGAGCCCAGGGCTGAAGCTCTAACCAGACGAGGAGAAGGTGTGGAGGGAAACCCTAAAGCAAACGTGGGTAGCATGAGCTACGTTATAACGGGAACTTCTCTGCGCCCAGCGAGAGGAGAGACCAGGCCCCACTGGGAGAGGTTATTTGCAACGCATCTAACTAATCACGAAATGCACAGTCTCACAACATGAAATGCTTATTCAAATCAATGGGAAATGACAACCCCATAGACAAATGGCCAAAATTGTGGACAGGCGTTTCACAAGAAGGAAACGTTATCGGCCAATAAATAAAGGATGCTCAGCTTCTTAGTAATAAGGGAAGCGGAAAATTAGAATCACAGGGAGATGCCACTTTGGCAAAAATGCAAACGTTGATGACATCATCCTGGTAACAAGGAGGTGGGGGGAGCTGCGCCCTCCCCCCTGCCGGAGGGGTGAGGTCAGCAAAGCCGCAGAGGCCTGGCACGTCGGGGAGGGTAAACGTCAACACCTCTGTCTCCGCAGCTGTGCTCCCAGGCGCTGGTGGGGCCGGGAGGCTGGGCAGCAGCACCTTGGCAAGAGGCTCAAAAGAGCAAAGGCGCCGGCGCGTCCGGCGGCTGCCGGTGTAGAGCAGCCAGCCTATCGAAGTGGGGTCCCCAGCGCCAGCGGGGGAGCTGCCGGAGGAGCTGCGTGGCGGCGGGGAAGCAGGACACACCGCAGCGGCCCCGTTCCCGTACAGCCCACCAGCAAAACTGACAGCCCGCTGTGGGGCCTCGCCTGCCGGCCGACGCCACGTCCGGGGTGACCAACGTCCGGGTGACCAGCTCCAGACCCCAGAGACGGAACGAAGAGGCGGGGCCAGAGGGCAGAGGGCGGAGGGCACACGGGCTCCAAGGTGCTGCCACAGCCCCCGGCTTCTGCTATCCTTTAGAACGTCGTTCACATTTAATGAGACCACGTTTTTCAAAAAGCATAGCGGGGTGGAAGCTGGCTTTGGGCCAGCAGCTGGCGGAGCGGACGGGGTTCCGGTGGGAGTGCGGTGCTCACAGGGCTGGTCGTGAGCGTGTGTGGCGGCTGGGGGCGTGTGCGGGAGCGTTCGGCGGTGGCCTCCTCGTCACCCGGGCTCATCTCGGCCGAGCCAGCTCTCTGCCGCCCAGGCTCCCTCTGGGCGGCCCAGCATCACCGGGCCCACTGCTCTGCGACCGAGACACATGTGTGCGCCGACCCTCACAGTCCGCATGTGTGCACCGACCCTCACAGCCCGCCGACCCTCTGCTCACCCCGCTCCCATCCCCGCCCGCACACTGGCCGGCCCGAGCCGAGCGCCGGCTTTGGGCTGTCAGGCCCCAGGAGAGCCGCAGTAAAGAAATCACTGTTTCCAGTTGACAAAGAGCAGATTTCTCACTAAGTAAACACTGATGTTTTCGTAGGGAAATTAGGTTATAAAATTGCGCCTACAAAGGAGGTCACACAGCTGGACTCGGTTAAGATCTAGCCACATGGGCAACAGGGGTTAATTCAATCGCCCCCCCCCCCCTTTGTCACATCCCCACCCCCCTCGGAGCAGGAAGATTGGAAGGTTATCAGCTTTTCAAACATAAAACCCGAAAGCAAGCGTAAAAACCAGAGGAAGTACCCAGGAGTCCTCTCCCCAGGGAAGCGAGGACGGTGTGGGTCGGGCGGGGCGGCAGGAACAGGCTGTGGGGAAGGGCTCGGGGAGCTGGTCGGTTTGCCCTCCGGTGACCTGTGGCCGGGGCGAACCTCCACAGGAGGGGCCTTTGTCTGGAAGAGCAGCCCCTGGCTGAGCACAGCCGCGTGGAACCTTCCAGAAGGTCCGTTTCCTGTGTCACGGGCAGACGTCAGGGTGCCGAAGGGGCGCCCTGGGTAGAAGTGAGGCTGGGGCTGGGGCTGGGGCTGGGTTTAAGCAGTGAGCAGAGGCCCGTGGGAGGGAGGGCCCCTAGGGAGCACTCCCCACACCGAGAGCCCTCGGCTCGGCCTGGCCGGCCCCGGACAACCCCAAATAGGCCGGAGCGGGGGCTGCCCACTCCACCAAGCTCTCGGGGGCCATTCGTGAGAGACTCACACCGCTTGCAGCAGGGACAACCACACAGGCAGTGCAGCTGGGCTGTGGGGGTGGAGAGCAGCTCCCTGTTCCCGCCCCCGCATACCACCGGGTTCCGCCCAATTTCTCCCGGTCCCTCCCAGCCCAGGAGATAGATCCTCGTGCTCCCTCGGCCTGCATCCCCGCCCGGCACCTGGCACCGGCTGGCGACCACAGGCGCTGGGCGGGCATGGATGGCCACAGGAACTGCCCAGGAGTTAGGCAACAACTAATCTCTTCCTACTCGGCTTGGGCGGGCAGGTCAAGTTCACGTTTCAGAAGTGCAGCTCCTGCACGGAGAGGGTGTGCCCAACAGACCTCTCCTTCGGGCGCGGGGCGAGCTGCCCACGCACGGTGCCGGCTGCAGCGCCGAGGCCGGCAGAGGCAGCAGCAGGCCCACGCAGGCACTGCTCCCGCATTCCGCACACAAGTGGGCTCAGGCTGGCAGCGGTGACCCTGAGCGACAGCGCCTGGGACAGGGGTCAGTCCTGCAACCACGACTTAGCCGAGTAAGTTAGTGCTTTCTGGGCACTGGTGCTGGCTTCTCCCTCGAGTGGACAACCTGGACACGTGCAGGGGGAGAGACCCCACCTCAAAGAGCCACCTGCCCCATCAGCACCTGCAGTTTTCCATCAGTGACTCCTTCCTCTGGTTCGTTACCGCGCTGTGTCCATGCTTCCCGGCAGGGATAAGACGCTGTGGCTCTCACACAGGCACGAGAGGCCCCCTCCTCTCCGACGACAGGCAGGGCACAGAGGAGCGTGCGGGGCCAAGCTCACTTCCCAGCGGGGTGGTCCTGGGCAGCTCTTGTACTCTGGGAACCTCCAGTGCTCTCCTCCAGGCCTTGGGGAGAACACCCCCACACTACCGGTGTTGTTGGGAGGACTGGATATGGTACCACCAGCCCGCACCCAACAGAGTGCCTGGAATGAAATGGCGTGGCCTGTGGGTGTCCACACGAGACCGAGAAAAGCACTCTGTGCCCAAAGCTGTTCTGCATGCTTTGCACACCCATCTAAGTCTCACGCCCGCCCATGTGGGGTGCGGCTGCGTCCCCGTCTTGGAGATGGGGACACCGAGTCTCACCGATGGTACACAGCCAGCCCCAGGACCCAAAGGCAGGCTGTGAGCTCTGCCCCACAGGGTTCTGCCTGCATCCACGGGGTGTGGGGTGGGAAATGGCCGAGAAGATGGGGCCCGAGCGGGCCAGGAGGGGCCCCGCGCATCACCTCCCACCTTGCAGGTCTGCTCCACGGGCAGCCCCGCCTCATCCCTGCCCATCGGGATGTGCTCTGCTCAGGCCCCGCTGCCCTGGGCTGGCCACACAGGCTCCCTCAAGCCCAGAGCCAGGCAGCCTCTCCTGCGAGGAGCCAGCACTCACCCAAGATCAAAGAGCAGCCGCCTTATCAGACACGCTCCTCATGAAACTTTCACAGGCCAGCCTCCATTATGGATGAGCTGTCTGTGCCGCTCCTTCCCGGGCTGAGGAGCCAGGCTCGGAGCTCAGGGGGGCGGTGGGCCTCCGGGCCAGACTCCCCAGGTTCCAGTCCCGGCTGTGCTGCTTACTAGGGGGCTGTCGGCCTCGCTGTGCTGGGTTTCCCTGCTTACCAAGTGGAGTGGCAATGCCCCCTCCTCCTAGGGTGTCGATGAGGGGAGGTGATAGGCCCCAGAAGGCTGTGACTGCCAGAGAGGGGAGGCCTGCCTGGAGGGTCCTGAGGGCCATCACCTCGCTGTGAGCCACATCGCTGCCACACAGCCCTCACATGGCCACGGAGGCCGGCACACTGGCCCTACAAACAGCCTGGTCCCAGGTTTCCGGGCTCCGTGTGCCTGCGGCCAGCTGCTCTGAAGGAGTGGTCGGCCACGTGGGTTTTTAGGGAGTGCCCCCTGGAGACAGAGGAGAGCAGAGGGAGACGCTGCTGGTGGTGGTGGTGGTACAAGACCTGGTGGGTGACCCCAGGCCCACGCAACCTCATGGCCCAGGAGCCAGGTGGACTTGCCCTTTGGAAGTCTCATCTTCCCACAAGTTTTTGAAAAACACACTTTTGCCGAGGGAGGAGGACAGTTTTTGAAAAACATGAAGTCAGTGGTCGATGAGCTATGAGCCTGGTGTGCTGTGCCAAGAATCCAGAGGAAAATGCCCACATGGCTTTCGGCGCCCTCCCTCCCCTCTCCTCGGTGACTGGCTGAGGACAGGGCTGTCGGGCCCAGGACAATGCAAGTGAGCCACAGGCTGTGCAAACGCGCTCGCTACTCTCAGGGTGGCGGCAGTCTTCACGGAACGCTGACCTTGGAAAAAGCCATCTTCCCAAGCCCCGGCTCGGAGCTCACAGGCTCAGCCAGCAACGGCAAAGAAATGACTTTCTTAAGAGCCCGCAGGGCGGCTAAGCACCCCATTAACATGCAGGCGCCAACACCGGGCACCTTCACAGCGCTCTCAGGGGCCTCTGGGTAATCTGCACGTGTGACAAAGTGTGCGGATGGTGGTGGGAGGTGGGTGCTCACACCCACCAGCTGGCATTCCCTCCCTCTCCCTAAGGACTGGAGTCAGCACGTTGACTTGGCATGAACTGAGAGGTAAGCCCCAGAACCATCTGTCCCAACGAGTGCCCGCCCTCCCTGTGCAGGGCGGCCTTGGGCCGTGACCGCTGCAGCACCCACGGCTCCGGCTGTGACCGCAGGGAGTGGTTAGTGGCGGTCGGGTCCAGAATCTGGGCAGGTGCTGGGGTCAGGTATGGAGCCGGTAGCAGGAGAGAGGAGGGGACTATCCTTCCAGTGGTTGAGGAGTCACTGTCCACTGCTCCCCAACCCGCACCCCAACATGCTCACGTCCTTCTGCAAGTTGGGAATGTGAATCGATTTTGAGGGCACTAGATGTGGGAAGAGTAGTGAAAGGAACAGGGGGCTTTTAATACCCCAAGGTGTTACGTTGGAGCCCTCGTCACGGAGTCATCCCTGCGGGCTCCGCCTCTGCACAGCCAGCAGCCGTCACTGGGCCGCTTGCGTGGGTATAGACCAGGGGTGGGCAAACTTTTTGACTGGAGGGCCACAATGGGTTCTTAAACTGGACCAGAGGGCTGGAACAAAAGCAACCTGACCATGCTGGCATTCTCCTCTTGGGCTGATGGTGAAGGAGCGGAGGGGAGAGCAAGAGAGCCCTCCGCTCTTTCGGCTCTGCAGGCTGGATAGAACAGCCGAATGGGTCGTATCTGGCCCGCGGGCCGTAGTTTGCCCACGGCTGGTATAGAATGAGCAAGGCAGCCTGCGGGCACCTGCAAACGCCAACCTGTGGCACCTGTGGAAAAGCAGATTCCCAGGCCCCCACCAGCCTGAAAGAACCAGGACTTCTAGGGCAGGGGCCCAGGAATGGGGGTCTTTCCGACACACCCCAGCCAGACCCTCAGCCAGGGTTGAGGACCGCTGCACAAGATGGTCTCTAACCTTCCGGCTGGAAGTGGCTGGAAGGGGTCCCCTCTGCAGCCCAGGCAGGGCTGGGATGGGAAGGACCCAAGCGACACAGTGAGTGGAAGGTCGTGGGTAAGGAGACCATCCTCCCCTCACCCCGAGTGGTACTGCCCCGCCTCCTGAGCCAGGAACACGAGCGTCCGCCTTCCCGGCCAGCGCACGAGGGACCGAGCCCGGCGCCTACCCTCTGCTCACCGGCCACCGAGGAGCGGGCATCCGGCGAGGCCCTGCCGTGTCTCAGCCCGGGTCCCCACGCCACCGGGCGAGCTGGTTTCCCAGGGGCAGGGCCCAGGAGGGCCACAGTGCCCTCGCTCCTGCTGGCAGCCTCCAGGCAGTGGGGAGCCTTCAGGGCTTTCTTCTGACCCGAGAAAGGGCTCTCGGAGCATCAGGAGCATGTGCTGGGGTGGGGTGGGCCATCTGTTTCCCCATCGCCGTGGCTCCCAGGTCAGAGGTGCTGCCCCTTACCCAGGGGCAGGGCCACTCCCCTGCTGGGAGGCTCTGTGGGCAAGGCCGCAGCCCTGTCCAGTCTGCGTCCAGCTAAGGGAGGGTGGCTCCTGCTGCTGGAAGGACAAAGGCCTTCCTGAGGCGAGGAGACCCTCTCTCTTCGCCCCGTGGTTATTGCCTCCGCCTGCCTGGCTCCCACCTTCCTGTGCCACGGCCACCAACAGTAGTTCAACCACGGGCAGGGCGTGGCTTGCCCCTGTCACACAGGTCCCGTGCCTGCAGACAACTTCCTTCTCTGATAGCCGGTGCAGTGGCAACAGTGATGCCACCATGATTAGCACCCCCGGAATGCTCCCACACTCTCACTTTGGTTACCCCGTTTGACTCCGAAGGGAACTCATAGGTGGCGCAGGCACCCTCACTGCGCACTGTGCCCGTTCACAGAGGAGAGAACGGAGGCTCGTTCCTTGGGCTGGTCAGCACTAGGGCAGTGACAGCAGTGCCCTGCAGGCCGGGCAGGGCGGGGGGCCGGGCGGAGCACTCTGCCCGAGCCCTGGGCCCTGGTGCTCCTCCACGAGGCAGCGAGACCACGGGAGCCAGAGTGGACCAGGGTCCAGGTCCTGTGCAGAGGCCTGAGTGCGGAGCCGCAGGCAGCAGCCTGGAGGCGGGCGGACAGGACGCACACCGGCCTCATTTGCTGAGCAACGTTTGTGTAATTAGATGCATCTGCCGCTGCCAGGGAGGGGGAGCGGCCACAGCAGCAGCTCGCTGCATCGGGCTCCCCCGGGCTCCCCGCAGTATCTGCAGGCCTGGCCCCAGGCCGCTTTCCCCCCAAGCTCCGTCCCGTTTCTCCCCTGGGACACTGAGGGAGGGTGCAGGGGCGGGCTCTGCAGCTCGGCCTTGTCCCCCGGGGCCTGTCCTGAGGCCACGGTGCAGCCCTGGCAGCCAGGCCAGCAGGGTGCAGTGAACAGGGCTGCTGCATGGCCGGGGGTGAGCGGACTAGCCCTCCTCGGCTCCTCAGCCCTCGAGCAGAGGCAGGCCTGGCAGCGTGCAGGGCATCCCTGTGGAGTGCGGACCCCTCCGAGCCTGTGTCTGCCCCTGCGAGCTGCAGATGTAACCCACCGCCCAGGGCCATCGGGAAGGGAGAGAACACAGCAGCCGGCTCCAGGGCACACATTTCTCGCCCTTTTCTGTACGTAGTGATGCTGGGCTCGCCACTGCGACCGGGGATCCCCAGTGAGCTGGAGAACGACCCTCAGAGAGCCCTGGTCCTCAGCCCTGGGCCCTGGGAATGGGGCCTTCTGTGGAGAAGGGCCATCGCAGACGTGGAATTCACGACCGTTCTGGTTGTCCGGGGCCCTCAAGCAACCCCCGGTGTCCTCATGAGGGGGCAGAGGGGGAGAACGGCCGCAGAGGAGGATGGCCACGTGAGGACGGAAGCCGGGGAGAAAGGCAACGTGAAAGGAGGTGGGGCTTGTGAGCCACGGAAACGGATTCTCTCCAGGAGGAAACGGTTCTGCTAGAACAGTGGTCGGCAAACTCTAGTCAACAGAGCCAAATATCAACTGTACAACGATGGAAGTTTCTTTTGAGAGCCAATTTTTTAAAACTTGAACTTCTTCTAACGCCACTTCTTCAAAATAGACTCGCCCAGGCCATGGTATTTTGTGGAAGAGCCACACTCAAGGGGCCAAAGAGCCGCATGTGGCTCGAGAGCTGAATTCTGCCAACCGCGGTCCTAGAAGACTCCCGTCAGTCTTCTGGCCTCCAGAGCTCCGAGACCGAGTCTGTCCTGGTCAGCCCACTGAGTGAGGTGATTCGTTACAGCAGCAGCAGCAGGAGACTCACACACGCCCTTCAGTTATCCAGGGAAGGGAAAGAACCGCTGGGCCCGTGAGTGACAAGACGGTTTCTGCAGGCTGCTGGCCTGGCCAGACTTCCCCTGTGACCTGCCATCGTCACCTGCTTCTCCAGGTGCTCTGCCACACACCGCGCCTCCCTGGCGAGGAAGGGGGCAGGCCCCGGGGGAGAGAAACGTGGCCTGTGTCCAACACAGAGGTGGTGAGCGGCGAAGCCCGGAGAAGGCGCAGGGCGAGCCCTGCCCAGCTCCCACTGGCACAGGGAGCGACAGCACTAAGGACCTCCACTCGGCAGCCAGGCCCTGCCTGCACAGCATCTCAAACCTGCGCCCGCAGCAGGCGTGGTACATTCAGACCGTGGCCTGTGGCCCTGCATTCCTAACAGGCTGGGCACCACCGCCCTAGGGCAGGGCCCTAACCAAGGGTGGTCTGTGCTCTGTGGATTCGGTAGAACCTGCCCAGGGGTCCTGGCGTCCCACTTGTGCCCCCGGGAGAGGCCAGTGTGCAGCCGAGGGGCTGGGCTCAGGGGCAGGAGTGAGATTTCTAACTCCCAACGCTACGTGGGTGACCCTCATGCCAGCTGCTTATCCTCTCTGTGTTGCCTCAGGTCCTTCCTCTGTAGAGTGGGGTGACATGAAATGCACTCTCAGGGCTGTTGAGAGGACTGAGATGAAACAGGAAGTGTTTAACAGTCGCAGGTCAGAGTTAGCATGAGAAATCTCATTCACCAGTGAGGGGTCTGCTCCTATCAGCTCGGGGAGATGAGGGCCTGGATGTCCCCTGCAGCGAGGGCCTGGATGTCCCCTGGCGCCCCTCGGGAGCTCTCAGCACCAGCACCCCCACGCCCGCCCTGGGAGCCGGCAGGGAGGCACTTCCCGCAGGGCCGCTGTGCCCAGGATCCGTGTCCGGAGCCAGCCAAGGGTCTCAGGAGCAGAAAGTCAGCAACTCCAACCCCTCCTAGGAGGTACTCAGCTCCCTTACCCCGCTTACGTTCACAAATGCCACCAACCGAGCCGTTCCGGGGACCCACTTGCTCCAAACGGACGCACCTCCCGCAGCAGCTGGGACGGGCCTCGGCCCCGCAGCAGCGAGGCCGCCGGGTGGGCGGGGCTTCGGGGGCGGCCGCACAGCTGCCTCCCTGGTCCTGAGACCCAGAGCACGTGCTGAGCGTGGGAAGGCAGGGAGACACTGTCCAAATCTGGGCCCATGTGAACCACACACTCAGCAGTGATCACCAGAGGCTATAGCGCATCGACTACCACAAACATCAACGCGTTTATGTGGAAAAGAGAAGTGGGGGAGAAGGCCTGGCTGTGCCCCACAGGAGCTTCCTAGCACACCAGCGTGGGGGCATGACGGGAACGGAGAGGCGGCACGTGGCAAAGACAGGAACTCCTGTTTCCGACCGGAGCCGTCGTGCAGGTGGAGGCTCAAGTCCACGGTGCCCATGTGATGAGGAGGAGGATGTGTACACGTTACCAAGCGACTGGCTTCCAACGGGAGAAACTCACCGGAACCAAGCGATCACAACTACCTAATCGCGGGCATGGGAAGTGCCGCCTTGGCGTGCCCCCGGCAGGAAGGGCACAGCATCCCTTCTCTCTTCATTCCCCAACACGCACAGTCTGAATTTAACCTGAGGCAGCATCAGACAAGCCCAGGAGGACCTTCTGTACAGAACCCGGGCTGTCCCCTTCAAAAATGCCACGGTCAGGAGGAGAGACTGCGCCACTGTTTCAGATCGAAGGTGACGACAGAGGTAGGACAACTCAGTGCAAACACCGGGTCCTGAACCAGAGAGAGGAGACCTTAGCAGGCTCCTGGCCAAATCTGGGTGAGACCCAGAGCTAGTGAATAGCACACTGGAGGAAGTGGCGAAGGGTATAATGGAAGGAAATCTTGGTACTATTTTTGCAACTGTTTTTATATATCTGAAATTATTCCAAAGCAAAAGGTATTTTTAAAAAGAAAATAAAAACCCCAGGTTTGATCTGTCGTGGGGAGGCTATGCGTGCCCGGAAATAGGAGTCGCCTGAGGACCGGGCCCTTCTCAGGCACCTGCCCCGGACCAGGCAGAGGGCGTGCTCCGAGCGCAGTGAGCTCCGCACGTACTCACCGCCTGCACTCGGCGGGGAGCCGGAGGGCTGTGCACTGGGCACAGTGATTGCACCGGGGTGCCAGCCACTGGCAGAGCCCGCTGGGAGGCAGGCGTGAACCCCTCGCTCTGGCGCGGCGGCGCGGTGGGATCAGGGAAGGTCCCACGTTCCCAGTGCCCCCGGAGGAGGAGGTCCTCGCCGAGGCTTAGAGGAGCGGAAGGAGTGCCAGGAGGAGGCGGGGCCAGTGGGAATCAGTGCCCCAGGCTAGGCAGGCTGGGCAGCTGGGCCGAGACACAGGAGCATGCGGCAGGGTTGTGGGTGCTGGAACCACAAACAGGCGAGGTGGCCCAGGGCAGCTGGGTCTGTGCAGTGGGTCCCTCCCGGGCAGGCGTGGGAGCAGCAGACATGCTAGGTGGGGGCCAGCATGGCTTCTTCTCAAAGCAGACAGGGGCAGCACGGGCATGGGCCATGAGGCCATAAAGACCAAGAAAAGTGCCATCAGCTACAGGCCTCAGAGGTGTAGTCTCTGGCATCTCACTGTCCGCGGTCTCAAAGCAGGAGCTTGTCCTTGTAAGTGGGGTGACCCTGTCACTCAGTGTCCAAGTCGGGACACTTCAGAGAGGGAAAGGGGCAATGAGTGGTTTTGCTTGGACAACACATGAGGAAGGTCAGCGTACTTAGATGGGACGTTTGGCCTGAAGGGGCTCCCACTGCCGCCCCCCCCGGGGGGGTGGGGGTACAGAGCCCAGGTGCTGCTTATCCCGGGGCGGGGTACAGAGCCCAGGTGCTGCTTATGGATCCACCAGGACAGTCGGCAGCCTTGGAAGTGGTGAGGGGGGCAATGGCTGTGCTTCTCTTCTCAGGCAACCAGAGGGTGCTGGGTGTCCACTCCCACCCACTCAGCCGCTCAGGGTCCCGGCCAGTGCACCGGTGGTTGGCGAAGGTGACGATGCAGATCGGGACTCCAAGAAGAAAGACGGAGGCAGGAGAGGTGGCCGGTGTGGGGAGACCGCACGCCGAGGCAGCGGGCCGAGGGCAGAACTTACCCGTGCACGCCGTGGGCAGAGTGAGGCTCGTAATGGTACCTTCCCTCCTGGTGTCTCATGTCAATCGGTAAGGGAGCATGGAACGGTGGCAAAAGGTGCTGCGGCACTGTACGGGGGAGAGAGACAGGACTTCAAAACCTTTCCCCTCCCTCGAAAAGCAATTTTCAAAGGGCTTTAAAGCTCAATGAATTTCAGAGGAAAAGCAGTCAGGACAGGGGGCTCCGAGGTGCCCGGCGATCACACACCCACGGAGGGGATGAATAAATAATCAAAGCCAGCCGGAGAACCTACATCACTCACATAAAAGATCCCCGACCGCGCTCTTGACAAAGACAAGCAGCTAAGCGCTCTTTGAACTCGGGGAGATTACAGGCTGGGCCGCAAATCAGGGCTGACAGAGCCGACAGGCTTCTGCCCATCCCGGCCTTGGCCGTGCGGCTCCACTGTGTGGGTGACGCGTCCACGCCGCCGGCGGCACTCGCCCAGAGCTCTGTGAGCCCGGCGCTCCGGGTTGTTTCTCCGCAGCCGGCAGACACCACGTGGGAATGTTAATCCCCCCGCTCCCTCCATTAATTACTGACCCTCCGCGCTGGCGGCCTCCGAGCGGGAATGCCAGCGCGTGAGCATCGGCTTCCAGAGGTGAGTCAGCCCCGTGTGCACTTGGCCTGCCCTCGACAAATCATCACGGTAATTGTAGGATGCTCTTTGCTTATTAAGAAAAAATTCCTGGGTGCCCTGGAGGCAAACGTAATTACAGGTGCTAGGAAAACAAGCCTCTTTAAAAAGCAGTTAGACTGGAGAAAGGGCTAAGGCGTGGGGGTTTCTCCGCGGACGCCTGGGAGTCAGCGTGGGGCGGACCTGCTGGCTGGCTCTGGGCCGCGGCCGTTTGTGGTCCGCGTGGCCCGCCAGGCCTGCCCGGATGGAGGCACACAGACACTGCTGCTCACGTGCAGACCCTGGTGCTGTTCTGTAAGCACTGCCCACTCTGACCTCACTGTGGCAAAATCCACACAACAGGAAGTGTGCCGTGTTAATCATGCGTGAGTGTGCAGCACAGGTAAGCACACTCCCATCGCTGTGCAACCACCCCACCGTCCATCATGAAACCCTGGACCTGTATACACCCCCACCTCCCCACCCTGCCCAGGCGACCGCCACCCCTTTTCCTGTCTCTATGGATGTGACCACTCCAGGCCCCGTCTGAGTGGAGTCGGACAGCACTGTCCCCCGTGACCGGCACGTCACGAAGCACCATGTCCTCAGTCATCGTGATGCCACGTGCCCGATGGCCAGACCCGTCTTGGTCACCCGCCCACCCCTTGACGGACACTTGGTTCCAATGCTCTGAACGCTTAACAAGAGGAAACTTTTCTCCTGACATTCTAAACTTCATTTTTACATATTTAATTTTACCTTCATAATTCCACAATACTGGCATCTTCCACTGGGACTTGGAACAAAGAAAACCAATTTCTCACCCTGATTAAATCAATCTGCCAAACCCAGACTCAGAAATATTGGGCTCACCGGGGAGCTGGCCTCTAAAATCGGAGGTCAGCGCCACCTGCTTCCACGTGGGGACACCCTGGGCTCCGGGGACCCCGGGTCCAGCAGGGAAGCAGTGCCCCCTCTCCAGAGGCGCAGGAAAGGGCCAAATGGTTTCCTCGATGCGGCCAGGCAGACCGAACCCCAGCACTGTTAACCACTGCCTCCCTGCATTTCCGAAAGCCCGCTGGGGCAGCCAGGTGGGTGTTATTGCACCCACTTCACAGATGAGACATGGAGGCCCAGGGAGGTTTCAGCTCAGTCACGGGGCTGAGAAATGGCAGAGCCGGGGCGAGTGCAAGGGCCTCTGCCCAGCGTGAAGGAACAGAACACTCAGGCCGCCTGTGCTGGGGGGACGCCCGTGCCTCCGCCCCACCCTGCTCACCCACCGCGTTTAGCAAATGCACACGGTATCGGCCTGTTCTAAGCACTTTGCAAATATCAACTCCGAGGTCTTCACAGCGACCCCAAGCTGCACTCACCCCAGAATTCCTGAGTTCCCGCTCTTCACCCCAGCCACCCCTGTACTCCTTTCCCCCCAGAGTTTCACCGACAGGGTTGAAGGGGGTCCCTTAATGCAATATCAGAGTCCCCCCCCTGCCCCACGTCCCATCCCCCTGCCCCGGGCCCAGCCGTTCCCGCCGAGCCTCCGTCCTCTGACAGGACGGCATGGACATATTTGCCAGCTTGTCACGGCTGTGTCCTCGGGAAAGCTGCCCCGCTCCGTGAGGTGCCGTCACCGCTGCCGTCTGCGCTGCTCCAGCTCCGGAGCGTGGCCTGCTAAGGGCATGCCCGCATACCGGCAGGTGACTGAGTGGGTAAAGGATGAACTGAGGAAGGAGGGATGCGGGATGAGTGATGGCTGCTGCTGACTGCCGCCAGGCTGAGCCCCGGCTGGGAGTGGACGTGGGCAGGCACACGCCCACCGCCTGGGCCCCCGGGGCTGCGGTGTGGATGTGCGTCCCCGGAGACCCTGCTGCTGAGGGCCTCTGGGTGCTGGCTGCGGGCAGCACCTGGGGCTTCATGGGGGGAGCGGGGGGATGGGCAGTGGAGCCGAGAGCTGCCTGGCCGTTGCTCTCCTTCGGCAGACTGGCCACCCGGAGCCTCCGTGTGCTTCCTGTCGAGAAGAGGACCCATGGTGCCATGGCAAAGGCCCAGGAGGCCGCGGGCTTCACTGAGGATGAGCACCTGTGGCACTGCCCCTGCCCGACCCGGTGGGCACTGGGTGCACCAGGCGGGGAACGGCAAGTGCAAGGGAGAGACAGCAGTGTCAGCGCCGGGGGCAAGGGAAGAGGGAGAGAGACAGCGAAGAAGGTCCCAGAAGCCTGGTCTGGCTGGGGGAAGGACTCGGGCTTTTTAGGACGCAGGGGTGGGGTGAGGGGAGAGGGTTCTGAGCAGGAAATCAAAAGGCCACAGGAGCAGGGCCATGTGGTGTGGGGCTGGCTGCGCATTGGCCAGGAATCTCAGATGGGCCCTGCCATGGTGACCAGGAGACTTGAGAGAAATTATGTCCCTTTGTCGGTCTCACACCAGCCTTCTGCACAGAGAGGATTGGGTGAGCTCCGACTTCCTTCCTACCAGACAGGCCGGCTTCCAGGGCAAGCCTCCCCTTAGGCTACTGTCACCGCGCCTCTGGGAAAGGGCCACACTGCTCAGCCAGGGACGTGCCGAGGCATCCCAAGAGACGTGAGCAGGCCACAGAGGGACCCCGAGCAGGCCACAGGAAGGCCCAGAGCAGGCCACAGGAGGGACCTGAACAGGTCACGGGAAGGCCCCTGAGCAGGCCACAGGAGGGACCCCGAGCAGGCCACAGGATGAACCCCGAGCAGGCCACAGGAGGGACCCCGAGCAGGCCACAGGATGAACCCCGAGCAGGCCACAGGAGGGACCCCAAGCAGGCCATGGGATGAACCCCGAGCAGGCCACGGGAGGGCCCTGAGCAGGCCACGGGAGGGCCCTGAGCACTCCGAGGGGCTCTGGTGCAGGCGCTGCTTATCTTTACAGCCCTAATCTACAACACACGGACCCAGTGGCCCTCTATCTCCTCTCAGCCCGCCAGCCACTGAAGCCACTTGTAGGACAGCCCCCAAACTGTCTCTGGGACCAATTGTGCACTCCCAGCAAACTGGGGGCGAAGGCTGACCGGGAGCATCCGAGGTTTGAGGACCTTTCAGAGCAGAAGGACTGTCCCCGACACCCGTGAGGGACCGCTCAGCGGCGGACGCTGCGCCTGGGCCCCCGGGCCGGGCCCCAGGGCGACGCAGTGGTCGCTGCGCGAGCAGGCGCTGCTGCAGCCCGGGACCAAGAGGGTGAACAAGGATAAGAGCTGCCCTGGGTGACATGTGGAGGGAGACCCTTCCACACGCTGTTTTCATTGTGGGCTCCTTTTTCAAGTTAAACAAAAACCCAAGCCCGCGTCCTTTGGGCAGAGGGGGACAGCCACATGCCAGCGCTCAGCGCGGCTCTTTAAGTTCAGAGGGAGCGACTCTGAGCTGGGCCTTTTCTGTGGGTGCCCGCCCCCCTGAAGGAATGCACATTTGGTTTTGATCCCACACAGAAAGACCAACCGTCTGAGAGCGAGGGTGGTGGCATGCTGGCTTCTCCCCCCTCAGCCCCCCAGAATCTCCCGGTGCTTCGGTTTAAATGCCCAGTGCTCCTCGCCGGTGGTCTCAGGAAGGCTGCATTCCGCGGCAGTGCCCCTGGTTTACGGGTCTCGCTGTGAGAGTGAGAAGGCCAAAGGGAAGGTGTGTGTGTGTGGGAGGGGGGTGGGGGGGGTCTCCCCTGGAAGCCGGGCTCTAGTTCATCCCCACGCATCAGACCTGAGCACTCCGGTGGCTTCCTGCCGGAGAGGATGGGCGGGTCAGCCCGGGCCCAGACAAAGAAGCAGGAAACTGGGTCATGGAAACACGAGGGGCAGCTGTGCGAGCAGCAGGAGGACTCCCCTCAGGTGAAGGCGTGTGCCGCTCCACACGGAGGCACTGCCGGGGGCGGGCGGGCTCGGAGCGGGCCCGGCGGCGGGCCCACAGCTGGAGGGGAACTCAGTGAAGGCAACATCGCCCAGCAGAGCCAGCGCGTGGGGACGCACCAGCTCCCGGGCTGGCTGGCCCCTGCCTCGAGGAGAGCATGGCCTCCAGGTACGGCGTCTCTTCCATCGAGACTGACGGCAGGCCTTAGCCCGGACCCTGGTCCTGCGAGCAGAGCTGCCTTGCCTGCACTGACCGAGGGCCGCACAGGTATCCTGGCAGGAGGTCGCCTGGCGCAGGCAGCCTGAGGAGGGACGAAGCACAAACCCCCAGTGCAGCCGATGGGGGGGCTCGGGAGGGGGGCCAGGGGCCAGAGCAGGTCATGGGCCCCCTCCTTCTGGGGCAGCTGGCCCAGGCCCGGGGGCCACCGTGCAGTGGCCGGTGCCGTGGCCGCCTCACGGCTCCAGGATGGGCTCCCGGCCTCTGTAAGCACAAACGGAGGCCTACCTTGGCATGGCTGGGGCCAGGAGAGAGGTATTGGCCCTGAATTCCCCTCACACTTTGGGGACTCTGTTTGGAATGCCCACAGAGAACCTGCCACCCCCTCCTCTCCACGCCTGCTCACCCTGAAGCCGGTTAACCCGCAGGGGCGGGGACGGGAGGAAGCTCTGCTGCTACGGGAACTGGTCGGCGTGGGAAGAGAGGCTGTTCTCTCCTTTTTGCCCCTGACCGAGACACGAGCTGGTGGCCTGCTGTCACTCACGGTCTCTGTTTCAGCTGCTGAGGGGGCTCGTCACGGGTGCCACAGGGCAGGACCCTGGCTCTCTCCCGTTCCTGGGAGGCCCAGCCCCGCGCCTCGGGGAAGTGCAGTGCAGGCTTCCCAGGACACACCACAAATGGCAACGCTAGCTCCCGAGAAGGGGCTGACCGAGGAAGACGACGTCGCCGGACACGTGATGCCCCTGACGTGGCCTTGACCACAGGCTGCGGGCTCTCCCGGTGCCAGCTCCCGGCCTTCTCCGAATCCTGTGGAGCGACCAGCACCAGGGCCCGGCTCTCAACCACAGGCCCAGGCCCACGCCCACCTGAGCTCTCACTCGGTCAGGGGTGAGGCCCCTGCTTGAGTGCTCTGGGGACCCCAAGCATGGGACAGAGTAATTCCCACCAGGGCAGCTTCGCGGAGGGCGTCTGCAAGGCCGTGGAGCCGGGCCCTGTGGCGGGTGTGGTCCTCGCGCACAGGCTGCCAGAATGGCCCAGGACTTGAGGAAGGAAGACTCCCGGAAGGCCTCTGGTCTCGGAGCGGGGCCGGAAGGGAGGCCCTGAGGAAAGGGGAGAAGTTGAGAGTTCCTCAGGCTCAGGCAGTGCGGACAGAGCCCAGAGGCTCGATGGTGCCCCCACGGAGCTGTGTGGCCTGAGCCCTGCCGCCTCTCCTGCTCATGGGACTGAGAACGCCTCTGCCTGGGTCCCGGGAAACTAAATGACGTGCACCCACAACAGGAGGCACGAACAGCGCCTCTCAGCCACATCACCCGCAGCTTTGCACACGCGCCTGCGGGGCCCGCAGATACGGGACCATCGCGCTGTCGGGGTTTCTGAGCCGTGGACTCGGGGGCCTGAGCACCACGAGGAACTCGGGCTTTGAAGGCGCCCATTCCTGAGCTTCCCCACGCTGCAGGACAGAGGTGTGTGCCAGGCTGGGGAGCCCCACGAGATAGCACGCCCCGTGCCCCCGGCGTGGGTGGCCTCAGTGAACTCTGAAACCCGGCAGACAGGCGACTCCGATGGCCGGCCTCTCCCAGGGGCACGGCGCCACCGGCTCCGGCCTCAGAGCTCAGACAGCCAGGGGCATGCGAGTCCCCGAGTCCAGGGGCGCCTCCTCCCGGGCCAGGCCTTCCGCTGCGAATGGCACCGCACCCCAACACGCCCCGACAGGCCGCTCCCGGCCTCTGCTGACGCGGGTGCCCAGGCCCTGCCCTGCAGGAAGCACTCCACAAGAATAATGATATCCTGAACGCACGCCACGGCGGGCAATTAAAGCGCGTTGCTGTCTCACTGCGGGGAGGGGGAGGAGCACCAGACAGGAAATTCCAACGCCACGGCTGGCTGTGTCCTGGGCTGAGGCCCAGCCGGCTCGCTCTCACAGCCAGTCCTGCCCCACCGAGCCTGGCAGGACCAGGTCCCACAGCCCAGGCTGGCTGCCCACGAAGGTCTGCCCACGAAGGTGCTGCTGGACGGCGTGAGACAAAAAGGTGCTGGAAAGAGCGGGGCGGGCGGTGCAGCCGCCGTACCAGGCAGGGCCCGCGCTCTGCAGGCGGCGGCAGGGCCGCGGGGAGTGCCCTCTGAGGGCTGGCACCTGCCCCGAGGCCCTGGGCGCAGACTCCGGTGTCACAGGCCCTCGCTCAGGGGCCTGGCTGTCTGGTCCCGGCCCCTCCCAGCCTCCGTGGCTGGGAGAGTAAATGTCTCACCGAGCCCTCCCGTTTGTGGGATTTCAGTTACACAACCGGATCTGACTGAGGCCGAGGTAAGGGGAACAGGCCACGGGAGGCAGATGGGACCAGAGGCCACAGGGTCGTGGTGGACAGCACTGGCTGCAGCGAAACCGTGGCCAGGCCTGGCCCCATCACTGATGCTCTCTGGCTTCCTCATCTGTGCAATGGAGGCAGTGACAGGACCCACACCAGACGGACCGGAGCAGAGCTGAGCCACATGTGCCCGGAGCTTGTGCAGAGCCAGCCTGCGGGGACCTGAGGCCTGAGAGGCCCTCTCCACGACCTCCTGCCCTCAGCCAAGGGTGGGAGATGGGGGGGGGGGGGCTCCAAAGAGCTTCCTGCCCTTCCACCCTGGCTGCCGCCCTGGCCTTCCCCATTGGTTTGGGGAGGTGCCCCTGAGACCTTTCTGACAAGAAGGGGCCCTAGTGGGAACCCTGAGGACTAAGAAGGGTTCCCGGTGGATTTTTTTTTAATGTAGAGCCTAACAGTCATTCTGCAGAGGCCTCTCATCCAAGTCGCGCTCAGAGGCAAGCGTGCCCTGCCCACTGCCTCCCAGCTCCCAGCCCGCAGCCGGGTCCCGGGTGCTCAGCAGCAGGACCCAGGCTCTCCATCCAGCAGGATGTGCCCCCGGACCGCCGGGGCCAGCGCAGGGCCCTCTGTGCGGATGAGCCCACTCTCCCACTGGAGCTGACATGCCTCCCAGAGCAGAGCAGGGCAGCGGCCGGAGCGGGGCGAGTGTGGCACCGCCATGGAGGGCTGGGCCCCGGGACCAGGCCACCCGCACAGCCGCCCTGCAGCGCTCTCCGCTGTAGCGCTGTGGAGCTTTTGCACTAAATAAAGTCTCCTTTTCACCACACCCCAACTTAGGGGTTCCTGCTGGCGTTGAATTGGCGCCATCGACCATCTGTTGACATCACAAAGCAAAGCACGTGCAGGGATTGGGGGTGGGGAGGTGGAAAAACACTGGCCACGCCACGCGACGCTTCTGGAGGCCTGGCTCCCTGGGCAGCACCGGCTCCGAGTAACTCCGACCCACCGACAGGGTGACGGTTCCAGCACCACCATGCCCTCCACCCCCCCCACCCTCCAGCCCCAGCTCCACCTGCTGCTCGCAGAAGCGGGGTCCCTGCATGGGGACACTGAGGCCCAGCGGGCAGGGCTGGAGGCCAGGCCACAGGACTCCTAGGCAAAGCCCACCCCCCTTTTGCTGGCAGAGAAACTAGATGTACAGAAGAGCGCGTGGCCCACCCCGCTGGCCCCGAGCAGGCCCAGAGCCCTTGTTTTCCAGAACAAGACTGCGAGTGAGAGAGGGGAGGAAGCTCCAAAGGCTTCCTGGGCACCAGAACCCCTCTTGCGAAACAGCATTTGATGAGCTAAGTGTAAATGAAAAGCAGCAGAATCTACGTCCCTAAAGTAAACAGGGCTAAAATAGGGGCGAGCTCACACACAATGTGTTTCGGGGCCTGAGACACCAGAGCCGTCCTTCCTTCCGCAAACCCACAGCAGCCTGGCCACCCTCCCACTTAAGGCGTGTGACCCCGGCCCTGCTCTGCCCCAGCTCTGCCCCAGCAAAGGGGACCCAGAGGCGGGACCCTGGACAGGCAGCCAGGGCCTGCCCTTGCCTGGAGAATGGAGCTCAAAGCCCAGCACCGTCCTAACCCCCCCCCCCCCGATCCCGCCCTCAGGCTGGCCCCAGGGCCAGATCCCAGAAGGCTGCCCCCTCCACACTCCCAGCCTGCAGCAGTCTCACTGTGCCCACGACCCACCCACCCTGCCCGGCTCCTTAGCACACCAGCTCACAAGCAAGTCCAGTCCAGTGTCCTCCGCTAGGATGCTCTAGGCCTTTCTTCTGCCCCTCTTCCACCAGGCAGAAGACCTGCCCTCTGACCCATCTCCTCAAAGCCGGGTCCAGTGCCCGGGCTGGGAGGGTGAGGAATAGTGCCCGGTGAGTCAGTGACTGGGCGCGTGGGGGATGAGGGGGTCACTCTCCTCACTACAGGAAAGGAGAGCGTGCGGCTGGCAGGTGACCCGTCGCTGCTGACATTCTGCATTCATGGATTTAGGACCCCGGGAGAGAGCCCTGCGCACAGCGTGGCAGACAGACAGCCATGGCCACGCAACGACGTTGCCGTCAACGACGCACGGCATATACGACGGCGGTGCATGACATTATAACGAGCTACATAATGCGGTGGCACCACGCATCACTCGCGTGTTGTGACGGTGCTGGTGAAAACAACAGGACAGCATGGGCAGTCTGTACAATGTGCAATACTTGATAATAAACGACATGTACTGGCTTATGTGTTCACTATACCATACTTATTAAAGTCATTTTAGAATGTTGTATTTCTATTTATAAAAACGAAGTTTTCTGTAAAACAGTAGGACGTAAAAGATGTATGAGAGCAGAGTAGCAGACCGAGTAGTAGTAGGCAGAGTAGAGTAGCAGAGAGAAGACTAGCAGGAAGAGTAGGAGAGAGGACTAGTAGAGTAGAGTGGGAGAGAGGAGTAGCAGGAAGAGCAGAGTGGGAGAGAGGACTACTAGAGAAGAATTGGTGAGAGGACTAGTAGAGTGGGAGAGAGGACTAGTAGAGTGGAAGAGAGGAGTAGCAGGTAGAGCAGAATAGGAGAGAGAGGACTAGTAGAATGGAAGAGAGGACTAGTAGAGCAGAGTGGGAGAAAGGACTAGTAGAGTGGGTGAGAGGAGTAGCAGGCAGAGCAGAGTGGGAGAGAGGACTAGTAGAGAAGAATCGGAGAGAGGACTAGTAGAGCAGAGTGGGAGAGAGGACTAGTAGAGAAGAATGGGAGAGAGGACTAGTAGAGCAGAGTGGGAGAGAGGACTAGTAGAGCAGAGTGGGAGAGAGGACTAGTAGAGAAGAATGGGAGAGAGGACTAGTAGAGCAGAGTGGGAGAGAGGACTAGTAGAGCAGAGTGGGAGAGAGGACTAGTAGAGAAGAATCGGAGAGAGGACTAGTAGAGCAGAGTGGGAGAGAGGACTAGTAGAGCAGAGTGGGAGAGAGGACTAGTAGAGAAGAATCGGAGAGAGGACTAGTAGAGCAGAGTGGGAGAGAGGACTGGCAGGCAGAGCAGTACAGATTCCTTGGCGTACCAGCAGGGACCCTCCTCTGAGACAGACAATGAAGGTGGCTCTAACGGCAAATGCACCCGGCTTCCTACATGCCGAGCGCTCCTAACATGTGACATCTGTTAACTGATTCAATCCTACAGCACTTGGATCTAGAATGCTTGGAGGGGAATGCATTTTTATTATCATCCTGATGTTCGGGCTGGGGTCAGTCCCAAGGTCTCACTCCATGTCTGGAAATTCCAGACAGGTTCTTGGGGGGCGGGTGGGTTAGGGGGGGATCACAGAGAGAGCTTTCCTAGTTCCATAAAAACATCAGGCCAAAACCTGGTCAGTGCCGCTCAGTGATTGAACGTTGACCTATGAACCAGGTTGCGGTTTGATACCTGGTCAGGCTCTTGCAGGCTCGATTCCCAGTAGGGAGTGTGCAGGAGGCAGCTGATCAATGACTCTCTCTCATCATTGATGTTTCTATCTCTCCCTCTCCCTTCCTCTCTGAAATCAATAAAAATATGTTTAAACAAACAAACACCTGAGGCCGAAGCGGAGGCCCAGAGTGCCCAGTCCCTCCCGGCACAGCCGGGCCGGCTGCCGTGAGATCCGAGCCGCAGGTGGGGATGGAGGGGAGGCCACGTGGCCCAGCCAGGAGGCGTGGCAGAGCCCACCCACTCCCGGAGCCCCGGGCTGGGCCTGCGTTCCCACTCTGCCCACGGCCTTTCCAAAGCGATGACCGCCTCACCGAGGGAAAGGGTGTTCCAAGTGCTGCCCAGGGATGAGCAAGCAGGAAGCAAGCCCGGGGGGACCCAGGGAGGGGTTATCTGCTTCCCCAGCTGTGCGCAGTGCCTGCTAATGACCCCCATGGATCATCCTGCCTGGTGCCAAACCCGGGCCCCTTCCCGCGTGGCTCAGCCCCGCAGCACACGGGTGCTCCTTCCGTGTTAGCATGCTGCTGGTGTGACGAGGGCAGTGAGGATGGCAAAGGGCCACCCCAGGCCCCCACGAGCGACTGCAGTGCAGAGAAAGCAGCCACCTGGCTCTGGGCTGATGAATGGTGGGCCAGGCTAATAGCCTGCTTAACACAGGAGTTTGTCAAGATTAAGTAATTGCCTTAAACAAAAAGAGTTTTATCTGCGAGGCCCACTGACGAATGACTCGTGCCCGGAAACGGGGTGATGGATGTCTGTGACTCGCTGCCACCACGGCACCCCCATTTGCATAAATTAAAACGCAGCCCTTGATTAGGGTGAGAAGCCCCTCAAACCCTACCAAGGGGAGGGGCGGCCAAGGGCCCTGAAGACACCCCATTTTAGGCCTAGGGGCCCCTGGGGACCCCAAACTGCCTGTTAGCATCACACTCCCCGGACGGGCACGGCCCCGAGGCAAGGCTGAGCCAGGTGGCCACGGGCTCGAGTTGGGACAGGAGAGGGGGGGAAGAAAGCACAGCGCAGGGAAAGTGCCGACGCTGTCCGGGCCCCGAGGAGACGGGGAAACGGGGTGACAGCCCCTCCGCCATGCGCCCCCCCATGCCCCCCCACACAGCTAGCCCAGTGCTCACACACCGCAGCAAGCCCGCCACTGTCCCCGAGCCACGGCCACTCACAAGGCTCTGCGGTCCACGGGGCTGTTACCAGGTGGTGGCCCGGGCCCAGAGGATCCCCTCTATAAAACGGATTAAAGGAGGTTGCGTGCACAATCTCACACCGCTGGCTCGCATCCGGTCCCAGGGTCCCAGGGTCCCAGGGTTCGGGGCCATGCAGTCCATGTCTGCTTGAACATTTCATGCTCGCCCCCTCCAGGTGGCGCTATGAAAGCGACGATCCCGGAAATGGACCGAGACCCGTGCAGGGGCCGGAGACAGCGAGCCCTGGGCCAGCGGGCTGGGCTGGGAGGACAGTGGGCTCTCTGGGTCTGGGAGGCACATCCAGGCTCTCTCCCGCTGGGAGCCTCAACACCAAGCCACCGCAGCCTCTTTTCACAGACGAGGAAACTGAGGCTGGTGAGTGTGTCACTTGTCCAAGATCACACGCGGGTGGCTGGCATGGGTGACCATGCTGATGCTGCAACACTTGGTGACTCAGGGGACACAGGCTGGGACGCTCACAGCCCCTCTGGGTTAGCGCTTCCACATGAGCTGTGGGTGACAGTGAACCCCGCTCCCCGCTGGGTCAGAGGAGGGTAACTTGGCACTAACATGAAACCCCCGTGGCCCGCATCGCCCTCTGCCAACAGTCTGCCCCGCAGCCACAGGCCACGCCGTGCCTCCGGGAGTTGATCCCACCTTCCTTTGGGGGCAGGGCCAGATTCCCAAACCAAACCGCCCCCCCACCCCCAACCGGCCTCTGTGCTCCGGGCGGGAGCTCCGCCAGCCAGAGCCAGGACTGCTCCCATAACTTCGGCTTCTCCCCAGCCACAGGGCCAGGGCCGATGCCACGTGTGGCCGTGGGGGGAGGAGCTGTGGCCAGATCTGGGCCAGGACCGTCCCTCCCTGGAGGCAGACATGATGACTTCTTCCGAGCCCACAGGCCCCCCGCCACCTCGGCTCTGGAATTTGCGGGGTCTGGCTTCTCCCCCTCCCCAGGTGCTGAGGGGGTTCCGCCGAGAGAACACCCCCAAGTCAAGGCCCCGGCCACCCAGGGCTCTGGGAAGGCGTCCCCACAGAGCTGCTGGGTGGGGCAGGCGGACTGGCCCGGCCTTGCTTCACCCGGTGCACAGGGATGCCACCCTGACACGCATGCCTGTGCCCTCGCCCTGCTGGCTCTGGGCGCCCTCTCCAGGCCCAGCCCCTGAGGCTGAAGCTGACAGAGGCCGGGAGGGCAGACCCCAGGCCAGGGCGGGAAGGGCCTCCCTCCTCGCCACCAGACAGGTGGGAGCCGCTGGCCACCGAGGGCCGGGCAGGGTTAACGACCTACTATTCGGGGTCTCAGGCAAACACAGTCACGGTGTGCTGTCACGCCACCCTTCCTGCCACCCCACACCAAGGATCAACAAATGCCCCGGAGGGCAGCAACCTCCACACCCACCCTGTTCACTCCGGTGACGCCCTGCCTGCCAGCACCCGTGGTGGAAGTGTGCGCGCGCGGCGTGACACACGCGAGGAGCCAGCGTGTGGCTCTGCCAGGCGGACGCTGTGGCCTTGGAATTCACATTCATTTGCTGTTCACAGCCGCACCGCGGGGCGCTGCCACTGCCCCATTTACAGGCGAGGAACCGAGGCTTGGCGAGTACGTAACTTGTCCAAGATCACACAGCAGGCCGCTGGCAAGGAAGGATTTGAACCCTGGTCTGTGACTCGGGCCTGAGGCTTAACATCCCCCCGTCTGGCCCGTCCTGATGCCTGCTCTCTCCCTTCCAGGGTGACTGGCTGGGAGGTGGAGACGCCCGAGTCCCTCGCGGGGAACACGCGCTCCCGTGTTATGTATGCCCGCGTCACGGGGCCTCTTCCCGAGCGGCCACTCCTGTCCAGAGCCCTCGGAGGTCACCGGGCCCCCAGCCCAGTCCTCAGATCCCGGCACAGCACGAAGGTGACGGGTGCGAGGAGGAGCGGCCCGGAGGCCCCGGGACGAGAAGAGGCGGAGGGCGCCACGTGTCGCGGCGTTGCGGGCAGAGTGGAGAGGCAGGGCCGGGGCAGGGTGGGTCTGGGGCATTCGGCATCTCACGTGACACAATGGACTCTGGCACCAGCCTGCTGGCGATGGAGGCGTCAGGTTTAGACAAGGGAGTAACGGCGTCAGCGTTGCCTTTTACACCGAGCGGGCAGCGGGGGAGGCGTGTGGGTGTACTGGGGTGAGGAGTGGACTAGGACACAGGCCCTCCCTGAGGCGATGGGGTGGGAGCTGAAGAGGCAGTGGGCGTGCGCCCCGACCCGGCAGGCGCAGGGCCAGCAGGACGTAAGCGCGGGTGTGGGGTGAGGGAAGAGAGCGGCGGGCCTGGCCAACTTCCTGGGAGGGTGCTGACTCGGGGCTTAGGCGAGTGGTGGTGTCCCCACTGTGAGAGGGGACACGGGAGAGAGAGGAGGCTGCTCTGAGGGTCTGAAATGGCGGCGTCTGACTGCTGAGTCTGAGATGCCGGGGGCGTCAGTGGCCAGCCACATCCGGGGCCAGAGCGGACAAGGCGGAGCTGGGAGGCAGCTTTTAGGAGGCACCGGGTGGCTGGAGCCCCGGAGTGAGCACGACTGTGTGAGGCCAGCGGGTCAGGAGGGAGCCAGGCTGGGCCCTGGGCGCCTGTCTGAGCGGCGTGCTCACCCGGCCCTCGGGCCTCCCACTCTGTGGCTGGGGTGCTCCCTCCGGCCCAGCTTCCCGCATCCGGTGGAGAGGAGGGCCACTCCTAGTCGGCACCCAGCACCCTTGGGCTCATGGCCATACAGGGTGTGGACGTGGAGGGGGAAGCTGCTAGGGAGACGTGGCCCCTCCCCAGGTTTAGGGTCCTGTCACGCGGAGGCCACTGACTTCCCATCGAACCCGAGACCCAGGGCTTGCCTGTTCCCTGCCCCAGTGCACGTGCGAGGGGCGGGGCAGCAGGAGGCTCTGGGTGGGGCCCCAGGGTGCCTCCTCGGCTGCGCGCCTCTGCCCAGGGCACCATGGGCTCAGCTGGTGCCCGGGCAGGAGCAGGGGGAGCAGTGTAATGGCCACCGGCGGAGAAACCTGGCCGGGTTCAGGGTGGCACAGACCACTCCCTCACCGGTCCCTGCTGGCCCGGGAGGCAGCGGACAGCCGGTTAGCAAGCACATCCTGTGTGTTCAGCTGCCTGTTGGGTCTTGAGTGGAACAGAAGGGGCAACAGAGGCAGAGCCCACCGTGAAACCCGGCTCCCACCGTGGTCCCAGGTGCAGGCAGGAACCTTCCTGCGGCCCGAGCGGTGGCCCAAGCCCGGCCCGGGGCAGCCGGGAGGGCAGACAGAGGCAGGTCAGCTCAGCTCCGCAGCCCTCCCGCTCCCAAACACTGAGAGCCACCAGGCTCCGAGTGTCCTGCACTGAGTTGGGTTTGGTGCCCTAATCCTGGCTCTGCCGAAAACTGGCTGTGTGACCTTGGGCAAGCCATCTCACCTCTCTGCACCCCAGTTTCCTCCTCTGTAACTTCCTTCCCTCGGGGCCATCGGGAGCAGTCAGTGAGGTCACAGAAACGCAAGCTCACGTCCTCGCTGGGGTCGGCACACCTGCCCCTCAGGTGAGCAGCCTCCCACTCTCCAAGGAGGCAACCTGGAGGGTGGAGGATGCACAGTGGACAGGCACCCCCCCCTTAAACTTGGGGTACCACCGGAAGGATCGAGCACTTCCCGCACCAGCAGCAGGTGGGTTTGAGCTCCCTCCTCTCCCCTCCCCCTCCCCCCTCCTCGGCCTCCTCAGGAACTAAGAGCCCCTTTTACAGCCCTCACGCGGGCCCCAGGGAGCCGGCGGCGCAGTGAGTGCTAATACTCCAGGCACATTCACTGGAACCTTTTGACATGGAGGATATTTTTATGAGATAAGTGCCCTGTGTTGGTATCAACTGGCAAGTTTCATTGCTCACATTTCAGTCCTGCAAAAAGCCTTTTTCAATCACTGTCCGTGGCAACAATAAACTTTAATGGCCGGGAGACAGCCTGCAGCTCAGGCGCAACCTGTCCTTCCACATCCTGCCCCTGCCCAGACCTCCCGCCTCTCCCGGGGCCAGAGGCCCGGCAGAGGGGCAGACGGAGCGTGCCGTTGCCCCCCCCTCCCGCCCCCCCGCTTCTCATCCTCGGGGATCACAGGCCCCGAAAACATGTTAGAAACTCCAGGGAATTAAAAGTGCCAACACCCAGCCCAGCTCTGACCAACGGAGACAGGATCTCGGAGCGGGAGTCGGACGCCGGCCTTTGTAAAGCTCACAGGGGCGGCGGGCGGGCGGCGGGCAGAGCACAGCTGCGCCCCCCGCGGGCAATGGTGGCCCCCGCGGCCCTCCCTCCTCACGCACCGCACCCGGACATGCGTTCTGCACCCGGAGACGCCGGGCGCGTGTGTGGCTCTCTAGTTGGCAGTGCGAGCACCAGAACCAGAGGTCGCAGGTCACACCAGAGACCCAGGGACCGACGTGACCTCAGAGCCACTGCTGCATTTCTGTCCTGTGAGTCTGGGGCAATGGGCGTCGGGGAAGGGTGGCCAGGCAAGGGAGCATTAACGGGTGGCGAGTGCGTCCAGGATGGGAGGCCCACAGGAAGGAGGGTGCCTGGTGTTCCCGAGATGCTCACTTTTCAGAGGGTCCCGCAGGGTCCAGAGCGCGAGGCGGGCAGTGTCCCCCGGTCACTCCTGGCACCACTCACAGGGCCGTGCCTGTGGCACACGGCTGAACTCAGGGCTGACCGTGCTCCTTGGGCTGAAGTGCGCTGAGGACAGCTCCCTCCCCACCCCTGTTTCACACGCCAAGCTCGCCACTTCCAGCTCTCCCACCTCCCACCTACCTCGCCCCAGCCTCACCTCCCACCATCCGCTGAACACACCCGCTCAGCAAGCCCCGGGCTCCGAGACCCAACCAGGCCTGTGGAGTCACCCCAGGGGACTCTGCTCCCCGGAGCACCGCCCAGTCCCTCTCAGGCGTCTGCCCTGATCCCGCCGGGCCCCCTACGGCCCACACAGGGGCCTGGCCTGGGGCCTGCGGGCTCCCTTTATGGGCCACACTGCGGCACGCTGGGGAGGCTGCGGGGCGGCTCTCTGAGTGGCCATTGCGGAGGGAGACCGTCGGACCCTGTGCAGAGCCCCACGGAGGCCAGGCCTGCCTCAGCGGGCGGTGGTTCTCCTCACGCGTCCCCAGCACCGTCTGTTCGGGTGGGGCCCGGAAGGCAGGGCTCTAGGAAGAGTCTACCGGGACCGAGCGCTCGGTCCAGCTCTCACTGGGGAAAGGGCCGAGGCTGGGGGACCCCACCCAAACCCAAACCTGAACGTTCCCCCACAGCTGTCTGGCCCCTAAGTCTACCCTGGAAAACTGGCCTCAATAAATCCCTCTTTTGCCACCCATTTATTGCGTCTCACTTCCCGCCCCTGCCTCGGCCCGAACCATTTATTACAGCCTCAAAATGAGCAACTTCTGCAGCTTCCAAACACACTCCCCAGCTCCACCTGTCCTCCCGGCCCCCGCCTCCCGGAGAGATGAAAAGGCCCAGCCCTTTGAAATGGCTGCGAGCTGTGGGCTGCTGGGTGAACTGCCTCTGATGAAATGGGAACCAGATGCGGAGCTGGAGGTGAGCGACATCCTGCCACCACGGCGTCACCAGGAGGGGCTGGGAGGCAGCGCAGCCCCGGAGCGGCTCTGGCCAGGTGCCGGCACCAGCTCCGGCTCCGGCTGTAATTTTAGCCGCCACCTAGGACAAGAAAGCGGCCCCCGACAGCTCCGCCAACCCGGCTTCCAGCTCCGCCTCCTGCCTCCGCGTCCCGCACACGCCACTCGCAGGAACCTGGCGCGGGCTCTGTTCTAAGCCCAGGGAAGGCTTCCTCCCCACCGGGGCGGGGGCGCGCGGGCACACAGACCTGGATGGCAGAGCAGGATGCCTGTTTACAGCGCTGCTTCTGGCTGCGGCGTCTTAGGGCACGTGTTTGCTCAGCACGCCCTGGCGACCGCGTGTGAGATGGCTGCAGTGGTGCTGAGATGCTACCAACCAATGCTCAGGGGAAGGTGGAACCCTTGTTCGCGGCATTTGCCAATTTCTATGGTGTAAACCCTCTCGCTGTGGCTGATTTCAAGTTACCGACCAGCAATCCCCGGACGTGCAGTTGGGAGGTGAAAGAACCGGCAGCCATCAGCTGTGGGGAGCTGCCCAATGGGGCCTCTGCCACCCGCACTGAATGCCTCCTTCAGCAAGGCCTTTCATCTTTGTCTTGTTTTTTTTTTTTTAAGACAAAAACATCTTGATTTCCTGAGAATAAAATACCATTTTCTACCAAAAAAAAAAAATTAACGGGATTTTTTTCTGAAAGAGACCGTCCAATGATGGAAAAAACCTGGCACCCTGCACACCGCCACTCCCAGCCCCTCTCACCCGGGGCATCAGGTGGGAAGACGCTGGACAGAGTCTGGTCACAAGGAACTTACCACACCCAATGGCGCACCGAGGGGAATGGCCACCGCTCCAGGTGATGCCGCCAACGTTTACCACGAACAAGGGGGAAGAGGGCGCCCTTTCTGAAGTTGGGGTCCCATGCGTGCTCTCTCCCCGGTGCCTGTGTGGCGCCTCGATCTCGGGCTCCGGGCCGGCCTGGGGGCTGGCACAGGAAGACCCCCCCGCCACACAGCCTCTCCACCCCAGGCCTGAAGTCACGGGCTGACCAAACCGACGGGATAAATCAATGCGAGGACGCTGTCACCCTGGGCAATCCGAGCCACTCAATCTCCATGTGAATTTAGCAGCTCTGCGTGGTTTTTAAGAAGCCAATTGAATCCTGTCACTTTTTAAATGATGCCTCCTCACATCCAGCCACGATTTATCTTCCACCGAGGGGCAGCGCCACGTCCAGCCCTGGGGGAGGCCCACCGACAGCCGTCCCCACTCAGTGAAACACGGCGAGGGGGTTTGCCAGGTGTGAGTGCGCGTCGGCGGGCCGTTTTGGTAAAGCTTAAGTGGCTTTATTTGGAAAGAAAATACACATTTAAAAAGTGTTTACTGATCCGAGAGGGGTGAGGGTACATGTGCGGTGTGTGGAAATGTGTGCTGGTACAGAACCCAGAGCTAAGAGTTACACCGAACAGGAAAAAGGCTCTGTTTTTCCTTTTAACCTAAAAAAATAAAAATGATTTCAAATTCTTGAAAAGGCCAAAGGCATGTGAGCAAGCATACTGCACTCTCCATTCTCCAGGCCGTGCGGAACCCGAGCTTGGGGACCCTCGGGGTCTCCCTGGGTGTCCTCCAGCGCCCGGCAGGCCTCTCAGCAGCACCGACCTGCCCTTTTCGCTGCGACCACGGCCCCAGGCCCCCTGGCTCCTTCACACAGAAGCTGTGAACGTACAAGACAGGCCGGCAGAGGAGGGGGATGCGCCCCTGAGACGTGGGCATTGTCCCCTCGTCTCGTTTCACCCACACACCCCTCACGTGGCCAGCATTATCGTCCCTGCCGGGCAGAGGGGAGGCCGAGGCAGCGCGTGCTCAGATCCCGTGCACAGGTCACCACTTAGTCGGCGGGTTTCTGTGAGCGTCCACGGGGAAGACGGCAGCTGAGAAGTGACTCGGGAAACTTCCTGTCTCAGGCCTTGTGCTCCTGGGTGGCCCCGGGCCACAGCCCCGGCCCCGGCACCGGCCGGGAAGCGACCGAAATGGAGAATCCCGGCCCCACCACCTCGCGTCGGAGGCTGAACTTTAGCAGACCCGGGGGCCACCAGTTTGTACATGGAAGTCTGCAAGTTTGGGAAGCACTGGTTTAAGGCCATGTATTCTGCTAAAGAAGGAATCAGGAAAGTGTGTGTGTGTGGCCAGGGGGTGGGGTGGGGCCCATTCTGCATCCCTGTAGAATCTGCCCAACTCGGAACCCCCAAACAGAGCAAACACCCCCAGCTTTTCCCAGTGCCCCCTTCCCTGCCCCCGTCCCCACAGGTTCGAGATGCGGATGCTCAGGCTCCACGTGGACTGAGGGACGGAGGGAGCCAGCCGGCCGCTGGGAGGGGAGCCAGCGTCGCGCTCCACGGGCCGGGGCGCTGGACAGCCCGGCGCACACCCCACAAAGGACCACTGTCCCCTCACAGCCCTGGGCGTTTCACTGCGGGCCCACACCTGGCGTGGGCACCAGGGGGAAAACAGCCTGCATTTGTACTCACGGAGCCAAGCTGGTCTCTAAAGCATATTTTCACCTGGTACCTCATGTTCCCTCACGGCAGCCACAGAGACAGGCCCGGGGCCCGGCTCTCCTGGGAAACAGCCCATGTGCCAGAGCCAGGCCAGCCGGACAGAGCCGGGCCCGGGCCGCGCTCGCGCCCTTGCCCTCATTTCACTGCGAGCTGCACCCACACAGCCAACAAGGCCTTCCAGACCCCAGAGAGGGGGGCGTCCCGGCCCAGTGGGGCACGCTGGGCTCCACTGGCCGCCCATCCACAGCTGCAGGCGGGGGCGGGGCCTGTGGTGTGTGTGTGTGTGTGTGTGTGTGTGTGTGTGTGTGTGTTGGGGGGGGTATGGGGGAGGGACATGGGGCAGAGCTCCCACATTTCCAAAAAAGGCAGCCTCACAGCAAAGCCCTGGAGGCAGAAGTGTGCCCCCCCTGCGGGTGCTGGCTCCGGCGCAGGGCTCTCCGAGCCGGCCCGCTGAGCGCCTGCTTGTACACTCAGAGGCACACGGAGCCGCTACAGGGAGCCCCGGGGCGGGCTGTGGGGGGAAGGCCCGCGTGGAAGACGCCGGAAGGGCCCTGCTTGGCGGAGGGTGCAGATGGGAGGCCCCTGTCAGGGGGAGTGGGGACGGCGCCGGGCCTTCTCACCCAGACCTTCCACGCTGCCCGAGTCTGGCGGTGCCGGGAGCTGCCCTCCGGGGTTTGGGGACGGTGCCGGCCTGCGTGCCTGCGCTGCTCCCCGGGGCCCAGGACACCTGCTGGGGACAAGTCACCACACCTCCCGCAGCCTCAGCGGCCTCGTGTCAATTGGAAGCAATAATTCTGACCACCAGGGTCAGCAGTGCTGAGGTGCGGCTCTGTGCAGAGCGCCAGCCCCAGGAGTGCGCCCTCCCCTCTGCAGCCGCCCCGCTCTGCGCTGCGCTGCGGGAAGAGAGAGGAACAGAATGCTGTGAGGGAGGCGGAGGCTGGTCCGGCCACCGCACAGATGCCCGCAGGTGCCCAGGGACAGCCTCCTATCCATCGGGTGTTGTTCTCACTGTCCACACGACACACTCCCCGAGGTTTCCTTTTCCTCTGCACACTCAGCATGTCTGGGGAACAGGATCCCACGCTCACGCACTGGAATGGCTTTCTTTATGACGACCATTGGGTTTCTGTTTTGAAAATCTACTGGAGCGGCACAGCGTGCCACTGCGCGCCCCTCCCACTGGGAAGGAGGGGGTGAGGGCGATCGCAACAAGAAAAGGCTCGGCGGGAAGGAGCTCCTCCGAGGGAAGGATGGTGCATTACGTGGGGTCCCCAGGGATTAGCGCCAAGACCGGGCGGATGGGGCGGGCGCTGACCTCAAACGCGTGGGGCGACGGCAGTCCACTGGGCGTAGCTACCAGGCAGCTGCATGAAATGGGGTGAGGAAGCCTCACAAAGCTTTAGGACCACAGATGACCACGTTATGTACGAACAGGACTGAAGGCACGGTCAGCCCCACCTCGGAGGTCACCAATCAGGCCCGCGCTGCACTGACAGGGAAACCGAGGCTGCAGGCAGCCCGCCCCGAGGCCTCCGCGGCTATGGCCATGCCTCACACTTCCTCTGGCGCCTCTTTTTCCAAGGCGGAGAGCTGAGGTGTGCGGGTGTCCGGCACGGGAGGTGGAGTGTCCTCAGCGAGGGGCAGGGCCGGGCCGGCTGGCGGGCTCCCTGCAGACCAGGAGCCAACAGGATGCCGCAGTCACCCCGAGGGCCCCGCAGAGCCCTCCCCACGCCGGCCACAGCTCCTGACTGCCTGACAACAACGACTCTGGCTTTTGTTAAGCTTTATTCTTACTTCTTATTAGCAAAGTGGGGCATTCAGGGCCCTCCGCGTGGAGGGCAGAGCTGAGAGGAAACATGACTTGCTGTGAGGCCCCAGCAGAGTGAGGTGCAGAGCCACTCGGGGCACCGACCAGCGCCTGCGCCTCAGGCTGGGGACGGGTCTGGACGGCGGTGAGGGGGGGGGGGCAGTGTAGGGCCAGCGGGGGGTCTGGATGGCGGTGAGGGGGGGCCATGCAGGGCCAGCGGAGTTCGGGGGAGAGAGCCCGAGTTCGAGGTAACCCACAGGGAAAGGGCCCGGGGACACACACGGGGCTGGGGAGCCCTCAGCACGGAGACGGGAGCCAAGCTTCAGAAGGGCTTTGTGGACGGCGTTCCCAAGGAGACGTGGCCTGTTTAACACTCCCCCCCTCCCCACAAAGCGGCCTTCGCTGTTGGTGGGACGTCGCCCTGGAACACGGACGCGATGGCCACGCACGGGCATCTTCTGCCTTTAGAGTCATGTCCCCCGCGCCCCCCACTTCCCGGCTCCCCCACGCAGCAGCCTGGCCTACACACCCCAGGCCTCCATTCCTCCTCTGCTTGGCCCGGCCTGACGCTGCCCCATCGGGGAACACATGGCCCCTCTGGACCCCAAACTGCTCTGCCACCGGGCCCTGTGACTCCATGGACTCTCCACGGAACCGCAGCTCAGCGGGGCTGGGATGAGGGCGGTGGGGAGGTGGGGAGGTGGGGAGGTGAGGGCTGCCTCCAGGTCCTCGGTTTCTGACAGGGTGAGAGAGGGTGCCCAGACTCACACAGGAGGGAGGGAGGGAGGGAGAGGGAATTAGGGACATAGATGTTGTAACGCTTAGCTGGATAGGAAGCCCAACCTAGATCCGGCAGACAATCCACACCAGGGCTCCCAGCGCCGGCTCCCGACCGCGGTTTCCTCATCTGCACGGGGAGGAAGAGCCCGTTTGTGAGGACAGAGGCGAGCCAGTGACTTCAAACATCACGTTGTCAGACCTGGAAAGCCTCAGCCACAGGGGGAGCGCATCCTTCATGGGAAGCAGAGGCCAGGCAGGGGATGTCTAACAACAACCCTAACCCTAACCCTAACCCTAACCCTAACCCTATGGGAGACCAGGAATGAGAAGCAACCCCGTCTCCCAGGCCCACCAGCCTAACCCTAACCTAACCCTACCTAACCCGAACCCTACCCTAACCCTAACCCTACCCTAACCCTACCTTAACTCTAACCCTAACCCTCTCCCTAACCCTAACCTGACCCTAACCTAACCCTACCTAACCTGAACCCTACCCTAACCCTAACTAACCCTAACCCTACCCTAACCTAACCCTACCTTAACTCTAACCCTCTCCCTAACCCTCTCCCTAACCCTAATCTAACCCTACCCTAACCCTACCCTACCCTAACCCTAGCCCTATAATTATCAGTAAGTGATAATTATATCACTTACCTACCAGGAGACCCATCCTCTCTCGTGGAAACCGGTGGGAACACAGATTTCTCATTGACCAAATGTTTCCCCAAAGCTGACAGGAGGTGCTTAACCTCCTCCCCTCCGACTACCTGACCTGCCGTGCACAAACCCACTCCGTGCCCAGTCCAGGCAGACCTCCTGCCCACAGGGCCAGCATCGCACTTTCAGTCCTTGCTTCTCTCCAACATCGTTTCCCAGGAGGGGAGAGCGGGGCAGCGGAGAGCGCGGGCTGGCCCGGGGGCTGTGTCCACAGCCTGGTGGCCGAAGCCCCTGCCGGGGAGCCCCTTCCCTCTCTGTCAACCGTGTCGCCAGGGAGGTGCCCACTGGGCACGAGGAGCAGGAAGCTGCCTGCTCTGGAGGAGGGCGAGATGGGGAGTGAGGCTCGTCTGTGTGTGGCCTTGGAACGAGCTGGTCCCGCCCGCCCCTCCCGTGGCAGCTCTCTTGACAATATGGGGTCCCCCCTCCCAGGCTCGCCAGGTGCAGGTGCAGAAGCACCGCAGTGGCCCTGGCCGGGGCTCAGCTGGTTCGGCGGCCCATGTGCCGAAAGAACCACCGAAATGGAACCCGGGAGCCCTCGCCCCTCGCCCCTCGCCCCTCGCCCCGGCAGTGAGGGCTGATGAGGCACCGCCAGGGGAAGACAGGAAGCGAGGGAAGAGCGGGGCAGAAAGCGCGGGGACAGAGCAGGTGTTCTGAGAGCTGGGATAAGACCTCGAGCACAGCTGAGACCGGCCCTGGCACGGCTGCAGACGGGCGTGGCCCAGGGGAGCTCTCCTTTCCAAGGCAACAGGCCTCTGCCACCAACACTGCACTAAAAATACACAAAGAGTTTTGCATTAACGAAGCGCACAGACTGGGCAAATGCTTGGGAAAAACCAAAGGCAAGTAGAGCCCGCGAACGAGAAGCCCTCCTCCCGGAGAGCGGAGCTTCAGCTGGCGGGAAGGAGAAAGGAAGCTCAGTGAGTGCCCGAGCTCAGATCCAGCTGCCACAGGACCCCTGCCACCCCTTTCAAGACTTCTGTCCCCTCAGCGAGCGGCCCCCGCCTCCCCGGTTAACACCATGTGGGTTTATTCTGCAGGGGGAGCGGAGGGAGCGGGTCAGGCGGGGGTCAGGGGGCTCGGTGTTAAATCACGCTGTCAGCCCCACACAATTCCTCTGTCCTCGGGCTCAGTCATTACGGGGGCTTATGCAAAATAAACAGCTTTGCTAAGTATTCCCCCAGCCGGCCCACAAAGGCCTGGGAGGGCTCAGAAAACAGCCGGAGGCCCGCGGACGGCCTGCTCGCTCAGCTGCCGGCGGCGTGTGCATGGGTCCTGTCCATCTCGTCTTAGTCCGCTTTAAGGTCTCCCTTTTCTTTTCGGTTGGTTTTGTGCTGAGCTTTTCTTCCTTGGTTTTTGTAATTCCTCCCAAGACACCGCCATGAATGCTGTTAACCTCTCCCTGTCGGCGCCGCCTCTCTCCGCGCGCCTCCTCCCTCGGGCTGCCCGGAGCCCCAGTCCCGCTTTCTGTGGGGGAACTGAGCCATGAGAAATCTCTTGTGCACGCTCCCGAAAGGAGCCGTTCTCAGGGGACCCACTTTCCGGACAGCTCTGGGCGGGGCGGAGGGGCCCAGCTGAGCGTTTGTCCTGAGCCACCCACAGGCCAGGTGGGGAGGGAGGCAGGCCAGCGGCTTTGAAAACAACCCTCCCTTTCTCAGGGATTGGGGTTCGGGCATTCACTCTGAGCCTCCCCTCCCCACCAACTAAACCAGAAAGAGGAAATAACAGCCCAGCAAGCTGTGCGACTCAGCCGCCTCCCGCCCTGCTGAGGGCCAGGCCGGCTGCCAGGCAGCGAAGGTGGCTGCTCCAGACACCGGAGTCTGAAACCCGTAACTGTGCCGGAGGCAGGGCTCGCCTCCCGGTCATCGGTCATCGTCCTCACTACCCAGGAGGGGAGCAGGGCGCGGAAGCTGTTGCTTCGGGCATGGAGGCGGGAGGGGGGATGGAGGGGGGATCCTGCCTGGCGTCAAGAGAACTGGAGGTGGCTCCATCTGGTCTGGGTGCCCCAGAGTGGACCCCGAGATGAGGATGTGAGTGCGGGGGGCGGGAGGGGGGTATTTTGGAGGCAACAGGACGCCTGCAGAACAGCAGGGACAGGCAAGGAAGGCAGGCGGCTGGCAGGGACATCAGCGCCCTCGCACCAGGCTCAACACCAGAGACCCTCTGGCGGCCTGTGGAGGCTTGACCTGAGACCCAGCCCCAACCGTGGGGTGAGGGGCTGGGGTACTGATGCACCAATTCAGCCAGGTAGGGCTGTCGTTTTGGGGTGCTACCTTCCTGGCACTGTGATCAGGAAAGTCCTGGGGCACAGACCCGTGGGTGCCAGGACCCAGTGCAGTGGTCAGGAGGCGGGGGGGCTGGGCCCTCGCTGGCTGTGAAGTGGGGAGCAGGCTTTGTGCACCCACTTTCCTGAAGAGTAAGTAGAGCCCTGGGCCCTAGCCAGCAAAACCAACACTGGACCGTGTGGTCCCACAGCCCAGGCCTGAGCCCTCCCAGGCGTGGGGGACCTAGACCACCAGCCTGCAGGAAGCCCTCATGGACAAGGTCCCCTCTGGCCCAGGCCAAAGCCAAGGTGAGGACGGCCTGGACTAGCAAGGAGCAAGCCTGCCTCCCCCCCTCCTTGGCCCTCCCCGGGCCCTCGCTGGGAACCGATGCTTGGATGACCACCTGGTCAGTGTGCGGGCTGAGTAGCCCCAGGTGACAAGCGGCATAGCCAGAGGTCACATGGCCAACGGTCTGCAGGGTCAAGATGGGAAGACCTCTCAGGGGGGCTGTGCTGGCCACACGTGTGTGTGTGTGTGTGTGTGTGTGTGTTGGGGGGGTGGGCATTGGCAAAGGAGCCCCTCTTCCTGTCTTGTCAGTCAGTTCCTCCCAATTCCCCAAGGTCTCTGTGCCGCAAATGAGGACAGCCTGGCGGGAAGTCCCTTCTACTTCCCAAACGGCGCCGGGGACACGGAGGGGGCGTCGCACGGAAAGAGGAAAGAGCAGCGATCTCCACGGTGACGAGGCCAATGTGGCTCCAACGGCGCCTCTCAGGAATGGCGGCGGCCCTGCCCGCGGCCGCGGAGCCACCAGGAGCTGCCCTCTGACCCCTCCTGCCTCGGCCCCGCTCCCACCACACCCTGGGGTCCACTCCATTTGCCTGGCTAGCTTTACTTCCCAAACACTGCCAGCCCTCACCGTAGACCAGGCACTAGAAAGGCGATGCTTTTCATCCTCACAACCACCCCACAAGGTAGGTCCCTTGTCCTCCTTTCACAGAAAAGGAAACTGAGGAAGAGGTCAGGCGGAGCCAGAATTCAAACCCCGCGGCCAACTCGTACCCACCAGGCTGTGTCGCCCGCCTCTCAAGAGTCCTTTCAGAACATTGGTTCTTCACGGCGGCTCCAGCACCCCCCCTCCAGAGCTTCCTCCTTTCCCCTCGGCCTCACCCCTGAGCCCCACTCCAGGTTGAGGTCGCCTGCTGGTCTCACCCCAGCTCGTTCTGTGCAGTGTTTGTGCCCCTGCCCGGCCCTGCTCCACCCTGAGCTCCCTGCAGCCACAGAGCTTGTCTTCTCACGCCTGGCGCCTGGCGGGTCCTCCAGAAACGTCTGCTGACAGAAGCACTGTCAACGCACGAACAAATGGACCCGATCCTGGCATGGCCGAAAGAGAAAGCCATCCCCAAGGAGCAAACGCCCGAGTGGAACTGGCTGGAGGTGAATGAAGCGGGCTGCCCATCCCGCTGCCGGTTTCAGGAAGCCACGCCCCTGGGGACCCCTGAGCCAGTGGGGGCTCCGTTGCTCACCAGACTCCTTCCTATAAGCGCAGACATCCCGAGGGGGGCTGACCCCTGTGAAACATCCGCCTGCTTACTGGGGGAGGAGCTAGGAAAGACACCTGTCTAAATGCACATGGCAGTTTTTAGCTAATGCTTTTAATTTGGAGATTATTTTAGATTCAAACGCAGTTTGATATCTTGTGAAACTCCAGGGCAACACCAGAGCCAGCCTGCTGACAGCGATGGAATCCCGTCTTGTCCTGATTCCCCAGTTTTGCTTGTGCAGGTGCCCCTCGTTTCACGGCCTCCGTGTTGTGCTCCCCGATGTTGCGTTCTTTACAAATTGAAGGCAAGGCCCTCCACGAGCAAAGAGATTACCACTCGCTTTGTTGGCGGTTTGGAATCGAACCCACAATACCTCTGCGGCATGCCTGTACTCATGCGTGTGAGTGCAGGCTCTGCCGCCGCCACCTCCGGGAAGATTCTGGACAGTCCCATCAGCACCAGGGCCCTCCCCGTGCCCGGTTATAACCTCCTCCTCCTCCTCCTCCTCCTCTTGTGCCTCCCTACCCCCCACTGACTGTCTTTGGCCCCTGTTATCTGTTCTCCGTTTCTAAAATGTTGTCATTTCAGAACCATATCTAAGGTTATGGTTTGTAACCTCTTGGGGTTGGCTTTTCCCCTCAGCATAATTTCCTAGCGATTCATCAAAGGTGACGTGGGCATTGAGAGCCCATTCCTTTCTATGGCTGGCTAGTAACCCACTGCATAGATGAACCACGGCCTGCGTGACCACTCAGCCACGGAGGGACGTCTGCATTGTCCCGGTTTTGGTTATTACAAACAAAGCTGCTATAAACACTCACGTATAGGTTTTTGCATGAACCTAAATCCTCACTTCTCTGGGGTAAATGCTGGGTCATACGGTATCTGTGTGTTGATTCAATAGGAAACCGCCAGGCTGTTTTCCGGAGTGGTCGCACCATCTACACTCCTGCGAGCCACGGGTGAGAGGCCGGGCTGCCGTCTGTCACCGGTCCTGACGGTGTGCCGCCTCCGAGGCTGCAGCAGTGCGCCCAGTGGCCAGCGAAGTCGAATATCACTTCACGTGCTTATGCGCCCTCGGACGCATCCTCCTTGGTGACTGTGTCTTTCGTGTCTGTTGCCTGTTTCCTGAGACGGGTGGGCTTTCACTGCTGAGTTGGGGGAGCCTGCAGGGTCCGGGTGCCAGTCCTGCCAGACACGTGGTTTGCATGTATCTTGTCTTCTGCAGCCTGTCTTCTCACCCTCTTAACAGGGCCTTTCAGAGAACAAGTGGCTAGGTTCCAGTAAGGCCCGATTTCACTGTCTGTTAGGGGGTCCTGTGCTGGCCCTGTATCCTGAAGACTGTCTTTCTACGGTTTACAGCCACACAAACCGCGTTCCGATTTCTCAGGCTTCCCTCGGGACAGGACCCGCGCCCACTGAGACGGGAGGCCTTCTGCCCGCGGCCTTGCCCGCCCAGGTGGTACCTCCCAGCACCTTCAGAGCGTTGGCTTCGTGCGAAAAGATGAAAGGAAACCGCCGCGTAGGTTTCCTTAGGACCTAAGGCTGCGCCAGCCCCCAGGCCTTCCGGCTGTTTCCCACAGCCCCTCCCACAGGAGGGCGGGGAAAGGGCCCAAAGCCCGAGAAGAGGCTCGCTCTCGGGGCCCCTCTCCCTCCTCCCCGAGGACCGGGTACCAACGTGTCCTGGTCCCTGGACCCCCCGGCACCTGGCCACTGGCCTCCCCCGGGAGCGTCCCTTTTCTGGACCAAGTCCTCACAGCATCGAGCCTGAGCCCCCTCCTCTGCGGGGTGCCGGGCCGGCAGACCCACCTCCGTTTTAGCCGTAGAAGGGACAGGAAACACTAGGTCACCGGAGCTGGCAGGGCTGCGGAGTGTTGGTTCTGTTGTGAGAAGGACTCGCTACCGAGGCCTCAGCCAGCACTGGCTGCCCGAGATGCCGAGTCCGCTCAGGGGTCCGCCTGCCGGGTCGCCCAGCCTGGAACTGGGGGCTGTCTGCTGGGTCGCCAGGCCTGGAACTGGGGGGGCTGTCTGCTGGGTCGCCAGGCCTGGAACTGGGGGGCTGTCTGCTGGGTTGCCAGGCCTGGAACTGGGGGGCTGTCTGCTGGTCGCCAGGCCTGGAACTGGGGGGGGGGGGACTGTCTGCTGGTCGCCAGGCCTGGAACTGGGGGGGCTGTCTGCTGGGTCGCCAGGCCTGGAACTGTGGGGCTGTCTGCTGGGTCGCCAGGCCTGGAACTGGGGGGGGGGGGGGACTGTCTGCTGGTCGCCAGGCCTGGAACTGGGGGGGCTGTCTGCTGGGTCGCCAGGCCTGGAACTGTGGGGCTGTCTGCTGGGTCGCCAGGCCTGGAACTGGGGGGCTGTCTGCTGGGTCGCCAGGCCTGGAACTGGGGGGCTGTCTGCTGGGTTGCCAGGCCTGGAACTGGGGGGCTGTCTGCTGGTCGCCAGGCCTGGAACTGGGGGGGGGCTGTCTGCTGGGTCGCCAGGCCTGGAACTGGGGGGGGGGCTGTCTGCTGGGTTGCCAGGCCTGGAACTGGGGGGCTGTCTGCTGGTCGCCAGGCCTGGAACTGGGGGGGCTGTCTGCTGGGTTGCCAGGCCTGGAACTGGGGGGGGGCTGTCTGCTGGGTTGCCAGGCCTGGAACTGGGGGGCTGTCTGCCGGGTTGCCCAGCCTGGAACTGGGGGGCTGTCTGCTGGTCGCCAGGCCTGGACTGGGGGGCTGTCTGCTGGGTCGCCAGGCCTGGAACTGGGGGGGGGCTGTCTGCTGGTTGCCAGGCCTGGACTGGACCCAGAAGAGGCCACTCGGAATGGAGACCCATTCGGGGAAAACTGGCATCACTGATGAGTCACCTTGTCTGGCCCAGCTCTGACTGGGACCAAAGGAGATCCTGCTGATCTGAATACAGACTAACCCAACAATCTCCCCACCCACCACGCCCACACCCAGCCCCAGCGCAGGGGCTCCTCCGGGCAGCTGGCCCGGGCCTGCCTCTAGCCTGCCAGCTCTCCGAGTCACACACGCAGGGCTCTGTGTCTGAAGAAGACGCAACAAACACAGACGGTGAACGAACGTGACGGCGATGCTGCTCCAAGGAGAGACTCAGAACCTCGCTCTGGCTCCTGCGGCTCCGAAGCGACATCCCAACGCGTCAGTGATGTCCCAGAAACGCCAAAATTCAAGCCTAACCTCTCCGACCTGCCCAAAGGACAGCAGCCACACTGGGTCGCGGGTGTTTGGGCAGCCGGAGTGTTTACCTGCCGAGGAGGGCCTGCCCGCCCGACAGGCCAACAGCCCTCTCCCCCCTGCCCGCTGCCTCTCCCGGAGCCTTTCTTCCAGGGCCCAGCCAGGACGAAGGCCGGGTGACCGGCAGGAGCTCAGGGGGCCCAGCAGGGCTGGGCCAGAGGAAGGCCACTGCAGAGCCCTTCGGCAAACGGACAGCCACAGCCCCGGTAGCTGGCCGAGAACCAGGCGCCCGCAGGCCGGGAGCGCACTTGTGGCCCTTCTGCTGAGCGACGAAAGGCTCCGTGAGTGGACTCCCGAAGCCGCTGAGCCGCTGTCATGTTGATCTAGCACCGCCCTGGACCCGGCCCTCTCAAGGACCTGGGCAAACGCCGTCTTAGTGATCCCCTTCCTCTTAAGGGTTTGCTCCAGCCACTCCACTGTTTCCCAAGGAGGAGACCCCCGACCCTGACAATCCATCAAGTGAATGCAAATCGCGGCCCAGACAAAACCAGGCAAACAGCACCCTGCGCCCGCCGGATAATGGTCTCTGTGGGAGAAGGGCCCTTCAGCGACGATTGCTGTGTACACACTCCCTAAATGCCCACTTCTGATCAGCTCCTAATGACTTGTGTGCACACCCGCCTCCTTTGAAAGGCTCCCACGTGCGTGGCACCGGCTGACTCCAGCTAACCTCGGCCAGCGCCGTGCAGGCTGCCCAGCGCCAGGGAGCCGGCTGTGCAGAGCCCGCCCCGCGGCGGATGACAGGCCTTTGGAAAATCCAGCACCCGCCCCGAGAGGAAAAGAGCGCTTCAGGGGCGACAGTCACGGCCGGGGCTCGGGCTGGAGCTGATCTAATTTGAGCATCAATTCGGGTTCGCTGGGGCCATTCCCAGGTCGCACTGCGCTGTGTGTTTACACCATGGGCTGCCCTTCTCACCGGCACGGGGCGAGTGCAGGGCCTGCCGCTGGCGCTGGCACCGCTCACCAGGTGGGCGTTTCTAGGCAGCATCCGGCCACCGGCTTTCCAGGAGCGCAGGCACCGCTGGGGTCAGGTTCTGGGGGCTGTCTGAGAAGCCACCGCTCCCTAGAGGACCCCTGGCACCCTCAGAGAAAAACTGGCGTGTCATGCACCCGGCCCAGACGCCTCTCCCGGGCCCAGAGCCCCTCCCAGGCTCAGACCCCCTCCCGGGCCCAGACAACCTCCCGGGCCCAGTCCTCTCCCGGGCCCAGACCCCTTCCCAGGCCCAGACCCCCCTCCCGGGCCCAGACCCCCTCCCAGACCCCTCTCCTGGGCCCAGACCCCCTCCCAGACCCCTCTCCCAGGCCCAACCCCCTCCCAGACCCCTCTCCCGGGCCCAGACCCCCTCCCAGACCCCTCTCCCGGGCCCAGACCCCCTCCCGGGCCCAGACGCCCCTCCCGGGCCCAGACCCCCTCCCGGGCCCAGACCCCCCTCCCGGGCTCAGACCCCTCTCCCGGGCCCAGACCTCTCTCCTGGGTATTGGATGGCTCTGCCCGCCCCTCGCACAAGTCCTGGGTTCTTTGGATGTGACACATCTAAAAAAAGTCTGCATCTTCTCCACACAGCCCCTCCCTTGCAGGGCCACTGCTGCCCACTGAGCCACACGTCTGGCTACCTCCTGGTCCATCCAAGAGCAGGGGTGGCGTGGGGCTCACATCTGCCTCCGGACCCACGCCAGGCTCTTCTCCCGGCCTCGGTCCTGGCGGGCCGCTTGCCTCCCCCGCTGCCCACGCCCTCCAGGCCCCCGGGAAGCCCAGAGCCTTCCAGCACGCAGGTCTGACCCGGCACCCTCCTTCCTAAACTCTTTGGCAAAATGGGACTAGGAATTCCTTCCCCCTGAGGCCGGCCTGAGGAGCACACGCTGGAAGGTGCAGCCAGCTCTGGCAGCTACAGGCCCATGGAGAGGAGAGGTGGCCCGCCTCCTGGTCTGAGCCTCCGAGGGAGAAAAGCTCGTTTATGACATCAGGGTAACACGATGATGTCAAAGCTAAGGACGCTGACCCGCACCCGAGGCCCCTCCCCCAGTGACCCGGGAGGTTCGGTGCCACTTCCTCCTTCCTCCTCCAACTCAGGAGTCCGAGGCCCCCGACTTCCCAGGCGCAGACAACTGCATTGTTCAACACCCCAGAGGCCTCAAGCCTGACACTGCCCCCTAGGAGACCCCGTGCCAGCAGCCACCCCACGTGCCCGGCGTGCGCAGGGGGTGCGGGACCTGCCTGCGCCGTGGCGCCCCCACAGCCCTGAGGTGGCTCTGAGACACGCGTGGGCCGGAGGAAGGGCCACGAGAGCACGTGCTCCCCCAGAGAGAAGGGAGAGGGGCAGGAGGGGAGCAGGCGGGCTAGAAAGGCTGGAGCAGGCAGGCACAGCGTGCCACCCGTGGGGCCAGCGCTTCCAGAAACAGACACGCTGAGGCGGCCCCGGCTGTGAGGGGCTGTCTGGGAGACCAGCCTGCCCCACAAAGCCCAGTGGAGCTGGCGGTGTGACCACGTCCTCCCTCTCGGGGCAGGGGTCTGGCGGCGTGGCCCTGTGGCAATGACAGTGACAGGGTCCACAATAACAGGTGCCTTCGTGGGCAGGCTCAGCAGCAAACGGACACAGACCGGCTCGCCCTCTGGTGCCCAGTCCCCTTGGGGCTGCAAACCCGCAGGCAGTAGGCGCCACGGGGCAGTGCGGGTGGGTTTTCCTCCCGGTGTCCTCACCATTCCCAGAGGAAGAGCTATCCTGCTGGGGAGAGGGGAACCAGGGATGGCTTCCTGGAGGTGGTGACCTCAAGCTGGACCGGAAGGGCAGTCAGATTAGGATGGCCAGTCAGAGAGGTGGGAGCGGCGCTCCGAGAAGAGGCTTTCCCCCAGGAGGAGAGCCAGGCGTGGGCAGAGGGAGTCCAGGCGTGGCCTGGGTTGGTCCCGGTGCCAGGCTGACAGCAGCATTGGGGGGGGCGGGGCGCAGTGACCCCTCCCCTGGCCTCGTGGGTGAGCGGACAGCTGGCCTCACTCCAGCAGGGAGGTGGGCAGGGTGTGGGCCTGAGCATGTGGCTGGCAGGGCGAGCGCCGCTGACCGCACTGCCCACTCCAGGGGGACCCCGACGGCTGTGCTCATGCCCCGGGGCTTCGGGGCGGGTGAGCGAGGGGACCGGCCTGATTAAATCCACCGTCTCAACCGGGGCCACGGCTGTATATCTCCAAAGTGGGGGGTGACACCTCCGCGCCCGCACACGGCTTCGCTCCCGAAAAGAATGCGCGAGGGGGAAGGTCAGGAGACAGGCACGGCCGTAAACTTGATGGAAGGCTTGGCTGGAAGCCCCATTAAACCCACACGCGGCCTGGCGCCGGGCAATGTCCTTCTCCGCGCTGCGGAACGGGGCCAGGGAGGTGAGGGACTCGCTAAGTAATGTCCTCGTGTGTGGTGTCTCCTATTACCCAGCGGATGGAAAGCCCATTACCCATAAGGTTTAGGGCTCCTGGTCCCCGGCCCGCAGCGCTGTCCTTCCCGAGCCCTCCCCTGGCCGGCATGTGCCGCGGGGCCTCTCCGTCCCACACCCACGCCACCGGGTCGCCGCCTCCCGCTCCCACCGGCTGGGCCCGGGCGGGGGGGGTACCCCGGCCGGGAGCACCTGTGATGACTGGCTGTGAGCCCAGCACTGGGCTGCTGCGAGGGGTGCCCGTGGCCCTCGGACCTCGGACCTCGGTGCGACCGGTTCCTACAAACCATGCCTCCACACGCCTCTCCCCGTGAGGCTCCGAGCACAGACGGTTGTGCCTGGAACGGAGCCCCCTTGAGAGACAGGGACTGGAGACTCGGGTCCCGGGGCCTCTTCTACCCCACCACCCACCAGGAGCGAGGGCACACCTGCCCCGAGGAAGTTACCTCTGTCCAAGACTCAGCCCAAGAGCCGCACAAAATGGCGAAGATGGCAGAACTGAGCCCAACGCTCAGCTGTGCAGCCTCAGAGAATTGCTGGCCCTCTCTGGGCCCCTGTCTCCCGGATCTGCTCAATGGGACCGCGCGACGCCTGCCCTCCCAGGACGGGTGAGGGATCTCAGGAGTAAGTGCAGCAAGTGCTCAGCCAACACCTGCCAACAGCACAACCTCCCCTGCTGCCTGCGGCCCCGGCGTCTCCTCTGGGCCCGCGGGAGCGTGGCCTTTCGTTAGAGCAGGTACAGACGAGGGCTGAGCCCGTGCACGACTGAGGGCACTTTCCTCTCTCCCAGAAGCCCCAGCTAAACAGACTTCAGGAGGCCACTTGTGTGGTATTCTGGAAAAGGCAAAATTACAGGAACCAAAACGACTGAGGTGCCGGAGGAGAGACTGAGGGAGGATGGACCCCTGGGGAGCGGGAGCTGGTCTGTGTTCATCTTGACGTGATGGCGGCTACGCGGCGGTAACCTCTATGGAACTGCACGCCTCAAAGGGGCCAGCTTTACAATAAGAGAAGTGTACCTCAATACAGCTGACTTACAAGAAGGAAAATGGAGGAACGAAGACCCACTCGGATCAGGTGTGAGACTAGGAGTGAGGCCGGGCCGGTGGCTCCACCCTGGAGGCGACACAGGAGGTTGAGAGCAAAAGCAAAGAAAGTCAGCAGGGTCCACCACGTTGGGGGGGGGTAATGGGGGACCACGTGTGGAAGGCAGTGGGGGGGGCACGTGTGGAAGGCAGTGGGGGGCCCACGTGTGGAAGGCAGTGGGGGGCCCACGTGTGGAAGGCAGTGGGGGGCCACGTGTGGAAGGCAGTGGGGGCCCACGTGTGGAAGGCAGTGGGGGGCCACGTGTGGAAGGCAGTGGGGGGCCCACCAGTGTTCCACCCCCCTCCGCCCAGCGCCCAGGATGAAGCCATAGGCAGCACATTCGTCCAGAGACTGGCTGCAAACCCAGCCAGGTGAGCCCTGACGTGGGCTGACCTGCTCGTTTACAAGCTGCATCTCCCCTTCCTGTCCTGGGTGGCGGGTGTGTCTGGGATCCTGCAGGCTTCACTGGTCCCTTGTCACTCTCCGTCCCAAGGGCCTGCCCCGCAAGCCGGCTTTGGAGGCTGAGTCCTGGAGCTCCCAGCTCCCGGGCCACACGTGGCTGTGCTGCCGGCTCCACTTGCCCTCCCCCCCACTTCCCCTCACCTCTCCCTGCGCCTGGAGAGGCGGAGAGGGCTGGACTTCCTCGGCTGGACACCGTCCCAACCTCTGCGCTCCGTGTGGCACGGGGAACTCTGGCAGGACACGGGAGCAGGCCCGCAGCTCTGCATTTGAGCTGCTTTTCTGAAGGCATCACAGTGCATGCGTCACATCAAAGTCTCCAGAGAGAAAGTGCAGCACAGCTGGGACCTCTGTGCACCCAACACATGGACCCGCTCAGGTAATCCTGCAGAGCATCCTGCAAGGTTAGAGCCTCACTGTTACGTACAGACGCGGAAACCGAGGCTCTGAGAGGGCATGTTTCCATGGAAACACAGGTAGCTTTTCAGGCGGGCTAAGAGAGACCAGTTTCCTGTGTTGCTCTCCGGGGCAGACGGGCTCCCGCCCCCGGGGGCAGCAGAGACAGGACAGAGGGAAAACGCCGAGGTAAGCTCGGCCCCTCACAGACCCACATTTCCAAAACCAGCACAAACCAAGTTCTGCTTAGGATATAACTTCACTTTTTATAATCAATCTCTCATATGCAAATATCTCAACTGTCGTAACTCAGCTCCTACCTGCTTTTTCTGGCTTCTGCCTGCTGTCCGGGCGTTCCAGGGCGCAGACAGAGAAGCCACAGTTTTGCTTCCTGGTGGGCAAAACAAGGTGTGTGTGTGTGTGTGTGTGTGTGTGTGTGTGACCACATGTGTGACCTGGTTTCCCCTCCTGAGGGCAGAGCTGCGGGCCCGGGGCGGGGAGGGAGGAGGGCTGGATCTGGCGGGAAGGAGGAGCAGAGGTGCGGCGGGAGGAGAGGGGCTGGCAGGCGGGCGGGATAAAATCCAAGCGCCCGGACTTCCACACGGTGGCCCTGCCCAGGCTGGAAAAAATGGGGGGACTCGCAGACAGAACAGGCCCTGCTTTCTCTTCCTCACACTCCAGTCCTCAGGAACCCTTTCCTTCCCTGTAAGAGCCGGGGGTGAAGGGTGAGAGCAAACACCCGCTGCCTGCCACCCCGCCGGGTGCTGGGCAGGCCGCCGGGTGCTGGGCCGGCTGCTGGGTGCTGGGCAGGCCGCCGGGTGCTGGGCCGGCTGCTGGGTGCTGGGCAGGCCGCCGGGTGCTGGGCAGGACACCAGGTGCTGGGCAGGCCGCCGGGTGCTGGAAGCTTGGTGTGTTCCTCCCCTGGTCTAGCACAAGGTGCAGACAGAGGGAAATGCACATCAGTTCTCCGTGTGGGCATCTTAACGGGCATTTAAAGGCCCAGTGCTGAAACACAGCCCACGGACGAGCCCACCTGGTGCTGAAGTAATGATGCGTTCCCTCGGCTGGAGGTCCCCAGACACGGCGGCGGGGGTCGGGGGTGGGGATCCCCATTGGAGCAGCTTATGCAAACAGGGAAACACACCGGACTGGAACCTACTGGTCTTGGTCCGCAGACTCCTGAGCAGTAATTACGGGTTACGGGGGTGACAGCCTGGCCATGAAGTGACTGTCACCTCCAGGCGTCCGGCCCGTGGCAGGGCTGCAGCCAGCGGACGGTGGACACGCGCCTCTAAGCCAGCGCCCTCCCCCCATGGTCCATGCAGCCTGCTCCTGCCAGCCTGCCGACTCTGCCCTCACTCTGCTTGTCTCCCGCCGGGGAGACTCTGCCCTCACGCTGCTTGTCTCCCGCCTGGGGAGACTCTGCCCTCACACTGCTTGTCTCCCGCCCGGGGAGAGCCT